>OX493338.1:1394754-2789509 GCA_950371115.1 Anania fuscalis
TTTATTTCTAAGTATTAAAAGGCACAGTGTAGATGAAGTGATACCATTGGAGTTATCCTCATTGTGTCATATGCGCCGGCGCAACGCTGGAACATGATTATGGATATTAATTTGATTCATGGATAAGATGGGATGCTTAATAATTTATAGGTGTAAGGTTAAAGTTACTTGACTAATAGAAAAAAAAAACAAAATTAAATAAAATTAAATTTGAACAACATCACATACATTGCTCTGATTCTAAGGTAAGTTGATAAAGCACTTGTGTTATAGAAATCAGAAACAACGACGGCACCACAACACCCAGACCCGAGACAATTTAGAAAAGTTCGTTTTATACATTGACCAGACCGGGGATCGAACCCTGAACCTCAGAGATGGCGGCGCCATTTAAAGTCCGGTGTGCTAGCTTCTCGGCTACGGGGGTCGTCTAAATTATTTTGTCTAAATCAATTATAGGAAATCAATATCGTATAAGCCTATATCTAGTGTTTTACGGTCAGTTTATAATGATTATGATGATGGAGGTGTCTTGATTACGATGATTTCAATCAATCATCGACAAGCTATTATAATCAGCATTGCAAAATTCGTATTCATTTTAAACATACCTGTAATTTGGTCGACTTTCTTAAATCTAGGCTTAACATAAACCTAGTTTAGAATATCTGTATATACGGACAACAGCTCCTCGACCTACCACAAAATGACATATTTTCTCATTCGAAAATGCTCTCTATATGTCAGGCTTAAAGTTGAAAATCTATGGAGAATTTTTTACTTTTTGGGTAGGTCGACGTCCTGTTGACTGTACCTACTATTTGTGCTTGACATCTACTAAATAGTTAAAGGGCAGCTAAAGTTAATAATATTTCATCATCATCATCATCAGCCAACACTAGTCCACTGCTGGACATAGGCCTCTCCAATTGCACGCCACTCTGCACGATCCACGGCTACTCTCATCCAGCTCCTGCCAGCAACCTTGCGAAGATCGTCGCTCCATCTAGTCTGAGGGCGTCCCACACTACGCTTGCCGACACGCGGTCTCCACTCAAGAACTCGTTTACCCCAGCGGTTATCGGTTCTGCGACAAATATGGCCGGCCCACTGCCACTTCAGCTTGCTTATTCGATGAGCTATGTCGATGACTTTAGTTTTCTGTCGGATTACCTCATTTCGGATCCGATCCCTCAGAGAAACTCCGAGCATAGCCCTTTCCATAGCTCGCTGAGCGACTTTAAATCTGTGGACCAGCTCTATCGTGAGTGTCCACGTTTCGGCTCCGTATGTCATGACGGGTAGGACGCACTGGTTAAAAACTTTCGTCTTAAGACTTTGTGGAATGGGCGACGTAAATACTCGACGTAATTTCCCATATGCTGCCCAGCCTAGCTGTATTCTTCTACTGGCCTCTCTCTCGAAGTAATAATATTTACCTAATCTAATAATTTTATTGAGCTTGTAACATACATTTTAATATTCAAAAGCATCTTTCACGTTCAAAAACTGTTTTGTATTTTTAAAGAGGGAGCTTGTTTCAGATCTCTAAATATCCAAGGTGATACATTAAAGAAAGTAATAAAAAGGTCATTCATATAGTTACTTTACTATTGTTATGTTCATGCACTGTAATGATTACTGCTCAGCAATTGCTCAGATCTGAGCCTGTGATCTCAGAGAGCTAGCACTAAACTCTGAAGGCCGATGAAATTGTAAACAGTCATAGTAACCTAGATATCTAAATTTGTTTTGAAAAAATGTTATTGAATGCGTAAGATTCTGACTGCGACTTCGTCTACCACTATCCACTTAAATTCCAGACAGATCAGCTAACTGAATCGCTCAGATAGTACGAATTTGAGCGATTAGTAGCTCATGGTCACCCCCTGGTAGGTTTTAGGTTAAGCCATAGAGCAACGAATAAAAAAATCATTTCCCAGAAGAATCAAAACGGGATAAAAATACCTACTATAGTGGACAGCTACATCATTATTTATGTGTGACAATTTCATATTAAGATTTTTAATACTTGAAAAAAAATCGTCCGCCTCAGGTGGGATCCGAACCCACGTCCATCGCATACCGGGCGAGTGCTTTGACCACTAAGATACCGAGAAGTTAGTCAACTCGACGAAATCTTTCAAGTGGTTCTCGCTGTCAAAGCCAGCGTATTCTCTAATCAATGTTGCGGTATATACTACTACCGTCAACACCCGATAGAAATATTTTTACAAATATTTAACTATTGGTAAAGATCAGAAAAGCTTAAACAATTTAAATTTTTGTTTTTAGCAATTACCATGCTAGGTTTATCTAAGATTTTAAATACTTGAAAAAAAATCTTCCGCCTCAGGTGGGATCCGAACCCACGTCCATCGCGATGGAATTTAAATTTCATATTAATTAACCGTTAGTGCGTGATTGAATTACAAACATGGCACCCAAACTTCAAAACGTACCTACAACATAAACTTTCATAATGTATAATATTTTAAAGATTATAATTTATTAATTACTTTATCGACTGTAAATTTCTGGCAGTTTTGCTGATGAGCTATGTATCTATATACGTAGTAATATTTAAGATAATGACCTATCTCTTTTGACGACCTCCGTAGCCGAGAGGCGAGCACGCCGGACTATAAGGCGGTCGCCATCTCTGAGGTTCCGGGTTCGATCCCCGGTCAGGTCAATGTAAAAAACTAACTTTCCTATATTGGCTCGGGTCTGGGTGTTGTGGTACCGTCGTTGTTTCTGATTTCTATAACACAAGTGCTTTCGCTACTTACCATAGGATCAGAGCAATGTATGTGATGTTGTCCAATATTTATTTATTTATCTACAGTCATATTTCAGGCAAACTCTTCGTAGCAATCCTAAAATTAAAATCAATGGACAGAAAAGTATGATAGGTAATTGAAATTATTATTTAGAGTGACATTATCTAGTCATAAAATGAAATCGGTAAGCGCAGCGTGGGACGTCCACCCACAAGGTGAGCAGACGACCTGGTAAAGGTTAAGGAAGCCGCTGGATGCAGGTCGCTTCCGACCGGCCGATCTGGAAGTCACTGGGAGAGGCCTATGTTCAGCAATGAACGTCCTATGACTGAAATGATGATGATTACATACCTCCGTAATCTAGACAAGAGAAGCAGAACCGGGCCCTAACCATGAACTCTTAAAACAATCTCAAAGCTGTCAAATCTGTCAATTTTGGTTCCATACAAAATTTGACAGATTCGAAATCGTTTGACAGATTTGAGATTGTTTTACGAGTTCGTGGTTACCGCCCAGTTCCACATCCAGTTGTATCATAATGTGCACGTTTCGTCACAAATTTTAATGTCACTGAGCTAATAGTATAATTTCATATAACTCTATGTATAGATAACAAACACTATATTGTGTTTGATTACATTCGACCTTGTACTTGTAACTTTGATCTTTGACACCGCAGATCATATGAAACTAGCAACAATATTCACAGAATGTCTACGTAGGCATAATTGATAATTAACGTTCCGTGAACTGTGTGAGGTCCCGCTACAGGAAATAGAGTGATATTATACTAGGCCTAATAAAATCAGTTAATTTAATAACTTCCTATGTTTACAGATTCTTTGATACTAGGCGATGTTGTTTTACTGATAAAGCTCTGCACACATACGGATAGTTTAATAAAAGCGCTTATTTTGAACTCGTTTAAAAATTCATTTTAATACGATTATTATATAATGGCGTCGCCATCTCTGAGGTTCCGGGTTCGATCCCCGGTCGGTTCAATGTAGAAAACGAATGTTTTTATATTGTCTCGGGTCTGGGTGTTGTAGTACCATCGTTGTTTCTGATTTCTATAACACAAGTGCTTTAGCTACTTACCTTAGGATCAGAGCAATGTATGTGATGTTTTCATATATTAGTTGTTAAATAAAAAAAAATCTAAAAACCGGCCAAGTGCGAGTCGGACTCGCGCTCGAAGGGTTCCGCACCATTATCTATAAAAACGAGCAAAAAAAAACACGTTTGTTGTATGGGAGCCCCCTTAATTTTTGTTTATTCTGGTTTTTAGTATTTGTTGTTATAGCGGCAACAGAAATACATCATCTGTCAAAATTTCAACTGTCTAGCTACCACGGTTCATGAGATACAGCCTGGTGACAGACGGACAGACTGACAGAAAGACAGACAGACACACGGACAGCGGAGCCTCAGTAATAGGGTCCCGTTTTACCCTTTGGGTAGGGAACCCTAAAAACTAGGAAACGCAAAGCTGCGTTGTGACGCGAGGTCAATGTGTATTGAGCCTTATATTACTTCGTGAGAAAGAATCAGATTGCTAGTTCGTAACTTCTGTCTTCGTTGCTAAAAGCTTATGAACAGAATAATAGGTAATTGTTTTTTAAAATCTCGATACTTATTACTACAAGATTTAAACACGAACAAAAAGTTACCTTTTTATCTTAGTTAAGTATCATTATCATCATTTCAGCCATAGAACGTCCACTGCTGAACATAGGCCTCCCCCAGTGACTTCTGTCATCGGGGGGTTGTTGCTATACTCGCCACGCTTGGCAGGCGGGTTGGCGAGCGCAGTTTTTTTATTATTTCGCACGCAGACGCTGCTCCCCGTCTTGTGCTACAGGATTTAGTCGCCTCTTACGACACGCCTCCTGTTGGCGGTGGGGAAGTGTATTCTTTACGGCCGTCCTCACACGGCACATTAAGGAAGTAGTAGTTAAGTATGGTTAAATCAAATAAGAACTGGATGAGTAGATAGAAAAGTAGGTAAAAGAGAAAATCCAGACTATTTGGGACCATGTCTTATTATATTCGCTGTTACTGTTTGACGACCTCCGTAGCCGAGAGGCGAGCACGCCGGACTATTATATGGCGCCGCCATCTCTGATGTTCCAGGTCTGATTCCCGGTCGGGTCAATGTAGGAAACGAACAAGTCTATATTGTCTCGATCTGGGTGTTATGGTACCGTCGTTGTTTCTGATTTCTATAATACAAGTGCTTTAGGTACTTCCCTTAGGATCAGAGCAATGTATGTGATGTTGTCCAATAAATAAATAAAAAACACTTAACAGACTTGCCGCCTCAAAAAAATATAGTATGACTAGGACTGACGATACAAAACGTTTAGATGAAGACTCCAATAAGAATTAACTAAAACGTCTTGCTCTTGACAATTAAAGGAGGTAGGTCGGAATGGGCATAAGCTGAAGAAATTTGCTTTTGGTATTAAAGCTGAAGATTACTATTTATATAACCTAAAATGCTCTCTTAATGCCCTGCATGTCCCTACACCTGCACACGCGAGGATCTTTACAAGGCCACCGATAGCGCTATTTCGGTGGCTGAGTTTTGGTCCCCACATATTATATGTAAGCCTAAGTCGACACGCAAAGAAGAAGAAGAAGATAACCTAAAATTACTTAAAAAATTAGATTATACATTATAACAAATCTCTTACTCAGATGTTGCGTTTGCTACTAAAAATTACAGATACATAGTGCAGTTTTTAAACCCGTTTGCAAGAATGCAGATCAGTAAGGAATGCAGTCTACAGTACTCGGATTTTATATATCTCAGTGAAATAGATAATAAAATCGAACTTTATGTCTGCTTGTTGTAGTTTGCCATCGAGACCTGAAGTAATCGTCGATCCAGTGATATTTGTATTATTCTTCTAAGATTACACATTCCTTTATGCATTTTACACTTTGAGACAAGTTATTTTAAGCTGAAGACTAAAAAGATCGTGCACTGTTTTTATATCTATTAATCTAAAGGTTTTCTAAATTGTTTAAAATAAAAAATGTTATAAATTACTGTTGTCTTTTATTTACGCGAACACGATACATTTAAATGAAACTACTTTTACGGATTATTTCGCGATTTATTAACATTTTATTTAACCTGACGTTTCGAACACTTTACAGCGTTCGTGGTCACAGGTAGACAGGTCTACCTGTACAGCGTTCGTGGTCACAGGTAGACCTGTCTACCTGTGACCTGTGTTAAATAAAATGTTAATAAATCGCGAAATAATCCGTAAAAGTAGTTAAGTTTAAATTATAAAGTATTAATTTGCAAAGTAAAGTCACGGCAAAACACAAAGATATGAAAACTATTTGATAAAATTATTTCTGCATACTTTGCCTTATGTGACGATCAAGTTAATTTTTTAGCGCGGTCTAAATATTTCAGTTCCTCTCCATACGAATTTTGTTTTTCCTGCAGATAACAAATATGAAATATCGAATGATAGCTGGACACAATTCGTTATCATCTCAGCCAATCGCAGTCCACTGCTGCGAGATAACTATGAACTCTTAAAAAAGTCTCAAAGCTGTCAAATCTGTCAATTTTGGTACGTCAATATATACAAAATTTGACAGATTTGAGATTGTTTTAAAAGTTCGTGGTTACCGCCCTGGACGTGATCTTCCCCCAAAGAGCGCCAAAGAGCACGGTCTCCCGCTATTTTCATCCAGCCATTGCCAGTCAGCTTCCTAAGTCAATTAACTAAGTTCAATATACCTATACTACTTACAATCTCTATCAATTGATTGTAGTCCAATCAATTGAGTAAAGTAAAGTATGCCTATTGTATACGTCCCACTGCAGGACACAGGCCTCACCTCAACTATGAGGTGGTTTGGGCCATACTCCACCACGCGGGCCCAGTGCCGATTGACTGAGGGGTGTTGTAAGGCCAGTGACTTAACCTTACTGTAGCCGTAAGGCCTCTGACTAGTCTCTACGACTAATATCAAGCGATATCAGCCGGTACGAACTTTTAACGTGTCTTCCGAAGCACAGATACGCTCGTGATAAATGTCACTAAAATGGTTGAAATGGTCACCCATCCATTCACAACCGCGGCGATGGTTGCTTAACATTAGACATCTATACTAAAGCGCTGCCGTCACTGAGCTACGAGCACCTCAATTAATCAATTGATCAATTGAGTAATTGTAGTATTTACTAAACTAATCAATCTGGACTCTGTATCGCTGTCTCGTTAAGACACACCCTGTGCATAGGTCGTTGTTTGACGTCACCGATCACCCATCCGTAAATAACCGAGATGAACGTCGGTTAACCGCTACATTGTTGGAGATGCATGTTGTGACGTAATCTACGGAACACTTTGCAAAAACCTGGATATTTTGGTTATCATTATCCTCATTTAGCAGCCTATGGAAGTCGTCTATAGGTCATAGCTTCCCCCATTGAACACCACAAGGATGCAAATATTACAATGATATATCGGGAAATAAAATTATCGATATATATAAGGTCCGATTTTATTAGTGTACATTAGGGTGGGTCAAAAAATTTTTTTTGCTCATTTGCTTCTGTAATAGTGAAAAAATTATGTCTTACTGGATAAAAAACAACCCTGTAAAATATTATTGAAATATTTTTAGTGGATCAGCCCGCGCATTGGACTTTTATGAAATTATAATAATGTTACTGAGAAAACAATACTAACATCTCTAAAACATTTTTTTTATATATAAATTAAATAATATAAAAATAAAAACTTTTACTAATAATTGCTAATAAAATTTTAACTGATTATTAGCCTAGGTTTGTTTTGTTACATACTTTTAAAGAGGGTATTAATAAGAGGTCGTAGGCTTACTTCAGCACCGATTTACGTTCTTGTTTTGGTTTTACTCTTGTGCAAGTAAAAAAATGATTGATTTTCTGTTTTTTACTAAGTAAAATTATTTTAAAGTTGTCTAAATCTTAGTTTTCATAAATTTTGTTCCTCGTAACTTTGATAAACATTGATTTTATAATGAAAATTGTCGAAATTTCTTTAAATAATTCAATTTGATTTTACCTTGTTTCATACAATATTTATAACTTTGAACCGCAAGCGCGGGCTAAAGATGCAACTCAATTTGTCTTTTTTTTACGTAGCATTATTTGTCCAGTCACAAGACAGTAAAATATCACTATTAGAATGCAATCACAAAACTTTATTTTTTTTCCATACATGAGTGACCCACCCTAGTGTACATCCCGTACAAAAAAGTTAAAAATAAAAATACAAAATAACAACATCGACTTCATATTGTATAAACTCGTCCTATCTTCAACTCTTTCTCGCTCTGACAAGGGGAAGGAATAAGACGGATAATCAGATGGTTAAACGTACCAAAGATAGGACGACGTAATGCAATATGATGTTAATGTTGTTGATTTTGATTTTTAACTTTTTTAGTTTTTATGGTACACATTTGAAAATTGGTTTTTACGATTGCTTATCACCTATATAGTCACAGGTTAACAGGATGTACACTAAAAAAATCGGACCTTATATATATATCGATAATTAGCGGCTTTATGCAACCTTGATAAGGCCTTCAGTCCACGACTATAATAATAAGTTTTTCAAATTTAGTCTCAATCATGAACTCTAAAACTACCTAAGCAGACTTTTTTTTCATTAAACTAAAAAAAACTTCAAAACATGGTCATGGTCAGGTCATGCATGCTCTTGGGGTTAAGCCCTTAAATTCAGAACTGTCAAATTAAATTTATTGACCTCTGTAAATTTTTGTTTTTAGCAATTCAATGCAAGGTTTTATAAAAGACTAGCAGCCCGTCCCGGCTTCGCACGGGGTAGACAATTATCGCTAATAGTTTCGGCAGCGCATTCGACGAAAGACATTTTAAGACTCATTTTTCTACACCTTCGGTTACATTGTTCAAATTTTACCAAGGATCCCTAATTTTTTTCAAAATGAAATGTAGCCTATGTCAAATTGAAAGAATGTAGCATTCTATTGGTGAAAGATTTTTTTAAATCGGCCCAGTACTTTTTGAGCCTATTCATTACAAACATACAAAAATAGGTACAAATCTTTCCTCTTTATAATATTAGTATAGATATAGATAAATAACACTTGAAAAAATCATCGACCTCAGGGCGGTAACCACGAACTCTTAAAATAATCTCAAATCTGTCAAACATTATCATTCTGTCAAATTTTGACAGATTTGACAACTTTGAAATTGTTTTAAGAGTTCATGGTTATGGCCCAGGTGAGACTCGAATCCGATGAACTCAAACGCGATAGGACGTGGGTTCGAGTCCCACCTGAGGTCGATGATTTTTTCAACTGTTATTTATCTTTATTGACCTCTCTTTTAACATATTTTCACACCTCATAGTTGAGGTGAGGCCGGTGCCCTGCAGTGGGCATACTTCATTTTTACTTTTAACATATCCATAAATTTTTGGTTTGTATATTATACTTTATTGAAAACTAGCTGACCCAGCGAATTTCGTAGCGCCTAATATATTTTTTTTGTCACATTTTCCAATGTTTTATTATTTATTCTGCTATTCGGGGCACAGACAAATCCAAGAATTTATAAACCATTAAAATCGGTCAAGCCGTTCTCGAGTTATAAGTATTGTTACAAACTCGACTTTGTTGTATATGTTACAGTCAAAACTCATTGCCGGTCAAAACCACTTTTGACTGCAAAAATCAGTCAATAATGGTTTTGACTGATGTCTTTAGTCAAAAACAGTTTTGACTGATTTTAGCAGTCAAAAGTGGTTTTAACCAATGTTTTTAGTCAAAAGCAGTTGTCTCTAAAAGTAAATTGTAGTAGATAAATAAAATAATCTTAAAAAAATATTTTTTTTTTTTTTTAATTATAAAAAAAAGAAAACATAATGTAAAATTTTTATTTGTTTTATAATTAAACGATTAGATAAATATATATTAAAAAGATTAGTATTTATCTAGGTTTTTCTATAACTTTCTATTAAAAAAAACTTTTTTACAAAATTTAGACTGAGATACTCTTTATTCCACATCATGCAAAATTCTATGACATGATTTATAGGCACAAGCCTTGTCAAATACAGAACTTGTAGAATACACGTTGTTAATCAGATCAGCGTTTTCTTGGCAGACGTAAACACGATCCAATACGCCCATTAAACCGCCACTAAGAGCCTATCCAAACACGATAAAACGTTAAACCAAATACATGAGCCAAAATACTGGAATCGTCAAAATACGGGTGTCGCTAATTTGGCACGCTTGCGAACCTTGGCGAAGCGTTAGCGTCGCCCTTGAACGACTAGGAGTCAGGGCCGCACGCTTGCAGTGTCCCGGGTAGGGTGACCATGTGGAGAATGAATTTGGGATAGGTAGTCTCGATGATCCGACGACCTAATGAATATGGGCTGGCAGTAGCTGGATGAAAAAAGAGATCCTGCTCTTTGGCGCTCTTTGTGGAGGCTTACATCCAGCAGTGGACTACAATTGGCTGACATGATGAGCCTTGTGAAACATTGATCTTTACTTAGAACTCGCTGTGCTTGTGCATTCGCTGGCACTCAAATAGGGGGTGGACTTACAAAAAGTAGCTTTTGTCAGGGTATTTGTTCCAAATTTTAACGGAACTGATTCCGTAGTTATGCCATAGAAGCGCATTCGCATTTTTGAGAAATGTGGATTTGCTAATAATCACAGTTCTTAAACATGTTAAAAAAATTTGATGGCAACTGAAGATGCTTTATCTTCAGTCAACATCATCATCATCATCATCTCAGCCTATTGCAGTCCACTGCTGGACGTAGGCCTTCCCCAAAGAGCGCCAAAGAGCACGATCTCCCGCTTTTGTGTCAATCTGATCATTTATGAAGGTATTCGTGAGCTCGATATTAAGTTAAAGGTGATAATGATCACTGATAGTATAATTATATAGTTAGGTCCTGATACCTGATAAATTAAGCAAGAATCGTGATACTTAAACGTGATAGAAATCAAAATTACGTAGATTATACGCGATACATGATACGCGTATACTGTTCGTTAAGTATTTTAGTAAATAACTTTAAATCTACTGAAATGATCCAATGATTTATCTAAGTACAGTAACATGATAAATATTTTTATGTGGAGCTAACATCCTCAGTTGACAACTGTCAATTATAAAGAATTTGTCACTCGGTTTGTTCAAGCAAGCCCGTTTAAAAACTTCTCACTGTCACAGCTTAGGACTGTCTTGTGAAAAAATCTCGGAAAATGGGCTAATAGTGGTTATGATATGCAACTAGAGTGCTCTATCTCAGGACTTGCACTTGATCCTATTTTTTATTGTTATTTTTTCTTAATATTTTGACGACCAGGACGGGGACGCCATATTTGAGGTACCGGGTACGGGTCATTATTAAAAAACGAAATTTCCTGTATTGTCTTAGTTCTGGGTGTCGAGGGACTGTCGTTGTTTCTAATTAATTATGAAAATGTAATTATTTTGCTTACAACTTCCGCTTAGTTACGCCGGTATAAGGACTCCAATTACACCACCTGTAACCCACAATCTGAGGACAATCACAGGCACATGCAAAGAGCACCGCCCTCCCTCCCTCAAATTGCATGCGAAACATGTTGTTTCTAATTTCGTAATGCCAGTACTTCGGGTACTTTCTATAGGATCGGAGCAATGTATGTGATACTGTCCAATAAAAAAATCTTTAAATACTGTCCTGCTAGATGCATGTGATCAATGTCACCCTCCATTAAATGACGCGTGCACCCTGGCAGTACGTCAACGTCTTTGGCGCGCGCCAGATAAGCGATGGACCACAAATTAACACCGATCTGTCTTTGCTGTCAGTTATATCCATTGCATTTGGAGAAATACGAGGATTAATAAATGGTGCGCATGTAGATATAATAGTATAATTATTGTAGAGGAGAAAGTTTGACAAGAAAATGACTTTTCAATTCCCATAAGTGGTGTGAATCAAGCTTGTGTCCTGGCTCGCAGTTAATTCTCTTCAGATTTTGATTCTGTAATGCAAGCTGCGATTAGGGTTTTCTGTGATTCCAGAATTGACAAAAGCGTTTGCGATCTCTGTCATTTTAGAGGTAAGCGGCAAATCACCAGATGTTTGCTTAGTGGCTGATTCTCTCAAATCATCATCATCATTTCAGCCACAGGACGTCCACTGCTGAACATTGGCATCCCTTAGTGACTTCCAGATCGGCTGGTTGCGCGCGGTCTGCATCCAGCGGCTTCCTGCAACCTTTGCCTGGTCGTCTGTCTACCTTGTAGGTTGACGTCTCTCGGATCACTTTAAGCTAACTATAAACTCGTTGGAGCTATTAGTAAGTATTGACATTCTTTTTGCACTGGATTTCGAACGTTTTTAAATTATTAGTATTAAGTTTTCTCAAGTACAAAGTTATAGAGATGAGAACCCAGTCTAAAAAAAAAGGTGTGTATACAAACTTACGTACACTTAATTAAAGGCAAGCATTTACAATATACGCTGACAAAAAGGAGACACTTGATACTGTAAAGGAGACATTTGATACAAATGCAATCAGATACTGACTAGAAGACTGTATTAATAAATTAGAAATAGTTTTAAGTTTTAGAAACGGGATAGCGTCAAGGGAAACAGCTATGTTTTGTATTTCGATAGAATGTAGAAAAGTCATCATATCCACGTGCGAAGTAAACCTAGGTATTGACTCAGTGTTACATAAATAATAACCGATCTTTGCAATAATATTCAATCAATCGTTTACGTCAATCCGATAGTTTATGTTCAAAGTGCATTACCCTCTATGATTTAGATAGGATATCCGAAGGAATTTAACGCTAGGTCTTAAATTAGACCGATTGCGAAATCTTTAAAGCTATGTTCTTACCTGTAATTCTTACATTTAATCGTTCTTACCTACATATTTCACAAAATAAATATTGGACAACATCACATACATTTCCTATAAAGAACTTTCATCTATCAATTTCAAATTCTTGTATTACTGATGAAAAATTTAGTGGGTGTTATGACAGCTCTATCGGTAGTCGTAACAACACTTGTCAACAGTTGTATGTCCCTTTTAACCCGACTGCCAAACGAGGGTTATGTTTTCGGACATAACATTTAGAACACATTATTTAGGAAATTTTTGTCACGCTATCTAAATAAATTAAATCAAATTAATCATTTATTGCATTACATGTGTGGTTAGCAGATGATAAGTAATTTCAGTACATCACATGCACCCTGCAAGGGCGTAGCAATTTATACAAAATTAATAACTAATAGTATAGTATATAAGGTCCGATTTTATTAGTGTTCATCCTGTTAACCTGTGACTATATCGTAAAAACCAACTTTCAAATGTGTATCATAAAAACTAAAAAAGTTAAAAATAAATTACAGAATAACAACATCAACTTCATATTGCATAAACTCGTCCTATCTTCAACTCTTTCTCGCTCTGTACAAGGGGAAGGAATAAGACGGATAATCAGATGGTTAAACGTAGCAAAGATAGGGCGAGTTTATGCAATATGAAGTCAATGTTGTTGATTTTTAACTTTTTTAGTTTTTATGGTACACATTTTAAAATTGGTTTTTACGATTGCTTTTCACCTATATAAGGTGTAAACTTATCAGTTAACTCTTTTCTAGGAGGTGGTTTTACTGCTCAAATAAAACAACTTTTTGTATGAGACCAACTTCGAAATGGTAAAAAAAAAACATATCTTTATACAAACTGATCTCAGCTGGTCTTCCGTTTTGTATGGGGAAATGGTTTTTTGTTTTGCGATTTTGAAGTTGGTCCCATACAAAAATTTGTTCTATTTAAGCAGTAGAATCATCCCCTAGAAAAGAGTTAACTGATAAGTTTACACCTTATATAGTCACAGGTTAACAGGATGAACACTAATAAAATCGGACCTTATATAGATAGTGGTCTATCGGTGGCTGAGTTTTCGTCTTCACATATATGAAAGCCTGAGTCGACACGCAAAGAAGAAGAAGAAGAAGAATGGTAGGTAGTGAATAAGAATTTGATAAGTAATAATATCGAATAAATAATATCAGGTTAGATAAAAATTAGGTTACATAGATGATTATGTCGTGTCCGGACAGACGTTTTAACAGCTGACACATAATTGAGTTATTGATCTATAATAGTTTCACGTAAACAAAATCTCGTTTTTGTGTTCCAGTGGGATGATAATCAATTTCTCTTTACCTCAATTCTTGAAACTACGCAGATGAAGTATGCTTTAGACTAACCGACTCCAACTTCGCGGGCAATAGTTAATTTTTACTTCATCATCATTTCCAAAATCATCAGCTGCCTTTCAGGCTAGGTTACTATTAACATCGCACTAAAATAAACAAAATCCTAATTGCTGAATTAGAGCAACAGAATATTTACACGAAAGTTATTTTATCTAATATTATATATATGTATATATATCGTTCTTTAGCTTACATTTTAGATAGTAAGAGTGCCGAATACCGGGCTCAATGGAATGGAGCTGATGATTTCGGAATCACCCTAGTTTTAGTTTTATTTTAACTTCATCAGATGTCTGCTCTCAACTTAAATAGCACTATCTCTATGTGGATAATGTTGTTGGTCCTACAATTACTTATATGTATAGTAATGTAGTATTTTAAATTAAGAATCATTGTAAGACTGTTTGTTGTCCTGAATTAAAAGAAAAAAAAAAGTCATCATCATCATCATTATTTCAGACACAGGACGTCCACGTCCACTGCTGAACATATGAATTTAACATTTTTACTTCACCGTTAATGAAACATATTCAATGATAAAATTACATTATCATCATTATTCATTTCGATTTCATCATCATTAATCATCGTTTTGATAATTACTAATTGAGTAATCTTCCGCATAATCAATATTCTAGGAAAGTCAATAGTACTTTCCATTTATAGTTATTATTCATGAATTCTTGATAAGAAATCTACAGCTTTGTTTGTAAAGATGAGTAAAGTGTCCCTGTTGATTATAGAATTTTCATTTATATGTTTAAAGAACTAATATTGATTCAACAATATTTTGCGGGTAGATAGGCCGTATTAGGAAAGACCACAGGTCTATAGGATTTGTTGCGATATCTTAATAAATAATCAAATAATTCTTATTACCACAAAAACTGAATAGCCCCAATCCAGGCAAAGCTTGTACTATGGCGACTAGATAACGGACTTAAAACATTGACATTTATTGCCATCAAAGACCTACCTAAAATGTGTGTGTGTGTGTGTTGAAGAACCAGGATATATTCCTAAGATTGATGGATGACATGACGACTCAGCTTACTTAAGCTCAAATCACAAAATAGTAGCTCACCGCGCGCGTAAGTATACGTAATTTGTGCTCAAATTCAGCTCTGGTTCCAAAAAATACAATTCTTAATAAATTCGATATCGCCTACTAAACTTCTGAATGGTGGAATAGAATTGCGGAACCCTGGCGTTGAAACTGTTAAGTGTTTGAATAAATATTTTCAATCGTCCAAAAAAGAAGGAGGTTCTCAATTCGACTGTTTTTTTTTTACAGATATGAAGAATGTCTTATTTTTTGTAACTTAATGCAGTGTGGCATTTACATTTACGCATTTCAAGTTATGGTTTTTGTTCAGTCATAAATATTATATCAATATTTCTTAATGTTTTGTTTTTTAAGTTACTTAGTAAGTATACCTATTATGTTTTTATGTGTAGGTATTGTTTATTATTATTTTTCTTGTTTGACTCAGCTATTTAATGATAAGATGATGATTTTCCGAGATTATTATCACTTTATATATTATAATTATTTCTTGTGTCAATATACGTAAGTCTATAATCCGTAGTCTATACATGGCGAGTTATTTAGTTATGGATGATTCTTTAATGAGGACGATAATTTTCCACGAAAAGGTTAAAAAAAATCTATCGCTTTGATCTTGCTCTGATAATTACCTGACATTTGTACCCTGTTATAGAAATTTATATGAATTAGTAATCAATGTTAAATATTTTTTATAGTGTAAATATTTGTATGACTAAATAGTCAAATATGACGACTTCAATAAAACGAACGTTTTTGTATCACTATGTCTAAAGCAAATAAATAATTTTAATTTTAATTACTTTTCTGATGCTGCATAATCTTTTCATTGTTTTAATAATAGATATAATATCTTTCTTTCACGTTTTTTTATTAATTAAATTAAACTTTACTAACTCCACATGTATTGTTTATAAACAAAAGCTTCCTTTCCCAAAAGTAAACTATGAAACCGAAAGTTAGGAATGTAAACAATACATTCCAAAATAATAAACTTTCTGAAAACAGTGGTTACAAATCAAAACAACCTTGTTTTGAATGCTGATGCATGCGAGAAAATACCGTATCAGAGTACAGTCAAAACATTCTAATAACACGCAGATGCAATAGTAATAGTACACTAGTTTCATATAGTGTTGTGTTATCGAGTATCGATATTTGAAAAAAAAAACTTAAATGACGCTGTGAAAACCTTAACCAGTGTTTCTTGGTTTACTATCGTTGACATATACGAGCAAAGTTTGGGATATTTAAAATATCTAGAATGTTACAAGTTTTTAAAATTAAAAACAGTCACACAGAAGTAACTGATTTTCTTTAGGAGAAATAATGGAATGTAAATTTGTCAACTACTGTATACAAAATACTGAATAAAAATAATTAAGCAAATGAAAAAATCCATGCATATTTTTTACCTGCATGTTTCGCCAAAAATTCTAATATTTACCTATCGGCCATCTTATTACGGACAAATGTAACCAGGTAAAGTTTCCTATAATTTCTTATTGATAAAAGAAAATCTTCAACCAGGATTTTTTGATTCCTACTAAATTTGCTACTGCTGATCAAATTTACGCTTGGCCTATGTTTACCACTATATAAATTTAAGGTCACACAGTTATACAATCAAAAAAACAAATATCGATATCGATAAAACCTACCTCTATCCAACCGGTTCATATGCAATTCATCACACGTGCCGCTCGGTATGTGGATGGGTTGTGGCCCACATAGCCGATGCACTATTAGCCGTATCGGATCAGCCTACTATATTTCTGGGTTGGAATAAACGCGAACCAGGCTGGGCATTGGATGAAGGGAGTTTGTCTAATCTAAACCGATTTTTACCTAGGATTTCTCAAGTCAATAAAATCTACCAGGTTGAGCATTGTGGTAGGACAGACCGATCTTAATTAGAATTATTTTAGCATACGATTTCTAAATTATAACATCACTACTGTCACGTGAAATCCACAACATTACACTATGTGAAACATTACCTCTCTCATAAATAGATTGATAGCATTTCAGTTAAGACCTTATTCTTCAGGTAGAAAGTTTATTTCCAAAAGATCTCCAAGTAGTGATTAAATGATAAAAGATGGTTGACAATCACTTAAAGAAAAACCAGGAGATCGTGCTCTTTGGCACATTCTAGGGAAGGGTAACGTTCAGCAGTAAATTAAAAAAGTCGAGACAAAAGAGTACTCACAGCATTATTCAGAATGCCTCTATTCAGCGACTGAAGAGTCTTGTTTGCGAAGCCTGTCATCTCCTTCAGGAACATCTTTAGTTCCAACCCTGATCTTCCAGAAAACTCCGTGTACAGAAGCAGTGCGTCATCCTAGAAGATGAAGATGGAAGTATGAGTTTTAAAGACCATCCTCCGCTATAAACCTTCAGTAACACCAAGTGCATAAAATTATTCTCTTTCATTGTAACGCGGGCTCCACACGCTGGCGCCACCGTTGGCCTCAATGCTACTCGTCCAACGTGTGGATCTAGAAAATAGCATTGGCGCCAAAGTTGGGGACATCTATTTTCTAGATCCACAAGTTGGACGAGTAGCATTGGCGCCAACGTTGGCGCCAACATGTGGAGCCGGCGTGATAGTCTATTGTTTTTTTACTGAAGTTTATTATATGCATTTATGATTAAATCATTATTAAACCATCTTTACTAAGGAATGTGCTATACAAAGGGTTAAAGGCATTTTAAATTCAAAGCGTCTAACTGAAAGTTTTTCTTGGATTGGCAGAGCAGAAAGACGCTTCCATGTTTCACAACTGTTTCTACTTTTTTTATCTACGAGTAATTCAGACTAAACAGCACTAGAGCAAAGGACTTATTTACGATATATTTATGAATATCAAACCGAAACAAGCCTATGTTAACATATTAATATAAATATTAGGTTGTGAAATCAGAAATTTGATACCTATCACCAATTTTAAAAAAAATGGTGATAGGTATATACAAAAATTTTATACAAATCGGATTCAAAAAACATTGTATTGTATGAAAATTTTAAAAATGTTTAATGATGATATCTGACTTTACCATAGTATTTATACGCATTTGTCTTAAGCTGGCTTCGGCTTCATATACCATTTACCTATCACCCTGCATATAAGGGTACTACATCTATTATTTATTTTATTTCATCAGGTTTTATTTTACCTTTGCTGACTGCAACTCGGTTCCCAGTTCAGGGGTGTACCTCTTCTCTATATCTTCGACATCGTCCGTATCCATTGGAGCTGGTTCTACCCATACTGTTGCTTCCTGAAAATAATAATGATGTTTTAATAGAGTGCCTAGGGCACATAGCACGTAGAACTAATGGCCGATAGGGCAGAAAGTTTCTGGAATGGCGGCCACGTACCGGCAAGCGCAGCGAAGGACTCACACTCACAAGGTGGATAGATGACCTAGTAAAAAGGTTGCAGGAAGCCGCTGGATGCAGGCCGCTTCTAACCGGCCAATCTGGAAGTCACTAGGGGAGGCCTATGTTCAGCAGTGGACATCCTGTGGCTAAAATGATGATGATGAGTTTGCTGGGTTCTAATTAGCAAACCACCAGGCGGATGGGTTAATGACATTGAAGCCATCATAGAATAAAATTAAATACGATTGGTACAAAATTGAAATATGTGCTACTTGTGAAAGGGGTTATATATCAAAAAGTGGGTAAAAGTCATGATGATATTGATGAGAAATTGAAAAACAAAGGCACTTGACTTAAAAAGAGCTCTTCTTATTTGGAGAAGCAGAAATTTTGATATATACATACATTGTATTTACAAATTTTTCACTAAGGTACTGCAGATGATTGAGTGCATCAAAGTCAAAGTCCATTCGGAGAAGTTGTAATTTAGACAGATACTGCCGATTTACAAATTTTGCAGTTCCAGCTGGATGTGGAAGTAAGAAGACTTGAAGCTTGAACTTGAAACAATAGATATTAATGTTACTGTTTCGATGCAGAGTTTTATGAAGAAATTTGAAATGCTCTTGAAATTCCAGTAATGTCCAGGAAAGCGTAAAAACCTTTATAAAATTATTGATCTGAAAACAAGTTTAAAGAAGTTGTAGTCAGTGGCGGGCATTAGTTTTATTTCGAGGTAGGCAGTAGTTACCTACTTAGGTGTTTCGTTGATGAAAATCAGTGGTTTTCATCAATGAGGCACATTCAAATTTGTAAGTACTTTCTGCCTACCTCATTTCATTTTTAAGGTAGGCACTGCCTAATTGCCTATATGCAATGCACACCCCTGGTTGTAGTAATGTGAAAAAAATCCTCAGTAACTTTCTAATGATTCGTAAATTGTTTTAACAACACTATAAAATGTATTTCTAGTATGACGCCAGTTTTTATGCCTAGTGACGGGATTTAGTCTGCTTTTAAAAATAGCGAAGTAAATACGTAATGAACTTTACTTGTGTATTTTTAGCTAGTTCATGCTGTATCTTTATTACATGAATTTATAAAGAAAGAAAGAGGTTTAGAAACAATAAAAGACAGGTAGGTAAATGCTCAGGATGAAATACATTGTTTCAAAAAAGTTTCGGAAATTTATGATTTGTTTATGGTTCCAAATTCAAAATATCTTTTTTTGTTGTTGTTAGATTAGCACAACTGTTTTCCATTTTGGCGCGGAGTTTGAGTTCCATTTGATAATTAGATTAATTAAATACAGTATTGTTTTTAGTGATACCATGTCTAGTGTGTATTGAGAATTTTATAATGGACAAAAACATCGAACAAAGAGTTTGTCTTAAATTTTGCATCGCCAATGGGATTTCGTGTTGGAGTCTCTGAAAATGTTACAGAAGGCTTACGGTGAATCGACTTTATCCAAAACACGTGTTTATGAGTGGTTCAAATGCGTTCAAATGCGGTCGAGATGAGATGGAAGATTTGCCTCGCTCTGGTAGGCCATCAACGTCTGCTACTGAAGATAACATCGCAAACGTGAAGGAAATAGTGACTGAAAATTCTCATTCAAGTTTGAGAGAGCTAGCCGCACTTTCTGTGTCACACAAGTCGATTGGTACCATTTTAAATAATCAATTGGGTATGAAACATGTTGCCGCTCGGCTAGTCCCAAAAGACCTGAATTTTCTCCAAAAACTCAATCGCAAAAGAGTCGCTGAGGACATGCTTCAACGAGTCAATTCCGACCCAACATTCATGAAACGCATTGTTACTGATGACGAAACTTGGGTTTACGAGTTTGACATGCAATTTAGTCAACAAGCTTCGGAATGGCGCCTTCCAACTGAACCGAAACCGAAGAAACCGCGTCAAACTCGATCGACAGTCAAAGTTAAGTTGACTGTTTTCTTTGACTGTCGCGGTGTTGTGCACTCAGAATTCTTGCCAGAAGGTCAAACGATAAAAAATGAGTATTATTTAATCGTTATGCGGCGTTTTAGAGAGCAAATTAGACGAAAAAGGCCAGATTTGTGGAATGAAAATTCTTGGATTTTGCACCACGATAATGCCATGCGACAAGGCCATCATTGTGAACGAATTTTTGACCAAAACCTCAACAAATACCATCGAGCAGCCACCTTATTCACCAGATATGGCTCCAGCCGACCTCTTTCTTTTTCCTAAACTAAAATTACCACTTCGTGGCACCCGGTTTCATTCGGTAGAAGACATAAAGGAGAATTCGCGGCGAGAACTGAACTCGATTCCAGAAAAAGCGTTTAAAAAATATTTTGATGATTGGATTATTCGTTGGCGTAAGTGTATCGCTTCTGAAGGAGCATACTTTGAAGGTGATAAAATAAATTTGGATGATTATCTAACATTTTGTGTATTATTAATCATTTCCCGTACTTCCTTGACAGAGTAGTATTTTGTTTTATTACCACACATTTTACTTATAACCACAAGGTCTGATGTTATCTGTGTCTTTAAATAACTAAAACAAAGTTGTATTATTTGAGTCTATTCAGGTCTGAAGTAGCCTCGACTTCGGAGGCCGATAGTAAACCGTAATAGCAAACTACCATGATGTCACAAAGGAAACGAGGAGCATAAAACCTCTTCCTCCACGGCTATGTATTGATAGTAAAAAAACAATAAATTGTTTCAGGAGGAATGATCACGTTGGTTGTACTAAGCATCTTAAATACTGCATTATTTAAATGCTCCAGAAAACACCAATTAATTGTATTCTCGAGGTGAAACTATGAGTTACGAGGTACCGGAAAAAACGTTTTGCCAGGGACATCACCAACTCCAAAACGAATTAGGAAATACAAATACATTTCTGTATTGACTAGGAATCAGTGGAAATCGAACTCAAACCCTTTGCCATCAAGGAGAATCAACGCTTTAATCTTAACTCAGAGTGCTACCCAAAACAAAAGGTTGTGTTTCCATACAAAAAATTATATCCATTTGTATAAAATAAATGATAACAAGTTTAAAAATTGTGACCGAAATTATCATTACAGTACGACGACGTTTTAACAATGACATCATTCAATTTCGATTCCCAAGTAAGTAACTTACCTGTACAAAACCATACATCTTTTCGAAAATTCATCTCAGAGGGTGCAAGTTTCACTAGCTAATGTCACGGGCCTACATATCAAGAGTATGAGAGTGTGATTACCAGGAAAGCATTGGCAGGCGATGATGGCTGAATCACCGGCATCGCGGCACTTGGCTGAAGCCACGGCCATAACAGAGATTGATACAGTAGGCAAAATCCGTTCCTGATATGCGCTTATGAATTGAAATACTCGGTAATAAAACCTCTCGCAATTTTATTCAGAAACTTTACTTTGAGACTAACGTCCTAATCAAGCAAAAAACCCGGCCAATTGCGAGTCGGACTCGCGCACGAAGGGTTCCGCACCATTATCTATAAAAACGAGCAAAAAAAATCACGTTTGTTGTATGGGAACCCCCGTAAATATTAATATTATTCTGGTTTTTTAGTATTTTGTATTATAGCGGCAACAGAAATACATCATCTGTGAAAATTTCAACTGACTAGCTACTACGGTTTAATGTGATACAGCCTGGTGACAGACGGACAGACGGACAGACGGACAGACAGACAGACAGACGGACAGAGGAGCCTCAGTAATAGGGTCCTGTTTTACCCTTTGGGTACGGATACGGACTAAAAAGAACACAAGCCCTATACAATGGGGCAATTAAGAATTCAGCATTTTTCAGCATTCATTTCATTTCATTGCATTCAGCAGCGTTGTTCAGCATTCAACATTGACAAGTTTGGTTCACTCTGTATTGTGCGCACAGGTGATGATTGCGTGTAACGGACTACTCTAGTTGACCATTCTACAGCTCCCATTATTATAAGTAATTATTGTTAAGCCAGTGGCGACCGTCACACTTAACCATGTTGACGGGCTGATAGAGGGTACTCTATTATCATTATCTGGGAAGTAGATTCCATATCCGCTACTTCAGGATGCACTTGATGGACCGCTAGGTCAGCGCTAACTTTAGCGGTGAGACTCCCACCAGTAGCATAACATCTGTCGAGGAAATGATTTGTTGCTCCTTAGCCATCACCGAGGCGTTAGGCCACTAGGATGGCAGGGTGCAAGCAAACAGCGATCATTTTCCATCCTGCTAATAGCGGTATTACAAAACACGAGGAGGTTTTAGTGTCAAAGAGTTGCACATAGCCTGCTGTCATTCCCATTGCAGCTGATACGCATAAAACATTTCCTTCGAAAACAAAAACTTTTGGAGGACCGAAATCTACCACCACACATGTGTGAAATCTCGACGTTCTCTGTAGCCGAGAGGCAAGCACGCCGGACTATTTATGGCGTCGCCATCTCTGAGGTTCCGGGTTCGATCGGTGTCGGGTCAATGTAGAAAACGAACTTTTATTGTCTCGGGTCTGGGTGTTGTGGTACCGTCATTGTTTCTGATTCCTATAACACAAGTACTTTAACTACTAACCTTAGTATCAGAGCTATGTATGTAATGTTGTCCAATATTTAAAAAATATAGAACTGCTGTACCCACTTCGACTGTGCTTCGACGTTGACATTCACGAAAATATCTGAATGGGCCAACTATGTATTTTGGTAGTAGATCTCTTTATGATTTGATTGTAAACAGATGTTATGTTATCTTTGACAAATATAACACGAGTAACGATACCCTCTATAAAGAAGAATATACCGTGTATGTTATACGAGCAGTGCACAATCTAAAGTTAAAACGATTTAATAAATCATAGAAACCTGTCATGTTTGAATTGGAATTACGCTTAATCCCTTGGTTCCTTCAAACTCTTTTAGTATACTTGCTTCGAATTATTCTGTTTATTTTTAAGATAATAGTAAAGAACAGGCTGGCTTTACGAGCCTAATTGAATGAAAATACGGTGATTGTATTTGACCTTGTACGATAAACTACAAAGATAACACTTATAGTATCCCAAGTTTGGTGTCCCTTAAAACCTTTATGTCACCGATTAATCATTCTCTGTAAACATTGATTCAGCTAGCGAGCTCTATGTGCTCCGTAGAGCCTCGCTCTTGTTTGCTATACAGATGAACAGCTGTGGTAGCATTGTGTACTAACAGAGTGTACTGTGAAGTGTATAGTAAATAGTAATGCAAAGTTATGTAAATGATATGGCAAATATATTTCACACGTTTTTGATATTATTGTTACGTACATCATTTATTTCTATTTTTTGTAGAAGTAAATTAAAAAAATATATAAAAATCTAAACTTAGTTTTTCGCCAGCAGGCGGTTAGGGCTGCAGATTGAGGAACCTTCTGACGTGTCGTATTGTGGAGAACTGCTTTCTGGGTCATCATACTATCATTATTTTTGTATTGTTTTATTAAAATTATTGCAGTTGTACAGTTTTCTTATTTGAATAGAACAGTGTGTATTTTTTTTGTTTTTAGGGTAATCTTAATGTAGTTTGTATTTTACTATATTTTATTGTTGATGGTTTTTTTATTTACAGACGTGGTAATTTGAAATTGTAACGAGTAATAACTTCTCACATGTGAAGCCTTTTTAGGGTTCCGTACCCAAAGAGTAAAACGTGACTCTATTACTGAGAATAATAGAATAAAAAACCAGAATAAAATAAATATTTAAGAGGGCTCCCATATAAGAAACGTGATTTTTTTGCTCGTTTTTATAGATAATGGTACAGAACCCTTCGTGCGCGAGTCCAACTCGTACATGGCCGGTTTTTTAAAAGATATAACTGTGTGTGATCTGTGGAACCGGTTCCCCGTATCCATAGATACATGCGGTGTTCTAACTTTTCTAATGAATTATTTTATATCCTCGTTACAATCTTGTTCAGTTACGATTAAAATAGTACTCTTTTTCATATTCTTTCTATTAATTTAAAAAGAAACTTATTTGCATTATTTTGTTTAAGTTTATTAATCACGAAATTATTTTGGTGTAGGGGTCAAACAAATACCGGATGGATCAATAGCAAGGTAACAACTCCAAATTGGGTCAATAGTGTTACTTGATGCTAAGCAATACTGAGCATGTTATATTTTAATAAATCTCTGGGAATTAACCACACGGATTTTTTGTATACGCAGCACACTGCTTGACTATTGAAATACAACCGGTAAAGTCCCGGGAAGATCTTAGAAACCGCAACGAAGTCTAAATAGGAGAACTTGGGGGTTTAAATTACTAATTTTCTTTCAATTCAAAATGGGAGACAGATAAATACATTTATTTGCTTACAATTAGTATTTCAATTGGTGTATTTATTCGTTATTGAATTTACTATTGGTAAATTGGAGTTACTTGCCCAAAAGGTTCCAATAAGACCTTATTTCTAAGTCTGGCTAACAATATTGACAGAGTTTCTTTTTGCCACTGCTTCTTCTCACTGCTAGCTCACAATATTGTCCTAAAGCAGTAGTAGGGTACGAAAGAGGACGTGTACCCTTCATCATCATCATCACCATTTCAGCCACAGGACGTCCACTGCTGAACATAGCCCTCCCCCAGTGACTTCCAGATCGGCCCATTGCGCGCGGCCTGCATCCAGCGTCGTCCTGCAACCTTTACCAGGTTGTCTGCCCACCTTGTGGGTGGACTAACCGGCAAAATCCCTTAGTTTAAGCATTTATTTGCAGAAATAAATTGGTTTTATTGGTGTTGGTTTTTATTGGTTTTGTTTTTCGTTCTACCTTTAGGTCTCTTTAATTGTAATTTTTTTTTTTCTAGGAAATGGGTGCCGGCTACAAAAAGCGTCCATTTTGGTTCTTTTATAGTAAAAGCTCTAAAATAAAATAGTTATGTAATTAAAGAAGAGGGCTATCGAGATCCTTTAAACTATACTTTCATACTTAAAGAATTCGTTGCCGTTATTTAGAGTAAAAAGTAAAACTGAGTAATTAGTAAAGAACGCGAATGTTTCCACACAGAATTAATTTCATGCTCACATATTTCGCATTTTGTGCTCGACTTTGATGTGAAAATATTGTTAACTATAGTTTTATGACGACCTCCTAGCCGAGAGGCGAGCGTGCCGGACTTTAAATGGTGCCGCCATCTCTTAGGTTCCGGGTTCGATCCCCGGTCGGGTCAATGTAGAAAACGAACTTTTCTATATTGGCTCGGGTCTGGGTGTTTGTGGTACCGTCGTTGTTTCTGATTTCTATAACACAAGTGCTTTAGCTACTTACCCTAGGATCAGAGCAATGTATGTGATGTTGTCCAATATTTATTTATTTATGACTTGACTATAATGGCTGTAATTATTTTTAAATGGGTAAGACTGGGTGATCCCATTACCTGGTGCAAATGTACTAAGTTAATAGGTATTCTTTGGATTTGCTGAATGTGAAAATATTTATGATATTTTAATATTTTTAAAGGCTTAACTGAATATTGATGATAGAGGCAGGCTAAATAAAAACAAGAAAGATTTAACTAATTCATTTTATCTAATTTATTTTATCACCATTAAGAAAATGATTTCAAATGTAGTTTTATTTTTTCAATTTAAATTAAATAGTTTTTATTGTGATTTTTAATTAAAAATTAATTAACCTTTCGTTTCTTTTTTAATAACGGATAAGTATTTAAACCCTATGTCATGCGAGTTTTACCCGCCTTTATCCAGTTTTTAAGATACTATTAGAAAAATGACAATTCAATGACCAAAAACTATTTTGGGCTTTAAAATTTAACAGGCCACATTTTAATATCTGGGCCCCAACCATGAACTGTTAAAACAATCACAAATCTGTCAAACATTATCGAAATGACGTACCAAAATTAAGAGATTTGACAACTTTGAGATTGTTTTAAGAGTTCATGGTTATGGCCCTGCTCCACACCTGAATATAGTTGAACTAGTAACTACAGCTACACATTATTATGTTTTAAACAAAGTTATTGAGCAGTTAAACTGTCCTAACAAATCTCTCTGCACCAGTAATTTAAATAATGTATGCAAGTTTACGTTCCGCTCGTAAAAATCTAGTTTATGCAGCGGTGACGTCACATTGCACGGAGTGACGTCACAGTGACCTTGACGACGGTTCAGACTATGATTGAATGCATGTGTTTGATTGTGCAACTGTGTATTGGTTAAGGGTGATCTTACTGAAAAAATTAAAAAAATCGAGATTTACTTGAAATATTAGTGCGGGTTGTTTGAGAATAAGGTACCTACGTCAGTCTCGGGTTAATAAAGTTTTGCTACAGAGAGTGAAACTGAAATGAAATAACACTTAGAAATATTAAATGCCAAAAATCGGTAGGACATTTAAAATAAGCAGTATCGGGAAATTTCTTCTGAATATGCAATGTAATATATTTCTCTAATAAATAATACTTTTTGGATCTGCGTGTCCAGGGACCCGCCTCTAGAAAAAAAAATGGTAGGTACATCAACAACATCACATACTTAAGTACATTGCTGTGATCCTAAGGTAAGTAGATAAAGCACTTGTGTTGTAGAAACCAGAAACAACGACGCGACGGTGCCACAACACCAAGATCCGAAACTATATTTAAAAGTTCGTCTTCTAAATTGACCCGACCGGGGATCGAACCCGGAACCTCAGAGATGTAACATAGCAACACAAAGATGTCATTACCTTTGATCAAGGTAGTTGATTTGTGTGTTGCAAAAAATTAAATAAAATTTTCGGAACTACAGTTTTATGATAACACATTACCTATTTTTATTATGATAATTATTTTCAGTTGGATTGGGTTTATTTGCAGGATTGGTTTATTCACCAAGTTTGATTATGTTCTTTGAATTATTTAATTTACTGTTTACGCTTTTTTCTCCCCAAACCGTACAGGTAAGAATAAACTTTTATCTCGTTTTATTTGATCGTAGTAACTATCTCGTAAATATTAAACATGTTTGCTTCGTTAGATCATATCTAATCGTAATAGATATTCTTTGCAAAGGAATGCTTAAAACAAACTGTAACAGGAGACTCGTTAACAAATGTACAGTAAGTAAACAATGATTTAGATAACATTTAGTAACTATAGTTATAGTATAGTATAGATAGTACATTATAGTACCTATAGTATAGCAATAAACTGGTACCAGTGTTTTTTTAATGGAAAAAATACCTTCACTTATGAAATTCAAACTAAATTATAGCAATATTAAATTTATATGAATTAATGGCGTAAAAAAGGTTATGGAGAAGGATCTGGGCCATAACCATGAACTCTTAAAACAATCTCAAAGTTGTCAAATCTGTCAATTTTGGTACGTCATTTCATACAAAATTTGACAGAAATGATAATGTTTGACAGATTTGTGATTGTTTTAACAGTTCATGGTTAGGGCCCAGAAATTCCTATTATAATTTTTTTATATTTTATATCACATAACATAAAAACTTAGTAGGTTATTTGTAACTTAAAATGTGTATAGTTATAAGTTCTTATCTATACACAAATATGCCTTTAAAGTTCAAAAGTTAAACTGAGAATTTCAACAGATTTATGAATTAAACTTAATTTGAATTTCAAACAAAACATGAACTTACCTAACTCTTGCATAAAATGACGCCTCCGTGTTTCAGTTTCAATGTCACTGAATATAATATTGGGAAACTACACTTCAGTGGTACGAGCAAAACTTACCTTTTTATATTAAAAACCGCATTCACGATTTTAAATAACTTTTATATTTCGACATTTGGATTTCTGTAGAAGTATATTATTTCGTAAAATATGTGCAACTAATGAATTGATAAGGTTTAATTTATTTTTTCCGTCAGAAATTTGTACCAATACTTAATATATTTTAGATTTGTGAATATTAACTTTCATTATAATTGCAATAAATTCGTTATTTGTTTTTTTTACTCTAGATAATTTTATAATTACTTGGAAAAAATCGACCGCCTCATGTGGGAATCAACATTCGTAACACTTTTTTTTTCTAAACTTTCTTCATTTTATTGTTTTAATTTTATTTCGTAACTTTTTTTAGCTTTCTTCAACTATTGCCAACAATAAAACTATTAATCCCTAAAGAAACTTGTTAGTCACTCCAAAAACTCTGTTTTTCAGTAATGAAAACTAACCTGCGCTTGCGCAGACAGCGCGGCGAGCGCGAGCAGCGCGGAGACGGCGGGCGCGAGCATCGTGCACTGGCGCGCGGTCGTGGCTTATCAGCTGGCTGCTGGGGACAACCGCCGACACAAGTACTAACATAAATAAATTGTTTCCAATAAATTGTTTCCACAATCACACCAATTATTATATAGCCCCATACTAAGCTTGTAAAATGGTGATTTTATCACGGATAAACATACTTACTTAAATCCGTTTTATAAACATCAATGACTTACGTAAAATAAATGCTCGTGCTTGTCATTCGTCGCGTGTCCGGGGCAAAAACCACTACACCAGACGATCGTCAAGTTTTTGAGATGTTTAGGATTTTGGATAACATTACAAAGAAAAGACTACCTTAACTGAACGCTATGCCGCTTATGAAACTGTCTTCATAATATTCGTAAATTCAGTCATCCAATTAAAAGTGTGCTTCTCAATCCAATACAGCAGGTTACTTAGATCAACTCATGTTGATCAGGCCATCTTTGGCGATTCCATGACTGGTGTAACGACAAAATTGGAATCCTTAATTTTGACTACATTATTTTATTTATTTTTGGCACATACATTGTTATATTATAATTGTGCTATTTTAATGCAATCTTATAAAGCGTTAGGACCTTACCGTTTTATCTTACCTTCGTTCGTTTTACCTTACCATTAAAATTAATCTTAAACTTAACACTTTTGTAAGCGATTGTACTGCTGTATCGAAGTAATAGTATATAAAATACTTACGTACTGATTATAGCTATCTCAGTAGACGTGCATACGTTACGGTATGACGCATGTGTTGCACCTTGCGGTGATGACGAGATCGATATTTAAATCTCTAAAAATAACTAAATTTAAGTAATGCATTATTTACTAAATAATAGAGCAAAAATATGTTTTTGTTTTCGAGTGAATATTATATTACTAATTACTCAACCTGACTAGTATTTTAATATTATAAAAAGATTTTAAGTATCGTTGTTTTGTTTTGTTTATGGCTCAGTGGTTAGTAGCGTTTGACATCCGTGGATAGGTAATAGCAGTTTATTTGATCAGTGGGTAATAGTTAGAATCCCATTGCAGCAATGTCAATAATTATTATTGCTCATAACCATCCTAACGTAAACATGAATTTTGCAGTAGAAACATCATCTGCGTCTGCTTGCAGGCAGAGTACTAGACTTACCAAAATATAATAAGACCTTAGTGTAAAACTGTATTCTTGCAAATAAATATTTGATTTGATTTGATTTGAATTGAATTGATTTGATTTGATTTGATTTGATTTGATCTGATTTGATTTGATTTGATTTGATTTGATTTGATTTGATTTGATTTGATTTGATTTGATTTGATTTGATTTGATTTGATTTGATTTGATCATTCGCCTGCCTTGTTCCCAGGTTAGCTGGGGACGGCGCAGTATGTTTTCCTCTTGTATGCAATTCGGTCACACGTCATAGAGTCATTCACTCCTCAGACATATCACATACATTGCTCTGATCCTAAGGTAAGAAGCTAAAGCACTTGTGATATAGAAATCAGAAACAACGACGGTACCAGATCAGAGAAAATATAGAAAATTTCGTTGTCTACATTGACTGGACCAAGAATCGAACCCGTGACCTCAGAGATGGCGACACCAAGTCCGGCGTGCTCACCCCTGGGGTACGGAAGTCATCGTCAAATTGACTCGAACCTACCCGGTTTCGTATGCGTAAATAAATCATATGGCCTCTCCAATCGATATCCTTATTCCCTTAAAATTAGCAATCAGTATTAATCGTGTAGTCATCGCCCGATTGATAGATAGTGTCAAAATCTATTGCAGCAGCACTGACAGTAAATTGATTTGTTTTTTTTCTGTCAAATTTGCGATTTTAAAGCCTTGGTAAATTTTCGTGTCGTATAGTGCCGGTACGTTAAAAGAATTGCACCACCCCTTCTCTCCCTATGGGTGTCGTAAGACGCGACTACAGTAGAACGGCCATAAGAAGAAGGGTAGCAGCGTCTCCTCTCCACCATTGGCCAAACTGCGATCGCCAACCTGCCTGCCAAGCGTGGCGATTATGGCAAAATCCTACTGGAGAGGCCTGTATCCAGCAGTGGACTGATATAGGCTGGTGATGATGATGATGATGAAATTTTCGCCATCCCATTGCTTTTGCAAGATACGGAATTAGGATACGGAACAGTTCAAAATTGTTGACGTTTTCTACCGAAGTTTATATCATATTCTGAAAACGATAAATTACAAATATTGTAGTCACAATGCAAACAAGGAATTGTTGTTACATGATTTCACTTTCATGAAATAGTTTATTCGTAGGATGACGTACCATGATTAGGCGACGGTATGCCAAGGCCACCAGAAATATGTGCAGAATAAACAAATGTGACCTACTAAAGAAACGGATGAAGATAAATGACGACCGTCCGTCGCCATCTTTGAGGTCCCGAATTCGATTACCTGTCGGGTCAATGTAGAAAACGAACTTTTCTATATTTTTTCGGGTATATGTGCAGAATAAACATAATTATATGACCTACTAAAGAAATTGATAAAGATAATGACGACCGTCCGTCGATCAGGATCAGAGGATCAGGATCAGAGGATGATGGAGGAAGATGATGTTGAGCGTTGGGGCAAAGAAGAGATCGCTTTGCGAGACGATCATCGTATCAAAGACGCGTGTGCGCGGAGCTAACAACCAATCACGGCCGGCGTGGGAGGCTCGGCGCGCGACTAGCCAATCACGTCATCGTAATGGTCTTCTGCGCAGCTTTCGCCCAGCGCTCAACTTCCGTGACCTGCACAAGGTTTCCTTACGATGCTCCCACACTGCCAGATAAGTGGTGTATATTAACGACCTCCGTAGCCGAGAAGCGAGCACGCCGGACTTTAAATAGCGCCGCCATCTCTGAGGTTCCGGGTTCGATCCCCGGTCGGGTCAATGTAGAAAACGAACTTTTCTATATTGGCTCGGGTCTGGGTATTGTGGTACCGTCGTTGTTTCTGATTTCTATAACACAAGTGCTTTAGCAACTTACTTTAGGATCAGAGCAATGTATGCGATGTTGTCCAATATTTATTTATTTATTTATTATGTATGTATAAAAAAAGAAACCACAGGTGCCATGGGATGTGTAGTGTACTCACGGCTTAAAAAGAAGTTGTGATATGAGGCGTAATTCATATTATTCTTTGACAATTGAGCTATCACTGCAGCACTGCTCTCTTTAAATATTGCAGATATTATCAAGAACAGAAAAAAAAATGGTTTGAACCACTCTTCTGACATCCTATTTTTTTGTGGAAACTCCTTTTAATATTCCTTCTTATTGTTATAGCAGCATTTATTGGCCCTTGTTTGTTTTTCTGGATAGTGTTTGATATCAAAACAACAATGCCTATGCCTTAAATAAACTCTTGTGTACAGTGTATCTAAGGAGTATTATTTTTGAAGAAAAACAAATGAGGTTGATCTTGTTTTTTTTTTAATAATACTTATTGCAAGTACACACATTATTAAAATGTTATGATTTGAAAATCATAACATTTTAAGAGTTTAATGGAAGTTCTGATCGGATGTTGATACCAGAAGTGGGTATTGGCTTCTTGATTCCTAATGGATTAGCCACAAGTACCCTTATTTATTGCATCAGACGATATTATTAATAATTCATAGCTACAAGTATTTATTGTCATATCCACCCTTATCTTATCTCAAGTACTTATACAAGTATTTTAGCACTTAAATTAATTGTGCAACTGTTCCTTATTGTTGTATAAGTTTTCACTTAATAATTAAATCTGTTCAAATGTAAACTAAGTTTCTTTAATTAGGTACTTTTAAACTTTCCCGTTTCATTGAGTTTTAAGTTTCCTTGTCGGCACTTTACAGTTAGTCAAATATTATACAGGGTGTTCAAATATGGGTGTAGGTACCAGCGGGTGCCTGGAGGCCATATCTTTCGTTTAGAGGTATAATCCTAACAAATTAAAATAATGAGTCTAATGTCTCAATCCTTTGATGAAATATGACCAACTAAATCTAGCCGTGTAAAAATCCCGCCCGTTTCAATTGTTCATAAATTGTCAAATCTTTGTTAGCTGTAAATGGATATTTTCTCCCCTAGCATGACCATCAACACACGTTATGATATGAAAAAGCGATTTATCGACATCCAACTGTCAATTTTATTTTGATAGGATAATACGACCGATTGAACGATACGCTTTCATATTAGGCCTCTTGGTGGCCGTCCAAACTTCTCTATATTGTCTACAGTCTGGGAACCGCTTTATTGATTCGTAGCCGTAGCTAACCTGATGAAGTCAGTTCAAATGAGGACGCCATTATGTACCCTTCGATTCGACCCCCTGTCTTTGTTCTGCAAAATTGAATATATTTACCGACATGTTTACTTCAGAATGGATTTCATCCTGATTGCGCTGGTAAGTACACCCATCTTTGGACATCCTTTATAGTCTGTCCATAGACAAAGTCAAAATCTTCTTAAATACGAGTAACTGTAATTGTTTGTTAAACATTTTTGAATTAGTTTCACTCCTTTTCGTGACACGTTATCCCGGAACATACTGTATGACCCACTTTTTGTTTGAAATCCTATGCCATTTATTAAAATTTGTTAATGTAATCGGCTGCAGAAAACTAAAATTTTAGAAACATTTAAAAACGAAACAAAACGTTATCTATCTATCCTGCCGTTTTGTTAGATTTTTTTGTTTTGCAATTTTGGTTGCGGCATAATTGTAAAAAGGTTTGAGTGAAGCTTCATATAAATAAAACAAAAATCCTGTGGACCAAAAGTGTAATAAAACAACATTATTTGCAACAACATCGGACAGCATCTAAAACCGACTTGTACTTCACTCTGATTTGAAAGCTTAGACTCTAAATTCACTTTCTTCCTCAATGTTAAAAATTCATGACTCAAAAGCAACATAATTGTACTTGACTTGAAAATAAACCTGACCGAGTAATGATTCAATTTGGATGCTTTCACCTGCTAGAATCAAAAACTGGCTGGCAAGATATACATACACCTAATAATTTATGAGTAAATTAAGAGTCATCACTTTGCTTTTCAGCCAATGACTGAGGCCTGATACATAGAGATTATGAGAAACCCGACGGCGTAGACAACTAACACGACGTCCATGACTCCTGCGAAGATATCCCTGGCCACCTGGTCTTGGGTCAGTCTTCGGATGTGGTTCCGTATCTTCTCGCAGATAAAGGCGATGTGGGCCATGACAATTTCAGCGGTGTTCAGCACTGCGCTGAGGACATAACAGATCACACTGCTCGGTTTACATTTTGCTTGTTCTAGTCTGGTCTTTGGCCCTTTCATAGTAGGTAAGGGATTGCGCTCAGATGAGGACGGGCCGGCAAGCCATTTTTAGGTAACGAATAGTAGTACCTAAATTTTATGAAACTAAGATTGAAATTAATAATAAGGTATTCCTTACCTTACCGCGGCTTGCTGAGACCACTATCGTTGCAATTTAACCCTAGTTTTATTATAATAAGGTAATTTAGTATTCGTCACCAAAAAATGCCTTGCCGTCCCGTACTTAATACTAAGCACACTTCCGAAGAGTCGGGGAGAGCCACGTAGAGTCAGAAAGAGTTGTAGAGCGTCGGGGAGAGTCGAGGAGAGTCAGGGACAGTGGGGAGAGTCGAGAAGGGTAATGGAGAGTTGAAGGGTGCCGGGATAGTCGGTGTACGCCTGATCAAAGACTTAGATATTTTTCTCAGTAATATTGGCACTTGTTTATTATTCCTAAGAATATTTCAATTAAAAACAAATTATAGACGTCATAAACTAGTGACACAACTCAGATTTTAGCCCGTGTGCAATCTCCTTTTAAGAAAGTTATTAGGAACCCACCTACACGGTAATTATGCCGATTTATTTAGTCAAATCTAATGGTTGATGCGGCAAAACATGAAGCCTATTAATAAAACGTAAATTTAACATAAAATACTGTTTTAATCCAGTCCCAGTCACATTAATATCGGTATTAATAAACTGTATTTTCACTAGTATATATAACAGAGATTAGGTTTTAGTAATTACGTTAATTGCGATTAAAACCGAGCAGTTTGTTTTTAATTATTACGGATCATAATTTAGTTAGACCGTTGAATTTTTACCTGTCAGTTATTAAATAATGTTTAAGCAAATGGTTGAAAACAAAAACAAAGTTATAAATGTTAAAAAGTTATTGAAATGAATGATGAAACATGTCATCTAGTGGCTAAATACATAATTTTTACTAGATGAAATAAAATGGAACCTTTAAAACATGCAAGAGTTTCAATTCATAGCCGGTAGATGGCATAAGTATTTGTAGCTTGTTACGAGGATCAGTTTGTTGTGCAACCAATAATTTAACTCTGCTGCAACCAGATGGCGTTACTAGTCTCAAAGGTTCAGTTTTCTAAATGATAAGCTTGACTTTTCAGTGCACTCACAATTTTTTTGGATACCGTGCCCAAAGAGTAAAACGGGGCCCCTTTTACCAAGACTGCTGTCCGTCCGTCTGTCTGACTGTCCATCTGTCACCAGGCTGTATCTTATGAACCGTGATAGTTAAAACAATTGTAATTTTTACGGATAATGTATTTCTATGCCGCTATAACAACAAATACTAAAAACGGAATAAAATAAATATTTAAGGGGGCTCCCATAAAACAGTCAAGATTTTTATGCCGGTCATAGATAATAGTACGGAACCCTTCGTATGCGAGTCTGACTTCGGTTTTATCATGTGTGTGCACTAAGAGATCAAGTTGCAAATTAATTACTGATGTATAGATAGGTTCTAGTAGAAGTAATGAAACAATTGTATACAGGCGTCCTGATTTTTTTCAAAAATGATTAAAAATATACGGCCTGAAATGTTGTTCTCAGTTCTTACAAATCACCATGGATGCATAGCATGAAAAAGAAATACAACGCCATTGCACGCAACAGTTGCTACAAGACCAACACGGTCTTCGGGTCTTCGTGTCATCGCGGCTAAAACCAATTAGATTCAGGTATGTCAACAAGCACCATTATGCTATGCATCACCAGTGCTTCATCATTACCCTGATGCGCTTAATATCATAAAAGAGATGCACCAGTGCTTATGCTAAAGCATCATTATTATGTAAAGCTAAAACAGCAATACCATGTAAGAGTTAGTCAAGGCTGCTACACACATATTCGCGCCGGCATTACCCGAATATTTGTAGATGGATGTAATGTGTAGATGCTTCAGCACCCTTATTTCCTAAAAATTTGTAATCAGCAATAATAATCGCGCTGTCATCGCCCGATCGATGCTTAAGGTCAAAACCTATTAGAAGCACTGTCATAAGATTGCTTTGATTTTGTTTTTTTTTGTCAATTTGCCAAATTAAGCTAGAATTACTCGATTTTCGCTATCGCATTGCTTTTGCAAGATACGGAATGGTAAGTGCTGCCCATAGATTTTGACACTAACCATCAATCGGGCGATGACTGCGCGATTATTGCTGATTGCTAATTTTGAGGGATAAGGGTACCAGTCAACTGTGTTGTCCGACATATACGCCGAAAGGGACAATGGCGACCCGAATATGTGTGTAGCTACACTCAAAACCAGGTGTAATAATTACCTAGGGTTACACCGCCAGTGGGTGCAGTTAGGGCCGATGCTGAATAGCGGCAGGATCATTGTCAGCACGTACCAAATACCAGAGGGGCCTAAGGACGGCACCATGGCCAAGGTTGAGCGTTGGACTAAGCGAATCCTGGAAACAAAGGTATAAATTCAAACTAGAATAAAAATTATGCTTGAGGCTTTGCAGAAGATAATAGCGGTCCATCATGCTGATCAGAATAAGGGCGTCATACCCACACAAGCGTTTTTCGAGCGTCGATGTCGTGGCAGTGTCCAATCAGCGTTAAGTAAACGCCGCTGCGCGCGCGTTGCGTTGCGACAGAGGCTAGTGTGGGTGAGACCTAAGGTCTTGTACGTCTTACTGTTCGTAAGTAAACATGTGTGAGCTCGTTTCAATTATTTTCTCATTATTTCCTACCTTCAAAGGCAAAAATCAGTAGTTCGGTTATCAGTCGGAGTCAGACTGAGTAGGATAGACACTGCATTAATAAAGCTTAGGTTACCAACATAGTATAAAGGTAAAGATGATCAGTTCTAGTTCAGGAAATTTACCTATTTTACTTAAATAATAAAAAATCTACTTGCTTAGTTGTAAAATGTTTTTAACTTTAGTAATCTACAATTTACTAGTGCATTTTAGGCTAAGTTTAAATGCGACGAATTGTTTCGTCAGGCTGCAGATGTAACAAAAAATACCTACCTGCTATTCTGGACTCCAGTGCTCTCCATGGAGGTGTTGCCTCGGATCCAGCGGTCCACGTCACCGCTGAGCTGGCTCTGGCTAGCCAAGGTATACGAGGACGAAGAGGTCATGTTCTGAGCATGAAAGATCAAAGCAATTATAACTCTTATGTGCGCTCCAAACTTAGTGCGCGAAACGTGCGCTAATCGCGCGTGAATGCCGCGAAGGTCCGCGAACGCTAAGTGTGGAGCCTCCTTCTTTTTTATGTTTTTTTTGTATTTTGTATGTATTTTGTACTTTTGTATTGTTGTGTGTGTCTAATAAAATATTTCTCTCTCACTCTCTCTCGCTCACACACACAAATAATGCGTTCGCGGGATATTCACGCACTAAGTCTGGAGTGCGCTTTACATGAAAAACATTTACTACCCAAATTAGTGAAGCTCATATTATGGCGACTAGATAAGAGACAAACTGTTTAAATACAATCTAACATTCCATGACTTGGTACAAATGCTCGTGCTCATCACACAAACATTTGCCATTTGCGGGATTCAAACCCGCAACCGTCAGGCTTGTAGTTCAGAGCGCGAAAATCTTCAAAAAAAGGTTGTAATCAAATTATACAAGCTGACTGATTATATTATTTTAGTAATTTAGCATAAGGTACAAAATGTGATTCTTAAATAGTGCACAAAGATTTGAATTCAGATGACACTCTGAAAGCGTGGGACGTCCACTCACAAGGTGGACAGACGACCCACGGACGTAAAAAAAATATTACGTCCGTGAGACGACCTGGTAAAGTTTGCAGAAAGCCGCTGGATGCAGGCCGCTTCCAACCGACCGATCGAAAGTCACTGTGTTCAGCAGTGGACGTCCTGTGGCTGAAATGATGATGATGACCGAAAGTACTCAAACATCTGACAAACCTGAGTATCCTCCACGACCTCCTTTGTAAAAGTCTCGGAGGAGATACGAGGGCTGAGTTGAGCACCCTCGGCGAGAGGATTGTCCCTGATGTTACTCTTACACCTGGCTGCCACCACAGCCATGGTCCCCTCACAATCTCGCTAAGAACTCAGGTCATGCCTTTGCTAGCATGATAGTTAAAACTAGAAGGTTACATGTTTAAAAAAAAAATATTTTGGTCAACGTTTTGTCCAAGAATTGATTGGAGTTGAAGGATTTGATTGACATTCAGCGGTCATAGACGTAAGTTTTGATTTGACAAGATTGTGACGCAAAGAGATTTCATGGTAAGTATGAAAAGTAAAATCAACTTTTGCCGTACAGGGACCTAAACCTAAACCTAAGCTAGTACAGCAATGACAGTAATTCCCATTTTATGGGATCTCACGACTCACGAATTGCTATCAATAAACAAATGTTTGAGTGTTGTTGTGCGAGTATATGAGCGCTGGTAATAAATAAATATCCCACCCAAACCTTCACGCGCAACGAACGATTCTAATTAAATTAAAAAATACCACAACATAATTAATCTGTTAATTCAGAAGCCCGTGGCAGGACGCGGGTAAGTACAAAACTCTATTTTTTCTACCACTTCTTTAGATGTCATTTCCGAAAAGGCGCAAACCGCGTGACGCCATTGTTCGAATTCGATTTAAATTTCGAACGCAGGTCTCCCGCCGTTTCATTATTCGCGGGGGTGCCAGTGTGAAAAACTTTTTTTCGACGATTGATTTGGGAACTTTTTGATTGACTTATTTATAAAAGAAGATTCTATCAAGTTGAAGGTGTTCAAGAGAATTTTGTTACTATTAATTTGAAATAGATTTTGGTTAAAATTTACTAAGTTTATTTAAAATTTTAAGTACTCTTCGGAATTGGACAAAGCAATAAGTAATAACAGCTTTAAGTTCCGCAAGCTTCAAGTGTCTACGTACTTTTCAGCATGGATTATCATGGGTTTTATTTTTAAAAACGTGTATATTTCTTAACTAGTTAATATGGTATACAAGCACTGTTATATACAAAAATATGTGTCTAGGAATAAAAATAAATATTTTGACCCATGAGGTTTTTTTTGTTTCTCAAGTATCAACATTGTTTTATTAAAATTATTTTTTCTGACTAAAAAAGCGCCTGCATCACCCTTAAAATGTAGAGTTAAAGAAGATACTAATTGAACTGATCTTTTTCCTCTTGGTTCATTAAAAAGTTTGAAATATAAAATCCAAATGAATCAAACCCGGAAATGTTTATTTACAGCAATCACAGATGCACAAACGACTTGTCATTTACCAGAATGACAGCAAAGTGTTGATGTTGACACATTTAGGTGATGACTTAATCAGAATATCCTGTTTCTTGAGCTGAGAATGAATAACTCGAAATGAGCAACGTAAAGTGTTGTGATAAGTAAATTGAAGTGTTCCCAGAGAAGCTTCCGACGGCTGTCATTAGTAATAAAATACTTGTGAAGGTAGTCTGACTTAAGGTGGACCCATTTTTTTTCAAGTTGAATAAAATAGTTAAGTGTACCGCACTATTTTTTATATTATGTGCAATCAACTGTTGTAAATACATTGAATGTATCAAATCATTAGATGTATCAAACAATATCAAATTTTGATGATGTAAATATATATTTAGGTAATATAATTACTTGGGTTGGGTTTAGAATGGTATTGTAACAGAGTTGTTACAAAATGTATTACCGAATAACATACCGTCTTGTTCTAATATATCGGACCGGACTAATCGACAAGCTATCGGTGTGTTTTGAGCACGGGCATTTTATACCTGAATCACGGATGTAGATAAAATTATAATATTTAAAATGTTTACAGTCGCCATTAACGATGAATATTTTTTGATTAAAATTTTGTGAAAAAAATTATTCGTAATCGTTACATCCCATAGTCCTATCTGTAGGACTTGTGACAAAAGTTTGGGGTTAGGTGTTGTTTTATTATACTATGACACATAAATGACAATATTTGGTATAAAAATATTCTATAACCTTCATGAAACTTTCGTAGTTATTTTCTACTCAGCAAAATAAAAACCAATGATTGGCATATTTTTTTCAACCTGTCCATCGGCGTTTGCCTACTGAGTAGGCGTGCAAAATCGGGCCTGGTCCAAATTCACCGAAAGTGAAACGCTTTTTTGCAAATCGATCAGTTTTTTTCGCCTCCCCGCGGTAGCAACACTGGCCACACCGCGGGTTGTCGCGCTACCGTGTCAGGGCGCTGATTGATTTTGCCATTTTTTGACTTATGAGCTTTTTTTTGACTAGGAGCGTGCTGCGCTGCGCCTAGCTGTCGGCTAGTTTGGGACGCAAGTTCACTTTTGTTTTTAACTTTTAGTTGGGTCAAGATGGATGAAGATTTTTGTAAACAAACCGCTGTCATTAAAGGTAATTTAAATGTGACATTTTATTTATTCAGATCACCAACAAGGTTACACGAAATGTATGCAAATTCAAAATACTTGCCATAATATATGTGCTAAGTGAAAAGTTAATTATATTATGCAACAAAACTTCGGGTTACACCCACTTGCCAGAATTTCATTTGCCATAATTTCATCCGCTATAATGGTCAACAGACATAATATTGTTTCTCCTAATTTCATATGTCATACTCATTGTTTACTATATTAGTCACGTGCTAGAAACTTTGTTTCCCATAAAGTCAATTTCAATAATATCATTTGCTAGCATGATTGTAAGCCATACTATCACAAGCCATAACATCATTTGCCATCAAAATAACTTCTAGAAAAAGAACATAAATTCGTTTTATACTAAATGATCAATAGGTTTAGGTATGGTTTGGTTAGATTAGGTTAGGTTACAACATGAAAGACATCGCACGAGCCGAGCGAGCGAAGCGAGCGTGCCGCGGCAGCGGCCGGCGAAGTGTCAGAGAGCTAATCGCTTTTTAGAACAAAGGCGTTAGGTTAAATTTAGACGGAAGCAACTTGTATCGTTTATAGAGATAATAGATAAATAGGTTAGAAATAAAAACAATTATAATTTTCATTAAAATTCTGTTAAATATATAAATATAAATATTATATAAATATAAATATTAAATATAAATATTGGACAACATCACATACATTGCTCTGATTCTAAGGTAAGTAGCTAAAGCACTTGTGTTATAGAAATCAGAAACAACGACGGTACCACGACACCCAGACCCGAGCCAATATAGAAAAGTTCGTTTTCTACATTGACCCGACCGGGGATCGAACCCGGAACCTCAGAGATGGCGGCGCCATTTAAAGTCCGGCATGCTCGCCTCTCGGCCACGGAGGTCGTCAAATAATATATAATAATATTACTGCAATTAATAAAATGGATAAAAATACGTATGGCACTCGTATCATTATGGAAACTAATTTTAGGGGAAACAAGAGTATGTCACAAGTATATTATGGTCAACAAAACATTCGGGCAAATGAAATTCGGGCAAATGAAATTTTGGCATTTGAATATTATGGCGTATATTCTTCGGGAAAACAATAGACAACCCAAAACTTCACTACTTAGAACTAAATATTATACAATTTTGTAACAATAAAAATACAGGGATTCTTTACAATATAGACAAACAAAACGGAACGGAAACGGAATAAAATAAAATTCAACTTTGTTCTAAAATTAAAATGTATCATTTATATTGAAGTTGGATAAAATTAAGATAATGTCACAATTAAAATACGATTATTCTAAACGGCAAATATTTAATGACAGTCATACAATATCCCAATGTATACTCAAATCAAAACAAGCCAAATATTTGGACAAACAAAAAATTAACGTCCATATGTTGGGCCAATAAATTCGGAATCAACCCTTTATTTGCCGCCGGGTCGTTTAGACCCCTATTATAATATTTAATGTTAAACAAACAACGGTCTTCTTGATCCAAATGACTCTATCAGAATCTCGGGAGTAATCAGTGATTCGGTTAACGTGAAAGTTATGGTTTTCTATGTCTCTGTTGACCCGAGCTCTGATCCAAGTTCCCATTTATTTTACCGTCTCAAAATGGTTTCTTTATTTAAATATTATTTTATAAGACTACGATAATAATATCTTACTAGTTTGACTCTAATTTTGTTATTAAAAAATAAGAAATATACTTGACTAGATCTTAATTGATGCGGTAACATGCTATATAACGCAGGTACCTAATTATGTACTTTAATCAAACGATGGGACCTACAATGTTTTTACCAAATCATAAATGTTTAGTTTTTTTCATAGAAAAAACATAAGGAATTTTTTTAAGTATAGGTAAGTATATTAAGTTACGTGCAGTTAGTAGGAAACAACACACTTTATAGTCTTGTATAAACGTCCCTTAACGTAAACCTTCACCAAATTACATCAACAGACTCGCTCGTTTAGGTAAGGGTTAACAGTCCGTTTAGTCAACTATACTTAGTTCGCGCTTCGATTTATGGAAATTGACCTCGTTTAGCTAGAGCGGGTCTTTTAGATCACACACCGCTTTTTTTGGGTTCACAACTTTCTTTATGCGATCATTTTATATAAATTATAGCTGATTGTCTTTTTTTCTTACGATTATTATCACACTAATGAGTCCGTATCTTAGGTATTGTTTGCTTAAGGTCAGCATAAAACTCAAACTCAAGCGTTTATTTGCCAAGAACACAGTAAATAAAGATTTTAAAAGTAAGTGACGTGTTCAGCCTGGTCGCAGATATGCAAAAATTCAATTATAAAATTACACATAATATTAATGTCAATTAAATTAGAATGGAATAATTAATGTTAGGTAGTTTAAATTAGATTAGATATTAGAATGTTTTCGCCAATTAGAATATTCATTAAAATTATAAAAACATTTATCCGAAAGCCAATTAGTCAATTTCCTCTTAAATATAGGCATTTGAAGTGTTTTTTTACTCTTCAGGTAGCAATAAAATCGTTTGTTTATTGTTCTAGCTAGAGGATCTAGGGATTTTATGTTCGCTAATGTAAAACAAATGTTTATTCCTCGAAGGATCCCCTAAAATAGTCAATGCACAGCACACATAATGAATTTGAGTGCGTTATACTGTTTTTCTTTATTTAAGAGTGATTCCTTTGATGAGTATCTACTTATAAAAATTTGACGTAAAGATGAATGAAAAGAGTTAGGTTCCCGGTTCATAAATAAATAAATAAATAAATATTGGACAACATCACATACATTGCTCTAATCCTAAGGTAAGTGGCTGAGCACTTGTGTTTCAGAAATCAGAAACAACGACGGTACCACAACATCCAGGTCCGAGCCAATATAGAAAAGTTCGTTTTCTACATTGATTCGACCGGTGATCGAACCAGGAATTTCAGAGATGGCGGCGCCATTTTAAGTCCGGCATGCTCGCCTCTCGGCCACGGAGGTCGTATCAACTTTATTTATTAATTGTTTATTTATTTATTAAACAGTACAATATTTAATAAAAATATATGCCTCGCAAACCACTTTCGTGGTTAACTGCAAATGACTGATAATTATTATTTTAATTGGGTAGGTTCTGGGATTTGTGACTACTGAGAGACACCCCTGGCAAAATACTCGTAATCTGGTACCAATAACACAAGTATATTATATCCTTACTTCAGAAGCATTAGGATTTCAGGGTAACAGCAAAAGATTTATTGGCTGACGCTCATTTATTTAGTACTAGTTTCTGCCAAAGCCGATATAATATGTATTATCTGTCCACGAAAACACAATCTCAAGAACATTTATTTAATATCATCCCTCTGTGTTAATGATCATATCATCTCAAATGTGCCTTTCAGCTAGTTTATGTACATACAACCGATAAAAGCAGCCGGTGATTAATCAATAAACACTGAAACATATATATTTAAATATATATATATATATATATATATATATATATTTTAATATTTAAATATATTTTTGGACAACATCACATACATTGCTCTGATCCTAAGGTAAGTAGCTAAAGCACTTATGTTATAGAAATCAGAAACAACGACGGCACCACAACACCCAGACCCGAGCCAATATAGAAAAGTTCGTTTTCTACATTGACCCGACCGGGGATCGAACCCGGAACCTCAGAGATGGCAGCGCCATTTAAAGTCCAGCGTGCTCACCTCTCGGCTACGGAGGTCGTCATATAAACTATTACATCTTATTAGTTAAATTTAAGTTGGACAATCAAAGTGTTTACCTGTATAAGTACCTAAATATTCCTATACCTATACCTATTACCGTTCTTATTCATATCGTAAAATAATCGTCAAAAATTGGTAGCAAACGCTTATTAACCTCAAAAAAGCAAACAAAACTCATCAATTATCAAATCCTACCGTTACTGACCATTTTTTATGACCGAGACACGTGCGGCAATCTGAATCGATACAATAATCGATATAATAATCGATCTATCGGTCATGGGTGAAACAATTATCGAAATTACTATTACGTTTGGGAAAATTAGGCCATTTCTTCGATTCTTGAAAGAATTGGTTGTGAAGAATGCGTGACTAAGATTTTGAAGTAAAAATTATGTTATTCTTTTTAGGGTTCCGTATCCAAAGGGTAAAACGGGACCCTATAGTAAGGCTCAGCTGTCCGTCTGTCTGTCTGTCTGTCCGTCTGTCTGTCTGTATCCACCAGGCTGTATCTCATGAGATAAAATTTCAACTCTCTTACTATCACGGTTCATGAACCTTTTTGAAAAGTTGAAATTTTCACAGATGATTTATTTCTTTTGCCGCTATAACAACAAATACTAAAACCCGGAATAAAATAGGTATTTGTGAAGGCTCCCATACAACAAACGTGTTTTTTTTGCCGTTTTTATAGTAATGGTGCGGAACCCTTCGTGCGCGAGTCCGACTCGCACTTGGCCAGTTTTTTTAAATAGATATTTTTGGGTTGGTTAAGGCTATTATCTCTGTGCTGTCTAGTATGCGAGTTGAAGTTTTGACAAGTTTTTACCATTTTTATCATAATTTTAGGTACAAAATCACTCAAATAACTAAACGTGTTTTGGCTAAATATTCGTTTTTTTTTCAATTTGATTTTTTGATTACTACTTTTGATTTTTTTTTATTCGTACTGGGCGCAACATCAGTACATCACTTTGAAAGTTATTTTAATTACCGTACCGTAAGTTCTTGCGGATTCAGCTAAGTAGCCCACAATAGTCCCGAAGCAGTGGTAGGGAAAAAAAATTTGGATATGTAAAGTGCCTTTTATGGCCAATTTACAGAAATAAATGATTTTGATTTTTGATTTTTAGGTATTCTTAGTTTTCGACCGTAAAACAAAACTTTGCGACACTGAAAATTGTGTCCACATAGCGGAGATGAGTAAAAACTAATTTAACATCCAAACACATAAGCGCGCACTGTTTTCTATTTACTGGCTAGGCACTTCACGATTAAATAATAAATAAAAATTGGACAACATCACATACATTGTTCTGATCCTATGGTAAGTAGCTAAAGCACTTGTGTTATAGAAATCAGAAACAACGACGGTATCACAACACCCAGACCCGAGACAATTAAAAAAAGTTCGTTTTCCACATTGACCCGACCGGGAATCGAACCCGGAACCTCAGAGATGGTGGCAACGCCCAGTCCTCTCGGCTACGGAGTAGTCAATTTAATGACTACTCAAACTTAAAATAATTTATTGCAATTCTGTGGTGTTAAATGATGTACAAAGAGGTTTACAATACCATGACCTTAATAAATAAAATAAATAAATGACATGTTATTAACCCGATTTAATGGGCTCAATGCTCAAACGTCTATCCCATTAAATACACATCACGTGACGTGCATCATCCGTAATGAATAGACAAAACACTTTAACGTATAGTCGCCATTTTGAAGCAACCGGGTAATTTTCGAAACCTCAACAGCATATGGCAACGGCATACGCCGATCGAAGCCAACTGTCGTCTCGTCCATCCCTTTCGAATAACCAAATTATTTCCGAAATAGAAAGAGATAGATATACGATTCATTAGTCGGTAGTTACTATTTGAATGGTCGCAAAAAGTTCTTATTGTGAGACGCGTGCGCATGATACCACGTGCGCGCAGGAAGTAGGGTAGTCTTTGGCGCGAATTTGAGTATAATTCCAAATTTGAATTTTCGAACAGGATATTGGAACGATAATCGGTTAGTTTTTTTTTGTTTTGAGGAAACAACATATGGATTATGTGGCTTCGAAGCCTAGGGATGGAGATTGGGGTGACGATAAAAGATATGTTTCTCGTCCTGTTTATCCGGAGATTGCTTCCGTTGCTTGTTGGATACTGTAAAACAACGTTTTATTACACTTACAATAACAAGAACATTTTTATTGCTACATAAAGTAAGCAGCTATAGGGCTCTACATAACAGAAACAAAACAGCAAAGAAAGGACATCAACTTTTTTGGCAAAAAGGAAATAATACTTTAATCTGCTAGAACCTAGCCCACCTGAGTAGTAATTATTATGACATCATTAGGGCCATTTTCATTGATTTTCGATAGGTATTTTCAACAGATGAAACTAAGAAAAACAAATTATTTGTTCTAACATAAGTTGACATTTTTAAAATCCTTTAGCAAGGTGCTTCCAGTATTTCTAAAACTGGAGGTGGACCGACTGACTGGTGACTAATCAGTTTTCACATTGCTGATGCACTGCCAATTATTATAACTCGTCTTTCGGAGGTTTTCAGGCCATTCATTTACCACTTATCCGACTTACGACTATTCGCTCCTAAGCCACGTCAAACAGCTGTTTTCAAGAGTTATCAGAAATCGTCTTATAAAAATCGGATAATATAAATTTATGGCCTTACTACAAAAAGATAGACTAGTGTTAAATACTTGTCTAAAGATTAGTCAACCAGTTTGAAATGTTGACACATATTACTAACAAACATTTTAAATTGGTTGGCTAATCTTTAGACAAGTGTTTAAAAATAGTCTATTTTTTTGTAGTAAGGCCATACATTTCTATAATCAGATTTCTGATAACTCTTGAAAACAGCTGTTAGACGTGGCTTAGGAGCGAATAGTCGTAAATTGGATAAGTGGTAAATGAATGACCTGAAAACCTCCGGAAGACGAGTTATAATAATTGGCAGTGCATCAGCAATGTGAAAACTGATTAGTCACCAGTCAGTCGGTCCAACTCCAGTTTTAGAACCACTGTAAGCAACAGGTTTTTATGAAAACTTTATAAATTAAAATGATGATAATTATCAATTTTTTTACTTCACCTTACTATATAAATGAAAAAGTAAACTGACAAAAAAACAATCTCAAATCGACTAAGTTAAAATTTCCAAGTTCCCGACTTTCCTCGCGCCCCTGGCGGCGGGCGACATGTGGCGCGTGCGCAGGGCTCGCCTTTGTCGCCGCACCTGAGGCCAGTTTGTTTTTGTACTATTTTCCACGGCTGTGGGCTTATGGTGCTATTAGACCTTTTTTGGGACACTAATACGATTATTGGAAATAAGAGAGTTAAGCACAGTCATACTATGATCATGCTATAGTTGTGTGGACTTTTACAACGTGCTGACCGTTTTAATTTGTACCAGTTGTAAACTACGTTTATTACTTTAGCAGTCGCAGTCCCATAGCTGGGCAAGACCAGACCTTACTTCTAAACTAAATTACTTTTTTTTCCTGATGGTTAATAAATACAAATGCATTAGTATATTGAGAGAATAATTTGGTGGTTATAAATTTGCAAAGTATTGGACAGACGACTCCAAATTGGAGTTTGGAGGCGTCTGTCCAATACTTTGCAGGCGCTTTTATATATATTTTTTTGTTAGAATTTGTATTAACACAAAATAAATCTATATAAAAGGTATATCCAATATCCATAAATAACTCTTTGTGATATTAAGGACACATTTGCGTACACTAATCTATCAAAGTACAATGTTCCACAATCTTACAGATATTCGAAAAATGAAGTATTGTAGCTACCGTTCAGTAGTCAGATTGAAAGAAATTAATCATGGTATGATGGTTGCTACTGTAAAGAAGCCACATTAAATCAGAAATTCTTGACTGGTTCCGTACAAGAGCTATAAGAGGCGGAGTTACAGCCTCAAGCGATGAGTCAGATGCTACAGTGCAGCTTATACAGCTTCTTTAGCTCGATTGAAAAGAGAGTTATTGATTTCTTCGCATTCAAGTTGGCCATCTCACACCTGCTAGGTAAGTGGATGCCAAATGTTTGTAAGTTGTAGTAAACGAAATGATTATTAAGAGTTTATAGGTATTATATAGTTTTAAGCTCTACCATTTATTATTTTACACTTTATTTAACAATTTGGACATATTTATAGCAATACTAGCGGCCCTTATACCAGAAGCATTCTTCACCACTCAACCACGGAGGCCAGTCCATGCAAAGATGGCAGGTACAGGCGGGGCAACAAAAATAGCATTAAAAAAGCTAACAAAAGACTTCGATCATAGAAGTTCAATTAACCTTTGTCTAGTTTTCAGAACATACTATTATATCGCTAAATTGAACTTTTAGGCAAATCCTAGGTAGTTTTTTTTTGAGTCAACCAAAATTGTCGTACCTAAGAATAAATCTTTAGAGTACAATCTTAACGATCCATCAGTACGGTAGCTCACTATTTCACCATCACCATTTAGATGTCAGATAGCCACGTTTTATTGTTTAGGAAACGTATAAATATCAGTTTTTTGGCTGCAGACGCTAATTTGTTTTAATAACACATAAAATTTGGCAAAAAACACATTTAGTTCCGCTTTTTTGCGTGTCGCTAAAAAGGTTTATGAGTTTGGCTTGAGGCACATCTACTGGCTGATGCACTTTTTACTAAATTAGTTACATATAATGAGTAGTACTAATTTTAAAAAAAAGAGCATTTAAGCAATAGTTTGCAAATATATTTTTAAAGTCGGTCATTTTCCACACGGTAAAAGGATAAAAAGTGATAGTTCTATATTTTTCATAGTTAAGAAAATTATTTAGTTTTCCAATAAATATTTGGATAATAACTATTTGAATATTCCTGATACTCCAAGAAAAACATGAGGAGACGTGCCACGTGTCCAAATGTGCCAAAGTGCCATAGGGTTTTATTAAAATACTAAAACAGTGACTTTTTGTGTCGCGTTTATTGAAAAGTGGAAGCTCTATCTCATCATCATTTCAGCCACAGGACGTCCACTGCTGAACATAGGCCTCCCCCAGTGACTTCCAGATCGGCCGGTTGGAAGCGGCCTGCATCCAGCGTCGTCCTGCAACCTTAACCGGGTCGTCTGCCCACCTTGTGGGTGGACGTCCCACGCTGCGCTTGCCGGTACGTGGCCTCCATTTCAGAATCTTTCTGTCCCATCGGCCGTCAGTTCTACGTGCTATGTGCTCCGCCCATTGCCACTTTAGCTGGTTAATCCGTCGGGCTGTGTCAGCGACTTTTGTTCGTTCACGGATCTCCTCATTGCTGATTGTATCTCGCAAAGGAACACCGAGCATATAGCCCTTTCTATAGCGCGCTGTGCAACTTTGAGCTTTCGTATAAGGCTTGCTTGGATGCTTTATCTATTCATCATCATTTCTACCATAGGACGTTGCTGAAAATAGATTTTTCCCAATGACTTCCAGATAGGCAAATTGGAAGTGGCATGTCTCCAGCCAGCAACTTCTTATACAACCTTTATCAGGTAGTCATTCCGCTTGCAGGATTAGCAGGCCTCGTTTATGCCTAGAGATGGGTAAATGCTTATAATCCGATTAATATCATTTGGCTTATAATGGATTAAAAGCAGTTAATAGCCAATAATAGCCGATTTCAGATGGTAAGCCTGCTATTAATGTTATGCTAATGATTAAAAATTTCTCTTCATGGTTTACAGGCTTAGAACTGTCAGGGTAGTTTCATCTTATTATTGTCGTTCTTAGTTAGTCAATACAAATATATTAATGTAATTTAAAACTAACCTGGCCCGTTTAGAAATGTTTAATTAGTTATGTTATAAACATTAAATAAAATAAACATAAACATTAAATTAAACATTAACTTATTTGTATGGTATGCAATGAAGAGCAGCTATATACATATCTATTGATAAGTCCAAAATAGACCAACTCCTCTATCTAAAGATATACTCTAGTGACCGTCTGGTAGTGGTTCGCGCTCCGGACTACAAAGCCTGGCGGTTGCGGGTTCGAATCCCGCGAGGGCAAATGTTTGTGTGATAAGCATTAGCATTTGTACCTAAGTCATAGACGTTTATAAAAGTATTTAAGTATGTTTATCCGTTATCTAGTCTATAGTACAAAAGCTATGCTTTAGTTTGGGGCTAGCTAATTGGTGTGATTGTGGAAACGATTTTTTTATTTATTATTATATTACTCTTCAAATGAAAACTAGACTTGCGGCATCAGCCTCATGGTCAAGCCTCTACTAGGCTTGGGACAGAGTGCAATGAAGTTGATTCCTGATTAAGTTACCCGTAGTTTTAAGAAAAACTTTTACATTTAACTAAAATAGCCATGATGCGTTAAAGATCCAATTTCAGACCGATTAAGATGTATATCTTGTTTCTGGAGAAAATCATCGGCCGAACAAAGAGTTTCTGTCGCTAAACAACGCAATAACTTTACACCTAATGTGTTAATTCCTTCTAGATATCAACGCCTTTGCAACGAAAAGGCTTATGAATAACATCACACAAACGAAAACCGACATTGACTATCCAAATTGAAAGTTCATTTTCATTTGGCACTAAATTAGATTCATTTGACGCCGAAAAAGTAAAAACAAAACACGGTTAAAACGAAAAAGAGACTTATCTACTTAGAAACTAGGTTGCATTTTGTCATTCTGCGTAAGGATAAGGGTTGTCACATCCATTGTTACACAAAATAAGGCCTGTGACCATTTTGTTAACATTTATTGGCGCGTGGACACAATAAATCGTTCTTTATGGCCCTTTCAATGGACTGCATGGTCACTCTTTAAACACTTAATTTAAAGCTGATAAGTTTTAAAGTTATCTTTCACTTTTGTTTGTGTTAGCAGCGACCGATTTCACTAAACGATTAAAAATAAAACTATGTTGCTGCATTATTTTACCAGTCGTCTGTCTGTCTATTTTAGATAAATTTCCATAAAAACAGCAGGGATACAGTTTTCGTAACTCTAGCTAGACTAAAATTTTATCATCATCATCTTCATCACTTCAGCCACAGGACGTCCACTGCTGAACGTAGGCCTCCCCCAGTGATCCCTCCAGATCGGCCGGTTGGAAGCGGCCTGAATCCAGCGTCGTCCTGTAACCTTTACCAGGTCGTCTGCCCACCTTGTGGGTGGACGTCCCACGCTGCGGTTGCCAGTACGTGGCCTTCATTCCAGAACCTTTCTGATTCCATAAATTTTTTTGCTGTTTTAAATTAATTATTTAAACAAATTGAGATGACGCTTAGCTATAAGTTACTATAAGTCAAATTATGTACCTATACTCACTTGTATTAGAGTTTGTCTTGCTAGTTGTCCTAATAAATAAATAAAATAAAACAATCACTCCAAACCTGACACAAATTATTCAACCTTAAACTTAATAGAGCTTGTTCTGAGGTGACTCAAGTACCTGTTATCAATCAATCCGGTGGGATAGAACATAAAACATTTTATTTATTATTACAATTTACATCCATAACTTAGGTACGCTTTTGCTGGCTGACCACAAGTCGAAGAAACGATGAAAGGTGGAGTTAACGGGTTCTCGACTGGAGACCACGCCTTAGCAAACGTAGTGTAGGACGCCCCAGCCCGATGGACCGACAACCTTAGAAAGATGTCTGGCATTGGCTGGATGAAAAAAACGGGAGATCTTTGGCGCTCTTTGGGGGAGGCTTACGTTACGTCCAGCAATGAATTGCAATAGGCTGAATAGATAGAGATAGACAGATAGAGACTTACCCCTCGTGGGATTCGAACCCGCGACCAAGTCGGTTTGTAGTCCGGAGAGCGAACCACAAAACTAAGATTATCTTCAATATTATGTCAATCTATCAATCAATCTCTTTAATTGATAATAGCATTAGTAATAACTATGATAAACGTTTATTATAAGCAATACCACATTTCGCAACTTGTGGGGTATCAAAGAACCCCCCAAACACAATAGAGTTTTTAAGATTTCGCATCATCGATTACCTCTTTTGAACCAAATACACTTTTAATTATAGGTTTAACCTGCACCCATCTATTAAGTGGTTGCGAAACATCAAAATATGCATTTTTTGTAAAATATCGCGTTTTAAAAGTCGGTGTGCGTAAGGGCGGTTCCCACCCCTCTTTGGGAGGATTTATTTCAATTTGAATCAAGATTTAATGGGTAACATTTTGCTTTAATTATAGGTATTAAATATTGTGTAATTAAGTTGCATATGGTTTTGCTAAGTCTTAGACTTAGACGATTAATGTTAGTTTTTTCTTTATGGTGGTCCAAGTTTCATAGGTACTTTTTCGTTAAAATTATTGTTGCTGAGCACCAGAACCAAATCTTAATACGATGACAGTTAAAAAGGTTTAACCTTTTATAAAACCAATGTAAAATCGTCAATTTATTTCAGCAAATACACTGTTTTACAATAATATGCTCTTTTACTATCATTTTTTTTACTCTTCCACTGCTTCTGGCTAATATATAGAATATAGTTATACACCACTCTCATCCATTGCATGTATACTTACTCAATTGATAGCACTTGCATGCCTAGATATAATATACTAAGAAATTAACTTAAGTAAACATGTTAATTATCTTGAGGGTGGGAAGCTCTAGAGACCTGTAATACGGGTCTCCAAGGAAACCTATCTCAGGCTCCAGTCTCTCACACACAAGGTAACACCAGCTACTATTCTATCTTCCTTAATTGTCTCTGTAAATATGTGAGAAAGAAAGAAATATTATTTATTTATAGTTAAAACAGCAGTTAGTGTAATGTACTCATAGGTGGTCCAGCTAAAATCAATATCAGCACAATAACCCAACAGTAAAAAGTTATATTGGGCCGAAAACATCCCACATAACTTTGTAACCTATTTCACAGTGCTTTTAGTATCCATAACTTTTTTCTCTTCATGTCAAATTCACAAATCATAACCCTGCAACCGCGCGGTCGGAATGACCAACGATATAGCCATAAATTGACCACACCACGCCTCAGGGCAGCGGCGTCATTTTTTGCTACTGCCCGGGCATTTTCGATTTATGATTTTATTTAAGGGTGCCCGTGGCAAAAAGTTAATCGATCAGGTCATGCGGACCCTTTGAGCAGCTAAGGGTTGACGGGTTTTTTTCTTGTGGAATGTCGTGTGTGCTAATATTAGAGTAGGTATTTTGTTTAGAAAAAACTTGTGAGAATATTTAAAAAAATATGCTTTTGAGGCCTGTTGACAGAATTAGAATATAACATTTAAAACGACAGAAATAGTTTAGGTCATGCTCCAATCGAAGATCGAACACAATTGTTCCCAGATCTGCTAAGTTTGTTATATGACAAATTTAGAGAATAATATTTGAACTTAGAAGAAATTGTGTTCCAGAGTCCACTAGTCACACGAGTTTTTACACCTACGATCATCGCAAACTTACCCTACAAGTTCAAAATTGGAGACAGAAGGTAAATCATCATCATCATCACATCATCATCGTCATTTCAGCCGCAGGACGTCCACTGCTAAACAAAAGCCTTCCTCAGTGACTTCCAGATTGACCTGCGCATCCAGCGGCTTCCTGCAACCTTTACCAGGTCGTCTGTCCTCCTTGTGGGTGAACGTCCTACGCTGCGCTTGCCGGTACGTGGTCTCCGTTCCAGAACCTTTCTGCCCCATCGTTAAAAGTAAATGAAAGAAGGTAAAAGCCAAAATCCTTCTGTCAAGAATTGCGCAAAAAGCATTTTCAGGTTCAATAACCTAACTTTTAAAGGAACCATCTAATACTGATTTTCTCTAAAAACAGGATGTTCTAATGAATAAAACGACAGACGTCCTAATATCATGTAATTTGGATAAGATTATACGGAATCAAATTCTATTAGTGAATTTGGGGTTAGAAAAAAAAACGCAGTTGTCATCAAATCGCAATCAAGTTAGCAAAGGCATAACAAGATCCTTTGGGGTTCCTTCAACTAATGTGATAAAAATGCTGAGACAATGATTTTTAATTAATTATTGCTGTTATTTATTACAACTTTTAATGACATTGAAAATAAGAAGTAGAAAATAAGTCACTCATCGATTTACTAACGTAACGATTTACATCGAGTTCTTATTACTGTCATATTCACCCGAATATGTTCTAGTAATTATAATATATAATAGCAAAATAACTAATACTTAGGATTTACGTTTATTATTTTGCATTTTGAGGTTACCATTTAAAAATATTTTTTCACCAGAAATTTAATCAGTCTGTGCTTTATAATATAGTTATTTTATTTATTTTATTACGGGACCATTGAGGTCACCACCAACCCCGTAAAAAGAGTCCCAAAAAACCATACATCTAATTGAATTAGAGATTCGCAAACATAGAGAGAAGCCGCCAAGTCGAAAATAATAGTGTCCTAACCACATCGCGCCATAATTGGTCCTAAATATAGGCCCACATCCATTTTGTCATTTAGAAATCAGCCAAATACGACAGCTAAGTGATTTTTTTGTATTTTTCAAAGGCAAAAGTTGTAAAAATAAGGACTGAACATTTGGAGCTGATGGTGACTAATTCGAATATGACATAAATAGGATTTTGTAATTTTTTTAACTCGTATAGGTACAAGTACTTGGAGAGGAGTTTCAGACGACTGTCATGAAACCATTGAGGTAGAATGTACTAATGAAACACTTCCCAATCACAGACCAGGGCCATAACCATGAACTCTTAAAACAATCTCAAAGTTGTCAAATCTGTCAATTTTGGTACGTCATTTCATACAAATTTTGACAGAAATGATAATGTTTGACAGATTTGTGATTGTTTTAACAGTTCATGGTTAGGGCCCAGGGCCATAACCATAAACTCTTAAAACAATCTCAAAGTTGTCAAATCTGACAATTTTGGTACGTCATTTCATACAAAATTTGACAGAAATGATAATGTTTGACAGTTTTGTGATTGTTTTAACAGTTCATGGTTTGGGCCCAAGTCTTCACAGTTTCACGGTGAGTGTTTCAGCTTGTCTCGCAAAGACGTTTTCCCGAAATATTTATGGTAATTTGGTCATTATTCCATAATAGCAAATTATTTTAACACGGATTTTATTTTGTCCGAGGATTTTTTTGTTCTATGATATTATTGTTAGTAATCTTAAAAATCTTAGGATTTGCTGGTATACCTAAGCATTAAAAAAGCAAGTTATTTTTCTAGCAAAAAATGCTAATTTAGTTTTTTTTTGTACCGCTCAAAATCATAAGCCGTATGCCATTAAAAATTAGGACTAATCCACAAATTCTTTGGCACATTAATTCCGAATTAGTACACTTGGGGCCATATTAACGGGACACCGTGTAATATTTACAACTCTATCTGTCATGTTTTGGCTGCCCCGGGGACTTCGGTAGAATGCATTTGAGCGTTTTTTTTTATGCCGGCATCTTTTTAAGCGTGCCAAAGCGAGAAATGAAAGTCATAAAATTTTACATAGGCTCTGGTTGCGCTAGGAAACGCTCTTGACAAAATTTAATATGTGGTACATCATTTACAAGGAATTAAAAAATTCCCTACCACAAAATAAATAAAAAACGGCCAAATGCGAGTCTGACTCGCGCACGAAGAGGCACCATTATCTATAAAAACAAGCAAAAAAATATCACGTTGGTTGTATGGGAGCCCCTTTTATTATTTATTTTATTCTGGCTTTTAGTATTTGCCGTTATAGCGGTAACAGATATACATCATCTGTGAAAGTTTCAATTGTCTAACTATCACGGTTCATGAGATACAGCCTGGTGACAGACGGACAGACAGACAGACAGACGGACCGCGGAGCCTTAGTAATAGGGTCCCGTTTTACCCTTTGGGTACGAAACCCTTAAAATTATATCTACTAATACAGTTACTTCATTTTTACATAATATAGTTAACGGGACGGCCATGTTTACGAAGACACTGCATGGCGTTGCGAGGTAGAGATGTCCCAATTTTGTTTACTGAATTTGGGACAAGACTTCTGTTATAACTATGTACTTAAATTTTGCTTTGCAGTTATTATTTACTAGTCTAACGATGACAGCTGTTTAAGGCCAGAGGCTTAACCCTAAATGTAAAACAGTTCGTAAGCAGTGTTGTTTAAAAGTCAAACTCTACACAAATTTAACATTTAATTTAATTAGAGGTAACAAACATAACAAGGTTAGAGTAATATTAGATCTGAATATCAATTTCAAGCATTTTTTATGATTTACCGAATTTTTTTTACATAAAATCCTGCGCATCTTGTTTTGTTAGGTATACATACGATAGTATGAACCTTGAGGTATAAACGACTGTATATTTTATCACTTTCATTTACTACATTGCGTTACTTGTATGTCTTTACTTTTCGCTAAATTTTAGTTTAATGCTCCTCTTGACCATGGGTGTCGTTTTTGCGCCATTCCGGGAACTTCTGGTTCAATGGCGCGTGCAAAATTTTCATCACGGCCTACGGAACGGACTGGATGTCCGCTCGGTTGTCTAATAACTGAGAACAGTCTTGATACTTGTTAATAGATATTTTAATGATACCAACAATTGCTTTTCTGTATTGTCAATTTGCTCAAATCATGTATGTTTGTAGTTGTGTAAAAGATACTAAAAAAAAAAAAAAACTGTGCCACACACTCGAAATAAGAAATTTACATCGTTCGTTACAAGACACCAGAAACTGTATTACTGTACTGCATAAACCTAGACCAGAATTAATTTAGAAATGTTTTCCGAGTTTTAGAGCCCTTTCACACGAGCGATTTTAATCGGCGATTCCTCGGCGGAGCGAGAACGTGAATAAAAATAAAAATAGAAAAATATGCCATTAAACATACTTAGTGTCTTCTGATTTCTCCCTCGTGGCGTTCTGCTCTGTTCAGACTTTTGACCAAAAAGTGATTGTCCTATTTCTAGATAGTAGTAAAGAACTAGTGAAATATAGTTAATGTGGTAATAGTAGTTAATTTAAAATTCTTCTTCACCGCTTCTTCTCATCACAAACCGATATGTAGTCTCGGAAGCGGTGAAAGGGCTTAAGTATTTTGGGACTTGTATTTAGTGCTCGGATGAAAGCCTTTATGGGTCGTTCTTCAAGACACGTTTTTTAAGCGGCATCACCTAAAAATAATGGAAATCGAAAAGCCAGCTAGCCACTTTAATTTTTCGGGTATGCTTTCACTCCTCTCTTAACTGGGTTATTGATTATTATTCAATTATCTTTATATTTAATATTATAAAAAAAATAAGACACCCCGATTCTTTGATTTTCGTGGAGTGTCCCAAACCCCGATCTGGTCACTTAATAAATTATATATTTTAAACTAAACGGTACATGCTTACCAAAAAAAATATACTAAGTCATAAGAAGTTGACAATTCTATGAAAAATTAGATCGTAGTTCTAAAAGAATTACATTATCTAAAAAAAATTAAAATGTGACTGTCCCGGGGTAGTTACTGATTTGCGTGGATCATTATAAATTCACTTGCAAAACCCTAATTTCGCGACCTGATGTTGCGTCATCCTAATTCACGTTAAAACTAGTCGCGCCTCGACGGCCGGGCAGAGTTCTTGTGTGACGACGCGTCGAGTGTCCGAAAAATTAAGGTAAGAACCTCGTTGCATGGGTATGGTTTCTCAAAAATTTGATTTGTGTGGTACAATTTTCTCCGGTGTCTGTGAATTTATTTATTGAATAAAATTTTGTAGCGATCAAATAATAGGTTACGTAACCTATATTCAAAACACAGTTTATTTGCTTAAAAGGTTTATGTATATTTTTAGGATAAAGGATTTATTTTGATTTTCGTGGTCGTGATTTCCGTGGTTTACGTGGTAGTTTTGACCCACGCAAATCAATTATTGGCCATGCAAATGAAATAACTTTCGGGTTTTGTAATAGTATTGTATGATCATTTTTAGTTTGAAATGTCAATACGTTTAGATCACAATTAAAATGATGCAGTTGATGGGTTTCTAATTTTATAAGTGCCTTAGAGCCTTATTATAGTAAAAATAGTGTCAGATTAGCTACCTATATTAATAAATAATAAAATTGTCATCATATCATCATCATATCAGCCTGTTGCAGTCCACTGCTGGACATAGGCCTCCCCCAAAGAGCGCCACAGCGCTCGATCTCCCGCCCTTTGCATCCAGTCGCTGCCAGCTGCCTTCTTCAGGTCATCGGTCCATCTAGCCGGGGGGCGTCCTACATTACGTTTGCCTAAGCGTGGTTACCATTCGAGAACCTTCCTGCTCCACCTCTCGTCGGTTCTGCGACAGACATGGCTAACCCACTGCCACTTCAGCTTGCTACATTTTTGGACAATATCAGTCACCTTAGTCTTATGCCGTATGACCTCGTTCCAGATCTTATCCCTTAATGAGATCCCCAACATAGACCTTTCCATAGCGTGTAACCGTGTGACGTGTAGTCGGTGGGCCAACTTGACTGTCATGTTCCACGTTTCGGCTCCGTAGGTTAAAACTGGTAGGACGCATTGGTTAAACACCCGGCTTTTCAGGCAATGCGGCAGTGTCGACGTGAAGATATGACGCAATTTCCCAAATGCTGCCCAGCCAAGCTGCACTCTTCTGGCGATTTCCTGCTCGAAGTTGTCTCTACCGAGCTGTAGTACTTGTCCAAGGTAGACGTACTCTTGGACAACCTCGAGCATAGTGCCCTCGACAGAAATTGGGTCCGGGATGACATGTTCGTTGAACATTACCTTTGTCTTGTCCAAATTCATCACAAGCCCCACACGTCTCGAGGCAGCATTAAGACTGTGCAGCATTTTTTGCAAATCCTGCAGCGATTCTGCCATAATAACTATGTCATCGGCAAAGCGAAGATGCGCAAGATGTTCGCCATTTACATTGATGCCCAGTCCGTTCCAATTCAACGTCTTGAACACATCCTCCAGTGCGTTGGTGAACAGTTTCGGAGATATAACATCTCCCTGTCTAACACCTCGGAGCAGCTGGATGGGTTTTGTTCGGTGGTTTTGTACTTAGACGGACATTGATGCCATACTGTACAGGCTTCTTAGCACCTTCACGTACCGCCAATCGACTTGGCATCGCTGCAAGGATTTCAGAACAGCCCAGGTTTCGAACGAGTCGAAGGCTTTCTCATAGTCCACAAAGGCCAGGCACAGGGGCTGGTTATACTCTTCGGACTTCTGTATAACCTGCCGCACCGTGTGAATGCGGTCTATGGTACTGTAACCTTTGCGAAACCCAGCCTGTTCCGGTGGCTGGAAAGCATCAAATCTTGCGAAAAGACGGTTTGTGATGACCCTCGAGAACAGCTTGTAAACGTGACTCAGGAGCGTGATTGGTCTATAGTTTTTCAGGAGACTTTTGTCTCCTTTCTTGAAAAACAATGCCACCACGCCCCCACTCTACGCTTCCGGAGTTGTCCCATTGGCTATGACGGAGTTGAAGAGCCTCTTAAGTTCGCCAAGCACAGGTTGGCCTGCAGCTTTTAAGAGCTCAGATGTGATTCCGCCTTCGCCGGGAGCCTTCCCATTACTAAGCTGTCCGAGGGCCGCCTCAATCTCATCCTCCTCCACGTCTGGGAGATCTTCAGTGAAGTGGCGGGTAAGCTTGGCTCTTGGATCATTCGCGTCGGGCTGCGGCTGTATGTAGGGAATGCAATGCGTACAATCGGCCGTAAAAGCCTTCGATTTCGGCCAGAATCTCCGGAACCGATGAGACGATTCAGCTATCCTAGGTTTTCAGCTTTGTCAGCTGACTTTTCCCCATTCTTTTAGTGAAGACCTTCGACCCCCGATTCTGCTCAATCGCCTCCTCTATGAGGCGAGTATTGTAGCTGCGTAGTAATAAAATTGTAATGAATAATTATTTAGACCAAAAATGCCTAAAACATGAGAGGAAAAATTAGAAAGAAAGAAGTTATCCGAAAGAAGAAGAAGAGAGAGGCTTAAAAATAATGAAGAGTTCAAGGTAAAAAACCGGGCGAAATATTATAAAATTAAAGCCGAAGGAAAAATACTTAGTATTCATGACTTGAACCGCCGCAAACAAAAAGCTAGACGAGATAGAAGTTCCAGGCCTGGCCAAAGACTACGAAAAACTGATGACTACAAAAACTACGAAAACTCAAGTGTTATATAGGTTTGTCATGTCATGTCTTTAAATAAATAATGCTCGATTGATTCTAATATAAATTTAAATAAAAGCTTTAAAAAAACGATTTCTGTGTTAGTTACTTACCTATTCTTTCAACTGATAACATAATAACTTATCTAAGAAATGTAAATAAACAAAAATCATTTTCGTGGAGTGTTTTGTGATTTGCGTGGCCTCCAATTTTTTATCCTCGATTATCTCTGTAAGTATATCGCTCTATTATGTGCCTTTTCCATATAAAACATTACTTTTACGTATATTTTAAGATACAGAGGTCGATTTAAAATATATATTAAATTTGAAAATTGCCACGCAAATCACCAAATAATGCCTTGCTCGAAGAAGCACCCTTATACTGAAGTAATAAATTTGAATAACTTAATTTTAATTTAAGATAATATTGCAATAAAAATCATTTGCGTTCCCGGAAACTTACCGCATCGAATCGCGTGCGTAGTTATTGAACTAGTGTTTGAGATTTTGGACTCATCTTATAAACTATGGCATATTTTTCTATTTTTATAAGAACAACAACTTTCTTCTTCTTCTTGTAGTGCCTCCCCACTACTAGAGGTTGGCCGCCAGCTCTGCGTCTTCGTCTTCCTATCTCTCGCTAGCCGAAACAGTTTTTCCACGGTAGCAATTTCAGTCCACTCTGATATTTCTCAGCCAAGACTTTTCTACTTCCTACGTGTCTTTTCCCCTCAACAATAATTTTTGCCACCATAAATTTTAATTCAAGTATCAATCGTCATGAGCCTGGTATATTTAGAGCATCGGCTATTTGTCCCGGAAGCGCGATATCTTACAAATTCGGTTCCGGTGGCGAAACCCTGAAGGTCGGAAATTGTAGGAAGCTTCAATTTGATACACCCTTTGTAAGGCACACCTCACTGCTTCGTTACTCCGGATTAGTGTCGTCGCTAATTTCAACTAGTTCATTAATACTGGTGGGTTATTAATTACATAGGTGCTGTAGAGGTTTATAACCAAACGAGTAAAACCTCTACGTCTACCAAGGTATGTTCGAAATATGAAAGTTGCTTTTGAATATTTTTCTTTGACGTAGAAAGAACTTTTGTTTTCGGGATTCATTAAAAAATCTGGAGTCGAAGACAAATGTACTGAAGTATTTAAAAATATAAGTATATTGATAAAATAATATTTGCGCAAAACGATTCAAAAGCTAAGTATCTCTGGATTTCCTATGTATTCCTTTTAATAAATATAATTCATTAAGTGAAATAATTTGTTCTCAATCAATTCCCAATGGTCTATCCCAGCTTCGGCCATTGCCCCGTTATAGTACCTACTGAACAAAATAAATTATGTTTGAAATGTGACAATAAGGCTGGAACACACATTTTAAGTGACTGGCCTTTTATACTTAGAAGGTGGATACTAGATGGCGCTGTGCACTGTTAGATGGCGCAAGCATTGTTTTTTTTTTCCTTTTAATATGCTAATTGCAAAGCAAATTATGAAATACTCATCCCTCTGTTTATAACCATTATGGTTTAAAACTATAAAGCGTTTCTAAATGCTTGCATAGTTATTTCAGTTTTTATTCCTTTGTTAACTACTTATAATTTATCGGTTTTAACTTTCTTAAGGTGATTTCATGTTTTATAATAAAGGAGTACGTCCAAGATAAATAATAATTGAAGTGATTCGAGAGTAATACCTAAATGTAATTTAAAAAAATACTTGAAAAAGATCTACACTACGCAAGGTGGAAAAACAAATGTTCAAACTAATGAAATGAAATGAAAAACGTATTAAGAGGCTACTACACAATTTTGTCAGTTTTGCAGTTGTTTGGTGATTACTTACTGGCCATTTATACGATTATATTTATTTAATAGTTTGTTACGGGATTGCTACCATGTACCTTATTTTTTTTTTTTTTTTTTCATGAGTTCCCGGATATTTCGGCACTGTTGCAAGCGCCATGATCACGGAGTAACTGAGGTACATGGTAGCAATCCCGTAACAAACTATTCTAATGTTAGTGACCATGAAAGTTTAAAAGAATATATATTTATTTATTTATAAATAGGTACACAGACAGATTACAGCCGAGACATGATATTGTTTTAGATATATATATTGGAAATCGGAGGCTGCTAAGTACATCGGTATAGTACTTAGCAGCCTCCGATTGTATGTTTCATGTTTTTTGGACATTTTGGTAAGTTTTTGTTCCAATCCAATCGCACCTGCGCAGCACGCATGCGCGGAAGCCTCACCGCGATTCGCGATCAAATCGTCACAACTGTCACTTTTACCGCCTTTTTCTTATTGTCAACATGGCCGCTGTAATTTTTTTTTCATGGATTTCTTCACGATCCTCCTTGCCAGTATTTTTTCATAAAGTCTACAACAGATGCCCCACTTTTTTTGCAAATTCTCAGCTCAAACTAATTAGCAGGATAATTGAGCAATGTGTAATGAACTTAGCGAGATGGGATTTTAGGTATTTTCGTGTGAATTTTATGGCAGATGTAGGTCAATCTGGGTGGCGTGATGGGATACTTTGATTGATAACATATTTCACACGATAAACTTTTTTTTCTTAGTTAAACCCAGTTAAATAAAAAAACATTAAAATTGATTAGATTGAAGTTTACCACTTAAGTATATCATAAGAAAATATCTATTTTCGATTTTTACTTTTAAACTTTCGCGTTGCATAATTTAAAACTCAATGAAACGGGAATTAACGCGATCATAATTTAGGTACAAAATGTTACCTCTTTTGCCTGACGTTTCGATCGGGTTACACCGACCGTGGTCACAGGCTAACTCAGCCTAATTCCCGTTTCATTGATTTTTAAAATATTTTCGATTTTGTTTTAATTATAACGCTAGTATGATCATGAATGTTAAAAAGAGAAGAAATAATTTCCAATTACTAAACGGTAAAATATTGGGTAAGGCAAAGCAGTCTAAGGCAAAGTATTTTTTTTATAATTTATTGAATAGTTCTAATGTTTAAATAAATAAAATATTTTCCATACTTTTAAATGCTAAGTGCCCTTTATGACACATTTTCGATAATTTTCTTGTTATGTATTTTTTCTTTTTCGTTCAGTGTTAGGTTAGGTTAGGTGTCAAATAAACAATTTCCTATTTCTATTTCTTTTATATTGCTCTTAAAACAATTGTCGGTAATTCACATAAAACAAATAATTACTTTACGTAAAAGTCAGAACTGCACAAAATATTTTGATGATAAAATTTTTCTTACTTAAAAATTTAATTAAGTTCCAATTAGGTAAAAGATTTTTCAACCAGTTCACAGGTCGCTGTGTGGCGAGTGACCATCACAAAAAGACGAGTGTGTGTAATGGGCCGTGTGATCGCGGCGCCCGGCGTGTGGCCGAAGCCTTACGCGGTCACCTAGTAGCCTACTGCCGTGGTTTTTTTTTTTGGTTTTTTTTTAAACAGTCCTACACCTGGGCAAGGAGTAAGTGCCAATACTAATGCATGCACAAATTGTCTACCTATTGCCCATAAATAAATAAATATTGGACAACATCACATACATTGCTCTGATCCTAAGGTAAGTAGCTAAAGCACTTGTGCTATAGAAATCAGAAACAACGACGGTACCACAACACTCAGACCCGAGATAATATAGAAAAGTTCGTTTTCTACATTGACCCGACCGGGGATCGAACCCGGAACCTCAGAGATGGCGGCGCCATTCAAAGTCCGGCATGTTCGCCTCTCGGCCACGGAGGTCGTCGAACTATAAAAAAAAACTATAAAGAACTCAAAACTAATAACGTTTACTTAAAGATTTTGTTTCACGCATTCAAATAACACTGGATGGCTAAAAATAGACTGATTCAATCATCTAAGGCTTATATATGAGGTTTAATTAGTACCTAAACTTTCCGAAACTATGAATTAAGCGCCAAGGACCAACTGGAACGGGACAAAGCACGTGGACAAAGATATTAAGTAAAAAGTGAAAAAGTTGACATCATAGATATTAATGACTAATTATTAAAAATAAATGACAAAATTTACTAATAATGTTAATTTAATATTTGCGCGTCTGCTTGCAGGCAGAATACTTATGACTTACCAAATATAATAAGACCTTAGTGTAAAACTGTATTCTAGAAAATAAATATTTGATTTGATTTTACGACCTCCGTAGCCGAGAGGCGAGTACGCCGGACTATATGGCGTCGCCATCTCTGAGGTTCCGGGATCGATCCCCGTTCGGGTCAATGTAGAAAACGAACTTTTCTATATTATTTCGGGTCTGGGTGTTGTGGTACCGTCGTTGTTTCTGATATCTATAACACAAGTGCTTTAGCTACTTACCTTAGGATCAGAGCAATGTATGTGATGTTGTACAATATTTATTATATATTTATATTATTTAAGACAAACGAAACAGTTGGCAATCCTTCAACTCCCAAGTGGTATTAATCGGTTATAGGTCCATTGTTATTCAATTTTTACCTTTTTTCGCTGGGACTTAAGGGTTAAGACTAGCTGTGCCCAGTGACTTCGCCCGCCTCTAACACAGGTAAGTCAAAAAAATCTTTTTTGTCACGTTTAATATTTTTGTTAACAAAACACAGTCAGAAGATGTTTCAAGTGTTATTTATCTTCAATTAAACCTTGCATGGAATTGCTAAAAACAAAAAATTACAATGTTTAAGCATTTCTGATCTTAACCAATAGTCAAATATTTGTAAAAATATTTCTATAGGGTGTTGACGGTAGTATACTACTCAGCTATACATATAGCTACAACATTGATCAGAATACGCTGGCTTTGACAGCGAGAAAAAACACTTGAGGAATTTCATCTTGTCACGTGACGTCCTCGGTAGCTTAGTGGTCAAAGCACTCGCCCGGTATGCGATGGGACGTGGGTTCGAGTCCCACCTGAGGTCGATGTTTTTTTTCAAGTGTTATTTATCTTCAATTAAACCTTGCACGGAATTGCTAAAAACAAAAAATTACAACAGTCAGAAGATACTTTCTTTTAACAAATTTAAAAATATATATACTAAGGAAATACCGTGACATCCCATAAAAATTTCTCGTTACTAACTAGTACCTTTTAGTAACAGATATTAATCAGGGCCATAACTTAACGAGCGATTTGTTCCCGACATAAACTTTCATGTCGCAGCTCCCACAGATCCTGTGGGAACGTATTTTTTTCTTACTTTTTCTCGAGTTTTTTCGGGAATCAAAAAACAAATCATTACCATGTATGAAAGGAGGAAGAGTTCCGCAGCATCCGGTACGTAAAGGTTAAGATACACTGAGTGTTAAGAGGATTGTGTAGTGCCGATACGCGTCGCGAGTATAGTAGACAGGTATCTGCAAAATCTACCTGTTTCATGCCGCCGTTTTATTAATGTTTTTCTCTTAGGCTTGAACTTAATTTAAAGGTGCCTGAAACCGTTAGCATCCGCAAGAATTCGTGCAAAAAATGACCTTATTACGATGGATTGAAACCGCGTTAACACGGTCCGGTTTCCGGCTGGGTATAGACCGAGCCTTAGACTCTTGTCTTCACCGCCTCCCCATCTCAACTTTTTTTTAACTGTCCTCTACCTGAGCGATCTCCTCCTGGTTGTCTCTTCCAAACAACTTGGATATGAAGAGATCACTTCTAGCGATAAGCCTGCCTAAATTGTACCATTCTAAATGTATATTTTACTCTGTACCTATTGTTTGTTTTGTGTGGTGCGCAATGCAGAGTACATATCTCTTTTTATCTAGGTATTAATTTTGTATTAAAAATGTTTACAGTAAAATTGTTTTATTTATAAATAAATAAATAAATATTGGACACATCACATACATTGCTCTGATCCTATGGTAAGTAGCTAAAGCACTTGTGTTATAGAAATCAGAAACAACGACGGTACCACAACACCCAGACCCGAGACAATATAGAAAAGTACGTTTCCTACATTGACCCGACCGGGGATCGAACCCGGAACCACAGAGATGGCGACACCATATTAGTCCGGCGTGCTCGCCTCTCGGCTACGGAGGTCGTCATGCCTAAAACTATGCGTTATTTTTATGTCGGCCTCATGCCTCATTGTGCCCCGCACCTTACAATATATTTTACCTGCTTTTAATGACGTCCTGTGTCCGTCATCTACTCTCTCCTACTCTTCTAAGAACCTTTAACAATACAAATAATTATAATATGGGCATCGTGATTCTATTGTAATTTATTCTAAAATGAATACCTAAATCATGTGTACTTGGGAAGTTAATGATCTGTTAATAAAATGTAAAAGTAACGACATTATAATTTTAAGGGCAAAGTTCTACAATTATCTTTAATTCAAAAATGCTGTGTACGCCTATAATAGGTATACGTATAAGACCATGTAGCTATTAAAATGTACCCATTTATATAAAAGAATATACATGTATGCTGTTGGTGTACCTTTCAAAATAAAAAAAATAAAAAAGTTCGATCTTAAAAACCAACATTTAAAGGATTTCTTTAATCCATTTATTTTTGAATTTAAGGAAATCCTTTAAATTCTCACACAAAATTTTGTATGATAACTTCGATTACTGTGATTTTTATTTTGACTAGTTTTGAACTGTAAACGATGGTTTCCTTATAATTAAAATATCTTAAAATACTTTGCAGACATTTTTATAGCGTACTTTCATTTCCTATTTTCACACGCAAATTATAGCCAAGAGCTGCCCACCAAGGAGATTGGCAAAAAATAGCCGATTTCATTAACCTAAATCAAAATAAAAGCCTATTCCTTGTCAAAGGGGTCATTAAAAAATAAAAACCTCTTACAGAGGCGCCAAAACGGCCACTCTTTCGTCACGCTCACTTTGAAAAAGTAAAAAGTCATCGTAAAATTTAACAACATTGATAATTGAACAAAATTAAGTTATGAGCTAGAATATCGACATTCTAAAAAACGATTGTCTGTCTCGTTTTGGTATGAGTGAAAAGAGAGAGAAAGAAGCTTTGCTAAAAATGATGGGAGAGCCCACCCGTAGCACAGCCCGTGGTTTATAAAAAATACGAAGACCAAATTGACGATTCGAAAAGAATTCCGTATTAAATTTAGAATAGAATAGAATAGAATATTATTTATTTGGCACTCAAAATTGACACAAACATGAAAAAGAAAATAACATAGATTGATACAGAACTAATAATAATATTATAAATAAAAATAAATAAACGTGCCAAAAAGGACCCTCGCTCAGTATTCGCCGTGGCAACTTAAGGCCACGACACTGATATTCTGCGAGGGCCTCAAACAATCAAAAATAATTAAATAAAAAAATAAAATAAATAAGCAACAAAATCCTAACAAACAATAACAAAGAAAAGAATATACACCGCACGGCGTTACACAAGAAAGAAGAAAAAATAATTATATTTTACTTATTAATAAGAAGTCCTACAACCATTTATCGATCTTTGCTAACAAAAGCAAAATCGTCCTAATATTTTAAATGCGAATATCTGTAATAATGTTTGTTATTCTTTCACGCAAAAACTACTTAACGGATTTGTATGAAATTTTGCACACATATAGAATATGAGCTGGATTAACATATAGGATACTTTTTATCCCGGTCATATGTTACTGTGGAATAAATTGAATAAACTAAAGATCACGCAAACGAAGTCGCGGGCTGCAGCTAGTCAAATAATATTGGTTTATAAGATAAAATTTTAAAAAAGACAGGGTATTCTTTATTACACCGCTGAACCCTACTAAGATCCACTCGGAAGGAAACTCTTTTACTTCACCGACAGTGACTTGCGCATTCAAATTCGGTAAAAAAGTCACAAGTAAAAAAGTGCCGACTCAAAAAAACGCACGATGACTTTCAAAAAGGCCAGTTCGCGACGACATTTTAACGAGAATATCTGACGACTCAATTCGATAGTGACGATGGTATAAAATCGTAGCTTTATGTCAACATAGCTAAGATATTGGTTACTAAAATAACTAATTTTACAAAGGTTGTTATTCTTATCAGGCATTAAAAAAATATTTCTTTTTTTATACTATGAAATATTTTTAATCTTGGTAACGACAAATTAGAACGCTAATTTGAAATAATTACAACACAAAAATTATATTTGAATAGTGCACCATAAGATGTGTTATTTTAGTAAGATTTTTAGTTGCGTAGTGTAAAATAGTATACTTCCTAGCGTCGCGGCGTCGTAAGTAAAAACATTTGCGTTTGTAATATTACAATAAATAGCACTAAAATTCCACATTAACAACGACTGATTTAAATTTAGTACTAAAATTTAATGCTTTAAAGATTTTTAAAATATTGATCATAACATAGTTCTGTCTCTAGGAAGCTGTAACAAACGGACTGAAATTTTAATTAATCATTTTTTTTAACTTTTTACAACATGAAAAAAACAACTTTTGTTGTGTTTACAGTAAATAGCTCTTAAAAAAATTACCACTTCACGAAATCTCGAGGGTTCGAGGGTAGGTATAAAAAACTAGCAGTAGCAAACGCAAACATTTGCAGCCACTTCAGACTCGAGTGTTAGTCGATCAACAGTGATGAAGAGGTGACACCTCTCGACTCGATGATGGAATTTGAAGATATAATTAAAAACATATTGTAAGTTTTTTTTCATAATTAGGTCTAAAAAAATATTTCCTATAATTTTTGGGGCAAAAATATGATATTTTTAACAACTTTTTTTTTCCGTACAATGTTTGACCTCAAAATGTTTACTTATTTTTTGGAGTTTATAATATAGTCAGGCCCTTGGATAGTTGGACCAGTAGAAATTCAGGGCTTCTACTACTTTTTCCTTAATACTAAATGATCAAAACACATTTAAAACCGCTTGACCCAATATCTAAACTTTACCTAAATGATGATGTGTCGTGTGGTGCCGGCACGATAAAAGAATTGCACCACCCCTTCTCTTCCTATGGGTGTCGTAAGAGGCGACTACAGGAGAACCACCATAAGGAGACGGGCAGCAGCGTCTCCTCTCCACCATTGGCCAAACTGCGATCGCCAACCCGCCTGCCAAGCGTGGCGATTATGGCAAAATCCTCCTTTTGGAGAGGCCTGTGTCCAGCAGTGGACTGATATAGGCTGGTGATGATGATGATGACTTAAATGATAACTACCTAATGACAACTATGGAACGTGATTCTTTGGATAATGAAATAAATGTCGGAAGATTGTTATAGTAGAGAGTTCGACATTTGCCTAGACAAGTCATGGGGAATTGCTGCTACTAACCAACACATGAAATTAGTCTTATGTGAAGTAGGTATTTAAAAAATTCAAAGGGATGTTGCAAAACTAACACGACTTAAACCGCACTTCCTTACAAAGGGAAACATTTATAAAAGCGTTGTAAATCAAGCCTTTTCACGGATTTGAATCCTTCAAAAATCCTTTGTATTACACAAAAGGGTATCTCGGACTACAATGATAACACTATTATAGACACAAAAGACAGTTTTACCGCTACACAAAATACAATTGTTAAAAAATTCAGGATATCAAACCAAAAAATTGTAATAAATGCTTTTCCCAGATGTATACTGCATTCAGAAATTGTGATCGCACTGGAAAATCGTCTCTATTTCTTTGTAAAAAGGGGTTATTTTTTTAATGCGAATACAGGTAGATGAGTTTTATTAATAAAAAAATAACCCGCCCAGCATGTAAAACTTTATCAAAAGTTGCGTGTATTGTTTTCGCGTATTCGTTGATAGGTGGTCGTATTATTAAAAAGATTGATTTATTACGCTAGCCAATTGAAATAAAAGAAAGGTTTGTTCTTCCGGCTTGTTAAAAAAACTTGTGAGCTTTACAAAATATTTTTTGACGGGCAAGCTATTTTTTTGGTTGGTGAATTAATTCACACACAAGAGAACTCTTTTGATGCTAATTTGTATAAATGAGTTGTAAAAAAATTGGATTTATTAAACGGCCAAAGACGCTTATTTAAAAAAAACTAGTTTTTAATACAATAAAATATGATATAATAATATTTAAAACTTAAATAGGTTTATTGAATTGATTTAATTTTATTTACATTTTTTTGGCACGTAAAGAAATATAATTCTTATTACTAACTTTAGAAACAAAACTATTGTCTTTACAGACAGTAAACATGTTTTTATCTACTTTTTTCTTAATAAGTTAAATATAATTTATTCATATTTATTTATCTAATTTAACTGTTTCTAGTGTTAAAGATTATTAAATGGCAATTACTTTGTGTTAGCACTACTCTTATGTATAAAATTATTCATTATTAATTCTTTAGTACCCAATAGTGTTTAAAATACTTAATAACAATGCCACTTTGATTTCACCGCCATCGCTTTTTAAAACGTTGTTCAAACAACAAAGACCTCACAAATAGAAAAATTTCACTAAATCACCAATATTTTATGCAAACTGGTCTATAAAAGGGCCAATCAAGGGTTTTTGAGTGTGAAATCCCGTGCATGCAGTTCCATGACAAACGAACCCACAGCGGGGGTCAAAACAACCCTATTTTACCATTTTATTAATACTTTGCGATTATAACAAATCACGAGTTCTTGACTAAAGAATTTAGTAAAAAAAGTCTTTGTTTTTAAGGTATTTTTGTAATTTGGCTGCTTAATATGCGACAGTTTGTCATTCTCATTTATATTGAGATGTTTGGTTACGATGATATTGTCTTGATTAAAAGTTACACATTATATTATGAATATTAATCTCAATTCCTATTAGTAGAAATAAATAACTTGTAGTTTTTTATAGTTTTTAAACCAAATTTTATTTCTTTTACACAAATTACAAAAATTTTGCGAAGCGAAGCAATGGTAGGGTAAAATAAAAATGGGATTTGTAATCTTTTTCGGCATTTTTCGGCATATTTATTAAAATTATTGATTTTGAAATAAATATTGTTTTTTTTATACTTCTATAATTATGGTTTAGAACTATTATAAAAAAAATTAAGGTAGAGGCTAGTATTTATTTTCTCTATGATAGAACTATGACCGCTAAAATTGTACCATTCTGAATGATTTGTTATCTCTAATGTTTGTTTTGTGTAGGTTGCAATAACTATCTATTATAACTTTTCTTGCTAAACTTATTATTTTCTTTTATCTTGTCATCTTTTGCCTTACAATTTCAGTTCAGTATTAGGCCTAATACGAAAATGTTTCATTAGTTTGGATGTATTAACCTACTCAATAAAAAAAATCAAGAAGAAGAAAATATGGTACTTAGTTCCTCGCCTATTTGTACAATTGTAAAAAATTATAACCATTCTTTTCAAAATGATGATGTGGACATTTTCAGAGACAAAATAGCTACGTTCAAAAAGTCAGTTTTAGAACTTTACAGGATCCATTTTTAATTTGGTTATTATTATAAAAAGTTATTCTTCTGTTTTTTTGTTTAAACTCAAACATATATTTTTAGTATTAGTAAGTATTCTGTAAAATAACACCAATTTAAATGCATATAACGTAAATGAAGATGTTGAAAACATAATTAATTTCTCCTTATGTATTTAGTTGGTAACCTTATTAAATAATATAAAATAACCATATTTTTTTGTCAAACCTTTGAGATTTTATGAATAATTGAAATCGCTCGGTTTTTACCCGGCTAGTTTCAGTTTTTTAATATTTTGTCAAACCTAAGGATTACAAAAAACCTAATGGGACAGTAATTTTCATTTATTTGGTTTATTTTTATTTTATTTTATTTAATGGGGACAACAATCAATTGCACATATGGATACAATAACCAGTTACATAATAAAAACAATTTATATAATATCTGTGCAACCAGCACCGTTATCCACTAAAATAACAAAGAACACTTAAGGGTTACTTAGATCGTACACATTACAGTCGCCGAGATCCAGCAGGCCCGCTCTGAAACTTTTTAAAGTGTATTCCACTTATTTATTTTCAATTTATAATAGCGTTTATAATTCCAAAAGACCACAGCATGTCATCGCTTGCACTCGCAAATAAAGAATTTGAATTTAATTGGGTTTGATTACTTACGACTGATCTCAAAACACTCTATTTTTTCATCAAAGAGTTTAATATTTACGATAACTTTAATTTAAATAAGACATTAAATGTTATATCCAAGCTATTTTAACGAACGATCTTAAAATGAGCTTCATCCACAGGAAACAGGGTCCAATCAAAACAAATTCGAAATTAACTACCCGATATACTTAATCAACCCCTACCACCGAACATATGGCAAAACATCCTCAAAGGGTAACATTAACAATTATATTAATACGTCCTTTATAAATAAGAGTTTTGTTGTATCCGTAAAATCACTTCCTTCAAACTCTGGTTAGGGTAGGGGCACCAGTCTTGGTAGGGGATAAAAAACTAGATATACGAACATAAACAGACAGACAGAGAAAAATTTTTGTTCAGGTTAAGTCTCAATAACTAAAAATTAAAATTTCCTTCAACTGAATAACGAAAGAATAAATTTTAATATGAAATTAACCATTTCTTTTTTGCCGGTTAATTACAAAGTTTATTGAAATATACAATTAAAAATAAATTGTTTCCTACTTTATTCGTGTTACTGCTAGAGTTTTACTAATTTATCGCACGGGTCCTAACCTATATTATAAGTTTTAACTTTCCAAATGACTAACAACTTATCTTTAATAATAATGATCATGATGAGGAGGCGCTTTAACTTACGAGTATGTGCCACGACATTGAAATACCATATTTAGTTTTCCCTATAAAATAGTACGAACTTTTTTTTAATTTAACGCCTATTTCGAATTGAAAACGCTTCGTTTTCTCATATGTCTAATCTTCAACATTGGTGCTCCCACCTCATCTCCGACATCTGACGCCGCTTTTTGTAGCGCACATGTCGCATAGCACGTGTTGCTTCATGAACGAAGCCTTCATTTGTGGTTGCGAGACAACATTGTAAGAATACCGATATTATTATTGATTCAAACCTTTTTAATTCATTTTACGTCTTGTGCGAACTTTTGAAAGGAGAGAAATAAAGGCAGCATGCTGTTTTAGAGATCGCTTGCGGTTTCGTTCACGAAAAAATGTTGTAATTTATTTTAAAAAACCGGCCAAGTGCAAGTCGGACTCGCGCACGAAGGGTTCCGTACCATTATCGATAAAAACGGCAATGTATTCTGTTTTTTAGTATTTGTTGTTATAGCGGCAACAGAAATACATCGTCTGTGAAAATTTCGACTCTCTAACTATCACGGTTCATGAGATACAGCTTGGTGACAGACGGACAGACAGACAGACGGACCGACTCCGGAGCCTTAGTAATAGGGTCCCGTTTTACCCTTTGGCTACGGAACCCTAAAAAGGAGTACATAAGTGAGTGCAACCTAAGCAAATTTAAAAAATTCTATCATGCATGTCCGAAAGCAAGGAGAAGAGGACTCTGGCAGTGTTTGGTTCGCTGAATGTTAAGCTTTCGAGTATGTTAGAATGAGCTAGCTTTTTAGTTTTCCGCAATAGAAAAATATAGAATAGAATATGATTTATTTGACACACACAGAATACAAAAGAAATATATGACAGATAACAGGATTTATGAAAATAAAATGTGTCAAAATGTGGCAGCATTTGTCGTGACAGCCAGTAGTGACGACGCAGATTTTCAGCTCGGTCTATACCATAGATATGTAGCGAATGCTAAGTCTATGGTCTATACCCACATTGTTGTCTGACACTTTTCAGTTTTTTTCTTTAGCTGTAAGTCATGAACATTAATACTCGTGTCAAAATATGAATGTGACTCCATAAAAGATCCATTAAAAAGTAGGTATTAAGCAAAATAACCTCACGGACGTAATATTTGAAATTTACTGAAAAACACTAAAAAACTAATGCATTTGAATATTATATATTATAAATTGAATAGTATGCAATATTAGTAATTAATTGATAGATATTATTCCGCTGACATAGCCCGACGGATAAGCCAGCTAAAGTGGCAATGGGCAGGGCACATAGCACGTAGAACTGACGGCCGACGGGGCAGAAAGGTTCTGGAATGGAGCCCACGTACCGGCAAGCGCAGCGTAGGTGGACGACCCACAAGGTGGGCAGACGACCTGGTAAAGGTTGCAGGACGACGCTGGATGCAGGCTGCTTCCAACTGGCTGATCTGGAAGTCACTGCGGGGTAGGCCTACGTTCAGCAGTGGTCGTCCTGTGGCTGTAATGATGATGATGAGATATTAAACAATGTTTAGGGGTCAACTATCTAATTTTAAGTTTAAAAAGGCAAGCAATTTTATTTTCCAAAAAAAAACAATTAGATAAAATAACTCGGAGACCAAAGTTTTACGAGATGTACTTATCCCAATTTTGACAGCTTCAAATTGGCAAACTGACATAGTAAGTGCATCGGCATCTTAAGTGCATTCCTCGGAGGTGTCAAAATGGCTCCTTAAATTTAGTTAAACGTCGTTTTAGGCGATATCTGGCTAATTGTTTCATTTAGCAAAGACAAATGGGATGTAGTGAGGCCCCTGCGGCTCCCGCGGTGTAGGCACTGCAAGTTAAGGATGCACGATGTCGAGAAGAAAAGTATCGATAGAAATACGAAGCCTTAACACACAAACGGGTGAATGAGCTTGTACTGATACATTGTTTCCATTTTTTATTTTTATTAAAATTGCTCTGATTGTAAACGATTATCAGTAAGTTTAATATTGTTTAACCTGTCTTGCTTAGCTTAATTAATTGTACGTAATTGTTACTCGCATGTTAGACGTGTGATGACGAATGACGTGATGTGAATTAATCTTAAGCAAAGTTTATTTCTGTATATACGGTATCATTTTTTATAATATATTATTATCCGATTAAATTATTGTCGACCAGATTTCCGATTTTTCACTCTATCGATTTATCGACATAAAACTATCGATATTTCGTGCATCACTACACAATCGGCGAAATGAGCGTCTTGCCTCGTGCCGTGTCTCTGCTAATAATTGTAATGTCGGCCAACAGTTGCTACAATGTACTCAGAAATCGTAATAACTCGAGAAATGCCATAAGCGTACACGTAATACCTCGTAAGTGCCTCGAAAACTGAAAGAGGTCTGCGTGCATTGGTGGTAAAGAATAAAAAATAATATACAGGGTGTTTGGTCCCTACCAAACAGCCTGTATATTAAATTTTTACATAGGTGGACATAGGTGAACAGCGAATAGAAGGGGTCAGTTACAAGTTACTCAGCATAAATTAAACCAATTTGGACTCAAGATTTTTTTAAATGTTTTTTTTTTGTATTTTAAACAAAAAAAGTCAAAATTTAAAACTTAAACAAAAAAAAAATTTAAACAAAAAAGTCAAAACTTAAATAACTGTGCCAGTTTGGACAAAACTGCTAAGGTTATGAATTTTATTAATTTGTTATTGTCAAGGTGTTCTAATTAAATTGATATTTAGTGCAAGTAAAAAGGAAAAAAGGTATACATACCTACAATCTAGATCAAAAATTATTAAACCACGTTTATCTTTACTTTACTTATTATACTTTTATCAAAGTATTGATTTTATAATCAGAAAGCCGGTACTGTCTACTAGAAGAGATCAAATAGGTAATTTAAAACTCCAAACAATTCCGTTGCCTTTGGTGTCGATACTGATGTACCCTGTTCACTCTGTAAAATATCAACTTCATCAAAATTATTTAAATCTAGCATGTAAATTATGCAACACTGTATACTATTTCGTATACTTTTCTGGAGTGCTTTCGTTGTCCGTTGTGAGCATAGTATTTGTTTAATAATTTAAGTAATTATCCAACATTAATATTTTTATGCATGTCTTAATTAAGGCATTAACTTTTGTGCCGTGTGGTGCCGGCACGTTAAAAGAATCGCACCACCTCTTCTCTTCCTCTGTGTGTCGTAAGAGGCGACTACAGGAGAACCGCCACAAGAAGACGGGCAGCAGCGTCTCCTCTCCACCATTGGCCAAACTGCGATCGCCAACCCGCCTGCCAAGCGTGGCAATTATTGCAAAATCCTCCTTTTGGAGAGGCCTGTGTCCCGCAGTGGACTGATATAGGCTGGAGATGATTAACTTTTAGTGTATTTTTAATTTATATGACTGTTAATGTATGGTGTAGGTATGCTTTGTTGGTTGTTCTTAATGTTCCACTTGAAGCTACTTCAAATTCTAATTAATTTATTCACAAGGTGCATATTATGATGAATACTCGGACGACCAGATTATAACCATGATCTCTTTATCTTGGAAAATATTAATTGTTTAAAAGAATACTACTTAATTCTAGTTTTTAAAAGAAAATTGTTACTATCCATGGGCCTCGCCTGAAATAAAATAAAATAAACCTTGTTTTGTTTGTAGAGTTTGATATTAAAACACATTTTGAGTTCATTAGATACCTAGAGGTATATCGTAGAAACCCATGTATTTTCTGTAGGATAGGTCAAATTTAAGAAACTTCATGGTAAAGAAGCCTTAACCCTTAGTATAATTTTAGTACTCGGTTAACCTCTCTGCACACCTTAAAACCGTTCAAAAATCATTACTTCCACATAAATAACTGTTTCAAAATCATTTAAGTACACAGAAATCAATCATTTTAACACTTTCGTGGGACCACCGATACTTTGCATGATTGTTTTAATCACACGCTGAGGCAGGCGTGTGATCAGGTCCAGAATCGAACCCGGGCCTATACTTTGTCGCACGCGACTTCCGCATGCGATTACGAAATGTTACGCCATAATTAGCAGGGATATGTTTCATTTTACGCACTTTTGGTTGTCATTGATGAAAGACACAGGCTGTTTCTGACAGAACTCTGTACCCATTTTTTTTGTGGCTACAATTTAGCTTAAGCCTTAATAAATTATACCTATCTGTCAAACAGTTAGATGGTTTAAGTTAAATAAAGCGGCCAAGTGTACATTACTGCGGGGTAACCATGAACTCTTAAAACAATCTCAAAATTGTCAAATCTGTCAATTTTGGTACGTCATTTCATACAAAATTTGACAGAAATGATAATGTTTGACAGATTTGAGTTTGTTTTAAGAGTTCGTGGTTACCGCCCTGGGCCATAACCATGAACTCTTAAAACAATCTCAAAGTTGTCAAATCTGTCAATTTTGGTACGTCATTTCATACAAAATTTGACAGAAATGATAATTATTAGAATAGTTTGTAACGAGATTGCTACCATGTACCTTATTTTTGAGTTCCCGATATTTCGGCACTGTTGCAAGCGCCATGATCACGGAGTAACTGAAGATCTTGCGGGTAAGTTGTTAAGGGCAAACATATCGGTCTACCCTCTTTCGCTGTCTTTTATTGCACGCGCCGGTACCATTGTCTACAAACTCACTATTTTCTCGCACCTGTTCACGACACACAACACTAACCGTATCTGACCGCGAAACAGCAGTTTGTTGTTTTTTCCGGTTTTGCACATACGAATCACTGGATTCCAGACACTTGACAATTTAAACCCATCCTCGCGATTAAAATTTTTGTACTTTGTAATTTCAATCGCTTCCCTGACCATTCTTGGTATGTAGTGGCGTTCTGTCGAAATGATCTGAGGGTTGTAAAACTCAACTCAAGTGATTTAGACCTGATTCCAACAAATGTTCCGCGATTGCCGATTTCTGTTTGTCGTTGTTTTTGACCGCTTTTATGTGTTCCTTCATTCGGCACGCTATGGTACGTTTGGTTTGGCCGATATATGAACTGCCACAGCTGCAGTCAATCTTATAGACACCCGGTTTCTCCATTGGAAAACTGTCTTTTGGAGATCGTAGACATTGTGTTACTTTTTTTAATGGAGTGAAGACAGTATTAAGTGAGTATTTATGAAGTACGTTTGAGATCTTGTCTGTCACTCCTCTTATGTATGGCAAGAACACAGGTTGCCTGTCTACTGTGTCTTTAACGTGTCTTAATTTGTGTCTAGGTGGTAGCTGCCCTCTATATCCATTATTCTGTAAGACTTTCTGAACATGTTCCAACTCTTGGTTTAGGTGTTCAAGGTCACACAAGTCATAGGCTCGATTTGTCAGTGCAGTTACCACAGAATTAAGATGTCGAGGGTGGTGATGCGAAAATAAGGTACATGGTAGCAATCTCGTTACAAACTATTCTAATGTTAGTGACCATGAAAGTTTAAAAGAAATGATAATTTATGACAGATTTGTGATTGTTTTAACAGTTCATGGTTAGGGCCCTGGGCCATAACCATGAACTCTTAAAACAATCTCAAAGTTGTCAAATCTGACAATTTTGGTACGTCATTTCATACAAAATTTGACAGAAATGATAATGTTTGACAGATTTGTGATTGTTTTAACAGTTCATGGTTAGGGCCCAGGTCAATATAGTGATTATTAGATGGCTCAGAAAAGTCAGGAGCACGTTTACGACTCGCCTTAGCCGTTTTTTCTAACATAATATATCATCCCACTGCTAGGCAAACATACTGAACATTTCGAGTATTACCTATTACGGTTTTGACAATAAACACAAATCACGGGTATTAATGCAATTGTTAAAATGTTATATTACGGTTTTGGCACCCTTAATGTAAGGTTATAACTAAGTGGTTGCTGTATCAAATGAAACAACCGTTCAAATGCGAGTTGGACCGGCGCACGAAGGGTTCCGTACAATTATCTATAAAAAAGAGCAAAAAATCACGTTTGTCGTATGGGAAAAAATATTTCAAATATTTATTTTATTTAATTTTTAGTATTTGTTGTTATAGCAGCAACAGAAATATATCATCTGTAAAAATTTCAACCGTGTTAGTATCACGGTTCATGAGATACAGCTCCTGGTAACAGACGGACAGCGGAGTCTTATTAATAGGGTCCCGTTTTACCCTTTGGGTACGGAACCCTAAAAACCACTGTCGTAAATGAAGTCTCGTTAGCATGTTGATTTTGGTCTGAGTGGCGTTATTATAGCGCGCACACGCCGCGCAAATTGCAGCGGATTCGATGCCCGGAGGCATCAGATGACACGCGATTTGGGAAATGATTGGTGAAGTGGCAAATGCTAACCGTAATATGAGAATTATTAAACTTATACTTTCATTGAGATAAGGCAGCCGACATTGCAGTTTTAAATGTGTTTTAAATTATTTTTACATATATAAAATACTCTTAATTGCACACCAAAAGAAGTTACAGTTGATGTCAGATATATGTAGAATTTAGGCAGTCTTATCGCTAAGACCGATCTGTGTGTCTTCTATCTATTTATAATAGAATTATATTTTTATATATTTAACTAGTATCATTACGTTTAAAAGTCATAGATGTATAATAACAAATGCAAAGAACATCCAACAAGGTATCGTTCTTAAGCCTACTGGTAGATATTGTAATGTTTTTAAACCTATTGTGCCTCACTGCTGGGCAAAAATATCTCCCAAGTCCCTCGTAATTAACTGCAAATCATGATAAATTGAATTCGATAGCCAGCTACTTCGAAAATAATTTTAATCAAGGTACAAAAAGCTGGCTGGCTTCATTTGATGCCTAAAGAACTTTAAAAATAAATCTTCACTCTCGTATTTGCCCTAAAAATGTCCGCCAAATAAAATAGGCAAGTCCAAACCGCGGGAAATCATAAAAATTAATGTGTCCAGTCGACGCGGAACAATGCAGCGGATTTTGTCTGTTTGTCCAAAATGGCTGCTCTTAAGGGGAATACTAAAAATGGAGAAATAAGAAATATACCTTTAGTAGCTCAAGACCTGCTCAATCCGAGATACCGCAAGATAGAAACATGGCGTGATCAGGAAGCCTAGCACAAAAATGTATCCTTCGTTCGGACGTATAAATAAACTTAACAAATTAAAATAACTAATCTCATGTGTCCATCCTTTAATAAAATATGACCAACTCAATCTAGCCGTGTGAAAAACCCGACCGTGTTCATAAATTGTCAAACCTTTGACACAAATGAATGGATATTTTAATTTGATCAGATAATACGACCAAACGAACCATACGCATTCGTATTTAGGTCTCCTGGTGTCTGAGGCCAAAACCCATTTTGGGATGTTGCGTCACCGTATAGTAGGTAAGTAAGAAAAATATACGAACAACACACTATTGTCATGATAACGATGTAAGGAATAACACCCTAAAGTTACGAAGTACCCGACAATGCATATTGCTAAATACATTTTCTAGTACGCCCATTGATGTACCTAAGTCTGTGACATGGTACATGTAGGTACGAACTATTGTAAAGATACTTTTTTTTAATTTGTTATTCAAATTTATTTATTATGTAATGTGTAATTAATTGGTCCAGGTGTTGACTTATTGAATAAATTTATTGAAAACATTGTGAGAAAACATACTAAAAATCCTGACGTCTAGGAGGAAAGCCGGAGGCAGGGGGGCCTTAAAAGGTCTCAATTTTTGGTTTTTCACCAACATCTCAAAAGTGGTGCGTTATAGCGAATTATGTTCTGAGATGAAATGAAAGCTTATAAAATGTTTTGTAACTTTCATTTTATATATTTTTTCCATATTCCTAATACACGCTCCAGAAATGTAGAAATCAAGACGTCAGGATTTTTAGTATGTTTTCTTCCTAAGCACCCTGAATAAGATTCTGAAGAAATTGCTTAGGTTCCCGCTCACGCACTCTACAACTACTTTATTCATTGGACTAAAGTCGAAGTCAAAATCTTTATTTGCAGAATAAAATGTAAGGTAATACAGATATTTAATATACAAGTCAGTCTCAATAATATTCTCATTTTGTTATTGCAAAGAAATAACGATAATTAAAAATGTGTAAGAAGGCTTCCTCTTAAGCGGTATGATGTTTATATTTTCAGAGCGCGCCGGTACAATGTTTGATGAGCATGCCTCTGTTTATCGCGCTCGCGACAGGGGAACTAAACATTTTCATTTTTTTTTAATGTTAAAAAATATAATGTTTAGAAATAAAATGTGGTAACGTTGCCAACTTAAAAAAACGAGTCAAAACCTAAACATAATTTAGGTACCAAAATAGAAATTAAAAGCATCAATCTAAAGCTACTATGTTTTAAGTGAATACCTAAACGACAAATTATAAAATCTAATAAATACATAAACCTAAAGTATCTACATATCTAATGATTTCGTGATGGTCCTCCCCTCTCCCAATTAAAGTGCCCTACAGGCCTACGAAATTGACAGATTTGTGATTGTTTTAGGAGTTCATGGTTACCTCGCAGGGCCTATAATGTCTTTTAGCTTTAGTTACTAAGTAAGTTCATTATGGAAGCAAAAAACGATTGAGTTTAAAGTATGCAAAACAAAGTTAGGCTGATTACATTATATAACTATCACTGGCCATAAATCAATAACATATTACAAGGCCTAAAGTTAAATGGCCTAAGGTCATAATCTATGGACGAAAGACCTAATTTCAAAACACCTAATGTCATGAGACCTAACCGTTGTTAGACCTTAGTATATAATGCCTAAGTTTAAATGACTTAACAGACGAAAGGCCTAATTTTAAAGTATCTAACAGTCGTTAAGCCTAATTGTTAGACCTACTTCTAAAATGTCCTAGTTTAAATCATCTTACGATGGAATAGCGCTTGAGGGTGTCAAATCAATTTATGTCTAAAGTGGTTACAAATCTCATCTGGGTTAGGTTAGGTTAGAACAGTGACCACACAAAGCGCGAAGCCGAGCGAGCGGAGCGAGCGTGCCGCGGTAACACTGTTGTAACCTAACCTAAACCAGATGAGATTTATGACCAGTTTAGACATTTTTGGTTCCTTTGTTGCATTTCATTTACATAATTTAAAATATAAAATATTATTAACAAATAAGGTTTCTTAATACTCATCTACTACAAAATTTTCTCTACAAGTGTTAGACACAAAACCTTTTGAAATTAGATATTTTTCTTTCACAGGTGTATTGTCCTTATGTTAATCGATTTTAGTTAAATCATCCATTAGGTATTCCAACGCTTAAATTATGAGTATTAGTTTTTTTTTTAATTTTGGTCTTTCGTCAATAGGTATTATACCTTTAGTTAGGCCTTTCAACTTTAGGCCTTGTTACCCTTAAAACATTCATCAATTTTCATAGTCGGCCCACTTAGTGGACTATGATACCACCTCATAATTAAGTGATTTGAGGTGTGGTGAGTAAAGCAGACCACACTCACCTCACAGGGCACAGATGGCCAGGAGTGCTTACAATTTCACTTCCTAATAATATTAACGTATCAAAAACATCATAAACAGTTTACAAGCCCTGACAACAAAATTTCATCTAGGCAGCATTGTGCGTCTAATTGGCTTTCGACTCGTCTCTCATCATGGATTTGTTGTTTTGTGTGCTTTAAGCATTTTAAATGCTACTAGTTTCCAAACAGCTAGTTTTCAACACACCTGGGCCATAACCATGAACTCTTAAAACAATCTCAAAGTTGTCAAATCTGTCACTTTTGGTACGTCATTTCATACAAAATTTGACAATCATGATAATGTTTGACAGATTCGTGATTGTTTTAACAGTTCATGGTTAGGGCCCTGGGCCATAACCATGAACTCTTAAAACCATCTCAAAGTTGTCAAATCTGTCAATTTTGGTACGTCATTTCATACAAAATTTGACAGAAATGATAATGTTTGACAGATTTGTGATTGTTTTAACAGTTCATGGTTAGGGCCCAGGTAATTTGTGATTTGATGCGTTTTAAAAACTTATCTTTTGAAACTTGCGTCCATATTTTGTGTGTCTGTTAAAATTTCAGGTTAGGGAATGGCACTAATAAAACTAGACCGCGGAGAGCCTCCTCAACAGAAAAATCCTTGCATTTCCTGTTGAAAAACCGAAGCGACTAGGATATAAACATATGCTAGTAAACAACATAGAATTCTAAATTTTTGTTTTTAGCAATTCCATGCAAGGTTTAATTGAAGATAAATAACACTTGAAAAAAATCATCGACCTCAGGTGGGACTCGAACCCACGTCCCATCGCATACCGGGCGAGTGCTTTGACCACTAAGCTACCGAGGACGTCACGTGACAAGATGAAATTCCTCAAGTGTTTTTTCTCGCTGTCAAAGCCAGCGTATTCTGATCAATGTTGTAGCTATATGTATAGCTGAGTAGTATACTACCGTCAACACCCTATAGAAATATTTTTACAAATATTTGACTATTGGTTAAGATCAGAAATGCTTAAACATTGTAAATTTTTGTTTTTAGCAATTCCATGCAAGGTTTAATTGAAGATAAATAACACTTGAAAAAAATCATCGACCTCAGGTGGGACTCGAACCCACGTCCCATCGCATACCGGGCGAGTGCTTTGACCACTAAGCTACCGAGGACGTCACGTGACAAGATGAAATTCCTCAAGTGTTTTTTTCTCGCTGTCAAAGCCAGCGTATTCTGATCAATGTTGTAGCTATATGTATAGCTGAGTAGTATACTACCGTCAACACCCTATAGAAATATTTTTACAAATATTTGACTATTGGTTAAGATCAGAAATGCTTAAACATTGTAAATTTTTGTTTTTAGCAATTCCATGCAAGGTTTAATTGAAGATAAATAACACTTGAAAAAAAATCATCGACCTCAGGTGGGACTCGAACCCACGTCCCATCGCATACCGGGCGAGTGCTTTGACCACTAAGCTACCGAGGACGTCACGTGACAAGATGAAATTCCTTAACCAATAGTCAAATATTTTTTAAAATATTTCTATAGGGTGTTGACGGTAGTATACTACTCAGCTTTACATATAGCTACAACATTGATCAGAATACGCTGGCTTTGACAGCGAGAAAAAACACTTGAGGAATTTCATCTTGTCACGTGGCGTCCTCGGTAGCTTAGTGGCCAAAGCACTCGCCCGGTATGCGATGGGACGTCGGTTCGAGTCCCACCTGAGGTCGATGATTTTGTTCAAGTGTTATTTATCTTCAATTAAACCTTGCATGGAATTGCTAAAAACAAAAATTTACAATGTTTAAGCATTTCTGATCTTAACCAATAGTCAAATATTTGTAAAAATATTTCTATAGGGTGTTGACGGTAGTATACTACTCAGCTATACATATAGCTACAACATTGATCAGAATACGCTGGCTTTGACAGCGAGAAAAAACACTTGAGGAATTTCATCTTGTCACGTGACGTCCTCGGTAGCTTAGTGGTCAAAGCACTCGCCCGGTATGCGATGGGACGTGGGTTCGAGTCCCACCTGAGGTCGATGATTTTTTTCAAGTGTTATTTATCTTCAATTAAACCTTGCATGGAATTGCTAAAATAAAAATTTACTATGTTTAAGCATTTCTGATCTTAACCAATAGTCAAATATTTGTAAAAATATTTCTATAGGGTGTTGACGGTAGTATACTACTCAGCTATACATATAGCTACAACATTGATCAGAATACGCTGGCTTTGACAGCGAGAAAAAACACTTGAGGAATTTCATCTTGTCACGTGACGTCCTCGGTAGCTTAGTGGTCAAAGCACTCGCCCGGTATGCGATGGGACGTGGGTTCGAGTCCCACCTGAGGTCGATGATTTTTTTCAAGTGTTATATATTTTCAAATTTATGGTTCATGCATTATTATCTCCTATGAAGCGCATAGGTTTATAAAGTTTTTTTATTTTAATTTTTTTTAATTGTTTCCACAATCACACCAATAATCTAGCCCCAAACTAAGCATAGCTTGTACTATGGCAACTAGATAACGGATAAACATACATAAATACGTTAATTTGACTTAGGTAAAAATATTCGTGCTCATCACACTTACATTTGACCCTCGCGGGATTCGAACCCGCAACCGCCAGGCTTTGTAGTCCGGAGCGCCACCCACTACACCAGACGGTCGTTAACAAGTTATAACAAAACTATTTGTTTTTAAACAGCTGATTATGTGGTTTCAAGAGTTTCCTATATTTCAGAACACCCTGTATATCGTATACTCTTCTTCATCAAAAGCTCGTAAACCACAGAAGGGTGTGTTCAGCATTAGTGTCGCATCATTGCTTCTGTGGGGGATTCCCCTCCAATCGAACATAAATTGTCAGCCCATATACGCCTGTCATTTACTCGATATGCACAAAATAGATTACCCTTGTTGAAATACTGGTTAAATAAAGTGAAATGCCGATCATAATAGTATTATTATGATCGGCATTTCACTTTATTTAATGCTTGTATAAGCATGTTTGCTTGTTAAAGATGACGACCGTTTGGTGTAGTCTGGTAGCCTGGCGGTTGCGGGTTCGAATCCTGCAAGGGGCAAATGTTTGTGTGATGAGCACGAGCATTTGTACCTGAGTCATGGATGTTTATAAACGTATTTATGTATGTTTATCCGTTATCTAGTCGCCATAGTCTAGTTTTGCTTAGTTTGGGGCTAGCTAATTTGTGTGATTGTGAAACCCTAAAAAACAAAAATAAAAAGATATATTTTAGTCTAAGGGCCCGATTAAAATTCTCGACCGGTTGAAAACTAATTGAACCCAAGAAATGCGACTTCGGAGAAAACTATACAAAAACAAACTAGGTAGCAATATTTATTTTAAGTTATTTTATAATCTTGTATAACAAATAACACCATTTACCTATTTGTTTAGCAGTCATTTAGAGGTCATTTCGAAAAAAGTTGACAAATAAAAATATACATACAAACCTTAAAAAATTCAATGTAATTTGGCTCACATACCCTCTAATTCAACACGTAGCATAATATTTATTCCGCTTTTATGTTCAGGAGTTGATTATTTATATTTAGTTTAACAGCTTGCCTAAAAAGAAGACCTAAATACAGACACAACAATGTCACATCATTTGTTATGGGAGTCCCTTCCCATTTTCAAGGATAGAGTCAATGCATTTTTATTGTCGCCTGATAATGACTGTAAATGCTAGTTTGCGTTTGTATTTATTGTATGCAATATCTTCTTCTTCTTCGTCGTTCCCTCAGTGCTGAGGATCGCGACCATACACGACACGTCTTCAAGCCGCGCGGTCTTCAGTTCTATGGACCGCATCATATATGTTTCCTCCGACAGCCCTCTTTATCGCGTCTGTCCATCTAGTTGGCGCCCTGCCCCGAGCACGTCTACCCTCCATCTGCCCCAGCATAAGACGCTTCTCCAGACGATGCCTAGATGAGCGCATTATATGTCCGAAGAAGTTGAGAGCTCGTTCCTGGCATATGCAATATACCTAATTATACAATACATTTATATGTGTACTTTTACTACTAAACTTATATTACCTATATCGTATATTATGGATTTAAAATTATTTTGTTTCTGTCTCGGTCACGTACCTACTGCTTGCTTTGAACTGTTACCCTAATTCAATAATCTTAAATTTTATTTCCTCTACCTACCCGGTTAAGTAAACGGGTGCTCGATTGGAGACCTCGCCTTGGGAAACGTAGTGTCGGACGCCCCCAAGCGCGTTGGACCGACGACCTTAGGAAGTGACTGGCAGTGGATGGATGAAAAAAGCGGAAGATGGTGCTCTTTGGGAGCTTTCGTCCAGCAGTGGACTGCAATAGGCTGAATATACCCGTAAGTTAAAGATAATCGCTTATGGCGAAAGTGTCAATCGCTTTTGGCGAAAGTATCATATTTTTATAGTTTTTTTTTTACAATAATGTGTTCAGTAATATAATTAGGTATCAATCTATAATTTAGGTTTAGTTTTCACCTGAATGTCATCTGAACATCGAACTACAGTGATCTATCCTGTGTAAGTCCCCTCCATCCTCTCCTAATCCACGCTATTAGGTCTGATTATTGTTTTAACGTCAGCCCATTTTTGCGTAATAATCCATTTAAACCCATTATGTATGTGATGTTGCCCAATATTTATTTATTATATGTACTTACAACAAATAAAAAAAAAGTTCCTCCTCAATCACATCGTCTAATGTTTATTTATTTACTGCCATCCAACTGCCTAAGGTCAAATGTCCATCAGTCCCCCCCCCCCCTTTAATTGGTACTTAACCCACAGAGCGAAATTACAAAAGCATCCAATACCATAGCAATCACACTTGCGCCGGCGCACGTGTCCAATAAGCTAATGTGGCGTCACGCGATGTAGGGATACAGGGGTGAATCAGACCCCTTCAAGGGAGGACAGGCCAATATCAGAGTGATCCTACATCCAAAAACTGAGGGGAGGATGAGGTAATAAGCTTTTTTTAGGGCGTAGGAGGAATATTAGCTTGTTTCTGCTAGCAGCCAATAAAGCGAACAAAATTAATAGTTTGGCTGAAACCTTTTCTGTTCTAACCAGTTATTACCAGTTTACAATTTATGAGATAAATTATTAAAATAAATTCAGCTGTACCTATTTTCGGATAAGGTTGTGGTCGTAGAACTAACTTGGGTGATACTTTCATGAGTTGTGCACAAACCAAAGAAAATTTCTAAATTTAGTTACATTGCAGATTGCAGGCTATGTGACGTGAACGATGTCGCAGCCAAAAGCTATGATTAAACGAATGAAGAGCACGATCTCCCATTTTTTGTCCATCCACTGCCAGACATCAAACATTCCCTTCAAGAATATTAACTAAAGTATACTTAAGCAGATTTGTATATTCTAAACTCAATGAAACGGGACTTAACGCGATCATAATGTTACCTCTTTTGCCTGACGTTTCGTACACTGACCGTGGTCTCAGGCTGACTGGTACAGCGAAATTCCCGTTTCATTGAGTTTAAATTATGCAACGTGAAAGTTTAAAAGTAATTTTTAAATTATACTCACACCAGCACAATTAAATTATACTCAAAAATATCACTAACAATGTCCTATATCTAACGGACAAAAAACATCGCATATAAAATTCAAAAGCAACGGAATTCGAAAGCCCTGAATTAGTTCTAAGTAATTAACCTTTTATCAGCGCACGCGCAACCCTCGCCCCAAACAGCCCCATATTCAAATTAACAAAACATTACTGTGTATTCGAAACAATTATATTATTCGCGTTTGAAAAAAACACCCTATTATACGAACAACTACAACCCAATTTGTACCTTGACTTAAAGGCTTAAGATTTAAATTCCTCTGTTTTCAGAATTCCAGTCAGTTGTGAAGGTACGTAAGTGAAAAATAAAGAAAAAAACTGTGGCACGCGCCCTGTCGTACGCATCAGTATCTTCCCTCGCATCGTAGGGTATGATAGTGACGTTACGCAATTACGTACGCACCTTTGTCGATATTAAAATTTTGTTTGGTTAGTTTAGTTCCTGAAATATAAAGTTATTGGCTAGAGAAACGTCTCATGAGACAGCGTACCAAATGTATCTATCGGTTGCCGTTTTGATAAATGAACGATTAAACACATGTTTAAAATGTAACAGCGGTTTATACCAGCGTACAATATAACATGGCTCTAGGGATTTATTTGCGTCTTCAATCAGGGATATTAATATCACATGAGCGCGAATATTTTCAAAAATCGGTATTAATCCGGTCCTTTGTAGTGGTTAAAGAGAAATAGTTTCATATTAAAATGATGTTTAAATTTAGTAATAGTACCTATTAATAAAAAAAATCCTCATAGATTTTTAAGGGAACTATTACGGAAGGGTGTAGGTCCGTAATAGCAATTGTGATACAAACATGCACGTTTTCTTCACAATATTCTTATATAGTTTAGTAATATAAGCTTTCCTAATGTATTATTAGTTTAACCCGTATGCTCGGAAAAAAAGATAACAATAGTCCCGTCACACACGTGCGCGAACTGAGCTAAAGGGTTAATACACTCTAGAACGAGGATTAACGCGATCATTAAAAGCTTTAAAAGTATTTTATTATAGGCTTAACAATTTTATCGATACTCGATACACAGTGACATCCCTACGAGGCGTGTGCGCGAGCGCAGGTGCCGGTTCCGCTCGGCTTATCGCCGCCCACACCTGGGCTAGATCAAGATTAGGATTTACTAATCACTCGGTCTAGACTTGCTTTATTGACCAATACGAAAGATGTAACCTACAAAATATGTTCTATAAAATTGCAGTTCAAAATTAGGTTTAATAATTGCTTTAGTTTCTGCTTGGTTTTTTGTCTTGTTATTGTTTGTTTAAATAACTAAAAACATAAATGAAGTTTAACCTTAATTCTTGATATTATTATCCCTTGGTTTTTAACCCTTGGAGTACTACAGCACCTTGTATTTCTATTTCTTTAACTTACATATTTATAAGATTTTCTGTCTTTCAAACTCTACCTTTTCCTTTACCCTTCCTTCCTAAAACAATATAGGAATATTGATACGGTTTTTAATTCTAGACAAACTGATTCACAGAAAATAATTGTATTAATTCAGTATACATTAACATAGGTACTTTAAAACTCTAAAAAAAGCATATAATTATACGTGCGAAGCGTTAACGGGTCCTAGGAAACAGGTTATTCTTTCAGCTAGACAGAAACAAAATTATTTATCTTATAAGATTGATTGATTAATTAAGTTTTGTTATTAGTGATCGCATAAAACATAAGTTCAAGTGTTACTTACATAATTCAGATAAACCAGTAAACAATACCTGGGGGGTAACCATGAACTCTTAAAGCAATCTCAAATCTGTCAAATTTGACAGATTTGACAAGATTTCAGTTCATGGTTACCCCGCTGACTTATGTGGTTAGCAAATCATTAGTTCATTAATGTTATTTTATTTTTATTTGGGAGTTTTTATTTTACTTTTGTATTGAGGTTAGGTGAAAAATGCCGCCTCATTTAAATTTGACGTTATTAAAATCGAAACAGATGGATCTGAGAGTGAGTAGTGAAGCAATACTTTTAATCATCTAAAGTTAACCAATTCCCTAATCCTTGTTCTTCTTACCAATTCCCTTATTCATGTTCTTCTGATTGAAAAACAGTACGTGGAACATGACAGTCAAGTTGGCCCACCGACTACACGTCACTCGGCGTGCTATGGTAAGGTCTATGTTGGGGATCTCACTGAGGGATAAGATCCGGAACGAGGTCATACGACATAAGACTAAGGTGACTGATATTGTACAAAAATGTAGCAAGCTGAAGTGGCAGTGGGCTGGCCATGACTGTCGCAGAACCGACGAGAGGTGGAGCAGGAAGGTTCTCGAATGGAGACCACGCTTAAGCAAACGTAGTGTAGGACGCCCCCCGGCTAGATGGACCGATGACCTGAAGAAAGCAGCTGGCAGCGACTGGATGCAAAGGGCGGGAGATCGTGCGCTGTGGCGCTCCTTGGGGGAGGCCTATGTCCAGCAGTGGACTGCAACAGGCTGATATGATGATGATGACGTTTATCAATTGTTACGAATACAGGAGTACTTTTAATGTAAAGCTTTTCTTAACCTTTTATACTTTCGCAGTGATAAATTGCTACAGACTGCGAATAATATTTAACTGAGACTCTTGAGATCGAAAAACGGTCGACAAAGCGCGTATTACGCACTTGTCCGGTTTCAACTGAGTGTAAGCATTATTTCATTATTGAGCTCCTAACCGCAATCACTTGTAAACGGCCGTAACCAAAGACAGCCGCTGATGGATGTATAACTTAACCCGTTGTTAAGGTTAACCGCCCGTTTATCTTTATGTAATCTTTGCAATACTTAGGTCTACTTGCATCTTTTGTTAATCGAGGCTTAGCCAAAGACTGACTTCCCGCAGGGTTGCTGACTATCTATGTTTTACTCGTTACTAAATGTAAGCAGTGCACTAAATCCATTAAGGTATAATGTACTAGCGTACTAGAGAACACGTCTCGAACTAAATGTTTCAGCCAAGCATTGTAGCCCGGTGGACTACAAAGTTTGAACGGTGAACAATAAAGAAGCAGTTTTGACAACTTAAATTATTGACACTGACTGAAGATTTGTAGAGTCCACTGGAATACAATGCTTGGCTGAAATATTTAGTTGGAGATGTGTTCTTTAATACGCTAGTACATTATACCTCAATGACTAAACCTTTAAGGTCCCACTGCAGGGCACAGCCTAGGCCTCATAGATAGATACTCTTTATTGCACATCACACAAAAAAAACCGGCCAAGTGCGAGTCGGACTCGCGCACGAAGTGTTCCGCACTATTATCTATAAAAACGAGCAAAAAAATCTACGTGTGTTGTATGGGAGCCCCCTTATATATTTATTTTATTCTGGTTTTTAGTATTTTTTGTTATAGCGGCAACAGAAATACATCATCTGTGAATATTTCACATTAGACATTTTATTAGACAGTTGAAATTTTCACAGATGATTTGTTTCTGTAGCCGCTTTATCAACAAATACTAAAAACCAGAATAAAATTAATATTTAAGGGGTCTTCCATACAACAATCGTGATTTTTTTGCCGTTAATATAGATAATGGTACGGAACCCTTCGTGCGCGAGTCCAACCTCGCACTTGGTCGGTTTTTATAGATAATGGTGCCGGTTTTTTTTATCTCCCCTGAAGTATGACTGGAGTCTAAAAGTATCTGGTACTAAATATGTCCGCATTCTCGCTCTGTACTAAATATGTACAGAGCGAGAATGAGTTGAAAATAGGACGAGTTTATGCAATATGAAGTCGATGTTGTTATTTTGTATTTTAATTTTTAACTTTTTTAGTTTTTATGATAGACATTTGAAAGATGGTTTTTACGATTGCTTTTCATCTATATAGTCACAGGTTAACAGGATGTACACTAATAAAATCGGACGTTATATATTAGCGCGTCTAATAATTGTACATTATGTGCATTTCATACTCGTATTCACACATTAACACAACTATGTAACATCAGGCTACAATCTCCAACAAAACTTTCTTACTACAAAAGCTTTTCATTCAGCCTCATAATAACGGAAGCTTCTTTATTCGGGCAGATAAAAGTATCGATTTGAGTTGGAAATCGTTCGCTAATGGGATAACATTATGGGTATTACTGTCACGGAAGAAAGCTCCGGTCTGACTGGATCGTTTGGTGGCGGGCCACGAAAAACGCGATGCTACGCAGCTTCAACTCTTAAGCTAAATAAAGCTAGACTAAAGCTAATGATATGTATATACAGGGTTATATTGCGAGGTAGTGCCAAATTTTAAAAATAAGATCTAGAGGTGCACAGCATAAGGTATTTGTTGGCAATTTGAACCTCTAGTATGCGCGGGCGCTTCTGCTGTTAGAAATGTACCTTACATCGAAAAGGCTAAGTTTGTTTTCGCGCGCACTTGTGACTAATTGCATTGAACTTTGCAGTTCTAGGCGTATTTTATATGAATGAGACAAGATTATCCACGAGAACCATCTTTGAACCGCTGTTCAAAAAAATAGTAATAAAAAAATAGATTGTTTTTGAGATCATTTATATCGTAGATCGATTTATTTACTGATTCTGAGTACCTAGTCCCTTAAAAATTGGCACTACCTTGCAATGTAACCCTGTTGTAAACATTTTTATTAAATTTTTTAAATGTAAGGAATTATGAAAACGGTTTTTTTTGCATCTTATATTAAGTATTTAACTTCACTGTCAGCTTAATTATCATCACCTACGCAGTACAACCCCATAGCTTACCATCTGCTTGCAGTAGTGCGTTAAGTATTATTCTTAAATTTTAAATGGGGTGTCCTGAGAACTTGTAAAGAGAGCGTTCAAAAGTTTTAAGTAAATATATTTATTAAAGTCATAGGTAGTCCTTAATTATTTTTCATACAAAAACGACAAACCAGCTGTAAAAATGGGAGCAGTATTCATTTAGGGACTTAGATATTTTCGATAAACAATAACTTGTTTATTTTGAAAAGCGGATCACGATGTCAAAATAATAATTTGTATGTTATGAAATTCGAAAATTTAAGAGAAGTTTAAGTTGAAGTCTTAAATTTAAGAGAACTCTGAAGGTTTACTTCAGAGTAAGTGGAACTTTTTATGGCCCCATTTTTCAATATACTAAAAAGCTTTCTTTCCTTGTTTCCTTTATCCTTTACTAACTTTACTTTTACTCATTATAATTACCGATTACAACAATGTTGATTTATGAAAAGACGATGATCGATAATACGGCGCATCCTGTAAATTTTTTTCTACATTAAGCCGTAATTATTAAGTACTTTTAAATTTTACTGAATGTACAGTCAATACATTATCTCCCTCAAAACATCGAATTTCCTGAAACGCTTTTGAACTTTAAACGTAGAGGTATATATCAACTAACAAAATGTATGACTTTTTTGTAGGTTATTGTACCTATTAAATGACCAATTAAGTGTGTAGTCTTGACAAATCTAATGCTTTTAATCCTTAAAATCTTTAGTATGCATTTTACCAAAACTGCCTATCATTTTCAAAATAAAAGAACGAAAAACGAAGAGAATCTTGTCACGTGACGTCCTCGGTAGCTTAATGGTCAAAGCACTCGCCCGGTATGCGATGGGACGTGGGTTCGAGTCCCATCTGAGGTCGATGATTTTTTTTCAAGTGTTATTTATCTTCAATTAAACCTTGCATTGAATTGCTAAAAACAAAAATTTACAATAAAAGAACGAGTAATACAAACATAAGAAACACTGATAATTGTACACAAATAAAGTGAGCTTAATAAGGCCCACCCTGAAAGGCAGAGCCTCACATTTACTATATGGTGGTCTGGCCAATACTCCACCACAAACCTCCAATGAGGATTACTGGGAGGGGCGTCAAATACAAATAAGTACAAATATCTTTATTGACATGTCTGTAAGGCATACTGCCATCAAATGTAATCAAGCCTCTACTTAATGACTCAATCAAACAATATTAGTCAGGACCAGCTCTAACACGCCTTCTGAAGTACGATAACACTCGTGTCAGTCTTTTGTGGTCGAAATGGCCACCCACCCACTAACAACCGCAGCGTGTGCTGCTTAACTTTAGTAGCTACCAAAACGCTGCCGCCAATGATATTGATATTTTTACAAAAAAAAACCGGCCATGTGCGAGTCGGACTCGCGCACGAAGGGTTCCGTACCATTATCTATAAAAACGGCAAAAAATCATTTTTGTTGTATGAGAGCCTCCTTCATTCAATATTTATTGTTTTCTGTTTTTTAGTATTTGTTGTTATAGCAGCAACAGAAATACATAATCTGTGAAAATTTAAACTCTCTAACTATCACGGTTTATGAGATACAGCCTGGTGACAGACGGACAGAGAGACAGACAGACGGACGGACACCGGAGCCTTAGTAATAGGGTCCCGTTTTACCCTTTGGGTACGGAACCCTAAAAATGATACCCTTTTAAAGAAAAACAAAATGATTTGACCCAAAGCAAGTGTAGTGAGTTCACAACATGGCGAGATCAGCCGGGCGGTATCTCGCGTGATTCAATCGAGCGGCGCCGCGGGCGTAGGCTATAGCAGCCGACGACTGACCAGTTAGTATGTACAGAGTAGACTCAAGTCTTAGAGTAAACTGAATTAAATAATCATTATTATCATTTCAGCCACAGGACGTCCACTGCTGAACATAGGCCTCCCCCAGTGACTTCCAGATTGGCCGGTTGGAAGCGTCCTGCATCCAGCGGTTTCCTGCAACCTTTATCAGGTGCATCTTTAACTCTGAGCTTCAGGAGGGCAAGCGTAAGCATGGCGGACAACTTTTGAGATACAAAGATGTGCTGAAGCGCTATATGTAGGGATGTGACTTAGATCCTTCTCTGGGAGGATTTAACATCCAACCGTGGAAAGTGGAGAACGCGCGTGAATGTCAAAGTCGCTGACTTTGAATCCCGGCGGCTTTCTCATCTTGACGCCAAGCGCGATGAATTGAAAGCCCGACCACCTGCGGCTATCAGTTATAATTTTAATGACGGTGTGCTAACATGCCGTCAATGTACGCGTTCCTTTGGTAACCGTACCTCGTGGATGGACGTTCAACGCTGCGCTTGCTGATACGTGGCCTCTATTCTAGAACCTGCCCCATAGGCCGTCAGTTCTACGTGCTTTATGGCCCGCCCATTGCCACTAGTTTACTAATCCGCCGGACTAGTTACCTAGTTTGTTTCGTTACCTAACAAAATCGAGTCAGAAAAATGAGGAGATCCTCATTTTTCTGATTCGATCTCGCAAAGAAACACCGTGTGTTACCCTTCTTATTGCACGCTGTGCAACCATGTCATTTTATATTTACTAAAATTAACATAATTTTTTGACTATTTACGACCAGGTTGCTCTGAGATACAAGACGCTTAGCTCCTAGCATCTAAGTTAGACGCCAAGAGAGATTAATTAATTAGGAATTAATTATTAGATTCCTAACTTAATATTAATTCATAATTAATAAGGAATCTATTGCCACCTTGTTTATCAAAATCGTTTCAGTAATTTAGGCGATACGGTGGAACATACATACTTACATAGACTGCCAAAATCATTACCCATCCTTTTGGCTTAGCCGTAGTTGAGTAAAAATACACAGTTGTATACTCTGTTTATTAACTGACCTTCACATCAATATATATCCACCGTATGTCTTCAAACGTCGGGAACACCCACCCAAATTGAATAGACCATAAAACCTTCATTCAACTTCGCTTTTTATGCCTCTCAAACTGATCCGGGTTGTGTTCGAGGAATGCGTGCCAATAAAATGATAAATTCGCACGATCGATTTATAATATGATCAATATTCGTGCTACCGAATCGGTTATCGAGTTAGCCTGATTTTAATGGAAGACAAGATAATGGTCTGGTTCGCTAAATGGCCAATAAATATCAAGATTATGCTTGATTGAATATGATTGTTGTGTTAAAGTTTTGATTTCGGTTTTATTAATATGAGTTATTAGGGCAATCATGATTTTGTCTATTAGATACTACAGCTATTTCGAAAAAGAGGAGATTGATTTTAGTCTGTCATTACAAGATAATTGTTCTTAAGTAGCCTCCGTAGCCGAGAGGCGAGAACGCCGGACTTTAAATGGCGCCGCCATCTCTGAGGTTCCGGGTTCGATCCCCGGTCGGTTCAATGTAGAAAACGAACTTTTCTATATTGGCTCGGGTCTGGGTGTTGTGGTACCATCGTTGTTTCTGATTTCTATAACACAAGTGCTTTAGCTACTTACCTTAGGATCAGAGCAATGTATGTGATGTTGTCAAATATTTATTTATTATTTATTTATTTATTAAGTAGCAAGGATAAGAGAGTATAGTATGTGGTTATAAAGTATTAAGGCTCATGGAACATGAAATAACAGTTATGTAAAACTAGTAATAAACTAGCGACCCGCCCCGGCTTCGCACAGGTTCAATACTGATACTAAATACACTACATTATACCTATAAACCTTCCTCTTCAATCACTCTATCTATTAAAAAAAACCGCATCAAAATCCGTTGCGTAGTTTTAAAGATTTAAGCATACATAGAGATATAGGGACAGAGAAAGCGACTTTGTTTTATACTATGTAGTGATAAAAATTACTTTAAATTTTCCTTTTGTTCATTCTGCAAAGATTCTATAAGAATTATTGTAAATAAATAACAAAACGATGGCTTTTTGTTGTATGCCTTAAACTATTTTTATACGTAATATCAGTAATATGTATGACCGATTTACTTTAATATAAACAACTTAAATACATAACTAAAAAACTAGCAGCGAAAAGACCCCTGCTGCGTCAAAGCTTCTTAAAAGCCCCCGAAAAAGCTCAAATATGACATTTTAATATTACCAATACTTAACTGTATTTTAAGTAGGCAATTATCATATTTATGCCATTTATATCAATATGGTCACGGCTGACAAATTAATGGCAATTAAGATGAAATAGATCCCAACCCTTTGAACCGATGACATTTTTCACATAATTATGTATGGAATTTGTGGACATTTTTTGGGAGCATTAGCAGTAAATTATGTCTTTAATTGATATAAGATAGAAATGCGATAAAAAGAGTTTGAGAAAAAGTAGTTTTATGCATAGTAAAAATAAAAAACCGGCCAAGTGCGAGTCGGACTCGCGCACGAAGGTTACACCATTATGTATAAAAACGAGCAAAAAATCACGATTGTTGTATGGGAGTCCTCTGAAATATTTACTTTATTCTGGTTTTTGTTTTTGTGTGTTTTTTGGTTTTTTTTTTATAGCGGCAAGAGATAGACATACATCATCTGTGAAAATTACAACTGTCTAACTATCACGGTTTATGAGATACAGCCTGTGGACAGACGGGCAGCGGAGTCTCAGTAATAGGCGTAACGTATCTGATACTGTATCAAGTGAGCACGTAGGCAGGAGCCTGCTGCGAGCCGCTGGTGCGTAGAACGCAGTAAGCTCGCAGTGACCCGACGAGATATAGTATCAGATACGTTACATACTACACGGCTAGGTGAAGTAGGTACCCTGATATATGTGTTGTGGAGTCAACAGCTCATCAATTTTTAACTCTATTTTTATTTTTAAACAACATCACATACATACATTGCTCTGATCATAAGGTAATTAGCTAAAGCACTTGTGTTATAGAAATCAGAAACAACGACGGTACCACAACACCCGTCCCAAGCCAATATAGAAGAGTTCGTTTTCTACATTGAACCGGGGATCGAACCCGGAACCTCAGAGATGGTGGCGCCATTAAAGTTCGGCGTGGTCGCCTCTCGGCTCGGATACGGAGGTCGTCAATTTTAAAATTTTGTAACCCATAAAATGCACCATAGCGTTCACTCATTGCAAAAAAACTACCCACTTCGTTCACATGGTATAAAGCTATTGAATATGTCCATGGGAACATGACCTATAAATTGTAAAAGTCCAGCGGAGGCATAACTCATATAAAGCTGCGCGTGGTTTATTGCGCAGCCTGCCGGACCGGAAGTCGCGGCGTAAGCGCACGACAAATTGGACAGCTTCCGGATAAGGTGCGCTTTGATATAAGTATACAGCGTGTAGGCCTTATGAAATAAGTATATCTGAGTCAAAATCTGGTTATAAATAAAAAACAAAATTACGGGTAAAGAATTCTTTATTCTCATAAGAAATAATATGTCACTTACATGAGAACTTAATACTAATAGAAGTTTAAGTTACATAATTAGTTTCATGCGCGAGCGCGCTAAATTCATTAATGAGACACTGTTAAAACACAAAATACCCATCACTTAGAAAAACGGCGGTGGGTAGTTGCACAAAATAGAAAAAATACAGAAGGTCCACTCCCGCCGTTCTCGAAAACAACTGCCCAAATTGGGCTGACTGCCTAGGGTTGCTATTCTAATTTTTGAAATAAACAAGTGTGCCATATTACACCGATACAACGGTTAGTTTATTCATTCATCTTATCATACGTCCAGGCCTAAATGGGAAGACAGAGCAATAATTACTCTCTCCAACTTGGCTTCTTCAATTACTATCGTTTTTAACAGCGGCGGCAGCTGCGCGTTGTTAGAAATTATACGTACTAACTACATTACTTAGGTACTGTTATGACATATACTGACATTTCAGGTGACGTATTTATCCTAGCAACAAAATAATTTAATCATCATCATCATCTCAGCCTATTGCAGTCCACTGCTGGACGTAGGCCTCCCCCAAAGAGCGCCAAAGAGCACGATCTCCCGCTTTTTTCATCCATCCACTGCCAGCCATCTTCCTAAGGTCATCGGTCCATCGAGCTGGGGGTCGTCCTACACTACGTTTGCCTAGGCGTGGTCTCCACTCGAGAACCCGTTTACTCCACCTTTCATCGGTTCTGCGACAGATGTGGCCAGCCCACTGCCACTTAAGCTTGCTACATTTTTGGACTATGTCCGTTACTTTAGTCCTCTGCCTGATGATCTCATTTCGGATTTTGTCCTTTAACGAAATCCCAAGCATCGACCTTTCCATAGCTCGCTGAGTGACATGTAGTCGGTGGGCCAGCTTTACTGTCATATTCCACGTTTCAGCTCCGTAGGTCATCACCGGTAGGACGCACTGATCGAATACCTTGCTCTTCAGGCATTGTGGCAGTGGCGACGAGAAGATATGACGCAGCTTCCCAAACGCTGCCCAGCCAAGCTGCATCCTCCTAGCGATTTCCCGCTCGAAGTTGTCTCTACCCAACTGCATCACTTGCCCGAGGTAGACATACTCATTGACAACCTCGAGCGCCACGCTTTCGACGGAGACCGGTCCGGGGATGGCATGATCGTTGAACATGACTTTAGTCTTGTCTAAGTTCATCCCCAGGCCCACGCGTCGCGAGGCAGCGTTGAGGCTTTGCAGCATTTTCTGCAAATCCTCCAGCGATTCCGCCATAATGACAATATCATCGGCAAAACGGAGGTGCGTGAGGTGTTCGCCGTTGACATTGATGCCCGCTCCTTTCCAATCCAGTGTCTTGAAGACGTCCTCCAGTGCGTTCGTGAACAACTTCGGAGATATGACATCTCCTTGTCTCACACCCCTGAGCAGCTGGATAGGTCTCGTCTTATGGTTTTGGACCTGAACAGTCATCGATGCCATTTTATACAGGCTCCTCAGCACCTCTACATACCGCCAATCGATTTGGCATCGCTGTAAGGATTCCAGAACAGCCCAGGTCTCGACGGAGTCGAAGGCTTTCTCGTAGTCCACAAAGGCTAGGCACAGAGGCTGATTATACTCTTCTGACTTCTGTATAATCTGCCTTACTGTGTGGATATGGTCTACGGTACTATAGCCTTTACGAAACCCAGCCTGCTCCGGCGGCTGAAAGGCGTCAAATCTTGTGGCTAGACGATTTGTAACGACTCTTGAAAACAGCTTATAGACGTGGCTCAAGAGCGTGATCGGTCTGTAGTTCTTCAGAAGAGTTTTATCTCCTTTTTTGAAAAACAGAGCCACCACGCCCTCGCTCCACGCCTTCGGGGTAGTCCCATTGGCTATTACGGAGTTGAACAGTCCCTTCAGTTCCCTAAGAACGGGTATTCCCCCTGCCTTGAGAAGTTCTGAAGTGACTCCATCTTCGCCGGGAGCCTTCCCATTACGAAGCTGTTTGAGAGCCGCCTCAATTTCGTCTACGTCTAGCTCTGGGAGATCATCGGTGTAGTGGCGTACAAGCGTAGCTCTAGGATCATTTGCGTCAGTTGGAGGTTTCAGGGCATGCGAGGCGTATAGGCGGCCGTAGAAGTCCTCGATCTCGGCGAGTATTTCCGGAACTGATGTGACGGTTCTGCTATCCGAGGTTTTCAGCTTTGTCAGATGCGATCTCCCCATTCGTTGGGCAAAGACTTTTGACCCCCGGTTTTGCTCGATCGCCTCCTGTATGAGGCGGGTGTTAAAGCTTCGGAGATCGCGTCTCACCAATCTTCGGATCCTTTTATGGATGGCATCTGACTGAGCTCCCTCTGGCGCTTCCCGTCGCAGTCGCATCAGCTCTAGAGTCTCCCCCGAGAGTTTGGACCCCTTGTTTGGTCGCTTCCTTCTAAAATGCCTAGCTCCCACCTCGCGTATAACGCCTACTACGCTGTCGAGGTCCTTGTCAACATTATCTGCGGTTCCCAGCGCTTCGAATCGATTTTTCAGCTCTAGTTGGAACGCTTCGGAACCGTGTTCAGCTTGAAGCAGTGTCGGACGAAGAATAGACCTCACCATGCGGCTTCTTTCCAGCTTGAGATTGATATTTAGAGTGCCTCTTACTAGTCGGTGATCACTTCCGGTGTTAAACCTGTTGATCACTGAGACATTTCTAAATATGTGCCGTTTATTCGTCATGATGAAGTCTATCTCATTCTTCGTCTTACCGTCGGGACTCCGCCAGGTCCACTTTCTATGGGGCTTTTTTTGATAGAATGTGTTCATGCAAAAAAGCCCCTGCATGTTGAGAAAGTTGACCAGCATTTGCCCCCTATGGTTTCTGCTTCCATAGCCATGCGGTCCAACGTACGATTCGCCATGTTGCTGTACTCCCACTTTTGCATTGAAGTCTCCGATGACAACTGTGAAGTGAGTCTTGGTGGTCATTTGTATGGCCTTTGTTATATCCTCATACATGGCCTCAACCACATCGTCCGAGTGTGCTGAAGTCGGTGCGTACACCTGTACGACCTTAAGAGTGTATCTCGTGGTCAACTTTAGTACGAGGTACGCTACCCGGGTCGACACACTGGATATCTCCAATACGTTGTCACGGAGATCTTTGTTGACAAGGAAACCTACGCCACCCTGGGATGTTTGGTCGCCCTCTCGAAAGTAGAACAGGTGCCCCGATTCTAAGGTTACCGTCTCCTCCCCCTGTCGTCGGACTTCGGATAAACCTATAACGTGCCACTTTATCTTCTCTAGTTCTACTTCGAGTTCCACCAAGCTTTCGTCCAGCCGTAGACTGCGTCCATTATAGGTCGCCAGGGTCATTTTGTTATGACAGCCATAAAAATAAATAATTAATTTAATATGTTTATAATATTTTATTCAACGCTTACCTAAAACACTGGTGTTAAACCAATGACAATTTAAGTAAAATTTAAAAGCTCATTCCTGCTGAATGTGTAATGTAATGAAATGAATGATTGATCGCTATAAAAACTTATCTTTACCTTTACTACTTACTAACTTTACTTTACTTACAAGAGAAAACCTAGACCTAGTTTTATATACCTTTTAATATTATTTTGGAAATTTAAAGAACGTGTAATCACAATTTTGTGTTGTATTCAAACATCCAAACACACTGCAGCAGTACCTAATAAAAACGCTTATATCCATTTTTCGCACGTAACAATGATCAATGCGTAGTAAACTGTCGTGAGTGACAGTCCGCTGTAGTACTGCCCCGGATCGTCCGAGATTGCATATAAACGCAATTGTCAATTTGTGCGTTACGATTTTGACGCTTAGTTCCGAGTGGCCTATCTGTCTAGCGCGCCGCCGCTATACGTAATTTGTGGTAATTGCATCATTACAACAAGACGACACATACGGCGTTACTGTGAGCGGAGTGTCCGGCCGGCCTAATAAATTGAGAAAATAAACTATTTTTTGGTTATTATTATAACAGTTTTTTTCTGAATCGGCAACTGTTTGACAACAATCCATTCTAATAAAAGTTTTATTTCTTAATAAACAGAAATCAATATACTTTACTACTTAAATTTTTGTACAACCAAGACTTATTTTGGCCTTATTACAAAAAAGATAGACTAGGTTTAAACCATGTCTAAAAAATAACCAACCAATTTAACATGTTGACACATCAGACATGTCTCGATAATAATAACCCATATTTAAAATTGGTTGGCTAGTCTTTAGACCTAGTTTAAACCTAGTCTATCTTTTTTGTAATAAGGCCGAATGAGTTTTAGTAAGATACCAACTTGTAATATACAATTAAATCTAGAATGTAGAGTTCTCTACTATAGAATGTATACTCTTTATGAAAAATGTTACCTAGCTTTCATAAGATATTTAATACTTGGAACAAATCGTACGCCTCAGGTGGGATCCGAACCCACATCCATCGCATACCGGGCGAGTGCTTTACCACTAAGCTACCAAGACGTTAGCCGACTCGACGAAATCTTTCAAGTGGTTCTCGCTGTCAAAGCCAGCGTTTTTTTTTAAGTATTAAAAATCCGTCCGTACCCAAAGGGTAAAATGGGACCCTATTACTAAGGCTCCGCTGTCCGTCTGTCTGTCTGTCTGTCCGTCTGTCACCAGGCTGTATCTCATGAACCGTGATAGTTAGAGAGTTGAAATTTTCACAGATGATGTATTTCTGTGGCCGCTATAACAACAAATACTGAAAAACAGAATACAATAAATATTGAAGGGGGCTCCCATACAAAAAAGTGATTTTTTGCCTTTTTTATAGATAATGGTACGGAACCCTTATTGCGCGAGTCCGACTCGCACTTGGCCGGTTTTTATTATTCGTAATGTTGCATATCATGAAAGCTTTCAATTGCTCTACCCACAAGTAAGTAAGATAGATTTTAAAATATTTGCATTTATCCTAGAATAAATATGAGGTGATTCAGATTCAATCAGATGTGTAGGAAGGTTGACATAATCCAAAATTCAAATTCAAATTCTTTAATAGGCAACTTAGTCTAAATACATATGTTTCGTGGTTGGAGCTTCCTTTTAAGCAAGTAATTTGCTTGTGCTAGGAAGCAACCTAAAAAATGTCTAATGCTATAATTAGACCTGCCACATCGGGGCCTAGCGCGAAAGTGTATCTTTCGGTCGGTCGTATTAACCGATCAAATTAAAACATCCATTACCCCGTATCAAAGCTTTGACAGTTTATGAACAATTGAAAACAGTCGGGTTTTTGGGTTGATCATATTTTATCAAAGGATTGACCAGACACATGAGACTGGCCATTTTAATTTGTTAGGTTTATACGACCGAACGAAAGATACACTTTCGCGCTAGCCCCCAGGATCATGATGCAGAAAGAGTACTCTGACTCAGACCAAGACAAAGAATTAGAAAAAAATCGACCGTGACAAATAATCATTTATTGTAGCATTTACCGACATAGACCAAGACAAAGCATTAGAAAAAGAAAAATTCAAATCGACCGTGCCGTGACATAGACAATATTTTTTTTTATGCAAAAAGTATCTATGCAAAAACCCGCAGCTGAAAACAAAAGTGCTAAATGATACTGATCTTGCGACATGCAGATATGAAAAGTTAAAAAATAACGAATATCTTAACGATCAGGGACAGAGCGAGTGTCGGCGCGTCCCACGGGAACTTAGCGATGATTTATTAATTAGCAAGATTATAGAGTCAAACGCAGACGGGACAGTCGTTTGATTTAACTTATTTGTACAGAATTCTGTGACGTAGGTATAGATGCAGAAAATAGGGTGAGTAACTAAATAGAGCAGGTATTTTCTCAGTAGATTGATTTTTATGTTAGGATGTACGGTCCATAAAATTAAGGCTCGGAATTTACGCTTCCGGAATCAGTTAATATCCGCTCAAAAAACAACCTTATTGCTTAAGCGATGGATTGAAACCGTACTTACTCGGACCGGTTTTTGGCTGCGTAAAGTCCGAGCTTTATACTTTATTTTATTAGACACTTATCATTAAAATGTTGTTTAGAAGAGTTTAATCGGTTTCAGCGATAAGATCACCAAAATTTTGCAGCTCTATAAGCATTTTAGATTAGTTTTAAATTTGTTTGTAAAGACCGTAATTGGCTTTATTTGCGCCCTGTGATGTTTCTATTTAATTTCACCTTATCAATAACCTGAACATCTATAATTGAAAATGTAAAAAAAATATATGCTTTACCTTGTATTCTCTATCAACAATCATAATTGTACAATTTATGTAAACAATTAGAATTGTTGTTGGCGATGGTACAAAAATGCAGATTTAAATTCATACATTAACTAATCTTTGACAAACTCCCCGCGCAGATAGGCACTGCATTATTTTCGTATAAATCAAATACCTTTTTTCCGCCATTACATTGACGACAAATATAAAACTGTCAACCGCCGCCGCAACATAAAAGATGTCCATATTTAAAAAGTCGTTTGAATCATTTCGAATAAAATATCTTTCGGTTTTCAAATTCAGAATAAATTTTGTGTCACCTGCGAGCGCAACCGGAAGAAGCGCGGTGGATTGCCTGTCTCACTCGTTTGTATTGTGCCGTCTCTTTCTACCGTGACTTTTGTTGTTTTTTATTTTATTTCGACGAAGATCCGTTGTCAGATAAGTTTTTGGTTTTATATGCGATAAATTTAGTTGGCTACTTTTCCATAGATGGTTGGATAGATACCCTTTGGCAATTTGTAGCGGCGCGTGTTGACAGGTGAACAAACAAACAATTCTTTCGATATGATAGTTTCATTTGTATTTTATAGATAAGAATAAGCTTATGAATAAAATCTCTGGAATATCGATAAAAAAAAAGAACAAGAACCTACTTTGGTGTAATTTTAATGGGATTTTATTGATATGTTATGATCGAGACACTATGAAATCTCAAAAACCTTGGTTGCTAAAAATTGATATTTTGCAACCAAGGTTGCAAAAATATCATTTTTTAATACCTTTGTTCCATTTGGAACAGGCTAAGGTCTAGGACCATGCTGCCTAGTCATTAGCCGAAACAACCGATTGAAGGCACATAATGTCGAAATGACGTAACCAACCAAAATAGAAAGAACTTGGAAAAACAAAAAATCCTTTTTATAATACTACAGCACGCGATAGCTGATTGCCGTAGTTCATCTTTTGGCTAAATCGGATACAAAACCAAAATCATTAATAAATAACGAAAGCAACCACGCCTTTCACCATAAAAACTAATAAAAACAATTAAATTAAGGAAATAATTCTTCCTTAATTAAGAGGTTTCAATCATACACCGTTTTATTTTTTTCTTGCAATCTTGTTTTTTATTATTTTTGCCTTTTAAAAAGTTTGTATTGATGTTTTTAGCCACACCCTGTTTCCGTTTTGGAATTAATTCTAATAATGTTGTCATATTTCATCTCCGCTACCGAAGGGCTGTTTTTCTGACGTCGACCTCCGTGCAAAAGTTACTATGATTTTTAAAAACAAAACACTAGCATGTGCTTTTGAATTCAAATTCAAATTCTTTATTCAGTATCAGCTTTTTACATTTCTGCTTTACGATTGGGGAAGTAATTAATTACTTTTGTTAGAAAACCTCGCTACAGTAAATTTATTTAGATAAAAGATACAGTTACAATGATCTTATTAGAACGTAACGTTTTAATTAATTAAATAGAGAAGCAGTTTCAGAGGTCCACTAACTATAATTAAATGACGTAAGGGGTCCGAACTTCAAAAGTGTAGGTAAAGGTTGATAATATATTTAAAAAAAAATCAATAGGTAAAGGTTGCTTAAAAAGCCTCAAGTCGGGATTCGAACTCTCCCACTGATGAGTAGAGCGTTTTTACGTTTTCACACTAAGCTATCCCACCTTGACGAGGGGTAGACTTGCCTTTTTTCACCTGTAAGACAACGCTTAATAAGGGCTTTTTATCGAATAAAAGTTAATATTCAAATACCCACCTGCCCACAATTGGGTGTAAGTTAAACTCAACTCGAACAATCGCGTTCTAATTTGAACTTCAAGTAAGTTTCTTAAGACAGCGTAATTGCAACGCATCCTGTCTGTCTGTTAGTGCGTCTATACGCCCAAAAAAGTATTCGACATTGAACCTTAGGTCTTTAACATAAAGATCACCATTATTACATTATCTGGATGTCTGTACATCGAATTTGCTCCTATTAAGATAAATTTCACGTCGCCCTTCGTTGTAATCGACGGATTAAATCGAATTCGTGAATAATTATCACTTGCAGTGCAATACTTGCTGGGAAATTGTATCGGTGTAAGTGCCTAGTGAAGCTCAAGGTTCAAATTTGTACTTGGAAAAGTGACTACTTAAAGAACAATCCGATTATCATTAGTGGCGCAATGATTCGTAAAGGGCCCCGAGTTTGATGTATGGTTCGGGTGAGTAATTAAAGAATGGTCTTTTCTTTCGATTCAGTTTCGTTCGATTTGCGGTTGCAGGATGGAAGAACTTACTACTGCGAAAATCTTTATTATTGTCAAAACAATTTGCGTCACCTATAGCACGAACAACAAAACACGTTATAATATAAAGATTTATCGCCTCTGTACTTTCAAAATAATTATGATATCATAGCCGCCATCTTGAACTTTTATTGAAACAGAGAGCATTTCCGTGCCGGCGATGTCACAGTTATGCTCGCTTTTTCGATAAAAGGTCATATTTTGACAAAAAATATGCGATAAATATCTATACAATATCGTGTTTTGTTGCTCATGCTAGAGGGGCTGGGGGCCTGGCGCGTAAGTGTATCGTTCGGTCGGTCGTACTTACCGATCAAATTCAAATATCCATTCCCCCGTATCAAAGGTTTAACAATTTATGAACAATTGAAAACAGTCGGGTTTTTTACACGGCTAGATTGAGTTGGTCATATTTTATCAAATGATTGAAACATGAGACTGGCCATTTTTATTTGTTAGGTTTATACGACCGAACGAAACATACACTTTCGCGCTAGACCCTATGGGCCTCTTTTCCTGGTACTTATAATCCCTCCAAGTTTAGACTTATGAATTCTGCGTGCCTCATAAAAATATCCGTAGCAAGCAAGTTTCCTTTTCTTGATTATTTTATTTTCTTTAGCGTCAAATTCTGACTCTACTTTATGACCTCAGTTTAAATAGGTACTAAAAATTCACAGCTTTTTTCAGGTACCGCTTTTTGCAGATAGGAATTTCTAAGAATGTGTACTTTTTATTTTATAGTATTTCTTATGTCTGGACAAATTAATCTACAATATTTATTTATTTATTATTCTAAAATCATAGCATTTCTTTTTTCAATCTTCATATCTTCACTAGCTCCAGCTCTTGCAACGTCAATAAAGAAGTAAAAGAAACTAAACAATTTATGAATGGACCAACGTGCTGTACCCAAAAAATATGAGCAATGAGGTCACACCGCCCAGGCCTCGCCTATTTGAATCCATTTGCGCATGCGCGTTCCCTATGAGAGTGAGCGCGCTGATTGGTCGCGACGCGCCCAATCACGGCATAGCGCACAGAGTACCGAGTCTGTAGGTACATAGATGGGTCATGTTTTGGGCGACTACTTTGAAGATTTGAATTTTGAAGTACAAAAGTATGAATGAATAATCACCGTTTTAAAGTTACAAAAGGTCATGTACCATTGTACCATTGTCAGTTTTAAGGGTAATGTGTTTTTTTTATTTTTTTTTGTATTTTGAAAGGTACTAAATAAACGTTTTTTCTTTCTTTATTTAAGGATCAGCATAATGCATATTTTCAGCGGACACTTAAGAAGAAAGTGGGCGCGAGTCTACACTAAAAGATATTATTAATAGGTTAGTAAAATAGCTACCATGTTGGTTCAAAACATTTTTAAATGACTACAAAACAAGCACACTTATAAATTAACTGTAAAAATAAAATGTTATTTGTTTTGGTTGTGGTCCTTTTTATAAACTTAACTGCAGTAAAAGCTAAAAGTGCTAGCAAGCTTTGAGTTAAAAGCTTGCATGACTTGATCACATAAAACTAGACTTCAAATAAAAGCTTGTAAAAAATTCGCATGCCTCCTCCTGCCTGTTGGAATCAAACCCACTACTTTTAATAATCTAATTAACTGATTTTTAAACTGAGCTACCAAAGACATTACTAACCAAATGCTATTTTTCACACGGTTTTTTTTCAGAAAACTTGCGGGCAAAATTAACAGTCATGCACAAAAATAGCTACACCCCATTAAAGATGTAAGTGACACCTAAAATGATACCTTATCAAACTGCTCAATGAGTTCGCGATGCTTTGTTATTCTTATAAAAATGGCGTAAGCGACATAGAACATAATACACTTATGCCCTTTCTCCCTTCTGATGAGGAATCGCACGTGACTCGACGCATTTGACGGAACTGTCAAATATGATAGCTCACAGCGAAATTAAGACGTCGCCATTGCTGAGGAGCTGTCAAAGTTTGACAGAACCTCTGATTATGTTAGCGCGTAACGTGTTTTAATAATAGAGCGGGTAGGTGAGAACGTAATTTGTGATTAAGGGAATGTTTTAATCGTCGTATTTAGGGGAGACTTGCATTTTTTAAGAGCCAAAAGTAATCAAGCTGAAACGTTAAAAAAGTTGCAATTATAATATCCCTAAAAGGCTACATTTTATTTCTTATTGATAACATGTTATTATCACACTAATAATTACACGTGACGTACATCTCATTTTGCTTAAAATTTGATAAAAAAGGGTCGTACTTACCTGAAGACGCCACGTGGTTTTTGAGTCCAAATAATATTTAATGTAAAACAATAAACAGACAAGCTCCTTTTTCAATACTTTTTAAATGTATCCTTAAATTGCAGAACCTATAGGTTAACGCTTGACTTGATAATGTAAAACAATTTGCATCAAATAAATAGCAAGTACGATCTAGAAAAAACAAAAAAATATATATTGGCCTATTTCTCGAAATGTAGGTCCAACCGGACATAGGGTGTTCGCCGACTTGAAGGGTCCGACTTGTCCAGTACCACCACCTTATTTTGCTTTTCAATGTCGCTTACGATATCCTTATTAGGAAAGGCTTAAAGTGCAAAATTGAACGTGAAATTTCGTGCTACAAGCAAATACTACATTTACAACCGCCCGCTGCATTTGCAGTCCGTTTTGACTACAGCGTTCGTAACTCAAGGGAGTGAGGGCGTAAATGGCATGAATTTTTTGGGTCGCTTACATTAAATATTTTTGTCGATTCTTATGCATCTGCTTGATTTGCATAGCTCTGACTGATTGTCCTGCCTCGACGGAGGATCCGTTTGACGTAATGTCTTCAGTTGATAGTGAAACTGATATAGGAGATATCGTTAAAATCATATAAAATGAGGGGCAACAATGGAAATTTAAATAAGAAAAAAAAGTTTTTGAACTTATTTTAAGTACCTACTTATTGTTAAATGTGCTTTTCTATGCCATCAATATCGGTGGTATAGCTTAACTGTAGACACTTTGTGAAGTGTCTAAGTGCTCGAAGAGGGCGTATAATATAGGTACTGAATAAATGACATTTACTTTGACATGAGTTAAATAAATGATAGTTGACTTTGCTAATCGGGATATCGATTAAAGTGTTTATTTTTGGTTTGTTTCTCAATGTACGGATAAAATGTAAATAGATACGTAACAGTAAATATGTAGAGGATAAAATTGCTCAAATTAATGTGTCATATAGCGCTATTTGACGATTTTGAAACGCAAAAATAGTCTATTCTTAAAGATAAGTAACAAATAGCCTATACAGAACACATCCGTACATTGTAAAATAGACTCTTATACTGACTAACAAGAGGGTCCCTTACTATTATATATATATATATATATAAAATACAATTTAATAATTTTTCATTGCTTAGTTACAACATATTTATCATATTTCTATTTTTAGCTATCCAGCGAAACCCGGCTCTACTTTTATATATAAATATAATCTCTACTTTTATACATAAAATAATAATATACCTAATCGTTAGCACCAAATGTGTTAGTATTATTAATTTAATGATTTGCTAGATTATTAAAACTAGCGATAATGTTACACTAAGGTTTTTTACATGTTCCTACTTTTGCCTAACTAACTAGTCTATTCAATAGTGGGCTACTGAAATAGCATTTAAGTTTAAATTTTTGTTTTTAGCAATTACCATGCTAGGTTTATCTAAGATTTTTAATACTTGAAAAAAAAAAAGCTTTTCTGATCTTTACCAATAGTTAAATATTTGTAAAAATATTTCTATCGGGTGTTGACGGTAGTAGTATATACCGCAACATTGATTAGAAAATACGCTGGCTTTGACAGCGAGAACCACTTGAAAGATTTCGTCGAGTTGACTAACGTCTCGGTAGCTTAGTGGTCAAAGCGCTCGCCCGGTATGCGATGGACGTGGGTTCGGATCCCACCTGAGGCGGACGATTTTTTTCAAGTATTAAAAATCTTAGCATTTAAATATTTCCAAATTATATTTAAATCGGTCTAGTGGTTCGAAAGTGATGCGCTTACCTTATGAATAGCATTGAATTTCATTGAAAATATTGTTTCTGATATACATTTTAATGTACTTAATAAAGAGCTTGTGCCTGCAACTTTGTCTGCGTAGATTCAAAATAAACATAGAGGAATTAATAATTTAATCATCAGTAACAAAAGGGTACTAACTTTCACATTTATAATAATAATAAGTAGCATTCATCACATCATCACCAGCCTATATCAGTCCACTGCTGGACACAGGCCTCTCCAAAAGGAGGATTTTGCCATAATCGCCACGCTTGGCAGGCGGGTTGGCGATCGCAGTTTGGCCAATGATGGAGAGGAGACGCTGCTGCCCGTCTTCTTGTGGCGGTTTTCCTGTAGTCGCCTCTTACGACACCCATAGGAAGAGAAGGGGTGTTGCTATTCTTTTAACGTGCCGGCACCACACGACACTAAGTTTAAGTAGCATTAAATGTTTCTAATATTAATAAATCAATCACACTTGAACAGCTCACCAAGTTAAATTGGGTTCACATAATCTACCTAAGCATAACAAAAGCTTCGATACTTCGATAACCTACTTCGAAAATTTTTATCCCGTTCTTGCGGATTTTTATATATTTGCAGGTTTCCGTGGGATAATTGCTTATTATTCTTAGGAAAATCTAGCCTTCTTTTGTAGTCAACGCAGATCTAGCCGAGGCCAGAAACTTTCCTTTATTTCCTAGCGTTGGTTTAAATAAATAAATATTGGACAACATCACATACATTGCTCAGATCCTTTGGTATGGTATTGTATAAAACAAGTGCTTTCGCTACTTATAGCGAAAGCACTTGTTTTATAGAAATCAGAAACAACGAGGGTACCACAACACCCAGACCCGAGCCAATATAGAAAAGTTCGTTTTCTACATTGACCCGACCGGGGATCGAACCCGGAACCTCAGAGATGGCGACCGCCTTATAGTCCGGCGTGCTCGCCTCTCGGCTACGGAAGTCGTCAAATATACCATAAGGTATATATACCATCTTAAATCAGAAAGGGTATGGACGCTTATTATATATTATTCCTTATTTAAATCATTTTAAAATAAAGTGGGTTATTGCTCTTTCTGCGGCCATAGGTTCCTTTTTTTTGCACTCAACTATCACAATAATCTTCTTATATACGTGTAACGCAAATGGACAGCCACAAATTGCATAGAAAAAATGGGCGGAAATATAGTAACACTTTTTGGGACCTTCCATATTAAATCGTCAAATAGCAAACTTGCCTATTTTCATGGACACAACAATCACCTAAAATATTGCTGTAATTTTAAAATCAAAAGTCTTAAATGTTTCAGAAACATAAAAAAAACCACTTAATCTACACTTCTTTGATGGTTATTGTTTTGATGGTTATATTTAATGGTATTTATCAAGGTAAGCTCCATTAATAGAATAGGATTATTTTTAATGTATTAAATTCGAACTATTGTTTTAGGTAATACAAACTTTAGTAAAGTAGCTTGTGCTAAATTGATGCTGAAGATTTAAATAACAGATATTATTCCTGTCAAAAGAAAAAATAAAAAATAAAAATAAATTTTAATTCAAGTTGCGTGTTAATTAGGTATTTATATTTCAACCATAAATATTTTTGGAATAAATTAATATTGATTAAATGAGAAATGTTAATATAATAAAAATATTAAAATAAAATATGACCAGAAACTATAAAACGGGTATATACATTTTGAACTAAATATGTATGATGTTCAACTTATGCTTTATAAATAATGCAGATAGTGTTATATATATTTTCATTAAAAATAATGTGGTTGGGTAATAAAATGCAAGTGTACAAACATATTTTGTATATTTACAAAGAAAAACATTGCTTCTTTAAAATCAGGTTATTCACAAACAGCTCACTACTTCATAGCAATCTATAACAATTATTTACATAATACTGGTTTTAGTCCTAAACTAATCTATTTTGGGCTTAATACTTTCGTTGGCAAGATGAGTTCAACTTAAAAACTAAGGACGGAAAATACTGGCAAGAATTAGTCACTTAAAACTAAGTACAATGTTATAAAATTAATAAGCGTAAATTTTACGAAACATGACACCACAAATTCGAAACTGCGTAAGGCTTTAAAAAAGATTAAAAAATAATACACCTACTTGGTAACACTGAGTATTCTCTGGTACAATAAATATCCCTGTACTTCACTAAAACTACGCCCCTATTACTGAATAGCAAACGATCAAAATTTACAACTAAGTTACTCTCAATAATAGGGAATAGACTCAAAATTTGGCAAACATTATTGTTCAAATTACTGAAACTACTTTAATTTAGCACTGAGACGTACCGTAATTACTGTAGTAATTCGTACAACGCTGCTATGTAGGTTTGGGCCATCTGGAGGGTTTCGTACTTGGAGAGTTGGCGGTCGGCCCCCAGAGACGGCAAGTGTCCTCGGAGTCTGTCGAAAGCCTTGTTAAGATTTTGCATCCTTCTTCTTTCGCGAGCGTTCGCTGCTAAACGGCGTCTTCTCAAAACTGCCGCACTGGTAGCTCTGCCTCTTCTCTTCCCTGATCCTTCTAATCCGTCATTATCTTCAGCACTGTCTTCCAAAGTGATATCACGGGACAATCCACGATACGCAATATGTGTTGACGAATCTTGATTAATACTTCCATCAATTGAAGGTGTTGGCTCCAAGCTTGATCGGCCCGAATCAGGTGACCTGGGCCAGGCCAAATAGCAGTCTTCAGTTGTATACTCCATCATCACGTCATTAGTGAACATGTCTTTCTCGTAAGCAAAGCGGTGGCCGTACGTTTCGGTTGCCATTTCGCGGGTAAAGTTACACAGGTGCGTCCGGCGAGGTGTCCCACAGGGGTCTAACCTCGGACCCTACCTGTTTCTCTTATATAGGATCCCGTGTTGCGGGAGAGGGTGGCTCGGGATGGGCGCGTGCGAGCGAGACAGCTGCTGCCTTTGAGAGGGTAATTTAAGGCCAATCATCATTAATTATTTGCTCCCTCGGCTGCGTGTGCCGATATTTGGTATTGTTTAATACCCCGCTTGACTTTTAGTTTTCTGGTTCCCTATTTGTGTCGGTAACGCGATAGCTTTGCAATTAATGTTCGTTTTTATTACCGTTGTTCACAAAATTATCTGTCGTCGATGGCAATATCGGTGGATTTTGTTGATGTTGACAAATGATCCGTTTGTTTATTGAAATGATTGATTGATACTGATTCCATTCATACTGCATTTGTCGAGGACTTGAAAGCAAATACTTTAATAAAGAACCATTTTTATTTTGTAGTTTCAGTTTAATGTTTTTGTCACTTAGTTTAAAAGACTTACCTACTAAAACCCTGAATAAAACTATATTAGGGAAATATAAATAGGAACGACTAAAGTAGAGACTTTAATTGTTGTTATTATCATATAATAATAAACACCAGTTTTTTGTAAGTTACATCGAATTACCACAGAATTACAGAAAGACTGTATCATAAACTCTCCGAAACTTGTTTTTATATTTCTACCTAAGATACTCAGTTTCATGGTAGCCGAGTGAAGCTAACTGAAACCAGTGAAATAAATTTTATTACAGAATCAATTAATAGGTAGATCTATATATCATTCCAAAAACTCACGTACACGTACCTTTTATAACAAAAAGAAAACAACTCAAATTGTTAGAATAGTTTTTTTACGAGATTGCTACCATGTACCTTATTTTTGAGTTCCCGATATTTCGGCACTGTTGCAAGCGCCATGATCACGGAGTAACTATCGGGAACTCAAAAATAAGGTACATGGTAGCAATCTCGTAAAAAACTATTCTAATGTTAGTGACCATGAAAGTTTAAAACTTAAATTGTTTATTGACAACTTCTTTATTGTAATATATTTTATTTGGTATTTAGTACTTTGATCAGGGCCCTAACCATGAACTGTTAAAACAATCACAAATCTGTCAAACATTATCATTTCTGTCAAATTTTGTATGAAATGACGTACCAAAATTGTCAGATTTGACAACTTTGAGATTGTTTTAAGAGTTCATGGTTATGGCCCAGGATTTTAAGAACAAAAATAAATCAAAATGTAGGCATTCTCATAGCTTCAAATTATTCTAACAACAGTAGGCGTAGTCAAGTTGTTTTTGTAATTAAAATCGTTCGGTAAAAGTGGACGTTAATCTAAGGTATATTGTTTTAATGCCAGCATAATTTTTCCCAGCAATTTTTATCGACGGACCTGAGAACCAGTCTCTATTGGACACCGGCCGGGAATCGAACCCCGAATGATACGCTTTCAACTGCGTGCCCGAGGTGGGTGTAACTTAAGACAGTTTGATGTAGGTGGCCCAGTGAACCCGGTGGAGATTTACTAAAAAATGGACATGACGGTATGTGGCTGAAACGCAAAAGTTTACTTGAACAAAAAAAAAAAACTTACAAATATCATTATATCTATGTTTTAAATATTGCATTGAGGTAACCCAATGCAATATTTAAAACATAGACAACACAATTTGATTATAATTTGGTTATTTCTTGTGGTTTTTTCGTACTCAAAAGCTGCAACTATCGACTTTGTTTTTTTCTCGGTAGCTTAGTTGGAAAAGCACTAGTCTAGTATGCGATGTTCGTGGGTTCGAGTCCCACCTGAGGCGATCGATTTTTTTCGAGTCCCATCTGTGGCGGTCGGTCAGTAGCACGTTTTTATTTCAGCTATTGGTGGTGAGAAGGATCTTCAAAAAACGATCTGATCTCGTTCTCTCAACGAGGTTTAGGCGCACTGCTTGTGCTTTAAGTGCTGTAAATATCCTGAAATTTTCATCTGAATAGCCTAATAGTCGAATGAATACAACGAGACATTATAGTGGTTGTTTTCCCGCGGCAAAACGATTTACCTTAAGAGTAGTACTATCGAACCAGGCGAGATGTTTTTTTTTTAATAAAAATATTTTTTTCCCAACTAATCAAAAAAAATAATCATCAACTCGAAAGCGTGAGAAATAGTAGTTTCCTTTATGTGACGTATTTGGGTACTGCCTGCAGTACAAAATAAATGTTTAAGTAAAAGAAGCACAAAGTAATACAGCTTAAACTGCATCGCACGCACTGCAGGCAATTTGAATTTGAATACAGGCGAATTAAATAAAAAAAAACTTTATCAATCTATTGTACTACTAAGCTAGAATCATTTTACTGCGAAAAAACAACCACTAAATGTCACGGTGTATACAATAATTGCAACTCGAATGTTACAAGTACTATAACTGACACCAGTATGCCATTATTTCACACATCCGCTTTTCTTTAAACAGTAGGAAACCTCTTTTATTCGACTAATTATTGTATAATAGCAATGCGGTTGCAATTATTCGAATCTTTGATCGTGTAAATGCAATCAAGCAGCATTCATAGACCGTTCTCGTTGTTTCGATTGTGAAAAAGAAAGAAATGATAACAGATGTAACTATTTGGCATACAATGTAACGGCCACAATGAGAAATGTAATTCGTGCTAATGTTAGCTCATAGGTCGTCCAGGGGGGTAACTATGAACTCTTAAAACAATCACAAAGCTGTCATATCTGTCAATTTTGGTACGTCATTACATACAAAATTTGACAGATTTGATAATGTTTGACAGATTCGGGATTGTTTTAAGAGATCGTGGTTACCGCCCAGATAGGTCGTCGGTTTACCAATTTAAAAAACGATTGCATATTTGGCTGATCAATAAATGCTTTTTCAATGTTAAAGAATTTTTAAATTATAAATAATAATATTCTATTACTTTTTTGACATTACATTTAAAATTTTTGATATTTTATTTATTTATATTGTATGAATTCCATGTGTATATTTAACTTAATTTAACATAACCATGTATATATTAAACTTAATTTGTAATTTAATGACAATTAGTTCAGTACTTAATTAGTACAATTTATTAAAATTTTAAAATTTTGCATGTCTTACCCAGACAAAACATGTTGGCACTATAAATATTTTGTTACCTTATTTGTACCATGTTTTTAGGCAAATAAATTTATTTCATTTCATTTCCAGTCCATTTGTATGCGGAATTACACCTATTTGTAGTATATTTTTTGTTGGTTATTTTTTAAACTAGCTTGATGGCGTTTTGGGCAAACTATAGGGCTACATGTAAACTGTCTTATTTTAAAAAATCGGCCAGTATTAACACATTAAAAAAAATCTTTAGACAGTTTAAAGTAAATGAGACTGAAGAATTGCATTGGTGACAAATGATATTTCGTAGCTTCATGGGGGTGCATCTTCAATCGCCGGTGGTCGCGTCAGTTCGCAACCTCCGTACGCAAAATCACGGCTGGGTTTAGTTAATTTAGTTACAAGTGTGTTAAATCATTCATCTAACGGTTATTTCACAAAAAATAATATTTTACCATTATAAAGACGACCGGCGCAAAGTTGAAGGACCATATTTTCCACAACATACAAATAAATAAAACATGTTTTAAAAACGTGCTATTTAGGCGGTCTTATCGCTAATAGAGGTACCTTTCAGACAACGTAAAGATAAACGATGACTTTAAGTAACTAGAAGAGGATAGGGAAGGTAAACGAAAATCAAGAAATAGTGATTTTTTTATTGTTACGCTGCCATCGGTGGGTAAATTTAAGCTTTACCGATTAAAGTAGGAATTAATTCTGTTTTAACAAATGTAAGTAACACTAACTCGAAGTAAAAGGTGATAAGAGTAAGTTTATCTTAGCCAAAAATTCCTCCCTAACTTCATTCACTAACAAGATATCTGTAGGGTATGAAGTTGGTGAGGCATTTTTGGCTGTATTGTAAAAAACGTCTACTACAGTTGATCTATCAGATTGTACCTGTCTAAATACGGACCTCACATCCAACCCGGGTCAAGAAGATACTGTTTGAGCCTTCGCTTCACGCGTCATTAACCAACGGGGATTGGGTTTCGCGAACAAAAAACGAAAGGTCTAAACGACCCGCAAGTTTGTATACGGAATTTCAGCAATTATTTGACGAGAAATCAAAGTAGGCGTTTGACAAGGTTAACCACTCTCTGCTCTGTCAGAAGCTCTACTCGTGGTATGGTTTTCATGGTAGCATATTCAGATGGATATGCTCCTACCTTAGTATGAGGAGTCAGCTTATTACACTAAAAGGATACAAGTCGGCTCCAGTGACAATCACATCGGGAGTCCCACAAGGGTCACATTTAGGGCCTTTGCTTTTTGTAATATTTATAAACGACCTGTCTACCCGGCTGACTTCTCCATGTCTTCTTTACGCTGACGATTTGAAGGTTTATTCAACTATTAAAAACATAAATGATTGTGTTATTCTTCAGCGTGATCTCGATAGTATATCGCATTGGTGTGAGTGCAATATGATGCAGCTAAGTGTCGGTAAATGCCAGATTATTTCGTTCACCAGAAAGAAAAAACACAAAATTACATTTGACTATCGACTGGCTGGTCAAACGCTGCAGCGATCTTCAGTTGTTAGGGATCTTGGTGTTCTATTTGACGAGCAACTGACTTTTAGAGATCACTATGATCATATTATATCGAGGAGTCTTAAGACACTCGGATTTGTGGCTAGGGCTACTAAACAATTTATTGATCCGCAGAGCCTCCTTTTTATCTACTACAGCCTTGTCAGAAGTTGTTTAGAGTACTGCTCCGTCATATGGTCTCCTTGCTATGAAATACACTCCAAAAGGATTGAGAGTGTCCAGAACAAATGCCTTAAAATATTGTCCTTTAGGTCTGGACTCCACCGTAAACTGGCATCATACTCTGAGAGGCTTCTTCATTTCAAAGTTACTACATTAGAGACAAGGAGAAAGCAGCAAGATCTCTTTTATTTGCATAAAATTGTACACTCTTTATTCGATTCACCTAATTTATTATCCCTGCTTAATTTTGACGCTAGAATAATTTCCCGCAAACGTATGAAAACCTTTGTTTTGCATATTTATAAAAACAACACTTCTTTTTATAACCCAGTTGTACGCATGTGCAGATTATATAATGAGTTGTTACAGAGAAATAACCTGGACATATTTGTATCGAAACACTTTACATTTCGCCATAACGTTAGACGTATCCTCCACTGAGCTTCCCAACATGGCGTCACGATTATTGTATTTTTTTATTTCTTTTTTCATTTCTAGACTTCTTGTTCTGTCAATTATATGCTATTACTTAGTCAAGTTTGGAATAATATCTTTAAAAATCATTACACATTTAAAAAATATTTCATTGCTTTTGTTAAATTGTTAGTGGCATAGTGTTTACGTTTGTTGGTCATGCTGTGTGTACATGTTTTTAGGTTACAATCTAGATCTAAGCTCCTGCATTGTTTTGTAATTGTAATATAAGATTGTTACCTGTTAATTATACCAATAAAGTAAAAAAAAAAAAAAAAAAAAGTGCTGTTCTAAATTAGAATAGAATAGAAAACGTTTAATTGACACACATAGGCACACACACACTACATTAACACGACGTATTTATTATTTGGAGGCCTGTAACATTTAAAGGAAAAACTTACATTTATTTTTTGTTTTTGTACTTTCTGCGCTGCTCCGCCTCGTTGAGCAGTAATTTACTGTTTCATTTTTATTATTATTAAATTGTATAGGTATGCGTAGTATAGGTATCACTTTTGAAATGCATAACAGTTGTGAAGAGCGGGGATTTTCTAACACTAGTATTTATGTACTTAAAAGAAATCCTCAATCTCATCACCGAAATGTAAAAGCTGATACTGAATAAATAATTTGATTTGATTTGATTTGATAGGCATAGTTACAAACAGAATTACATTGAACATACAAAAAGAGTGTCAAAAAGGTCCCCGCTCAGCATTTGTCGTTACAGCCGAAGCCGTAACGAACGCTGGTTTTCAGCAGCAACCCCGACTAGGAGTACTGACAGCGGTACCTATATCGAACCAGCAGATTATAAGTGTAAATTACTATTGTAATAAATATCTTTTGTCAAAAGTTTTAGTAGATGTATTCTTGACAACATAATTATCTATGTAATTGTAAATTTGGTTATAAATAAATATAAATCTTTGAGCAAGTGTGTTCGGATGTGGTTCTGATCTTATTTTGTAATTCAAATTCTTGTAGACAGGTTATTGTAGGGGTTTGAAGATACCTACTAGGATAGCTTTAAAATATTTTTTATGACTATCTTTTCGCCACCATCATGCAGAGATAATTATCTAAGAAAAGAAGTTTTCTTGGCTGCAGCACCTTTTTTAGTACAGAATATTGTTATTTTTCTAGACATGATGACGTTACGTCGTGACAACAAGCCTCAAATGCAGAGTTTCAGTCAACAATGGAATTCAAAACTATCTAAACTTTCCTCAATGCTCACATTTATAAAAATTCAGACACTCAAAAGCTTCAAAACCTTCCACCATGGAATCTACAACAAAATCTCAACAAAATACTTCATCACCAATTTACCGCAATAGCAAATCGTGGAAACCACGTAACGGGACACCGCTCAGTGGAGTGTGAAAAGTTTTATTTACGGCAAAAAAAGACAAACAATGGTCTTGGAAACCAGACCCGACGGCAAGGGTTGATAGCACCGTTAGCCGCCGTTCCGGGGTGACTTCCGATAGGGCACTTGGTTAATTTTTTAGACATGGAAAGGAAATTAAGGATATAATAATAATAATAATATTTCTTTATTTTCTCACACAAATTGAAATTGTACATACATGTCAGAGGTAAAGATCACTAGAAGTATGTGTGAGACTGATGCCTGAGCTAGGTAAGTAATTACCTGTGTTACAGGTCATCAGGCTCCCACCATTCGGTTAGATACAAACATAGATTTGTACAAGTTTTGAATTAATTAGCAAATTGAACAAGGATTAAAGTATTAAGTAACAATAATAAATTGTGGCGAGATATGTGAGCAATATATCGACAACTTAAATTGAATTAATTTATAGAAAGATATATAGATCAATATATTAAAAATTAATAGAGTGGATGCAAAATTTATAATATTAATAAAAATTATTTTAATTTAATTGATTTTAATTTAATAGCAGCGTTTTACCTGAAATAAAACGCATATTAAAATACTTACCTCACTGGAAGCTTTATATTGAGATAGCATATCCGTTTCCGTCGTTTTTTACCAGTTTTCGTACTTTTATTCCTCTAGTTTCCGGCCCAGTGGCGACACCTGGCGGCCGCGCGCCTTTTTTAGTTTTCTTTAAACAGTGCGACGCCATTTTTGTTCATTGGCTCACATACACCAGGCAGAAATTAAGTAGAAGCTTCCAGTGAGGTAAGTATTTTAATATGCGTTTTATTTCAGGTAAAACGCTGCTATTAAACTACTTGACCGTCACTGGAAGCTTTATATTGAGACCTGTTTGTTATCGCCTGGTGCCGCCACTTAGTAGTACCTAATAGGAAACCTTATTTACGCCAATGTGATTAAAGAGCTTTATAAAGTAAAATACAGTGTTTCATCAATGTAATTTATAGAAAATTATTATATGATAAGAATATTTACTAAAGTCAATTTAATGGTTCGAACAACTGTAAGACAGTTTCTAAATTATTATTTTCAATTACTACTTGTAGTAGTTTTGAAACGTATTAGCTGACAGCCAATTTCCGCGGGCTAGAATTTCGTCCAGGTAATGATATTTAAGCCAACTTTTAGAGGCCACGGCTGATCTAACACTTCCAGGTGTTGCTGTAATGCCAGCTTCCTTGAAAATAGTTTTCAGGAGATCCAACCAGCTGTAATAGTACGTGAGGCGGGATTAGCTATGCCCCTTATCGTAACAAACAAATTAGGTAGGGAAAAAAAATATTGGGACGTGTAAAAGCGCTTAGTTTAAGCCTATTTACAGAAATAAATTGGTTTTAATGGTTTATTGGTTTTTATTAAATGATTTAGCGGCTTCACATCTTTCTTTTAGCAAATCAATTGTTTTGTCAACCCAAAACACAGAATTTAAGTTAGAGTCATTATAGTTTGATAGTAGTTTCCAACCGGACTGTCTGTATGTACTGCTGTCCGTTTTCGAGCCAAACGGAGGCCAAAATATTACATGATTATCAGATCTAACGCAGTGACTGAAATCTATTAATTGTCAGTAACGTCAAGTCATGTTATGTATACGTCTACCCAAGCAAAGGCAAGAAATTTGCAGTATGACGTAATATTTGAAAATTATTTGTGACGTCAAATAAGTAATTAATAAGAAACGCAGTAAGTTTACCGACGTCCCAAATATGCGCTTTGGATGTCTCAGCATTTTTAGTTCAATGTACAATGGAATATATTTTACCAGGTAGGTGATGCTTCAGTGTTACAGAGTGTAGACAAGACAGATTTGTGCAAAAGTATTGTATTGTATGACAAGTGATTAACTAAATGAAAATACAACAAAAAATATTGTGCTAGTTACGCACCGGTATTTATGTTAAAATGTTTTTAAAATTTTTTACTAAGACGTCCAACGATTCCAAGCTACGTCGTAGGTTTACAGTAGACTTTCGCCAGGAATTTTGCAGTAAGAACACCTGCTCAGGGTTCCATGTTTCTATCGCTGCTGACCATCCCCACATTTCCAGACTTCGAGTGTTATGTCTTCGACTATCGGTGGAGGAAGACTGGTCGAAGTATTGATTAGGTGTTTTTGTAGTTTTTTCAGTGCAAGGTCCGAGCGCCAAAACACTTTTTCCCACCGAGGTACCACTAGTTGAAATATTCCCGTTGACTGATTTGGGTGTGTTAGAACTTTGGGGATCAGAAACGGTGGTGAAAACACACCCATGCGAGCTGGATGTTTAATGGGACGCTGAACGCGTCGTGAAACAGAGCTTGACGGTCTTTCAGATCTCGACTCAAATAATTGTAAACAAAATGCGCGGTATCTGAGGCAAAATAATCTATTGTAGGGATTCCCAACTTGGCAAACACTATTTCCACACAAGCTGGTAGTAGGTGCCATTCTGGAGGTTGGCGATGATGCGACAAGTGATCGGCATCGTTGTTGTACTTTCCCGAGATGTGGTGTATGCTAAAGTATATTTGATGTTGATCTAGTATTCTCAAGATTTGATAGGTTTAATTTGTCGGAGGAGGGTAATGAAGTGGTGTTGACAGTTGACAGTTCTGAGTCCACCAGTTGAGTTCGTTGTATACATTGTTTTAAATATTAAGGTGATACTAAACCAGCACTATTGCAAAGTCCTTGTTGAATAATATTTACTTTGAAGTTAATTTATTTTGCAATGAAGTTATACCGAGATTTCATTTTAGCTGTTATAATAGGTCTTCGGACCTCATAAACCTAAAGAAAGTCGATTGTGTAAATTGTAATCATTTATTCAATAAGGACCTGGACCTTTTCAAAATATAAAAATTAAAAATAATTTGTGAGAATCGAGAAGGTTCTCGGAGCCGTGTATTGCCATTTGGACTAACCAAATGGAATGCACATCATTTCTAACAACTCTTGTTTGTATACCAGGCGTAGACGCGCTGGTCTAATCTGCTATTTTTAAATGAAAATAGGCCTGTAAAAGATCGACCTTGCAGAGCCAGTCTTGGGGCTGATTAAGTCTGGGATGCGATACATATTTATTAAATTGAAGCGGTTCTGCTATTACATAGTCGTTAAGCGCTTTGAGATTGAATAAAGGACGGACTGACCCTTGGTTCCCTCTAGAGTCCCTCGGAGCATTTGAGCGTCCTCTGGTACCACAGCGGGCGGGCCGTGCACCTCGGTTGTGAAATAAACTCCTTCCATTAAAGTTCAGACTCTCGTATTGAGGTTGAGGATTCATGTGTTGAACCATGTGTGGATAGTTACTTTGGTTGTATTCACCCCGCCAGGGTGGGTGCGTAAAACTGCATGTGCATAGGAAGGTTTGGCTCATTAACCATGTTATGTATGAGCTCCACTCGATGAAGCTACTGATTTTCACAAGCCATGCCCCCTCGAGGGGCGGCTATTAGTTAGAATCGATTTAGATCGCGAACCATCAATTTTGGAGGGCCAAAATGCTTTACGAACACTAGTTACTTTGGTTGTATTTACCCCGCGAGGGTGGGTTGTTATATGCGTAAAACTGCATGTGCAAAGGAAGGTTTGGCTCATGAACCATGTTATGTATAAGCTCCACTCGATGAAGCTACTGATTTTCACAAGCCATGCCCTTTCGAGGGGCGGCTATTAGAATCGATTTAGATCGCGAACCATCAATTTTGGAGGGCCAAAATGCTTTACGAACACTAGTTACCTTGGTTGTATTCACCCCGCGAGGGTGGGTTGTTATATGCGTAAAACTGCATGTGCATAGGAAGGTTTGGCTCATGAACCATGTTATGTATGAGCTCCACTCGATGAAGCTACTGATTTTCACAAGCCATGCCCCTTCGAGGGGCGGCTATTAGTTAGAATCGATTTAGATCGCGAACCATCAATTTTGGAGGGCCAAAATGCTTTACGAACACTAGTTACCTTGGTTGTATTCACCCCGCGAGGGTGGGTTGTTATATGCGTAAAACTGCATGTGCATAGGAAGGTTTGGCTCATGAACCATGTTATGTATGAGCTCCACTCGATGAAGCTACTGATTTTCACAAGCCATGCCCCTTCGAGGGGCGGCTATTAGTTAGAATCGATTTAGATCGTGAACCATCAATATTGGAGGGCCGAAATGCTTTACGAACACTAGTTACTTTGGTTGTATTCACCCCGCGAGGGTGGGTTGTTATATGCGTAAAACTGCATGTGCATAGGAAGGTTTGGCTCATGAACCATGTTATGTATGAGCTCCACTCGATGAAGCTACTGATTTTCACAAGCCATGCCCCTTCGAGGGGCGGCTATTAGTTAGAATCGATTTAGATCGTGAACCATCAATATTGGAGGGCCGAAATGCTTTACGAACACTAGTTACTTTGGTTGTATTCACCCCGCGAGGGTGGGCTGTTACATGCGTAAAACTGCATGTGCATAGGAAGGTTTGGCTCATGAACCATGTTATGTATGAGCTCCACGCGATGAAGCTACTGATTTTCACAAGCCATGCTCCCACGAGGGACGGCTATTAATTAGAATCAATTTACACCCCTAGCCTTTTCCAAAACAGCGGTAAATGATTCAGACTCAAATATATTTGTAGCAGACTAGGCGGGGGAATTCGGTTCAGTGTAGCTTTAACTAAAGGATCACGATCTTGGCTTGTAATAGTCTATCGTCGCATTTCTATAGCTTCTGCTCTGTGGCCACAAGCTAATTGTAAGAGGTGAGAAGATCACCTTTTTGAAATAGTTAGTCAACTTTTTTAAATTTCAAAATTAATGTCGGTATTTTTGGCCCACGAGAGAAGATTACGAATGTGTAATGCTTCCATTTGTTTTAATTTGCAATAGGTATTGGCTGCATAAGACCTATCGGGATATGCCTGGTGACGGAAGGTGTCATACATTTTTACCTATTCGTTTGTTTCTAGTTCTATGAAACCGCGAGTCTCAGCATATCTAACATCTGACCAAGTGGACCTATCTAAACGTTGGGCATCAAGTAACATTTTTAAAAGTTAAGGGGGCTTTTGGAACAGTTGGTTCCTTGAATTTCGTTTCAATATCAAATGTAAAGTATTGATTTGAACCCGGCTGTGCATTGTCATGATTGTTGTCAGTGACGAAATCCTGGTTAAAAAGGTCCCTACTAACCTCTGAACAAATCTAGGCCCCGTCTTGATAACCTACATCAACAATATTTTAATTATCGGTAGCAACAATATTATTCGAAACAATGTTGCGGAGCTCACCCATTTCCTGGAGTAGTTTTTGTTCGGTGAGGACGAGCTCGATGATGAACTGCTACTACTGGAGCTACTTCGAGTACGCTTGCTCGGTAGACGACACAGTATCATTATCATTAATTCTGAAAATAATCTCACTTTAGTAAATGGAAGTTAAGAAAAAAAAATATCTAGACACAAATTATCATGTAAAAAGTGGCAAACACATAAAACTGTAATTGAGATCCGAACGGTAAAACCGTTAAATGTAAAGATCTCGTTATAATTACAATATCTTATTTAAACATCGCAATTGCGGTAGTTGATTTTTCTACTTACGTGGTTTTATATTCACTCACTTTTATCACTAGTTTTGAATAACTTATAAAATAAACGGTTATGGCTTGACGCAGAGACAGAGCTTGCTGCGTACAAGTTGCTTCGACGGAATACGAAACGCCAATGAACAAAAATGGCGTCGCACTGTTTAAAGAAAACTAAAAAAGGCGCGCGGCCGCCAGGTGTCGCCACTGGGCCGGAAACTAGAGGAATAAAAGTACGAAAACTGGTAAAAAACGACGGAAACGGATATGCTATCTCAATATAAAGCTTCCAGTGACGGTCAAGTAGTTTAATTGTATAATAATAGAGATTAATTGTGTCATTTACATAAAGGTTAAGGATATAATTTAGGGTTGTCATAGAAATCAGTCCTGAACATTCTGGAGGTGTATCTTTGGTCCAAAACTCTGATGGCCTGTTCTATGGTAATTGCTCCAAATTTTAAATACTTGATTGGCGATATCAATAATAAATAAATAATGAATTGTGACCTCAATCACACCAATTAGCTAGCCTCAAACTAAGCATAGCTTAAATTGTACTATGGTGACTTATACTTAAATACGTTTATAAACGAACATGACTTGGATTTACCTAAATGCTCGTGCTCATCACAAAACATTTGCCCCTCGCGGGATTCGAACCCATGATGGATAAATGGTGGCCTATTTACGAAACGGTTCAAAGAGCTAGGAGAAATGAGATAGGCTAAGAGAATCGGGAATTAAAAACCTCTTTTTTTATAATTGCCACACTTAACAAAATGCAGGATAACAGTTTAGGCACTAAAATAACACGCAAACAGTATAATACCGTAGAAAGCCACACATTTTCCCAAATCCTTATGTCCCTAAGATTCGAACTCTCAATTTTGCGACGCAAGATCCGTTTAACTTCATAAGGATGGATCGCCATTTTAAAGATTCCCCTATAAATAATAATATAATTTATAGAGGTTAATCTGCAATAACTTAAATCTCACATTAATAAATAAACTAACCTTCTATCATAGCTTCTAAATAAAAAATTAATGATGTTATCTTTCCATGTTTTTGACGAAAAGTTCGGCTGTTGTTTTGAACTTAGTTGCAGCAGATTAAAGTAAAATCGGATCTTGAACAAGACTTGCACTTATCTCTTTGTAAACTACCATTAATGGAATCACCATTGACGAGTAACAAACATAACATCGCAATTTGCAACAATCTGTCTTCATAATCCGATGCGTGTGGTCGATCATTGGATATGTTTTAAGTAAATTAACATAATTTTGATAACATAATAAAGAAAGGCAAATCCTGCGGCCTTTTATGAATATTTATAACCATTGTTAAGATATTAGACAAATGGCTTCACGTTTGTAGAAACATAACGAGGCTGCTTTTGAGTAATTTGATAAATTATACAATTAATGTTAAATATTGGAAGCATTGAATCGTCTGATCATTAAAAGTTTTTTGTATATGGTTTTAAGGTAATCATATTTAGTTTAGTACAGTTGTTATACGAAAAGAAGCCTCTATCAGGGGTAAATAGATACAACTATTAGATGGCATTAATTCTAAGTTACTTTGATCAGGGTTACTTTGATCCTTGACTATGATCCTTGGTGCAAACTAGATCACTTTTCGACCCTGACCTCCAACAAGCAGTGGTCTGATAAAAAACTAAGACCTGTAAGACAGCCTTTTTTCAAATTTTTTTTGGTCTTAGCATAGGTGGCTGTATGTACGGACAACAGCACGTCGACCTACCACAAAATGTCAAATTTTCTCATTTGAAAATGAACTCTATGTGTCAGGCTTAAAGTTGAAAATCTATTGGAGATTTTTTGACTTTTGGGGTAGGTCGACGTGCTGTTGACTGTACATATCTTAGACGGGGCCAGACTGTTTTCGATAATGTTTATACATCAATTGTTTTATGAATGTGCAGGTTTTTTCGCGATATTTCTCATTGGTGCAGAGCAAGGGTGCCTCTGAAGCCCAACAGCCTGAAGTTTCGAAAGCAATGGGGACAAAATGGTAGGCTGATTTTAACTCGCTGTATTTAGAGTGCTTTTTATGAGCCGCTGTCTCGGCTGCTGCCCCAGGCGCCAACGTGGTCCGCCCCAAATGACAAGCAGCAAAAGTACTGACACAGGTCGCATCCCACAAGAGGCATCTACCCTTATCCCAAGGTACTAGAGTAAGGCCATCCGGTCTTTTGCCATCAGTCCGACTAAGACCAGGTGGCTCAAGCACACATGGGATGTTGGCAGAAATGAGAGCTCTCCGAATAATATCATTAAGAGCGTGATGACGAGGAAATCTACCCTCACATCGTCGGCAACTCAAAGCATGGTGACCGCTCGCCTCAACGCGAGAGCCGCAAATGCATAAATGAGGTTCGCATACATCGCAGCCCAAGCGAAAGGCAACAGTTAAAAAGTATTATTTCTGCATGAAGTGACTATTTTAAACCTAAAAAGTTACAAGCAGCCACGTACCTAGTCACTATTCAATAAAAATAATCTCAGCTTCTCTTCCCTTATTGACCTCCCAAGATGTTAAAAAACGTATTGGCGTCAAATCTAACAGTTCCCCGAGCCGCCCTGTAATCTCGCTAAACTGTCCGTCTGTCACAATTGTGATAGAAACATTTAGCTATGTAATTTTGCTTTGATAGCTTCCGTTTTTGCTGTCATTTCCTATTTTGTAGCATCTTGTGTGGTATGGCAAAAAGGTGTATCTACGTATTTTTGAGTCATTAGTTTTACGTATGAAAACAACACTTGTTTTAGGACAATAAGAATTTAGAACAATAATAATCATTAGAATAGTTTGTTACGGGATTGCTACCATGTACCTTATTTTTGAGTTCCCGATATTACCCGCAAGATCTTCAGTTACTCCGTGATCATGGCGCTTGCAACAGTGCCGAAATATCGGGAACTCAAAAATAAGGTACATGGTAGCAATCCCGTAACAAACTATTCTAATGTTAGTGACCATGAAAGTTTAAAACAATATAATAATAATCATTTTACGGAATCACAAGAACGGGATAAAATTGATTAATTCTGAATTCTTTACAGAAGTCGTAAACAAAGATAGTTAATCTATATTTTTTTCTCGTCGCAATGTCACAATAAGTATTGAGAAAGCTCCAAGTTTGTCGTATGTAATAAAAAAATCGGCCAAGTGCGAGTCGGACTCGCGCACCAAGGTTTCCGTACCATTATCTATTAAAACGGCAAAAAAATCACGTTTGTTGTATGGAAGCCCCCTTAAATATTTATTGTGTTCTGTTTTTTAGTATTTGTTGTTATAGCGGCAACAGAAATACATCATCTGTGAAAATTTCAACTCTCTAACTTACACGGTTCATGAGATACAGCCTTGTGACAGACGGACAGACAGACGGACAGCGAAGCGAAGAAGACTTAGTAATAGGGTCCTGTTTTAACCTTTGGGTACGGAACCCTAAAAATTGACTTTTCTTTTTTGACGTTATTTTTTTTGGCTTGTAACGCATCTATCTCTCTTCCACTCTATCGGCCGATGCGTTCGAGTAGTATCATTGTTTTCATTACGCTATCAAGTAGAATAATTAACATCCGTAAACTGACTTTATAGACAGCATTTTTTTGTTAAAAAAAGCGGTCTTGAGCTATCGTAACAAGCAAAACTGCTCTGAGTTTTGCTTGCGTACCTACTTGAGTACGAAGATAGTTTTCAAATCAAATTGACTAGACTCATGTTCCTCCGTTACGTTGTCACTCAATGAGGTAGGTAATGGTAGTGATTTGTGCAATTTGTAAAGAATGTCAGGTGGGTCGCCAACGGGACCGAGCGGACCGTGAAAAAGTAGTGCAATTTCTACGACGATGTCAATAAAAGAAGAACGCGGAAAAGAAAAAAAATGGTATGATTCTTACAATGATACGAAATCTGTCAAAATGACCATGACGCCAGCGGTTGCTTCCTGCTACTTAAGTATCTTATTAATATAGGTTTGTATGTTTTGATGGTCGTTACTTAATCACGTTTTAGAAGCAAAACGGAGTTACCTGAACATTTGCAAAGATAGATTTTCATATAGCTAAGGATCTTTTTTATGTTTTTTTTTATTATTTCGTGGGATGCTTAGTGATTAAGTCTACGCAGATAAAACCGTCAGAAAAGAGCGGGAGATCATGCTTTTTGGCGCTCTTTGGGCTTACGTCCAGCAGTAGACTGCCATAAACTGAGATGATGATGATGGTAGAAAAAAAATATTGTCTTATATAACACTTCATCGAATTATGTGACTTCTTATTTTTGTGATATTCCTTTTGAGACATGCCAATCTCAAACTGTAAGTACAATCAAGTCACTAAAATACAGCCTGTGAGTATAACATTACGATTATTTATGATTGTATTGCAGCAGTCACTTGCAGATACAAGATGGAGGCAGTCTTAAATTCAGAAAAACGATTTTTCCAAAACTGGGTCATGGCCTGTAAAGCCTGTAAATATTAATGTTCTTTTTATGCTTTTGAATAAGTGTGATGAATAAACATTCCTTCGAGATAAAACCTGTGAATACAGCGTGAAAGAGCTCAGTAGCTATTGACGTGACATACTTGGCCCACTGACTCTTTTGACTGTGAATTTACGTGATTCGAATGGCAGGACATAAGCGGAAGCGGAAGCGATTTGTAGAAAACGCTTTTAACTCTGTTTCACTGTCTAATAATAGAGGTTTCACTATTTTTACTAACTGGAAATAGATGATTGAACTTGATGACAATAAGACCTAATTAACATTGTTGTGGCAAACAAGATTAAAATGAAAATGCGTTATAAGATTTATTATATTATATTTATTTAATCTTTTAACAAAATGATATCTCATTTCCTTCCACTAGCGAGTAATTGCGTTTGCAATCAGGATATACCCTCATTGATGTGTTTAATATTTCAAGGTAACGTGTCTTTGTTTTATCTCATTATCAGTCTTTGGAAGTCCACTGCTGGACATCCCTATAAAACGCCACAAAGAAGCGGCTTTTGGGCCTTTTGCATTAGCGTGCAGTCGGGGTAAGTTTATAATAATACATGCCTACTTAATAAAAAATAACTAATCCGCTTCCGCTTTTATGAGGCCAAATTATAACATTGTATCGCCTTTTTGAACTCGAGCAACTTAAAAGCTCTACTTTTTGGGAGCTGGAAGCTCGACCCAAATTGAGTGTAAAGCTTCCAGTCCTGAATGAAAGCACTTAAGAGTTTTGGCTTAATTGGTGAACCACTTACCTTTAATTGTCCTATATCGTGGTCGTGTTTCGTAAGCATTGTTTTTTTTAAGAATCTGTACTTAGTTTTTGATAGTTTTTTTTATGAATGCATGAACACCAGACCATACCCAGACAACAATGTTAGTATTGTTACCTTATCTGTACACGTGTAGTATAATACTTACTCTGTGATTTAATTATCCCATAACTATAAGCTGAATTTAAAAAAAAGCTACTACGTACGTACTTTAATAATATGATATCCTGGTTTAAGTGTTACCCATGTTTGAAATTAATCTTTTTGCAGCATATTACGATGAAGTACTTACTTTCGAGAATACACACGAAATTATTCACCCTGTATTATACGAATCAGACCAGAAGCCATAGCGTGATAATAATTGAATTTGATTTTCTAATTCTTGTGTTATCATTTATATAAAAACAAATTTTCAAATCGATCCTAAGCATTTGATCAATTATTTTAATGACTTAAATCGTATTTGATTTGGGATTAACCTTTGATGAAAACGAAAGTGTTGATTTGTTAACTATGCCTCCGGGGTACAATTCACACCTTTAAAATCTTTAAACTTAAATCTACGCGTTACGTTTACGTTACGAAGTCAAAGAGACTTGTATAAAACCTTATTAGAAAACTTAACATTTTAGAAAATCTGCGCTAAAGACTTTAAAGATGAATCTCAAATAGCAAACTATTTTAAGTTAATGTTTACGTATAATCTTGGGCACACTACAGAAGCAGCCAATTATTTTGTTTTCTTTTTAGGTTAATTATATATTTAAATTTTCAAAATCGTACAAACGTTAAACAATAATTAATGCCATGAAGTATGAGGATACTTCATGGCGAAACTGGCGCGTAATGAAGAACTTCATGGCAGAGGTGTCACTTTAGAAATGTCAACTTATATATTATATATGGTTTATTGTGAATAAATAAATACATATTGGAAAATATCACATAGATTTCTCTGATCCTGAGGTAAGTAGCTATAAAGCACATGTGTGATACAAATCAGAAAATAACATCGTATCATCATAACAACCAAACACAAGTCGATTAGAAAAGTTTCCTACGTCAACTCGTCCGAGAATCGAAGCCTCACCTCAGAGGTAGCGATGCAAATACTTATATTGTGCTAGCCTACGCAGGTCGTGAAATATCATTAAAAAATGAAAATTTACTTTGATACAAACATTGCAAGTTAAATAAACGATAGTAATGTGTATCTTTTAAGTCTAGCAAAAAGCGTCGTAGCAAAACAATTTATCACTTAAAATAAAACAGGAAGAATGTCATAAAATTGGGTGTCATTTTAATAGAATTGAATTTTGCAATAATTCCTGAATTTAGACAGCAGGGCGTCTCAAAACTCAAACTCAAACTTTCTTTATTGTGAATCACAGGTACAAAAAGGTTACAAAATTGAAATAGTGCAGATCATCTGTGTCCCGCCGTATTGACATACAATAATACATTTTATATGAAGTTGTATTTAATGTAGTTTACTGAGCACACAGTAATTACGAACTGGGCCACCTAGGGCTCCAGCTGAAAATCAGCGCTGCAATTTTCTGCAGCACATGCTGAGCTGGTGCCCATTAGACACCACATCGATGCGGATCATGGTATGCAATCTTTTGTGCTTTTTCTTGTTGTTTAATGTTGTTATTTGTCTGCCTTTTCTTTTTTATGTTTTTTGTATTTTTTATGTATTCTACTTTTGTATTGTTGTGTGTGTCTAATAAAATATTTCTCTGTCTCTCTGTCTGTCATAAATTTAATTTAATGAGATAAAAACACGTGTCACTATTAATAAATCGGACTGTACTATGCATCACTTTTAAATAGTGCGATCTGTCAGGAAATCACTAATCCTATAATAACATTTCTCTGTTAGAAAATCATGAACTCAATCGTGTATAAATTAATCAAATCTATAGGTACTATTATTTAGTTAAGTGTACCATTCAGCAACTACCAAACACTATCGAACATGTCTCAAGCAACTACACATTGAGTATCTGTATTCTCTCACCAGTCTCACCGCCTCTTGAAGAATTACAAAACCGGCGTGATTGTACAAAAATCGTTATTGAATAAAAAATGGTATCAACAGAATAAAAAGATGCCCTTGCCACTTGTAATAAATACAATACAAAGACAGCAATTTATTAAATTTCCTTTCAAGGATACGGAGATCACGCGATCTGGTGTTTTTGTGTTTTAAGTTTTTTTTACCGAGATCCAAGGCTAATAGTTTGTGTCCCAAACAAGTAGAGACCTTGCTTTCGGATTTCTCAATAATAATGTAACTGAAAAGATTTCAAATTGGTCGATATTGCTTCGGGTGAAAATTTTTCGAAATGCGTTTCATTGTCAAAGCTCGTGTCAATCTAAGTCTGACGATCTCCGTAGCCGAGAGGCGAGCACAGCGGACTTTAAATGGCGCCGCCATCTCTGAGGTTCCGGGTTCGATCCCCGGTCGGGTCAATGTAGAAAACGAACTTTTTTTTTATATTGGCTCGGGTGTGGGTGTTGTGGTACCGTCGTTATTTCTGATTTCTATAACACAAGTGCTTTAGCTACTTACCTTAGGATCAGAGCAATGTATGTGATGTTGTCCAATATTTATTTATTTATTTCAAATACCTAAAATTTTACTAAGTATTCCAAATTGGCTCAGATTTGGGTGTATCGGGAGTCTTATAATAAAAACATTTTCTGGTATCGTGACATAAAAATATCAATACAAAATTCGAGACTATGAGAGTTATAAATAAATAAATACAAATAATTTATTTTCGTTTAGCTTCAAATATTGACCACTAATACTTGGCAACGTCGCTATACATTAGGCAACTGCGGTGTGTAAACACCTTGAAAAAAAAGGCAAAAACAATTATTATACATCATAACCGCAACCAATTACAACAACTATCATAGTCTCAAAAAAAAAACAAAAGAAAACCGCAAAATAATATGACAAATAGTTCAAACAATGCAATATTCGCTAGTCAGTGCCATAACACGGCCACCATGCGATTTTTGCTCAAAAAATAGGCAAAAAAACCGCTTTGTCGCCGACCGATAGAGGATCTTCTGCGTCGAAGACACTCTTCACTTTTGAACAATCATGCAAAAAATGCTATTACGCAGCTAGCAATAAGGTTGCTTTTTATTTTATTTTTTCTACAATAGAGAAGAGTGTCTAAGCAAAATACGATTTAGTTAAAACTGACCCTTAAATTGAAGTAAATAAGACATAGTTTTATATTTCTATAAGTGCAAATAAATCGGTAAACGCTAATTACAGTACACTTCATTAACCAAATACTGTTTTGTCATAGAAAAAAATAATTTCGTCCCTTTCGGCACAGTGGTTAGAACAAATATTGGTTTTAATAACTGATATTTGCACCGCTGACAGTTTTTGGCAAATTACACTGCGTTTCATATTTTACACAAATATTTGCGGAAGAATAATAGGGAGAGTAAAAGGATGATTTTTAATGATGGGTGTTTTGTCGGTAGGTACTATTACTATGCAAGCTATTATCCTTCTTTAAAGCGGTTTGACGTCTCCTAGTAGAGTATGCTTAGCTATAATATTTGAAGAGGAAAAATTGGCCTTAACTCGTAACCAGTGGCAGGCATTGATTTTATTTCGAGGTAGGCAGTAGATTGACTTATTTATAAAAATAAGTAGTTTTCATCAATGACACACATTAAAGGTACTTACTGCCTATTTTATTTCATTTACCAGGTAGGTACTGTTTTCTTGCGTTTATACGCAATATCTAATCCATCTAAAATATCTAACAAGCAGACGCGTGAGTTGCATATGCAACTCACGCGTCTGCTTGTTAGATAAATAGAAAATTTTGACAATCTTGATCATGTGAACTCAGTATTACTTGAGGCTGCAGATTTCCTAACTGTTATTATTTCATCATCATCATCATTTCAGCCACAGGATGTCAACTGCTGAACATAGGCTCCAGTGACTTCCAGATTGGCCGGGGCAGAAGGTTCTGGAATGGAGGCCACGTACCGGCAAACGCAGCGTCCCACTCACAAAATGGACAGACGACCTAGTAAAGGTTGCAGGAAGCCGCTGGATGCGGGTCACTTCCAAGTAAGTGTTAGCTATTATCTACATATTTGGAATTCAGAGCTGTGATTCGAACTAACGATCCGCGAGTAGGTAGGATTATTAATATATATACCACTTATAAATACAATACCTACTCTCTGAGATATGCCTGAAGAACAAGGTATTTGATCTGTGCGTCCTGCCGGTGATGACATACGGAGCCGAAACGTGGAACATGACAGTAAAACTGGCCCACCGACTCTATGTCATTCAGCAAGCTATGGAAAGGTCGATGCTTGGGATTTCGTCAAAGAATAAATCCGAAACGAGATCATCAGGCAGAAGACTAAAAGTAACGGACATAGTTCAAAAATGTAGCAAGCTTAAGTGGCAGTGGGCTGGCCATATTTGTCGCAGAACCGATGAAAGGTGGAGTAAACGGGACCTCGAGTTGAGACCACGCATAGGCAAACGTAGTGTAGGACGCCCCCAGCTCGATGATCGACCGACGATCTTAAAAAGACGGCTAGAAGTGGATGGATAAAAAAACGGGAGATCGTGCTCTTTGGCGCTTATTGGGGAAGGCTTGCGTCCAGCAGTGGACTGCAATAGGCTGCGATGATGATGATGATGTTTGAGATAGGTCAATTCTACTAAAATTGTTACTGAATACACAATCAAGAATTAAAAGATACGAAACGCACTTCCATCGAAATTACTTTCGATCAAACAAGGTTATTTTTTAATCTCGCACGCAGGCTTGCGCTTGTTATCATACACTACCGAAAAGCCTTTTTTTCTAGCCCCTCGCAAACTAGTCGGTCAAACAAGCGATTAAGCCTGATTATTGGGTGCGAGGCGCAGGTTCGGTTCCCGATTATAGACATTTTCGGTAAGAATTTGGCGGTTTCCAATTTATACAAGATCGAAGAAAATATAATGAATTATATAGCTCTGGTTTGTTTGTTTTTGTATTTCTAACGCAATTTTTTTGTATGTCGGTAGCAATTTTAGTGGAATAATAGGAAATTGTCTATGATTTTGGCCTAATCGTAGATGAAATTATAGCCTTCTTTCTATGTTTGTTTAACATTTCACATAAAATAAACACACGAGAATTATATATTCTTTTTAAGTTTAATCCACTGCGTACGTTGTTTTTAGCTGATTTTAATTACGAAAACATAACTAAGTATAGAGTCTGCCCAAAATGAGATACTGGAAAAATAATAATGTAGGTATATCCTTACTGTTAATTAACCATCCACATTTTTTGTAAACACCTTATTTAAAGGCAAATAAAGAATTTGATTTGATTTGATTTGATAAAATACCCACGAAAATCCAAATCTTGTAACCTCCAGGTCTGCGTCAAACTTCAAAGTCACTTTTAAGGCATTTTTCTGTAAAATGAAAAGAAATTATTTATTGAAGATAAATAACACTTGAAAAAAAAAACATCGACCTCAGGTGGGACTCGAACCCAAAAGCAAATCCAAAAAAAAAATTTACAAATTATTTATTATCATAATATGTAATTTTTGTTCTTAAATTTATAATCTTAGTTTTCACTAGTACCTCAAGAGAAAGCAGGCTAAAGGCATGTACTTTCTGTACAATTATCTATTGTATTTAATTGATCTAGGATATATTTATCCCGTTTTTGGCTTGGTGCTCTCAGCTACCTGTAGCCTACGCAGATAAAGTAGCAGGCAGAAGCTAGTAATATGACTTAATAAGAAGGGAAGCGTTTTATTGTTTTCAGACGATTAAAATGGAGAAGCCAATAAACCACGTCAAAACTATTACACAATTTTAAATGCTAACCATAAACAAAATAACGATGTAGATAGTTGTGGTCAATCCTGACTTCCTCATCAGGCTAATATTGTTCGCCCATCGTTCTTAGAAAACAAATTATTGTACGGGTTCCACCAATAAACCTTTTTCTACTAAAACAGACGCAATAAAAAATACCCCTAATTTTTGGCGCCATTTTTTACCTTTTTTAACTGGTGGAGATTAAGTAATATTGTAAAACCAACAGTGGGCGTCATAATGTTTTGTTTTGGCAAAAAAGTGGCTGCTATAAATGGTAATGGTGTCTGATTAATAATACAGGGCGAGATCCTGAATGAAATTTAACATAAACATACAGGGGGAGTCGCAATTTATGACAGTAAAAAAATACAGTTTTTGCTAGTAAAGACAAGTAAAAACTGTATTTTTTTACTAACCCCACCCCACCAACAAAATAAATATCCCGTTTTGCAATATCGAAAAAAATATATTTACGTGCGACGGTTAATGATTTTCTCCATCAATAAAACAGAACACAAACTAAACATAACTTTGTTTTTCATAAAAATTCAACTAATGTAAAAAAGATTCGGAGCTTTGTTGTTAAGGATAACTTCCAATATTCCTACATATTTTTATCAATGTTGCCTTACTTTCTTAAAATATTCCCATCCGAGCTTGTATCCTCATCCGCTTACAGGATACATGGTGATGATGAGCACACAATCGATGAGATGAGCACCGATATAGCACCGCGCTTAATTGGCTTGGCGAAACCTGTGCAAGCGCATGTAGAATATCTAGGGACAGAAGCGACACTCAAAAGTTGTTGTTGTGCAGTTTTTTGCCTAACGAAGATTAAATTTCAAGCTTACAAGCAATGGTTATGTTAAACAATAGTTATACTCACCTATAAATAATTGATTGGCTGGTAATTAGTGACCGATAAAAACAAATAAAACAGTTAACAACTTTCTCATAGAGAGGAGGAGAAACAAGATAAAAAAGGCAAATCTTTTTTATTTACACCTTCTTAACTTTAATCTAAATTGATTTTACTACATTATTATATTATTTTAATTCTATAAATCTTACAATAGTATTGTCCAAAAACTAAACTACTCTAAATTGTATTAAAGTAGACCCACAAGTTGACCTAATAAAGGTCTTAAGCATAAAGTTCGTGTACTCTTTTTTTTCTGCGTTTTCGCCAACTTACCATTCTGCATATTTTGATCTTCAATCTTTGCCCGCAACCAATCATCGATCAATGATTTATGGCGCGAAGGCGGCTCTCCGGATGTTTGTTTAATCGATTGGCGGTAGCCTTAACAGCGCGGACGGCGCCTTAAGTGTCGGCCTGATTGAGACGCGTCATGGTGGGAAATTGCGCCCTTTTGCTCTTTATAGGGGTCAATTTTATATTTACGTTATAAATAATAATGGGGACCCCAACTCTTGTTTTGGGGTCAGATTATAAACTTAGTCTTCCCGAATTTAAATTGAAAACTTAATAAAAAGAAACTGCCCGAAGTTCTAAACCTAGAATCAGAATCATTTATTTCGCTTAAAAGTGGTACAAGGATGTTAAATTCGTTTATGATCACACATTTCACCACAGTATGGCATGCAAAATATAATATACATAATATTTTAAATTTATTAACTAATTAAAAATGTAGTACAAAGTCATTAATTTGTTTACAAATAAATGATATCCTGACAATCATAAAACAATTCTTAATCAATGTTTTTGCTTTTATTTTACCGAAGAAACATAACCAATTATGAAAGTAGTAGTAAGTAGGCAAACTTTTTAACAATTAAAGGAGCTTGGGAAAGTCTATGCTAGATGGCGCTCTCTCTGCTCTGAAATTCTTTGATAACTTGTTTATTTTGTTTTCAAGTGGCATAGATATTGCTTATTTTGTGACTGTCTTGTTCTGCGTTTATTTCACATAAATGATCACTATTATAACATATCTCGTTTTCATTTTCTTAATTAGGTTTCCGGAAAATCCCCAACAGATGTAGAACTGTACGCTTTAATTAGAATAGTTTGTTACGAGATTGCTACCATCATAGAGAAAAAAATATACTACGTACCATGTACCTTATTTTTGAGTTTCCGATATTTCGGAACTGCTGCAAGCGCCATGATCACGGAGTACTCCGTGATCATGGCGCTTGAGTGATCCTTGATCTATGAGAAAGTTTCCGAAATATCGGGAGCTCAAAAATAAGGTACATGGTAGCAACTTATGAATAGTCTAAGGGTAGCAATCTTGTAACAAACTATTCTAATGTTAGTGACCATGAAAGTTTAAAACAATATAATATTGTACGCTTTAAGACTACAATGGTATTTCTCTCGGAGTACTAATAGCACAGAGTAAGTATTATACTACGGTAATAGGTTGAAACTTTTGATCCCTAGTTAATTTAATTGTAATAAAAAATCCAATCTTTATGATGTTTACAATTTGGAGACACTTATAAAAGTTTGCTTAGAAATGTATCTTTAAGACTTAAAATTATTACAAGAGATCCAAAATAAATCGGCCAGAATATAATGAAAGTATTACCGTCTTTAAGGTATCCAGGCCAGATGGATATAATTTTTTTTAGGTAGTCTTAGGCTTAGGAACCTATTTTTACCCACCAGGAAATAAAACGCTTGTCAGCCACTTACAAGATATGTTTTTTTGTTATTTTAGAAATATCAACACTTAATTTTTATTTAATTTTAAAATGAAAAATTCTATATTTTTTTTATTTTAGGTGCTTAGTTAGACATTGCGCTCTCCCAGAAAAAAAATTAGACTGCGCTCTCTCAGAAAAAGGGGTGATATTTCTAAAATTAAAAAAAAATCTTGTAAGCGGATTTTTTTCTTGGCGGGTACAAATAGGTCCCTAAGCCGACTACCTAAAAAAAATTTTATATCCATCTGGCCTGGACTGCCCTGTATAATTTAGTACTTTAGGTTCATGTAATGTATGTGAACGGTAAATGTTTCAAGAGCGCTAATATAATGCCCATAATTGGCCAGCCCGTGGGAACGACACCACCTGTCGCGTCTTCGCCTCTTTCCCATAAGCCACGGTCACCCACCGTGACCTTGCCACCCTGGGGTCTATGGGTTCGACTTCCAGAAGGAACATAGTTAATTAGATCATCCCAATAATTTGAATAGCGGCCAAGTGCGAGTCAGACTCGCGCACGAAGGGTTCTGTACCATAATCTATAAAAACAGCAAAAAAATCACGTTTGCTGTATGGGAGCCCCCTTAAATATATATATTTTTTTAGTAAGTATTTGTTGTTATAGGAGCACCAGAAATATACCATGTGTGAAAATTTCAACTATCTAACTATTACAGACGGACAGACAGACAGAAGAGTCTTAGTAATAGGGTCCCTTTGGGTACAGAACCCTAAAAACTAACTGTTGTTATAGCGACTTCGTGCGCGTTGTATATCAATAATTCCTAAACTTACAAAATGTTTTTCATACCGTTTTTTTCGTGAAATCTTGAGATGTTTTATTTGTTATTCTGCTATGCGGGTGGGGGAAACAAATCAAAGTTCATAAAATTCGGTTCAGCCGTTAAAATAAATAGTAATGATGTGATGTAATTAAACCGATTTTGGGTAAAAAGAAGATAATGTACCGTTTATCAGAATAAAATAAATTTAAGAAAAAAACACTTACAGACGCCAATTTCGAGTGACGTTTGGCAAATTGTAGGTATCATTTACTAAAGTAGTCATTAATTGATCAGTACAGTACTAATAATTTTTTTTGATAACCATTTATTTACATGATATAAAAAAAACCGGCCAAGTGCGAGTCGGACTCGCGCACGAAGAGTTCTGTACCATTATCTATAAAAACGCCAAAATACGTTTGTTGTATGGGAGTCCTCTTCAGTATTTATTGTATTCTGTTTTTTAGTATTTGTTGTTATAGCTGCAACAGAAATACATAATCTGTGAAAATTTTAACTTTCTAACTATCACGGTTTATGAGATACATCCTGGTGACAGACGAACAGACAGACAGACGGACAGCGGAGCCTTAGTAATAGGGTCCCGTTTTACCCTTTGGGTACGGAACCCTAAAAAACGATTGAACGTAACTCTCAGTGAAAAAGCCCGACTTACACTTGACCGTGTTTTAGCAGTTAAGAATATCATAAAATTTCAACACATAACACCGGGTGCGATACCGTTTATATGTTAATCAAAGCTCCCCAACCGTGACGTCATACGTTGCACATTACGTATGATACTATCTGAGGACAGATGTGTGGAGCTTCACAACCCTCTTCAATTACTAGACCTGTAGCGGTGTATAAACTTATAACGAATACTCTATGTTCGCGCCTTTTAAGGGTCCGTACCCAAAGGGTAAAACGGGACCCTATTACTAAGGCTCCGCTGTCCATCTGTCTGTCTGTCAGTCTGTCACCAGGCTGTATCTCATAAACCGTTATATTAGAGAGTAGAAATTTTCACAGATTATGTATTTCTATTGCCGCTATAATAACAAATACTTAAAAACAGGAAACAATAAATATTTAAGGGGGCATACAACAAACGTGTTTTTTTTGCCGTTTTTATAGATAATTGTACGGAACCCTTCGTGCGCGAGTCCGACTCGCACTTGGCTGTTTTTTTTAAATGCGGAAAAATTCTTAAGACAGTTTTGATACGAAAGTGTCAACGCTTACTATTGGGCACAGAATAAATAACAGTTAATAGATTTCAAATCAAATCAAATCAAAATCATTTATTTCCAAGAATATGGTGGTTACATAAGGTCTTAAAGTTAGGTAAGTTCTACATATTCTGCCACTTCTGGCGTTGAAATACAAATAATAACATTCAGACACACGGTATGCTCGGGCTTCACCTGCGTGACGCCTAAGGTTCAAATATCGGCATGATTAACCTTAATTATTTAATGCACAAAACTACGCGCTATATGTGTGGCCAGTTGGCCAGAATTATGTATTTGATCTGCGGATACTAGTCTTTAAAAAAAAAGCTTCTAAGAACTCGATACTTTCTCATTTTGTCCACTCCATCCTAACTTAATAACTATAAAGAGTTCTTAATTGTGACCGTGTTTTAACATGTTTAGTGTAGTAGGTGTAGCCACAACAACGCACTAGACGCCCGGTAAATGCCTTTGATGTGTCAAAAGTTACCGCCGTCCGAGCTATCGCCTGACGTCTAATGTCATTAAAGCAAATTAGAACACTAAGACCGGCCACATTTGCTTACTATATCAAATAGCGCACTAATTAATGACATTAGACGCAGGTGAAGCCCGAGCATTACTAATATTTTAAACGCGAATGTTTATACTTATGGATGTATGGATATTGTTACCTACTCTTTCACGCAATAACTACTAAACGGATTTGGATGAAATTTTGCACATATAATATGATCTGGATTAACATATATTATACTTTTCATCCCTAACCTTTATCCTAATGTTCCTGTAGGATAATTTTCTATACAGAGTGATATGGGCGGTACTTCTAACCCGTTAAGGTTAAGTTCGGTATCAAATTTTATTGACCAAAAAAGTAATTTGGGGTCAAAACAAATCAGCAAAAAAAATTTTTTTTCAAAAAAAAAAAAAAAGATTTTTTTTTCTAGCCAAGGAAGCCCTAAACACCAGAAATAAAGTTTATGGCCAGTTACTCTGTTCTTTTAGCTATTTTGTGATATTTCATTCATGTTTCTATTACACATAGAACCTTCGTTATTGCTTAAAGTATTAAAAAACCAAAATGGCTGCTATTAATAGGGGGTTTGACCTCCCAAATTATTATTTTTGTCGATAAAATTTGATATTGCACTTAGCCTTAACGGGTTAGAAGTACCGCCCTTATCACATTGTATATTGCTCTTGGTTTGAACGATTTTTGTAACATATCATACCAAACAGTCCTCAACATCGTCTTCAGAAACCTCTCATGTCCTTCAGCACTTTACTCTTCCATCTTTTCTAGGGTTTTCCTCTGGATCTTTGACCATAAAAACCATGAAATAAAATATCGAATCGACTACTTCAATTACTTTTTAAATCATGGACTAAAGAAAATTCGATGAAATGAACCATCGAAGTAATGACATTCGTCCAATTAAAATTCGATGAAATGAACCAACTGTGTTATTCAAATTCGTCCAATTAAGTCATCGTTTAAATAAGTAATCGATGAGGTGTCATCGATCAATTTGCAATTCGATGAAACGTGTTTCGAAATGGCGTAGTGAACTGGTACCTATCTGATATACGTCCCTGCCATGGTAAATTTCCAGCGGATTTCTGATTATTGTCATCGCAGGGAGAAAACATGTTTGTGTAGTAATAATTTTAGGCATACCGCGATTTTTATGAAGCTTGGAACAACTGACGCCCTAGGTTTTTATTCAATTAGGTCTCATCAAACGTCTTGTTTGCTCCGAAGTTATTTCATGTGGCTTAATCTGGCACAAATACCTTTTCTCAAATTCGAATTCTTTATTGGTATATAGGCCCTCTTATACACTCCGGGCACTTATACACGTCCCAAAATATAACTTAGCCCTACCACCGTTTTAGGACTACATATCGGCTGGTAATGAGAAGACACGGCGCAACAAACTCAGTCACTTAAACGAGAAAAGCTATCCGAAAGGAATCTAAATAGCAATCTAATTAACCCTACTGCTACTGCTAATTAAACCTGATTAGACAACTTCCGTAGCCGAGAGGCGAGCATGCTGGACTGTGCGTCGCTGCCATCTCTGAGATTCCGGGTTCGATTTCCGGTCGGGACAATGTGGAAAACTAACTTTTCTACATTGTCTTAGGTCTGGGTGTTAGGGTATCGTAGTTATTTCTGATTTCTATAACAACAGTGTTTTAAAGCTACTTACTTTAGGATCAGAACAATATAACCTATAATATGTGATGTTGTCTAATATTTATTTATTATTTAATTATGCTAAAAAACATCAAATTTCTTCAATACCATTGCATAAATAGTGTAAAAATATTTAAACCTATCACTGATCTAATCATTGGCGCCGACAAAAAACATCGCGAAACAATTACTCTACCCGGCACCGAACCCGTGATCGGTGACATATGGCCGGGCCGTTACCACGCATCATGCACACCTGTGAACACGTGCTCTAGATGTTTTTTTTGTTTTCGGAAAGGTTTGATTGAGGTTTTTTCATTAGTTTTTAATGTTTGTGGTAGAATCTTAGTCAAGTTCCTGTTTTTGAAATACTGGCATACTGTCTAATTTTGACGATAAAACAAATAAAATCTTTGGATAGTCTAGATTTCAAACTACATTTTGCTCATTTGTACAAATAAAACGTGCTTTAAAGGTTTAGCCCTTAATAATCGTTTACAATTAAATGGATAATAAAAAAAAAGACAGCATTTTTGGCACCATAAAAATATATAGTTCATATAAAAAGTGACCTGCCTACCATTTAAATAACAAGTAAATGATTAACCCTTTTTTTGCACAACCGAAAATACCACTTTATAAAGATAGCACAAAAAGAATATCAAGTAAAATATACATAGCCTCGCATCCAGAAGTCAACAGAGAATAGCAAGGTCAACCATATTGCCCTTAATAACATCGGGGTTAAAGAGACGAGGGGTGTTTGGGTCCTATTTTTAAGTCGTTCGCAATATTTACGAGAATTAATAAAAAAAATATTTCAGGACATCGTTTCTCTAGGATTGTATCAAACTAGTATTTTGTTATTTATTAAAAATTCTAAAGTGATCCTTTTAGATATGACCTGAGCCAACGTTTCCTTTTTAAACTCTTGTAGTATTCAATGAAATAAATCATGGCGCCAAGTTTTTGGGATTTTTCTATTTTACTGGAGAGCATAAAAATTGCGATCGTACGTAACTTGTTGACACTTTTCATAATTTATAATTTTAAGTCACCATTTCTTTATAATAACATACTAATAACAGGTTCTTTCTTTTATCATTTATATTTTTTGTTTCTAATAGCGTCGTGGACAACCCAGGACAGACTGTCCTGGCGCTGCAGAACACACCAAATAATGGGAAGTGGCTATGATAAAGAAGAGAGAAGAAGTTTCTAATGGATTGAATGAATATTTAAGAATATGTTAGTCAGTTAAATTTGGTAAACAATGACGGCATCATTTTGACAGCTCTTAAAAAGTGTGTCATTTGTTCTGGTGACATCATTCTTACTGGTATTCTTTCTGGTGCATATTTTTTAGATTAAACTTTTGCTGAATTTTAATAAACAGAGTCGAATGATGTTAGAATCCGTCCCCTTTGTAAGGGTAAACGGTATCGCACGATTACTGCCCCCGTTAGTTTAGAATTATTTTAATTAGCCTAACCGACTTGCAACATGTTTGATGAAGGTACAGTTACGAAGCTTGGTAATACATAAATAGGTACCAGTACACAAAATTGGGAAATTGCGTCACATCTTCACGTCGACACTGCCACAGTGCCTGAAAAGCCGGGTGTTTAACCAATGCGTCCTACCAGTTTTAACGTACGGAGCCGAAACGTGGAACATGACAGTCAAGTTGGCCCACCGACTACACGTCACTCAGCGTGCTATGGAAAGGTCAATGTTGGGGATCTCACTAAGGGATAAGATCCGTAACGAGGTCATACGACATAAGACTAAGGTGTCTGATATTGTCCAAAAATGTAGCAAACTGAAGTGGCTGGCCATGTCTGTCGCAGAACCGACGAGAGGTGGAGCAGGAAGGTTCTCGAATGGAGACCATGCTTAGGCAAACGTAGTGTAGGACGCCCCCCGGCTAGATGGACCGATGACCTGAAGAAGGCAGCTGGCAGCGATTGTTTGCAAAGGGCGGGAGATCGTGCGCTGTGGCGCTCCTTGGGGGAGGCCTATGTCCAGCAGTGGGCTGCAACAGGCTGATATGATGATGATGATGATGACACAAAATTAGAAGCTGCTGAAGCGGACGGATAAAAATAGAATTCAAATAAATAAAAAAACTTTCTTTTTAGCCAGTTTTTTTTTCTAAAACCTACTATCCTAGAACACCGTAATGACTCAATCCAATTTTTAAGATTTAAATCAAGTAACTTATTTGTTATTTTATTCAAACATACTTCGGCTCTTACAATCAAAACGCAGAGCTTTCCTAAAGCTCCGAAACTTAATACAGTCCTCTAATACCTTTACCTGCGCGTTTTTTACGAATAGTAGTTTTGGGAAGTGGTAGTTTTTTGGCGGTGATATCTAGCCGCTATTATTTCCCCATAAAATGTTTATCACAACATTTCAAGGGATGGGATTTTGATGACCAAGGTTTTTTATTGTGTATTTTTAAACGTTTCCTTTGAAATTCCTTAGAGTTAGTAGGTAAGTTATAAGTTATTTTACATGCACTATTTATTAGTTATACCTATTAAAGTCGTAGAGTGAAGAAAATTGCAGTACAAATTGTTTTAATACGAAATAAGTGCATCTAGAAAGGGGAACTAAAAAAACTGTTACTTCGTTGTTATTATTGTTTATATTATTGTTTTTTTATAAAAAGTTTTCTATATTAAATAAGTAAGTCTTGTTTAAACTTTCATAAAAATTACTATGTCTTAATTGTTTTTGCCTATCATATTATTTATTGTTTAAAAATGCCTCATGGTTAATAAAAGGGAATTCAATTTTAATTTTATTTCATGTACTTATGTTTTCTGAAAAAGATAAGTTGGCAATTTTTCGCAAATTCAAAACAAAACAAAAATCACGGATAGAAAAAAATATTTAAGGCTAATCTTCCTTCACTTACGATACAAATTCCGATTGTTTTTTTTAACCCTTTAATGCAGCGGGGTAAAAACAGGTTACAACGCGTCAAACTCAACACCTCTTTTGTCTCAAGCCTAACAAGCCAAAAAAAAGTGTCAACTAACGGTCTATTTATGTCATCAACTGGATCGGATAGCTATTATCTTGATCGCTAAATAATGACTAACACATTTGTCACTTTCAACCCTTCGGCGACTTTTATAAACACTAATGGCATTTTTTACCAATTTTTCACGAGTGATCAACGGGTTAAGTATGCAGTAATAATATGAACTATAAAATCAGATATTTTGTATTAAAACCAAGCGCCGAAGCTTGTGTAGTACTTATTAAATTTAACTAAAAGAGGGGTGTAAATATAGATTGAGAAGCCGAGCAGTGTATTTTTTTATAAGGGGGCTGCCAATCGCTACCCTGAATAGAAAGATGAAAAAATAGGTACCGATACAGATAATAACTATATAAACGCAATTTTAACCAGTGACATATACTTAAAACTTTGTTTAAAACCAATAAAACCAATTTATTTTTGCAAATAGGCTTAAACTAAGCACTTTTACACGTCCCATTGTTATTTTATTCCCTACCACTGCTTCGGGACAAGTTTGGGCTAGCGCCGAGAAGAAGCAGCGCAAGAAACTCGGTCACTATTGTCAGCCTCTTTTAAAAAGTTTTAAATATACATAACAAAATATTAAATCACAAGATAAATGCACCTGTGCGAGCAAGGCAGTATTTATATCCAAACATTTTTATCATTTAAATAATCTATAACAGTATAATACCCTTTTTTCATGAGAATATTTTTTACATGAGCTTTAAATTTAAACATGGGCAGTTCAGCAATAGATGCTGGTAATTTATTAAAAAAGCGAATACATTTCCCCATGAACGAATTACTCACTTTATGCAGTCTGAAATCTGGAACGCGTTTAGAGAATGGCGTCCTCCGATGGAGCTTTTCAGTTTTCTTACTTCTTTTATTCTGGGGTTTATAAATTTTACTCTACTACTACTACTCTCTGATCTTCTAAAGGTACTTTTACAGCAGAAAAAAGTTCAAAAATATATTTTTTTTTTTTTTTTTTAATGGCACAACTACAGAATACAATTCAATGCATATTCACAAATTTGTAATCTAGGTTTCAATTTAAAATTGCATTCATTTTAATGTTGTACACATCGTTCACAAAGAAAAGCAATATAAAAGAAAAAGGAAAAGGATACTTGAACTAGTTCATATACCAAGATCAAAATGGTGAGAGTGTATACAATTCAAAATATGTTATGCATGAAAATTAACTTCAATTATAGAACCTATTTAACGGATAATATTAAGATACAGCATGGAGCTGTTTTATTAATTTGTTATATGAATATAAACTTTGTGAAAATATATCCAAGCTTATAGGACTGTTATTATAAGATCTGCACATTCGAGATAACGGATTATTATACGTTACATTGTTATTGCAAACAGGCACAGAGAACAGTTTCGGTTTTCGCTTACTACCGCTTGTTTTAAATGAAAGATGGCCTAATAAATCCATAGCGTCCCACTGATTGTTTATGATCTTAAAAAGTACTGATAGATCCTGAATTGAGCGTCTCGACTGAAGCGTACTCATCCCAAAGTACCTAAGTCTAGCTTCGTATGTAGGCAACTTACGCCTAATGCCCAACTTGCAACTCAAGTGCCGCAGAAAACGCCTTTGGACAGCTTCCAATCTATCTATGTGTATGTTGTATTGAGGACACCATATAATTGAGTTATACTCCAAAACGCTTCTAACAAGAGCAAAGTACAACGTCAACACACTAGCCGGCCTTCGAAAAGGCTTTGTCGTTCTTAAAATGAAACCAACAGACCTATTGACCCTTGCTATAATGCTATCATAGTGGTATGTATAGCTCAATTTAGAATCCAGCCACACTCCGAGATCCCTGACCAGATTTCGCCGGGACAGTTGAATGTTATTAATTTTGTAAGAATATTGAATGGGGATCTTCTTCTTTGTAAAAGTAATCAGGCAGCACTTTGCAACGTTCATGTACATATTATTAATCAGACACCAATTATGTACCCTAACAATATCGTCCTGCAAAAACATAGCATCCCCAATGCAACCCACCTCACTGTATATTTTAATATCATCTGCATAAGCAACGCATTTACATTTTATAGATTCTACCAGATCATTAATGAACATTACAAATAAAAGAGGACCCAAATTAGACCCCTGTGGAATGCCTGATGTAGATTCGTAAGGGTCCGAGTCATACCCATGTACAACTACTAACTGTGTTCGTCGAGACAGGTAAGATATCAGCCACCGTAAGAGTATTCCATGAATTCCAAGATGATGTGCCTTGCGACAAAGGATATGATGGTCTACTTTGTCGAAAGCTTTAGCAAAGTCGATGTAAACTGAATCCACTTGCACATGCCTATTAAAAGCAGTATTAAGGTCATGGATATAGGTTAAAAGATTTGTGGTAGTGGAACGTCCATTGACAAACCCGTGCTGTTTGCTACTAATGATTGGCTTTAAATGAAAGCACAAGTATTTATAAATCAGACTTTCAAATATTTTTGAAAAGCAACTAAGTATACTAATCGGCCTAAAGTTTTTTACATCCATTTTATTTCCAGACTTATGTATAGGTACAATTTTGGCAAGTTTCCACAGTTCCGGAAAACTGCCTGAACTTAAGCTTTTATTATATAATAAACACAAGGGCTTAGCCAACGAAGCTCCACAGTTCTTTATTAAAATTGGTGGTACTCCATCTGGTCCACCACCTTTCGTAGCATCCACAGAACCGAGAGCCTCCATAACCTCAGATTCTGCCAAAGTAATAGAGGAGATACTTCCATTTGATTCTGGAAAATCAGGTACGTAAGTGTTTCTGGAAGGTTTGTTATATACAGAAGCGAAATGCCTTGCAAAGAGATTAGCTATATCTATGCCATTATCTGCGAATTCAGAGTTATAGTACATTTCGTTCGGTAAGTTACTTGTAGTGTTTTTTGATCTGGTATATCTCCAAAAAGCCTTGATATCGGTCCTAATACTATCCTCCGTCCTGTCCACGTATATTCTATAACATCGATCGAATTCATTTTTGGCTCTAGACCTAAGCATAGTGAAAGCATCATAATCACGAGGATTGTTGTATAATTTAAATTTTTTATGGTACTTATTTTTTTCTTTTAATATTTTAATCAATACTCGAGAAAACTATGAGGGCCAGGTGTTATTAGAGTAAGACATTGGTGTGTGTTTTTCAATTATATCCCACAAATGGTTATAAAATACCTGTAAGAAATTGTCACAATCCATAACAGCATATTGATCCCAGTCTATTTTACTTAGCTCTTCATTACACGCAGAGAAATCAGTTTTATGAAATATTTTTTACAAGTGTTTAGCTTTAGCGGGTTCTGTTTGGTGTAATTTAAACTTATTTCTAGCGGTGGATGATAAGCGTCGACGCGACTTAGAGGCTGAGCCTTTGCAACAACAAGAGGAGTTTGTGAATTATTTAATACCAAGTCCAACACTCTGTTGTGGGAATTTACGTGGAAATTAGATTGCGTCAAATCCAATCTAGCCATGAACTCATACAAAGCACTCATCTTGGAATTCGGTGTAGTTACAGGTTGCTTACAAAACCAGTCAATCTCAGGAAGATTAAAATCACCAATTATGAGTGTTTGCTCGGATGATGACAAAAGAGTGCCCTCAAAAAGATCCAACAGATCTCTGAATTGTCCGGATTCTATATAAGAGGGTATATAAACTGTACAAATATTTAGAGTAACATGTCTCAGCTGTACACTTACCCACACATTATCCAAGGATGTATTGATCATCACTTTTTCGCTACAAACTAAGCACTTTCTGACTGCGATGAGTACACCTCCTCCATGAGACTTTTTGTATTTTTTCATAAACTCGGCAGATCGATCTCTGCGGTAAACGATGTATCTATCATCAAAAAGTTCAGAAGACGCCACAGATTCACCAAGCCACGTTTCACATAAACATATTACATCATAATTATTCAATAGTACAGAGTTCATTACGGTTTGAGATTTGGTTCCTCTAATATTCTGATAATAAACAGACAAAGTATCCATAGCAAAAACGATAAAATATTCTAGAATGTTTGCTTATAAGGATTAAAAGGAAGAATGAGCCTAATTTAGCGAGTTCAGTGTTCTATGACACTTCACGTGGACGAACGGTGATGTTTCATTTTTTCGTATGAATATTCGCCCATTACGCACCCATACGAATTTATAGGATAACTCTTTGGCTTTGGCTCGGGCGGCGGCATGAAGCGAGTTATTGGATGGTGACAGATGCTCGGAGACGTAGATGGGCACGGCGGGTCCAGTAAAATTCAGTAGAGATGATCCAAGCTTGCTATTTGGATGCGATCTGTTATAGCGAGTCACCGCTGAGTAAAACTCATCACGACAGCGAACACTTCTTAGTTGGACTACTATGGCACGGGGAGCCTTACTTTCTTTATTTTTAGCAACCCTAGTGCAGTTTAGTATATCGGCGTCCTGTAACTTATGCGAAACCACATCGGCGATATTTTTTACTATTGTTACGATATTTTCATTTTTGTGCTCCGGGACTCCTTGAATCTCAAGGTTGTTATTCCTCAGATGTTGTTCCAGTTGGTCGATACGCTCCGACATAACAGAACCAGTTGTACGGAGTTGTTCACATTCGGCTTTCATATTTTTGTTATCGATTACTAATGTGTTTGTGACTTTAATTAAGTCATCATATTGATTGCTAATGTATTGCATCGAGTTTTGTAAATCCAGTAATTTCTCGTTAATAGGAGTCATTTCGGCACGGATAGCAGCTCTAATTTCACTTCTTATTATACTAGTGAGGTCACTATCGGAGCATTCACTTTTATCACGGCCACGCCTGAATGTTACGTTGTCCTGTGGAGAATCATCCGAAATGCGATCCGGGGAGATGTCTTGAGAGCGATTTGCACGTAATGGTGTATTATCACTTTTCAATTTTCTGTGGTCGCATTCAGGGCAGGTCCATGTTTGTTTTCGATCACTGCCAGCACCGTAAAAGCTGTAGAAACGCTTTTCATTTACACCAGCGCATGTTAGATCATAGGCGTTGGCGCACTTAAAGCATTTAAGAAATAATTTGCCTTTTATTGTATTAAAGCAGCCAGCGCAATCCACCTGATTAGAAGCCATATTGTTAATTCAACAGTTAAGAAGTGTACAAACAGCTCAGCAACAAAGGCGCACACAAAGTTCGCAGTTCGCATACAATATAGTGCCAGGAGCACGCTAATAAATGCTCTCGCGCGTCGACGTTCACGAGTTCGCGAGAAAACAGTCCTAAGCGCCGTGCGATGGATGGCACTTACGCGTTACGCCAAGTCACCCCAAACTGGTAAATATAAAAATTACACTAAAATCCAACTTTTCACCACTATTTAAACGAAAAACTCGAGAGCGAACGTAAAAGCAGCTTGTGTCGTCCAAGTACCCGCGAAGAATTTTCCGAACTATAACTTCTTAGTTTGTTATGTATATGTTTATATATGTTTTTTTTTCGTCATCAAATCACGAGAATTTATCTTTGACTAAACTGCTACTTACTGCAAAGTAGATTAATTTTGATTTCAGTAGAAAACAACATAAAGATAAACTTTCCAACAAAATGTTTGCGATCTTTTTCGCATAAAAATGTACGCGTTCAATTATTATTGACATCTAATTTTTAAGTCGGTTAATTTTATAAACGAGTCGCTATTTCCACAAAATACGTATAGCGGCGGCGCTTTCGCACACAGCTAATGCCATCTATCGAATAATTCTGAAACGAACATTTCGACGAACTTGGCTTAAGCATAGAGAAACAATTTAAGCAAAAATAAGTGTTATGCAGTCTGCGAATGGCAACGGTAGATGGCGGTACAAATAAAAAGCACTATAAAATTGTACCCGTTTATTTTACAATATTAACATAAGATCTACAATTATTCCAAAAAACATTTTGGGATTAAATGTATAAATAAAAGATCAAATAAATTCGACGTTTACACTAACATTGTAGGAATATAAGTAACAATAAATCAGTCTCAATATTGAAGACCACAAAATTTCACTCAGTTTATGCATTAACGCTATTAAATCGTTAATATAAATACATACAGACATCCAGCAACGAATCAAATGACAATTTTGTTACAATTTTATGTTGTAAATTACTCATAAATTATACTTGCAGAAGATCAATATTTAGCTGTATATTTTTAGTTGAATTTACCAAAATAGAACAAAGTCTACATTTTTCTATAAATGTAAGTAAAGTTAGTAGACCAATTAATCTTTAAATCACTTCATCGCAAAAATATTATCCCTTATTCATCTTACCTAAAATAAGTTATGCAATACAAAAAAAAAGGTTTTTTTGATCTTGCCCTAGTATGTGACTTATATCTTCTTGATCTATTCCTGTATTCTTGAATGGACGAGTCAGTTTAATTCATCCGTTTGGTGTTAATCAATCCTTATAATAATAAAAAAAATCCACACGAGTATTAACACTGCTTCTCAGGGATTTATTTATCTGTATATCCCTGTCATTCTGTTCAGTGGGGATTTAATATCGTTCTAAATTTTAGAACTTAAATATAAAAACTAAACTTAAGTATTAAAAAAATCAATAAGATAATCCTCGCTCTTCCATCTTTTCCCGAACCTCCTCTGGTTTCGGCCAAAACACCATTAGTAAAGTAGATCCTGAAAGTTATAAAAAGCACTAATTCATTAAAAAGTTTTTAACCTTTCCTTTTTTGCCATCCGTTGAAGAGCATAATCCTACTCATTAAATAAATGAAAAGTTTGTAAGAATGGATGTTTGTTACTCTTGCACGCTAAAACTACTGAACAGATTTGTATGAAATATTTCACATGTAAAGACTATGATCTGGATATAATAATAATTATTCATTTATTTTCGGATATCACGATCCATAATAGGTTAGTATTGGGCTTAGAACGAATGTTAGTAAAATTACACACTACAAAATACACATAGGAAGACAGACACACCCTCCTCTGCTAGCAAAATGTCTACTTAATTGCGTAGAGACGTATCCATCTAGCCAGCATCGGCGAGTCCCACCGGTCTGCCAAAGCGAGCAGGAGACGTATTTTTGAATCATGCGAATTCCAATTCGAATACGAAATGGCAAGATTCGCAAAATCGCTATTTTTGAAAATTCATTCTGTGAATTCTGCAACGAGTGGTCCGACCCACTCGTATTTCGATTCTACTAGTAGAAAGTTTAGAAGTATGACTTTGACAAGTAAACATATGGTTCACAGATTAAAAACTTTTTTTTTCGTTCCGTTCCGTGCGATTCATTGCCGGTTTTTAAAATCATAAATTTATGCATTCCGGTTTTAAATATTTTCTGCGTGAAACGAAAATAGTTAAGAATAAAAAATAAATAAATAAATAAATTTTACCTTAATAGCAACATAAAATTCGAGTGATTCAAAAATGCGTAAAATCGGGAGTGATAGAAATAGAATTCGCACACGAATCGTATTCGTGTTCGAATTCAAGATTAATTTCGAATGCTTCAAAAATACGTCTCCTGGATACTGTTGTTTGAACAGGATATGTCATCTAAGATAGTTTTTTATCCCTGGTAAATGTTCCTGTAGGATATAATATACTGAATAATGCATTGCACGGCCGATTGAAAGTGGCCTGCATCCAGCAGCTGCCTGCAAATTTTCTGCGATGGGTTCAGAAAGATTCTAGAGTTCTAGAAAAAGAGAAAGAAGCCAGCAAGCGCAGCGTATAATGTCCACTTACAAGGCGGATAGACGAAATGGTAAAGAGTCTATTAAACTAGCTGTGCCCGCAATTTCGCGTGTGTGAACTACAGGATGTTTGGTATATCACATATATCACACATGAACATGGTACCGGGATAAAAAGTATCCTATATGTTAATCTAGATCTTATTCTATATGTGTGCAAAATTTTATCCAAGTCCGTTCAGCCGTTTATGCGTGATTGAGTTCCTCACAAACTTTTGCATTTATAATAGATAATAATAAATAAATAATAAATATTGGACAACATCACATACATTGCTCTGATCCTATGGTAAGTTGCTAAAGCACTTGTGTTATAAAAATCAGAAACAACGACGGTACCACAACACCCAGACCCGAGCAAATATAGAAAAGTTCGTTTTCTACATTGACCCGACCGGGGATCGAACCCGGAACCTCAGAGATAAGGGCGCCATTTAAAGTCCGGCGTGCTCGCCTCTCGGCTACGGAGGTCGTCAAATCGGTCGATAGATAGATACTATTTATTGCACACCACATAAAACAAACAGTACACAGAGAAAAGTACATTTTAAATGGTACAATTTAGGCGGTCTTATCGCTTGAAGCGATCTCTTCCAGACAACCTTCAGGTAGAGGACAGTGAGGTAAAAGTTGAGAGGGTGAAGCGATGAAGAGTTTTACAAAGAAATAATTTAATTATTAATATAATATTAATAAAACATAATATAGATTATCAGTATAAATAATAAACATACTTATATATAATATCCTATAATATTAGTGGGATGGGATAAGATTATCAAGAACATAGCCTACCTGCAGTAAAAGCACCGAACATACTAAATGCAGCTAGGCAGTGGGTGTTGAGAGTCGCTCCTAAAATGTAAGAACCGAAGGCAGCACCTGTTCTTCCCACCATATACATTACACACATCGCCATGGCCCTAAATATGAAAAGATAAATTTAAAGCGCCGTTCTTGGCCATTTTCTGGTAAAGTTACAATGTACCTCTAAATTTTAAAAAAATGAAAAAATACAATTATCATTCACTTCCAATTGGTGCATCCAAGTGGATTGAGGAAAGTTTTTTTTATAATAATAGAAAAAAATCTCATAATGGTGACTAAAAAATAGAAGCTGATAATCTTCTATTTATAGGTTAACTCTATCCTAGACTCTTAAATCTAATTAAATATACAGGGTGTACAAGAGAAAATGGGACACTCCTTAAAACCACGTGATTAGCTGGTCATATACAACAACTTTTTCTACGGGAGCAACATCGAAATCGATAAAAAAAAATCAGCTTCTCCATACAAACTTACTCGCATACCTCGAAGATAATGTATGGAGCACGTGAAAATAAAATCACGATTTCGATGTTGTTCCCTTAGTAAAAATAGGTGTACATGACCCGCTGATCACGTGGTTTTAATGAGTGTCCCATTTTCTCTTTTACACCCTGTATATTTGATTAGATATAAGAGTCTAGGATAGAGTTAACCTATAAATAGAAGATTATCAGCTTCTATTTTTTTATCACGTGGTTTTAATTGGTGTCCCATTCTTTTGTACATCCTGTAGAAACTTTTATGGTACGATCTTTAAAATCGATGCAGTGTCCAAAAGAAGCATTGCAGTTTGCAGAAACCAAGGGCATTGTTCAGTAAGTCTCATGAACAGTAAATAGTAGGTACCTCAAACTAGTCGGGAACACGTCTACTGCTATGGCAGCCAGGATCGAAGCGGCACACCCTGAGCACAGCGCGATGATGAGCAGCGCGGTGGCGGCGCCCCCTTGCGGGACAAACGCTGCGCCCACCGTCATTATGCCGCATACTATCATGATTCCACCTAGAATAATAATATTGGTTTAATCATCATCATCACTTCAGCCACAAGATAATATTGATTTCATTATCATCATCATTTCAGCCACAGGACGTCCACTGCTAAACATAGGCCTCCCCCAGTGACTTTCAGATTAGCCGGTTGGAAGCGACTTGCATCCAGCGGCATCCTGCAACCTTTACCAGGTCGTCTGTCCACCTTTTGGGGAACAATTACCATAATTTATTATATTGATTTACAATCTTACAATTAACATTACAGGTAGTACCGGTGGCGAGGAGTAAGATATGAGTGGGGTAACGAAAATGTTCTTAATTCCACACCATATAATATACGAGTAATAAGTCACTATGTGTGGTGTGAGGAACCTGAAGTCTGGTATTTATCCTAACTTTACTGGATGACTTTTTTTACCGTCCGGAAAAAATAAAGTGTATTCTGTACCTAAAACTATGTGATATTATGTGAGTGTGTTTATAAAATACAACTGATTTTATAAATTTTGGAATGTCAAAAAAAATGCATAAACATAGAATACATCAGTGAATATGCGTTTGAGTTTTGGTCGGTTTCATATTTTATTATTATTTTACCAATATTCTTTTTTTAATGTTCAGTTAGTCAAAATTAACTTAGAATTTGATGGTTCTGAGGATAAATAGTTGATAAAAATAAAATAAAAAATTAAACTTTTTTTTTAAATTATCATGTTATCATTACCTATATCATTTACCTATTTTACACGTTTATTTTCTTGACGGTATCCAGTATACTCAGCCTTCTGGGCATCTTCATCCAGACAGCAAGCTAAATCGACAAAATACTATTTTAGGTATTTCTTTTATTTTTAAATATTTTAAATCGCCATTCTATATTGCTGCTTTGCTAGGTGGATGACGTCGAGTGCCGTTTCTCATTATTTTGGTCCATTATTTTAGAGCTACACAATTTAGGTGATTAGTAAAACAATACTTCATTTAGGTCGACTTGCGCACCACCGGATTAGTTTAGTACGAGATTAAGACATCCTTCTGTCTCTGTCATCGTCATACAAACTGACAGGTATAGAATGATATTTAATACCATGTTAGTGGATAGTTAGGGATTAAATTCGTTAATCCTGAGATGCGCAAGTAAATTTTAGACTTAACTTACAGTAAAGGGTCTTCTTCCCAATCCTGTTGATGAACACCCCTATGGCCAGATACGTGAGCGCGAACACCGCCCCCATAGCCATGGATATTGGGAACACCCCCACAGACACGTCTGAACTGCATACTGGCGTAGTTGATTGTAACTGAAAGAAAATTATTGAGATATTGCTAATAGAACAAGAAGTAACAGTTGATGCATTTGCAGTAAAGTAAAGTATGCCTATACAGGGTGTAAAAAAGGCTTAACGAAGCCTTAAACCACGAATTCTATACATAAAACCAAGAAGAATGCAATAAAAATAATTGCTGGGAAATGACTTTTATTTTTGGGTATCAAAAAAACAAACTTATATCTAACCCGCAATGTATAGCGCGCACGCCACAGACTATGCCTGTGTGTGTAAGCGGATCATGTTTCTTTGTAAAAAAACTTAGGTAGTATTAACAAACAGAAGTCAATTTTGTAAAAAAATTGTAACTTTGACTGTCAATAACTCGGTAACCCGTCATTTCCTAGGTATAGTGTAAAAGAAAAAAATGATCGTAATAATACGTAGAATATGTGGTATTCGGCTTCGTTAAGCCTTTTTTTACACCCGATATACGTCCCACTGCAGAGCACAGGCCTCTCTTCAACTATGAGTAGGTTTGGGCCATACTCCACCACGTGAGCCCAGTGCGGATCGGTGGAGGGGTGTTGTAATGCCAGTGACTTAACCTTACTGTCGGATGTAATCAAGCCACCTTAAGCCCTCTGACTAGGCTTCACGACCAGTATCGAGCGATATCAGCTGGGACCAACTTTTGTCGTGCTTCCGAAGCACGAAGTTGCTCGTGATAAATGTTACTATTTTTATTTTATTTATTTATTTTATTTTATTTTATTCGGAAAACATAAAGTGATATTTTTGCAGATAATTTATTAACTTTAGTAATCGATACCAAAGCGCTGCTGCCACTGACTTGCTGCCACTGAACTACAAGGACCTCCGAGATTTGCAGTGGAATCGATAACCAATGGGCTATAGTGACGTGTTTATGATTGAGACTATATGACTTAGCAAACGCAGCGTAGGGTGACCTGCGCTAACAAAGAACGATGATATTACTGCTGCTGATTGGAAAGAATAGCCAAAGTTTGGGCTCAGTGCATTAGACTGGGCGAGGCCTAGGCCGGCAATGGACTGACGAATAATGGTGTCGCGAATATAACTTCTTACAATTTTATGGGTTTGGTTCATTAAATTCTACTCACAGTCATATTTCTTTGTTTGATAATCTTCTCTTGGATGACAGTACAAATTGTGATGCTCTCTTCACTCGTGCTTTTGAGGATATTGTTCAGAATATCTGGCACCCACATGTATAATCCACTGGACCTGAAAATCAAAATTTGAATTCCTGGTTTTAACAAGCACTTTCACCGAACACATTGCTATTGCTATTTCTTGACTTATAAGTTGACTCGCAAAAAATGTTTTTTCTGCCTTTCGTTCCCTGCTTTATATTTGTGCATTAAAGTGTTATATTATCATTGACATTTGGTTGCCTTGCCCCCAAGTTTGTTAATAATATGTCTCGAATGTCAGATGTTTCAACATTTCAAATTGGTTGACCAATCTTTTAACAAGTGTTCAAATCTAGTCTATCTTTTTGTAGTAAGGCCGCAAATGTTTATTGTAAAACTAGTCATACTCACAACATGAACACAGCAAACATGGAAACGTGGGAGATGATAACACATCTCAGTAGGGGTGGCCTGAACAGCAGAGAGAAGTTCTGCAGTGCCCCTGCAAAACCCTGGGCTTTACTCGTCTCCACACTGCCTGACACTATCTTCTTTACCTAGAACGAACCACAGGATCTCATCTACTTTATATCGTCATATGTCTCTGTCTGTATGTTTTCTTGTTACGTACTATCGCGGGCTCCGACGGCTGACCAGTCTTAAAGCTAAAATCGCTTGCAAGCACCTCATTGCCAATCACTTTAAGCCACGCCCTACGTTAATTTATGTTTCGGGTTCAATCAAGACAAAAGGTGTTTAGGCACAAGCTATCAAGCTTCTATGTATATAATTGGTTGTAGTAAAACGTAGTAAAATACATAACCAATCAGGGTGGGTTTGGGCGTGTCCGGCGCGATGCGCTTACACAGAAATATTTCTACAAAGCGGTAAGGCGTCGGAACCCGCGATAGTACCTACTATAATTGATAATTAGAACAATGATAGATTCACTAAAATTCATGTTGTGGTTACCCGTTAAATGTAGGTACAGTCTTGAAAGCCAATTGTATTTTAATGTGACGTGAATAAATACTTCGTCAGCATTGTTTAAATAATGAATCAATATGCCCGTGTGGTAGACAATGAATGACCCAAATATAGTTGAGGTGAAGTCTATTTACCTTTTTACCTACTTGCTAACCAAAAACAGAATGTGTTCAACTTACCGGAAAGCTATAAGCTGGAGTTCCATAGTTCCACGAGTACATCTGAGCCAGAACCGGCAGGGCTGCTTCTGGCCCCTTCGAAGCCAGCAGGAACCTTGGGCTCTCTGGTAGGAACAGCAGTAAGAGCGCAGCTGCCAGCCCTGGAGCGCACCAGGACCAGATGAACGCACGCCATGGCACCACGGAGATAGAACCAAGAGTGAAAGACCATTTTCCAGGGATGATTATCCATGCTAGACCTGAAAAGACGGAAAAATATTGTTAGATAGATAGGTAGAATCTCTTTATTGTACCACACCAAGCAAAGAAGTTACAGTTGACATTTACAGAAAGATGTACAATTTAGGTGGTCTTATGGCTGAGAGCGGTTTCTTACAGACAACTTTTAGGCAGTGGACAACTATAAAGATAGAACAATTCTGTGGGCCCGTTTATCTATCATCCTTCGTTACATAATACAATTTACGAAGCACAAGTAGCGGAGCGTATCGTACTTGTTCTGTGGTACGGTGACAATAATCATGCCGAAACTTACAGCTATCATGAATCTACCTCAAATTCTTTCAATTAATATAGAGCTCTAGTGTTTAACTTTAAGTTTAAAATCGGTGGAGGAAATTAGGTATTTTAAGCGCTGGCTGCAATTACGTTGCATACGTTAATAAATATAAAAATATGGTTAATGATTCTCGTGCAACCGCTCCTCATTCAATAAGTCAATTCATTCCAAAGGTTTTATCTTGAAAGTTTTTATGAAATAGCAGTGTTAACAACGCTCTTATCTGACGATAGCAAAAATGCCCTTAGACTAACAACATTGTCAAAACAGATAAACTTATGGTTCAACTGGTTCAACGCAGGAACCCTGGGTTATCTTTCCGTTACTTTGATGAAACTCAATGCAACATATTCAATGTTAAGATTCATTGACAATATGTTACAGTCTTGAACCTTGCACTTGATTATATCCTTGTTTTCGTACTGAACCATTAAAGTAAATTATTACTTTATTTTATTACTATTGCACTTATATCATAACACAGTCACGTGATTGACCCACTAATCAGCCAATGTTGAGGTTAGTGCTGATAGTTCAAGCATGAAATATGCAATTTGTTTGTTTGTTGGTCACATGTTTCCTTGTCAAGTTTACGTAGGCAAATTATGACGCAAGGAAAACTATATATACACGGTGTCTTAAAAGATTGTATATGTGGTGTTAGCGGATAATATCACCTTTGTATATTTGATCTCCTTTGTTCAGTAAAATTGTATGTAGATATAATTCTCGTGATATGAGAACTGTGGCTCTGGTTAACTCCTATAGATTCAGAATTAGAATCACTTATTTCGCTTATAACTGGTACAAGGATGTTAGATTCGTTTAATATGATCACACATTTTGTCATTTTTGCAAGTTTTTTAAATTCTCATTTGGGACACTTTGTATTAAACATATGAAAACGTACTAGGTATCAGACCACGTACTAGAAACTGAATAGAATAGAATAGAATTGTATTTATTTGGCACAAAATAAATAGAAACATAAAAAATTACAGTTGGATACAAAAAATAATAAAGAAAGTATAATATAAAAATAATAATAATAAAAAATCGTACCAGAAAGGACCCCCCGCTCAGTACTATTAGTCGTGACAAACTAAGGCTGCCACGACACTGATATTCTGCGGGACGATTCTAGATAATTGCAAAAAAAGATGGACGAAGTGACGAAAAATGAGCCATTGGAAATGGGGAAGAGTAGAAAATCTATTCATCAATAGAAAATCTAAATAAAGATATAGGTTGCCGCTTGCAAGATTTTAACAAACTATAATAATCTAAAAGAATTCATTGTAAAATCTTAGCTATTAAGGTACGGGTGTTTGTAAAAAAATATACGATATAGTAACAGTTCCATCTCTTTGTTCTGTACTCACCACCTATTTTACTTAACATAGCTTCTAAGTCAAATTATTATTAGATAAAGAAAAAACTTTATGGATGTGAATAAAATTGTCTGAAGAAATACATACGTAAATATTTTTGTGTACAGTCAATAGCACGTCGACCTACCCCAAAAGTCAAAAATTCTCCAATAGATTTTAAATTTTAAGCCCGACGTATAGAGTTCATTTTCAAATGAGAAAATTTGACATTTTGTGGTAGGTCGACGTGCTGTTGTCCGTTCGTTTAACTATATTATGTATTCAACATTCTTAGTAAATTGTTGCAAATCTCTTTAATAGAAGCAGTCATCTAAATAATCCAGCTATTTAAAATCTCAAATCTAATCTAATCTTTAAGTTTATGATCGTGGCTTTAATTACATCAAGTACTTGTGCATCCTTGATCTAATTTTGTGAGGGATTACTTGATGTAACGTTCTTGGATAAACATAGCAAAACAAATATTTTTAACGATAATAATGCACGAGCAATTTATTTAAAAGCAACAACTCATAAATACAGGGTGTTAGATAAAGCCGAAACTAACTTATTTTGGTGCCGTATGGTGCCGGCACTTTAAAAGAATTGCACCACCCCTTCTCTTCCTATGGGTGTCGTAAGAGGCAACTACAGGAGAACCGCCATAAGAAGACGGGCAGTAGCGTCTCCTCCCCACCATTGGCCAAACTGCGATCGCCAACCCGCCTGCCAAGCGTGGCGATTATGGCAAAATCCTCCTTTTGGAGAGGCCTGTGTCCAGCAGTGGACTGATATAGGCTGGTGATGTGATGTGATGAACTTATTTTTACATAATCAACATATAAATAGTAATGGTGAAGTCGGAAATTTGATATAATCATTTAGATTTTTTAAATTTAAATACATAACAAAATGACCGATAGACCGATTTTTATGTTTTTTTTTCAAAAATGATGATATAAAATTTCTGAATTATTAAATGACTGACCATACTATTTACATGCAGGCTAGTTTTGGCTTGATACCATACCATATACCTAACACCCTGTATAAATGGTCATATCATTTAGGTATTATAGTTTGCCAACTTATTTAAACAAAGACCATTGTGATTAATATTCGAATTATTTTTTCCTTGTAAGTGTGTTTTTAGAAAAAATTAATAATGTCAGTCTGCAGTGTATCCCGGGTTTGATTCCTGAACTTCTCTTTTGTCGGTCTGGGTGTTGTGGTACCGTCGTTGTTTCTGATTTCTATAGAACGTGCTTTAGCTACTTACCAGATCATTGGATGTGTTGTTCAGTTTTTCTTACCAAAATGTATTTATCTGGTACGGTGGACAGACAACCTGGTAATAGGTTGCAGGGAGCCGCTGGATGCAGGCCGCTTCCAACCGGCCGATCTGGAAGACACTGGGGGAGGCCTATGTTCAGCAGTGGACGTCCTATGACTGAAAGGAATGAATGAAATGTACCTGGTAAGGTGATGAAGGAGAACGATATGAAGACGGAACCCCACGCGATGGCGGACGCTCTTCTCGTGTTCATGTGCATCTCGCCCAAGTAAGCGTACACTGTGGCGCTAGACGCTGACACTCTGGAAATATGTATTAGTTTAGTACTAACTTATGATTAAAAAACCGGCCAAGTGCGAGTCGGACTCGCGCAAATCAAATCAAATCAAATCGTTTATTTGCTTTAAATAGGTGGTTACAGAGCTCCGAAGATATTATACAGATATTTGAAAACGACTAAACAACCCACTTAAATATTTGGGTGGTAGTAGGCAGTCAGCCTGTGACCACGGTCGGTGTAACCCGATCGAAACGTCACGCAAAAGAGGTGACATTTTGTACCTAAATCACAAATTACGTATAGCGGCGGCGCTCTATTTTGTGCCTAAATTATGATCGCGTTAATTCCCGTTTCATTGAGTTTACATTATACAGGGTAGTCCAGGCAAGATGGATATTTTTTTTTAATGTAGTCGGCTTAGGGACCTATTTTTACCCGCCAGGAAAAAAAGCGCTTGTCAGCCGCTTACAAGATATGATTCTTTTTATTTTAGAAATATCACCACTTTTAATGCTTTATTTACTTAATTAATAATTCTATATTTTTTTTTGGTGCTTAGTTAGACATTGCACTCTCTCAGAAAAAAAAACATTGCGCTCTCTCAGAAAAAGTGGAGATATTTCTAAAATTAAAAAAAATATCTTGTAAGCGGATTGTTTTCCTGGCGGGTACAAATAGGTACCTAAGCCGAATACCTAAAAAAAAATTATATCCATCTGGTCTGGACCACCCTGTATATTAATGTATTTACAGACGCTAAAGTATTTGGGATATCACATGTGATACTATGTTTCTCCTTCAACTGACCGGGACGATGCCATACAGTGGGCTCAATTATTTTTTACAATTCTAAAATTACCACACGATCCAATTTAACATATTCTTGTGACATTAACAATAATATTTAGTATATACCTTTAAATATGTAGAATTCGGTTGTAGTAAATTGTTGGATAAACATAGTAACTATTGTTAGAAGTTGTATAAATTACAACTAGAGGTATTCTTAAAACATGTGTGATGACATGAGAACGCCTTTTAATAAACACAATTTTGGATTCGTAGGTACATACATCTTGTAGGTACATAAATAACCACTGTGCTAAATTAAAGAGTTTGCAGCTCTGCTAATACCACAGAACAGGAAAGACACGCTATGTTTCTGAGTTTCAATCAGTCGAAGTGTCAAATATGTGAGTAGAGTAACGCCAGATTACTACGTTTTAATTAAGTTTCAGAGAAAATTGACAAATTGGCTTATGAGTAAATAATTTTATAGCGCAGAAGAATTGATTAATTTGAATTAGTGAATTTACATTTTAAATATAAATAACTCAATTTAAATTAATTTAATTCCATAACTATTTTGTAATTTTGTGAATTTGATTAATGTAATCATGTGATAATTAATCTTAAAAAATTTGCATGCTTTATACGACAAAGCTAAAGGTGCTGAACTATTTATAAGATTATACCTATTATAAGACCCACTGTAACCACTTTTAAAGCAAATAAAAATTCTGATTCTAATTATTACTAAATTGAAGTAAATAACCAAGTATTTAAGTGGCGTTTATTAAACCATAATGTTTAAATACGGCCTTGTTAACTTGTTTGTCAACAAATTGATTAGCAGTTTTTTTATAAAAACGATGATGTTTTAGTTAAGCGAAATACTCACAAGCATCCCGTCAGTATCCTCAGTACCAACAGCATCCAGACGTTGGTGGAAAATGACGAGGCAACTGAAAAAATGGCGGACGCTACCATAGCCGGCAGCATCACGGAACGCCGGCCCAGCCGGTCACCCAGGTAGCCCCAGAGGAATGAGGTGCAGATTATACCTGGAGAATATACAGGGTGTAAAAAAAGGCTTAACGAAGCCTTAAACCACGAATTCTATACATAAAACCAAGTAGAATGCAAAAAATAATAATTGAAATGACTTATTTTTGGAATTAAAAAAAAATACTTATTTCTAACCGCAATGTATAGCGCGCACGCCACAGACTATGCCTGTGTGTGTAAGCGGTCGGCGGGCGAGCGGGTGGCGCGAGAGCACTGCGCCCGGTTTAAAAGACAGCGTAATTGTGTGCGTGCGCACGATTCATTGCCGGCTGTGCCTTTTAAAGGCCTTTTATGAAAGTGGTAGTGAATATTTTTATCATGTTTCTTTGTAAAAAAGTTTAGTATTATCAAACAGAAGTCAATTTTGTAAAAAATCTTTGAAAAACTGTAACTTTGACTGTCAATAACTCGGTAACCCGCCATTTCCCAGGTATAGTGTAAAAGAAAAAAAATATCATAATAATACGTAGAATATGTGGAATTTGGCTTCGTTAGGCCTTTTTTTACACCCGATATATATTTTTTGATTCAGGAAACAAACAGCTTTACAGTATTTCATTTAGTTTAAAAAATTAATCATACATTTTAAGGTTGTTTCTTGTGCTCAATATATTTTTTCTATGGGACCAACATTATCTTTATGGCCTTCCTTACCTACCTAACCTTTGTATAGGGAAACCAGGCCATTTTTAGATGATCAACATCGAAATCTCAAAAAATAATAAACCTAGACCTTGAATTTTGCAAGAGTACAACCAGAAAAAGCTTTCCTTAAAAATACAGATAATTCTTCTTCTTTGCGTGTTGACTCAGGCTTTATATGTGAGGACCAAAACTCAGCCACCAATAAAGCACTATCGGTGGCCTTGCAAAGATCTTCACGTGTGCAGGTGTAGCGACACGCAGGGCATGTTAGAAGATCAGCCATTGTCTGGGGGGAATACCGCATAGACATGCACCCTCCAAGCTGTAACCTCACCTGTGCATGTTCTCCCTGCAACGGCATACCTGGGTCCGTAACCTATTTAAGGACTTCCAGGTTGCCCAAGGCAGATCATGTCTAGGGGGAGTCGCTCTGATAGCTCTATATTCGGGTATATGGGATATTTCTCCTTCCATAGCTTTAAGCGGGCGTCTTTAGCATCCCCAATCTCAAAGGCTAATACAGATAATGATCAGAACCAAGTTGAAGAAAAGTTTTTACCAATCTTTTGTATCTCAAAACTCCCAAAGCGTTTCGGCACTAGTACGTCCCAAGAAATAAGATTGAATCACTGTCTAGCATCTCGTTCTTTTTTACTTTTATAGAATCCGAATTCAAAATAGATAAATAAACCTAAACTAACCTAAACACTAGCGTTAGCAAGTCTTTAGCCTTCAACTATTGCAAGACGGGTCAACGGCCAGGCAATAGTCCTGTAAAGGCTAAACCTATTAGCAGTTGTAATTTCATAATAAGAGGCCTTGTAATCGAATGCTAATAAGCTGATGTCAAATTATAAATAACTAGCTTTTGCTACAGGCATACACGCGTGGCGTTTGGATTGTCATAGAAATTCGTAACTGATCAATTATTACTGCTTATCCAATAGTGACTACAGAAAATAATATTTTTGGTGTCCTCTTAGAATTCGCTACTATTTTTTGATAATTTGCGAAACTTCTTTGGTAGTTAATTGAATCTATTTTGCCATTTATTCTGCGGTCTCTCGGGAAAAGTGCATTATTGTTATATAATTGGGGGAAAAAGGCATTTTTCGTTCCGAGAGGTCTTTTAAAACATCGTATATAACAACTTCTCCATAAAAACCTTAGAGCATTCAACCAACAGGAGACGCCATTGACAGGCATTCCCCTCTGCCACAAGTCTATGACCGCCGGTCACAGAGGTTATATAAAACTATTTGCAGCGCGTTCCGCCATCATTGTCAAATCACGGTGAACGTGGAAGGACCGCAGCTAAAAATGCCAAATTACGCCGTTTGCTCGTTTTAAAAAAGATCAGAAACATCTTATGTGCTAAAGGACAGCGTAAATTTTCATCTATAAGTATTATTGAGTTTAAATATTAGCAAATAATGCCTTAAAATTGCAAAAACCTCATAAAATTTGACAATCAAAAAGTGATACCAGTTAAAGGTAAAAAATCCTATTTAGCGTAATTTTTTATACTGAAGTACCCAACTTTAAAATCACACTGGTATTTCACGTTTGATATTGTTAATAATATTAATTACAATAGATGGTTATTGAATTAATGAAATGAAAATGAAAAAAATAAAAATGAAAATTATTTATTTGCTCAAAACATGGTGATACAAAGATGTTATTTTAGTGCATGTTCTCATGTTTAACAATATTGTCATGCAAATATTTATATAGATTAAAAGTTAAAATGTCGTTATTAGAATTCAATTGAAAGATAATTAATCACGGTCACAATTATATTAGTCTCATAATTTTAATATAGTAAAAATGAATAACATGTCAAAAATAATTATATATTATATATCACAGTTAACAAATTATGATTCTTGTTTAAGTTTACGCAATTTTTTTGGACTTAATACTTACTTTTAAAGTATCAATAGTCAATACTATAAATATTTGCATTTAATCGGTCTACTTCAATAATATAATATATTTGCGAACTTCACCTTATTCTGAAAATTTGAGATTTTTATTGATATACGCTGGCCACCCTGCAGCAAAATTGGTGATGGGATAGCACAAAAACAAAATATCGATTTAACCACTTGACCTTTAGGTCACCTAGAGTTGGCATTCCACCCGAATGTATTTCAAAAATGGGAATGTATTCGGAACATTCCCAATAAACCCACCCGTTGGGAAAATAAACGGGTGGATTAGGTTTTATTGTTTATATGAATTTATTTAACACAAAAATGATGTTAAGGCTCAGGTTACAAGCATTTTTGTTGTTATTTATTTACACATACAATAAAAACTGTATGGTGTTATAAATTTTGTTTATTTTGGTTGCTTTACTGTAAGATCCGTGTTATTTATATTATAATAGGCATTATTATAATGTGTCCATATTAAGATGCCACTAATATTAATTTACATTATTTTTGCGAAAATATAACATTACAAAAGGTTACGACAAAATCTTTGAGGCACCTAAAATATCTTATCATTTATCTTAAACTCTAGAGAAACATGTGTTTTGTACTTAGACATTTTGCTTGTTGCTAAAAGTTAACAGATTATTTATTATTTAAGCGTATGTTAAGGCTCGGACTATACTCATTTGGAAAACCGGTCCGGGTAAGTACGGTTTCAATCCATCGCTTCAGCAATAGCGTCATGTTTTCAAACGGATTCTTGCGGATTTGAAAATGTTTTGACAATACACCTGAAAACCAAAATTTGCAGGTATTTCTTGCAGTTTTAGGCTTGGACTTTAACCAGCCGGAATCTGTTAGAATCAGCTAGAATTCGTTCACGACGACCTTATTGCTTGCGATGGATTGAAACCGTACTTACCCGGACCGGTTTTTCGGCTGGGTATAGTCCAATCCTTAAACTCTACCATACTGACGTATATTAATAAATAACCCTGTAGATCTTAATGACAGCCAAAAGGAAAGTTTCTATCATCACCACTACCAGCCTATATCAGTCCACTGCTGGACACAGGCCTCACCAAAAGGAGGATTTTGCCATAATCGCCACGCTTGGCAGGCGGGTTGGCGATCGCAGTTTGGTAAAATATACATACATGGTACATAAAGTTTCTATCTTACACATAATAAAGAGTCTGTATTGAATAAAACATTATCATAATACTGGCAGAACTCATCGATAAAATTTATCGATAGTGTTAAGCACTATCTTCGTTTATTTAAAACTGACGTCACACTCGTGCATGGATAAGTTGCCCTTGTGTGTGAATATATTTGTGTGCGTCTAGTTTAAGCTAGTGTTAGATATTTTTTGTTGTGTGCGAGCGTAGCAACGTCATTGAAAATGCGTTAGTGTTAATTCCCTATGTGTGCGTTATTCCCTTCCCCCCGCAAGAAATGACAGACTTTTTCTCATAGAAATTAGCGAGCTTGTCGTCTCCTGTTGGTTGAATGCTCTAAGATAAAAACTGATGTCAGCTGGTTGACAGTTTAGTATGGGACAGTATTTTTATGCGATTTCGATGTTGGCCCCTTGTGAAAGTTATTGTAATACATGGGCAGGAGAATATGACTTTTGTCGTTTTCATCTCTCGTCAATACTCATACTGCAGCACAGTCACAGAATTTATGTAGAGCAAAATAAATGTCATTCCTACTAGGTCCCAACCCAAGCACCCAAGCCTGCTTATTTAAAAGTGGCATAACTGAAAAACAGAATACCAAATGAGTAATTACTTGTAAACTTTCGCGTTGCATAATTTAAAACTCAATGAAACGGGAATTAACGCGATCATAATTTAGGTACAAAATGTTACCTCTTTTGCCTGATGTTTCGATCGGGTTACACCGACCGTGGTCACAGGCTGACTGGAACAGCGATGACTTTACTCCGTATGAGGCAGATTCTTCATCTACCCTCATAATATTATTTTCACGCCAAGTACCGTCACACACTACACTCACTGTGTTCCTATTCTGCACACTAATCGCCGCGTCCGTATTCAGGTGAGAACTCGATCGCGAAACAAAACGAGATTGTTTATTTTTAATCACTGGATTCCATGTCGCGGATAATTTGAAACCGTCTTCCCGATTGAAATTTTTATACTTTTTGATTTCAATAGCTTCACGCAAAACTCTTGAATAAAAGTGGCGATCCGTGGAAAGAACTTGCGTTTGATGAAATTCAATCCAGTGATTAGTGCCCGATTCAAGAAGGATTCCAGTCAGCCTGTGACCACGGTCGGTGTAACCCAATCGAAACGTCAGGCAATTCCCGTTTCATTGAGTTTTAAACCAAATGAGTAAGTAATTGTTTGACACATTTGGTATTTTGGCTACTACTCTTAATTTAAGTCTTAAATTAGTAGCAGAATACCAAATGTGTCCAACAATTACAATGAGATCCAATTGATATTCAATAGCAGACTTGAGGCCCAGAGCCCCAACTGTGTGCTTCATGATCAGAACATACCAATAAAAGCAGCAGCAGTGACGAGCCCCTTGTACTCGCTGGTCAGGCCCAGGTCGCACTCCGCCGCAGTCACCACGTAGCTCATGCCGACGGACTCCATGGACACGTTCAGCAGAATCAGCCCACTGGTCAACAGCACTAAGTAGTTGAATCGGCCGTGACCTGGAATAAGATGGATACAATTTACCCCACTGATATTAAAACCGGCCACGTGCGTGTCGGACTCGCGCACGAAGGGTTTCGTACCATTTTCTATAAAAACGGCATAATAAATCACGTTTGTTGTATGGGAGCCCCCTTAAATATTTAGTTTATTCTGTTTTTTTTGTAGTTGTTGTTATAGCGGCAACAGAAATACATCACCTGAGAAAATTTCAACTGTCTCACTATCACGACCGATAGACCGACCGCCTGGTGTAGTGGTTTGCGCTCCGAAATACAATGCCTGGCGGTTGTGGGTTCGAATACCGCAAGGAGCAAATGTTAGTGTGATCACGAGCTTTTGTACTAATTCATGGATGTTTATAAACCTATTTAAGTATGTCTATCCGTTATTTAGTCGCCATAGTACAAGCTTTGCTTAGTTTGGGGCTAGCTAATTGGTGTGACTGTGGAAACAATTATTTATTGCTCTGATCCTAAAGAATGTAAGTAGCGAATGCACTTGTGTTATACTGAAACACTGTGCCAACCTAAATCAGAAACAACGACGGTGCCACAACACCCAGACCCGAGCCAATATACAAAGTAAATATTTCAGTTGAGACAACTGATAGTCTGTATCTTGCTACTCCCTAAGGTTTTCTTTTTTGCAGTTCACCAGATGCTTACTTAAGATACGGAAAGACGTACAAATAAGGCGGTTTTATCGCTTATAGTGATCACATCTAGATAACCTTCAGGTAGATGACAGCGATCGAGAATTACCTAAACATAGTTATTTTTTATATGGGCCAGTCATTATAAATATGATGACCTACGGAGCCGAAACGTGGATTATGACAGTAAAGCTGGCACACCGACTATATGTCACTCAGCGAGCTATGGAAAGGTCGATGCTTGGGATTTCGTTAAAGGATAAAATCCGAAATGAGATCATCAGGCAAAGGACTAAAGTAAAGGACATAGTCCAAAAATGTAGCAAGCTTAAGTGGCAGTGGGCTGGCCACATCTGTCGCAGAACCGATGAAAGGCGGAGTAAACGGGTTCTCGAGTGGAGACCACGCCTAGGCAAACGTAGTGTAGGACGACCTCTAGCTCGATGGACCGACGACCTTAGGAAGATGGCTGGCAGTGGATGGATGAAAAAAGCGGGAGATCGTGCTCTTTGGCGCTCTTTGGGGGAGGCCTACGTCCAGCAGTGGACTGCAATAGGCTGAGATGATTATAAATATTGCTATATGATGGTCGTGCATAATTTAGAAATATTGAGCTAGTCAAACGTAATGTAGCACGCCCCTAAGCTCGATGTATCGACGACCTTAGAAAGATGGCTGGCAGTAAATGAAAAAAGCAGGAGATCGTGCTCTTTGACGCTCTTTAGGGGACTTACGTCCAGCAGTGGGCTGCGATAGGCTGAGATGATGATGATGATGAGCTACGCAAGGCTGCTGGTGGGTGAAAAAAAAATGCCGAAGATCGGGCTAAGAGGAAGATCTCTCTGCCTTGGTAGAGGCCTGTGTCTAGCCCTTTTAGGTTTCCGTACCCAAAGGGTAAAACGGGACCTTATTACTAAGACTCCGCTGTCCATCCGTCTCATATCTATCTGCCTGTCCGTCTACCACCAGGCTGTATCTCATGACCCGTAATAGTTAGACATTGAAATTTTCACAGATGATGTATTCCTGTTGCCATTATAACAACAAGTAATAAAAAACAGAATAAAATATTATACCTATACATAAATTGAAAACAATAATTAAAATATTCATAACTACAAATACCAGTAGTTTAAAAATAAGTTAAAGTAAGTCAAAAGATTCGATTTAAAAGATGTAGGTATAGGTCTGAAATACGATCTTTCATGTCATCAAATGTTTGTTCGATAAATCAGTATTGAAATTAATTTGTTCTTATATTGTAATAATTTGAACAACGTTGCTCATTTTGAAAAGAGATATAACAGAAATCCCACTGATATTAACCATGAACTTAATTATTAACAGGCTTAAAAGTTATATAATGGGATTGCAAGCGGACATCATTAAAGCTAGTTACCCAAGTTTGGTGAAGACAAAGTCATTGACCCACGAAATAATTGGCTTAATGTTTCGTTAGTTGGCTTAAAGCCTAAACACGATCGGATTCTTTCACGTAACGAGAGATATGATACAGCTGGGTTTATAAAGGAGGTGTCTCAAGTTACAATTGTTCGAAGAATTTTTTGTTACGTAAGCTAATAGCATTAATATAGTTGAACATATAACTTTGAAAAGTCATTAAAGGTGTTCTTCTAACATAACCATATACCTACATAAATATTGTGGTGTAGACAGAATTTTGATAGAAATAAAATTGAATATTTTCACTTTCACACATAGGTACTCAGAAATTGATAAGTATCAGTCCACTGCTGGACCCAGGCCTCTCCAAAAGGAGGATTTTGCCATAATCGCCACGCTTGGCAGGCGGGTTGGCGATCGCAGTTTGGCCAATGGTGGAGAGGAGACGCTGCTGCCCGTCTTCTTGTGGCGGTTATTCTGTAGTCGCCTCTTACGACACCCATAGGAAGAGAAGAGGTGGTGCAATTCTGCTAGTAGCTATACCTATGTAAAATCTCTTTTCAAAATGATGTTAATAAATTTGTGACTACCTTTGTGCTAATATAAATGCATATTTATCTTAGCACATAGTACCTTTTTCGTGTTTATATTATGATCATTATTTAACACCTTAAATAAGACGAAGAAATTGCTTTAACAGGATATTGTATTTATAAAAATTACCAACTTTTATTTTGGCTCCAATAACGTTATGAAAACAAAAAAGTTCACCATACAAAATATTAATTCATATCTTTAAGATAAGTGTACCTAGGTCATGGACGTTTGTAAAACTATTAAGGTATGTTTATCCGCTATCTAGTTGTACGAATACAAGCTTTGCTTAGTTTGGAGCTAGAGGTTTGATTGTGAAAACATATTGCTAAAATAGTAGCTTAAGATTTACTGGCTTAACTTAGTACTTAGTGGTACTTACTGGTACTCAATAACATAACAAAATTGTTTTTTTTTTGCACCGAGACACTAGCGAATTTTGATCTTTAGTAAACTGCTTAATTTTTACATACTTGTATCATATAAAATCTTTACAGAAAATCGATCCGAAAATCATAAAACGACCTATTTTTAAGATTTTTTTCTATCGAGCCAAGTTATTATTATCGTGTTTTGGTTTCACCGAGACATTAGATAAAAGAGCAAATATTTTAATAGTATTTTTATTTTTCTTATAATATCCTTAGTTTTGTGAATAAATCCGCCGGAAGATGACTAAAAGTTAAATACTCCCGCCTTAAATTCACAACTTTATGAAATGAAATGAAATGAAATGAAATGAAATGAAATAATTTATTTGCGCAAAACATGGTGTGACACAGGTGTTAATATTATTATAACAGTACTCACGTTTTACCTTTTTACATGGCATGCAAATATTTATAAGTAATTGCGAATAATAAAACAAATCTAATTAAAAAAATATCAAATGTCAAGTTAATTGGATGTCGAATATTTTTTAATTTATTGCGAAAAACAAATTAAATTGAAGTACCAAATGTCAAATAATATGTCAAGCTAATATTTTAGGATATCAAATTAATTTATTTATTAAAAATGTCACTGACTTTATAAAAATTCTTATCACTGAGCCATTTTACAAGTTTTCTTTTAAAGCATACATTTGGTAACTGTTTAATGTCATTTGGAAGTGCATTGTAAATCTTAACACACATAGCATCACATTGTCTATGATAATGTTGTAGTTTTGGTAAAAAATTATACACTAATTTATTTAGATCCCTGAGCCTTAAGCTATGATCGTCCCTTCGCTTTTTGAACAACATTATATTATTTTTGACAAATACAGCTACTTCAAGGATGTACATACAAGGTAATGGCAATATTTGTAAACTTCTAAATACAGGTTCACAAGACTGACGAGAGGACATACCACAAATTGCCCTTATGCACTTTTTTTGCGCTTTAAACAGAAAATTCAAGTCAGTGGAATTTCCCCAAACCAAAAGTCCATACTTCAGGATTGAGCCAATATATCCTTGATATGCTGCAAGACAAGTTTGCAAGGTAGACGTGTGACGCAGTCTTCTCAAAACAAACACGTAGCGATTTATTTTATCCCTTAAGGCTCCAATTTGTAGTTTCCAATCACAATTATCATCTATTATAATCCCCAAAAATTTTGTATTGTCAACTTCTTGTATATTTATTCCATTATAATTAATATTAAGTTTTTGTTTAGTCTGTCTAATTGTACCAAATTGTATATAGTTCGTTTTGTTTATATTTACCGTCAAATTATTATCATAGAGCCATGTTACTATTTTGTCAATTGTAATATTAATGTCAGATTCATAGATTTCAGAATTTTCTCTAAAAGGAACTACTACAGAAACATCATCTGCAAATAATATACATTTTTGATTAGTTACTTCAGGAATGTCATTTATGTAAAGTAAAAAGAGTAATGGACCTAGGACACTTCCTTGTGGAACACCACATGCATTTATCAAAAACTGTGATCTGTGATTTATAACATTGAAATTCCGATCTAGACTCGCAATTTCTACAGCCTGTTTCCTATTTCTTAAGAAAGATTCTAACCAGTTTTGTGCCAAACCCCTCACTCCCATATTTTCTAGTTTAAGAAGTAGCAAGTCATGAGAAACAAAGTCAAAAGCACGAGTCATATCAAAGAAAATTGTTGTTGCAGGAATTTTTGCATTTATGTTTTGTAAAGTATGTTTATAAAGATAGTAGGATATAGATAAATCTGTAGCATATTATCTAAAATGAATATTACTTAATAAATATAAAAAAACATTACTTTGGTTATCTGGGTCAATAATTTATTAGTTCATTCGTTTTTGTATATCAACCCGTAGTAAACAATTCTGATAATTTTGATTGATGAGCGTAAAAATTTAACTAGGTATATTCAATTAAATTTCTTAATAAGCGTATAAATATAATTATCTACTATTGCAACATTATGTCAAGGTCTTTAAATAAGATAATAAGTCATTCTAAAAATTTTACACCTATGACGCAATAAATGAATATTCGTATTAATTAAACTGAATCCGTCCCGTCTCTCAAATCCAAGCCTGATGGTGTTTAAAAAATATCTGTCACGGCTGCAATGGATACAAGTATTGCGTAGGTATGTAGATTACAAAAATAAATAAATGCTTAAAATAAATAATGAATATTAAAAATTAAGTTCATTTTGTCCAAAACCGTCCACACCTGCCCACTAAACTAGCCCACTCGTACGAGTCGTCTTGCCCTTGCGCATTGTCAAATGCGGATGGCAGAATGTGCTAAACATGAAGCAATTATTTATTTATTTATCGTCTCTTCTTAAATAATTACTTAACCATCCGTGGCAAGCAACTTCTTCACTATTTATAAAAGACAGGCTTTCACCCATTGCATTCGTGGCAGATATTTTGAAACACCTTACATACTGAACAAGAGTAACAAGACCTGGTTTATGTAATACCTGAGATAAAAGAACTGAATTGCGATCACGACTATAAAGGCTCATTGTCTGGTTCCTCGTAACGCAAGAATTCAACTCTTAGGCGCTTTGCAGACGGCGGGGCGGGCCGGGCCCGGTCTGTCCGTGAAGCAATAAAGACCGCGTAAGCACACCGCCGCGCCGCCAGTGACCGCCGGGCACCTGCGGCGCGGTCTTTTTGCCCTCCGTGTGCGTTGGTAGGATTCCCTTTGCGCTATACTTCGCGGTGAAATTGACCGGCCCGGCCCGCCCCGCCGTATGCAAAACACCTTAGGATAGGACACTTGTCCACTGAGTCGTCAACTGTGAATGAACAGAAGTCGGCTACCATTTTTTAAAATCGCATGTCTACAGAACAGCCGAGCGCGTAATATATGTCACCTGCGCCATCTCAGCTGTCGGCTTCCGTGGAAAAGCATCCTTACATTGGCACGATAAATCTGGCCTATATTATAAATATATTTTGAATCGTATGTTTGTGTTTACACCGCAGCGTTGTATGCATTTTGTGACCGGCTGCGGAGGTTGTGACTCCCACTGTCCATTTTTAGAAAGTGCAACCCAAATACTCGAAGTGCATAGTGGGCGTTCCATTATTTGGCTGCATTGGAAACTGGTTCGGACTGTTATAAGACTTACCGTACTATATTCTAATAAGATTTTAATGCTGGACGGATTAAATGATAAATAAACACACTTCCCTACAATCCGCCCATCCAGCACAAACTAATTCAAAAACTCACTGGATCGGCGGTTGATAACGGAATTTATTTTATACATCCATGACTATAAGGTTTGTGTGATTAGCTCCATACGGAAACAGAACCCACAACCACCTGGTCATGTAGTCTGGAGCGCAAACCACTATCACACACTGCAATTTTCGAGGTGTTTGTAAGGAGATTGTTGCAAGAATCAATCAATTGCGCAGATGTGAAGTGACAAGAATGCACAAGACAGCTAGGGAATAAATTAAGTAAATTTGAAGTAATATTTGAATTTTAGTATGTTCCTGCCCCTCTAGCATGTGCAACAAAACACGATATGATACGATATGATATAGCGATTTATCGCATTTTTTTTTTTTAAATATGAACTTTTATATATGAAGCGAGCATAACTGTGACGTTGCCAGCACGGACATGCTTACCTGTTTCAATAAAAATTCAAGATGGCGGCTATGTTATCATATTTGAAAGTAAATAGGCGATAAATCGCTATATCATATCGTATCATATCGTGTTTTGTTGATCGTGCTAGAGGGGCAGGTACCATGGTACCGTGGACCGTGTCTCTTAATAAAAACCGTGTTTCTTGAAATCGTTTATCTTGGTTTGGAAACGCGATGAAAAATTAAAGGTATCTGACGACAAGAGCGATGAGTCGACATAAATGATACCTGATGATAAGGATAAAGTGACTTGAGTAGAGATGATTGGATTATAAATAATATGACTGAGGAGAAGAGAGATAAAGACTGGCCGAAACATGAAAAAGGAAAACATCTACACGGATCCCAAATATTCTCAAAAGACTGGTAACAAAACAGAGAATTGATTTACAGACATTTGAAGAGTTAGCTACGGAACAACAAATGAATGCTAATTTACTTATTTTGTTTACATTAATTCAAGGTAATGTTATGTCACCAATTAATATCATGTTACAGTTCTCTTATATGTAACCATACTACTTACCGGACGCACTAACATAAATAAAGGTTTTTGCATCAATACAATTCATTAAATAGGTATATCTTACGAATCTTTTAAAATTATCTGACTAATGCATTAAGTATATGTATTTTACATAGTATAATAATTTTATGTGTCTTCAAAGTTATTTTTCTCTTAAAGTACCTACTGTTTGTTTTCTGTGGTACGCAATAAGGAAAGGTTTTTTAATATTTGTTGTTATAGCGGCAACAGAAATACATCATCTGTGAAAATTTCAACTCTCTAACTATCACGGTCCATGAGATACAGCCTGGTGACAGACAGACAGACAAACGGACAGACGGACAGACGGACAGACGGACAGACGGACAGACGGACAGACGGACAGACGGACAGACGGACAGACGGACAGACGGACAGACGGACAGACGGACAGACGGACAGACGGACAGACGGACAGACGGACAGACGGACAGACGGACAGACGGACAGACGGACAGACGGACAGACGGACAGACGGACAGACGGACAGACGGACAGACGGACAGACGGACAGACGGACAGACAGCCTTAGCCTTTATTTATCAAACCAAGGGCAAAAATTGCATAGCCAATGACTTTTTGTAGCCAATGACCTTGCACTTGACCACAAGTTTCCACGGGGATTAACTTAGTATCGTTTACTTATAATAACTGACGACCTCCGTAGCCGAGAGCCGAACACGCCGAACTATGATGTCGCCATCTCTGAGGTTCCGGGTTCGATTCCCGGTCGGATCAATGTAGAAAACTACCTTATTTATATCGGCTCGGGTCTGGGTGTTGTGAGACCGTCGTCGTTTCTGATTTCTATAACACAAGTGCTTTAGCTACTTACCTTAGGACGTATTTGATGTTTAATATTTATATTCATTTATAGGTGCGTATGTAATGCAAACTATCTTCATTTGTATTATTAAATAGTTTTCTGTCAAATAATATACCTAATAATAAAATAATCTACTAATATTATAAATGCGAAAGTATGGATGTATAGATGTTTGTTACTTACTCTTTCACACAAAAACTACTGAACGGATTTGGATGAAATTTTCCACACGAATAGCATATGATCTGAATTAATAATAAAGGATATTTTTAACCAAGTTTAATGTTCCTGTGGGATATCACGACATAGTATAAAACAAAGTCGCTTTCTCTGTCCCTATATCCCTATGTATGCTTAAATCTTTAAAACTACGCAACGGATTTTGATGCGGTTTTTTTATAGATAGAGTGATTGAAGAGGAAGGTTAATATGTATAATAACTAATAAAAATAAGTGTATTAAGTATCAGCATTGCACCCGTGCGAAGCCGGGCGGGTCGCTAGTATTGAATAAACTAAAGAACACGCGAGCGAAGACGCGGGCAACAGCTAGTTGTTGAATAAATAATAAACTGTGTAATTGTTTGGATATGTTAAATAGATGGATGCAAATATACGACTTTCGAACAGTAGGTATATAAAAACGCATGTATCATTGATTTACTTATTTTTTTTGCATGAAAAGGCGATAACTTTTATCGCCGTTGATATCAATATTGCTTTCAAGCTAGTTACAATTCATGTATCAGTATATTGACACTTTAAAAGGGTTAACGATTTTATAAAAAAAACTGTATTCTTCAACTTACCAGCCAATTCAAACGCATCTTCAAAAAACACCTCATCCTCATCTCGATTCTTTTCATAATCCGATGCGCTTTCCTTCTTCATTTTTATTCTAATAACACTTTGTAACAAATCACTGATTTACTTAGCTAGAACATGATTTGGTGTAATCACTATAAACACATTTCTTGGTAGGTTTTAAGAAGTTAATAATATGTTTTCATTTAAAGATTTACTAAATAATAAATGTGTTGGTTATAAAAATTTCACGCGTGTGTACCGCGCGTACTCTTAGCGTGTACTAAAATAGTGACTCGAGACGCGTGCGCTGGCGTGGGACCGATCAGGACCGATATAATATAGTGCTGATAATACCACTGGCGAAATAAAATGTTTTTTGGTTCGAGTACATTTAGGTATAATGTACTAGCGTACTAGAGAACACATCTCGAACTAAATGTTTCAGCCAAGCATTGTAGTCCAGTGGACTACAAAGCTGCAGTCAGTGTCAATAATTGAAGTTGTCAAAACTGCTTCTTTATTGTTCACCGTTCAAACTTTGTAGTCCACCGGGCTACAATGCTTGGCTGAAACATTTAGTTCGAGACGTGTTCTCTAGCCTATCAAGCGGCAAAGACCTTCCGGCTGGTCCATAACAATATTTTTTTGATTGTGTCTCTTGACCTTGGCCTGACAGGGCTAGTACCTCAATGTTTGAGTAAGCGTATCGTGATTGCAAAGTGTTGTTTTGCTTCTTCATACATACCTACAAACGCGAGGATTATTAATGAAACAGCAATATTTTTTCATGATTTCAATGATTGGCATAGTAATAAAAGCAGTTTTTTTGTATTCATAAACACATTTGCATTGAAGATAAATAACACTTGAAAAAATCATTGACCTCAGGTGGGACTCGAACCCACGTCCCATCGCATACCGGGCGAGTGCTTTGACCACTAAGCTACGGAGGACGTCACGTGACAAGATGAAATTCCTCAAGTGTTTTTTCTCGCTGTCAAAGCCAGCGTATTCTGATCAATGTTGTAGCTATATGTATAGCTGAGAAGTATACTACCGTCAACACCCCATAGAAATATTTTTACAAATATTTGACAATTGGTTAAGATCAGAAATGCTTAAACATTGTAAATTTTTGTTTTTAGCAATTCCATGCCATGAAGCCAAATTTAAGAATGCAAATGTTAATTAAACCTTAACATTTGCATTCTTAAATTTGGCTTCAATTCAGAACCACACACCAACAGGGGTTAATAAAATTTTAAAAATAAAATGTGACCAGTCATTGATAAAAATGAAATCGTAATCGGTTCACATTTGGCGTGGATATGTGGTAAGTACACATAGCGGAAAAATTGCCTTGTTCTTTTTGAAAGTTGGTCGAGAATATTTGGTTCCTTTCCTATTAAGAAAATTCCTATGGTTGTACCTAGTTTGCTAAGGCCCGGTTTTCACCAAAGCGGACAGGAGAAGAGAAGTTTCATTTTTCTATAGAATTTCGTACCGCGCTCCTTTCCCTCGTTCGCTCGCGGCACAAAATTCTATAGAAAAATAAAACATCTCTTCTCCTTAGCTTTGGTGGAAACCGATCCTAATGCTTGGTCTCCACTGGAACCATTATTAACCGATATTGTGAGAAACTCATGGCCTTCTTCTTGTAGTGCCACTCCACTACTGGAGGTTGGCCGTCAGCTCCGCAAACTTAATCATCTTCTTTGTCACATGTGGTCATGTGTTCCTCACAATATCTATTTACATTTAAATAGTACAGGTTCAATCATTATTTCCTCGTTAGATAATGTATCCTAGTTTCCAATGCATATTAACTTCTAACATTCATAACAATTTGTTATCAATAAAGTTATGTATTTCGTCATCTGTAACATGGCAGTTACTATCGAATTCACAAATTATTATACTGTTTTAAGATGTAATTCACATAAATTGTAATCTATTATATTGGTGTAGTGGTTCGCGCTCCGTACTGCAATGCCTGGTTGCGGGTTCGAATCCCGCGAGGGGCAAATGTTAATGTGATGAGCACGAGCATTTGCACCTAAGACATGGATGTTTATAAACGTATTTAAGTATGTTTATCCGTTATCTAGCCGCCATAGCACAAGCTTTGCTTAGTTTGGGGCTAGATAATTGGTGTGATTGTGAAAACAATTTATTTATTTATATTTATTTATCATTGAATATCGTTATACAAATTTTCTACATTTATTTTAGGCAGAAGCAGTTTATTACATGAGATGCCGACATACTTGTAAATTTATTATGATAGAATTATGTTTATTGGACACACACAAATACACAAAATTAAAATATTATATAATTTAAATTCATCGAAATTCATTGGCGAAAAAACACCGCCATGTCGATGCACTAGCCAGTAGTTTAATAATATTCTCTTTGTTTGTAGGGATCCGTACCAAAAGGGTAAAACGGGACCCTATTACTAAGGCTCCGCTGTCCGTCTGTCTGTCTGTCTGTCCATCTATTACCAGGCTGTATCTCATGCGGATGCCGAACAGATGATGTATCTGTTGCCGCTATAACAACTAAAATACCAAGAATAAAATAAGTGTTTAAGGGGGCTCCCATACAAAAACGTGTTTTTTGCCGTTTTTATAGATAATGGTACGAAACCCTTCGTGCGCGAGTCCGACTCGCACATGGCCGGTTTTTTTTTACTTTTGTGTTTTAGATTTGTTTTATTTTTGTAATATTGCGTGTGTCTAATAAAAAATGATCTATTCTATTCTATTTCTAAAACAAAACAAGATAATCATTGGTTAGCCTATCAATGTGGTATCTAATGGGAACCAGCTCAGCGTGACAATCATCAGGAGGCTACTTTTGAATGCTTAAAAAATTACGACTCCTGGTGTAGTGGTTCGCGCTCCGGTCTACAAAATCCAAGTGGTTTCGGGTTGGAATTAACAATAATACATAATACCTAACTTCAAGACCTGTGAAATTTGATTTTGTTAAGACTTGGGTTGGAAATGGTCTGCGTGTAATTGTGGTAAACATTGAGGTATAATGTACTAGCGTACTAGAGAACACATCTCGAACTAAATGTTTCAGCCAAGAATTGTAGTCCAGTGGACTACAAAGCTTCAGTCAGTGTCAATAATTGAAGTTGTCAAAACTGCTTCTTGATTGTTCAACACTACCTACAATGCTTGGTTGCAACATTTGAGATGTGTTCTCTAGTACGCTAGTACATTATACCTCAATGGTGGTAAACTAGATAGTGGAGTACTTAAATAGAAATAAATCACGTTATTAAGTACGTACAAAAAATTAAAAAAACGGAATCCTTAGGATCATTCGTGCGTCTGTCTGTCCGTCCGTCTGTCACAGCCAATTTGCTCCGAATCTACTGGACCTAATCAGGTGAAATCTGGAAGGATGGTGTTAGCCTATCACCCAAACACAGATGTGTAAAGTAAATATATATTTTTTAATTATGGGTCATTTACGAGGTACAATTAATTAGGAAATTAAAAAAAAGATTTGCGAACCTAACTGTGTCATATATTTATTTTTATTCATGAAAGAAAACGAAAATAAACCATTCCAACGCCTAAAATTAAAAAAAAATTTAGAAAATATAATTCATTGCTTGTTAACAGGAAAACCTATAAGAATTCTATCAATTGAAACTAGTGGCAGGCAAGGCACACACATTTGACTTTGACATTGTACTGAACCCTCACCACGCAAGTTCAACTCGCATTTGGTCGGTTTTTTTTAATTATCACGACCTAACCTCTAAAGATAAGCTAGTGAACTGCGTTTCTAAATAATCATACAGATAACGTTAACTCCATGTGTCTAATCTATTTTGTAATTGTTTCTCAATGATTTGGTTCTCAAATCTGCCGACAACGTCAAGCGTAAGTCGAAGGTTATCGGACGCCATTCATTGTGATATGAATAGCGTCTCGTTAACACAAGTGTTGATTATAAATATTGTATTCATTCAGGCACAGAGTAAATAAGTCAGTTAATCCCACTTATAACTTTCGCATTTATAAAAATGCGAAAGTCTGTGAGGATGTTTGTATGTTTGTGACTCAATCACGCGTTAATCACACGATTTAGATTGAATTTCGCACACATATAGAATATGATCTGGATTAACATATAGGATACTTTTTATCCCGGTCAAATGTTCCTGCGGGATATTTTTGTGTATATTGTTATTTATTTGAACGTCCGCGTTATGTATCATACCAAACATTCTGTAGTCCTCGCAAACAACATTGCGGGCACAGCTACTATTGAATAAACTAAAGACCGCGAGCGAAGTCACGGGCAACAGCTAGTTCTTTAATAAATACGCAATCAGCTGTCAATATACAGTGTCGCAGCTAACTGGCTATATTAGCTGTTCAATTAACTGCCTAGCCTTTTTACTAAGCATCGCCATTCAACCATTGCCTGATTAATATTCAATCAAATAGCTAGGCAAATGGAAAGAATCTATAAGTTTTACTATGGATGCAATATCGAAAAAACTAAAATAAAACTTGTCATTATTTACCAAGCAAATAATTTCTATTTTTTACGACCCGATTAGTATGGCGCGTTTACCCCAAGAATATCAAATTCAAATACCAGTTTCTATTATTTTTTTTATTTTAACAGACACATTTAAAAACCGGCCAAGTACGAGTCGAACTCGCGCACCAAGGATTCCGTTCCGTACCATTTTCTATAAAAACGGCAAAAAAATACACGTTTGTTGTATGGGAGCCCCCTTAAATATTTATTGTATTCTGGTTCTTCTCTAACTATCACGGTTCATAAGATACAGCCTAGTGACAGACGGACAGCGGAGCCTTAGTAATAGGGTCCCGTTTTACCCTTTGGGTACGGAACCCTAAAACGGACATCAATTTATTCAGAAACTACAAACCTTCAAAACTTCTAAGTACTACTTATACAAAAACCAAAAACAATAAAATTAATTGATAAAAAAAATAAAAAAACCCGACTGCGTAAAAACTGAACTTAAAAAATGAAAACAAGATTTAAAGAATCAATTTGCAGTCTGAGGCATCACATCCATGTTACTTGATTCGACTTTTTCTACACGGATTTAAATTACTTAATTAGGTACTAACGCAGTGCAGTGCAAGTCAATCATCATTATGCTGTTAATGGATTTGATGACTGCAAATTTGGAAAACAAAGTATTGAGTACTATTAGCACTGAAAATATGTGACCCTAAGTTAATAAAAGAAAGTTTCAAAATCATTTTATCAGTATTGCAGATCCGTTTTTCGCGCGTGAGTTATGTTCCCGCGGGAATTTCGGGAAATAACATACCCCTTGTCACTCCTACAGTTGATACGAATTTATTGATTCAATATTATACTTTTATATCCGTTTAACGGTTTAGGCTGTAGGGCGTGCCCAAGAAATAGATATACTTACATACATACGCTCGAAAAACATAACCCTCGTTTGGCAGTCGGGTCAAAATAAACTTACCTATAAAAAATAAAAGCGTATCCATGAGGCAAGGATCGAGAATGCTTTCAGCGTTTCCTCGCTGAATTAAACAAATAATTAAAAATCCAAATTGGCTTTATTTTAGTTAGGACTGAAGTTGGGAGACGCCCCTGGCAAAATACATTTTCTGATATCACAAAGATATTCATTCCTTCAAGACAATTGACGACCTCCGTAGCTGAGAGGCGAGCACGCCGGACTTTAAATGGCGCCGCCATCTTTGAGGTTCCGGGTTCGATCCCCGGTCGGGTCAATGTAGAAAACGAGCTTTTCTATATTGGCTCGGGTTTGGGTGTTGTGGTACCGTCGTTGTTTCTGATTTCTATAACACAAGTGCTTTAGCTACTTACCTTAGGATCAGAGCAATGTATGTGATGTTGTCCAATAAGTATTAAGTATTTATAAGTATTTAAGACTTTGACAATTAGTGTATTGACTTGTATCGACTTGACTTTAGATTGTTATTGTTTTTCACATTATTCTCATTAGTGTATTTCGATGTACTTACTTGAAATGCTAAAATTTTGTTTTTATTTTTTTTTGTTCGGTGACTCTCTCTACCTCAATGGTTTCCAATGCAACCTTTGCTATGGCAAAATAGCTGAGTGGCAACCATTTTGGTATTATATCACAGTATTGCTCTTAATTACTGATTGTATGTAGTTTCTATTATTTGTGATATGAGCCAAATAAATACTTTTTCTTTCTTTCTTTCTTTCCTTTTGGTTCCTCATATTTCTTGACCAACTTCTAGTCAGGAAACGCTAAACCATGATGCTTTACACGTGTCTTTATAGCATTTAAATTTGAATATCGGATTCAAGTGCCTATTTAAAAGCCAAAAATAAACTAATTTTAATTTTGATAGACTGTGATAAAGTTGAGATTTTAATCAAATCATATTAAAATGTTTCTAGTAGAAGTCTAGGAACATTTAAATATGATTTATTGGGTATTATAAATAACAACCTTGTTTTAGGGTTCCGTATTTCTTCACTTTAGACTCCTAGAAGTAAAAGAGTATTCAAGATATTACAAAGCATACGCTGTCTGTCTGTCTGTTTGATATTTTTAAAGATTTGGTTAGGTAAATAGTAAGTTGCTTGTCAAGTTTTTAAATGTAATTAGGTATAAATGTAATTAAAACCGGCAAAGTATTAATCGGACTCGCGCACCGAGGGTTCAGTACAAACATGCAAGCATGTAAATAGTAATATTAGAATATTTTCTGTATAAAGCAAATTAAAAAAATATATATTTGTAAGACATTTGTAACAATTGTAAACTGTGGCATTTATTTGGGACATTAGAATAAGAAATGAAGTTATTAATTATATAGTTCGTACATAACATTATCATTATCTGCATTACCTCAAGGTTGACTGGTAGGGAATGCTGTATAGCATTAAGTCCGCCAATTGTACTCACCTGTGCAATAAAGTTTAAATAAATAAAATAACGGGCGTGTCGTATCGAAAATGTTCATCTTTTGAGGATTCCGTAACCAAAGGGTAAAACGGGACCCTATTACTAAGACTCCGCTGTCCGTATGTCCGTCTGGCTGTTCGTCTGTCTATCCGTCTGTCAGCAGGCTATATCTCATGAACCGTGATAGCTAGAGACTTAAAATTTTCACAGATGATGTATTTCTGTTGCCGCTATAACAACAAATACTAAAAAACAGGATACAATAAATATTTAAGCGGGCTCCCATACACCAAACGTGATTTTTTTGCCGTTTTTATAGAAAATGGTACAGAACCCTTCGGGCGCGAGTACGACTCGCACTTGGCCGGTTTTTTTTCAAGTTAATTTTATATACAAAATGGCTTACAGATTATTGCCTTTTCTTGTTCTATAAAACATTGCTTTGTGCGTTGCATAATTCCAGGTCAATGTGAGATTCCCTCTAGGTTTTGACTCTTTGACATCAAAAACCGGCCAAGTGCGAGTCGGACTCGCGCACGAAGAGTTCCGTAACATTTTCTATAAAAACGGCAAAAAAAATCTCGTTTGTTGTATGGGAGTCCCCTTAAATATTTATTGTATTCTGTTTTTCAGTTGTTGTTATCGCGGCAATAGAAATACATCATCTGTGAAAATTTCAATTTTCTATCTATCACGGTTCATTAGATACAGCTTAGTGACAGGGACAGACGGACAGACAGACGGACGGACAGCGGAGCCTTAGTAATACGGTCCCGTTTTACCCTTTGAGTGCCGCACCCTAAAAACCGGCCAAGTGCGTGTCGCACCACGCACAGTGTAGGTTCCGTAGTAGCCCATCGTAACCACAATATATTTCACTAATTACTTCATTTAAGTCACTTTTAATGTTTTCCTCTAAGGAATTTTTGAAAGGCGCGTTGCTCCACCGAGGTTAAGGTTACTCTTTTCAGAGCCTACTGCTCTTCCTTTTACACAAGCAGCCTCTGGACTAGCTACACGCAAAAACAGTATAGCGCTCTGCGCGTTCAATATAATAACGCTTTTAGGGCGCTGATGGGGCTGCCTCGATTCTGTAGCGCGTCAGGGATGTTCGCTGAGGCGCGAGTAGATTGTTTTTATACCATAATGCGCAAGCGGTGCGCGTCTCTGATGCGCAGGGTGCGGGCTAGCGCCAACGGCGTCCTGAGCATGTTTGCCGAGAGGTTTGACTGTCATTACGTGAATCATTGCTCAATGATGCACGTAATGACAGGCTGACGAACAAATAGTAAATACCATTTTGTCAATAATATTACTAACACTAGGCTAAGATAATTTTTATTCTTTTACTAACACACTATGATCTTATGTTGGTCGAAATAAAGATTTTATTATTATTATTATTATTAAGTTGAACGACTATAACTCCTAAAATAACTAATCTATCTTAACCGTTATGATTTTCCTTAAAAGTCGTAGCTACCCCTAAGTAATTTTAAAAGCACCTATTCAACGATATCCAACACAATGGGGTGAAAAAAAAAATCATTCCCAAGCTACAAGTATGGGAGCTACCCTAAAAAAATATTTTTCAAAATTGTATTCTATCACTTTGTCGGCTTGCTACATTTTTGGTTTAAGCTTAAGTGGCACTGGGCTGGCCACATCTGTCGCAGAACCGATGAAAGGTGGAGTAAACGGGTTCTCGAGTGTAGACCACGCCTAGGCAAACGTAGTGTAGGACGCCCCCCAGCTTGATGGACCGACGACCTTAGGAAGATGCTGGCTGCTGGCTGGCAGTGGATGGATGAAAAAAGCGGGAGATCGTGCTCTTTGGCGCTCTTTAAGGGAAGGCCTACGTCCAGCAGTTAACTGCAATAGGCTGATATGATGATGACTTTGTCAGCGTAATTGATAACATATCTCCACAAAATAACAGCTCTCTAGGGTTAGTCTCCAAGCAAAACCTCGGTCGGACAGACAGACAGACAGACAGACATGACGAAACTATAAAGGTTCCTTATCAGGACCACGGAACCCCAAAAAATATGGCATAAATAAGCCATATTTTGATTGCGATGACCTAGAAGATTTTTTTAACACATTTGCCAAGGATTGCAGACGAGTTTTTAATAATATTTTCAACTTGTCACCGAAATGCGTTCCTGAAGAAAACGATCTTGACGAACAGACAGACAATGAAGTGATCATATTAATTCCTTTTTACCTTTTGATGTTAACAAACCCTTATAAGTTCACGGTCGAGTCCATTCGTTTGTAATTTTTGATAAACTTAAGAGTTTGAACTTACAAATCGTCAGTTTATGTTAATTATTGAATAAAAACAATCAATCACTATAAAACTTATCTAATGAGGCAATTTAAACCGCATTATAGAAGAAAGGTGGACAATAAGCGGTCACTGCACCACATGAGTAAAGAAACGGAACAGAGACAAAGCTTCATACGAATGCGCTGTGATAGGTACATCACTACAAGTGCAACGCGTGTGTGTGCGTGTCCACTGGCCGCTTGTCTCGTATGAGCCGAAACCGCTTCAAACTAGATCAGCCAGTGGTCAATCTCAGGGCTGGTGTGCAGGGTGCGTGTTTTGTTTTTGTTATCGAGTTTCTCACATAATACGTAGTAATATTTTTGTTTTAGTATTTAAAAAGTGTTGTAAATATGGTTGTACATTGTACGGTGTGTGATAATACCTCCTGACAATTTTATTGCATTTGTTGAATTGCTTGAGCCAAAATTTCGCGAATATTTTGATCTTCATGTACAAATTGTTAATATTGGTAATGACATATTAGCACGTTTACAAGATTGTACATTTCATATGCCATGTGATTATTTCCCATTGGATTATTTAAAAAAACTTTATATTAGATTTATAATTTATCATTCGATTAAAAGACACAACAAATTATTAAAAACCAAAAGTAATAAAAAAATATTTAGAGTATGTAATTTGTAAAAAAGTAACCTATTTAATAAAAAATGTTGAAAAAAAGAACATCTAAATATTTTAAATTTATTCAATTGTGCCAACCCTACCAAAATAGGTATACATTTTGCTAGCTCTTTAGAAGCTTTGTCTCTGTTCCGTTTCTTTACTCATGTGACTGCACTCAGTGCTGATTACGTTATTGGATTACCCTATTAACACAACAGATATGTAGGTTTTAACGATTACAAAGAGAAACAAGGACAACATAGAAATGATCGTATTTATGTGATTATTTAGTTTATAAATCTTCCTCCATAGTCGGTCCGTCAGAGATTGAAAATCGTGACCCCACAGTTAGATGCCTGGACGATAAGCTGTCTCCAACCATTTCGATCCTGGAGGTCTAATTCGAAAGCGCATTGTTCGTTCCGTCGTATTATCTTATTAAATTAAAATATCCATTCATTTGTTTAAAAGGCTTGTAAATTTATGAACAGTTGAAAATTGTCTGATTTTTTACACGGCTAGATTGAGTTAGCCATATTTTATCAAAGGATTGACACATAAGACTGATTATTTTAAATTGTTAGGTTTATACGTCCAAAAGAAAGATACATATACGTGCTAGGCCTCCTGCGCCCGTCTGATTGCTTTACAAGTAGGTCCGACCAACGTGTTGGTCTTCTGCCACGAGGTCTTATGCCCTGTCTATTCCCGATGATTTTTTTCTTCATATAAAGTCCCTCTCAAATCGCCGAAGGCTACCAGTTCCTGAAACCTATCCTTGGTTTTGAGGTGGAATAATTGGGCTGCACTTGTTTTTCCTGTCTATTTCCGGATATTGCTGAGTCATCACTTCTTTCTGCAACCGACGTGTTTCTACCTAGCGATCTTGCCCATCAGAAACACCTGCAGCAGAATAGAATAGAAAAGAATAGAATGTATGTTTTTGTCTTAAAGCAGATTACAGATACAATATAGTGATATCTGTCATGACATTGACGAGACAAGAGGTTTCCCTTCTAGACGATGGTCAGGGAGCTCTCACTTCCTTCCATCTTGTCGCAGAACTTCGTCGTTGTTGAGCGTAAAGAGAATCTGTGCAACCAACTGACTTGCAAAATACGCTTTTCGCTCGATTGCTTTTCTACAAGTGCTTATAATTACAACGTGATAATTAATGCAAAATGCAAAACCTCGGCTGTTTTTAGTAAGACCTTAGCTAAAACTAATAGTTTCTTTATAAATAGGAATTAATTTTTATGCTAGTGCTTCATTATCACAATATTTTTTTTATTATTTTAGTCACAGAAATTCCGCTGCTGAATATTACTGTGAATCCCATTCCCAGGGAATATTCAGCAGTAGACTTTCTGTGGCTAAGATAATAAAAAATAAATGTGATGATAAAGCAATACACCGTGCCTTTTTAATCGTCTTAAAGCCGAAGGCCACTTAAAGTATCCAATAACTACATGTCATTTATATAATAAAACTTGGTAATTATTAATTATTCAAAAACTAAAAATATTAAATTATTATAAGCAAAATTTAGTTTGAAACATCCTGTACACGGATATGATAGTCTACGTGGATGGTGCTGCACGCGTGGAGGCGGCAAGGTCAAGGACTATGCATTGTTAAAACCATAAACATTATAAACAGAATGATACATTACTATCTTGAATTATTTGCTATTTTTTACTTAAAAATGATATGGTTGATAATAGAAAAATAATAATTCCTAGAGGTTTGTTAGGATGGTTACATAGCTTGAGCTTCGGCTTTAAGACGGTTAAAAAAACACTGTGTATAAAAACAGCATTTCCTTAAAATGACAGATTGGATGGTTGGAAGCTGCTTGCTGCAACCTTTAAAAGTTTATCTGTCCTTTCTTATTGGTGAAAAAAATCCTACGTGGCGTTATTTTGGCAAGAAATTATTTATTACTTTTTTCCTTTCTAAAAACGTGGTAGTATCAGCTCTAACTATATACAACCAATGTCCTAAGATCCTAAGCCATTATTATGTTTTATCAAACATAAAAAATACCTGCAGCTGTCTTTGTCAGCCAGGTAGCTTCACCGGTAAACAATCGCAAACCGGTACGTCGCCCTTCATACTCGTACAATACAGGTATCGAACCTGGTACATTGAGGTACAAGATATTGTTATCTTTAGAATGGCTGTGCTTTACTATCTCAATAAAGTAACTTCAATGTAAGAATAAGAATGTAAAAAGATAGTAGGATTTAATGCGATTTATGCAGAACCGACGAGAGGTGGAGCAGGAAGGTTCTCGAATGGAGACCACGGTTAGGCAAAGGGCGTGTAGGACCCCCGGCTAGATGGACCGATGACCTGAAGAAGGCAGCTGGCAGCGACTGGATGCAAAGGGAGGGAGATCGTGCGCTGTGGCGCTCCGTGGGGGAGGCCTATGTCCAGCAGTGGACTGCAACAGGCTGATATGATGAATGCGATTTATACAGGGCTAACAAACAAATGGATGCAGCTTGGCTGGGCAGCGTTTGGGAAGCTGCGTCATATCTTCTCGTCGCCACTGCGACAATGCCTGAAGAGCAAGGTATTCGATCAGTGCGTCCTACCGGTGATGACCTACGGAGCCGAAACGTGGAATATGACAGTAAAGCTGGCCCACCGACTACATGTCACTCAGCGAGCTATGGAAAGGACGATGCTTGGGATTTCGTTAAAGGACAAAATCCGAAATGAGATCATCAGGCAGAGGACTAAAGTAACGGACATAGTCCAAAAATGTAGCAAGCTTAAGTGGCAGTGGGCTGGCCACATCTGTCGCAGAACCAATGAAAGGTGGAGTAAACGGGTTCTCGAGTGGAGACCACGCCTAGGCAAACGTAGTGTAGGACGACCCCCAGCTCGATGGACCGATGACCTTAGGAAGATGGCTGGCAGTGGATAGATGAAAAAAGCGGGAGATCGTGCTCTTTGGCGCTCTTTGGGGGAGGCCTACGTCCAGCAGTGGACTGCAACAGGCTGATATGATGAATGCGATTTATACAGGGCTAAGAAACAAATAGGATTTTACTTGTCTATATGATATAGAAAGTTGTTGGATAGGTTATTCAAAGATTTGTGGATATGCGAACACTATATTTCGATTCAAGGATCCGTTTCTGTAATATCAAGTTTTAAAGTGCTCATTTTTTTTAGGGTCAAAATGTCGAGCTGAAAGATTGTTTTGTTAATATAAAAAGGTTTTTTAGGCAATAAAAAGAAATCTATCACAGCTAGCTTTTGAAGCTTCTAAAAATAAAATACAAGTTTACGAGTATGAGTCGACTTATAAAATGTACAGAAACAAAAAGAAAAACCGGACAAGTGCGAGTCGGACTCGGGCAGAAGGGTTCCGGACCTAAAAACGAGGGGAAAAAAAACATGTTTTTTTGTATGGGAGCCCACATAAATATTTATTTTATTCTGGTTTTTAGTGTTATAGCGGAAACAGAAATACATCATCTGTAAGAATTTTAACTGTCTTACTATTCATGGGATACAGCATGGTGACAGTAGGACAGGCAGACAGGCAGACAGGCAGACAGGCAGACAGACAGACAGACGGAGAGGATCAGAGGAGTCTTAGCGATAGGGTCCTGTTTTACCCTTTGGGTACGGCACCCTAAAAACAAACGATTATGACAGGCTACTACGAAACCCTTAACTGCGTGTGGCCCTTTACACACTTTGCCAGTATTTTTAACCAACTTCAAAAAAGGAGGTGGTTCTCAATTTGACTGAATGTTGTTTTTTAAATACTGCATTATATAGACCAATTATCTCTCTATTAAAGACTATGGTCTATGGTGGTCTCCTAATCTCGAATCAACACAGGAAACAATTTATTAGCTAATAGTTTCATCTGTCAAATCGTAAGTAAGAAAGTAACGACAAGATTTAATCGAAAGTACCGAATTACGTACGATTAGTCATTTAATTAGGAAAAGGAAGTTTTTATTAGACATTCGTTGATGATTACATACCTACAGCCTACTATAAGTGTATGTACGTACATTAAAATTAGACTTACAATATGAGAAACATGTTTTAAAAAATGGGTTCCGTATCATTATCTATAAACCGGCCGAGTGCGAGTCGGACTCCCGCACGCAGGGTTCCGTACCATTATCTATAAAAACGGAAAAAACACGTTTGTTGTATGGGAGCCCCCTTAAATGCTTATTGTATTCTATTTTTTAATATTTGTTGTTATAGTAGCAACAGAAATACATCATCTGTGAAAATTTTAACTCTCTAACTATCACGGTTCATAAGATACAGCCGGGTAACAGACGGACAGACAGACGGACAGCGGAGCCTTAGTAATTAGGGTCCCGTTTTATCCTTTGGATACGGAACCCTAAAAATTGAATGACATTGTTTGAGAGATATAAAGGAAAAGTATGACATTGTCTTGACCGTGTTAAGTAACTTTGCTTTATTAATAATGAATAAATAATTTTAAAATAATGAACAACATTAGGTATATTCCTCTGATCCTAAATTGATAAAGCACTTGCGTTGTATAAGGAAACAACGATAGTACTAACAACACCCAGAGTTTTTTTGTATTGACCCGACCTAGAATCAAACCCAAGACCCAAATTTTCAACAATTTAGTTTTGCCTAGTGCTAACATGGTGCTAAATCAATAATTATTTTACATAGTCTTAATTGATAAAGAATAAAAGCATAAAATGGTGTTATTTAGACATTTCTATAACACCCATAGAAATATTCCTTCTCTGATCTGATCTAACACCACACAAAGTAAGTAAGGTCTTATAGCTAAAAGCGATTACTTCCAGCCCAACTAGGGGTAGGTTAATAAATTATACAGAGTATTTTAAAATTGTATTTTGGTTTGTGTTCTTCTTTAAAACAATAGAGTTTTTGAAATAAGCTTTGACTCTAGCTTGTCTTTGCTTGATGACAAACTCAAAGTTATTGTCAAGATCAAAGAAAATAATAACAACCTGTCAAAATGTCGGTGCGATAATGCCGTAGTTCCATGACAACTTTCGAAGAAGCTTTTGAAGAAACTGGTAAATATTACAAACTTGAGTCTAGATGTTCTACTTTCACTTGGCTTCAGCGGAATAAACAGGACTCCTCAATGTTGGAAGACAGTCGTCATAGGACTCCTCAATGTTGGAAGAAACTCGTCATAAAACCCGTTTGAATCGACGGCCGTGTTGGCTTAGTGATTTGCGTTCCTGGCTCTAGGGCTACGTTCAGTTTTGGCGAAAGTGCAGCTAACCTAAGGAGCCGAATCGTGGAACATGACAGTAAAGCTGGCCCACCCAACATCACGTCACTCAGAGAGCTATGAAAAGGTTAATGCTTGGAGTTTAAGCGATAAAATCCGAAACGAGATCATCAGGCACAAGACCAGTAACGGATATAGTTCAAAAATGTAGCAAACTTAAGTGGCAGTGGGCTGGCCACATCTGTCGCAGAACCGATGAAAGGTGGAGTAAACGGGTTCTCGAGTGGAGACCACTCCTTATCAAACGTAGTGTAGGACGCTCTCCAGCACGATGGACCAACGACTTTAGGAAAATGGCTGTCAGTGGATGGATAAAAAAGTGGGAGATTGTGCTCTTTGGCGCTCTTTGGGGGAGGCTTACGTCCAGCAATGGACTGCAAGGGCTGAATAGATAGCGGCTCGCGATAACATAATGTTATATGCTTTTAAACTTTCGCATTGCATAATTTTAACTCAATGAAACGATCGAACGAATTAACGCGATCACCTCACCTGAATATGGACGCGGCGGTTAATGTGCAGAATAGGGACACAGTGAGTGTAGTGTGTGACGGTACTTGGCGTGAAAATAATAATTATGAGGGTGGGTGAAGAATCTGCCTCTCATATGGAGTGAAGACATCGCTGTTCCAGTCAGTCTGTGACCACGGTCGGTGTAACCCGATCGAAACGTCAGGCAAAAGAGGTAACATTTCGTACCTAAATTATGATCGCGTTAATTCCCGTTTCATTGAGTTTAAAATATTTGTATGCGACCGGTGATCTATACCTACTTCCTGAACGTGACCTGGAACTGCACACGCGCGCGCACTGTACAAGCCTTGCATTAGTTGCGTTCATGAGGCGCACCATACGATTGCAGTAACGGAACGCGTGCTGCTCGCGTTTAGTATGCGAGCGGCTCGCGAGCTGCGCGTTCGTGACGCATTCGCCAGATCTGGGCGTACCCTAAAACCAAGTGAAGGTTCGAACCATGCAAGGGGACGATTATGAAATTACCACCTTACTATTTTGTCTTATGGTTTTCATACCTATGATGAACTTAAGTATGCCTATTAAATATCAAGACGTCAAAGTACGAGCTTTTCCTTATTATAGTGCGATCTTGAGAAGGGAAGGTAATATTATTTATTTATTTTAAAACCATGACGATTGATGTGATGACTGGCGCCATAATTATAAATTTTAATAGTATCGTATTTGAATTCCTCCGTAGCCGAGAGGCGAGGTGTCTCCATCTCTCAGGTTCTGGGTTCGATCTCCGGTCAGGTCAATGTGGAAAACGATCTTTTCTATATTGGCTCGGATCTGGTTTTTTTTTTGGTATCGCGCTGTTTCTGATTTCTGAAACACAAGTTTTTTAGGTACCCTAATTATTATTATTATAGGTAATTTATTTATTTAATTCTATTGTCCAGGTCATGGCCTGTTCAATTACATAGTCTTGCTGGCATGCGGGTTGATTCTGATGTACGCGATGGTCGAGTCGCTTGGTGTGGGGTATGTATTTAACTTTTTAATGGACTTCGTTCAATATAGTCCATTCAGGATAAAAAGATCGCTGTGACACATGACAGTTCACGCTTATAGTGATGCGCTCTATAGAAATCTAATCGATTCTTTTCAAAAATCGAGAAAGCTTATAAAGATAGGTGCAGAGATTTTTATTTTACTGACCTTTTTCTAATATGAAGTAATACTACAATGTTCTGTTGCCTGAGTGCCGGACAGATTTTTGGCATGTTGTTCAAAGCTTAAAAAACTTAAAAAGCAAAACAATAACAAAAATTTAACGAAAAACTCGACAGAAACATTAATAAGGTAAAACTGGAACTACTCTGAAGCACAACGAAAACGGGAGTGCGGTGCAAGTAGGCAATTAGGCAGTGCCTACCTAATAAATGAAATGAGGTAGGCAACAAGTAGTTAGTAAGTTAGTTTAGCTGAGAGGTATCCGCACTTAGCCTCTTGATTGGGCCATTGTGCGTGCTGTGTCCTTCCCCTACTCCAACCAGCCCAAGTCATCAATAATACATACTTACAAGTATGTATTATTGAAGAAAACCACAGATTTTCATCAATAAAACACTTTTATATGTATCTATCTACTACATCTACGTAAATAAAACCAATACCGGCCACTGCCTTCTAGTGCTCAATGTCCTATGTAGTGAGTTATGTTGTTAAAAGCCGAAAGACATGTGACAGATGAAATATTGATTTTTATGCTTTGTAACAGGTATATCATCACGGCTGCAGAATGCGACCTGGCACTCTCTTTAGGCCAGAAAGGCTTGATCAACGCTGCTGCTTTCATGGGTACTACTATACTTTATTATGTCTTATAAAGAAGTAACTATGTATTTATAAAGAAGAAAAGTTTGAATAATACCTGCTTATTGAAACCATTCTTATGAAAACAAACTATATCTGCTATAAATTGCTGAGAAATTAGGAATCCAGTAGTCTCTGATGTGCAGCATCAGCTCTAGTCTTCGATCATTATCTATCAAAGTATCAAACGCCAACTCATTAAGACCATTCTTATAAGCCCACACACGCTATATCTGCTGTAATTTGCTGAGGAGTTGGGAATCCCGCAGATTCCTTGATGCTGCAGCATCAGTTTTATGTTGTCATGTCTTGGAAATACTACTTAAGTAACAGTGCATCAAATTTAAAATGGATCAGACCTGTTAAAGTTTGCATCTAGCCGATATCCTTTTGTCGAGTAGGAAATGAGCTGATAACATTTAAACGCCTGAACAAATCTTTATAAAATATTACTAAGAATAATCCTTGTAATATCAGCTTTAAAACAAAAAAACTGTATCAAAATCGGTTTACTCTTTTGGGAGCTACGATGCCACAGACAGATACACACAGATACACATTACACTCGTTAAACTTATAACACCCCTCTTGAGTAGAACGCCCCCCAGCTCGATAGATTGACGACCTTAGAAAAATTACTGGCAGTGGCTGGATGAAAAAAGCGGGAGATCGTGCTCTTTGGCGCTGTTTGGGGGAGGCTTGCGTCCAGCACTGAACTGCAACAGGCTGACATGATGCAGAGGTAATCTCTCGAACAGCTATTCTCGCGATTTACTATGCAATCTGGAGTTCTAATGTTTCGAGCTGGTGCGATGACCTGGTTTAGGTACAATTGTATTTAGATAATGCGAACTGCGCAATATACAGGGTGTACAAGAGAATAGGACACTCCTTAAAACCACATGATCAGCTGGTCATATACATAAACTTTTCCTATGGAAACAACATCAAAATCGTGATTTTATTTTTAGATGCTCCATACAATATCATCGAGGTATGCAAGAAATTTTGTATGGTGCAGCTTAAAAAAAGTCCCGATTTCGATGTTGCTCCCATAGAAAAGTTTGTTGTATATGACCAGCTAATCACGTGGTTATAAGGAGTGTCCTATTCTATTGTACACCCTGTTTATATAATATCCCACCATACGTTACCAAGATTATTATTTAAATCTTAGGAATATTCACCACGGCCATAATTTGGGGCTATCTGAGCGATCGATTTGGGCGGCGGGCGGTGATGCTGCCAGCCATCGCGGTCGGTACCGTTTTCTCCTTCTGCTCAGCACTATCTGGCAACTTCGAAACCTTATTCGTTTTGAGGTTCTTTACTGGATGCATGTAAGTGCGATATTTTGTATAATAATCATGACTATATTACAATCACACGAAAGTTGTCAAGTTTTGGTGCAGCTGCACACAACACCACCACACCTCGCCTTAATGTCCGTTGTTCTCCAGTCACGCGTACACAATGATTTATTATAAATAATAAATAAATAAAATAAAATGAATTTATTTCGGACGATACAGTTCATATTAGTTTTAGTATAATAAAATGGACTTAACAAACCTAGTGGTAATAAACATGATTACGGGTCTTTGTAGGCAGGTATGTATTCAATAGTCACGAAGAGCGATCAGACCAATCAATCAATCATTTATTTGCGTCAAACAGAAACCAGAAAGTTCTCATTTGATCACTCTCCGCAGCATTGATTTCCAAATAGGTGAAGTGTACCTATCTGCCTCCATCATCAGGATGCTGTTGCGACTGGCTGGCTGGCTAATGAGTGCTTATTAAATATATTTTTTCTTTACGTTTTTTCTAATGACATCTACTTACTACATCAATCAAATGTATTAGAAGTAGCACATGCACAGTATTTGAGAACTTTATTCTTAACGCCTGGTGTTATTTACATGGCAAACTCTTTTCGTTGTAAATTGTTGCACCTAAAACGTGAAACGATAGATTATAACTCTATTTAAAAGATAATTACTGACCTTTTCACAGATAGTTCAGCAACTGACTGTGGTACATGAATTGATTTAGTGTCTTTATTCATTCTTTTGCTTTATTCAGGGTCTCAGCATCAAGCGCGACAGTGTTCGCGTATCTCGGTGAAATGCATTCGGACTCCCGCCGGTCTTCCGCCATAGCTTTTGGGTCTACCTTCATCGCATTCACATTTATCGTTTTACCTAGTAAGTATTTATTTCAATAAACTTAAAAGCGGACATATAATAATAAACAAACACTAAGGCTGGGTTGCACTATCTTACTTTAACTTTAACAAACGTCAAAAGTATGTCAAACTCCATACAGAAACACCGGTAATAGTCATAGACTCATAGTTATGGTTAAAGTTAAGGTGTGCACCACCTTAGCTGAGCTCAGTCTAAGCGGATGAAAAATAGAAAGGCTAGGAAAGTCTAGGCAATTTATTTTTTGGGTTATGTACCCAAAGGGTAAAACTGGACGCTGCCTATTACTAAGACTCCACTGTCTGTCCGTCTGTTACAACTTCACCAGGCTGTATCTCATGAACCGTGATAGTGTGACAGTTGAAATTTTCACAGATGATGCAGGTATTTCTGTTGCCGCTATAACAACAAATACAAAAAACAGAATGAAATAAATATTTAAGGGGGCTCCCATACAACAGACATGATATTTATGCCGTTTCTATAGATAATGTTAGGTACGGAACAGTTTTCCACATGAAAAGTGTCTGTTAAAACAATTTCTATCGGTTTGCGTCAATTAATAACTACGCGAGCGTAAGGCAGGGCGCAAACGTGGACACTTTTGTGTCTTGTGTCAGATACCGATGAATATTTGATTTATATACCAGTACTTTGAAATCATCCACTCCCTGCGTATACGCATACATTTTTTTGTGTCCAGTTGCTTCCACTTAACACATACTCATGACGATCAAAAAGTGTTCGGTGTCGGTAAATGGAAACTAAACGTCGTCAGTTGAAGACACAAACAACATCAACAACCTTAAAATCGCACTGAGCTGGCAGCTACCGGACACAGCAAGTCCGTTTCCTGAGAGTGTGTGCCGTGTCGGTAATAGAGTGTCCGAGCGCAGCTACCGGACACAGCAACTCTGTATCCTATATATGTGTCGTGTTGGTAAAAAACTATAACCCGACTACGTAATAAAAAGTTTAAAAACGTACGACACATTTTAAAGATATATTTTAACTTAATACGATTTTTACAGATATTGGTAATGTGCTCGCAAAGACCTTTCTTTTGGTACCAACACGTGTTGATTATCTCTGTTTTTAATTTATCGAGGTTAGATTTAAATTCCTTCATAAAAAAATTAGATAAAATGTATATAGCCTATTTTACCCGGGCCATTATTAAAAATTTATTAACACCTTGTTCATTAAAATTGGTTCAGTAGTTTAGGCGCTACGGTGGAACATACAAACATACATACTTACATACATACATTAGACTGCCAAAATCATTACCCTTCCTTTTGGCTTCGCCATAGTCGGGTAACAAAAAGTGTACGTTTGCGCAGAGCCTAAGTCTACGCACCTACGTAGCTATAAGTATGTACATAGTAAAATACGAAACAATTTTAATCAACAATGTAAATGATGAATGAAGGACGCAGGAACTAAATTAACCCTTCGGTCACTCGTGTAGGTACATAATTAAAAACAAACGAACAACGTTCTATAAATAAGATAAACGAATACACGTTCCGCGCCGGTCAGTCTACTAGGAATTGGTAATGTTTCTGTGCAAGTTTCTTATAGGAAATGGCTTAAAGAGTCATATCTAATTAAATTTAAAAAATAACCTAACTAAGAACCTACTAATATTAGGTATAATGCGAAAGATGAGGATGTGTGGATGTTTGTTACTCAATCACGCGTAAATGACTGAACAGATTTGGATGAAATTTTGCACACATATAGAACATGATCTGGATTAACATACAAGATAATTTTTATCCTTGCTTAATGTTCCTGTAGGAAATTATTTATAACAAACATGCTGTAGTTTACGCAAACGAAGATGCGGGCAAAGCTAGTAATGGCTAAATGAGCTGCTAAGCGCAAAAGATCGAAAGAATCGGAAAAAATCGGTAATTATTTTTGTTTGTGTGTTTGTAATTGACAGGGTATTTTATGCAAAGACAAATGGGAAAATTATTCTAAAAAATTTTAAAACTAAATATCTTTTTTTGTTTTGTTTTTACAAATAAAATTAATATGCACCAGGCAACAGACCAATTTACTTATCATGGTTTTAAAACAAGAAATAACATCCTTTTGTTTCAACACTTCCAACGCTTTACAGTTTTCCATTTTTTTGCTTGGTAAATGTGCTACAGTGTGTTGATAGGAACATTTTTGGCAAACAAATGCCTTAACTACCAGAAATTGGCACGCGCGATCTAGACTTATGTAAGAAGAAAAATGAACAATGACCTAGTTCATTGGAATACTTCGTATTAATATTATGGTGGCATTGTATGTATGGAAAACAAAGTACGGAAAACAGCTCGTCGACCTACTACAAAATGTCAAATTTACTCATTTGAAAATGATCTCTTTAAGTCACGCTTAAAGTTGAAAATCTATTGGAGAATTTTTGACTTTTTGGGTAGGTCGACGTGCTGTTCACTGTATACGTACAGATCTTAATTTTTGCTAAGTATTTAGTAAAAAACAACTTTTAAATACCTATTAAATAGCTGACAATAACAGATAATTACCTACAAAAATGAACAAACTTGTCGTTTGTCCAATAAAATGTCTTATTGCATGGTTCGGTAATGACTTCAAGAATATTAAACCAAACAGTGGCCTCCGGTAGAATTTGCTATTTATTATCAGTCAGGCACTTTCTGTGAAACCCTGTCAATTTATAATAATGATATGGTACGTCGATTCTAATAATCATTCATTCCAAGCTTCAAAAAGGCCGTTTATCGTCAATTTGATTGATGTATCGACACGTCACTTAAGCTGTTTTATATGGACAGGATAATAACTACCTGCTGCTGTATATACTAAAGGAAAACAAGCGGTACCAAATGAATACCAAAAACATGGCATTTAGGTCCTCATACTAGCGTCTTTTGAGCGTCGACGTCTGGGTGTCCAATCAGCGCTTTTTATTTCATAAATTTGATGTGCTGCTTCTACAGGATGACGAGAAAAAATATGGCTGGGGGTCCAAAAGTAAGTCTGTATAAACCTATATACAGTTATAAACGATAGTTCTTCTCCACAGTTATGGCATGGCTGATCCTCTCGGGAACCTGGTCGTTCACTTTGATCAACATCAAGATTGTGCCTTGGCGAGCGTACATCTGGTCGTGGTGTGCACCTGGTAAGGTACCGCTGATAAAACATTTCTGTCTAACCTAATCTCGAAGGGGAGGGAAATTGATAAGATCTTCAGAATTTCGTCCTTGAAAATTAACTGAGTTGTCAATCCTCGATTAAAATATAAATAAGTGTCAGGTTAATCAGAAATTTCTATGACATTCCGTGTCCTAAGTGGAAGAATTCCATAAGGCGTCATACTTGCACGATTTTTATCTGTGCGATAAAGTTTAAAAAATAGTTACCAAACATCTAAGTATGTTTCGCGACGCATTTGCCAGATCTGGACGTACCCTTAAAAGTTCACACTATTCTTTCTCTCAACCACAGGCGTGGCGGCGGCGATCATTCTCCTGTTTCTGCCAGAGAGCCCACGTTTTCTGTACTCAGCCAAGGGCCAGGAAAAAGCCATTCCGGTGTTGGCCAAGATTTACGCTTGTAACAACAATAAGAAGAAAGAGGACTTTCCTGTAAGATTGATTAGTTTATCGCTGTGCACGGGTACCATAAACCATTGTTAATTTATAGAATTATGGCATAGGGAACCGTTGTTGTGTTTATTTGTTCTTCGTTGTATAGTTAATTTTCGTAGGATTAGACTACTTAATTCTAAAATATCTGTACTAACTTTGTAAAAAAAAATGGATCCCTTGCTTTATAAGACTGCGTCCAGATCTAGCGAATGCGCAGCTTGCGCGCTGCCGGCGCGCAATCTGCGCGCGTGCTTTTTATGTTCGTGCGCCGGGCAGCGCGACCTGTGAGCTGCACCTACTTTCTGGAACGTGAACTGAAATTGCACGCGCGCAGATCGCGCAGAAGCTTTGCATGAGTTGCGTTAAAGAGGCGCACCAAAAGATTGCAGTAACGGAATGCGTGCAGCTCACGAGCGGCTTGCGCATTGCGCGAAAGCTGCACATTCGCTGCGCATTCGCCAGGTCTGGACGCACCCTAAGAAAGTGGTAACTTCAGGTAACCGGGAAGAGGAAAAGCGAGCTCCTGGTCGATCCTTTATAGCAAGGAGGACAGGACATGAGTAATGGACTGTATGCCATTAGTTAGTGGTCTAGATGTGTAGAATAATGTTTTGTTTGACAGGTGACGACAATAGACGAATTAACAAAAGCGATGGAGCAACGTGGCTTCTGCAAAGCTATTAAGAATTTCTCCCAGTTGGCGAAGCCACCACTCCTAAAATGCGTGCTGATCTCGCATTTCTCCATGTTCATGGTGTTCTGTTTGTAAGTTAAGTTTGTAAAGAAGTATTTATAGACTTTTGTACGTTCATAGAAATAAATAAATATCACATACAATGCTCTGATCCTAAGGTAAGTAGCCAAATCACTTGTGTTATAAAAATCAAAAACAATGACGGCACCACAACACCCGAACCGGACCAGAGACAATATAGAAAAGTTTGTTTTCTACATTTAACCGACCATGAATCGAACCCGGAACCTCAGAGATGGCGACGCCATATAGTCCGGTGTGCTCGCCTTTCTGCAACGGAGGTCGTCAAATGGGGAGTAAACGTATCACAAATTGTGTGAAAAATAGTAGTGTGATTCTGATAAGGGGCATGGCGATTGGCTTTGCCGGCCACATTGTGCAAGGCAAAGAACGGAAACAAAGATTAGTCTGTTATAGAGTAAGGAAATACTAATACTATAGATAATATATAGTATATTTATATATACTATTTATAGCTACTAATAAGTTCTGATTTTCTTACTATCTATTCAGCCTATTGCAATCCCCTGCTGGATGTAGGCCTACCCCAAAGAGCGCCAAAGAGCGATCTCCCGCTTTTTCATTTTCGTTCAGCAACTGCCAGCCATCTTCCTAAGGTCGTCGGTCCATCGGGCTGGATTTTTGAGTATATTGAGCCAGAAACTGCAATCGAGCGCACGATTTAACGACGCATTTTGCAATAGACATGCTAAAACTTAAGTGGGATAATAATTAAAATATAATTACTTTAAATAATGAAGTAAGCATCTATTTATACATAAGTAGTCCAATGGCTGAAGAGTTAACTTTATCTAAATTAGTTGGCAATTAAGAGTTCCAGACTTTAAAAAACAATATTAATAGCATATCAGTTAAGCCAGTTAGTTCAGAAACAAACTTCTTGAGACAATGTAATGAAAAAAGCATTTAACCGTCCCACTGTAGGACACAGACCAATCCTCAGATATAAGGTTAGTACATAGCTTTGACGACCTCCTTAGCAGAGAGGCGAGAACGCCGGACTATACGCGGCGTTACCAATGATACCATCACTGAGATTTCTGGTTTGATCCCCCGGTCGGGTCAATGTAGAAAACGAACTTTCCTATATTGTCTCGGGTTCGGGTATTGTGGTACCGTCGTTTTTTTTTAATTTCTATAACACAAGTGCTTTAGCTACTTACCTCAGGATCAGAGACATTATTTGTATTTATTTATTTATATTTGGGTGGTTTTATACTCCACCAAGTAGGTCCAATGCATCGAACAATCTTTCTGGAACAAAATGTATGTCAAGTAGCATACCCTCTCAATAAATCAGCGTCCCGAAATTGTATTGATCAGGATAGCAATCAATTGAGCTCATTCAATGTAATAAATTGTTGTTTGCAGATCATCGGTAAGTACCTACTCGTATATTACAGCATATATGTGTAAAATTTCCAGACCTTTTAGAAGATAAATATTCTTGTGTCCAGAATTCCAAATGCGTCTCCGAAGTCACCCAGACCTTAACTGATATATAAGGTCCGATTTTATTATTGTACATCCTGTTAACCTGTGACTATATAGGTGAAAAGCTATCGTAAATTCAATTTTTCAAATGTGTACCATAAAGACTAAAAAAGTAAAAAATGAAAATCAACAACATTAACTTCATATTGCATAAACTCGTCCTATCTTTGGTACGTTTAACCATCTGATTATCCGTCTTATTCCTTTCCCCTGTCAGAGCGAGAAAGAGTTGAAGATAGGACGAGTTTATGCAATATGAAGTCGATGTTGTTATTTTGTATTTTTATTATTAACTTTTTTAGTTTTTATGATAGACATTTGAAAGTTGGTTTTTACGATTGCTTTTTATTACCTATATAGTCACAGGTTAACAGGATGTACGGACAAGAGCACGTCGACCTACCACAAAATGTCAAATTTTCTCATTTGAAAATGAACTCTATACGTCAGGCTTAAAGTTGAAAATCTATTGGAAAATTTTTGACTTTTGGGTAGGTCGACGTGCTGTTGACTGTACACTAATAAAATCGGACCTTATTTATAAGTTCGTTTTCTGAACTGACTAACATTGTCGTAAGGAAAATCAACGCGCCATTATGTCAATCGGGTCGTCTAGACTCATTTTACTCATTGCACGTATCATATATAATCATCGTACTAGGCTTGGAAAGTCTTCATAGGGTTTTCGGTACTGGTTAAGTCGGTACGGGTCTGTACCGAGGTTCAAGGTTAACCTGCATAAAGAAACAGTGCAAAAAGAAAGAAAATGACTCAGTTCATGAAGAAGGCACCGACTAGTTTAAACCTGTTCTTAAGTGAGCGCATGGAAATTTTGTACCCATACCGATCGGTACCGAACCGCACGGATTTCTCTGTGCCGAAAACCTGTGTCTTTATAAAAGCACCATTACCTTTTCTTTACCGCTCTGTTTCATTCCTGTTCGGGGTATAAATAAGTATACGCTTGACAGTTTTCTAGAGTATTTTAACACTTTCCTAGCCCTAGCTCTAAGACAGCTTTGACAATGAATGCGTAATCATTCCTTTCCCGTCCGTCAATTTTTGTAAAGACGCTGTCTACCGCTGTCGTCATCCGAGAACTAGATGTCGTCGGCGAGTGGCACCACTCATCGTTTAGCGATAAAAGTATATTGCTTACGTCCCACTGCAGGGCACAGGCCTCTCCTCAACTATGAGGAGGTTTGGGCTATACTCCACCACGCGGGCCCAGTGCGGTGCAGTGGAGGGGCGTGGTAAGGCCAGTGACTAAACCTTACTGTCTGATGTTACCAAGCCGCCATAAAGCCTCAGACTAGGCTTCAGACCAGTATCAAGCTATATCAGCCCGGACCAACTTTTAACGTGCCTTTCGAAGCACGGAGATGCTCGTGATAAATGTCACTTAAATATAATATGTATAGTTGGAATGGTCACCAATCCACTTACAACCAAGGCAGTGGTTGCTTAACTTTAGTAATCGATACCAAAGCGCTGCTAACACTGAGCTACGAGCACCTCCTTAGCTTAGCGGTAGACTGCCCTATATAACCGATCTATATCGATGATGTCATCTGGTCCCTGGCTGACGGCTGTGATGGACAAGGGCCCTTACGGTTAGTGAGTAATGTTACGAAAATACAAGCTTTTTTAAAAAAGTATTAAAACAGAAGAAAAATATTCCAACCCTGGTTATGTAAAAAAATGGGATACTAGATGTAGCAGCTGAATACATAGATTTTAGCTATTCTTGCCTTTCAGGTCCAGCGGCCTATACACCTGGATGCCAGGAATCCTGAATGAAATACTGCATAACGTAAATAAGCCCGTCAGTTTGTGTAACGTTATGGAAGCTAGAGCCGTAGCGGTAAGTACGTACCACAAACTCTACTTAGTTATAATGGTGTTTCCATTCGCTCTCGGCAGTGATACAACGTTTTAGAGCTACGTAAATTAATTCTTCTCCAGTTCCAATAACTAGAAACTGCAAGAGGCTTGGAGGTGGCCACCCACCTTTGGCCCACGCCACATTTGTCAAAGAACCGACGATAGCTGGGGCAGAAAGTCGAGTAGAGCCCTAGTAGAACTGGACATTTAGTAGTGAGGGGTAGGCCACACGCTAGGTGGGTTGTGCACTAGTAACACACACACACAGGGGTTTGTAGGACATACCTTAACATCGGGTGGAAACAGGTTGAAAAAAAAAGAGAATTCCAATAACGTTTCGCTGTTGTGTTGTGTGCCATGCAAAGCGTCAACATAAAACCTTACAATTAAGTTTCTTGTCTTTTCCAGCCTGATCGTATATGTAGCCGCAAGCCCATAAATCATATGGTGTTCCCCGTGTCGATGATCTTGGGTGCCCTATGCGCGACCACATACGTTGGCATCGGCTACATCATGCGTACCCGCAACAAGATCTGCATCTTCTGTAAGCGCTTTTTTAAGTACATTAGCAAACGTATGTCTTAACTAGGTATTGAAGATATCTTGAAGGCAAAAATACTAATTCAAGCTGTTGTCTTGGCTAAGACTATTATGTCCCTGAAGATATCTTGTAGATATCCTCCAAGGGTCAGTTAAGTAAAAGTGGGCACAGTATTTAAATATAATCTAAGACAGAGTTAAGACTATTGTTAAGACAAACTTTAACCCTATTTAAGACAGTGGTTTTGAAGAGCTCTTAATTCGTACTTCAAGATGAATCTTGTAGGATGACTTTAGATAAGGAAATAGACTCGAAGATATCTACAAAACCTACTTAAGATAAACACTTTAAATTTTACAAATTCTATCTTATCTTAATGAAGTAAATTTTAAAACCTTTTCTACTTTATGTAGTAGAATTTTAGAAAATATAAATGAATTTATAAGTCTACTTAAACTCTGTGAAACTTTATGGCGATGGCGATTAAACAACAAATTTTACGTCTAGAAAATGCTGTATTATGTCGTTATATGCATTGGATATTTAAAACGCATTATTGTTTCTCGTGTTAAATTATATTAGACTTAGTCACTATTCTATTTTGCTACTTGTGTGTGCACACCATACTCATCACAATTTCAGCCTCAGGACGCCACTGCTGAACAGTCCTCCAATGATGTCCCCTTTTCATATTGAATTTTTGACGACTGTGTAGTGTTTCGCGCTCCGGACTGCTAAGCCTGGCGGTTGCAGGTCTGAATCCCGCGAGGGGAAAATTTGTGTGATGAGCACGAACATTTGTACCTGTCATGGATGTTTATAAATGTATTTAAGTGTGATCCGATAAATTATTATTTAATTTGGCCAGTTGGAATCAGCCTGCATTTAACGGCTGCAACCTTTACCAGGTCGTCTGTCCACCTTGTGCTTGTGCTGAGATCGGACCAGAAATGAGGAGTTAGAAGCATAGCCAAGTTGCGACAGTGGGAACACAAGCCACTAGATATAAAGATGGAAAAATAGCTACGGATACTGCCACTGGAACTCAATGTAAATCAATAAGTCACGAAAACGTGATTCAGTTGCCTAGTTGCCTTGTGGATTTAAGCAATTGTTCGTAGTTGCTATAACGAGGTGCAGCATCGTTGCAGTCGCTAAATCGCAGTGTGCACAGAAAAAGGGCACAATAAAAAAAAACGTGAATTTAGCTAGCGGTAAAATTTTAAAGCGCTGTAATGATAATACGTTTCTATAACTCGTTTCTGCATCGTCATTGCCGCGAATAAGTTGAATTTGCAAGGCGCTACTGCAGCATCTATGTCTAAACGCGCTGCTGTTTTTGATGACAAGTGTGAGAAAACGAAGAGTGGAGAATGGAGAGGGCAGTAGATTCCTGAAATCGCAAACACACATATAAAGCACAAATCATTTATTTTTTCAGTCGTCAAAGTATTCTCAATAAGCTTGCTCTCTAAAGTACCAATAACCATCGTTTAATTAATCATACTAACAAGTAGGAAAACAAGTTGATTAAATCTATTAGATGCATTACGAAACTGCTTGAACTGTCTCTGTAAATGTAATTTATTGTCTCTGCTCATTCATTAAACTAATTTAGAGACGTCTAAGGGTCCACGCGGCTGAGCCACCAGTGACTTTCGCGTGCTGCTGCTTTTAGTACCGCGCAAACAAAGATCACGAGTATTCGGTGGCCGCCATAGGTGGTCAGTGGCTACCACTAGTAATTAGTCGCATGTCATAGCCAGCCTCGAGTGGAATACACTAAATCGCGAGCAGATGGCGGATAGCGATAACTCAGTCAAGTCTACTAGACACATAACTTGCAAGTGGCCACTCGGCTGGTCAGGGTGGCGTTTCATACCTTATCACTCGAATGGTAGACACTAAGATGTCGCAAGTGGCCACCACAGTAGCGTGTCATGACCACTCAGTTGCGTGTGGTAGACACTAACAGCCGTTCTCAGTTGACCGAAGATTGAAGATCGAGATAAGTGGCGTCACCAGGTTATCAATAGACCAGATAGGAAGAACCTTTGACAGTGGCCTGTCTGATTGATCTATTGACAAGCTGGTGACGTCACTTCAATCTTCAATCTTCGGTCACATATTGGGAACGGCTGCAAGGAGCAAGTAGCCTCTACGGTGGCGTGTCGTGACTCGTGGTAACTCAGTCGCGAGTGGCCGCCACAGTGGCGTTTTGAGCTCGCCCGGTGGCGTATCGTGACCAGTCAGTCTCACGTGGTAAACTGTTTGTCGCGAGTGGCCACCATTTGCTACACGTGAGCGGCAAGTCCATAAAAATGTGTGAAAAATAATATGATTTAGCGGTGACTCGTCTGCGCAGACCCTAATAACTCAGAAAATACATGTGCATGCGTTTTAATAAAATGATTTCTTGCTCAAATAATGTCTCTTATACATATTTAAGTACTCGTTTTAGTAGAGAATTGGGTAACTAATTATCTTACATAACACCATACAAATAATATTATTAAAACAAATTTTTGCACAAAATAAGACATGGACATGACGTAGTTTGAACTAGTAAGTAGGTATTTATAGTTCTTTGAATTACTATAGAAAATCGATTACATATCGTTTCAATGTGCGCATTCATATGGCTATTCATAGAAATCAAGAGATCGATCAAACTATCAGCCGATTAATGATTAATCCAGCGGCTTCCAAGACATAGATATCCGTCCCATAATTTTAAAACATGCATGATATTTTATTTGTTTACAAAGCTTGCTATTCGCTAAACGAGTATTAAAGAGTACCCATATTAAACTCATTTCTATGGAAATAGCAGTTGAGTTATCCACACGTGGTACTTCTTGTTTACTATCATTTGAATCTATTAATATTCATAATCATCGCAAATTTTTAACAAGAGTACATTCACTGTTTTTAACCGACTTCAAAAAAAAGGAGGAGGTTCTCAATTCGTCTGAATGTTGTTGTTTTTTTAACCAACAATTCGTCTGAATGTTGTTTTTTTTGTATGTATGTTACGCGATTACGCCGTCAATTATGGACCGATTTCAAAGTTTATTTTTTAGTTTGAAAGGGTACGTTACAAGATACTCCCGAGGTGGTCTTATTTCCACCAAGTCAGATTCTGATGATGGGATCCCTGGGAAATCGAGGGCAACCCTCAATTTTTATAGGCACCCATAACGTTTTGCATATATTTTCTGACTCGATGCTGATTTTTGGGTCTGGTAATCATCATGGCATGTTGCTGACCTGATGATAGAAGCCACAGAACTCCTTAACGGATAGGAGTTAGAAGATAATACTGCAATTTGTCGACAGAACGTATTTCGCAGTGTGTTGAGCAGACGTGGAGCTTATGAGGTACCAGACCGCCAATGTTTATTTACTGGGGGCGTACCCGCACACCCAGTAACGAAAAAAAAATTTGAAAGTTCCTTTCTTAATTTAACCTGTTATTTAACGCGAGACCTTATCCTATGGTTACGACACCAAAATAGCCGCCGTTCTGGTTGGAGTGTAGGTAAACCCTTTTCTTTAGACTTAAAAATGTTCGTCGAAAAATTGACCCTATATAACAACTTATTTTTATCATACCATTGGATGGGGGGTCCATAGAGGACCAATATTAGTTAAGGTTACTTTGCTGTAAAGTAATTTTTGGCGAAGTTATGAGGGAAAAAATAGAGGACTTATCACTTAAAATTGTAAAATAAAAAAAGTTTAATAAAAAACTAAAAACTTCAAAATGAAACAAAAAAGCGAAAAATAATATTGACTAAAACATACCTAATCAGTTCTTTTTGGAGTCGGTGCGAATGAACACATTTTAACTCTCGATGGCTGGCACCGACTCCAAAAAGAACTGATTAGGTATGTTTTAACGTCAATATTATTTTTCGCTTTTTAGTTTCATTTTGAAGTCGGTTTTTAGTTTTTTATTAAACTTTTATCATTTAGTTTAGTACTCTGAAAGTTCAATTTTTACCTTACTTAATTATAGGAGGTAATGCAATGCAAGCAAGCATGGAGTGGAACCAACATTATAAGGCCTAAATAAGTGAGGATTAAGAATGAACAAAAAATGACAATTTATACAGGGTGTAAAAAAAGGCTTAACGAAACCTTAAACCATGAATTCTATACATAAAACCAAGTAGAATGCAAAAAAAAATATAGTTAGGAAATGACTTTTATTTTTGGGTATCAAAAAAAATAACTTATTTCTTACCCGAATGTATAGCGCGCACGCCACAGAAGAAAGAAGTACCGAACATTTTTATCATGTTTCTTGGTAAAAAAGTTTAGTATTATCAAACAGAAGTCAATTTTGTAAAAATCTTTGAAAAAAAATTGTAACTTTGACTGTCAATAACTCGATAACCCGTCATTTCCCAGGTATAGTGTAAAAGAAAAAAATGATCGTAATAATACGTAGAATATGTGGTATTCGGCTTCGTTAAGCCTTTTTTTACACCCGATATTTGATTTTTTTTATTCACTGATGAAACAAAAGGTTATTTAGTAAAAAAGCTGCTTTTAATAATTCTGGTGAGAAAAACGACGTGAGAGTTAAAAAAACAGTTAAAAAAACAATATACGCGCAGAAAAACAAAAGCCGGGCGCGCGGTCTGCACTGTTTTGTTTACCCGCGAAAACGAACAGATGGACATCGCTGTTTACCTTTATCTTGATACTTACTGTTATTTCCAGGTACAAACTTGGCAGCATGCTCCTTGATGCTGACAGCGTCAAGTGTGATTCCTCAGCCAATCGTTGCGATAATCCTATTCATCGTTGGACTGTGCTGTGGCTGTTCTGCCTCTGTGCTCGCTGCCATTGTTGTTGATGTGTTTCCTACTAGTGTCAGGTAAGGGAAGTCATTTGACGTCACTAATAGGCACGGTAAATATCTGCAGTTATTCCTACCTATAAAGGTACATATAAGTAGTAAAAAAAATAGATATTTACAAATATTTAGGCTTGTATTTGTATAGTCAACAAATAATATTTTTTTTTATAATAAGTCATCATGACAATCAAAATGTTTTCTTAGTTAGTAAAAATGTCCAGTGTCATGACTCAAGAACTATTCGATAGCAAATCGTCGACTGGCAAACCACGTGACACAATATGATTATCACGATTTCCAATTCTTTATCAAGGGGTACTAAATCTGAGGCCTGATTCCGTTATATAAGTAATTTTATCTGTTTTTTTTATATTGGTCAACATCACATTATCACATACATATTGCTCTGATCCTAAGGTTAGTAGCTAAAGCACTTGTGTTATAAAAAAGAAACAACGACGGTACGTCAACACCCAGACCCTCGGGTCTACATAGAAAAATTCGTTTTCTACGTTGACCCGTCCGGGGATCGAATCCGGAACCTCAGAGATGACGGCGCCATATATAGTCCGGCGTGCTCGCCTTTTAGCTATGGAGGTCGTAATCTTTTATCTCTCTTTGTCTTCTGTTATGAATAATTTGCTTTCTCAATCTAGGGCTCTGGCGCTCTGCACCTTATACATGGCGGGACGCTCCGGCGCAGCCGTTGGGGCTAACGTCATCGGTCTGAGTCTTCAAGGGCACTGCTTGTTGGTGTTCTTTGTAATCACCCTCGTCACTGCCGGTACGAGCTTATTACGTCATCATCTGCCTATCATCATCCTCAAATCTACTGATGAGCATAAGCATTTCTCATAAAACGCACAGAGGTGTGGGCCTTTTACATCCAATAGCTTCCCGCATCTTTGTCTAGGTTATTAATTCTGTATAAAAAGAAAAATATAACCATTAATCATCATCATCATCACCAGCCTATATCAGTCCACTGCTGGACACAGTCCTCTCCAAAAGGAGGATTTTGCCATAATCGCCACGCTTGGCAGGCGGGTTGGCGATCGCAGTTTGGCCAATGGTGGAGAGGAGACGCTGCTGCCCATCTGCTTCTGGCGGTTCTCCTGTAGTCGCCTCTTACGACACCCATAGGAAGAGAAGGGGTGTTGCAATTCTATTAACGTGCCGGCGCCATGCGTCACAATTAATATAAAAAACCATTTGAAGATTTTACGATTATAAACAGTATTTTGGTATTTATGTCGCAGCCAACTGGTTGAAATAGCCATTTATTTGGAGGACTAGCCAGCACTTTTTAAAATTAAAATTTAAACATAGGAAGCGTTTAATGAGAGACCGTCTAAAAGTATGACAGAGCACTAAATCAAGAAGAAAATATTATGTTTACATGTTCCATCAATTTTACAAACCACTAATGTAACCACAACAGATATTATTGATGGAATTGTGTATTGTACTTGATGTTGTGTGAATATTTATTGTCTTAATACTTTTCTTGTTTCGGATTTTCTAAATCTTGAAATACAGGCAATTGCTACTATACACTGTAAAATTTCCAACCGATTTTCAATTTAAAATACATGTGGCAGATATCTTCGTAAAGTCTTTTCAGTATATTTCGGCAAAAGTATTTGCTCTACCGTAAACGTGATATATCGGGTGTAAAAAAAGGCCTAACGAAGCCGAATACCACATATTCTACGGATTATTACGATATTTTTTTTCTTTTACACTATACCTGGGAAATGTCGGGTTACCGAGTTATTGACAGTCAAAGTTCCAATTTTTTTTTTCAAAGATTTTGTACAAAATTGACTTCTGTTTGATAATACTACACTTTTTTACAAAGAAACATGATCCGCTTACACACAGGCATAGTCTGTGGCGTGCGTGCTATACATTGCGGGTTAGAAATAAGTTGTTTTTTTGATACCCAAAAATAAAAGTCATTTCCCAGCAATTTTTTTTTTCATTCTACTTGGTTAAATGTATAGAATTCGTTAGGCCTTTGTTTACACCCTGTATACAAGCGACAAAGTTGTGATTAAATAGATGACCAAAATTTTAGTAAAACAAATCGAATCAATATAACTACAATAAAAAAACTAATATAAAAAATGTACGAGTATGTAAAAGGTGATAGGAACTTCTCAGTGGGTGCTTCTCACTTGGCCGGGTTTTTTAAATGACGGTTTTGTTTCACTTGATTGGGGTTTTTAAATACAGGGTGTCCCGTAAATAAAAGATAACCTCGTAACCACATATTTTATACATCATAGTGAACAACTTTTGTTTTATCACTTTTGCAAATTTGCATGAAAATTAATTGACTTGCCATACAAAATTACCAAACAGCCGATTGAATTTGTATAGAAAGACAGAAGTTATGTAATTTTAAAAAGTTACAGAACAATAATTGTTCACTATGATGTATAGGTTTATGTGGTTACAAGGTTATCCTTTATTTACGGGACACCCTATATATATTTTTTTAATAATAGTTTTTATTTCTAGGGTCGACCTTGCTAATGTTCCTGTGGCCAGACCCAAAGGAAGTCAGGGCAGTTATGGAAGAAAGAGGCTATGCGTATTGATGAAAATTACTAAATTAAATGTTTCGATTCTGAGGTGAGTTTTTTTATATACAATATATAAATTGTAGAATATCACACTAATTGTCATGTTCATGAAGTACGGAATTAAAATCCTGAAGGCTCTCCTCCTGAAAATGTCTCTTTCGTTCGGACGTATGAACCTAACAAATGAAAATTACCAGTCTCAGGTGTCAAACCTTTGCTAAAATATTACCGACTCAATCTAGCCGTGTAAAAACCCGACCGTTTTCAATTGTTCATGAATTGTCAAACCTTTGATACAAGTGAATGGCTATTTTAATTTGATCGGATAATACGACCGAACGAACGATACGCTTCCGTATTAAGCCTCCTGGTTTCAAGGTACCAGACAGTTAATTTTGCCCCATCTCTCAGTAGAACTAGTCAATTTAAAAAAAGTCGTTTTGTGAATTGACTCGATCGAACCATTAGCGTTGCAAGTCAGGCGTTCAATCACCGCGACACTATGCCAATTGAGTCTAGATGTCCTGTATAAGTAATGCAGCGACACTTACGGCCTTCCAGATCGGTCGATTGGAAGCGGCCTGCATCCATCGTCGTCCTGCAACCTTTACCAGGTCGTCTGCCCACCTTGATGATTAAATGCCGATCTGGAAGTCACTGGGGGAGGCCTATGTTCAGCAGTGGACGTCCTGTGGCTGATGATGTTGATGATGATGACTTACGACCTTACTACAAAAAAGATAGACTAGGGTTAAACACTTGTCTAAAATTAGTCAACCAATTGGTTATAAAAAAAGTATTATTATTGGTTGTAAAAGTCTATAGTCTAGTATTTTTTTGTGTATCTTTTTGTAGTTAGTAAGGCCATTAAAGTTTGCTTCGTGAAGCCCTGGCCTGGGACTCCAAAAGACCCCTGCGAGGGAATAGACAACCGAGAAACTAAGGGTCTGGCAGCGTCCAATCAGAGTTGACGCAACGCTTGCGCAGCGGCATTTACTTAACGCTGATTGGACACTGCCATCGACGTCGACGCTCGAAAGACGCTAGTGTGGGGGAGGTATTAAGATGAAACATCCTGTCCTGTCGCAGTATATTAGGCGGAAATTAGCCGAGGCTCAAAACTGTTTTTTTTTGGACTTCAACTCTTTTTTTTCGAACTTAAACTTTTAAGACTAAGGCTGCCTGTCCACCGGAGCGGAGCGAGGCCGCGGAGCGGAGAAACGGAGAAATTATATTAACCAATACGATTGCACAAAATCTCCGCTCCTCTTCAGTGGACAGGGAGTTGCGAACTAGTTTTAATATTCATACAAAACCGTTACGCGGAGTGGGGATGCTGAGCGGGGAAGCGGAGCGGGGAAGCTGAGTATTGGAGCGGGGTCTCCGCATACTGAAAAATACAGCCAGGAACTCCGCTCCATCAGCTTCGCTGACTCGCTCCGCTTTGGTGGACAGACACCAGTACGAAACTTCGCTCCGCCATACCCCGGTTCTCCGCTCCGCACCCTCGCTCCGCTTCGGTGGATAGGCAGCCTTAGCTAGTGACATTTTTATACAGCAGATTTCTATTTCATCATCTTCTTCTTCTTCTCAATCGTTCCCCCATTACTGAGGATCGTGACTCCTAAGACGCTTCATGGTCTGCCGCCAACTGATGCGGTCCGTCGCCCGGTGAAGGGCGGCGCTGACTGGTAGCTCCAGCTGTTCGGAGATCTGGTCCGACCATCTCTTCGGGCTGCGGCCTCTGGGTCTTTTTCCTTCAATTTTTCCTGTTACTACCAGCTTTTCTAGATTGTTGGCCTCTCTTCGTGCGATATGGCTAAAATAGCTCACAACACGGTGTAGGCAAATCGAGGACAGACGTTGAGCATTTTCCATTTTCAGCTCCTTTAGGACTGACACATTTGTACGGAAGGCTGTCCAAGGAATCCTTAGCAGGCGGCGCCAACACCACATTTCGAACGCGTCGATTCTCTTTCTGTCAGCGGCTTTGATCGTCCAGGTCTCGGCCCCGTAGAGAAATATGGAGAAGACGAGAGTGCGGACGAGGCGAGTCTTAGTCCGGTTCGAGATGTTTCTATCTTTCCATATTTTGCCGAGTTGGGTCATCGCTGTCCTGGCCATGCCGATCCGCCTGCGTATTTCCGGTTCACAAGTGCCCTTGTTCGTGATCACCGAGCCGAGATACTGGAAACGTTCCACGGCTTCGAATTCTTGAAGGAGATCAGTGCGCTGTGCAGCACCAGTTCATCATCATCTTAACAGTCATTTATTCAATAAATAGGCCCTCCTCCAGACACTTAATACTATCTCATATACGTCCAAAAAATATAGTTTTGCTCTACCACCTTTTCGGAACTATATATTAGCTGGTAATGAGAAAACAACAGCGCAACAAACTAAGTAACCTTTGTCAGCCTTTTTAAAGGAAATGCAGTTCCAAGACATGGAGCAAGTGCAAAGTTTATGATGGTCAACAGCACGTCGACCTACCCAAAAAGTTTAAAGTTCTCCAACAGATTTTCAACTTTAAGCCTGACATGTAGAGATAATTTTCAATTGAGAAAATTTGTCGATTTGTGGTCATAATAATAATAATGTTTCTTCACCGAAGTTGTTTAGTTTCATATGCACATATCCTAAGATATGGCAGAACAATGTTACACGTATACAGAAAACATGACAATGTGCTATTTGGATAGCAAAGTCAATGATTTTGTTGTTTCTACAGCGAAAACTTATTTATAATGACCAGCCTTGCAAACAAAACAATATCACTTTCTTCTCGTTATATATAACATTATATATTTATTTGTATATCACTACGTCATGTCACCATTTTGGCCTTGTGTACGACTTTGTTCCTATTTGGCATAATGCCATTCGTCGTGACTCAATCCATTTGCCCGTTTCAGTATGCATTACTCACTTTTAATGGGTAGTATTTCGGATTCAATGTATAAAAAAAGCAATGTATAAAGATTATGGCCACGCAGTCGCAAATGAAAATTGTTTGGACGATTTTCCCATACTGAAATACAGTTTGGCTCGTGTAGCGAACAACGGTCACTTGGAGTGGGAAATGCTTACCTCTGAAAAAAGTTGATGTAAACAATCAACTCGCATTTGTTTTAAAATTACAATTTTCTACATCTTCTGCATTTTCTAATAAAATTTGTAGCAAATATTGTTTAATATTTTGAGAAAAAGCATCTTGAGAATCTTGAGTCATATTTTTTTTAAAGTTTTAAGTTTTGATATTTGTTTCGTTTTTAGAGCGTTAACGTTTCACGGCTTTTCATGAAATATCTCAGTGGTTTTTATAAATTCATTTATAATTATTTAATAGAACAATTATCACTGTAAGTGTAACAAATGTAAGTACCCACTTACATTTTAAAAAATATTAACACGTGAATGAAACTCGAGATACTGAGCTTGTTATTTCGATAAAATTATAATACTTTCTAAATAAGTTGTATACAACCGCGTAGAACGTGTTTGGCTCATGAACACATCATGTGATTATTGTTTTGTTCTATTCTAACTAGCACAAGAGTAACAAACATTAAAACATCCATACTCACAAACTTTCGCATATACAGGGTGTCCCGTAAATCAAGGTCAACCTTGTAACCACATATTCTATAAATCATATTGAACAACTTTTGTTCTATCACTTTTTAAAATATGCATATGTTTTTCTTTACTGTCTTTACAAATCTAACTGACTAATTTGTTAATTTTGTATGGGAAGTCGATAAATTTTCATGCCAATTTGCAAAAGTGATAAAACAAAATTTGTTCACCATGATGTATAGAATATGTGGTTACAAGGTTGACCTTGATTTATGGGACACCCTGTATAATATTAGTAGCATAGCCATATTTACAAGTGTTTTGAAAAAGCAATCAATTCACACTATTTTTCACCAAATTATCTGTTTACCCACACCCATAGGTATTTAAGTAATTGTTTATTTGTTTTCACGTATTAATTATCTTTAATTACACCTTAATGTGTTACTACTACTAACCTCTAAAACACAATCATCGGTAATCACTATCAAACGTCAACACTATGTCATTAAGCGTTTTCTGTTCGCAGTGTACGTCGCGCCTGTCCCGATCGCGTCAACTCTAGAGCTTTTGTTCAGTGTCCGGTGAGACGCGAAGCCGTCCGTAGCGTTGCGACAAAACGCGGGTGCTCCTAACAAACGGCGACTAATCGCAACTATGGCGGCGGACGAAACCAAGGATGCGTCTACGCCCTTCGAAGATGCTTTGGAAAAAACCGGTAAGTTTTAAAAAAATATTTTTGACGTTTGTTTCAAAAATTGTTTTGTCACTGTTTGTTATCTATCGTTCTTTGTTCTGGGGTGAAAGTTTCTTGATCTGCTGTTTTATTGGTCGTTTTTAGAATTAAAGTAAACGTTTAGGATAAACATATTTTTATTTGGCCTACAGAAAAATTAATAATAAAAACATGATTGCAGACTAAGTTCAAAATTTTTAGTCTATTAAAACTCTTAAAAAACTACTGTCTTATTCAGAGTGCATTTACTAGACCAGACTAAGGTTAAACCACAGATTTTTGTACGTTAAAACAGTGGTTTAACCTTCGTTCCGGAATAGCAAATGCACTCTGAATAAGACAGTTAGTCTTAGTAATAAACATGACTATAATAAAAAAAATTACAAAAAATTACTTCCGTAGCAGTCAGATAATCGTAAAAATAATTATGTTATGTATATAGTTTTTTGTGTTGGTCCCTTGAAACTAATTGTATGTGATCAGCAAAATAAGCTCGTAGAGGTTTTAATTGTTGAAAAAAAAATATACCTAAGTAAATTACGGAAACTTTCTTGTTGTTTCTTTGTGACGTCAACAGCTTCAGACTTCAATAGGTACGTTTATTTTAACAATGTGGCGTACTACAAGTGACACTAAAAATTAACCGGTCAAGTACGAGTCGGACTCGCGCACGAAGGGTTCCGTTCCGTACCATTATTTATAAAAATGGCAAAAAAAAACACGTTTGTTGTATAGGGGCCCCCTTAAATAATTATTGTATTTTGTCTTTTAGTATTTGTTGTTATAGCGGCAACAGAAATAAATACATCATCAAACATTTTTGTTTTTAGCAATTCCATGCAAGGTTTAATTGAAGATAAATAAAACTTGAAAAAAATCATCGAACTCAGGTGAGACTCGAGCCATGCGATGGGACGTGGGTTCGAGTCCCACCTGAGGTCGATGATTTTTTTCAAGTGTTATTTATCTTCAAATACATCATCTGTGAAAATTTCAACTCTCTAACTATCACGGTTCATGAGATACAACCTGGTGACAGACGGACAGACAGACGGACAGCGGAGCCTCAGTAATAGGGTGCCGTTTTACCCTTTGGGTACGGAATCCTAAAAAACACGTTTTTAGTATGGGAGCCTCCTTAAATAATTATTGTATTTTGTCTTTTAGTATACATCATCTGTAAAAAATCAACTCTCTAACTATCACGGATCATAAAATCTGGTGACAGACAGTCCGCTGTCTGTTTGTCACCAAGCCTTAGTATTAGGGTCCCGTTTTACCCTGCGGGTACGGAACCCTAAAAAACACGAAATAATATTAAAAAATGTGTTTCGATATTTTTTTTACATTTATAATTATTCTTTTGAGAACATTTTATTTAGAATTTGAAGAGTAATTTCTAATTGACTCGACCTAAAAAATTAACGGGATTAAACCCAGGACTCAAGCAAGTTCAATTCGATCACCACCGCACCAGACGCCGGTCTCAATTTGCTTGCTATGACACAATATTAGAACGATTTTTAGAATGTCAGTATTTACTAATAATAAAATATAATAAGAGAAAATGATGAGTTTTCCTATTTAAAAAGCAATAACTGGTCAGTACAATGCACACAGATTTGAATATAGTAAAATATGGAATTCATTATTCGTGATTTTTCAAGATTTCGTCAAATCCGACCCTGGAAGAGTTGATAAACAGAACACCATTTAAATAGGAAATGGGCGTTTATTATAAACATTTCCGTCCAAATTTTCGAAATTCCCTGTGCATTGCAAATTATAATCAAAATTTTCCTAGTTTAATAAATGTAATTAGTATTCCGATTTTACACTATTGCAATGAGAACTAGTAAATTTTGTTGTACCTACCCACATTTACTATTATTTAATATGTTTCAATTAAGTCTTGTCGATTTTTGTTTAAAAGAGGGTGACTAAGTTTGTTGCGCCCTTTTTTAGGGTTCCGTAGTCCTAACAAGGAACCCTTATAGTTTCGTCATGTCCGTCTGCCTGTCTGTCTGTCTGTCCGTCCAAGGTTTTGCTTACTAAAGCCATAGAGAAAGAATAATACTACGTAAAACAGAGGGACAGTCTCGGTACTTTGAAAATCTCCACCTTAACTCGCGCGAAAGACAGCGAAGGTGGTGAGTAAATGGAACTAAAATATAACTACGCCATCGTTTGTTTCCCTCTCTGACTAGATGGCACTATCTGCGCAATGATAGATAACTTTCCCATAATTCATAGAACCATAGAGAAAGAATTATACTACGTCAAAATAGAACATTTATTTAATTTAATTTCTATTTCGGTCCGTCAGAGAATGCCAAACCACCATAAGGTTTACAATTGTTTGCACACTCTGTCAAAAAATATAAACTAACACTTGACAAATTTTGAAAATCGTTCTAACGTCCTCGTAGCTTAGTTGAAAAGGCACTCGCTCGTAGTTTCTATGAGATATGGGTTCGGATCCCACATGATGCGGTCTTTTTTTTCAAGTTGTTATATTATCTTGAATAACTTTTTGTGCGCATCCATAACTTTTTTAAGATATTAAGTACTATATTTATATTTATTTTAGTCGGTTGCTAATTTCACTAGAGTATGATCCTAATTTTTATGAATACTGATGACGGCGAGCTGGGACCCATTTTCTATTTGTTATTCATTTTGTGAATATTATGTAAAAAAAAATAATCAAAAGTTCAGTACTGAGCTTAGTTATTAAAAATGGTTTTAAATGTGAATAAACAATTTTTATCAAACTATTTTAATACAAGTCTGGATTTCGAAAAAATATTGTCGCCGACTAAGATTCGAAGTCGCGCCCATGGAATATTAGCCCGAATTCTTAGCACTTTGGGCATCGATACTTGACAATACATAACGAAATTACTAATTAGGTTATAGCTTGAAACGACCGTTTATGACATATTTACGTCATTTAGACGTGACCTTTGGACGTGCGTGACACACAAATGCCTTTAAATAAAATTCATTGTTTATCAAAGTTGATAAAAAAATTGGAACAGGGTTACCAAATTGTCTTTTTTTAGATTAACCTTAAGAATTTTTTCCAAAAATTATTGCTTTTGGGATCAAAGAAAAATCGCTTAAAGCCATTTTAGCCATTTTAACTTTTTTTTCTCTTATGTAAAACAAACGTTGATGCAGCATGATATTTTCAAAGTTAGAGAGTAAGCTTGTAAATCGTATGCCATGCAATATTTTGCAATGAGAAAGTTGTGCCAAATGAAACATTTGATTAAATGAAACATGACAAACAATTATTTGTTAAACAATAATATCCCAAAAAAAGATTTGCTAACTAAAAAATTGCAATGAGTTGTTTTGAAAAATGTTTTTTTGCCAAATGAAAATTTGTGTAAAATAGTTGGGTTGTAATATTTTGGGAAACGTTTTTGGCTAAACATTAGTAATCCATATTTTTCTCCTAAAAATTGATTTTTAAAATCACTTGCCAAATATTAAAACAAATCCCATACTATAAAACTACAATACTCACACTGGTAGCCCTACAAACAAATATTTGACAGTTGTCGAAAAGCTACATTATTTTGAAGCTTTGCTTTTGACCGTTAATTACCAGAGAGTATATAATTACTCATTTAAAAAAATACTTATATTTTAAAATTTGGTTTTCCTTTATTTATTTTTTCAAATTATTTGATAAAATAATACGAAATGCATATTACCTCTATAATCAACATAAATGCCGTGTTTAGTTTTTCCAATCCGATAGCTGACGTTGCGTTTCCATAAAAGAGCGTTTAAGTTAAAACCGGTAGATGGCATTATACCGAAATTGCTTAAAATTTTAGTTAAAATGATTTGTTTTGAAATAAATGTAAAAATTCTATTAACATTTCATTTTTAAAAAACAAAAGTGTTAAAAAAGTGTATTGATAACGTTTTTTTCAAGAGTTATCGTTCATTGATATCAAGCCCAATCCTAATGAGCCTTGTAGTGACATCTATTCGTTTTTAATATGTACTAATCCTACGATTTAAGGCGTTGACCAGACATGCTAAAGCTAAAAGTTGAACTATTGGCTTAAAAATCTGGAAAAATTCATGATAATAGTGCTTTTCGTGAACTTTCAAGGAAAATCATAACGGTTAAGATAGACCAGTTAGTTTAAGAGTAATAATCGTTCAACTAAGTCGTTCAAAATTGTCTTAGAGGAAAATGTATAAAGTGATTTAAATGCAGTAATTGCTGAAATATATTGTGGTAACGACGGACAACTACGGAACCCTGTACTGCGCGTAGCACGACACGCACTTCGCCGGTTTTTCACCAGCCGATATGTCTCGAAGCGGTTGGTAGGGCAAAGCTATATTTTTGGAACGTGTATAAGTGCCCGACAAAGATCATACTACAACTACCAGCATGGAAGATGAGCGCTGGGCAAAAGATGCGGAGAAAACCATCACGATTACGACCTCCGTAGCCGAGAGGCGAGCACGCCGGACTATAAGGCATCACGCTATCTCTGAGGTGCCGGGTTCGATTCCCGGTCGGGTCAATGTAGAAAACGAACTTTTCTATATTGTCTCGGGTCTGGGTGTTGTGGTACCGTCGTTTCTGATTTCTATAACACAAGTGCTTTAGCTACTTACCTTAGGATCAGAGCAATGTATGTGATGTTGTCCAATATTTATTTATTTATTACATGATTGACTAGTCGCACGCCACGCCTGCACCGCAGGCCGTGATTGGTTGTTGGCTCCGCGCACACGCGTCTCTAATACGATGATCGTCTCGTAAGATAATAAATAATAAATTGTTTCCACAATCACACCAATTATCTAGCCCCAAACTAAGCAAAGCTTGTGCTATGGCGACTAGATAACGGATAAACATACTTAAATACGTTTATAAAAATCCATGACTTAGGTGCAAATGCTCGTGCTCATCACACTAACATTTGCCCCTCGCGGGATTCGAACCCGCAACCGCCAGGAATTGTGACACCAGACGGTCGTCAAAGATGCGCAAAGCGATCCACACTCTTTGCCCCAGGGCTCAACATCGATGCCACGTACAGTTATTTATAGTGAATTAATGTATTACTTATAATATCAATTATTACTATATTTAAGTACTATACTTAATCGTAAAATTCACCAGTGTTAGTGAACTTAGAGCGATTCGAATTAATGTTTATATAAAATTACAAAAAACATTAAATGTTTTGTTAACATAAGATTGTACATAATAACTTCTGTACCGATAATTATTCAAATGTACTCATAAAAACTAAATGTGCACATTTGAAGTATTCCCAGTTTCCCACGTAAGTTTAAAATAACTATTATATTGATGAGGGCTAATTTAGCAATAAGGTTGAAATGTTGACAGTTTTCGTATTACAATAGGTAAAAAATAAGCAATGGAGTACTGCTGCCACCTTTGGGACGGCTCGGCGAAATACCAACTTGCTGCACTTGACTCGGTGGAACGCAGAGCCAAGAGAATAATAGGCGATAAAAAACTGGTGGCGTCCAAGCTGCACAGCCTGGTTCACCGCCGCAAGGTTGCTTGCCTATCGATCTTCTATAGATTGTACTTCGGAGAGTGTGCTCATGAGCTGCATGAGCTCATACCACCGTCACCTTTCTTCCATCGGACATCCAGACGCACGGCCGGATGCTCCCTTTAAGTCCAGAGTGAATATACATCTTCTGGGTAAGCTCGCTCCATCGTAGATCCCATCTATGCTCTAGAGCAAGATCGGGGTCAAGAGCAAGCCCATCTCAAATAAAATTTAAAAAAAAACACATCAAAGAGGATGAAGTTGGACTACAGCTTGCAGATATACAGAAACAAATGGCAGCAATGATGGAACTATTGACTTCATCTATAAATGCACAAAATGAGAATGCTACAAAAATTTAAGAAGACATAGCAATCGTCGAAAACGAAGTGTTGGGCATCAAAAAAGGCATGGGCCTGACTGAACAAAAATTTGCAAGTTTAGTCACAGAACAAACTCAGATTAAAGCTGACATACAAAGTTTAGTTAAATCCATACACACCACAGACGTGAAACTTTTGTCGTTGGAGTCTGATGTACAATCAATGAAAAAACTACAATCTTATTCGTCGGATTAAAATAATTTGGTGTTTGAAAAATCGGCCCTATACCCATTGCCAAAAAATATTATCATTTATACTATCTTCAAAGAAATCCTGTTAATGTTATTTCCGTATTATTAATCTGGTTAACATAAAACTGAATAGTTATTTAATTTGTTTGTTTAATTGTTCGTTTTGGCGTTGATTGTTAAAATTGTAATTTTGTTTGTGTACACAACAGCTGTTAATCAGAGACTTTTGTTTTAAATTGTGACATCATACAGTTCATTAATATTATATACAAATGAATATTCTTTAATGATTCATATAAAAGCTATGCTAGTATTAATTTATTTTTTCCGGCATAGGCTAGTTTGCATTTTAAAATTTAAATATGTTTTCAACAATAATAATAATATCTATAATAAATATAGGACAACATCACATACATTGCTCCTGTGTTATAGAATTCTCTTGCTCGCTATGCTGGCGTTCTTTAATTCTGCCCTATTTGGCTTTCTAGCCTATTTTCAGCTGTGGATCTCCAAGGCTGATGATGATGATGAGACGTCTATCTATATAGACTATCGCAGCCCACTGCTGGACGTAAGCCTCCCCCAAAGACCGCCTAAGAGCACGACCTCCCGCCTTTTTCAACCATTCATTGCCAGCCATCTTTCTCAGGTCGTCGATCCATTGAGCTGGGGGGCGTCCTACACTGCGTTTGCCAAGGCGAGGTCTCGAGAACCACCTTTCATGGAATTCTATTTCAAATCCAGGTAACGGCGTTTACAACATCCTGCTGCTGATGACCTGTTCCCTGATTCTGCTGGCCATCGGCGTGGATATGTTCGGCTTCAGCCTGGTGGTGACCGCCGCCTGCGATCTAAACCTCACCGTCTTTGAGAAGGGGATACTCACCTCAATTCCTTTTATTGGTAAGTTATACTAATATAAAAAGAATCTGGCGTATCTTATCATACCTTGCGGAAATCCATAACTAAATAATTATGGATATGTAATTAATTTGCTCACGTAGTGTAGGACGCCCCCCAGCCCGATGTACCGACGACCTTAGGAAAATGGCTGGCAGTGGATCAAGTGGATGGATGCAAAAAGCGAGAGATCGTGCTCTTTGGGGGAGGCTAACGTCCAGCAGTGGACTGCAATAGGCTGAGATGATGATGATGAATTAATTTGCTTACAATTTTCACTCAGATACGTCGGTATAGGAACTATAAAATCACATCACTGCAACCCATACTTCTAGGACAAATACAAGCAAATGCAAAGCGCACTGCTACCGCCACCCTCAATCAAATTGCTTGCGATACAGATGCGATACAGCGTGCTATGGAAAGGTCATTGTTGGGGATCTCATTAAGGGATAAGATCCGGAACGAGGTCATACGACATAAGACTAAGGTGACTGATATTGTCCAAAAATGTAGCAAGCTGAAGTGGCAGTGGGCTGGCCATGTCTGTCGCAGAACCGACGAGAGGTGGAGCAGGATGGTTCTCGAATGGAGACCACGCTTAGGCAAACGTAGTGTAGGACGCCCCCGGCTAGATGGACCGATGACCTGAAGAAGGCAGCTGGCAGCGACTGGATGCAAAGGGCAGGAGATCGTGCGCTGTGGCGCTCCTTGGGAGAGGCCTATGTCCAGCAGTGGACTGCAACAGGCTGATATGATGATACAGATGAATGCAAAAGTTTGTACCTATCACTGACATAAAAATATCGACAGTGTTTCACGGTTTAGTCGTCGAAGCGCAGCCGAGTCGGAGCAAGATAAAGAAGGCAGACCCCACCATCAGATGGGAATAATAATGCCCAGGAGAGAGAGAGAGAGAGAGAGAGAGAGAGAGAGAGAGAGAGAGAGAGAGCGCAGCCGAGGCGATAATAATTATCTCTCCTGAGGATGCCACGTGAAGTGGCGAAAGCGTCGAGGTTTTTATGTCTGTGTTGGGTAAGTACTAACTTTTGGATCCAAAACAATGTAAGGCCCCATAAAATATGCATACAAATTTCGCATATATTTTTCAGGCATTCTCTTCGTCTCGTACTTTTGGGGCTACATCTCAGATACTCGCGGGCGCCGGCTGACGCTGGTCATCTGCATGCAGGCCAGCTTCGTGCTGTCCTGCCTGTGCAGCATCACGCCTAACTGGATAGTCCTGGCATTCCTCAAGTTCCTGGCCGTTTGTTTGTGAGTATCCCCTTCGTGCAGCGTAGGACATCCACCCACAAGGTGGGTAGAGTACCTGGTAGAGGTTGTAGGAAGCCGCTAGATGCAGGCGCTTCCAACCAATCAAAGTCATTGAGGGAGGCCTATGTTGTAATGGATGATAAGTGTATAGATTTCGTTTTTATTGGTCAACTGCCTTTCGACTATAAGGTTTTCTTCCAGTTGACCAACTAGCCAGCCGGTTAGACTCACATCCTCGCACCGCACTCGCGACCAGCTCTTTTTTACCCCGCTCCGTACAACTCATTTTTTACGTTCTAACCCTCGTGGCGTTAGCGTTCTAACCCTACATATTTTAAGCAAAAAACCGTCAATTGCTGGACGCCTAACGTTCCTGACGTTTTCCCCGCTGAAAATCAGCTAACCGGATCTTAAACGGTAAAGGTTAGCTGATAGAAATTGCTTTTGGAATTAAGCCCTTCTTTTGTATTTTTTGAATGCAAAAAAGTTTTTATTATTTTCTTACAGTCACGTGACGCCTACGCGCGACACATTACTGGTCACGGAACATATCTAGCACATACGAACGAATGAATGTCGGGGGGTTTAAAAGAACCCTGTATTAGCATGGCAACTAAGCCCCAAAGGGCCGATTAGCAAGAACTTCCTCGTTCATTATTAATATGACCCGCGTGGTTAACAGTGATCGACGCGCTACAATTAATGCCAGGAGAGATGCGCGCGCGCAACCCGCACAGATGTTCACGAGGGCGGTATTGTGATGTCGCTCGAGAATTTTACGACGACGACCTCCACAGCCGAGACGCGAGCGCGCCGGACTTTAAATGGCGTCACTATCTATGAGGTTTCGGGTTCGATCCCCGGTCGGGTCAATGTAGAAAATGAACTTTTCTATATTGTCTCGGGTCTAGGTGTTGTGGTACCGTCGTTGTTTTTGATTTCTATAACACAAGTGCTTTCGCTACTTACCTTAGGATCAAAGCAATGTATGTGATGTAGTCCAATTAATTTACTATGAAATATTTCAGCATCACTCGCGCTGTTAGAGACGCTATTATAGTAATACGAGAATTACAGGAAAAGATGAGCTGGAAGCTTGACTTTCCTTGAATAGGGATGTTGATATGACTCGAGAATATATAAAATGTTATGTTTTTACCATAGCATAGAATATTGGAATGCTGAAAAACATATTTTGTAAGTATAAATTTGCATAATAAATATATCAAAAATAATCAAAAATATTTAAAATAATGCCCAGTATCACGTGACTGCAAACGCTAAACGGGGCGCGTTACGTCAGATTACGTCACGGGGTATGAAAAGCACCCACTGACAAGTTGTCAAATGAAAAACAACAGTTTGACAGCAGTTTGTTTATTTATCACATCGTGTAGTAGTCACATAGACTTAGGATTCGCTACGCTCTTAAAGACTGACAAAGCGTGGAAAAGAGACATCATATCCTTGCGGGCACCCTACAAGATAGAAAAAGACAGATGTCAATGTACCTATGTAACACAAAAAAAATATTTAACTGACTATAAATGATTTCAATTTCAAACGTCAAAATTAATTTTATTAAAATATACAAAATTACAAACGGAAAACTTATTTAAATATTTATGTAGACATAGGGTGCTGTTCAATTATAAATTGTGATGTGACAAGAACATATAACCCAAATAAATACACATTTCACAGGTAAATACATTTTTTGATGAAAATATTTTGAAACAAATTTGTGTCTAATTCGTAATTATAATCGACAAAGAACTTGGATTTTACAGAAGAATATAAACTTTGTTTGGCGTGTGTTTGTGTATTTCGTAGTTAAAGACATAATTACAATAAATATTAGGTAAAATAGTAAATTGTATGTCTACACTAGGGATTGAACTAGCGGTGACGTCATAAGTATCGATAAAATATCGACAGCCATTACCCACAAATGGCTATAGAAGATTAGTAGCAATTACTAAAAAAATATTAATCATGTTTGTTTACAAAAAAAACACTCCAATACTGTTTTTTTGTGATTACATTATGAGATTTTAGTTTTATTTTTGGGCATCTAAAATATAACTTGTTTATAAACGACTAAAAGAATTCTGATAGTTTAGTCAAATATCTTCAATACCTTTCCTTATATCAATACCTTCTAAACCTGAAATTCGCGAAAAGTGGATAAGAGTTATAAACAGGCCAGATTGGACTCCGCGAAAACAGTCAACAGTTTGCAGTAAACATTTTGAGGACAGATGTATCGTTAAAAGAAATTTTCGACGTATATAATATACGTCGAAAATTATTATTATTTTATTATTATTTATTATTATTTTCGAATTAGGAATGAAACACAGGTGTCAGTTAAATAAAATAAAAGCATTTCAAGAATTGTGACATCAAGTATGTTTAAATTTATTTAGAGGATATTAAATAATTTTGACATCATATTATGGTTAGAAAATAAGGAACAAAATTAAAAAAAACAGACAAGTAACAATATTTTCTCGTCAAAAACAAAATTAATCAAGATATATTTAAAAAAAATATTACAAATAAACAAAAACAAAATTAATCAATTAATCAGAATACCTACTTAAAAAAAAATACATACTTTATGTCACGATTATTGTAGTGCATTTATTTCATTCGATTGACACCTGTGTTTGATGCCCAACTCTATGAACACAGAACCACCTACTGTAAGTGGTATAATATTAACTCTGTGATTATAAGGAATATGTTGAAATGAAATTATGATATGAAATTGTTTTAAATAGGTTACATATTTAATATTTGAGCAGACAACCTGGTAAAGGTTGCAGGACGACGCTGGATGCAGTTTGCTTCCAACCGGCCGATCTGGGAGTCACTGGGGGAGGCCTATGTTCAGCAGTGGACGTCCTGTGGCTGAAATGATGATGATGATGATGACATATTTAAAACGACCGTTTTCTTATTTTCCATTATATAAACTTGTTCACAATATTCAATTACTCATTTTTCGATTTAATGCGAGTAAACTTGTTTTTCAGATCAGTTTCCAGACTGTGAAGTTTGCATAACAAAAATATGACCTTTTTTCGACCATATCTTAACTTTACACATACAAGCCCAGAAAGCCCCGTATCCTTTCCGTGATACTGATTTTCACCTCTTTTTTGTTTAAAGATTAAGTTTAACTTTAGGTGCTTCAAGGTCCGCGGCGATTGTGACTTGTGCCAAATCAATTTGATGCCGGTTGCAATTTATCGATAAAAAAATTGTGGCTTGAGCAACACTACTACACACACACATACGTGTCACATTTTTTGTATCATTTGCAATGAGCCTTTGTCTATCTTGTACATTCTATATCTATGTGTAGTCATCAAGATCAAGTAACAGCTTGGAGAGTTTAGGCGGGCAATTTATTATAACTTCATTTTTTATTTCAAATTGACGTATAATAATTCGAAATATTTTTGGGATAATTAATACGTGTATTAACTACAAAATAAAAACAGATCTAAGAATTTGTAAACATTCCTATTGATTCTGATAATAATATTCTAATAATATACCCCGTTAATGACGTGAAATAATATTTACTATACTGACGTCATATTGCGTTCATTTTATTACTGGAAAGCCTCCGGTGAAAAACATGATAGAGCTGATTTAGGGTGCGTTCAGATCTGGCGAATGCGCAGCTTGTGTGTGCATTTTATGTTCGTGCGACGCCCGCGAGAGCAAAAGCCGCGCGCGCCGCGATCTGTGAGCAACTCCTACTTCCTGAAACGTGAACTGAAATTGCACGCGCGCGCACTGTACGAGGCTTGCATGAGTTGCGCACCAAACGATTGCAAAAACGGAACGTGAGCTGCTCCCAAGCTGCACATTCGCCAGATCTGAACGTACCCTCACATTAGTCCGTCTTCAGCAAACATTTAGCCCACGTTAGTCCACAGCTGGACTCTCTCAATTCACGCCACAAAGCCTGAATATCGATCGGCTATTCAAAGGATATGCAAAGGATGCATGGAGGCAGAAGAAACGCCACAGCACGTGCTTTTGGAATGCGGAAGCGTGGCAGAACAACGGGCACGGATTCTCTAATCACTAGGATCACTCCCGGACGGCTTCAAGAGCCTGAAAAGGTTTCTACCTTCTGGAATGATCTGGGCTGGTTGCAGTCTGGCCCAATCAAGAGGCCAAATGCGAAAACAGCCCAGTTAAACTAAACTAACACACTGAAGACTGTCAAGTTGTAAACTATTTCATGGACATTTTTACAATATTTTGCGGCTAGAAAACGCATAAACATGCTTCAATACGTCCATAATAACATCATGACCTAGGTTCAAATGCTCATGCACAAGGCACAACACACAAACATTTGCCCCTTGTGGGATTTGAACCTGCAGCCGTCAGGCTTTTTAGTCCGGAGCGCAAACTACACCATCAGACGGTTGTTATACGTTAAATGATACTTATATAGAAATTTGTCTAAATTAGAACAGAGTATGTGCCAATTCAGAAGTCTAAATTTAGGCCTACCGCTGGTCAATAAATGGAGAATGATGATTACTCCAACCATACATTCTATATAACAACAATTTACGGACATAATTTATCGATCTAGTTGCAATATTGTAAACCACTTAGGCGACCCGATTGGTGTATAGCTAGGCAGTTTGTCTTGAACGCAGGTTGTCCCGTGTTCGATCCCTGTTTCGGGCCAATTCTAAAAACGATGTTTTCTCAATTGACTTGAATCTGAGTGTGCTGGGAGACGCCCCTGGCTGGGTGAAAAAAAATATTCTATCTACCTGTTGGTCGGGTAGGTAGATAGACAATGTGTCAAAATAAAAATGATAATATAAATTTTCTTTTCTTTTAGTTGTTCCAATTTTATTCAGCCTAACATTGACTGCAATTCCTCGAACCCCAACCATGAACTTAGCCAAAACCCAAAACAATGTTAAAGTAATATTGTATAAGGAATATATGATTAGCTCACATAGTGATGTGGAAAAATACAAAGTGGAAGGTCAAACTCAAACATCAATTAAATAGAATAGCAAAAAGTTCAATGATTAAAATCAAGTGATCGTTTGATATATCGTTTTGGCCAAATGATGATGAAATGTCACCATGTAATTTAAGCGATTCTGTATAGGTAGTTATGTGTTATCGTCTACAGTCACAAAATAAACTGCATTTGACATTTTGACCATAGCAATATTGTGATTTATGATTAAGGAAACAATTCGACATTCTATTCATGTGTTATATTTTATTTATTAAAGGCAATATACATCGATAAGTAAGCCTATAAGTGTCCCACTGCAGTGCACGACCTCACCTTATCTATAAAATTGTTTGAGCCATACCACTCCACCAAATGGGCCCAGTGCGGATTTGCGGAGGGGACTTGTAAGGCGAGTGATTCTGTCAGGTGGCATCAAACCGCCTTAAAGCTTCTGACTTGATGACTTTTATATCAACTATATACTTTTATATTAAAGACTAACCCCAACATTTAAAGTTTCTTCCAACAATTATTACATTTTCACAAGATTTAGTTCCGGTACATGTTACACTCACAGCGTATAATGCGTAGTGTAAAATTTCCTCTACTTAGATAAATAGTTCCGTTACAGATCCCTTTGTTTTATTTTTTTTTATTTGAGATGGGCTTGCTCTTTACCCTGCTTGTTTCTGCCCCGAATAGCAGAATAAATAATAAAAACATTGGAAAAGCTGACGAAAAAAAAAACTGTACGGCGGTACGAAGTTCGCCGGGTCAGCTAGTTAAATATAAAATTGAGTCTAAAATTGCATTAACTTAAATTAGGTAGGTACATAAATAGATGTCAGTCTTATAATAATTATGGTGAAATTAATATTTATTACTTAAAAAAACTTTTTTTTTTTTTGTTTTTAGCAATTCCATGCAAGGTTTAATTGAAGATAAAATAATAACACTTGAAAAAAAAAAGGACTCGCCCGGCATGAGATGGGACGTGGGTTCGAGTCCCACCTGAGGTCGATGTTTTTTTTTATTTCATTTTTTCAAATGTTATTTATCTTCCATTAAACTCATTTAAGTCATAAACATACCGTAAGATTAGCCACTCCAATATATTCAATGTTGTTTCAGTTCCTGTGCTGCTAATTCTGCCACGTACACACTGGTGGGGGAATCCTGCATTCAACGGGTGCGGAACAAGTACATGGTTCTGATGACGTGCCTCATACTGCTATCACCTGCGGTAGCTGGAGGTACGTCGAGTTTTGGAGTATCTTAAAAATATAAAACGATCCGTTACTGAGTTTTGAAGTCACTAAGAATCTCCTGCGCATTTTGAAGCTATGTCCCCATTGCGAACTATTCGCTCCCAGTTTGCCTTTTATTTATACATCGCGTAATGTAAAGTTTGCATCGTTTCGCCTGCCGACTCATCAAATGAGCTGATTTATCAGGGTTTACAGCCTCTTATTTACAGTTACAATTAAGAACTTCCGCGTTGCCGTGTTGCCGCTATTCTCCTAGTCAGCAAGTACCATTTTGATGCATTCCGATACGTAACAGTTTTTGCATTTAGATACAAGTGGCGGAATTGCTTTTCTTTTGATGGAGGCAGTAGAAACTTAATAATGTGTTTATTGATGAAAATCAGTGGCTTTCATCAATAACATATATTTGTAAGTACCTACTGCCTACCTCATTTCATTTATTAGGTAGGCACTGCCTATATGCACCGCACGCCCCTCTCCTAAATCCTGCAGTTAAATAAGTGAAAAGGCACTGATCTCCACCTTATTGCTCTCTTCTCTTCTCTTTCCAGTGCTCACATACCCAACACTTAGACTAGACTTCGAAGCGGACCTCTGGTTTGGAGTGGTCTTCAGACCCTGGAGGCTGCTCACCATCGTGCTAGCTCTGCCTTCAGGGTTAGGAGCTATCGCCATCTACTTCTTCTATGAGTCACCGAAGTTTCTGGCTAATAGGGAGAGGACGGACGAGGCTCTCGAGGTGTTGAGGTCCATGTACAGGATCAACCATAGGAATTCCAAAGATGAGTATGGGGTTAGTTGAATTTTATGATTATTACCAACACTATTGTGTAACTGCCAAAGATAGAACTGCTTTTTTGAGCTATAGGGTTGAAGTATTGTTATTGGCTTTCTTACGAATCTCGTTGGTACACTAGAGAGACAAGATAACTGACTGATGAGACCTCTTAAAGTATGACATTGACATAACCTCAATTTTTTAAGTGTACAGACATTATAGAAATACGTTTATAACGAACTTATATTTAATTTGTATTATCATGAGATGATTGTCGACTAATTTATTGAATCTTTCAGGTAAAATCATTGAAACTAAACGAGGAAACTGCAAAGAAGGCGACATCCCTGCTAAGAGCGATGTACGAACAGAGCGCGCCTCTGTTCCGCGCTCCGTACCTTAGGCGGACTCTGCAACTCTTCTACATCGTCGCCGTCGTGTACATCACGTGAGAACAGGTTTTATACTCATTAAACATTGTGGTTTGTGTAGGTGAAGACCGATGAATGACGTAGAAGCGAAACACTATTGGATGAATTTGAAATCAGGAATTCACTTGAAAGCTGTTATTGTACAAAAACCTGATACTTGAATTGGCATTAAAAAAACCGATGCTACATACATTTTATCATAGGCTAGGCAGTCTAAAGGATAAGCAAGCTAAAAAGCTGAAGAGGCAATAATCAGGTCGTATTTGCCATAGAACTGAGACAATTTTAGTTAGAATGGACCTTTTAATGAAGTGGAGCACATTTGACCGGCCTTCACGTTCACAAACGTTTGGTGTGAACGCTGCCCTACGTGAAAAATAAAGTGACTGAATAATTGACATTAACGTAAATATCTGAAGATCGGCTTGGCTACGTATCATAGCAGAACGATAAGAATTGATGACTAGAGGGACGCCTACGTCCAGCAGTGGACTTTGACTGACTTTTGAAGACTAATAATGTTGATGATGGACTAGAAAATATAAGTTGGAACTATTACGATGGATTACGATTTGATTACGAGTATATCTCTTAAATTGTTTTAGTACCAAAAATTCCAAATTGCCTTTTTATTTTCAGTAACAACAGCTTCTTGGTCTGGCTACCTCACATCCTGAACCTGATCCGACTGTCCCTGGAGACGGGTTCAGCAACTGGGAACATCTGCGCGCTGATATCCACGGAGAAGCAGGTTTTACGCCTTTCATCATTTTAGCCTTAGGACGTCCACTGCTGAACATAGGCCTCCTTCAGTGACTTCCAGATCGGCCGATTGGAAGTGACCTGCATCCAGCGGCTTCCTGCAACCTTTACCAGGTCGTCTGCCCACCTTGTGGGTGGGCGTCCTACGCTGCGCTTGCCGGTACGTGGCCTCCATTCCAAAACCTTTCTGCCTCATCGGCCGTCAGTTCTACATGTTATGTGCCTTGACTGACTTATAGAAATTGCTTTGGTGTAGTTTATCGTAGTTTTACGAATTATCTATCCTTAGTTTAGTCGCTAAAAGTTGTTAAATCCATGTTAATATTTTATAGATTAAATTTTCATATTATCTGTAATTGCCTCTACAGTAAAGTCACACGGTGCAAACCTCTAAATCTTTGACGAACTTCGTAACCGAGTGGCGAGCACGCCGGATTATGATATTGCCATCTTGAGGTTCCGGATTCGATCTCCGGTCGGGTCATTGTAGAAAACTAACTTTTCTATATTGTTTTGGGTCTGGGTGTTATGGTATCGTCGTTGTTTCTGATTTCTATACCACAAGTGCTTTAGCTACCTACCTTAGGATCAGAACAATGTATGTGATGTTTTCCAATATTTATGGTGTTAAATTCTAAAAAAAACATGACTAATAACTCGCTTATTCTGTTTCTTTCCAGTCTCCAGACGTCTGCGTCGGGACCATAGAAAAAAACGTGATGATCACTCTCATAGCTTCTCAATCGGTTTTCTCTTTCCTAAACTTCGCCATCTCATACATACCCAACAGACGGAAGGCCGTGCTAATTTCGGTCTTATGCCTATCTGCATTGGGTGGAGTTTTACTGAACCTCATGCCGGAGCCGATCTCAAGCGTGTTCTTCTTCGTGATGTTCACTTGTACCTGCCTCGGAATGGGTATCTTGGCATCGTACTTCGTGGATTTGTATCCGACGTCTTACAGGTAATATAAGGTCCGATTTTATTAGTGTTCATCCTGTTAACCTGTGACTATATAGGTGAAAAGCAATCGTAAAAACCAACTTTCAAATGTCTATCATAAAAACTAAAAAAGTTAAAAATAAATTACAAAATAACAACATCAACTTATATTGCATAAACTCGTCCTATCTTCAACTCTTTCTCGCTCTGTAAAAGGGGAAGGAATAAGACGGTTAATCAGATGGTTAAACGCAGCAAAGATAGGGCGAGTTTATGCAATATGAAGGTAATGTTGTTGATTTTTAACTTTTTTAGTTTTTATGGTACACATTTGAAAATTGGTTTTTACGATTGCTTTTCACCTATATAGTCACAGGTTAACTGGATGAACACTAATAAAATCGGACCTTATATATTTGAGTGCGTCCTGACTAAGATAATTAGGCTTATGATGTGAAGAAGTCATTGTAACAAGGGAAACTTAAGTACCAATTTTTTATATTAGTTAAGTATGAATTAAGATATCTAAGTATCACTGCCCACAAAAAGTCGTTCAAGTAGGAAACACTTAGGGGTTAAGGCGAAGTGTGGAAACCAAAACGTCATACCTGCCATTGGCCTAATCAGAGTTATTGCAGTCGGTGCACGGCACATGACTTTCAAAGCGTATCTCTATAAACATTGTTTAAGCATTTCTGATCTTACAACATTGATCAGAGATACGCTGGCTTAGACAGCGAGAAGAAACACTTGAGAAATTTCATCGTGTCACGTGACGTCCTCGGTAACTTAGTTGGTAATGCACTCGCCCGGCATGCGATGGGACGTGGGTTCGAGTCCCACCTGAGGTCGATGATTTTTTCAAGAGTTAAATATGTTTTTTTTGTTGCAGAGGAATGGTTGCCTGCCTCAGTATAATGGTAGGCCGGACTTGCACCTTTATTGGGATCAACCTGGTAGGGAACCTCATCTTCTATCACTGCCAAGTCACATTCTACCTCTGGTCGCTGCTTGTTCTCAGTAAGTATCAAATGTTAGTTACTTAATGTTACTTCACTTAAAGTCGCTAAGGTGCTCATAGCTCAGTGGCGGCAGCGCTTTGGTATCGATTACTAAAGTTAAGCAACCAATGATGCGGTTGTGAGTGGATGGGTGACCATTCCGACCATATTCAGTGACATGTATCACGATCATCTCCGTGCTTCGGATGGCACGTCAAAAGTTGGTCCCGGTTGATATCGCTTGATTTGTCGTAAAGCCTAGTCAGAGGCCTATGGCGGCTTGATTACATCTGACAGTAAGGTTTAGACACTGGCTTTACGACACCCCTCTACCGCGATGCATTGGGCCCGCGTGGTGGAGTATGGCCCAAACCACCTCATAGTTGAGGTGAGGCCTGTGCCCTTCAGAGGGACATATATGTATAGGCATACTTTACTTTTAATATTATTAAAGGTCGACATATTAGTTGGACAGACGACCTGGTAAAGGTTGCAGGAGGCCACTGGATGCAGGCCGCTTCCAACAGGACAATCTGAAAGTCATTGAGGGATTCCTTTGTTCAAAAGTCGACGGCATAATGGCTAAGACAAAAAAATATGATACTATAGAGAGGGCCGTAATGTAATAGTCATATTTACATACTATTACATCTTTTTTTAAGGAAAATAAATATTTAATGAAAAATTAGACTAAATGTCGTGTCAATGTAGAAAACAAACTTTTCTATATTGGCTCGGGTCTGGGTGTTGTCGTAACTCGTTGTTTCTGATTTCTATAACACAAGTGCTTTAGCGACTTACCTTAGGATCAGAGCAATGTATGTGATGTTGTCCAAAATATATAAAAAAAAAAGAATTGGAGAGAATTAGACGATCTTGTGGTACAATGGCCTTAGTACAGTCATCCCGAAAAGTGTACTACTTTTTAGGTACAGTTATTTCTCTCTCAAGGCGCAGTCATTTGACAATGATAGTTTGCCTTATGTCTGGCGCAAAATTATTTATTTTATTTAGTACTCAAGAGCTATATATTTTTAGCGGCAGGTCTTCAATGGTTTTAAATTATTTACCTTACACTACAATGTAATTAACGGTATAAGAGTGCGATCATCCATCCATCCATCCATCAGCCGAAAGACGTCCACTGCTGGACATACACAATAGACTCCCAATTGCAATGGGGTCCCCATGTAATTGCCTTGTCAGGAAGGCTCAGTTCGGCGGCTTATGCTGTGAGGAAAATAAGGCTTTTAACTGATGTCGAAACGGCAAGACTAGTATACTTTAGTTATTTTCATAGCTTGTTGTCGTATGGTCTATTGCTATGGGGCTCAGCTGCTGATATTGAGTCAATCTTTGTGTTGCAGAAAAGAGCTGTACGTGCAATATACTGTCTTGGGCCTCGTAACTCTCTGAGGGAGGTCTTTAAAGATATTAAAATATTAACAGTAGCGTCACAATACATTTTTGACAATATTATGTATGTTAGAAAAAACCTAAGTTCGTTTAGCCTTAAATGTGATTCACATCATTATAATACTAGAAATAAAAATAAACTTGCCGTTCCGAGCTTCAGATTAAAGAAAGTGGGTAATTCATTTTTGGGGAAATGTATAAATATCTTCAATAAAGTACCACAAACTCTTGTTGACTTACCTGTTTATAAGTTCAAAAACCACATTAAAAAAATCCTTATGGAAAAAGGAATGAACGACAAGAGTGCATGGACTTAATAGCCCGCCTAGCTCGCACTTACACTATCTTGTAATTGTATTTCCTGTAATAAAATCAGGCTGACAAAGGTGACTGAGTTTCTTGCGCCGTTTCTTCTCATCACCAGCCGATATGTTGTCCTGAAGCGGTGGTAGGGCTAAATTATATGTTGGGACGTGTATAAGTGCCCGGAAGAGGGTCTATATACAGAATAAAGAATTTCATTTCATTTCATTTCATAGGCCTCCCCCAAGGATTTCCACGAAGATCGGTCCTGTGCCACCCGCATCCAGCGGCTTCCCGCGACCTTCACCCAGATCGTCGGTCCACCTTGTGGGGGGCCTACCAACACTACGCCTTGAGTGCGATAAAGATGAATATTACTAATAGTTTTTACATTTGTTTTCCAGGTGGCGTGGTAGCGGCCTGGTACCTACCACCAGATAGAACACCAGTTAAATCCACAGTAGTTTAACACTAACAGTAATAATGAAATTAAATTGTCTGTGATTTTAGAATACTAGAGATTTAGCGTAATTTTAGTTAAACGGCTGAAGAAATTCAAGAGGCATTTTTATAGTTTTTCAATTTGACAAATGTATAGTAGAGACAGCACGACGGTTTCTAATGTTGCCAACAATAGTATTATATATTGTTTTATTAAAAGTCGATAAATTACAACGCTTTTTACGGTGAATTAAATCGGCATGGTCTGAAAAAATATATTTACTAAGCACATAAAAGTTGTATTCATGACTTGGATTATCGATTGTCGATACTTCGGCAACACTATTGTTTGGGTGACAAGGATAACGCTCTACATTTTGTATCTGTAAAGCGCTATCTCTGTCTCAAAACGAATTTAGTACTATTAAATAGATAATTTTATGAGTAAGAACTTTCCGTGTCAATAACTGTATGAATCTGATTTGGGTGTCTCGTTAACACCTCGTTACTAGGTAACCACATTCTATAAACAACATTTTAAACAAGTATTTATTCCTCTAGGACTTTTTTGAAAATTTTCTGATATTTATTTTACTTCAATCACAAATTCGGTCGGGTGTTTGGTAATTTTGTATGAAAAGTCACATATTATGTAAGTACACTTTAAAAAACATTGAACAACAACGCTGATCTTTTCGGGACACCTGCCGGTCGATTCTCTAAGAAAAACGCAACGGACTCGCTCTAAAACTCGACTTAGCCGTACAAACGAACATAGCCTCTATCTTGTTAGTAAGAAGGTTCATATTATTTATCGTTGATGAGCGAGTGCAGCGACGAAGTGAGCGCGGTTTTGTTTACAGAATCGACAGGTTGTATGATTGTGTAAATTCGATTCAGCACTGTACCAGAATAATTAGACTCACGCCATTAAGAATATGTGTCGCTTCTTTTCTTTATACAGGGTTATTTGAAAAAAATCAACAACCTCGCACGACAGGATAGCTAACATCATAAACAACAACATTTGTTCTACGAGTTTTATCATAACTCAATACATTAATTAAAAATGTTTTTCCAAGCTTTTATTGTACTGTCATGATATTTGTAAGTCTATGTTACGCGACGCGCGCGACGCTCGCGCCCCGCCCCTCCCGAGGTGAAGCGCACAGAGCTAAGAACATCCAGACGCAAAATTAAATTGATATTTATTTTTGTATGAAAGTAAAATGTGTCAAATTATCTAAAGTCGTAGAACAAATGTTGCTGTGTATGATATTAGCTATCTAGCCGTGCGAGGTTGTTGATTTTCTTTAAATAACCCTGTAATAATGATATTATTACGTTTATATATTTATATCTATCTCAATCGAGTCAATGAAAAGATAAAGAGTTAGAGAAAATGCAGCAATATCTGATTATTTTGGTCGAGTGTACTTTATGATGAGCTAATTATTCTTAGATCTAATTGGTTGTCTGTGAATGAAAAGTACAAGATACAATAAATACTTAATTGAACTTTATTTACTTACTTCTAAATTAAGAAATGTTCTTCAGGCATGCACAGCATTTTAATCTAGATTTAACTTAATCTGGATTGAACTTAATTATTGTCTGTGTTACTTCAAACTGACAGATTGACACTAAAGACCAGTTTTAAGTTAAATTTAGGGCTTTAAAGTTTGTGCACAGTATAAAAAATATAATAACAGTATTTTTTCTAATTATTTTCATCACAGATCGGATGAAAGATTGTAACTGTTCAGAAAAATATATTGTATTAAAGTTTATTTATTATTTACATGTATTATTTATTTTTGTATAAAAACTCGTACATTTTATAAATATTACTCTTTAAATTGTGACTACACAATAAATTATAATTGAATAATTAGTTTTATCAATATAATTATTCTATTAACATACAACATTCATTGTTTAAGATAAAAAAAACATAAAATTACAGTCAAGACATAACTTCCAGCATAATATGTTGACCTCGCGCTATTTAGACATTTGATACAAATAAGCGATCAACTTACACTACGATACGACATAGCCAGTTAGCTATACATAGGTACATAAAATATTAGCTCTTTGATTTAATATGTAACGATATGATACGATTAAGTACGCACCTATAAGACTCATATCTATCGAGCACATCACATCCTTTAGGCCTCCCCCACACTAGCCTCTTGCCGGCAACGGCGAATCGTCGACGCGGCGCCAACGCAACCATTTTTTTTGACAAGTACAATGTACAACTCAACCCCCTCGCCCGCGCTGCGCGGATGCGACGCCAGCGCTGCGTTTATCCGGCGTTCGGCAGCCGCTCAGCGTTGGCGCCGGTCTACGCTGCGCCGGCGCCGGCAAAACGACGACGCTCGAAAGACGCTAGTGTTAGAGTTGATTATCCTAGGAGCCTATACCCTTAGAGAGCAGAGGTCATAGTATAAGCTTTTTACGAATACTCGATCGAAAAGTTAACGTGACTTTGTATGGAACTCTAGGTTCTAATTCATCAGTTAACTTTCATTTATTCACAGTTAACATCCATATCATCATGATAGATCCTCGCTAGTACTCGCTACGTGCTCTACCGTTCTGTATGTTCGTTATGCTCAAAACATTCATAATACATTTTGAGGTTATAACCCCGTAAACAAGTACGGACAACAGCTCGTCGACCTACCACAAAATTGCAAATTTTCTCATTTGAAAATGATGTCTATATGTTAGGCTTAATGAATGAATGGTTGAAAATCTATTGGAGAATTTTTGACTTTTAGGGTAGGTCGACGTGCTGTTGACTGTATTTTTTCATTTTATGATTTTAATATTGTCTACAACATTAAATTACACAAACGCTTACATTTTTAATGTTACATCACAAACATTATCTTTAAAATTATAAGGAACTTATACAATTTATGCATAGGGTTTCTTCACAAAGCATCGTTGAGGCACATCAATAATAATTTGCACTAGTTTAATTTTATCAACCACTAGCTGTTTCCCGTGACTTCGCTCGCGTGGCCTTCAGTTCAATTTAGAGACATTCCAGAACGTACAAACAACTCACTTAAGTTTTATCACAATCGGATTAACGGATTAGGGTGTCACCACATCTATCGGTCGATCGTCTAGGTTGCTATCGACGGTCGAATGGATACGTCGAAGTCGATCATCGATCGTTGGTAGTTTAAATCAGTTGATACGACACAGATTGAATGAATGAATCAGAAATTATTAGGGTTACAATAACTGACGATCGGTCAGTTCGGTCAACAAAACAAAACGTATATCCCTTCAATATAAATTTAAAAAAAAAAACTTTTCCTATAATATTTGAAAACCCTAGCTCTATCAACTTAAGTGAATCCTAAATGTAATGTCTGTTTAAATTATAAATAAATAAAATTAAAAAATCGATCAACAGCAGACGCTTTATCGACTAATAGTCGTCAAGCAGTCAAAGCTACTAAGTAAGTTAGTATATCGATGAAATAGTCGGTTAAACCGCTAGGTTACGAGACAAACAAACATACAAACACTCATTTTTAAATATAGAAGTTATACTAGTCATAACTCATACTTCATCTCAGTAGTATTATCATTAAAGCATATGAATGTGAACTAGTTTTATTATCTTAAAGAAACAATAGCACTATTACGATTCGTAAAGAGAGATCAATAAATCTAAATAGTTCATTCATATTACTCTTAGTTCCAGTCTCAGAGTTTATACACAGCCACTCGTACAAACAAAACCTGTTGTTTTACTAGAAATAAGTTATAATTAGCACAATATACAAAACGAAATTAGTATACATACAGAATGCTTACAGACAGAGGGAATCGCTTTATCAATATATTCTGCCCTTAAAGTTAGGGTAGCTGCAACACATATTCGGGCCGACGCGACGTTGTCGGTTCGAACAATAAATCGACCCGAAGTCGGTTTTGCCGATTAAGTCCGGTCCGAATATGTGTGTAGCAACCCTTAAAAAGTGTAGGCCAGTCTCAAAACAAAATACATCCTTTATACATTTCGTCAAGTAAATACTATTTTACTTTTTCGATATTTGGGTCATAGTAAAAGTTTATCATTTTATTAGATAGAATAGTCCTGTTAAAGCGATTTTTTCGTCCTAGCAAAACGCGAAACAAAAAAAAATTCTCTTTCTACACCACCAAAAATAAGGTAGGTCATTCATACATATACTAAAAATCCACCCATATACTTTAAATGTAACTTTCACTAAAACATATAAAATGTTGTTTTTTTGTTAAGGCACAACTTTTTTCAGACACCGTTTTTGTTTAAATTAATTAAAAAATGTATTTAATGGACTATTTTAGTCACATAGTGATATAGCACGACACTAAGACCACTTTTGACCAGTCTTTTGTTGTAGTAGAGGACTTTTATGTATCTAAGTTTCGTAAAATTTTACTTCAGTAAAAAAGCACCCTTATTTTTATCGCCCGATTGATGCTAAGCCGTTTTCTGATTTGTCGGCACAGCAGCGGGCCAACATCAGCATGCTCGGTATACGCGGTACAGAAAGTATGGAATCTGTGCCGCGCCGCTCCCGCGCATACCGAGCCAATCAGGAACGCTCCATTGAAATATAGGCGCTCGGTCTGTTGGCAGCACTGATAGTAGATTGTTTTGTTTTTGATTTTTGCTGTCAATTTGTGATTTAAAAGCCAGAATTGCTAAATTTTTACTATCGCATTGCTTTTTCAAGATACGTAATAAGGGTGCCGTACGTACCGTACATAAGTCTTGTAATTTTACCTACATATGTGTAGATATATATCTGTCTAGTCCTGTGTTCTTGTCTCTGCTTTCTGGTTCGTCTTCTTGTATGTCTGTTGACTGTTTGATGTCGTCCAATCTTATAACCATGATGGCACCTATTGAAACTGAAAATTAGAGAAATATTGAAATTAGGTATATATGTTTTTGAATTAAAATAATTATATTGTTTTTACAATCACAACCAATTAGCTAGCCCCAAACTAAGCAAAGCTTGTACTATGGTGACTAGACAACGGCTAAACATACTTATACGTTTATAAGTATCAATGACTTAGGTACAAATGCTCGTTCTCCTCATCATACAAACATTTGCCCCTTGCGGGATTCGAACGCGCAACCGCCATTCATTGTAGTCCGGAGCGCGAACCACTACACCAGACGGTCGTCATTAAATTCAGATTGTTTTTTTTTAATTTTTGATTTGAATTGATTAATTGTTTTATTGAGTATTGATTCACAATACATGAGCGGACATAGTGTCGCTAAAGTCCAAAGATACAGCACATATTAATCAACACCAGTTTAAAGATTTAACTCTTTGTGCCACCCTGTATATATTTTTTTAAATACTGGACAACATCACATACATTGTTCTGATTCTAAGGTAAGTTGCTAAAGCACTTGTGTTATAGAAATCAGAAACAACGACGGTGCCACAACACTAAGGCCCGAGACAATATAGAAAAGGTCGTTTTCTACACTGACCCGACCGGGGATCGACCCCGGAACCTCAGAGATGGCGGCGCCAATTAAAGTCCGGCGTGCTTGCCTCTCAGCTACGGAGGTCGTCAAAAAAAAAGCGACGAGAATACCGATTGTTAGTAATATCATCACCAGCCTATATCATCAGTCCACTGCTGGACGCTGGCCTCTCCAAAAGGAGGATTTTGCCATAATCGCCACGCTTGGCAGGCGGGTTGACGATCGCAGTTTGGCCAATGGTGGAGAGGAGACGCTGCTGCCGTCTTCTTGTGGCGGTTCTCCTGTAGTCGCCTCTTACGACACCCATAGGAAGAGAAGGGGTGGTGCAATTCTTTTAACGTGCCGGCACCACACGACACAGTAATATCATAATAGCATCATATTAAAATCCTATTATGTTCCCAATGAATGACAATTACGGGAATTGGCCTTCAACATTTAAAGATTTAACTTCTTGTGCCAGCCTGTATAATTGATTACTGCTGCCTGTGCGAAGACTACAAAGCTGTGGCTGACCCTAGTATCCTTAAACCCACTTGCGCATCTCAGGATTAGCGAATTCAATCCCGAACTATCCACTAACACGGTATTAAAAATCATTCTATAGCTGTCAATTTGTATGACAACGACAGAGACAGAAAGATGTCTTAATGACGTACTAAACTAATCCGGTGGTGCGCAAGAAGTGGTTTAAATTCGCTTAGAATAGCAATATTATTTGATGGATAATAAAACAGGTCGTTCACATTACGAGCCGAAGGTTTAAGGTCAATGGCAATGTTTGCCAATTATGTAAGCCTGAACGTCCGTTCAGTTGATAAATTACCCTTTGTTGGTTTTGTAATTAGGTGTTTCCGAAATTGGTGAAAGTATGCGGAAAGATTAGTACAAAAGTGTCTAACACCGGGTTCCTATATTGTACTACGCGTAAGTGTACATCAGCAACTGATCGTATTGGTGTCAAAAGTAACGAGCCGTTATAGTCGTTCCTATAAAATTTGATGAAACGAAGCGTCATGTATAGGAACGCTTTTGAGTATGTCAAGTTGACAATTCCTACCATCCGTTAGCAAAACCAACCGTTTCTCGGAAATAGGAACCGAGCTTTAGTACAGACAACAGCTCGTCGACCTACCTCAAATTGTAAAATTTTCTCAATCGAAAATTCAGGCTCTACATGTCAGGCTTAAAGTTGAAAATCTGTTGGGAAACTTTTAACTTTTTGGGTACTTTTAACATTTTAATACGATTTGGATTCTTACTTGTGACATTTATAAATATTTTACATGCCATTCAATGGTGAAACATGTCGGACCTTTATTTTTATAATATCTTTATGAACCATGTTTGATGTAAATAAATGAATTTGAATTTAACTTTTTGGGTAGGTTGACGTGCTGTTGACTGTACTTAAATTTTTAATCGATTTTCATATCCCGCGATAAAAGTGGTGTTCACATTCATAGGATAGTAATAATGCAGAGTTGATAACCGTGGGAGAAGGAGGTTATAGAGTGGCGACCAAGAACTGGTACAGGCATAAGCAGTTCTTCAACCTGGTCCCCAGTTCAGAACCCCTTGATAACGGCTTAACAACCGGCAAATCATGTGACAAGTTCGTTCGCGTTAAGAATGCAGCGAGTCATACTTGTCCACCGGCCTACCACGCCCCCATCAAATCGTTCCTAATTTGAAAGTCAAGTTCACAGTGACCAGTTGAATGCATACTTTCGAATGAAACGGTTACGAACACCATGGTAAATGCACCTTTACGCTGCAGTTGCACTGATGAACTGCATTCTTAAAACGAACGTATCATAATGTGAAATCAGTGTCACGTGGTTTTTCTGTTCGACAATTTATTCCCGAACGGTTCAAAATAGCCTGATGGCCTGACGTTAAGGTTGCGGGAAGCAACTGAATGTATTTGCCCTTGTGGGCTTACATGAGGAGACTTATGTCCAGCAGTGGACTTCCAAAGGGTATATACTTACTTGTTAGTAACGCAGCAACAGCGATGAACGGAGCTGGACATGAAAAGTCCAGCAGTACTCCGACAGCAAGGTTTGAGGCCACACCCCCAGCGCGTCCCCACCACGCGCCCCAGCACACGCCGAGACCACTGCAATGAGATAAATAAAAACATATGACAATCATATTAATTTAAATTTAAAAAAACTATGAAAATAAATACTAACATCAAAAAGGTTTAGCATTTATCGTGACAGTCAAGAACTCATCACGACGCTAATTTACAGCAGGAACCCTGACATTAGGTCGTCCAGAAATTATATAATTATTAATTTTATAAGCATTTATCATCATGAAGGGTTAGGGTGGTCACTGGTCACCCAACCACTTTGACCCTTACTTTTATATCGTATGTCGCAAACAAAATAGATTATCAAAATGTCAACCTGTCAAATTTCAGTTCAATTTAGCATTGGAAAACGCACCTCAATTTCGCCGGCAAAGCATGCAACAGCAACCGAATGAGCAACACATTCCCATTTAACGACGCAGCGTTCAACGCAGCGGCCGCCGCCACAGCGATCTTGTTCGACGACGAACATGCGCAGGCGCACGCGGCTAAACACGCGCAGGCTAGCGCGCAAGCCAGCGCGCACGCAGACGCAGCGCGACGCACGCCTCGCGCACCGCCGCGCGCGCACAGGAACGCGCAAGCGGCGTTGCCTAGCACGCAGCACGCGCCTACGATTAGGCCTGAGGAAAATACCTGTAACAAAATTTTAAAATAAGAAGAACTGCTATACACGGTGTCGAAGAGAATGGGACACTCCTTAAAACCACGTGATCAGCTGGTCATATACAACAACTTTTTCTATGGAAAAAACATCGTAACATTTATAGATAAAAGAAACTTCGCAACCAACTGAGTCCTCATTATGAGGGCTGAGTTGGTTGCGACGTTTCTTTGCATCAAAAGCCGATATGTCACGAATCGGTTTAGGGGAAGGTAATTTTTGGGACGTTTATAAGTGCCCGGAAGAGACCCTTTTAGTGAAAAAAATACTATTAATACTATTTTTTCTTTTGGAACACAAAACAGCATTGATACAATCTTTGAAAACGAGTGTTACCATATTGACGCAGCTGTTTACTGAGTTACTCGGTTTAACTAATGCTATTGTCCTGTAACGTTACGCAGAATGCATTAGGTACTGTTGGTATTTATTCAAGTTTTAGGCATTTTGAACCGACTTCAAAAAAGGAAGAGGTTCTCAATTCGTCTGAATGTAGTTGTTTTTTAACAAAGGGAGAAAGATAAAAATCTCTACATAGGTACATATTTTACTACATGATCAACAACAACGAAACCCCAAGAGTACCTATGACTCCGTTTGACAATAGAAATTTCATTGAATCTCGCTTTTTAAGGCTGGTTAAATAGTGAGTTATATTTGAATCCCCATCAACTCACGTCATCATCCATATCACTGCTACATTTATCCGCACCGCTTCTCACGTCATAAGGATCAAACACAGTCCCATTAAAACTCTCCAAGATCTCTGTGTTGGGCGTCGTCAGCTCCTTCAAGACTGTTACCGTCGCGTTCACCAGTCTTGCATTTTCGGGCATGGCATTCAACTTGGCGTACTTGCATTCTTTGCCTTGCATCCGCTGCAGCAACTCTGGGATCCAAAGGTTCAGGCCAAAGCCACTGGAAAGGCAAGGATATAATTGAACTATGATCTATTAGCAAGCGCAGTGTAGGACGTCAACCCACAAGGTGGACAGACTACCTGGTTAGGTTGCAGGAAGCCGCTGGATGCAGGTCGCTTCCAACCGGCCAATCTGGAAGTCACTGGGGAGGCCTACGTTTAGCAGTAGACGTCATATGGCTGAAATGATGATGTGATTATCGATCAGTTACAATAGCTATCTTACCAGTTTTTTTTTATAAATTACGTAGAATTCACAAGACTCATATTTATGCTCCGTCTATTTTATTGTCTCTTCTGCGCGCCGCCGCTATAAGTAAATTGTGCTTCTGTGTTTTGATGACTTTATGAATTTAAAAAGTATTGTTTTAAAAAAGTAAACTAAAAATACTTACGCAGCCATATTAGCAAAGAACACAAATAGAATCAAGCTGGACTTCAGAGCGTAGGTCTTTGATACAAACATTTTCAGATCCTTCAGAACTCCCATAAATAGAGCCTTTGTTCTGTTCTCTTCTCCGCTCAGTGTCTTCGCTGAAAAAATGTTGTCTTGGATTATTTTCTTTATCTGCAAATAAAAAAACCAAAACTATTAGGTGATTTCTGTTCGTCTTAACGCTTTGCCTCGTGAATAATTAGAGTAGGTACTGTAGAGGTTTATAGCCGAGCGAATAAAACCTCTACGTCTACCAAGGTATGTTCGAAATATGAAACTTGCTTTTGAATATTTTTCTTTGACGTAGAAAGAACTGCAAGACCTCTAGATACAGTTAGCTCTTTTTGCGTAGATAGGAACACAAATTAATATTAACTGAGTGACGGTAGTTTATATTTTTTCAAAATATTGTAAAGACGAATAACACCTTAGTCTACCTGTGACCACGAACGCTGTAAAGTGTTCGAAACGTCAGGTTAAATAAAATGTTAATAAATCGCGAAATAATCCGTAAAAGTAGTTTCATTTAAATGTATCGTGTTCGCGTAAATAAAAGACAACAGTAAGAACTTTTGTTTTCGGGATTCATTAGAAAAACTGTAGTCGAAGAAAAATAATTAAAAATCTATATAAAAGTAAACCTTTATATTTGCAATTGAGCAAAACGTTTCAAAAGTTAAGTATTTTCTGTATTCCTCATGTAAAGAACCTTTTAATAAATACAATTCATTCAGTGAAATAATTTGTTCTCGATCAATTTCCAATAGTCTATCCCAGCTTCGGCCATTGGCCCGTTAAAGTACGTTACTGAACGTTACAGTACCTAATTATTCATGATCATAAAAGCGACGATTCGAGGAATGTAATAAGCCTCCGTATAAGACCACCAGCATCTTCGTAACCCATGTCTTGGGCTTAGGCCGACTGCCCAGGCAGTCCAGATTTATTACGGCGCTACTTTAAACCTTGCGCGCTCAGACATAAAGTTGTAAATTAATTGAAATATTATTTAGTCTATGGTTTCGGGTCAAGTGGTTGAGGAAACCGAACCATTTCGGAACATGGATGGCTATTGGCTACACATCCAATATCTGGATGTGTAGATTTGCTTAAGATGTAAAGTAAACCATCGAGCAATATTGGTCCAAAATTAAAAATATTGATTCCCAAAAACTAAAATTAAGACATGTGCCCGGATTTGACTCAATTATGACCCACGGATGTAAGGCGAGTCTCGAACAACAAAGATATCACCGTAGGTTAATTTTTAAAGAATTAAGCATATCAATGTCTCTCACCGCTCTGGATAAAAACCCTAATAAATAATGATCTTTACGAACACAACTGACCTTAAACTCAGCTTCTTTCCCATGATTCTTCCTATGAATCTGAGCCAGTATTTTCAATGCTTTGTCGCTCCTGTTCGTGTCCGTCAGTAGCCTTGGACTCTCCGGGAGAGACAGCATCCACAGCCCGCTGACGAGGCCAGGGAGGCTGCCCAGAGCCAGGTACAATCTCCAGGAGTACACTGGCAGGAATGAGTGGTAATCCGGCACTTTGAAAGGGATTACCAACCAGGCAACAGCTGGAACAATAATTTATGACTGTTTGACGTACGTTACGCTACAGAAACCGCGCTGGATCATGTAAAGGGTATTCTTATAAGAGAGGATCACGAAATTTACGAAGTAACTAAACGCAAAACAGACAAGAAATTAGTTAAAAAAAAGTACATGATAATTGCAAAACAATAAGATAACAAGCAGAAGATAAATAACACTTGAAAAAATCATCGACCTCAGGTGGGACTCGAACCCACGTCCCATCGCATACCGGGCGAGTGCTTTGACCACTAAGCTAGTGTTATTTATCTTCAATAAAACCTTGCATGGAATTGCTAAAAAAAAAAAAAAAATTTACAATAACAAGCAGAGTCAAATTTCTTACTGTTTAGTTGTCTTCTTTAGCTTTTAGCAATAAGCAGAGAAGGCCTAACCTCATCCTGGGCAATAAGACATTAACATCAACTTTAATGACCTCGGATACGCCGGACTTAGCGTCATTATCTCTGAGGTCCTGGGTTCTATATCCGGTCGCGTCAATGTAGAAATCAAAATTTTATTTATTTGCTCGGGTCTGGGTGTTGTGGTAACTTGGTTGTTTGTGATTTTTATAACGCAAGTGCTTTAGCTTCTTACTCCTATTATTTAGGATCAGAGCAATGTATGTGATGTTGTCCAATATTTATTATTTATTACCAACTGTAGCTCCTTTGTATGGTGTGCATAAAGAATATCTATGTATCTATCGATGCCCGTGAAGTCCATAATTAAAGGAATTCACTCAAAATGTAATGAGCCATGGTCTGCCGATATACTCGTAGGTCACATCGAAACATATTTGAGAACCTAAATCTTTGAATCTGCCAAGATTTTTTACAACTTTTATAAACTAAACAAAAAATAAGTAGGTAATAATAATACGCTACAAGCTTTAGTCTAATTAGATGGGCACAATAACGAGGTTGCTCAACACATTTTTATGAACTTGGGCAGTGTCCCTCCCTTAATCTCACATAGCTGTGACGTCATTAAAATCTAATTTGATAACTGGCCACCAATAATCCATACTATGGGATTGATAATTATGGTAATTTCGAGTTTTTTAGGGTTCCGTACCCAAAAGGTAAAACGGGACCCTATTACTAAGGCTCCGCTGTCGGTCTGTCTATCTGTCTGTCTGTCTGTCTGTCCGTCTATCACCAGGCTGTATCTCAAAAACCGTTATAGTTAGAGAGTTTACATTTTCACAGATTATGTATTTCTGTTGCTGGTATAACAACAAATACTAAAAAACAGAATACAACAAATATTTAAGAGGGCTCCCATACATCAAACGTGATTTTTTGCCGTTTTTATAGATAATGGTACGGAACCCTTCGTGCGCGAGTCCGACTCGCACTTGGCCGGTTTTTATTTTATTTTGAGGGAGGTGGATATGTTTTAAATATTTCTATTTGCATAGATCTTCAGTTAATACAGATAGTAATATAAACAAAATAAGGAATTTATATGGCTTCATGATGTTGCAATGTTCTAACTAGTGATGTCGAACTTTCGATAGTTGATTTTTAAAATCAGAAAGTATATTATCGATATACCATATCTGTACTATTGGAGTTCTATTGATTGTAATGTAACCTTTCAATGACTAGTTGAAACTATTACCTACATCCCAATTTTGTACATCCCATCAAACCACAAAAGATACCTCATTGTATGACAGCACTGAGTAAAGTTGTGATACAAAACCATTGAATATTGTCATGTTAACTGGAATGGGTGACCTCTCCTTTACATTAACATAATAACGATCAACAAACTCCACCCAAAATGTATATGGGTAATTCTATAAAAGTTAAAGTTGGGTAACTTTGTGTTCCGGTGATATTTATATTTACTAATATTATGTACCTAATATTTCAAATGACTGGCACATGAAATAGCGTACTTTTAATCATGTCACTCAAATTTGCTTAAATATAATCTGTCTGTCTATGTTTTCAAGCTTAAACCATATTTATGTATTTTAATATAAAAAATAGCCAAGCCCTTGGACAAAAATATTAGGTACCTACTTTTGTCGCAAAAATAAAACTTAAAGAGGCTGAAATATAATAACATGCTAATAAACTGAAAGGTAAAGGATAAAAGTTATCAAAACCAGGTGTTTAACTATTAATTTTAAAATAAGTTTAGCCGGGAATCAAAATCTTTATTTGTAATGGCAAAGAATGACAGCATTGGAATGGATCAAATGTCGACCATTCAATGAAGATGAATAAGTTCAAAATTAGATAATTATGTTATGAGCAGGAGTTTTTCTTTGTATTATTGATATTTATAAATGTATGTAAGTACGTTTATCCGTTGTCTATTCACTATACTCGTATAGTACATGTTTTTCTTAATTTAATTAGTGTGATTAAAAAAAATTTGGTCAGCATAATTTTTAACACTGTGTTCTCAGTATATTTCTAAGTATTTTACATTTTATTAACTAACAAAAGTTAAACTACACACAAGGCGCGCTCGAACAACGCACACATGGACATTAATTAAGGACACGAAATCTTGGAACACCCTGGAACAGTTTGAGCTAGATTTTACACGGATACGATACTGCCGTCTATAAGCTAAAAGGCCGCTAAATGACATTTGGTAATTTTTCACTTTCGATAAGATGACAAGCGCATGAAAGCCCTTTCATTCGATACACCAGATGGTATGTTCAAAGATTTTTTTCTTTGTAACGCCGACTTTATTACGTTACAATTACAAACCCCACTCCCATCTCGCTTCAAAAGTGAAAAATGACCAAATGTAATTTAGCGGCCTTTTCGCTTATAGAGCGCAGCATAACTGCCATTAAATCTATGTTAGTTAGTACCGTTAAATAAATAAGAACGCGATACTATTTAAATCACTTGCTCACTGTGACAGCTGACATCTTGTAACACTAGTGTATTTAATTTGCAGTGCAAAAACAAATAGGCACAACAGTCGGCATACTGACCTACCTGGTCGGGTCAATGAGCCGAAATGGAAAAAACCTACTTACAAATAAAGTTTACGGTATCCGTTCGTGAATCCTAATCAGATTGAAACAATTTGTAATTCTGTCAACCTATGCAGTTAACATTCCGTTGAGTTATGCAAAAAGCATTGCTGTTAACGTCATCTGATAAATTTTAATAGTCAAACAATGTACCTAGGGTAATTGACTCACTACGGTTCTTTACTATACGATGAATATTTTATCTTTAAATTTTGGGGAAATTTTGACCCGCCTTCAAAAATATTCTCTAAAAATCAACGTTCACCTAGTAAATCTTAATATATAAAGCAAAGTCGTGGTGTAACAACACTTATAACTTGAGAACGGACCGATTTACATGGTTTATAATTTGTTGGATTTGACTCCGCCCCGAAAAGCAGAACAATTAATAAAACATTGGAAAAGCTGACGAAAAAAAAATTACTGTTAAGCGATACGAAGTTCGCCGGGTCAGCTAGTAACAGATAAAAATACTTATAGGTACTTATAGGTTATAGGTAGGTATAAAAGTTGAGATTATGACACATAATAGTAACCAGACCCTTCTGTGAATTCTATATTCTAACTGCTTTTTTTTATAGGAAGAAAGTACGACATAATGAAAATGGCAGGTAAAAAACGTTTGACAAATTAGACAAAATGTTGAGCTGTGAGATTAAAAATTATAGACAGTATTTAGAATAATTGATAATACCAGTAAAACCCAATAGGTAGAGTAGAGATGCTCCGTATTCCACACTTCACGAAATAAACAAATTATCTACAATAAATAACTTCTAAAGTTGTTTAGGGCAGACTTGCCGTAGCGTTGCTCTCTTAATATGTCTAAAGTTTTACTTATTTAAAATGCATTATTTCTATCCATTAACTTTTGGTAAATAGTTCAATAGCTTTGTAAATTACTCGGTTATTTAGTAATTCATCTTTGAAATATTAATATCTAATTCAGGTTTTCGAATTGAACTGCTTTCTCCACTAAAACCAATAGAGAGAGAGAGAGAGAGAGAGAGAGAGAAATATTTTATTAGACACACACAACAATACAAAAGTAGAATACATAAAAAATACAAAAAACATAAAAAAGAAAAGGCAGACAAATAACAACATTAAACAACAAGAAAAAGCACAAAAGATTGCATACCATGATCCGCATCGATGTGGTGTCTAATGGGCACCAGCTCAGCATGTGCTGCAGAAAATTGCAGCGCTGATTTTCAGCTGGAGCCCTAGGTGGCCCAGTTCGTAATTACTGCGTGCTCAGTAAACTACATTAAATAACAATAAGTATATCTAATAATTAACTTTTAAAAATAAATAAATACATAAACTTTTATAAGCAATATAATAACCAAATTATTTATATATACATATTTATATATAAAATAATAATAAAATATATATATATATAAATATTGTGCGCCCGATGACGTAATACAGACCACCGCGACAGGCGACCAGTACGGGTGGGGCCGTCGAGACGGAAACTTCTACCCGCAAACGAAATGAAATGTATCCATTTACTAAGACTGTGGACGTGAACATTAGTGCATTAGTATTAGGTGGTGTAAAAAAAAAAAAATTATCAAGTGTTACGTGATAGTGCAGAGAAAAAAGAACGTTCCCGTTATCGTACGACCTAAGGGTATAACCCAATAGCTCAAATCAATCAAAAGCCAAATAACCACACTGCCTGGCTATTGTGCCAGCATCGGAGTCTGTTTCGTAAGTATTTTTATTATTTATTCTCACTTTGGTCAATTACTTATACCACAACTAGATCCTCTACTTAAAGGTGTGTTCTGTGTTCTAGGTGTACTTCAGTCTCAGATCGCCTACTAGACCGATACTGAAGATTAATATGCAGTACAGCGAAGACCCAAAGACTTGCTGGGTCCAACGGCGCCCCGTACACCGGCATCAAGTTCTACTCTCGTGTCATGACCTTAAGGTGAGTGTTAATAGTCAACAGAGTAAGTCATAAGGTTAGCGATAGTGAAATAAAAATATAATTATGCCTTTTTGCTTCCAGACGCAGCCATAGCTCGATGTCAGACGGATAAGAAAAACAGAAAAATGGACATCACACTACATCAATAGCCCGCAAAAACCAAGCAGATAATAAACCAATTTATTTTTGCAAATAGGCTTAACTAATGATAATATTAATATTTGACAACATACATACATTGCTCTGATCCTAAGGTAAGTAGCTAAAGCACTTGTGTTATAAAAATCAGAAACAACGACGGTACCACAACGCCCAGACTCGAGACAATATATAAAAGTTCGTTTTCTACATTGACCCGACCGGGGATCGAACCCGGAACCTCAGAGATGGTGACTCTATTAATTCAGCGTGCTCGCCTCTCGGCTACGGAGGCCGTCATAATAAGTAAACTAAGCGCTTTAACACTTTTACACGTCTCAATTTTATTCGCCCAAACACTGCTTCGGGACTTTGGACTTGAATTTATTATGCACTAATCTCTTCAAAATACAGGATGTACTAAAGAATGGGACACCCCTTAAACCACGTGATCAGCTGGTCACAACAACTTTTCCTTCGAAATCGTGATTTTATTTTTAGATGCTCCACACGTTATTATCGAGGTATAAGAGTAAGTTTGTATGGAGAAGCTGAAAAAAAATTATCGATTTCGATGTTGCTCCTATAGAAAAAGATTTTGTATATGACCAGCTGATCACATGGTTTTAAGGAATGTCTCATTCTTTTGTACACCATGTATATTACCTGGTAATATAAGCCATGCAGCCACGAAGCTCATCCCAGTGATGTTCAGGTAGAACTGCCTCTTCTTAGCCCCCACCAGGTCTGATAGATACGTGAAGACGAGTGTTGAGGGACCACCTGTGAGCAAACACTAAATCAACAATCGTGGCAAGCAATCAGGAAATCATCATCATCATCTCAGCCTATTGCAGTCCACTGCTGGACGTAAGCCTCCCCCAAAGAGCGCTAAAGAGCACGATCTCCCGCTTTTTTCATCCATCCACTGCCAGCCACCTTCCTAAGGTCGTCGGTCCATCGAGCTGGTGGGTGTCGTACACTACGTGACTAAATAGTGACACATTAATCAGGAAATAGTGACGACGTTGTATAACTTATGTAAATTTAAAGTTAGTATGACCCCTTTTGTCAAATTGCCTTAATTTGTGAATGAAATGTTACATATTACAGCTGGGAACTAAAAACTGTCAATATTTACATCCATTTCAAAGAGCATGTATCTCCATCCACACAGATAAATTTGATATTTGTAACTTCTGTCATTGCTTTTCATTAAGGAGAGCGTAGCGCAAATTTTGAGGGTAATAAAACCAAGATGCCATTGATACTGAGCCTAGGTAAGTGTTGTAAAATATCATTATCTCGAACTAAATAAGACCATCAATCATTACTATTTCGCAGAAAATCACACAGCATCAAGGCAATCAATGTTGCAATATGAAAAATGTTTATAATTCCGATCAAATTAGATCACATTATTGCAACCTTTGAAATTAATATAATCAAATATCTACTAAAAATAAATCAAAATGTTACCTATAAGGAACCCATTGATAGATCTTGCTGCCAGCAGCAACCGATAATCGCCGATCATACTCTGACCCAAAGTAATGATGGCGTTCAGCAACAGAGTCATACTGAGGATGTTGCGTCGTCCAAACACGTCGCCGACTATGCCCCAGAAGAATGCGCTTGCCACACCACCTGGAAGAAAAAAGGTTTTATTTTCTTCGTTGTTAGAAATGCAGTTTATAGTCTGTGCGGCAGAATACTGGCCACTAAAAACTATGTGCATTGGATTGAAGACAAAAGAAGAAGAAAATGAACGCCATCTGGAATTTTAAAAATATAATTCCCTCATGGTTACAACAAATATGGCAGAAAACTGGCCACCAATAAATATGTGCATGGATTTGCTAATTCACCTAAAGAAAAAAATCTCTATCTGGAATTAGAAAGTTTTAATTTCTATATCGTGCAGATCCGTGTGGGAGAATCATCATCAGCCCACACTAGTCCACTGCTGGACATAGGCCTCTCCAATTGCACGCCACTCTGCACGATCCACGGCTACTCTCATCCAGCTCCTGCCAGCAACCTTGCGAAGATCGTCACTCCATCTAGTCTGAGGGCGTCCCACACTACGCTTACCGACACGCGGTCTCCACTCAAGAACTCGTTTACCCCAGCGGTTATCGGTTCTGCGACAAATATGGCCGGCCCACTGCCACTTCAGCTTGCTTATTCGATGGGCTATGTCGATGGCTTTAGTTTTCTGTCGGATTACCTCATTTCGGATCCGAGATTGTGGGAGAATACTGGCCATCAATTAATATGACAGTTGGATTGCCGTCCAAAAATAAAAAAAAGGTTAGACCCACAAAACTGTTTATTTGATCAGTGACAATAGTCACGAGACGTGCAGCGGGCATTCAAATATTTCGCACTATTTCGCACATTGACCAGTTAAAGTCACTCCTTGCCAGTTAACGCAGAGTGAATGATCTACTAATTCTATAAACGATAACCGGCTTCAAGCCATACCTAAGAGACATACATAGCTTAACATGAAGCCTCATCCAATTACTTCAAGCAAGAAAAACAAAAGCAATCTACACAAATATAATAGGGATGTTGACCTCATTCATAATTAATTCTAAGGCATCATTTATTAAAACAGACACTTTATTTTAGGCCTAATAACTCAGTACAATTTCATTTAAGACTCAAACTGATTTGTGATTGCTTTAAAATCGTAAAAAAGTAAGGCAGTTGAGTTTATCGGATAGTGACGTCATAATCCGATATCACCATACAAATTATAAGGAAGATATCTGTTTTGACAGCTCAAAAAAGTATGTCAATTGATTGGTGGTGTCAACTAGCCTATTCCCGCAAACTTTAGCTCCCCAAAAACTTTTCTGCCTCAATGTTGGTTCTTCAAGCTTCATGTTTAACTCATTGGTACTTCCGTTTGCTTGTGTAGTGGATGGATCCTTATGGATCATTTAGACTGCCATTGATTATTAAATAATCACAAATGCTTTGTGACTAACACAAGGAAGCACAGATCTACTAAAATCTTTAGAAGAAAGAATATTAGGATCTCCTATAGAATAATGGGGGTATTAAGTACCTATTGAAAGTGATTGTTCCGTACGAAGTTTTTCATAAGTTTTTCTACCACATTCCATCAACAATTACTAAAGTATAGTACAATAACTATACGCACTTGTTCTTACTTAAGAACGCGCAGGTGTAAAAATTAAACAAGCTTGTACTTAGTTATTGAAAGAGTGAGTACCAATATAACAGGTGCAGTATGTGTACGCTCTGGAGATTGTTTAACAATTAACTTACAGAGCATTATAATAAATGTTAAATCTTTAACATATTTTATATTTTAAAGAAATATGTAAATAATAATGTAATAGTCAAATATTTGTAAAAATATTTCTATAGGGTGTTGACGGGTAGTATACTACTCAGCTATACATATAGCTACAACATTGATCAGAGATACGCTGGCTTCGACAGCGAGAAGAAACACTTGAGAAATTTCATCGTGTCACGTGACGTCCTCGGTAGCTTAGTTGGTAAAGCACTCGCCCGGCATGCGATGGGACGTGGGTTCGAGTCCCACCTGAGGTCGATGATTTTTTCAAGTGTTATTTATCTTTAATGAAATATGTAAAGTCAAATATAATGCCAAAGTCGGGTTTGTTACAACACTTTTATCTCGAGAACGGCTTGATCGATTGTCATGATTTAAAATTTGTTGGATTTGTCTCCACCCCGAATAGCAGAATAAATAATAAAAACATTGGAAAAGCTGATGAAAATATATTATTTACTGTTAGGCGGTACGTACGAAGTTCGCCGGGTTAGCTATTAAATCAATAACCAAACCAAACAACGGATGATCGGGAGCTGGGATAGAGTGTTTTTTTCACAATCACACCAATCAGCTAGCCCCAAACTAAGCAAAGCTTGTACAAAGGTGACTAGATAACGGATAGACATACTTAAATACGTTTATAAACATCCATGACTTAGGTACAGATGCTCGTGCTCATCACACACACATTTTCCCATAGCTATTTCGCACTACGTCCGATCCGAATTCGGTCCGAAGTAAGCTTAGTGCTATTTGTGTAAAGGTTCTCAGATTCGGATCGGATTTAGAGTGTAAACGGCCTGAGAACGTATACGAATAGTACTACTTCTTCTTCCGACCGGTTTTTTTTTTTGCGGATTTGTATCGGTCGTAGTGCAAAACCGCTCTTACGGGATTCAAACCCGCAACCGCCAGGCATTGTAGTCCGAATCACTAATTAGACGGTCGGCAACGATCGAAGTAAACAAATGATTAAACTATCAAATGTCAATAGTTTAATCATATATATATCATATCATATATATATATATATATATATATATTGATTATTTATATATATATATATATATATATATATATCATATATATATATATATATATATATACATATATATATATATATCATATATATATATATATATATATACACGGTGTTACTTTGCATCCTTGCCATATTGACAGAGGTAACTATATCACTGACAATGATAACAAATCAGTAAAAAAAGAAAGACCTAATTCTATTTTTTTTTAAATCTTGAATATTTTATTTTATCGACAATATATTAAACACAACACTAATTATCGAAACGCATGCACATCACTGTTCTTATTCATCGGCACAAAAGACTTTGTAGTATTACTTGATTAGTGATCGCGTACCGTTCGAGACAAAATCGGCTTATTCATATGTGTACTGCAAAACCAAATTTACTAAAAACTTAGTTTACTTTTATTTATGGGAGTCTCTAGTTTATCTAAACAATAGGTATTGTTCCCTACTTTTATCTCTGTGAATATGGCAAGGATGCAAAGTAACACCGTGTATATATATTAATATTGAGAACTAGTTCTGTCCGACTTTGTTCGAGTGGACAACTATCTCGGCTAAACCAATGGTCTGTGGTGAAGACTTTTATCAATAAATGAGTTTTTATCATTGGCGACTCGTAGCCGAAAGGAGAGAACACCGGACTTGGACTTGGCGTCGCCATCTCTGAGCCCGGAACGGTTCGATTCCCGGTCGAGTAAATGTAGAAAACGATATTTTCTACATTGTCTCGGGTCTGGCTGTTGTGGCACCGTTGCGTCGTTGTTTCTGGTCTCTACTCGTATAACACAAGTTCTTAGCTACCTTGTAGATCAGCGGGTCTAATACGGCCGCATTGGGTGTTTCATTTTTAATCTGATTCATTTAGTGAAATGTAGCGGAAATGATTTGCAAACTCTAAAACGGCCACATTAATAAATGATTCATATGCAATTCATTTCAACAAATGGATCATATTTGATGACGTTAAAAAAATATAGTGACGCGTCCAATCTTACTTTACGGTTTTTGTGAAAATGAATGTTTTTAACAACACAAAGGAATAAAATGTTTCAAAATACTCAACTTTTGTGTGTTCTACAAATATCAATACAAAATAATAATAAAAATAACATTAAAATGGTAGTTCACCAATTTGACATTTAATATGAATTACTCTTTTCATAATAAGTGGACCATATTACGTATTTCCATACAAAACTGTCAAATTAGATGAACTGCAAATATGAAATGTTCGAGGCTCATTTTATGATTCATCAAATAACATTTTATTTTAAGATTTGCTAAATGAAACATATTATGAACGGAATATGAAACTATAAAAAGGTGAAATAAGGCCCGCATTTGAAATTTCGTTCTAAAATAACTCGCAGCAACTTGTAACTTTACGCACACATGCACTTCGCGTACATAAACCACATCTCGGGAGCGCGCAGCCAGCCGTGCTGCCATTCAGTCAGTGTCCACCGGCGAACCGCCGAGACGAACGTGACGACGAGGATTTATAATTTTCGACGAAAGAAAATAGTAAGTTTTGTTAGTAAATCATCATGCTCATTTAATTTAACATTTGTGGTGTATAGCTTCGGTCATGTAGTTGATTGATTCGGTGTTCATTTTCGTGCAGTGTTGTATTTATTTTATTTATGAGAACTTTTTGAGAACGTTGTCATATGGTTAATAAGGCCCATTAAAGTCGACGGTGGGCCTTATTACCTATTACGAAATATTTAAATCTGTTTGAATATTTTGTATTTTACTTGCAGGTATCCAAGATTAAAATGCCAACTACAAAGGTCAGATAATCACTAAGGAGCTGTTTGAGACTATGGAAAAAGCAAAAGCAAATAAAAAGCCGAAATCAACTAAGAAAATAAATCTCCAAGATGGTAAAAAACTACTAAAGATTTAAAGGCAAGACATGGATCTCAAAAAGGTTTAAAACGAAAAGGTAAGAAGACTAAAATCTCGGCAGAAGCGTCTTAGTATTGTCATAATTGCAAGAAAGACCTAAAAAAAAAGTTTCGACAGTGTTACAAATGTACAAAATGGTATCACCAGGAGTGTGGGACAAAAAACGATAATGACGTGTTTTGGTGTCTTTATTGTATATTAAAGGTTATAAGACTTAATTTAAAGAGAAAAATAAATTACCAGAATAAAAATAAAGTTCTTAATTAATACTTTTACTTAGAAAGGACGAAGACTAATAAAGTTACAGATAAGATTATAACTAGTAATTGATATTGTCTTATAATTCCCTGATGGAAAATAGTGCCCAGTGGATCTTTAAATGTGTTCTATTTGTTTTTGATTCTAAAAAATTGTGATTTTGTTGATTGTAAAAGATTTACTAAATCAAAAGAGAAAGATCCAGATTATTTTTGTTTTAAAAAGTATGTTTTTATTTTAGGGCCTTATTAAAATGCCGTAGTATAATAAGGCCCAAAGAAGAGGTTTTTAAAAACCTGAGTATTCTTCTAAATACTTATTTTTAAGTTTATTTTTATATAGTTTTGATTATTTAAATAAACAGTCTAATACAATAACTTGGTTTTATTGTTCAATATCACAAAATACATGTAATATAACGTTTTTAAGTTAGGCGGGCCTTATTTGCCGCAGGTACCTTACTTGTTAGACTGTTACTCAGGTTGTGAGTTACTACGCGGTTCACACAATAAAAAAACAATAAGGTAATGTGACATTATAAACCGCGGTGACATAATTTCGGAAATTCGTAGTTCACCGTAATTCCCGCTAAATACGCCTTTTACAGTTTCTGTTATATTTTAATTAGACCGTGCTGTGTAAGGCAGTAAGGCAGAACTACGTTTTATTGCTGGGCCGTCCTAATTTTAATATTACTACGAAACGAGGCGAGTTAAATTTGAAAATAGCTTATATGTATAATATCTATGTGACAGTTTATACCTACGTTTCGATTTTCATTACATAATCATGTTTTTTTTTATTAATCTGTACAACATACGACGAGCAAAATAAAAGTATACACAATACAAAGTAGATCGCAAACAGTAAGTATGAAACACATAATACCAAAGAAAAATGAAACTATTGTTGTTTCATATTTAACCGCCAAAATTGCTGTTACTTATAAGAATTGAAAAAATAAAAATACTTAAGATTTGGCTTTATGGCTCTACCATTTCCCTTTGAGGATAAATACTACATATCTTCTACTGTCACTTTATAAGTTGAAGGTAAAAGTCGATTTTTAGGTTCCGTATCCAAAGGGTAAAACGGGACCCTATTACTAAGACTCCGCTGGCCTTCTGTCCGTCTGTCTAACTATCTATCTATCTGACTATCCATCTATCCGTCTGTCACCAGGTTGTATCTCATGGACCGTGATAGTTAGATAGTTGAAATGTTCACAAAATAAGATGTATTTTTTTCGCCGCTATAACAATAAATACTAAAAAACAGAATTAAATAAATATTTAAGGGGCTCCCATACAACAAACGTGTTTTTTTTGCCGTTTTTATAGATAATTATCTAAGCTCGCGCACAAAGGGTTTCGTAAAATTGTACGAAACCCTTTGTGCGCGAGCCCGACTCGCACTTGGCCGGTTGTTTAATGTTGTCAGTTTTTTCATTTTTTTTCTTACAGCTCCAAATTCAAAATCACACAGCTCAAGTCATTTTTTTCTTACCGCTCATGAAAGCCATGTTAACGAGGCCGGCCTGATATGTAGTAAGCTGCAGCTCGCACTTGGCCGCAGGCAGCACGTACGACATCACGCAGTTCTCGACGCCCGTCGTGAAGAATGCGCCGGCGCACGCTCCGAGCGCGCTGCGGCTGAACGAGCCATAGCCTGCAGAGAAAATAAAAAAAACTTATTCTTGTTTATCTTTCAGCACTAATTACAATTATGAGACGCTCTTTTGAATATAAAATATACTTGTGTTAGGTCTCGCTCTTCACTGCGCTATAATAACTTTATACAATAAGGTTTTTTTAACCTCTATTATGGGGAAACCATAAAAGAGGTTAAACTGGAAAAATGTCTTAACCTTGTCCCTGGGCCATAACCATGAACTCTTAAAACAATCTCAAAGTTGTCAAATCTTTCAATTTTGGTACGTCATTTCATACAAAATTTGACAGAAATGATAATGTTTGACAGATTTGTGATTGTTTTAACAGTTCATGGTTAGGGCCCTGTTCTTGTTTATAAAATGTTTCTTATACCTCGGAAATTACTGTAACGATTCAATTGAAAATTACAGTAAAAAAGAAAACCATAGATTTAATTTTATTGTGTTTCAAGAGACTAAAGCAATAAGTAATTAACTGACGAATAAATTCATAAATTAACTATGACACATCCAAACAATTATTGTCCATCAACAATTTTCATATATTAACAAAATATATAAAATACATATTACGTCACAATAGTAATAAATTGTACCGTTACAAAAAATTTAATTGTGAAAGAAATTTAAAATTATTACAAAATCAATCATATGGATTACTGAAAACGCAATGAACCAAAGACAACAAATAATACAATATTTTTACACCGGAAAACCACGTTTGTTTACATGAAAATATATAAACAATGGCAACACCGAGATACCTATCAAATACTTACTGCAATCGTTAACTTGCGGTCCAATAAACTTTATACGCGATGTAACAATGCGCAAATTGCCTGTTAATACGCCATTGTTTTATTGGCGTTTTATTGCATGTGGTCCAGTCATTTCTGGAGTCGGGTAACGAATAAAAATGACTTTTCGAGATCTAAATCAATATTGGGCCGGCCACATCTGTCAAATATTCAATGAAAGGTAAACGGGTTCTCGAGTGAAGACTACCAACGTAGTATAGGACGCCCCCCAGCTCAATGAAACGACGATATTTGAAATAAAGGGTTGCTACACACATAAAATATTCGGGCCGGCATTAGTCGGCTAAGCCGGGCGGCAAAACCGGATCTGTCTTATTCAGAGTGCATTTACTAGTACGGGACTAAGATTAAACCACTGATTTATGTACGTTAGTACTGTGGTTTAACCGTAGTCCCGGACTAGCAAATGCAATAAGACATTGTTTGTATAGATGGATGTAACGACCCGATGGTTCGAGCCGGCTTTGTGACAGATACTGCCGAACCGACAATGCATGCCGGCCCGATAATGTGTGTAGCTACTGGCAGAAGCAGCTCTGTGCTTAGTCCAGCTGTGGACTGCTGACATAATCTTCACCATCATCATCATTTCAGCCACAGGACGTCCACAGCTGAACATAGGCCTCCCCCAGTGACTTCCAGATCGGCCGGTTGAACGCAATCTGCATCCAGCGGCTTCCTGCAACCTTTACCAGATCATCTGTCCACCTTGTGGATGGACGTCCCACGCTGCGGTTGCCGGCGTGGCCTCTATTTCAGAACCTTTCTGCCCCATCGGCCGTCAGTTCTACGTGCTATGTGCCCCGCCCACTGCCACTTTAGCTTGCTAATCTGGCGCTGACATAATGATGACGATAAATGTATAAATTTTATGGACAACAGTCCTTAATTTACAACTGTAGGCTAGATTAGGTAATTGGACTGAGGGCCAAGCGGCAACGCGGATGTGATAACGGGTTCCAGGGAAGATCCAACATATGAATCAACAACCAACAACCAACACCAGCCTATATTAGTCCACTGCTGGACGCAGGCGGGTTGGCGATCGCAGTTTGGCCAATGGTGGAGAGGAGACGCTGCTGCCCGTCTTCTTGTGTCGTGTGGTGCCGGCACGTTGAAAGAATTTCCCCTTCTCTTCCTATGGGTGTCGTAAGAGGCGACTACAGGAAATATGAATCACTGACTAATATACTGATATTGTCTTTTGTGTCTTTATACCTGAACGAAGGATAAGAAAAACTAAATAAGGCTACACTAGTGTTACAAATTATCGATATCGTTGACCCTTAAATTCAGTTACAATATCGATAGTAAGTACTAATAGTATCGATACTATCGGTTGCTAAAATAAACCAATACTTTTGTTACGCCACGCAGCACATACTATCGATAGTATTGATAGGATTATCGATAGCGGGCTTTCGAGCGGCAACACTAGGTTACAAATCCTTGCCTTAGAAGAGTTAGGAGTTACCGAATTTTGTTCATGGTCGGGTTAAGATCGCCATTGACCAAAGAATGAGATCGCAAAAAATAGTTTTTGACATTATCAATAAAATCAATAAATATCATCACATACATTGTTTTCATCCTAAGGTAAGTAGCTATAATAAAGCATTTGTGTTATAGAAACCAGAAACAATGTCGGTACCACAACACCCAGACCTGAGACAATCCAAATTATTACCGTGATATTTATTCATTTTAACACTTCATTTCGGCTTCATATTGATCTACAGTACTTATTCTCTTTGAAAATAGAAAACCGCGAAAGGAAATAACATCATTTGTCTATGGTGTTTTCCAATCATAATTACTACGATTTTAATTACCTTAGCTTATTATTTTCGTCATAAACTATGGAACTTTAACCGACATAGAAATGTTTAGAAAGCCGTTTAAAGTTATCAAATAAGTTATCACTTATTACTAAAGAAATACTGACTGCTTATATATATATATATATATATATATATAAATATATATATATATATTGGACAACATCACATACATTGCTCTGATCCTAAGGTAAGTAGCGAAAGCACTTGTGTTAGGTATAGAAATCAGAAACAACGACGGTACCACAACACCCAGACCCGAGCCAATATAGAAAAGTTCGTTTTCTACATTGACCCGACCGGGGATCGAACCCGGAACCTCAGAGATGGCGGCGCCATTTAAAGTCCGGCGTGCTCGCCTCTCGGCTACGGAGGTCGTCAATTATTGTTACAGGCTTTTATTAATACTTTTTGACATTTATACTATAACTTTTGACATTTATTAATTTTTATGACAATATTAGATTTTTAATATAGTTTCAATATTATCAACTCCAATTGTAATTGTTTATTATTATTACGGACGACATTAATGATTTATATAACTTTACAAATTCAGTAATTTTCGATTATGATTTTGCCTACCGATAAATTAGTAAAATACGCTGGAACTAGTTTTAAAATTAATCACCTTTATTGTACTGTATTTTATGCAATAAAATATATTTCATTTCATATATTTCATTTCATTTCATATTTCATTTCATTTCATTTCATTTCATTTCATTTCATTACTAATTGCGAAGTCCTCATCAATTTTTGTGAAGAACGTTTGTTCATCGTCATGATTTTCGTTTGTTTTCTTATACACAAAATTAAACAAGGTATAATTGAAACAACACTAAACCCCTAAGGGGCTGATTCTGGTGTCGAAATCTGACAACTTTTTTCATGAAGCGAACTTCAAAATCCAAAATAAATATTACTTCTCAATACAAATTATATTTTTTGGCTTTGATGTTAATGCTGGTCTTAGAAAAATACCTAAATAAAGTGCTTATTCTCATTTGACGACCTCAGTAGCCGAGAACCGAGCACGCCGGACTTGTCGTCCCCATCTCTGAGGAACCGGGTTTGATTCCCGGTCAAGTCAATGTAGGAAACAAAATATCCTTTATTGGTTAGGGTCCGGGGTTTGTGGTAACATTGTGACTGATCTCTATAAACTCAGACTCCGGGTTTGATTCCCGGCCGGGGCAATGTAGCAAACGACCTTTTCTACATTCTTGTGGGTCTGGGTGTTGTGGTACCATCTTGTGCCTGATTTTAGGGCAATGTTCGTAATGCTGTCAAATATTCAATTTATTAAAACATTCCATAGAAAATATTTTCTGGAACTTGCATAAAAAAAACGAAAACAGCTTGGAAGGTTTTCCACGTAGCCACGGAAATACATCTCTGAGCTTAATGATGTTGTCTTATCGTTATTTGCTAGCCTTACCGACAGCAAACGTCAGCGAGTGCTTATGTTGACCCTACCTCGTGCAGTTTTATTTTAAACTTCAAACACAAGAAAGACTTTTAAAATGTATTTTTTTACTAAAGGAAAGTGGATTAAAAGGATTCTTGAGGCCTTTGCAAATGTAGTACCTCCAGCCACTCCAGCTTTAACCGAATTTTAAGCAATTTAACGGCCAGACTAATTGTCTAATCGAAAACGAACGATCCATCTGTTGAAGTAATTACAATAATTGAAAGAAAATACTACTACAATTTATTTATCGAAGATCATTTAGTTACTAATAAATAAATGTGTTTTTGTCCTCCAAAATAGATATTCTGATAAAAAAACCGCACAAGTGCGAGTCAAAACAGTACAAATTTGTATTTAAAAAAATGCGGCATAAACGGCCGTATCTATTTTTAAAGTGTACATTTGATTTTTTATAGCCTTAAGAGACTGTAGACCTGAGTTATATCGTTTTAATTTCAACTCGATACCTACACGGGTTCCCGAGATAAAGGATCTTGACAGACAGACGGACGGGCGGACAACTAAGTTATCCTATAAGGGTTCCGTTTTATCCTTTTGAGGTACGGAACCCTAAAAATTAAAATGTTTACTAAATTTGTAGCTAATTTGGTCTAGTTAAAAATACCTAATATGGAAGTACACCTAAAAGTAAACTTAATGGAATTCCTAATGCTGTTTATACTATATCTCGAAATCGCCATAGTTATTGATCCTAAAACAATTCGATCAGTGAATAGCTATGTTTTTGTATAACAACGAGTGATAATGTAAATTAATAATATTTGGCATTGCACTCAGCTCTTACAATAACATCGTTGGCAGCTAGGGATGTAAGAGGCATAACTTATCTCTCTGCTATTCATAGAAACGGATATTATAGTGTTAAATGACTTCCTATTCAAAGTATTTTCTCATCATTCATCATTTCAGCCATAGAACGTCCACTGCTGAACATAGGCCTCCCCCAGTGACTTCTGTCATCGGGGGGTTGTTGCCATACTCGCCACGCTTGGCAGGCGGGTTGGCGAGCGCAGTTTTTTTATTATTTCGCACGCAGACGCTGCTCCCCGTCTCGTGCTACAGGATTTAGTCGCCTCTTACGACACGCCTCCTGTTGGCGGTGAGGAAGTGTATTCTTTACGGCCGTCCCCACACGGCACCTTGTATTTTCTGCTAAGTTCAAATTCAAATAATTCACTACACATTGTCACATAAAATTTTTAGTTGGTACAATACAGGGTGTACAAAAGAATGGGACACTCTTTAAAACCACGTGATCAGCTGGTGATATACAACAATTTTTCCTATGGAAACAACATCGAAGTCGTTTTAAACTTTCATGGTCACTAACATTAGAATAGTTTGTTACTTTGTTTGTTTGTTACACGGAGTAACTCCGTGATCATGGCGCTTGCAACAGTGCCGAAATATCGGGAACTCAAAAATAAGGTACATGGTAGCAATCCCGTAACAAACTATTCTAAAATCGAAGTCGTGATTTTATTTTCAGATGCTCCATACATTATCATCGAGGTATGCGAGAAAGTTTGTAAGGAGAACCTGAAAAAAAAAAATGATTTCGGTGTTGCTCCCACAGAAAAAGTTGTTATATATGACCAGCTGATCACGTGGTTTTAAGGAGTGTCCTATTCTCCTGTACACCCTGTATTAAGGTATACATGTGACTCCTTGCAAGAGCATGACAATTATGAGCGCTTAATTATTAATAAGCAAGTTTATATTACCCTTTTTTCGATATTTTTTGCTCAGAGTGCGTTTACTTGCTTGGCGATCACGCTAACTTCACTTTATCCAGTGCTACCCTCAAAAGGGTATGTTGCTAGGTCCAATTGACTGTATTATTCTTGAAAAAATAAATTAAAAATATTTTATTGCCTTTTAAATGATTGAGAAAACATAATAAAAATGTATTGTCTATTGGCAACCCAATTTGAGGCTTTACCAAGGGTTCGGGGCTCAATTCCTAGTCGTGGCAGATTACGAAACGGTTTTTCTATGGGTCCTTTTTAACCTCGATTCAGATTAAGATACAAAGAAATGATCCCACGATATAAAAAATATCCTATGTGATAATCCAGTTATTGATCTGGTAATAAAAACCTACGGTGATGACCTACGGAGCCGAAATGTGGAATATGACAGTAAAGCTGGCCCACCGACTACATGTCACTTAGCGGGGTATGGAAAGGTGGATGCTTGCAAATTTTGTTAAAGGAATAAATCCGAAACGAGATCATCAGGCAGAGGACTAAAGTAACGGACATAGTCCAAATCGCAGAACCAATGAAAGGTGGAGTATACGGGTTCTCGAGTGGAGACCACGCCATGGCAAACGTAGTGTAGGACGCCCCCCAGCTCGATGGACCGACGACCTTAGAAAGATGGCTGGCAGTGGATGGATGAAAAAAGCGGGAGATCGTGTTCCTGGCGCTCTTTGGGGAAGGCCTACGTCCAGCAGTAGACTGCAATAGGCTGAAATGATGATGATAAATAAAAACCGTTCAAGTATGATTCTTGCTTGTGTTGCTAACGGTGGGAATTAAATAAAATTATAGGGAGGTACGAAACCCTCAGTGCGCAAGTCCAACTTCCACTTTGCCGGTCTTATCTGACGCACCCGATTAGCGTAGTAGCGCGAAGATTCGCTATAAACGTTATGGTTTCTGGATTTGATTCCCGATTCGCGTCTTTTAACAAAACTAACAATATAAATTGGCTTGACTTGGGTCTGAGAGTGCTAGAAGACGCATCTGGCAAAACTATTTTGATTACGAGAAATACAGGAGGCCTAGCACGAAAGTGTATCTTTCATTCGGTCGTATAAGCCTAACAAATTAAAATAACCAGTCTTATGTGTCAATCCTTTGATTAAATATGACCAACGCAATCTAGCCGTGTAAAAAACCTGACTATTTTCAATTGTTCATAAATTGACAAACCTTTGATACGGGTGAATGTATGTTTTAATTTAATCGGATAATACGACCGTACGAACGATGCGATTTCGTGTTAGGCCTCCAGAATATAATTTTCCTGGTTAATAAAAACTTGGTGTGTCGTTTATTTAAACGTAAAAACCACCACGAACCAGCCACCAACCTGATAGACCAACGACCTTAGTATAAGATGGCTGGCAGTGGCTGGATAAAAGAAGCTGAGATCATTGCCTCTGGCGCTTTTTGGGGAGACTTTAAATTACGTCCAACAGTGGACTGCAATAGGCTGAATAGATATTGATAGATAACCCACAGCTGTCTTATTCAGAGTGAATTTGTTAGTCAGGACTAAGGTTAAACCACTGATTTTTGTACGTTAGTACAGTGGTTTCGTGTGGTGCCGGCACGTTAAAAGAATTGCACCACCCCTTTTCTTCCTATGGGTGTCGTAAGAGACGACTACAGAAGAACCGCCACAAGAAGACGGGCAGCAGCGTCTCCTCTCCACCATTGGCCAAACTGCGATCGCCAACCCGCCTGCCAAGCGTGGCGATTATGGCAAAATCCTCCTTTTGGAGAGGCCTGTGTCCAGCAGTGGACTGATATAGGCTGATGGTGATGGTGATGATGACAGTGGTTTAACCTTAGTCCCGGTCTAGCAAATGCACTCTGAATAAGACAGCAGAAGCTTATCGATAAATGATTGTTTAATAATTTGACACACCTAACAATGCCTTATCTTAATAAATAAAAACTAGTTATCTTAACATTCTAAATACCTATTTACATTACTGAAAGTGTTGTAGTCGGCAGAAAGACTATTATTACGTGATATTTCGCTCGTCTATATAGGTAGTGCGTTCGATGCAATCTGCGCGTGACGTCACTGCGTGAGTACACGTGACTTTGTTGTTATGGATTAGTATACAACAGATACCTATAATATATGTTAATGTTTGTATGTTAGGTATTAGGGTTTCATACCCAAGGGTAAAACAGGACCCTAGCGTTCCATACCCAAGGGTAAAACGGGACCCTAGGGTTCCGTACCCAAAGTAAAACGGGACCCTATTAATAAGGCTCCGCTGTCCCTCTGTCTCTCTGTCTGTCTGTCACCAAGCTGAACCGTAATAGTAAGAGAGTTAAATTTTTTACAGATGATGTATTTCTGTTGCCGCTATAACAACAAATACTAAAAAACAGAAAACAATCAATATTTAAGGGGGCTTCCATACAACAAACGTGATTTTTTTGCCGTTTTTATTGATAGTACGGAACCCGGATTTAGCCATAATCGCCACGCTTGGCAGGCGGGTTGGCGATCGCAGTTTGGCCAATGGTGGAGAGGAGACGCTGCTGCCCGTCTTCTTATGGCGGTTCTCCTCCTCTTACGACACCCATAGGTAGAGAAGGGGGGGTGCATTTCCTTTAACGTGCCGGCACCACACGGCACGAATAGATAATGTATGAATTAGTTAAAGTTGTTTGAATTTAATAAAAAAAATTAAAAACAAAAACAAATTTAAAAATAATGGACTCTTATTTTTTTCTTTTATCAATCAACCAAAAAAATACTAAGATAAAGCGAGTCAAAGTTCGGGAGAGGGGCTCGTGATATCACCTCAAGGTAAAAATGTTACCTAGGCGCGACGTCATGCTTCATTTCAAATATCTCTGTAATATTATGATTTAGTGAAAAAAGAATTAAAACCGGCTAAGTGCGAGTAGGACTCGCGCACGAAGGGTTCCGTACCATTTTCTACAAAAACGGCAAGAAATTGCGTTGTTGTATGGGAGCCCCCTAAAATATTTATTAGTTTTTTATTTGTTGTTATAGCGGCAACAGAAATACCTAATCTGTGAAAATTTCAACTCTCTAGCTATCACGGTTCATGAGATAAAGCCTTGTGGCAGACGGACAGACAGACAGACAGACAGACGGACGGACAGCGGAACCTTAGTAATAGGGTCCCGTTTTACCATTCGGGTACGGAACCCTAAAAAATATGTGTTCAATAGTTTAATAATAATTTACCTGATAGACAAAAAGTTAGTTGTCATCCTATTTTAATTGGAAACTATATTAAATTGAAAGTAACCCTGTGAACTTCCTACTACAGGGTATATGCCTGATCTGAACTATGACGTGGTATGGCCATACTCCAAGGCACAGTGTGGCGTGTAGGACGCCATTTGCAAAACAAACAATTGTTTGTATAATATCATAATTGTTGTTGATCTTACCGGCGGAATCCAGCGCTGTTTCGTAGTCCGCTACCTCCTGTGCCTGGCCATCCTGTGATTCCGCCGCTCTGTGTGTGGCTATGAAACAAACGATTTAGTAATTTAATAAGGTTAATTTATTTTTTTCACTTAATACTATGTTATTCTATTGCCCAATTTTTTTTATGGTACCAATTTAGAAAAGAAAAGTCTTTTCCACTACAACTCATGTCGGCTGCTGATCGGCGTTTTTTAGATTTTCATGTTTTCCAAATAATAAAATTGCTTTAACGGTAGAATTACCCCAAGTCAGCTTGATAAATATTGTTATTAATTAAAATTAAAACGATTTATTTTTTTAATAGAATGTCGACCGATTGCAATTCGTTTCAATAAATAAATATAAATATAATATAAATTATATATAATAATTCGTTTGCGTGGACTACAGTATATCCATACATAATGCGAAACGTTTAAATAAAGAACAATATATAGATATAGAGAAATATCCCACAGAAACATTTAACCGGAATAAAAGTTAACCTATAAGTTAATCCAGATCATATTCTATATGTGTGCCAAATCTCATCAAAGCCTGTTGAGCCGTTTACGCGTTATTGAGTCACAAACATACAAATATCCAAACATCTTAACAAACTTTCGCATTTATTATTTAGTGAGATCAAGAGAGCGGTCGAACTATCGGCCGATTAAAATGTCTGTAGTGTATTACCAAGCAGCAAAGGGCTAAGATTGACTGACATTAATCGTATCAAATAATGAGGTGTATTGTCTAACAGGCTTGTGAACAAAAACACTGACAAAGGGAACAAAAAAAAATTACATACTTATATCGAGCACATATTATTATCATGGAGAACTAAAGGAAAAATCTCTGAACGCTAATATTAAACAGGGTGTACAAAAGATTATGACACGCCCTTAAAACCACGCGCGTGTTATGTGGTCATATTAAACAACTTTTTCTATGGGAGCATCATTATCATCATCATCATCATCTCAGCCACAGGACGTCCACTGCTGAACATAGGCCTCCCCCAGTGACTTCCAGATCGGCTGGTTGCGCGCGGCCTGCATCCAGCGTCGTCCTGCAACCTTTACCAGGTCGTCTGCCCACCTTGTGGGTGGACGTCCACGGATGAGGATGGGAGCAACATTGAAATAGAATTTTGTTTTAAGCTGCTCCATATAAAGTTACTCGCATACCTCGATGACAATGGACAATCTGATAAAATAAAAACCGTCCAAGTGCGAGTCGGCCTCGCGCACGAAGAGTTCCGTGCCATTATCTATAAAAACGGCATAAAAATCGCCCCCCTAAAAGGGGAGCCCCCTTAAATGTTTATTGTATTATATTTTTTTGTATTTGTTGTTATAGCGGCCACAGGAATACATTATTTGTGAAAATTTCAACTCTCTTACTATCACGGATCATTAGATACAGCCTGGTGACAGAAAGAGAGACGGGCAGCGGAGCCTTAGTAATAGGATCCCGTTTTACCCCTTGGGTACGGAACCCTAAAAAGACAATTACGATGGTAATAGAAAAAGTTGTTGTATAACAACAGCTGATCACGTTCTTTTGTACACCCTGTATATATGTATATGTATACAAACAACGTTTCACATAGTTTTAAAGTAAACAATTATTTATATTTGTGTTTAAAATCGTACAAAAAATCAATGTTTTCTATAGCAATAATAATCATTTTTCATGTAATATTTTACATTTGAGTATAATTAATATTTAATCTATTCTTATTCTGTGCTAAGAATGAAGAGTTCTTTGGCCATATTATTTATTTTTACGAATATTATTAAACCTAGTTTATTTAAGTCAAAAGATGTTTTGCTATGCATAAAAAGTAACTTAAACTATCCCTAATCTATCCGCAACGTAATGAAAGTAATAACGCCTGAGCAATATTTAATGTGTGGTGCCGGCACTTTAAAAGAATAGCACCACCCCTTCTCTTCCTATGGGTGTCGTAAGAGGCGACTTAGGCGACAGGAGAACCGCCACAAGAAGACGGGCAGCAGCGTCTCCTCTCCACCATTGGCCAAACTGCGATCGAAAATCCTCCTTTTGAAGAGGCCTGTGTCCAGCAGTGGACTGATATAGGCTGGTGATGTGAATATTTAATGTCCTTTCAGTATGGTTTTTCTACGCCATAAATAAATAAATAGATTTCTAGTAAATTGTGCTAACTAAGCCGAGCCTATCCTTTATATTAATGAAATAAATAAATAATAAATAAAATAAGTTTATTCTTTTCTACACTTAGGCGCTCAATGTACTTTTTCAATTTATTTAAGGCTATATTTTATTACTATTTATACATTATTTGAAATTTCTTTAAGCTTGTCAGTGACTACTATTTTTGCACTTTTTTCGTCGTTCTATTGTACAATAATTTGAACGAGAACGCGCAGAGGAAGACCCAGAGGGTGTTTGACGGCAAGGATTATGCAGTGGGAGACTGGAGCTTAAAACTGAGCATAAACTCCCATGCAGATCACCAGCAGGGCTAGCATGCGCGCATCGGTTATTGTATCGATAGACAAGACAAATTTTGTCTTCAACGATATTTGTCGTTTTCCCTAATAACAGACGTCTCGAATACTTTTTCTTAACATTTTCAGGGTCTCCCGTTCTTCGTAGCTACTTATTTTTACGTTATAACACGGCATTGCATGATATTTTGGTTTTTTCTTTGTTCGTCGAACCTCAAAAGTCGATAAAATGCCACGACAAAATTTTATCGTGTTGCATGCTAGCCCTGCTGGAACTTGTTGTTTCTATGACGACAAGATAACTGATAACCATACTTAAATACGGGTACCTATCTACACTATAAGTAATATGATAAACTCCCGCACTCAGAGAAGTCACTTAACTTAAATGGTAACTTTAAAAAAAATTGTAAAACTAAACTCGCTACAAATGAACACCATTTTAATTTAAAAAAAACATATAAAGTACGTTTTTTCTGTCAATTAACATGCTGACAACACAAATAAATGCTACTAGCGGAATTCGAACCCATCATTTCTGTACGAATAGATCTTGCTGGTTCAAATCGCGTAAGGGGATTGTTTATGTGTTGAGCACGAACATTTGTACGACAGTCATGGGTGCCATTTAATTTATTTAAGTGTGTCTATCCGTTATCTAGACAGCATTATACAAGCTGTGCTTAACTTGGGATTAGATAAGCAACTGGTGTTTTAGCAAATATTTTAAAATAAATTTATTTTCTTTGCAATAAACACCCATTTAGATTTCTTATTTATGACTTAAAATAATATTATATTTTGGCCATATTACGCTGTTGATTAAAATTTAAAATTTATTATTTTGCTCTTAATCTCAGTTCAAATTTATGTCTCATTTATTATAATACAAAATTCCCACAAATACCAATCACTTATTTAATCTAAGTATATCAAAACTTAAAAAACAACTATCAAAAAACTTACGACTGCTAATTTTCGGCATAACCTTACACACCATTTCTAAAACTATTATGGCACTACTAAAATTAGTTTTCACGAAAATTGTCGTAAGCGACAACGACGGCGACGGCGCTTGGTTTAATTACGCGGAACGCGCGCGGACTGACGCGCGATTCAGTTCAAACTGACTAGGGGGTCGCAGGTCTTGCTAGTTTGCAACGGTACTTACTACTTACGCCATGGGAAGAGCCTGTAACTATGTTTGAATCGGTTACATAGGTAGGAACACATACAGGTTTAACATTGTAGGAAGAATTTCGGGTTTAAATTTGTTTTTTTAGCAATAAACATACCTACTAGCTCAGAGTAAGAATGCTAGGTTTATTCAAGATAATGACGAAATAATCTGACGAAATTTTTCAAGAATTATACTTACTTGAAAAATTTCGTCAGGTCCGCTAACGTCCTCTGGGTAGCTTAGTTGGAAAAGCAATCGCTCGGCATGGTCGTGGGTTCGAGTCCCACCAGAGATGGACATTTTTTTTTTCAAGCATTATATTATTATCTTGAACCTAAACGGTCGTCTAAATACAAAAAATAAAACTTTTGAACCCGTCAAACGTCATGCTGATCTATGGACCTCAACGTATTCCAATATATCATTTTTTTGGGGTTAAGGAGTTAAGGTTAGGGTGTAAGGGGACACTCAACACCTTTTGTCCCAACAGTAAACCTCAGCTGCCCGTGATGCGCCCTGCTGACAGACGGACGAGGCTCTGACGACTGAACCGATAGCGGGATATCTACAGGCCAGGTCAAATACCTTTGGCCGATGACGGGCAGCAGCGTCATCGGTACGAGACCTGGTACTGCGCTCACCAACCCGCTTGCCCAGCGTGGTGAGTATGGGCTGATCCGATGAAAGGTGGAGTAAACGGGTTCTCGAGTGGAGACCACGCCTAGGCAAACGTAGTGTAGGATGACCCCCAGCTCGATGGACCGACGACCTTAGGAAGATGGCTGGCAGTGGATGGATGAAAAAAGCGGGAGATCGTGCTCTTTGACGCTCTTTGGGGGAGGCCTACGTCCAGCAGTGGACTGCAATAGGCTGAGATAATGATGATGAAGGAGTTTTAATTACAAGTTGTAAAATCTTAAAGCTACTAAATAATTAAAAATGTAGTATTAGTATTCCATAAATGTTTTTTTTTTTGGTTAAAATATAGAAACATTATTTGCGATGTAATTCATGGGTTCGAATTCTACCATAATCAGCTTTTAGTGAAAAAATCATTTAAATTAGTTTGTCAAGTTCCGTACCTCAAAAAGAAAATAATTTTAGGATCATATTTTCACTTTGTCGTCCAGCCGTCCGTACGTCCGTCCGACTGTCTGTCTGTCAAGACTCTTTATCTCGGGAACGCGTGGAGGTCGAGTTAAAATTTTAACGATATACCTAAGTCTACAGTCTCTTGAAGCTGTGAAAAACACACTCTTCTTAGTTAACGTAAAAAATATGTTTACAAAGTACGGAACCCTCGATGGGCGACTCTGACTCGCCGGTTTTTTTAAGCAATCCTTTTATCTATATTATTTTCCATTAAAATCAATAAAATTCTTTACATCACACATTTGGATCGTTAAAACAACATTAACACGGCCTATTTTCAGTCAAAATCTTGACTTTCTATTTAAGTTCATAAACAAGTAATTTAGCAATATACTAACAAAAATACTTTTAATCGCCTTTTGTTTAAAAAGCTTTGCAAACACAAGTTTTCTTCTACTATCTAACATACGTATTATCAACATTGTCACAGTGTAGACGGGTCTTGTCACAGTGTAGACGGGTCTAGCAGGCTCACTCCTCTCGTACCTAAAATTGACAAAATGTAAAACATTGCATTTTAATACTGAGGAACAGGTGGTACTACGTAGTATTTTAAACTAATATTTGTTAAAGAAACCGAATATCTCTTTTATTAATTAATAACTAACCTATAAATTTGTGACGCCTAATGTTTCTCTTAACACTATGTCTTTCTTTCTATAATAAAATGGTAATAAAATTATGAAAGCCACTTTATGTAAATATCTTAATATTCAAAATCATGTTACTTGTGCAGGGCAATTCATAAAATAAATAAAGAAATTGGATGTTGTGGTACCGTCGTTGTTCCTGTTTCGTATAACCCGGGTGCCTATATTACTTACTATAGATTCAGAAAATGAATGTTGATATTGTTGACCAATATAAAAAAACTAAATAACTGAAATAAATGTAAAAATAGAAATGGCAATTGCCTTAAGAAGTAAATTCTTCGTCCATCTTTACCCAACTAGGTGGGTTACCTACTTGTACATCGCAGTAACAAGTCATCGATTTAACAAGGCGTCGCAGTATGGAGATGTCAGTGTAAGGTTTTCGAAGAAACATACATCGATGAAAAGTTTTTCGCACTCAAGTAGGTATAACCCACTATAGGTAGGTATTAGGTTACTGAGTCTATGTACACTGTGGCGTCGAGTCCATCGATTGGCGAGATAATTGCTCCTAGCCGACAGACCGCGTTTCACTGGCTGCGCGCGCGCCGTCCGTCATTACGAAGCACATTTCTCTGATAGTTACTCCTAGGGATGCGCAAACAATAAAAAAGTAAGTAAAAAAATACGCCAAAAAAATCTGCGATAAATATTTGTTATCTTCGGCAACTTTATGCGATAACGAAAATGTAGTAATTCTGGCTTTAAAATCGCAAATTGACAGCAAAAAAAACAAATCAAGATTTTGACATCAAGCAATCAATCGGACGATGTCTGCGTGATTATTGCTGGTGGCTAACTTTTAAGTAATAAGGGTGGCCGTTCGGTTCTGGCTCTTGCGTACATTTTTCTTTTTTGCAAATAGGCAATAAAACGCACTTTCTTGTGTTACGAACGAGTTTTAATACCACTGCTCCGGGACAATTTATAGACTAGTTCTGAGAAAAAACAGCGCAAGAAATCGGTCACTATTTTCAGCCTCTTTTGAAATAACAATGGATTGTGGTAATTAATTGATATATAAATAATAAATAAAGTAAAATATTATTTTGACGACCTCCATAGCCGAAAGACGAGCTTGCCGGACTTAGCGTCACCAACTCTGAGGTTTCGGGTTTGATTCCTGGTTCCCGGATCAATATGTAGGAAACGAACTATTCTACATTGTGCTGGTTCTTGTGGTTCCGTCGTCGTTTCTGATTTCTATAACACAAGTGCTCGATCGCTACTTACCATAAAGAAACTCATGTTATATTTTCCAATATTTATTTACCTATTTATTTATTATTTATATTAAAAACACGAATACATTTCCCCATGAATGAAGTTCCTCGTGCTATCTAAAGTTTAAAACGACAAGTTTATTTTAATGTAATTTTTTTATAAGTGTGGATCCTAAACTCGCTTGACAACCCTAAGTTTACGCGTCAGTACAGTCCTGCGCAGGAGTGCCAACGCGGACGTCTGAGGCCAGTGCTGTCAAGATTGCATCAGAGTCATAAAATTTTCAGACTCAGCATTTGAGTATGTACTTTTTATCCTAATTCTCTTTTTTTAAGAATAAACATTTACTCTTAAAAAATAGACGACCTCCTTAGCCGAGAGGCGAGCACGCCGGATTGATACGGAACCGCCATCTCTGAGGTTCCTGGGTTCGATCCCCGGTCGGGTCAATGTGTAAAACAAACTTTTCTATATTGTCTTGGGTCTGGGTATTGTGGTACCATCGTTGTTTCTGATTTCTATAACACAAGTGCTTTCGCTACTTACCTTAGAATCAAAGCAATGTATGTGATGTTGTCCAATATTTATTATTTTATTTATTTAAAAGGTTTGAAAACTTAGAGTTAAACTATAATCATCCCTTTTAGCATGAAGCAAGTCCGAGATTATTCAAAAAACTATTTTAGTTTTAAATTGGCTCGTTTCCAGGTGAACTGGGAGATGCCGCTAGCAGAAATTACAACTAGAGGCTCGGAAGTTGAGCGCTGGGCGAAAGATGCACAGAAGAACGATTACGTAATTGGCTAGTCGTGCGATATGCCTGCACCGCCGGCCGGGATTGGTTGCTAGCTCCGCGCACACGCGCCTCTGATACGATGATCGTCTCGTACGATGTGCAAAGCGCTTACCACTCTTTGTCCCAGTAATGAATGTATGTGCAGGTAAGCTAGTTTGTTCCTTTGAATTTACACCGGGGATACACACTAAGGAAGCTTTTAAATACGTAAATATACAGCGTGTACAAAAGAATGGGACACTCCTTAAAACAACGTGATCAGCTTGTCATATACAACATCTTTTCCTAGGGACCTACATCGAAATCGTGATTTTATTTTCAGATGCTCCATACATTATCATCGAGGTATGCGAGTAAGTTTGTATGGAGCAGCTGAAAAATATTTATCGATTTCGATGTTGCTCCCATAGAAAATGTTGTTGTATATGATAGCTGATCACATGGTTTTAAGGAGTGTCCTATTCTCTTGTACACCCTGTATAATAAATAATAAAATCATTATTTCGCAGATGGTGAATTTAAAGGGGCCGTTGTAGTCCTCGTAATCCGACCGAATCGTCTCGAGTATTCTCGAGGCTAGGGTTGCCAGGCGTCCGGATAAAGCCGGACATAGGAAGGCTTTTTGATTGCGTGTCCGGCAAAAATAAACGGTGTCCGGCTTGTCCGGCTTTTGTTAGGCTTTTTACATTTCGCAAACGAGCGAGCAACGAGCGTGGCCGAGCGCAGGCGAGTTTTATTATTATTTAAGAAGAATTTAATAATGTTGATAAATGTTTAAGTATCCAGAATTTAATTTTGACTGTTGACTACTTGACTGATAATTAATAAAGTACCTACTTAAGACTGATTTGGCATTCGATTTAATTATTATTTCATTAGAATTGAACAAGATTTATGACAATAATAAAAAAAGCTTGATTTTACATACCATTTTTTTTTATTAATACTAAAACACAAATTCGATTTTATTTATTATTTCATTCGAATTTAACAAGATTTATTTATAAAAAAAGCTTGATTTTACATAAACATTTTTTGATTAATACTGAAACACAAAATCCTCAATAATGAAGGGTGTCCAGCCTTTCTACCCAAATGTCCGCCCAAACTGGCTGGTCTGTTCGGCTATTAGGTTTGGCGCCCTACTCGATGCGCTGTTCATCGTTGCCGTATAGGTACTGTAACCTGTAACCTGAATTTACTTAAAATACTGCTTACAGATAATGAAATAAGATCATTGCATTTTATTTTTAACTCGCAATGGTCAAGGTTTCAGTGATATCGCAGACACATAAAAAACGTGTACACAGATACATAATTCGTAAATTGCCTGGCTAAGACAAGACGGAAGTTGGTAAAAAATATAATTGCAGTTGACAAAATCAGTGGTTTTTTTTATTTTACATGTAAAAACCGGCCAAGATCGTGTCGTGCCACGCGCAGTGTAGGGTTTCGTAGTTGCCCGTCGTTACCGCCATATATTTGAGCAATTACTTCATTTTAGTCACTTTTAACGTTTTCCTCTAAGGAATTTTCTAACGACTAAGTTGAACGACTAACTCTTTAACTAATTGATCTATCTTGACCGTTATTATTTTCCTTTAAAGTTCGTGAAAAGCACTATTATCATGAATTTTTCCAGTTTTTTCAAGCCATTAGTTTAGCTTTTAGAGGGGGGGGGGGGGGGGACAACTCGAACAAAAATTGGCACTTTAGTTTAATATTTCGCAAACGGATCCCTAAATCGAAAAATAATCGTAGCAATTGTGATTTATAGCATCTCAGAACCCATTTTAAGTTAGTTAGACACTAATTTTGATCTTTAAATGTAGACAAAATGTATTTAAAGCATCCAATATAGTGTGTCTAGTGTTACTATTCTTTTTATTCAGTTGCACAGTCCACTAACATCATCATCATCTCAGCCACAGGACGTCTACTGCTGAACATAGGCCTCCCCAGTGACTTCCAGATCGGTCGGTTGCGCGCGGAGTGCATCCAGCGTCGTCCTGCAACCTTTACCAGGACGTCTGCCCACCTTGTGGTTGGACATCCCACGCTGCGCTTGCCGGTACGTGGCCTCCATTCCAGAACTACTACACTCCACAACAGCTTTAAGCTAAAACGTGGAGTGGACAAGTTACAATTTTTTAACTATTAAAAAAACTATAACTTACATAAGTACTATTAATTATTAGCTAATTATTGTACAAACTAAGTAAGAAAGTAAGTGTCGTAAGAGGCGACTAAATCCTGTAGCGAGACGGGGAGCAGCGTCTGCGTGCGAAATAATATAAAAAACCTCGCTCGCCAACCCGCCTGCCAAGCTTGACGAGTATGACAACAAACCACCCGATGACAGAAGTTACTGGGAGAGGCCTATGTTCAGCAGTGGACGTCCTGTGGCTGAAATGATTGTACAAACTACAATTTCTTACATACTGTAAAAGTTTTAGTCCATTGTTATTGTACTGCTGGACGTAAGCCTCCCAAAGAGCGCCAAAAAGCACGATCTCCTGCTTTTTTCATCCATCTGCCAGCCACCTTCCTAAGGTTGTCGGTCCATCGGGCTGGGGGGCGTCCTAATCTACATTTGCCAAGGCGTACGAACATAGCCCAAAAATGTAGCAAACTTAAATGGCGGTGGGCTGGCCACATCTGTCGCAGAACCGATGAAAGGTGGAGTAAACGGGTTCTCGAGTGGAGACCACGACTTGGCAAACGTATTGTCGGACGCCCCCCAGCCCGATAGTCAATGCTAAATTGATGCTTAAAATTAATTTAACTTGATTTTTGCACATTTGCGACCAGGTACAGTAAAATAAACAGTTCATACATTCCGTTTCTATTATTACCTTTTAATAATAACTGTGTTTTGGCAACTCTTAAACCTCAAATTTTGGGACGAACCGCACTTCGCGACCAGCCTCAGAGTGATCACAGCCTTAGTGCTCTAAACCATCCAGATAAACTTTTGGCTTTGACAGCGAGAAAAAACACTTGAGGAATTTCATCTTGTCACGTGACGTCCTCGGTAGCTTAGTGGTCAAAGCACTCGCCCGGTATGCGATGGGACGTGGGTTCGAGTCCCACCTGAGGTCGATGATTTTTTCAAGTGTTATTTATCTTCAATTAAACCTTTTATATTTGTAATGGCTCAACTTTCCACTAAGGATTCAAATCTTGCTTTGCTTGATTGCCCTGCAAATAACTTGAGAGTAAAGTCTCGTACACACTAGCGATCAATGTCTGTGTCCTTAAAATGATGCGACAAGGGGATTTGCTCAGCAGTGTCTTGTATCTCTTGTTTTGTCTTCCAAAATATCACTAGCAAGCATTGTAGTCCACCGGGCTACAATGCTTTGCTGATACATTTAGTTCGAGATGTGTTGTCTAGTACGCATTATACCTCAATGATCTAGCGCGCTCATACGTAATTGGTGCCTTTGTCCTACTAGTGGATAGGAAACTTTAAGCGTTTAAGTTACAAGCGATTTTCTTAATTTCTAGAAATTCTAACCGGTTGCAGGGAGCCGGTATCGTAGGCAGTACAGAGATTAATTGCTACTTTAGGGGGGAGTTAGTACAGTGACAACCTCATCAAGTACTAATACTAAAGTCTATTTTTGTCGACCTCCGTAGCCGAGAGGACAACTAGGACTTGGCGTCGCCATCTCTGAGGTTCCGAGTTCAATTCCCGGTCGGGTCAATGTAGAAAACGAACTTTTCTATATTGGCTCGAGTCTGGGTGTTGTGGTACCGTCGTTGTTTCTGATTTCTATAACACAAGTGCTTCAGCTACTTACCTTAGGATCAGAGCAATGTATGTCCAATATTTATTTATATTTATTATTATTGAAAGTATGTCGAGGAAATATTATTTTATTTTAAAATTTTGCATAAACCAAAATTTTTGGATTCCGATTTATAAAAATATTTTTTTCAAAAATGATGATATCAAATTTCTTACGTCATATGGTATTTATATGCATATATTAAAATAGGCTAGTCTCGGCTTGATATAACATTTACCTAACACCCTGTATAGTTTATGGAAGTTGATTTTGATTTGGCTGTCGCGACGAATGCTGCGCTGCGCGGAAATCTTATTGACACAGATATTTAAATGACAGATATTTTTTATTTGAGACGAACATGAAATATAATTTGTAAAAAAAACAACTCCATACTAAATATCCAATCAGCTGTTATGATTTGTATGGGGTAATCTTTTTTCTTTCTTGTGATATTAGGCTCATACAAAAAGTTGAGCACCCGAATCGCGTTTAAGAGAGTGTACATTAATTAGGTTACACGTTAAATAATATTTTTACTTTAAAACTCAATGAAACAGGAATTAACGCGATCATAATTAAGGTACAAAATGTTACCTCTTTAGACTGACGTTTCGATCGGGTTACACCGACCGTTTCATTGAGTTTTAAATTATGCAACGCGAAAGTAAAAAAGTAAATATTTTTCCTGTTTTCTAGACTTCACTTTTCGATTTTCAAAGCTGGGAGAAGCTCGCTGGGGATAGGGATGAATGGCGAAAGTGCGTATTCGATGGGCGTAAAATTCACGATGAGGCCTGGTTCTCTGATCTCGCTAAATAAAAACAAAAACGAAACGGCCACTTAGTAGTCACTAACTCCACCTTTACTTGTAGAGAGTGCGGAAAATCTTACCGCTCGCGTATTGGATTATAAAGCCACGAAAAATCCTGTCTCAGACACTAATAAAATCGTCTGCCACAGACGTATGAGGCATAAGATGAGCCACAAAAATGTGGGCCGTACTTTTTTAACATTCTGTATAAAAAAAATTGACCCTCCCATTGGCCAAATTATTTTTCGTCAAATTTCACTTCCCAAAAAACATATCGCCTATGTTTCATTTCCCAAATGAATCTTTAGCAAATGTACATTTTGCACATTTGGTCAAAATTAAATTATCATTTGGCAAAATTTTAGTTTGTCAAGTTTTTTAAGACAAATCTTAATATAGGTGATACTTTGGGAAACGTTTATTGGCCAAACATTAGTAATCTTTTTTTTTACTGTGGGAGTAACATCAAATCGTAAAAAGGGTTGCTGGCAGTCGCCTGGGCCCTAACCATGAACTGTTAAAACAATCACAAATCTGTCAATCATTATCATTTCTGTCAAATTTTGTATGAAATGACCAGTAGACCAATGTACCAGAATTGACAGATTTGACAACTTTGGGATTGTTTTAAGAGTTCATGGTTATGGCCCTGATGTGTGTTGATAGGTAGAAAAAGAAAAACAAACCAAACATGACCACGGAAGTGCAATGACTTTTTCCTATCTCGGAAAGTGTAGGCAATTAGACATTCCTAGTCAGCTTACCATCTTCATTGGTATGGCCTTATTTTGTACAAGTTATTTATTTATTTATTTGAACTTTATTGCACAGATTAAAAAATCATACAATAGGTGGACTTAATACATACTTAGGGCCATGGGGCATTCTCTACCAGTCGACCATTAGGCTAAACAGAGAAGTTAGAGTTTACTTTTCAATTAATCAATTGTACATATTATTAGTTAGTTTCACGTACCGCGGGAATTTCTTTACTTAGTTTCTAAAAAAAAAAACTTAAAACGCCATTTTCGTGGCCTTAATGTCAATATGCGAAATCGAGGTATTTTTGACCTTTCTGATAGCCCTAAACGTAATTCGCAACTCGAGTACAGGCGGTCACAAAAGTCGTAAATCAAGTATCGAGTATGTATAGAGGGCGCGCCTTGCCCATAGTACAGGATGCCTTGACTTTGAACTTGTATAGTGGTGCACGAAAGTCTTACAATTTACAATATTTCTTCCATAGTTCATAAATTAAAAAAAAACTATCTTAATTCTTACACACAAATAAAAATATACAAAAACGATGACGACCATCTGGTGTAGTGGTACGCGTTTCGGACACAAAGCATAGCGTTTGCGGGTTCGGATCCTGCAATGGGCAAGGGAGAAATGTCAGCGGCTTCCTGTAACCTTTACCAGGTCGTCTGTCACCCTTGTGGGTTGACGTCCCACTCTGGTACGTGGCCTGCATTCCAGAATCTGTCTGTCTCCTTGGCTCTCAGTTCTACTTCTACTTGCTATGTGCCCCATGCCATGCCACTTTAGTTTGTTAATCCGTTGGGCTATTTATTGAGGGAACAATGTTTCTTTTTACTACGGGACGGGACGAGATGGAACGGGACGGGCGGAACGGAACGGACTGGGACGGAACGGAACGGGTCGGGACGGAACGGAACGGAATGGAACGAAACGAAATAAAATATTTTTATTTGCGTAGAAACATGTGACAGATAAGTTAACCATAATATTTTAAAGCCAGCATGTATAGCTTTAAAATTTAAATAATACGTGATGTAAAATGAATAATACTTTTTAATTATCACGAAGAATATTCAAATATTTTAATTGCAAGATGAATATATTAATAACTCTCCCGTATAATTAAAACTAGCTGTCGCCTGCGACTTCGCGATGTATGGTTGCTATACGTTCATACCTCGCGAAAATACAGGGTGTACAAAAGAAAGGGACACTCCTTAAAACCGCGTGATCAGCTGGTCATATAAAACAACTTTTCCTAGGGGAGTACCATCGAAATCATACATTTATTTTCAGCTTCTCCCTACAAAGTTACTCGCATACCTCGATGATATGTATGGAGCATCTGAAAATAAAATCACGTTAGCGATGTTGCTCCCATAGGAAAAGTTGTTGTATATGACCTGCTGGTCACGTGATTTTAAAGAGTGCCCCATTGTTTTGTACACCCTGTATAACAGCGTAAAGGTTACAAAGGAAAAGACGCTGAATGCAGGTCGCTTCCAACCGGCCAATCTGGAAGTTATTGGCGGATGCTTAACTTCAGCAGTGATCTTCATATGGCTGAAATATTGAATGAAGATCATAATATGTGAAATGTGACATTTATTTCAACAATTGAGTCATCAAATTAATGTAAAATCCCATTGACGACATATTCTTGCTAAAGTATTTGCAAGCAATACGTCTTCAAAAATTGTTCTCTTCCGAGCCGGATAGAAGAAAAGGGTGTAAAGAATTGACAGATAACAGAATATTTTAACTTATATGTATTTGGGCGAGTGTAAATAATACCGCGAATTAACAACTAACAACTCCATCTATCAATAAAAGAGAAAACTAAAGTTAAGAACACAACGAGTTTTTTATTGAAATATTAATAATTTTGATTGGCCAGTCGCAAATTGTCTAATTTCCATACATTTTGTTCTTTGATTGTAAGGACATGAAATATAATTGGAATAAGATTGCACCTGATTTTAAAAGAACAGTTCTTATTCTTGCATGTGGGTAGAAGGGATTTTTCATTTTAATTCAATAATAAAGGTAAATCACAAATATTTACTACCCTTATTTAAAAAAAATACGTTCGAGTAACGTTTGATCATCGTTTGTCAAGATAGTACAAGTTTCCCGGAACATTCGATTTCACCATTTAATTGAAATTATGGTCTTTTTGCAGATGGTTTGAAAGAACAATTTTTAACTTTTTTTTTAAATTTATTTCATGTCCCTTAGCACCCGAACGAATTATGCCCGTAGCTCTATTGTAAGTTGTTGTACTTTCATACTGTTGATCCATTTTGTACAAGTAAAAAGTCATTTAGTCACACACACACACACACACACACACACACACACACGCGCGCGCGCGCGCTCACACACACACACACACACACACACACACACACACACATAAACACTGTCACAACAAATAAATCTTTTTCTATAATATGCACATTGCTTGATTGTATGGTTTGAGTTCACGTTCCCCTCTTAAACACGTATTTTATTGTATAAAATGTTATATAATGTAAATCCAATACTGGCTGACTGCTTTGTGATAAGAAAATGTTTTATGTACCTACTTAAGAGCTGTGGATTTTGTAAATAAATAAAATAAAAAATAAAACTTATTTTTAAATATACGAGAAAAATAGCTTCAATATAACGTTATGTTTTAGAAATTTACATTGAAATATCAACGAATTTCTGTTATCGCGAACAACAATTGTAAATTTGAAAAACCACACAATAATCTACAGGTTTCTTGTTATAATAATGTAATGTTTATTTTACAAGAAAATGTAAAATTTCATTAGTAGGTAAACCTAAGTCGAAATGAGTATAAATTCAAGCAAAACCGATCGTGCAACATGATTTGTTGATGTTTCCGAAAATCAGACGATTCCTAGAACTACGGCGCCGTGGAGTCGCGTTAGTTATTGTGCTTCTCTTTTAGTCGTATAATGCTATCTCGCGGGGTCGTGGACGCTTTAGTGGCATTTAACTTTTTTATCCTTAGAGCATTCAACCAGCTCTAAGTTTTTATCAGTGTTGATTGCTTTTGGTAACAGCGCCACTCTGAATCTCTTCTAGTCATAAACTTAGGACACATGAGTAAAGAAACGGAACAGAGACAAAGCTTTTAAATAGCTAGCAAAATTTATACCTATTTTGGTAGGGTTGGCACAATTAAATAAATTTAAAATATAAATGTTCTTTTTTTCACATTTTTTATTAAAATAGGTTATTTTTTTTACAAATTACGTACTCTAAATATTTTTTTTTATTACTTTTAGTTTTTAATAATTTGTTGTGTCTTTTAATCGAATGATAAATTCTAAATCTAATATAAAGTTTTTTCAAATAATCCAATGGCAAATAATCACATGGCATATGACATGTACAATCTTGCAAACGTGCTAATATGTCATTACCAATATTAACAATTTGTACATGAAGATCAAAATATTCGCGAAATTTTTGCTCAAGCAATTCAACAAATGCAATAAAATTGTCAGGAGGTATTACACACAGTACAATGTACAACCATATTTACAACACTTTTTAAATACTAAAACAAAAATATTACTACGTATTATGTGAGAAACTCGATAACAAAAACAAAATACGCACGACATTCGAGCGTCGTGTCACGCTTGCACGCCCTAAGATTGACCACTGGCTGATCTAGTTTGAAGCGGTTTCGGCTCATACGTGACAAGCGGCCAGTGGTCACGCACACACACGCGTTGCACTTGTAGTGATGTACCTATCACAGCGCATTCGTATGTAGCTTTGTCTCTGTTCCGTTTCTTTACTCATATGCTTAGGATTCGCTACGCTTATTCTATATCTATGCCTCTAGTACGGGAACAAATTTTGACATTTCACTTTTGTCAAACCAATAAATGGCCGCTTCCAATCTGTCATTAGACGTACTCTATCACGGTTCATGAAATACAGCCTGGTGACAGACGGACAGATAGACAGACAGACAGACAGACGTACAGACATACAGACATACAGACAGACAGACAGACAGACAGACAGACAGACAGACAGACAGACAGACAGACAGACAGACAGACAGACAGACAGACAGACAGACAGACAGACAGACAGACAGACAGACAGACGGACAGCGGAGCCTTAGTAATAGGGTCCCGTTTTATCCTTTGGGTACGGACCCCTTAAAAAAATGTACAGTTGCGTCAACTGAAGTTGCTCCATGTGCATAACCCCTAAAGGCCGATTTACACATATCAGTGAAGTCACAGTTCAGACAAAGTACCGGCACAGTGCGAAATATTTATACAGTTTCTATGAACGCATCCCCACTTGTCAGTGTCAGTGACGACACAGTGCTCTCAGTGTCAGTGCCGACACCGGCAATCACGGACGTATTCGTTGACGACGATATTTTTTTGCATATATAATAAAAACTATCGAGGTAAAGATTGATGTGTTTTAGACTGTACATTCAACAAAGTGAAAACAGCTGATAAAATCTGGCTTACCTTAGACATATTGCTAGTCTCTCTCTTGGAGATATAGCCTTCTTCCAACGAGTATCTTTCTTCAATAACTTACTTCCTAGTTTCTGAACAAGAATATTGAAACAGCTCTCTGACATTTAAAAATAAGTATTCAAAATATTTCCTTTCATCTTTAACCAATTCTTTGTATGTCATGAATTCTCCTTCTGTCTCTCTTGATCGCCATGCTTCATGCACCCATTTTCTCTTTTTTCTTTGATGCTGCTCTTCTTCTTCGTCCAAAGCAACAGCTATCATTGCTAGCTCGGTAGTACTGAACGCCTGCTTCTTGCTCTGTTCAACACTACGGAGCTATAAATAAATGCTACTGCTTTCGAAGAAGAAGAAGAGTAGAAGCAACCTAATAAGAGAAAATGGTTGAAGCATGGCCATCTTACTATATTTGTACTCCTAGTTTGCTCCACAAATTCATTTTGTATTTCGAATCCATTTACTTTGTATAGGATAAATCATACAAAACCCTATTTTCACGAACCAATTCTATCAATCGCGCCACGACGTCCTTGACAATGATACCGCGAATTAACATCTAACAGCTCCATCTATCGACAAAAGTAAAAACGTATCTTGCAATAGCAATGCGACAGAGAAAATTGAGAAATTCTGGCTTTTAAAATCTCGTGTAAAAAAAACAGAAAAAAACAAAAAAAGCAATCTACTGTCAGTGCTGCCCATAGATTTCAACACTAAGTATCAATCGGGCGATGACTGCGCGATTATTGCTGATTGCAAATTTTTAGGGAATCGGGTTGTCCATTTTTTCAAAATGCTCGAATTTTGTAAGATAGTCTACGGCTGCTTATAAATACTAAAATTCGCCGTATTTAAAAAAAAGTTTTTTTAATTGGAGACAAATAAGGATTAATGGACAAAACTAATGTAGTTAAGTACATAAAACCACATTAAAACGGTCCGGGTTCGATCCCCGGTCGGGTCAATGTAGAAAACGAACTTTTCTATATTTACTCGGGTCTGGGTGTTGTGGTACCGTCGTTGTTTTTGAATTCTATTACACAAATGCTTTAGCTACTTACCTTGGGTTCAGAGCAATGTATGTGATGTTGTTGAATATTTATTTATTATTTATTTATAATAAGTTTCAGCGTTTTAATTGCGTAGTATATCGGGTGTAAAAAAGGCTTAACGAAGCCGAATACCACATATTCTACGTATTATACTCAGCTTCGTCCTCGAGATTATAATAAAACAACATGTAGTATCGCGTAGCGGATCGCCATATACGCACTATTTTGAGGGTACTTTAAAAAGAAAATAGATTTTAAAAATATCCGAAGGTAGGTAATTGTACAACCTCCGCCTCATACCTCCATCTTTGTGTCATTCGTGCTTTAGTGCTTCGCCTATACGGACGTGCCTTAGAAGTCTCCGTCTATTACAAATAATACTATACGAAAGTGTTTTAAAATGCCTAAACGGAAGTCTAAAGATGATTTTGAATACCTTAGTAAAAAATTACGCAAGTTAGAACGAAAAATTCGTCGCAGAACACAACATGATTCGTCATCATCAGAGTCAGTGACACATCCATCGGATAAAGAAGGTTAGTAAAGTGCTACGATAATTACCTAATATGAACGCTTATGTAAATTTATTGTTTGCTTCTACGCAAATATTATACGGTATTGCGTGCAGTTCGAGGGGCTGTCTCTTACCGATTATAAAGTATTGCGGGTAGCTACCGGGCTATCTTTTACTTTATATGAATTATGTGTACGTAATTGCCTATGTGTACCTGGGTTTGCGTGCCTCTCTGTGGAGTTGTCACTACCCTTTAATTTAGTTTAGCGAACAGTATAATAGGACTGTTTTATAACTAATTATGGTACTCACCGCTACGAATGTCTGTTTTTTCAGGCGACGTAACACCTATAGATTTGGACTTGCCAATTGAAATACCGGATGGCGACACCGCCGATAATAGATTACACTCGGAAATAATAATTCCGCAAAATAATTTCGAACAGTCAGTCGGTTTGAACGAAGCAGAAACTTCAGCCTTGCTTGAACCTGTTCCGGGCACCAGTGGTGTCTTGGACACGGTAGTCGAAGCTTCAGAACAATCATTAGACAATGATATCCTTGAAATTTTGGGTATTGACCCCACAACGACGACCAAATTCGGAAAAGACGTTAACAACGACTTGGCCATTCGACTACAACATTATTCAACCACTGGGCTGACTAAAGATTTGCGCAAGGAACTTGCCGATAAATACCTCACTCCTGGCAACTGCAAATTTATTGACGCACCGCAACTTAACCCTGAAATTAAGGCTGCCTTGACAGAACAAGTCGCAACAAGGGACAAACACATCGAATTGAGACAAAAGCAAGTTGCTACTGCTTTATCTTGCTTAAGTGAAGCGCTGACATCAACTTTTTCATCCAAAAATAAAGATACGAACTTAATACGTTCGCTAATGGACGCTAGTCGCATCCTATGTGATTGTCAGTACAGCGATTCAATTACACGACGCAACTTTATTCTTTCTTCTCTGAAAAAAGAGATGAAAGGACAACTACAGAATACTAAAGTAGATAGCTTTCTTTTTGGGGAGAATTTGACAGAAACGCTCAAAGCAGCAAGAGCGATTAACAAATCAGGAGCAGAGCTAAAAGCTAATCCTCCACCTAAGACTTTTGCTCCCAAAAAGTCTATTCCGGGTCCATCAAAAAACTGGAAAGGGCCAGCGAACAAGAAGCCACCGCCACCAGCGACGCAGAAGACGAAGGAAGCAGCTACTCCAAAGAATCGGCCATCAACCTCATACAAGCAGTCGCAGCCTCGGTACAGCAGCAACAGTCGACGATAGACCCGGTAAAGTACGCTGGCAGATTATCTTTATTTTATGATCAATGGGCAATGATAACCCAAGACCCTATTGTTCTGTCATACGTACAAGGTTATAAAATTCCTATTAATGGTCCACTTTACCAATCATGTCCTCCTAAAGTTCCAAACTACTCTAGTTCGGAAAAACTTCACTTTGATGAAGCCATAAAAAATTTACTGTCTATTGGTGCAATATCCAAGTGCGCCCCATGTGAGGGTCAGTTCCTGTCCAGCATCTTTTTAATACCGAAACCAAATGGTAAAAGGAGGTTTATATTAAATTTAAAAAACCTTAATAAGTTCATTGATACACAGCATTTTAAACTTGAAGACTTGAGAACAGCATTAAAATTAGTTTCAAAAACTATTACATGGCTAAACTTGATTTAAAAGACGCTTACTTTTTAATAAATATTCATTCCGATTCAAAAAAGTACCTACGTTTTCAATGGGACAATAATCTATACGAATTTAACGTTTTACCATTTGGTCTCAATACGGCACCGTACATATTCACAAAAATTATGAAACCGGCTGCCCGATTACTGCGATGTGCTGGACAGGTATCAACCATATATTTAGATGACTATTTACTAATCGGCCAATCATATGACGTATGCCTGTTTAATATCAACAATACTCAAAAATTGCTGACTGCACTTGGGTTCATAGTAAATAAAGAAAAAAGTTGTCTCATACCCAGTAAATGTTGTACCTTTTTGGGATTTCAAATCGACTCAGAGAATTTCCAGGTTAGTTTGCCTGCTGATAAAGCATACAAAGTAAAAACAGAAATAAATAAAATTAGTACCTTAAAACAGTGCAAAATAAGAGAATTTGCCCGATTTATAGGCCTTTTGGTTTCCTGTTGTCCGGCAATCGATTACGGATGGTTATACACAAAGAATTTTGAACGATTAAAATTTTTAAATTTACAAAAGACAAATAATTATGATAGTTACATGAATATACCCGAATACTTACAATCGGACTTACAGTGGTGGCGTTATGCGATTAAAGATTCTGTAAACAAAATTAAGACTGATGACTACTGCCTGGAAATTTTCTCAGACGCCTCAACAACGGGGTGGGGTGCGGCGTGCGGTGATGAGACGGCAAGTGGGTTGTGGAGCGAAAATGAACAAACCTTACACATAAATTACCTTGAAATCTTGGCAGCTTTTATAGGACTTAAAATTTTTGCAAAACACATAAGCAAATGTTCGATATTATTACGTATCGACAACACAACTGCCATCTCTTATGTAAACCGTATGGGCGGAATACAGTTTCCGCATCTTACCGATGTCACTAGGCAGCTCTGGCAGTGGTGTGAATGTCGTGGATTACATGTCTTCGCATCATATATTCGGTCATCAGATAACACAACTGCTGATGCTGAGTCCAGACGTATACATCCCGACATAGAGTGGGAATTCACAAAAGTGCTTTTCAAAAAATTAGTTCAAAATTTGGCAAACCAGACATTGACCTTTTTGCTACTAGAATAAACAAAAAGTGTGATAAATATATTTCTTGGCATCGAGATCCAGATTGTTATGCTGTCAATGCTTTTACAGTGTCTTGGACCAAATTTTACTTTTATGCGTTTCCACCATTTTCGGTGATTTTAAAAACACTGCGAAAAATTATTGAAGATAAAGCAAAGGGTATTATGGTTGTGCCCCTCTGGCCGACACAACCATGGTACCCATTATTTCAAAAGCTTTTGTTATCTGATCCGTTGATATTTAAACCTGACAATGACTTAATTATTTGTCCTTCCAGTCACCACAACACCCACACCAAACTTACCCTGGCGGTAGGTGTCTTGTCAGGACTGCGTGGCTAAAAAGAAGCATTCCTCCTTCGGCTATCGATGTAATGCTGGCTTCGCTTTCCAGCAACTCTTATAAACAATATGATGTTTATCTTAAACGATGGCATCAGTTTTGCCACACTTATAATGTTGATTTATACGAAGCGTCAATCCCTAACGTGATTTATTTTCTCACAAAATTATACAACGAAGGTGCCCAATATAGCACACTCAATAGTTGTCGATCTGCATTGGCCCTTATACTTAATAATCTTAATAACAATGATGACAGAGTCAAAAGATTCCTCAAGGGTGTTTTTCGTCTTCGCCCACCACTACCTCGGTATAATATCACATGGGATACGTCTATTGTATTGGATTTCTTAGGAAATTGGTATCCCAATGAAGATATGTCATTAGAAATTACCTCTAAGAAGTTAATAACCTTATTAGCTTTAGCTACGGCACATCGAGTACAAACTTTTTCGAAAATACAAATCCAAAACATCGAGTTATTGGCAGATAAAATTATTATTAAAATACCAGACCTCATTAAAACCTCTCGAGTAGGGTCAATGCAGCCCGTGTGAACGCTTCCATTTTTTAACGACCGGGTACAAATATGTCCCGGAAAAACCCTTATAACCTACCTGGATAAAACAAGATTACTTCGTAATAATATAAAAAGTCTTTTTATTAGTTTTAAAAAGCCGTACAATGCTATCACGACTCAAACATTGAGTCGTTGGATTAAAAATGTTCTGAGTGAAAGTGGGATTGACGTATCGTTGTTCTGTGCGCACAGCACGCGACACGCGGCCGCGTCTGCGGCGCACAGGATGGGCATAAGCCTGGATACTATCAGAAAAACTGCTGGGTGGAGTGGATCTTCCAGTACATTTTTCAGATATTATAACCGGCCTATAGTTAATCAAAATAATGAAAATATTGATTCTTTTGCGAGAGCTATTATCCATAACTCTAATGATGATTAATATTAACCAGAAAAATAAATATATGTAAAATCGAGTAAATTTCTGTTCTCTCAGTTAATTTATTAAGTATTAATTACCATTTATACTTGTTGTATAAAAGAAGTTATATAATAACAACTATTAAAGACATTTACTTTAATGATTAGAATACACGCTTTCATTTCATTATTCATATACCAAACACTTTCATATTTTGCGACATGGGCTCTAAAAGTCTACATGTTGTTTTATTATAATCTCGAGGACGAAGCTGAGTATAATTGATGATTAAACGAACTTACCTGAAGTGAAGTTCAATCATAATTATACGAAGGCTTCGTCCGAAGAGATTAACTTCCCTCCCACCCGTAACCTATCCCGAAAATGTCGCAAAAATCTATTAACAGCTCTAAACTAAATGACACAAAGATGGAGGTATGAGGCGGAGGTTGTACAATTACCTACCTTCGGATATTTTTAAAATCTATTTTCTTTTTAAAGTACCCTCAAAATAGTGCGTATATGGCGATCCGCTACGCGATACTACATGTTGTTTTATTATAATCTCTTCGGACGAAGCCTTCGTATAATTATGATTGAACTTCACTTCAGGTAAGTTCGTTTAATCATCAATTATTACGATCATTTTTTTCTTTTACACTATACCTGGGAAATGACGGGTTACCGAGTTATTGACTATCAAAGTTACAATTTTTTTTCAAAGATTTTTACAAAATTGACTTTTGTTTGGTAATACTAAACTTTTTTTATAAAGAAACATGATCCGCTTACACACACAGGCATAGTTTGTGGTGTGCGCGCTATACATTGCGGGTTAGAAATAAGTTATTTTTTTTGATACCAAAAAATAAAAGTCATTTTCCAGCAATTATTTCTTTTGCATTCTACTTGGTTTTATGTAAAGAATTCGTGGTTTAAGACTTCGTTAAGCCTTTTTTTACACCCTGTAGTTAGTTTTTGGTGCTAAAGATTTTCTAAATTCGTGTATCTTAAGCATATCTTATGAGTTCTATCACAGATACCATTTTATCCGTAAATAAATTCGTAGTGGTTTTGTGTTCAATTATACCCGCCCCTGTAGGGAGCATTTGCAGAAACCGAAGCGACGGCAAAGCAATTTGCCTGTTTGGTCGCACGCCCAAAACACACGTCCACCAACACATTAATAATCAGACGTACACACACACTATGTTACATCTAAGTAGTAACGAGAAAGCTGGAAAGTTTTAGGAATAGAACACTTGTAACCTAAAACTTTTCCTACTGAAAAACAGCTACTACAGTATTGAAAAGTACGTTACAATTACTACATAGTATAAATCAAAGTCGCTTTCTCTGTCCCTATATCCCTATGTATGCTTAAATCTTTAAAACTACGCAACGGATTTTGATGCAGTTTTTTTTAATAGATAGAGTGATTCAAAAGGAAGGTTTATATGTATAATACATGCATAATATAGTAGAGAATCACTAATAATTGCACCCGTGCGAAGCCGGGGCAGGTCGCTAGTCTATACTATCTATATCTATACTAATCTATATCTATACTAATATTATAAAGAGGAAAGATTTGTACCTATTTTTGTATGTTTGTATGTTTGTAATAAATAGGCTCAAAAAGTACTGGGCCGATTTAAAAAATTCTTTCACCAATAGAATGCTACATTCTTCCAATTTGACATAGGCTACATTTCATTTTGAAAAAAAATTAGGGATCCTTGGTAAAAATTGAACAATGTAACCGAAGGTGTAGAAAAATGAGTCTTAAAATGTCTTTCGTCGAATGCGCTGCCGAAACTATTAGCGATAATTGTCTACCCCGTGCGAAGCCGGGACGGGCTGCTAGTTAATTATAAATGCGTCAGATTGATGATCATTGATCACACTTCCTCTCGCCTACTAAACTAATTCATTGCATCACAATAGTAAATAAATAAATATTGGACAACATCACATACATTGCTCTGATCTTACGGTAAGTAAGTAAAGCACTTGTGTTATATGGTACGTAAATAAAAGGCGGGAGTTAGCAACAGACTGACTTTAATAGGTCATGACCTCCAACATACAGTTTGCGCCCACAGATGGCGCTGCAACATCGTAACATCTCTCCCCACTTAATCTAGTAAACTATTAGTCTAATAATACAAAATTTAGGTGAGAACGTTTTTCTCGGTGGTATGCACGCAGTGCCCGAGCTGATGCACCCGGCGGCGCGCCCGGCGACCCCGGCGCGCTGTCCTCGTGATCTGTGTGCTCCGACCCGGCCTCGGCAGCGTCCAAGCGCGCGGGAGTCGCATCAGGTTCGCCACCGGCTGCATCTTCGCACCTTTCACTTGCCATTTCGTCTTCACCTGGCTGATTGTTTACATTCATGTTACTATGGGCTCCAATGCTTACACGAGACAAGGAATATCTATTTTTGTTCTCAGCGGAAACAATTTGGTCAACGTGTCTACGCCATTCTACTCCATTGCCTACAGCCACCGTATAAGAAACCGGTCCCGTCACCTTAGACACTTTACCTTCAGCCCACTTGTCCCCCCTTACCGAGTAATCGCGAGCTAGTACCTTATCTCCTACTCCAAACTGTCGCTGAGCTCCGGTGTCACGATTCATTCGTTTCTCTTGCTCGGCGCGCACTACCGCTGCCACGTCGGGTCGCAACGCATCTAGCCGGCTACGTAGTCGCCGTCCCTGTAGCGCGACCGCCGGTGATACACCAGTCGTAGCGTGTTCACAATTTCGGTATTGAAAAAGAAATTTGCTTAGTGCTGAAGGTATGTCTTCGCCCTCGTGCAATGCTCTTTTGATAGCCTTCTTAACAGTTTTCACCGCATTTTCAGCCGCGCCGTTTCCTTGTGGTCTATAGGGAGCCGAAGTCACGTGTTTGATTACATTTTTATCGCAGTACGTTTTAAATTCTGCCGAGGAAAATGGCGGTCCGTTGTCAGTCACAAGTTGTGATGGTAAGCCAAATTGTGCAAAAATATTTCTCAATGCTTGAATAGTCAGTCGTGCATCCGTGCCACGCATAGCCACCGCCTCGATCCACTTGGAGTGCGCGTCCACCAGGATGAGGTACCGCGTGCCCGCGCAATCTGCGAAGTCCGCGTGCACGCGCTGCCACGGGTGCAGTGGGAACTCCCACGGGTGCAGCCGCGCGCGCGGCGGCGCGTCGCGCACTGACCGGCACGCTTCGCACGTCCTACACACTTCTTCAATGTCCCTGTCTAGATAAGGCCAATAAATGTAGCTCCGAGCCAAATTTTTCATCTTATTTATACCCAGATGCCCTTCGTGAATTTCTGTTAGAATATGCCGACGTAAAGATGGTGGAATAACAATCCTATACTTGTACATTAAGCAACCCTGGTTGAAGCTAAGATCAGTTTGCCTATCAAAATACGGTTTTTCATCCTCACAACTAGAGCCTGACGGCGGCCAGCCGAACATCACGTACCCCGCGATTCTACAGAGCAATGGGTCCCGGTTAGTTGCTTTAGCGATGTCTTTAGAATTCACTGGTAAATCATCTTCTATTAGGTTTAAATAGTCCACATCCTCCTGAATCGGGCTTATTTGAGGTAGTGGCAAGCGTGATAAAGCATCGGCCGGGCCGATGTCCGCTGATCGAATGAATTGTATAGCAAAATCGTATGCGGCCAACCTTGCCGCCCATCGCTGCAGCCGGCTCGCCGCCGTCTGCGGAATACCACCTTTATCTCCGAAAATATGAGACAATGGTTTGTGGTCCGTGCGCAGAGTGAACCGCCTGCCAAATAAGTACTGATGGTGCTTAGTTACACCGAAAAGAATTGCTAGGGCTTCTTTGTCTAATTGGCTGTAGTTGCGCTCGGACGCATTGAGCGTACGTGACACACAGCTCACCGGGCGCTCGCTGCCGTCCGCGTACTGGTGCGCGAGTACCGCTCCCAGGCCGTACGCGCTGCTGTCCACTGACAGTACCAGTTCACGGCCTTCTTCGTAGTGCGCCAGCACCCTTTCGCTCAATAGTGCCTTTTTTGTTTCGATGAATGACCTATCGCAGGCGGCGTTCCATTCCCATGCGACGTCTTTTTTTAGTAAGTTATGCAAGGGATGTAACAGAGTGCTCAAGTTGGGTATAAACCGACCGTAATAATTAACCATGCCCAGAAAACTTTTAAGTTGTGATGCGTCTCGTGGCTTAGGTGCATTAGCTATTGCCTCTAGTTTACTATTATCTGGTCGCAACCCATCTTTATCTATTATGAATCCCAAATACTTTACGCTATTCTGTAAAAATTTGCATTTGCTTGCCTTGATTGTGAGTCCCATTTTACGCAATCTTTCGAGAACGTTTCGCAAATTCCTAACATGACAGCTAGTGTCAGAACCCGTGACGCAAATATCATCTAAGAATACTACACAGCCCGGCACTCCTCGAAGCGTTTCTTCCATCAGTTTTTGAAATTTTTCAGGTATACTAGATAAACCGTACGGCGTACGTCTATATGCGAATGTTCCCATGTGAGTGGTGATCGCTGTGAACGGTTGCGAGTCGGGGGATAGTAAACATTGCTCATAAGCGTGTTTAAGGTCTAATTTTGTGTATTTCTCCCCACCACTTAAATTAGCAAACAACTCGTCTATACGTGGCAAGGGATAGTAATCACGTTTAAGTTTTGGATTTATTGTGACTTTATAGTCGCCACAAATACGTATTTCCCCGTTGCTCTTAACTACCGGGACTATAGGAGTTCCGTAGTCTGAATAGTCTACACGGTAAATAGTGTCATCGTCCTCTAGACGCGTAAGCTCCCGTTCGACTCGTGCGCGGAGGGCTAAAGGTATAGGCCGCGCTCGGACGTACACCGGGGTCCTATCCGTCAGCTGTAGTTGAATCGCTTGTTTACATGTACCGAGTTTGTCACAAAACACCTCAGGAAAATCCTTAACTAATTGGTTCACAAATATGTCCTCGGCAATTATATTGAGGTTTATTTGTTTCATATCTAACGCATTCATCCATTCTCTTCCAAGTAACGGTCTCGCTCCGTCCTTAATAATGTATAATTGCAGTTTTTTATTAATGCCGCCTAAACTCGCCTCAACCTCAATATAACCTAAGGCCAATATTCGTGAACCAGAGTAACTACGTAAAACTAAGTTATCCGAGTTAATCTTTTTATCCGAAAACAATGATTGATACAACTTTTCACTTATTGCCGATATACGACTGCCTGTGTCAACTTCGCACTGGATAAGGTTACCGTCTATTAGCACGTCGATAAAGAAAGGTTTGTTGTTACCTTGTGCCACCGCTTCGATGTTGAACATACCATCATCCGATTCATCACTTAAATAGTTTTGTCGTCCAGCACTAGCGCTCACTTTCTTACACATCACTTTTAGATGTCCTTTTTTATTGCACTCATCACAATTGTAGTTTCTGAACCGACACTTATCAGCGACGTGCGCCCTACCGCAACGCCAACAGGAGGGCGGAGTCGCGCCCGGCGCCCCCGCGGCGCCAGCGCCTGCCGGCCTCCGCCCCCGTGGGCCGGCGCGGCCTCCGCGCGTGAAATGCAAGCCCTCGCTCGCCTCGCCGGGGCCGCTGCCGCCTGCCGTTGAGTCTGCTGCCGTCACTTTTCCGCTCGCGCTCACCTCAGCATGTTTTTCCGCCGCCTCCAGCGCTAAGGCTAGCTCCACTGCTTCTTTGTACTTAATTTCTTTTTCAGCAAAAATCCTTGAACGCATTGTATCGTTAGCCAGTCCCGAAACAAATTGGTCTCTGAGATTTTCATCTAGAGTTGAGCATGTTTTGCATTTGCCAAAGTTGCAGGTGGAGGCAAGATGTTTTAAGGCTTGTAAGTACTCCGTTAGTGATTCGCCGGAACGTTGTCTGCGAAGCCGAAAAATATGTCGTTCTGCTATCTCGGAACGTTGTGGTTCGAGATGATTTTCTACTAAACTCACTAATTCCTCGTAATTTTTGTTTTCAGGGAAATCAGGAGAACACAAATCACACATTAACGCATAGGTAGCCTCTCCAACGACCGTAATGAGCATAGGCACTTTGAGGTTATCTTCTATTTTGTTAAGTAAAATATATTGATTCACGCGACGTATATAAGCGGGCCATTGTTTATTACTTAAATTAAATGGTTCTAGTTTTCCGATAGGCATATTTTAACTTAGCACACGCGATTATTTCGTTCAAAAAACACCTCGTCGCCAGTGGTACGTAAATAAAAGGCGGGAGTTAGCAACAGACTGACTTTAATAGGTCATGACCTCCAACATACAGTTTGCGCCCACAGATGGCGCTGCAACATCGTAACATCATAGAAATCAGAAACAACGACGGTACCACAACACCCAGACCAGAGACAATATAGAAAAGATCGTTTTCCACATTGACCCGACCGGGAATCAAACCCGGAACCTCAGAGATGGCGACGCCATATAGTCCGGCGTTGTTCGCCTCCCGGCTATGGAGGTCGTCAATGCAGCAGAATTTTAATAATAACAATAAGAAAAAATGTATTTTCATAATTCCATTCCATTTTTTATATTAAACATCGACTATGAGAGACTCAGCTTCTGTATCAGGTATGCAATCAGGTTCTGTAGTCCTGACAAGGAACCCTTATAGTTTCGTCATGACTGTCTGTCTGTCCGTCCTAGGTTTTGCTTGGAGACTGTTGACCCTAGAGAGTTCTTATTTTGTGGAAATACCTATGTGAAGCAATCACGCCGATAAAACGGTAGAATAAAATTTTGAAATTTATTTTTTTCAGGGTAGCTCCCGTAACCGGGGGATGTTTTTTTCATCATTTACCCCATCCCAATTTTTCGATTTAGGGATCCGTTTGCGATATATTCGAACTATAAAGTGCCAATTTTTCTTCAGTAACAGAGTCACTTTGAGAACATACTAACCACTCGCATCTCATAGAGGCTTACTAAAATTTTCCATAATATCAATTATCCTTTGAGGGTTTCGTATCCAAAGGGTAAAAAGGGACCCTATTACAAAGACTCCGCTGTCCGTCTGTCTGTCCGTATGTCACCAGGCTGTATCTCATGAACCGTGATAGTTAGACAGTTAAAATTTTCACAGATTATAAATTTCTGTTGCCGCTACAACAAGAAATACTAAAAACCAGAATAAAACACATTTTAAGCGGGCTCCCATACAACTAACGTGAATTTATTGCAAATTTTTAGGGTTCCGTACCCAAAGGGTAAAACGGATGCATTTCTGTTGCCGCTATAAGAACAAATACTAAAAACCAGAATAAAATAAATATTTAAGGGGCTCCCATACAACAAACGTGTTTTTTTGCTCAATTTTAGGGTTCCGCACCCAAAGGGTAAAACGGGACCCTATTACTAAGACTTCGCTGTCCGTCTGTCTGACTGTCTGTCCGTCTGTCCGTCTGTCACCAGGCTGTATCTAATGATAGACAGACAGTTGAAATTTTCACAGATGATGTATTTCTGTTATACAGAAATACATCATCTATATAGCAACAAATACTAAAAAACAAAATACAATAAATATTTAAGGGGGCTCCCATACAACAAACGTGATTTATTTGCCATTTTTATAGATAATGGTGCGGAATCCTTCGTGCGAGTTGTTCTTAGTCTCATAAAAATATTGCTGTTTTTGAGGAGAATCATCCCTTTTGCTGACAAATATGAATAGTGGTATAGGTTTTAAAACAATCATTTTGAAAACTGCTATCAACATTATTCCCGACATACATTTAGCCCTTTTAATTTGATATAACTCATCCCGCGTTTCTGAGAAGCGCCCGCGCATAATAACTCTTTGTCCATGCGCACGCAGGCATGGCGTATGCAAAAAATTCGTGGCTATTTTTATTCCGGCTAAAAATATCCTTTTGTTGCTAAGCCAGGTACACCCCACATTGGAGATGAAAGCAGAAGGTTCATTACTAAATACCTACGCTACTATAACTTTTTTAATACCTCATCAAAAACAGGGTCTTAAATCAGAAGTTCTTAAGCAAAGAGAGATAAAATATTTCATTGATTTGTGTGACACTGGCGCTCGAAGTAGATTTCAGAAAGTTATAGGTCAAAAGTTTTGGCCATCGCTGTACTAATTGTCCCTCTACAAGGCCGCTGACAGGCTGACAGACAGACGCACAGACATGTGGAAACTATAGGGGTTCCGTTTTGACTACGGAACTCTAAAAAACGTGTTTGGGGTTAGAGTACCTACATAACTAGGTATGTTCAGGCTATTTCTAGTCAAAAATAGTACTTCATGAGGTGATCGAATGTTTGCGATCTTCTCTAATCGACCAACTATATAATATCCATTCTCACTCTCCTTTTTGTCCTTATCCTTTACTTCTTAGGCCGTAATTCTGTGTTCCTGGATTCGATTTCCAGTAGGTTTAAATATACAAACCGAACTTTTCTTTATTGTCTCTGGTCTGTGTTGTAGTAACGTTGCTGTTCCTGATATCTTTAAACCAAGAGTTTTATATACTTACCAAAGGATCAGAGCAATGTATCACTATCGAGCTACAATGGTAAATTTATTCGAATCCGTACCCTACCCGCCGCTAAGTAAAAACTGTGTTGCGTTACGACCGGTAGTGTTCGTTCGGTCGTCGTTCGGTCCGACCGCGAACCGTTTAGTGTTAATGTGTGTATTTATTTATCTATTCAAAGTACTGGCTGAATAATATATTGTGCCTACTGTATACCTTTTTAGTTTGCTTCATACGAATCCGTACCCTACCCGCCGCTAAGTAAAAACTGTGTTGCGTTGCGACCGGTACTGTTCGTTCGGTCGTCGTTCGGTCCGACCGCGAACCGTTTAGTGTTAATGTGTGTGAGTATTTATTTATCTATTCAAAGTACTGGCTGAATTATATATTGTGCCTACTGTATACCTTTTTGGTTTGCTACATACGAATCCGTACCCTACCCGCCGCTAAGTAAAAACTGTGTTGCGTTACGACCGGTAGTGTTCGTTCGGTCGTCGTTCGGTCCGACTGCGAACCGTTAAGTGTTAATGTGTGTATTTATTTTTCTATTCAAAGTACTGGCTGATTGATATATTGGGCCTACTGTATACCTTTTTGGTCTGCTACATACGAATCCGTTCCCTACCCACCGCTAAGTAAAAACTGTGTTGTGTTGCGACCGGTAGTGTTCGTTCGGTCGTCGTTCGGTCCGACCGCGAACCGTTTAGTGTTAATATGTGTGAGTATTTATTTATCTATTCAAAGTACTGGCTGATTGATATATTGGGCCTACTGTATACCTTTTTGGTTTGCTACATACGAATCCGTACCCTACCTGCCGCTAAGTAAAAACTGTGTTGCATTACGACCGGTAGTGTTCGTTCGGTCGTCGTTCGGTCCGACCGCGAACCGTTTAGTGTTAATGTGTGTGAGTATTTATTTATCTATTCAAAGTACTGGCTGATTGATATATTGGGCCTACTGTATACCTTTTTGGTCTGCTACATACGAATCCGTTCCCTACCCGCCGCTAAGTAAAAACTGTGTTGTGTTGCGACCGGTAGTGTTCGTTCGGTCGTCGTTCGGTCCGACCGCGAACCGTTTAATGTTAATATGTGTGAGTATTTATTTATCTATTCAAAGTACTGGCTGATTGATATATTGGGCCTACTGTATACCTTTTTGGTTTGCTACATACGAATCCGTACCCTACCTGCCGCTAAGTAAAAACTGTGTTGCATTACGACCGGTAGTGTTCGTTCGGTCGTCGTTCGGTCCGACCGCGAACCGTTTAGTGTTAATGTGTGTGAGTATTTATTTATCTATTCAAAGTACTGGCTGAATAATATATTGTGCCTACTGTATACCTTTTTGGTTTGCTACATACGAATCCGTACCCTACCTGCCGCTAAGTAAAAACTGTGTTGCATTACGACCGGTAGTGTTCGTTCGGTCGTCGTTCGGTCCGACCGCGAACCGTTTAGTGTTAATGTGTGTATTTATTTATCTATTCAAAGTACTGGCTGAATAATATATTGTGCCTACTGTATACCTTTTTGGTTTGCTTCATACGAATCCGTACCCTACCCGCCGCTAAGTAAAAACTGTGTTGCGTTGCGACCGGTAGTGTTCGTTCGGTCGTCGTTCGGTCCGACCGCGAACCGTTTAGTGTTAATGTGTGTATTTATTTATCTATTCAAAGTACTGGCTGATTGATATATTGGGCCTACTGTATACCTTTTTGGTTTGCTACATAACTGTACGAAGACGAATAAACGCCTGGATTCAAAGGTTAAATGTATTATAAAAAGAAGAATCTAACTGTATTGAAGGACGATGTTATGGTTTATGATGCTATAAATATCTTAAGTTGACGAAGTGTTATTAATTAATCGTATTTACTTATTAAACTTTTTGTAACTATAACTAATAATTGGCGCTAGCCTAAAACATTGTACCCACGCACTGGTGGTATGGTTAAAAAATAAAACTTGTATAATAGCTTCATTCAGGCATATCCAGTATATGCCTTTTTTATACCGTCAAGAAAATAAACGTGTGATATAGGTAAATGATATAGGTGATGATAACATGAAATTTAAAAAAAAAGTTAACATCTTTATTTTATTTTTATCAACTATTTATCCTCATAACCATCTAATTCTAAGTTAATTTTGACTAACAGAACAATAAAAAAAGAATATTGATAAAATAATAATAAAAATATGAAACCGACCAAAACTCAAACGCATATTCACTGATGTATTCTATGTATAAGCATTTTTTGGACAATTAAAAATTTATAAAATCAGTTAGTTGTATTTTATAAACACACACATAATATCACATAGTTTTAGGTACAGAATACACAGTTATTTTTTCCTGACGGTAAAAAAGTCTTCTTGTATACACCGAGACATTAGTGGTTGTTTTCCCGCAATAAAATGATCTTAGTAGTACAATAGATTAATGAAGTGTTTTTTTTATTCAAATCACCTGTATGCATTCAAATTCAAATCGCCTGCAGCGCGTGCGATGCAGTTTATGCTGTATTACTTTGTGCGGGAGCTTCTTTTACTTTAAACATTTAATTATTTTGTGCGGCAGGCAGTACCCAAATACGTCACATCTCGTAAAAGAAACTATCGTTTCTCACGCTTTCGAGTTAATGTTTTTTTTTATTAATTTAGAACAAAAATATTTTTATTAAAAAAAAATAACTCCTTTGGTTCGATAGTACTATTTATAAAGGTAAATCTGCCGCGGGAAAAAAACCACTAAAATGTCTCGGTGTATGCGAAAATATTTTTTTTATTGGTACTTATCATTTATTGTGTTTTTCATTTCTGTCGGTATACTTAGTTTCTAAAAACTATTCACTAGATATTGAACAGTGTATTCATTACTAGAAACATTTTATTTTTAGATTCTAGCAGTTTTTTAACACTTAGTTGACGGTCAGGCGAACACCAATGAGATAATAGTCCCAACAATAGTTTAATTTGAACTATCAATTACCCGTTCGGTAGAAATATACAGGGTGTAGAATAGGATAATAAAGTCAAATTACGTGTTAATAAACAACAAACTATGGGTCATAATCGAAATATTGGAGATAAACCGGCCAAGGCGTGTCGTGCCACGCGCAGTGTAGGGTTCCGTAGTTGCCTGTCGTTACCACCATATTATATTTCAGCAATTACTTTTTTGAAGTCACTTTTAATAATGTAATAAACTCGATTAACATAGTTTCATAAGTCAAATGTACTAACATCTTTTGTAATTTTGTATGGACATTTATGTCTGAAATAAATTGATTTTATTTTTTTTATTTTTTTATGTTTTCCTCTAAGGATTTTTTATTACACAACTTGAATGACTATTACTCTGAAACTAACTAACCTATCTTAACCGTTATGATTTTTCTTAAAAGTTCATAAAAAACACTATTATCATAAATTTTTCCAGATTTTTCAAGTTTAGCTTTAAAAGGGGGGGGGGCAACAAACATTAGCACTTTAAAGTTTAATATTTCGCAAACAGATCCCTAAATCAAAAATCAAGCTAAATAGTGTTAGCAGCCCCTAAATCATTTTAAGGGACCCCTGAATGATACTGCACACGATGGGGTAGACGATGAAAAAAAATCATATCGATGTTTTATAATAAAACATGCGTTCTATTAATTAATTTGTTTATTAGAATATAATTCAGTACATCATGTTCAAGCATAAGTATAAAGAGGCATAGATTATAGAAGGGCACCATAGCCTAGCAAATACCACAGAATACATAATTCACAGTAACAGTCAGTAGTCTTACTAGAACCGAACAATCGTCACATGTATGGGAACTACACAAAAAAAAAATTGAAAAAAAATGTTTTACGACTTTGTCGTCGTGATTGATTTAACGAGATATCTCCACAAAATTACAGCTATCTAGGATCAACAGTCTCCAAGCAAAACCTCGGACGGACAGACAGACAAACAGACGAACATGACGAAACTATAAGGGTTCCTTGACAGGACTACGGAACCCTAAAAATTGGCACTCTATACATTATCATTGAATTAGCGAATAGTTTATATAAGTCATCTGTTTTTTTAATCAAGCAGACAACACTTATACCTATAGCAACAAACTATGCTAAGCCGAACCCGGAACACTTGGCTTGTTGTTTGGACAACCAACCAGACGGATTGATATTTCAATCATGAACAGACTAATCGAAGATAAATAACACTTGAAAAAAATCATCGACCTCAGGTGGGACTCGAACCCACGTCCCATCGCAAACCGGGCGAGTGCTTTACCAACTAAGCTACCGAGGACGTCAAGTGACAAGATGAAATTCCTCAAGTGTTTTTTCTCGCTGTCAAAGCCAGCGTATTCTGATCAATGTTGTAGCTATATGTATAGCTGAGTAGTATACTACCGTCAACACCCTATAGAAATATTTTTACAAATATTTGACTATCGGTTAAGATCAGAAATGCTTAAACATTGTAAATTTTTGTTTTTAGCAATTCCATGCAATGTTTAATTGAAGGTTAATAACATACGTCACGTGACAAGATGAAATTCTCCTCCTCGGACGACGACGTGACGTCCTCGGTAGCTTAGTTGGTAAAGCACTCGCCCGGTTTGCGACGGGACGTGGGTTCAAGTCCCACCTGAGGTCGATGATTTTATTCAAGTGTTATTTATCTTCAATTAAACCTTGCATGGAATTGCTAAAAACAAAAATTTACAATGAACAGACTATTGAAAACCTCTTCTTGTGCCCCATAGAATAGCTGGAACGCTATGGCTATGGTTTGATAAATCTCTGAAGTTAGTTCGATATTCTTCTTTAGTTGTCTTTCAACAGTGGTTTAACCTTAGTCCCGGAATAGCAAATGCACTCTGAATAATACAGCAAAAGATTAAGGCCTTGCGGACTCCGTACTTTAAGTACAATATTACAAGTACACCAGTTTTAAAACCTGAACAAAACACGCACACCTGATACGCGTGGTAACTGTAGCATTTATACTGCTCATGCACAGCGTCACCAGTAAGCGCAAGGCGCTAGCATACGCAACACGATAAAATTTTGTCGTGGCATTTTATCGGCTTTTGACGTAAATATGTCGTTTTGTACTCGACGATAACAAAGAAAAGGCCAAATTATCATGGCAATGCCGTGTTATAACGTAAAAATAAGTGGCTACGAAGAACGGGAGACCCTGAAAATATTAGGAAAAATGATTCGAGACGTCTGTAATCCGTTAGGTTAGGGAAAACGACAAAATTATCGTCGAAGACAAACTTTGTCTTGTCTATCGATAGAATAACCGATGCGCGCATGCTAGCCCTGCCGGGCCCCAAGTCTGCCAATTTAAAGTGGCATAATTTAATATCAATTGGATCTAATTGTAATTGTTTGACACATTTGGTATTCTGCTACCAACTTAATTCTTAAATGTAAGTCTTATATTAGTAGCAGATACCAAACGTGTAATTGTTTGATACATTTGGTGTTCTGCAACTAATTACCTACTTGCTTTAACTAAAATTTTAGTCTTATATTTAAGTCGGTTAATTAGTAGCAGAAAATTAAATGTGTCAAGCAATTACAATGATATCCAATTGATATTCAATTATGCCACTTTAAATTAGCAGACTTGGGGCCCAGTACGCAATCGTATAGAAACGTTGCCATTGTTAATCCCATTGTTAATAAGAGCATCGGAGTCAAACAACCTTTTGTGCCGTGCATTTTCGTTTAGGTACGTGTTTGGGCTTTTTTTAAATATTAAGCATGAATAGTGATGCGAGCTACATTGCACTTTATTCTAGCGCGGCAAGATTTATTTTCGTTTGAATGTTTTAAAGATTATTATTATGAAATAATGGTGGGGCTGAAATTTTCCAATGTCCAGAATACGCTACACGTTTCAAGTTTTCCAGACGAGCTGTCACGTCAGAAACTCGGAAAGCAATCTGCTAATTGCTGCAAACACTCGTGTCTCGTGTTCAGTCATGCTGAAAGTCGATAGGTTAAAGTGCACACCGGTATATCTTTAGTGATTAAAAATTTACCACGGACAAATGTAGTTCGAAATAAAGATAACAGTTATGTACTATACAGGGTGTTAAGTAAATGGTATTCAAGCCGACACTAGCTAGCCTATGTTAACAATGCATATAAATAGTATGGTGAAGTCAGAAATTTGATATCATCATTTTAATTGGTTTAATTTTCAAAAAAATCAAAAATTTTAGAATACAATTTGTATGAAAATATTTAAAAAAAAATGATAACATTACTTTAGCATACATAGTATTTATATGCATATGTAAACATAGGCTAGTTTTGGGTTGACATACATTTCCCTAACATCCTGTAGATAGAAAACAGTAGGACTCCTTAAACACGGTAATTATATAAGGTCCGATTTTATTAGTGTACATCCTGTTAACCTGTGACTATATAGGTTAAAAGCAATCGTAAAAACGAATTTTCAAATGTGTACCATAAAAACTAAAAAAGTTAAAAATCAAAATCAAAATCGACAACATTGACTTCATATTGCATCAACTCGTCCTATCTTTGGTACGTTTAACTATCTGATTATCCATCTTATTCCTTCCCCTTGTCAGAGCGAGAAAGATTTGAAGATTGGACTAGTTTATGCAATATGAAGTCGATGTTGTTATTTTGTATTTTTTTTAACATTATTAGTTTTTATGATAGACATTTGAAAGTTGGTTTTTACGATTGCTTTTCACCTATATAGTCACAGGTTAACAGGATGTACACTAATAAAATCGGACCTTATATAGATAATATTACCGTGCCTTAAAGCCGTAATCAGTTGATTCTTATAAACAACTTTTACAATAGTGTCAACATAGAAATCATCCCACTAATATTATAAATCAAAATCAAAATCATTTATTTCTGTAAATTGGCCATAAAAGGCACTTTTAAAGGGACTATTGTGGGCTAGTGCCGAGAAGAAGCAGCGCAAGAAACTCGGTCACTATTGTCAGCCTCTTTTAAAAATAAATAAATATTTTACAAGATTTGTTGTGAGTTAAGCAGTTTTAAATCCACACATTTTTATCATTTATATAATCACTAACGGTGTAATAGCCCTTTTTCATTAGAGTCCTTTTAACATGCAATTTGAATTCATATACAGGCATTTCAACAATGGATTGTGGTAATTTATTAAAAAAACGAATACAATTGCCCATGAAAGAACTTCCTACCTTGTGCAATCTAAACATTGGAACGGCAAGTTTATCTTTATGCCTGGTATTATACTTATGTATGTCATTTTTCTTAGTAAACAAGTGCAGATTTTTGCGAACATACATAATATTTTCAAAAATATATTGTGAAGAAGTAAAGGGAAGTGAAGTTATAAATGCGAAAGTTTGCAAGGATGTTTGGATGTTTATATGTTTGTGACACACAAACACACACACATTTTTTTTCACACGGCGTAACGGATTTGGATCGAATTTTGCAGACATATAGAATAAGATCTGGATTAATATTTAAGATACTTTTTATCCCGGTTCAATGTTCCTGTGGGATATATGTGATAGACCAAACATCCTGTAGTTCACGCAAACGAAGTTGCGGGCACAGGTAAAAAATAAAAACCGGCCAAGTACGAGTCAGGCTGAGGCGAGGATTTCGTACAAATTTGTAGGTAGTATGCAAAAATATGTAGTTTGTACGCGACGTAACGGGAATCAAGTACAATTATTATAAGTACATCTACAGCTGATTGCTTAGTTTAGTGAAGTGTACATTCATATGTACACCCTGTATTGATAGAAATAGATATAAAATACTTACTGTTAATAAGCCAAAACAATCCTGAAGGTTTATCTTACAGATTATTCAATTTTTTTTTATAAATATTGGTCAACATCACGTACATTGCTCTGATCCTAAAGTAAGTAACTAAAGCACTTGTGTTATAGGAATCAGAATCAACAACGGTACTACAACACCCAGACCCGAGCCAATATAGAAAAGTTCGTTTTCTACATTGACCGGGGATCGAACCCGGAACCTCAGAGATGAGGGCGCCATTTAAAGTGATTTGTTCACCACCTGATGCATATTTATAGAAGTGTAATAAAAAGCAGCAGCACGTCATGGTATCCAAACAACCATATTTCTTCAATTAATTTTCAACTTTATAATCAAGCACTAGAGTTCATTTATCATTGGGTAAAGACAGTTTGTGGCAACTTGTGCTGTTCACTGTACTTATCTGCACAACTACAATAAAATAACATAATTAATCAAACACATTTTATTACTAGCAAATGATTCAATTCATTATTTAAATACATGTATTTAGGAGCTCCTTTTCCTAAAAAAATACATTTTTATACTATCAAAACAATAGCAGCTACACAACAGATTAATTTATTTCTTGATATTAAATTACACAGTTATAATTATTTATACATTGCATTCACAATCATTTCCAGAAACTACCAGTATTAATCATACATTCTAGCTACGAAGTATAATACATATTTATATTTTTACATTCAAAAGATGTAGGTATCAAATTGTAAAAAAATATCTACTGTTTCATAAAATCTAATAAGAACTTATATCTAATGGCATGCAAGAGTATGAGCCCATTTTCGGTAGGATTGAAATTTAAAGCCTGCTTTAAAAACCTACAAATATTAACTATAATTAATTTCCCTTAGGCAAAATGCACACACAATTTTTAATTTACGTACCTTATAAAATTCACTACATCTTTGCCACCCTGTATTTTATTATATCAGTGTTTTTCTTCTGTGACAAAATTGGCTTTCTTTGTTATTGTATAGGTATAATCAAAATTACATAATTTTAATAACAATAAATTAGTTTTTAATTTTTTGCTTTGCTTAATATTTTTAGTACCACAGTAACATATCTTTAACCCCTGATTCCTGGATTTTTTATAGTGAAAAAATCATTGAACCTGGTACTGTACTAATCCTAATTGGATTTAACTCCAACAGCATTAAAGAAAAAAAGAAATTTAAATCAACTTATCATTAGAAATCAGTAAAATCAGTTTAAAACGTAACTCTATCGACATTCAGTATTCGTAACTCATTGGTCGGGCTCCAATGAATTAGAGAAAGTTAGATTTAAAGAAAAATAGTACTAAAACACCAAAAGACTTACGTTTAAACTAAATCATCGAATCATCTTGATTGTTTTAAAAAGAGTCATAATTACATAATTGATTCTATCGCAAAAGGTGAGACATGCATAATCAAAAAACAAAAGAAATAGAACGCTTTTGCAAAAGAAGCAAAGATTGTAATAAATCACAATAAAGCACGAAGAAAGAAGACAGATAAGAGATTAACAGTCGAAGAAGAAAGAAAAACAAATGCTGATGAAGTCAAACTCGATTAATCAAACAAAAGAAAACATAATCTTTTTCTTAAACCAACATGTGATACTAAAAACTTAAACCAAATTCGTATAATACTCAAAATAAAACCTGGCAAAAACTTTTTTTTTTATTTGAGATGTGCTTGCTCTTGACCCCAATCTTGCTCTAGAGCATAGATGGGATCTACGATGAAGCGAGCTTGCCCAGAAGATGCCTATTCACTCTGGACTTAAAGAGACTGTAATTATGAGACTTTCATTTTAAGGAATTACCGAATTTCTTTTACACAAATTTATGAGATGGACACTGGAATTTAGAAGATTCCAATGTCAAGGATGTATTTTCTAATAAAACGGCATAAAAGTATTTCATGACTAAACTAAAATAATAATAATTCGTTGAGCTTATTTATAGGCCTAATTAAATTAAATAGAAAGAAACCATTAATTTTGAAATTAGTTGAAAAACATTTATAATTGACTGGATTTTGTGATTTAATTCCTCTTGGCTAACACACTGTGATACAGAGCATATTTTGTTTTACATATTACCTTTTTTTCACACTGTTCAAATAATCTAACAAATAACAATTAACCTTTTAGGGCCAAAATGCTATCTTCTTGAGGAACTGATGCAAATAAGTTCTATATTTCTCTAAATCTGCTAAGGTCCATCACTGGTATGGCAGGACTATCGCACGGAATTGGCTCATTTCTGAAAGACAAGAAAACAGAATCGGATTTTGTCCAAAAAAATGGTTGTGAGGAGGCTGCTATCGGAACTGCTATGTTTGAAGTTAAAAAAACGATGAAGGTTGTGTAAATCGTATAATATTATAAATGAGAAAGTTTGTAAATATGGATGTATGGATGTTCGTTACTCTTTTACGCAAAAACTAACTGAACGAAATGGGATAAAATTTTGCACACATATAGAACAGGGGCGTGCGGTGCATATAGGCAATTAGGCAGTGCCTACCTAATAATTGAAATGAAGTGGCAGTAGGTACTTACAAATGTGGATTTGAACCACTGATTTTTATAAATAAAACACATTATAAGTATCTACTGCCTACCTCGAAATAAAACCAATGCTCGCCACTGATATTTCTATATCAGTGGCGAGCATTGGTTTTATTTCGAGTTGAATATGATCTGGAGTAACATATAGGATTCTTTTAATCCTGGTTAAACGTTCCTGTTGGTTATATTGAATAAATTAAAGACCACACGAGCGAAGTTGCGGGCAACAGCTAGTGACTCATATTAGAATAGTAGTCTTCATAATTAGGTAAGTCCACTTACCCTTGCAAGTCGGCTCTGATGAAGGCATTCGGTGGTTGTGCAAAGAGTTCAATCCCATCTCGGTTATCACAGATTATTCTCGCTAGAGTAACTTTCTTAATCTCTGCTAGTTGATCTGAAAATAGTCCGAATGTTCCTTTTTACATAATTTGTCACTAATCTGATCATTCATTTATAGAATTTTTAGCTACGTTTCACATACACCACAGTCATTAATCAACGTTATATTGTGCAGATTTTCTGGCATGTTTTTCGTCTGGCGTGTACCTAAATTTTGGATAAAGTAAGTAGCACAAGTAGGGAATCTTCTAGGAAATGTTAGGGAAATTTTTTCAGATGTCAAAATCAAATCAAATCAAAATCAATAAACCAAAAATATTTATTACCTTTAACAATCGTGTTTCTATAACAAGTGGCCAGAGTCTCTTTTTAAGTATAAAGATAATTAATAATAATAAATATTGGACAACATCACATACTGTATTATTGTCACATATTGCTTTGATCCTAAGGATCCAGCTAAAGCACTTATGAAGAAATCAGAAACAACGACGGTACCACAACACCCAAACCAGAGACAATATAGAAAAGTTCGTTTTCTACACTGACCCGACCGGAGATCGAACCCGGAACCTCAGAGATGGCGGTGCCATATATAGTCCGGTGTGCTCGCCTCTCGGCTACGGAGATCGTCTGTAAGATACTTGTGATTATGTCCTTGTTTAACATCGAAGTATCCACATATCTTTTGACGACCTCCGTAGCCGAGAGGCGAGCTTGCCGGACTTTAAGGCGCCGCCATCTCAGAGGTTCCGGGTTCGATCCCCGGTCGGGTCAATGTGGAAAATGAAATTTTCTATATTGGCTCGGCTCCGGGTGTTGTGGTACCGTCATTGTTTCTGATTTCTATAACACAAGTGCTTTAGCTACTTACCTTAGGATCAGAGCAATGTATGTGATGTTGTCCAATATTTATATTTATTTATATCTAGTCACTAGTAAGTCATATTGGGTAAATCTAGCTTCTTCTTTGCGTGTCGAATCAGGCTTTCATATATGTGAGGACCAAATCTCAGCCACTGATATAGCAATATCGGTGGCCTTGTATTGATCCTCGTGTGTGCAGGTGTAGAGACACGCAGGGCATGATAGAAGATGTGCCATTGTCTGGGGGGAAATACCACATAGACATGCACTCCTCAAGCTGTAACCCGTGTATGTAATAAAAATGGGTAAATAAAAAATACAGACACTTACGTGGACTAAAAGCCCCAGGGTTAACATCAGGCCCATTCTCATAGAAGTACCGGTCCCCCTTCTTTATCTTTGAGAACTGGTCAGCAAGGATGTTGACAAAAGTAATACCCACTATGCCTCCATCGATGGCTTCCTCTAAAAGACCTCCTACCCACAGGTCTATGTCTTCTGGGCTTTGGTATACTGAACCCAGGCGTTGGGCTGTCTGGAAACATGAGTAGATACAATAATAATCTCGTTTGGTTCAGAAGCATATCAAAATAACCAGAGCTCAATTAGTTGGCTGAAGTAGCAACCTAAAATTTCTTATATCCACAATGCAATTTAAATGATTGTGCTCTTTAGTTACAACCAAGTGAATCTGTAAGATATACTGCACAAACAAACTTTAAGAAAACGCAGTTTTACAGTTCTGTTGTACCTAGTCCAACATTTTCCCAGCTTATTAAAGTGTCCTTGTTAACTTATGTCTTAGAATTCCGGTCTGTGTTATTAGCGGGTCAGAGTTTGGTTAACGGAACTCTATTACTGGTAAAGTGGATGGTGTTCCTTTTCCTTAACCTATGCGTTTGATCACCTTTCGTAATTCATTTTGTCCTTTTGTTTTAAAGTATGGTTTACTTACATTAGGCGTGAACTGCTTGAAGTCGACAATGGGCTCCAAGCCCACCAGCTTTCGATATTCGTTGTATGCTCTGACGCCGTAGTCACGTCCTCGTTGGATGTTGATTGAAGCCAGGTCCAATCCGAATGGGTTTCCGCCGTGGAACAGGTACCGAGTTAACTATATATTAAAGCATGGTTTTATTAAGGTATCAGATCCGGTATATGAAAAATTATATAATTTTTTTTACTTAAAATTTGTACAAAAAAAGTACAGTTTTTCAGTGGGTAAAGATGTTGCTTGTGTTACAAATTAACCCTACAATAATAATTTACTCATTTATTGAACTTTGTCCGATTCATAGACGAAAACACTTCTTACAAGGTAGGTAAGACACATCGACGACCTCTGTAGCCGAGAGGCGAGCACGCCGGACTTTAAATGGCGCCGTTATCTCTGAGGTTCCGGGTTCGATCCCCGGTCGTGACAATGTAGAAAACGAACTTTTCTATATTGGCTCGGGTCTGGGTGTTGTGGTACCGTCGTTGTTTCTGTTGTTGTTCTATGACACAAGTGCTTTCGCTACTTACCTTAGGATCAGAGCAGTGTATCAAATGTATGTGATGTTGTCCAATAAAAATAAATTTAAAAAAAGGTAAAGTTGGCTCAAAACTCACCTAAAAATCTAAATGTAAAGATGTTGTTTAGAATCCGTGGTATTCAACTGTATTAATTAATAAAAATTTGATGAAAAATCTAAATATTTATACGAACTCGGATAATTATATACTCACTCCCTCAGTAACAAACGGGTCCACAGACTGCATGGGCTGCCAGCTCAGACCACCAATAAGCCGATCGAGAAAAGGCCTAAGACGCATGCGCGACGGCTGGAACATCACCTCAGGGATCGAGATCGATTCGTATATGGTGCCGGAGCTAGTACTGGGGATCCTAATAATAAAAGCAGTTATTAAAGAATGTCTTCGACACATTTCTGTGAACATCAACTGTAATTTCTTTGAATTCTGTAAAATAAAGAGTATCTATTTATCTATTGTGTCTATCATTATGACTCACAATGTGCTGAACTATCTTTATAAACCGTCTTCGTGCGTCTTCGCATCTCCGTGCTTGGGAAGGCACACGTTACAAATTGGTCCCGGCTGATATCGCTAAATAAGGTCGTAAAGCATAGTCAGAGTTCTTAAGGCGGCTTGATTACATCTGACAGTAAGGTTTAGTCACTAACCTTACAACACCCCTCCGCCAATCCGCACTAGGCCCGCGTGGTGGAGCATGGCCCAAACTACCTCATAGTTGAGGTGAGGCATGTGCCCTGCAGTGGGACGTGTATAGGCATACTTAACTTTTTATCTTTATAAACCAGAGGAACTCACATGATCTTCCCATCGACGACAGAGTGCCCAAACCTCATAGCAGCTGTAGCAAACTCAGCCGTTAGAGATGGGTTTACGTGAGGGTCATATGATGAGGAGTACCCTGGTGATGGAACCAGGCCGAATGATTGCAATGCTTGAGGACCTGTATAACATTTAATTTTGCACTAAATCTTGCTGTGTCGCTAGACATGATGAGGATTAGAAACGTAATCCATCTATCAGCAGAAAGACGTCCACTGCTGGACATAGTCCCCCCCCCCCCCAAGGATTTCCACGAAGATCGGTCCTGTGCCACCCGCATCCAGCGGCTTCCCGCGACCTTCACCAGATCATCGGTCTACCTTGTGGGGGGCCTACCAACACTACGCCTTCCGGCCCGCGGCCGCCATTCAAGGACCTTCCTGCCCCAACGGCCATCAGTCCTGCGAGCAATGTGCCCCGCCCACTGCCACTTAAGGTTTGTGATTCTGAGAGCTACATCGGTGACTTTGGTTCGCCTTCGGATCGTCTCATTTCTGAATTAATGATGAAGAAACGTAATGGCTGGTTTTAATTTGGTTACGAATATACTGTTTGCGTCATACCCTATTTTGTTACAGTTCGTGGCATCGATGATGAGCGCTGGGGTAAAGAGTGGGGATCGTTTGCACGTCTTACGAGACGATCATCGCATCAGAGACACGTTTTCATGGTCCTAACAACTAATAGTGCCGTGTGGGGACAGCCGTAAAGAATACACTTCCCCACCGCCGGCAGGAGACGTGTCGTAAGAGGCGACTAAATCCTGTAGCACGAGACGGGGAGCAGCGTCTGCGTGCGAAATAATAAAAAAAACTGCGCTCGCCAACCCGCCTGCAAAGCGTGACGAGTATGGCAACAACCCCCCGATGACAGAAGTCACTGGGGGAGGCCTATGTTCAGCAGTGGACGTCCTGTGGCTGAAATGATGAACAACTAATCGCAGCCGGTGGAGCAGGCGCGGCGCGCGACTAGCCAATCACGTAATCGTATTAGTCTACTCATCTTTCGTCCAGCGCTCAATTTCCGTGCTGCTACTTGTGCCTGTGTATACTTTACAGAATCTTATATCTGCCTATCCTACTTTGCTTACATTTCAACATACGCCATCTTGCTTTCGATGTGCATCAATTAAATCTTAAATATAAAAAAACCGTTTGTGGCCTGTGAGCCATAAACTTCTTTCAAAGTTTAGCGTAGTGAATACCAGGGGAAACTGATCAGATTCGATTTCCCACTTACTAACAATGAAGACAGCCGGAACTCGGTTTGAGTTATCCTGTAATTCTAACAAGTTGAGGAAGCTCATTTTTAGGGCTCCGTACCCAAAGGGTAAAACGTACAGCGGACAGACGTACAGCGGAGTCTTAGTAATAGGGTTCCCTAATTCTAAGACTCCGCTGAACGTCTGTCTGTCTGGCTGTTAGTCTGTTTATCAGTCTGTCCGTCTGTCACCAGGCTGTATCTCCTGAACCGTGATAGTAAGACAGTTGCATTTTTTTATAGATAAAAAAACCCTTCGAGCGTGAGTCCGACTCGCTCTTGGCCAGTTTTTACTACACAGGAGGTACATACCTAACAGTAGTGGTAGCCACTCGCTATAAATGATGTGCTGGAACTTTGCTTGAGTGATCCTCCTGGCCTCCATGAACAGTCTGTCTTCATCCCAGCCCGGGTTGAGGCGGGTCAGAGCTCGTGCGATGCGGTTGTGTTCCCGTGTCCAAAGGGTATGGAGGACTGTGAGAGAGATAATTTGGTTGCCGTGGTTGTCACCTGAAAAGAAATGATTTTTTTTTGTTATCCAGCCATTTCGTAGAATGTCAATTCAAGGTTCAAAAATATAATACAACCTTCAAACCCTGCCAAAAATTACTGCGCCGAATCTAGACAATAAAGAAACTTAAATATTCCCAAATTCTGTAGAAAATTCACTAGGGTTACTTACTTTTTCTGCAACTTTGCGTCCAAGCACTTTCTTACCATAAAGTAGGATGTTTCAGTTCAGTCTGCAAAAATCCCCCACAAAAAAACTTTAAATACTTAGGTCGTTTTTTTGTAGTTATTACCAGATTCAAAGCAAGCAGCTCCCTCTTTCAGCGTCAGGCACTCTTTCCTCTCTGTCAAGGGCGGCAGCTCTCGTCCGTAGTCGTTAAAAGTCTTCAGCAGTCCACCAGGAGCTCGCAGTAGGTTCAGCCTCTCATCAGAACTGCCATACAGATGAGATAGATCGGGAAAGTGAGTCACACCATTCATCTGTTGAAAAAAGGCCAAAACATTTATAACGTTTAAGTGCGTCTATCTACTATCTAGTCGTCATACTTCGTATAAATTCTGCCTAAATTGGCGCAATCATTGGATAAATTTATTGATTTATCGTGTGCAAAATGCTTCCATATAGGTGGGCCTTAATTGTCACTGCTGGTTGCCTACAAATCAACAGAAGCTTTCACAGAAGAGGTACACCCAAAAAAAGATGGCGCACCGATTCGGTTAACCTGACGAGGAATTGAGAGTCACTGGCGAAGGATAGCGAACGATTGAAAAGTTCGTGGGTTGAACTTTGCCCAGCACTGAGATGATTACCAAAAAAAAAGTGTTTTAGGAACATAAGTGTAAATAAGAGTTATTTACGGAAGTCGTATTTCCAACTTATTTAATATCAGCTGACTTACCTGCTTAGCATACCCAACGGAGCAGTCACTAGACGGCGCTAGCTGCGTTCGGACCATATTCAGGCACTGGTGGTTGAACTGCCCATAGAAGTTGTCTTCAGGAGCAGTTGCGATGGGTGAGCACGCCCAGTGCTGAAGCTCTTGTGGTAAAAACTGTTCTCCGTCACCGGAGCAGCAGGATATGGCACTGCCGTTACCTGGTTAGAAGGTTTTCAATAAATTAATATTGGACAACATAACATATAGTAAGGTAAGGTAAGTAGCTAAAGCACTTGTGTTATAAAAATAACAGAGACGTTACCACAATACCACAAATTACGTATTGCACCGGCGCGCTAATACCCAGACCCGAGTAAATTATAGAAAAGCTCGTTTTCCACATTGACCGAGTGGGATTCGAACTAGGGACCTTAGACGACGCCAAATTCGGTGTTCTCGTCTCTACAGAGGACAATAACAGGTAAGCCTGTTAAACGTCCTAGTGCCAGCGTATGATGGTTTGGGAGTTTTGTTTCTATGTGATTTAAACTTACTATAAAGGTTAAGATAAAAAAAACCGCAGAGAAAAGTCAAAGTGGCACATACGATTTTTTACAAGCTTTTATTTAGTTTCACCTGTCCCGTTGTCTGTAATCAAATCTTGCAAGTTAAATTTTATCCACTTCCCGGTTACCGATTGAGCTGAAATTTTGCATACATGTGTAAACCGCGTGACAATGCAATATTATGATGAAATGGTTCTGATCTGATGATGGAGCTGGAAGGTGGCCATAGGAACTTCACAATAAAACAAAACAACCTCATCGAGTTTGGGCTCGTTTGAATCGTCTTGACGAGTAGTTTGTCTTTCAATGGTAAGCAGGGTCTGATGATGGAGCTGGAAGGTGGTCATAGGAACTCTGTACTAAAACGACGAAACTCCATCGAGTTTCGGCTCGTTTGATTCATCTTGACGAGTACTTTGTTTTAAGATGGTTACCAAGGTCTGATCTGATGATGGAGCTGGAAGGTGACCAAAGGAACATTGTAATGAAACGACGAAACTCCATCGAGTTTCGGCTCGTTTGGTTTGTTTTGACGAGTACTTTGTTTTAAGATGGTAACCAGGGTCTGATCTGATGATGGAGCTGGAAGGTGGCCATAGGAACTTCACAATGAAACGAAACAACCTCAACGAGTTTGGGCTCGTTTAAATCGTCTTGATGAGTAGTTTGTCTTTCAATGGTAACCAGGGTCTGATGATGGAGCTGGAAGGTGGTCATAGGAAATCTATAATGCAACGACGAAACCCCATCGAGTTTCAGCTCGTTTGATTCGCCTTTACGAGTACTTTGTTTTAAGATGGTTACCAGGGTCTGATGTGATGATGGAGCTGGAAGGTGGTCATAGGAACTCAGTAATGAAACGAGATAACCCGGTCGAGTTTGGGATCGCTTGATTCGTATTCACGAGCTAGTACCTACTTTGGTGCTAGATGGTAATTAGGTTCTGATGATAGATCCGGAAGGTAGCCATAGGAACTCAGTAATTAAACGACATAACCCGATCGCGTTTGGACTCTTTTAATTCGTCTTGACGAGTACTTTGGTGCAACATAGTAACCAGGGTCTGATGATGGAGCCGGAAGGTGGCCATACAAGCTTTTATTTTTTAGTTTCACCTGTGCCGTCGTCTGTAATCAAATCTTGCAATTTAAATTTGATCCACTTCCCGGTTACCGACTAAGCTGAAATTTTGCATATAGTTATGTGTAATCCGCGTGAAAATGCAATATTATGATGTCATGGTGCTGATCTGATAATGGAGCTGGAACGTGGCCATAGAAACTCTGTTATTAAACGACGCAACCACATTGAGTTTGGGCTCGTTTGATTCGTCTTAACATGTACTTTGATACTATATGGTAACCAGGGTCTGATGATGGAGCTGGAACGTGGCCATAGGAACTCCGCAATTAAACAACGCAACCCCATCGAGTTTAGCTCGTTTGATTCGTCTTGACATGTACTTTGATAATATATGGTAACCAGGGTCCGATTATGGATCTAAAACGTGGCCATAGGAACTCCGCAATTAAACGACGCAACCCCATCGAGTTTGGCTCGTTTCATTCGTCTCGACATGTACTTTGATACTATATGGTAACCAGGGTCTGATGATGGAGCTGGAAGGTGGCCATAGGAACTCCTCTCTCCGTCATTAAAACTCCGTCCGTCATTAAACGACGCTACCCCATCAAGCTTGAGCTTGTTTAATTCGTCTTGACGAGTACTTTGATAATATATGGTAAACAAGGTCTGATGACGGAGCTGAAATGTGGCCATAGGAACTCCGTAATTAAACGACACAACGTATTTAAGTATATTAATCTGTTATCTAGTCGCCATAGCACAAGCATTGCTTAGTTTTGATCGTGTTATGGTGCGGTTATGGAAACAATTTATTAATTTATTTCATTATTATTGGTATACCGTGGTAAAATATGGGCCTCTAAACTCTTTATTGTAATGTAGATTGCGCCCTACGAGTAACAGAACGTATCACAGTAAATCAATAATTAGGCAAAATATACGTTTTGCGTTGAAGCACATAACTTTTTTCTCCTATGCATAAGGATCAAAATAAAAACATTCCGCGAAATGTTAAGCCTAAACCTTCAAGAAAAACCCTACTACCCTACCCCTACCCTTTCAATACTGGTCGTGAACTTTGAGGTACCGGGTCAAAAATGCCAAATATGACCTTTGGGAAAAAAGTTCGTTCCGTTTGTTGTGAATGTGAATTATGTCTTATTGATTAGATGGATGACCCAATGCCAAGGTGAGCACGTGCCAAGGCCTTAATGTATGAAATAAACATATACTAAAAAGTAACAAATAAAATTAAAGAAAAAGAAACTTTTTTAAAAACAAGCTTTTATTATTTGTTAATGAAATGAACTAAAAAGTTATAAATAAATTTATCTGATGAGAAAAATACCATTATATAGGTGGCATTTTTGAAGTGAAACTTCTTTATCGGCGTTGGAAAAAAATTTACCGTCACATTTTTCGGTTACGCGTCACATTTTTCCGTTACGCGCCATCTTTTTCTTTTGTTTCACTTCTTACGTGTGTACACTAGTACACGCACACATTTTTTTTATTAATAAAAGCGTGTTACATTTTGATTGCAGAAGAAAAATAAGTACCTAATAAGCTAAATGTTCTTTAATGTTTCTACAAAATGTAACACGTTTTTAATATTAAAAAATGCCACCTATATAATGGTATTTTTCTCATCAGATAAATTTATTTATAACTTTTTAGTTCATTTCATTAACAAATAATAAAAGCTTGTTTTTAAAAAAGTTTTTTTTTCTTTAATTTTATTTCGTCTTCTAAGTATAAATGTTTCTTTTTTGACTGACAGATTATTTGGAACAATGAATTAATTATATTTATGTTGGATCATTTAACCTTAGTACATATTGTGTTGGCAGCTAAGGAATACTACGTTTTAATTCATTGTCTTACATTAGAAGTGGTTTAGAGTTACTTTTAAAGTCAATTAGATGCTGGGGTGTACCTACACGTCAGGGACGTGCGGCGCATATAGGCAATAAGGCAGTGCCTACCTGATAAATGAAATGTGTTAGGCAGTAGGTACTTACAAATGTGTGTTATTGATGAAAACCACTAAATTTCAGCAATAAAACACATTAGTAAGTACCTACTGCCTACCTCGAAATAAAACCAATGCCCGCCACTGCAGTACACGTACATATGTTTCCTACTTTCTAATTTACATAACTTAGTAGCGAGCTGACGAGTTATGGGATCGATGTCTCAAACTAGATCAATTAATCTCAATCATACAATTTCCTTGCATAATTTGTATATCACCAGCCATTTCTCGGAAAAGATTAAAAACATCCTTACATTTTCTCTTGGAAGCGAGAATTTCTGTCGTTGCTATTTCCAAAGGTGATTATTAAATCATACTTATATGCGATTGCAAGTTAACGGTTTTATAATCTATCTAGCTTAGATACAAGCTGGGTTACCACAAACGTTTCAACAGAGTACCTACCTAAGGGCAATTTTCCATAAGACGACAACGGCGAAGGCAACGGATAGGTAATCACAACAAAACAGGCAGAAGGAAATACGTATGGAATTTTATAAGATCTTGTTCTACTAAGTCAATGATACTCAGGAAATAAGTTCACTGCTCAAGTTTAACATCTTTCACAAGTATTTTACTTTGTATGATTAATAGTTTTCAATATGGGATCAACATTTTAAGCTCAAAAACGATCTATTTTATCATAACAGCTGATCGGCTTATAGTTATATGGTATAGGCATGTTTTTCGATTTTAACAATACAAAAATGACACTAGCCACTCTAAATACTCCAAATAGCCGTGTTGGTCTTATAAAGAAAGTAGTTGTAGGTATTTAAGCAGTAAAAATATTCCTTTATAGTATTAACGTCGAGTGGAAACACGCCTTCGGCCGCAAAAGTTCAGTTAGCAACTGGCGATAATTTGCAAATAATTAAAGGGAATTAAGGTCTGCCAATGCACGATGAGTAATAGTCCACGAGTGGTCCAACACATCGAAAGATAGATGGCTGGAGCTTTCTTCGCTGAAATCCTCTGAATCTATCAGTATTTCAAATAGCTTTGTCTGTCTGCAAGAATCAGAAAAAAAACAAGACGATAATTTAAAAGATTTTAAAAATATATGGGCCAGATCAACCGTTGTTATTTTCTCAAACTCTCGTAGTAAAGAAATAATATCTTTGTGTTAGGAGGTACAGTGAACATCAGTAGGTATCTGCTTAGTATCTGAATTTTTCAAAACACCTGTATTGCAAAGCGTGTCAAGAATCAAGATACTGACAAGTGCAAAAAGGATGTCAGGTTATTTGTAAAATTATTACAAACTTTTAATAAACGTTTTTGATGTACTAATTTTAATGCTCACTGAACTAGACAAAAAGGACATCGTCCAGCACATCCAGACCAGACTCAATTTAGAAAACCTACTTTTCTAAATTGGTTCAGTCTGAGAATTGAACCCGAGACCTTTTACGTCACTACCAATCGTCTCGTCAAGATTGTTAAATTACCTATGGTAAAAGCAACTCCGGCAGTGGTATCATGGGCGATAAATTGTCCAAATTGCATGAACATCAGGTTGTGAGTCGGGCTAGGGTGCGCGGCGTCTAGGATCAGTGCGCTGCTGACTGCGCGCGCGCTGGGTAAGGGTAGGCCAGTTGAAGAGGCGCGCATGGCCCAGGTTCCTGCAAGAGATTGGTCATCATCAACATTTCAGCCAAAGGACGTCCACTGATAAACATAATTACCCTACCTCCCCTAATGACTTTCAGATTGGTCGGTTGGAAGTGGTCTGCATCCAGCGGCTTCCTGCAACCTTAACCAGGTCTCCGTTCACCCTGTACGTCCTACGCTGCGCTTGCCGGCATTACGTGGCCTCCATTCCAGAACTTTTCTGCTTCATCGGCCGATGTCATTTTATGTGGTATTTGGCCCACCCACTGCCACTTTACCTTACCAATCCGTCGGGCTATGTCAGCGAATTTGTTCGTTAACAGATCTCCTAGCATTTCTGATTTGATCTCACAAACAGTGGCGAGCATTGGTTTTATTTCGAGGTAGGCAGTAGGTACTTACTAATGTGTGTTATTGATGCAAATCAGTGGTTTTCATCAATAACATACAATTGTAAGTAACTCTGCCTACCTCATTTCAATTATCAGGTAGGCACTGCCTAATTTGCCTATATGCACCGCACCCCTGCTCACAAAGAAACACCGAACATTAAGTACCCTTTCCATATCATGCTGTGCAACTTTGACCCAAAAACTTTAGCATAAGTAAAACGAATTTTAAATTACCGTCACTATAGTCTGGTGGTAGAAGCCGCTCGTACCCAGAGTGGACAGCGCCCCAGCCTGGACTCTTGGGGTTGTTGCATTCCCCTCCGATGCTTCGGAAGCGGCTGGGCGGGTTAGGGCACGATGGTGGTGGAGGGCAGAAGGGTCCTGAAGAATAAGATACGTTTATAGATACTGCTATAAGACTAAGATTTTTAATAATTGAAAAAAAAAACGTTCGCCTCAGGTGGGATCCGAACCCACGTCCATCGCATACCGGGCGAGAGCTTTGACCACTAAGCTACCGAGACGCTAGTCAACTCGACGAAATCTTTCAAGTGGTTCTCGCTGTCAAAGCCAGCGTATTTTCTAATCAATGTTGTGGTATATACTACTACCGTCAACACCCGATAGAAATATTTTTACAAATATTTAAAGTAACTTGGTAAAGATCAGAAAAGCTTATACAATTTAAATTTTTGTTTTTTAGCAATTACCATGCTAGGTTTATCTAAGATTTTTAATACTGAAAAAAGAAACCTAGCATGGTAATTGCTAAAAAACAAAAATTTAAATTGCTATAAGACTATCCAAGGTAATGTTATGACTTGAAAATACAACTGCTTTCGCTCTCGGATGAGTGTCTTTGCAACTGAATTACGAATCTAATCGCATTATATACAAAAAGTCTCTGGTAATCTTTTTATTTATAGTCAGCCCATGTCGACCCACTGCTAGACATAGACGACTCTCAAAATTCCCAATGCGGCGTGCATGACTGAGCTCGATCTACGGTTATTCTTTTTCATCTACTGCCAATAGTTTTATTTTCGGGTCATTATTTTTGAGGGAGCCCACAGTCAAGAACACGTCGACATTTTTGGTTACCATCAGTATGTTCTGTGAATCCCAATGCCAGTTCATCGTCAGACAGAGCCTGGCGCGATTTCAATTCCTGCGCAGCGAACAGGTTCAGTAGACCGCCACGCCCCAGCTTCTCGGCTCGCTTGTCGTATGTTACCACTGACTGGAAAAAAAAAAGTAATTTAGTATTGTACGAATTAGGACTATTGCCATATTATTATGGTTTAATTATTTGGTCAGAAAAGCTAAGTTCAGGGTTTTATTTTGCCAGAAAAATAAGGCTTTTAACTAATATCATACTTCCTGGTACGTGATTCCATTTATAGGGGGAATCATTTTATTATCGCGCTAATGGTCCTATAGAACAAGTTGTTGCATTTGAGCACCAAAAGCCCTAACAGGTTTTGTGTATTTGTTGTTCATTTTTTGAGCCACAGGACGTCCACTTCTGAACATAGGCCTCCCCGAGTGACTTCCAAATCGGCCGGTTGGAAGCGGTCTGCATCCAGCGGCTTTCTGCAACATTTACCATGTCGTCTCTCCACGTTTTGGTACATACTATTAACAGTTGCACTAAGCGTTACATACACGTTATATAAAAGTTTATTACTGGACCTTATTTTCCTGACCTATTTGTTATAATAAATAAATATTCTCCAACATCACATACATTGCTCTGATCCTAAGGTAAGTAGCGAAAGCACTTGTGTTACAGAAATCAGAAACAACGACGGTACCACAAAACTCAGACCCGAAAAAATATAGAAAAGTTCGTTTTGTACATTGAACCGACCGGAGATCAAACCCGGAACCTCAGAGATGGCGACGCCATAGTCCGGCGTGGTCACCACTCGGCGATGGAGGTCGTCGTAAATAAGAACACTTACCATGTGATGCGCAAAACTCGGGGCAGTAGTGTTGACTACAACATCGTTATGTTGAGCAACAAGCCTGTCTGCCTGGGCCAGCCACTTGGCCAGCTTCTGTTTGGACTGGTGGTGAGCGCTCTTTACGTCTCCATCGCTGATAGATGCCGAAGTTCTTGATCTGTGGTCGGATTCCGCTGTTGCATAAAATGATACAACGTTATCTTTGTGAAGCCCAGGCGGCTTGTACCTACTTTGCTCTCATCATCATCATCATTTCAGCCACAGGAACACTGTGGACGGGACAGGACAGTAAACACAGTCCACTGCTGAACATAGGCTTAATAACCCAGTGACTTCCAGATCAGCCGGTTAGAAGCAGCCTGCATCCAGCGGCTTCCTGCAACCTTTACCAGGTCGTCTGTCCACCTTGTAAGTGGATAGACGTTCACGTCAGAGATCCGTGAACGGACAAAAGTCGCTGACATTAGCAGCCCGACGGATTAGCAAGCTGAAGTGGCAGTGGGCGGGGCACATAGCACGTACCTACTTTGCTATGTTAATTTTATAATTATACATTTTCTGAATCGATCAATTTGTATGGAATTAATAGTAAAAAGCGTTATTTAATTGAAATCAGCAATTTAATTTTAATGTACGGAGTAACGGATGGTTTTTATTTGCTGTCACGATTGGTCCCATATTTAAAAATTATGTTAAGCTTAATAAGCAGTATAAAAGCGTTTTCATACTAGACGACTAGTCGCTCAGTAGACGCACTATAAGTACGAAGTCTCATTACAATATTTAATACTAAACTACAGGCGGGCTGTACATTCAATTCAATTCAATTCTTTATTTGCATACTAAGTGATGTACATTGGTGGTAGATAGTTACACATGCAACAGGACTTAAAACTTAGTTACCTAATAGGTATTGCAAATTTAGAGAGCAGCTTAATAATATAAGGCCTTACTAGTAAGTAGGTACAATGAGTGACAATTAGGTATTAAGAATCATTATAACAATTTTAACAGGTCCCTAAATTGTTTAAAATCGTATGTTATAACTATTAGAGTTATTATGGTCATATGGTGTGTTAGATAAACACCAAAGTCTTCGGGTATAATTGAATCATTTATTGAGTAATATATTCATTCACTGAATAGTAACATTTTGATATTAGGTAAGATCTGAGAGATTTTGAAAAAGTTTTAATTTTTGCTTCGTTTTTTATATGAATTGGTAATTTATTAAATATTTTTACTGCCATGTAGTATGGACTAGTATTTAGCATTTTGATTCTAGAGGGGGGTTAGTAGAGTTATTACATCTGACAGTAAGGTCCTAAATTAACTGCCTAAATTTAATTGATTTCAAAGCAGTAAAAAAATGATTTTCTATTATATGTATGATAGCAGCCCGTCCTGGCTTCGCACGGGGTAGACAATTATCGCTAATAGTTTCGGCAGCGCATTCGACGAAAGACATTTAAGACTCATTTTTCTACACCTTCGGTTACTTTGTTCAAATTTTACCAAGGATCCCTATTTTTTTTCAAAATGAAATGTAGCCTATGTCAAATTGGAAGAATGTAGCATTCTAGTGGTGAAAGATTTTTTTAAATCGGCCCAGTACTTTTTGATTCTATTCATTACAAACATACAAAAATAGGTACAAATCTTTCCTCTTTATAATATTAGTATAGATAATGTACCGGGTTATTACGTTTAAAATAGAGTATTCTTTATTAATAAATTATGTCTTAAAATATTAATATATAAAACAAAGTCGTGTTTGTTACAACACTTATCATTCGAGAATGGCTGGGCCGATTTTCATGGTTTATAATTTGTTGGATTTGTCTCAGCCCCGAATAGCAGAATAAATAATAAAAACATTGGAAAATCTGATGAAAAAAAAAGTTAGGCGGTACGAAGTTTGCCGGGACAGCTAATTATACATTTATGAATGGTGTCAACACTCAACATCCCAATTCGACTTACCCGCATGATGGCTTCCAGTAAAGCAGCACACGCCCAGCAGACCAGTTCCTTCTAGATGGCAAGCAGGGTTGTGCGAGCCAGGCCTGAGATGCGCCGGGCACTGAACCTTGGGCACGCAGCGGCCCTGGCGCGGGCAGACCGCGCACGGAGCATCTGGCTTGTGCAAATGAGCTGAAATTGAATGATAACCAGTTTTAAGGGGTTCCGTACCAAAAGGGTAAAACGGGAAGGCTCCGCTGTCCGTCTGTCTGTCTTTCTGTCTGTCTGTCCGGCTGTCACCAGGCTGTATCTCATGAACCGTGATAGTAAACAGTTAAAATTTTTACAGATGATATTTCTGTTGCCGCTATAACAACAAATAAGTACTAAACCAGAATAAAAATGATATTTGAGTGGGCTCCCATACAACAAACGTGATTTTTTTTTGCTCGTTTTTATAGATAATAGTGTGAAACCCTTCGTGCGCGAGTCCGACTCGCACTTGGCTGTTTTATTTTTACATCAAAAAAGCGATTTAATGTCGACTGTAAAACTTATAACATAAATTTCCTACATGAGTTTTAATAGAACCTATTTTTAACTAAGTGAAATTGCTCAAATAGTCTAGCAGGCGTGTCCGTTGTTAAACTGAATTTACACTTACTGGTAATATTTTTAGACAAAAATTTATAACTTATCTCTATTTAATCTCTGTTTACAAAAACGACAAAATAGTAAAAAAATATTTAATTTAATTTAATATTAATACTTACCTTCTTCGTTAACTCTGAATCGACCTCCGACATTCCCATGCGGTTCACAGTAAACGTGTATCACAGGACAAACCACCACTACATACATAAAAATGCGTAAAATTGTTTGTAGCGACCTCATTTTAACTAATTTATTGAAATATGCTTAATTTGGTGAGTTGCTAATTATAATATCATAATTCTTTGTTCACACGTCTAGTGACTTACGCTGGTTAGATTGAAAGAATTTTTTGACACTGTCCTACTCAGAAATTATTTATGTACCCCCAAGTAAAAAGTAAATTATTTTTTTTGGAGGTGGTTTTTTATTTTGAATGACAAATTTAAAACAAAAAACATACAACTTAGAACAATATTCTATTTCTGAAGCTAACATTCGGTAAATAATTATTATTGGTTAGTAGAACCGTAGTATAATACTTACTCTGTGATAGAACTAAGTAGCATTACCAAATCTCTCGGTTTATATTAAATCTTATTTTTTTTCATGGTAGTAAATCCTAAATTCTACCAATATCGTAAAAGTGCATAATAGGGATCCTATTTTATTTGTTAATTGAAAGGATTCCGTGGGTAATTCTAATGCTCGGATACAACAAACATTTCATATTTATATTCATATTCATTTAATCACTTTCATAATGTAACATTAGTCCACAATACAGGTACCAAAGATGTTCATTTTGTTACAGAATGGCCTTCTAAGGCATTCGTGATTTTTTTATACTAAACAATTTAAATTAACATTTTTTAACATAATTGATTCGAATTCCATTTGTAAATTTTAATCATACAATACCTACTAATATTAAAAATAATCACAAATTGTCACAATATATAATGTTAATTCCTCTCCTTAACAGCGATCAGCTGTTGCAGACTGCATTCCCATGTTGCGACAGTTTGTTTGTTGTAGATTTCAACTTGTACCCAGTGTTGAATACCATGCAGTAGAATCGCCCCCTAAAATGAAGTTAACTAGTACCTGTGCAGGTGGACTTTTTCGCAGTTAGGGAGTTGTTCCAATATAAAGAGTTGTTCGTTTGTATCAGGGGAGTCTTTTCAGAAGGTTTGGATGTGTAATGTAGTGTCTATGCATTATAAAATATTATATTTGACTTCTATCTCGTAAAATGGAACAGTTTTTTCTTAAAAGGACAAGAAATTCATAATAATATATTTTACATCGAATTATTTCTGGTATATTATCTTTACTATTCTACTTGTTTTGTTAGTAGTATTTTAGTGTGAAATTTTGCACACATCAGTATTGATGTCGGCGAATTTCGCAAAAAAACGGAACATCGTGGTTTTTAGCATTTAATTTTGCTGTTATAGCGGCAACGAAATACATCATCTGTGAAAATTTTAACTGTCAGTACTACCTATCACGGTTCATGAGATACACCCTGGTGACGGATGGACACACAGACAACAGACAGGCGGACAGCAAAGTCTTAGTAATAGGGGGTTTTACCCTTTGAGTACGGAAACCTAAAAATAAAATTTCGATTGGGATAGATTGAAATGAAGCTCGAACGGAAAGATTTCTTTAACATTTATTGTTAAAAATTCAGATATACCTACACAATTAACAAATAATAAAAAGACAAACAAAAGACACAAATCTTTCTAAACCACAGAAATATTTTCTTCTACTTACATACTAAATAACACAACAAAGAACGCCATTTTTACACGAAAACAACAAAAACTTTAATTATCATTTTATACGAGTTACCTATTGAAAAAACAAGCAGGTAGCTTTTAGCTATAAGACTGCCTCTTTGCTCTAAGGACTGCCTAAATTGTGCATCTTACTGTAAAAAAACAACTGATTATACTTTATATGGTGTGTAAAGAAGGGTATCTGTCATGTAGGCATAGATTTTTCTAAATCTGATCGTTTTTCGATTCATTTTTATAAAATAACTAAGTACTTGTTTTGAACAATTTGCAAGGTACATTTGACAGAACGTGACCAAAGACGCTCTTAAAAATCGGTCAATACACCAAATTCTAGTTAAAAATTAAGTCTACTACAAATTGTGACTTCTCAAGTCTCCGGACACTTCCGTTGTCGGGGCTGCGCCTCCGGCAAAAGGAACTGAAGAGCTGCACCCACTGTAAACATAAATATTTTTTTTATTTTTCTTTAACCAATGAATCCAAAACACATACTCGTAGCAATCTATTTTATCACAATTTTTTAATTCGCATCATCATCGTTATACATACGCGAAAACATGCAAATGCATTTTTTTAAGTAGCCATTAAATCTGTAAAAATATCACTATATGTTCTCCGAATAAAATAAGATAATAAATAAATAAACATTAAACAAGAAATAACTAATATGAGCTGTGTAGATTCAGTTACAGGCTGCAAAGAACTCACATATTAAACATTTAAAAAAATATTTTTTAGATCTCAGTTCAAAATTAAAAAAAACTCTATAACGAGTTAAAGGATAAACATTTCTATTGCCAATTTTCTGTTTCGTTTTTACTTATACGAGTAAGAAAAAGTGTAAAAAGTAATAAGAGCGCTTTTACGCTACGCGACTAAGCAGCGTGGCTACAAACATTTGAAAAGAGTTTTACCTAAAATGACGCTCGGAAACACGTAGAAAGATACATCGCAGTTTGTGTTGAGCATCTCTTTAAGAACATTGACACCTACGACCGCGCTGCCTCGACCCACCATCAGAGTTAGGCAGACAGCCATCGCTCTGAAAAAAATTAAACATTTCATTTATACACCCCCATTTTTTTTGTAAAAAAAACTCAAAACCGACAGCTAAAATAAACTAAAAAGCAAAAAATATTATTTAGTAAAAAATATCTTATCAGATATTTATGAGTCGATGCCAGCCATTAAAAGGTTAAATGTGTTAATTTCGCTCTTTAGTTTATTTTTTAAATTCGGTTTTTTGTTTTTTACAAAACTTTATTGTATTTTACAATTTTTTGTATTAAGTCCTTAACAAAACGTAATCGTTTGAATCCAATTGATAATATATTATTATAGAAGTAATTTAAAATGTTAAATTATTAGTGGAACCCGGGCCTAGTTAAAAGTTAGCATACTTTATTCTGGTTCCGTAACCATGTCATAATGTCTTGCGCTCAATACGTCAATTTGAGAAACGATCTTTTGTAATTTTTCTCGTTTCTGGGAGTGCTGGTTTACGCCCCCAGTAATAAAATTGCTGTCTGGTACCTCGTAAGCTCCACGTTTGCCTACGAAATATGTTATGTAGTTTTTATTATCTTCTAATTCCTAACCTTTAAGGAGTTCTGTAGCTTTCATTATCAGATCAGCAACCTAAGCAATTGATTTAAAGACCCATATATCAGCATTGCGGTAGAAAATTATTGAAAAACATTTTAGTGCCTATAAAATTTGAGGATTGCCCTCGATTTCCCAGGGATCGCATCATCAGATTCAGTTTTGGTGATACTGGGACAAACTTGGAAGTATGCTTTCGAATAACAAAATAATTTTGAAATGCGGTCAAGAATAAGCGGACCATGCCGGTGGCGTCACAGTCATGCTCGCTATTTCAATAAAAGTTCATATTTTGACAGCTGTGGGTGTCGAAAAATCGCTATATCATATCGTGTTTTGTGGGTCATGCTAAGGGGAATTCAGTATTCGGATGATAAACATACTTGACATAAGTAGGGAATATGTCAACGCTGAAGCTGACGAGGAAGTTGAAGTTGATGATGCCAGACACGAACACGACGAAGAAGAGGGCCGTGAGGTACCACAGCGATGTGTTGTTTACCATGAGTCCTCCCACTCCGCATAAAACCTAAAACATAATTAATAATAAATTTTAGTTAAACATATGGGTTAAGTTTAAAAGTGCTCGGAAAATCTGGGTGTTCCCCTCACTCTCACCTGTAAGAATATGAGCAATTTCTTCTTCCTCACGTAGTTAACAAGGATGGATATAAAGGTGTTGAAAACGGCCAGTACCATGTAGACACTGAAGACCATGGTCATCGCGAACTCATTCAGGGCGCATTTGTCTTCCACCTGCAAATAATTAAGATAAGATAATAAGATAAGATAAAGTTTATTTGGTATCTATGCCTAAACTAAGTAAGTAATTACTTGTATCTCAGTTAGTTTTATAAATACTTTATTTATCAAACAGTAAAAAAGTAACCTTATACACTATACTATAATAATTATAAGAAGTATATGTATTTCCTGTAAGGCTGACAAAGGTGACTGAGTTGGTTGAGCAGCTTCTTTTTATCACCAGCTAATATGTAGTCCCGAAGCGGTGGCAGGGCTAAGTTATATTTTGGGACGTGTTTAAGTCCCCAGTGAAGGGCTTCTATAAGGTGTAAACTTATCAGTTAACTCTTTTCTAGGGGATGATTCTACTACTTAAATAGAACAAATTTTTCTATGGGACCAACTTCTAAATCGCAAAACAAAAAACCATTTCCCCATACAACGGCAGATCAGCTGAGATCAGTTTGTATAAAGATATGAAATATTTTTTTACGATTTCGAAGTTGGTCTCATACATAAAGTTTTTTTATTTGAGCAGTAGAACCACCTCCTAAAAAAGAGTTAGCTGATAAGTTTACACCTTATATACAGAATAAATAATTTCATACTGCGCTTGCAAAGCTTATTACAATAATTTTATTAGTTAAATGTTCTAAGATTGATACAAAATAAGAAAACAGACTATGATGTCCAACATAAGTCAAACACCTTTGGACGTAATAAAAGGACAAGAAAAATCTGTGAAGCAATTATTATAGGTATCTGTGAAGAATATTTCCGTGTTCAAACTCTATAAAACTCACGTTTGAACCGTTCGCCGATAGATGGCGTTGTTGCGAATTAGTCCGCGATTGTGAATCAATTTTCCATTTGTACAATCACAGTCTCGATGTTTACTTTTAAATATACTATACACCTTTAGATCAGGCTACACGGTGGTTTAATTTGATATCTTTCCCGTTGAAGCAGTTCCAGGACAACTTAGGGCATCCAACTTAACAATTTAATAAAATGGAAATGTTGAATGCGTTCCAGCATGTGACTCTCTATAGCTGGAAATAAGAAGATGTGTAAGTCACCTGGTCTGTCTCGATGTTTATAGTGACGTTCATGGTCTGGGTGGCATGGATACGTTGGCAGAGGGTAAGGCCTGTCTCGCCGCGCTCCACCGACCGCATGAAGCTGTCCACGATGAACGGCATCCACACCACGTACGGGTGTAAGCTGGACCAAACATTACATTTAAACCAAAAGTAAAGTTTTATAAAAAACCGGCCAAGTGCGAGTCAGACTCGCGCACGAAAGGTTCCGTACCATTATCTATAAAAACGGCAAAAAAATCACGTTTGTTGTATGGGAGCCCCCTTAAATATTTGTTGTTGATATAGCGGCAACAGGAATACATCATCTGTGAAAATTTCAACTCTCTAACTATCACCGTTCATAAGATACAGCTTGGTGACAGACAGACGGACAGCGAAGCCTTAGTAATAGGGTTCATCATCACCATCATTATCTTAGCCTATTGCAGTCCACCTCTGGACGTAAGCCTTCCCCAAAGAGCACCAAAAAACAAGATGTCCCACTTTCTTCATCCATCCACTGCCAGCCATCTTCCTAAGGTGGTCGGTCCATCGAGCTGGGTACGTCCTACGCTACGTTTACCTAGGCGTGGTCTCCACTCGAGAACAAGTTTATTAGGGGGTATATGCCCATACTCACTTCAAATTTTTTTGTTTCTTGTGATTTAATCATCATAATTCCTGACTCGGAACATGGGACCACCTCGGGAGTATACTTAAAAAAATAAGATTTTTTTAAATCGGTTCATAATTGACCGATTCGCGGTTTAAAGATCCTGCGGATAGTAGAACTTCAGGTCAGGTCATACCAAAGGTAAGTGATGACGAAGATGATGGACAAGAGTATGGTGTTCCTCAGGAGTGGCGGCTTGAACAGTGGCGTGGTCTGCATGAGCATGGACGCCCAGAAACCTTTCACGGCTTCCGGAGCGTTATCTTCGTTTAACGCCAGCGATTTTACCTTCAGACAAAACACTAATATTATGAAAAGACACCTTGCTTATTTTTTATTTTATTTTTATTTTATTTGTTGTTTACTTATGAGTAGTTTGTAAGAAAGAGCGTGAGGTCAAATTGTACTTTTGAATTATTTTAAAAACAATTTTGAATTTTTAAATGCATGAGGTGTATTTATGTTCAGATAACAAAAACCATTAACCGCACGTCCTTGTTTTTTTTTTCAAGTAACGCAAAATAGCTAAATATATGACATTACAAAATTTTTGATTTCTTACAAATGGGACTAGAAAATAAACGCATATTTTACCACCATGCCTCCGATTTACTTATTATTGTTAAACCGTGGAAATCTGTTATTAGCTGTATATTTTAAGAAACTAAAAAGTATATTTAAACATAATTGTATCGCCGTTGATTTCCTAAATAAATTTTTTAAAAAAATCAGCGTTTATGAGTTTTGAATAATCAATAATGTTTTGCATTTACTTAAATAAATATTTTGTTTAGTATATTACTTATGTAAATCCACTACTTGTTTTCAAAAAGGGGTGAATTTAATTAACGAACGGTTATAATAAAATGATTATGTGTTAAATTATTAATTACGATAGTAAAAGGACATGTCGAGGTTGTTTTCAATGATCGCCAAGCAAAGAATAAAGGACTTTATAGCAGTCTGTGTCTATACTTACGGGATACTCCTCGCCGCTCTTCCCATTATTGATAACAAACATGGTCTTCAAGACATCCAATGCTTCATCCTCTTTTCCCACACTTAATAAGAACTTGGGACTCTCAACGGCGAAGATGAGGCCGATAGCACTGATGGCACACGGCGAGCAGAAGATTATGTTCAGGAGCCGCCAAGAGTTGAAGTAGATACCAAGAGCTGGTATGTAGTAGGAGAACTTGAGGGGCAGTACTGGGATGGCAATGACTGTGAACAAGATTTCAGAGTAAAATAAATAGTAGACATCACATTAATTGCTCTGATCTTAAGGTTAGGTTAGGTTTGGTAATATCTATGCCACAAGGTGTGTAGCTAAAACACCTTGTGGCATAGATATTAGATAGATATATATGTGGTATAGATATTCTAATTTTAGAAGATAGAGGAGAAGCTAATAAAAGTGCGTTAAAAAGAAAATGAAAAAAAAATGAAAATCATATAATATGTAACAAAAGTTTGGTTACAAGAATAGGTTGGCCATCTTCTTTTAACTGCGAGAACACTTGTGCCAGAAAGGCCGCTCTCATAGCATTGTACTTATAGAACCCTATAAACCGTTTACAAATCTGTTAACAGAAATTAAGTAGGGGGCTTAAGAATTAAAATTGTATCATTTACCAGCCATAGCCCCATTGCAGCAGAAGAAGACAGTTCCAGTGAGCAGAAGCAGGGTAGACCGCTTCGCTTCGGGGTTGCACTCGCTCAACAGGGTGAAAGCCAAAGCGAAGGCTCCTGCCACACTGAAAACGACAACTTGAGGTAAATAACTACCGATATTTTTGTCATCATCGTCAGATTTTGTAACATACACTGGACATAGGCCTTTCATAGGAGAAACATAGGGTATATAAAAACCAATAAAATCATTTTTTTTAAATAGGCTCTATAAAAGCGCTTTTACATGTCCCTTTTTTTCCCTTTCACTGCTTAGGGATAATTCCGAGAATAAGCAGCGCAAGAAACTTAATTTGGATACAGTTTAAACAATATTAATTTGAATTATTAAATAACACAGTTTTATATAATATTCTATAGGGGATGCTTATGTAAAACAGTGGACGTCCAAACGCTGGTGATAAAGATGATGTTAAAAGGAACCTTCTGCCTACATCTAAAGCTGTGACCTTCTGGGTCCATATACAGCCATAATTCTAAGACCTAGCTAGGTAAAACAATCAATGATTAGGAAGTTTATTTTTAAATCTGTAAACATTACGACAGTTTTTTTGTATGGCTTCAGAATTGTGTTTTAATTACAAGTTTTCCTGCAAAAGGATACAGGGGACAATAAGACAGTTAAGAAACAAAGAAACAAAGAAACAACCAAGACTAATACTTACGTTCCAGAAGACACGAGTTTGAACGCGCTGAACGTGATCCAGTTGGGCGAGAACGTGGCAGCAGCGCCAGCCACCAAGCTGAGCGTCATGGACAACAGCAGCACCTTCCTGCGGCCGCGCGTGTCGGCCAGGTAGCCCCAGATGTGGGAGGTTGCGATGACACCTGCAAGGGTTTAGAGGAACAAACAGAGTGTACAAAAGAATAGGACACTCTTCAAAACCACGTGATCAGCTGCTCATATAGGTAGAACTACTTTTCCTATGGGAGCAACATCGAAAAGGTGTTTTTTTCTTTCAAATTCTCCATACATTATCATCGAGCAATGCGAGTAAGTTTATATGGAACAGCAAAAATAAGTAGGTATTCGATTTCAATGTTGTTTATCGGAAAAGTTGTTGTATATGACCTGGTGATCAAATGGTTGTCCTTTTCTTTTGTACACCCTGTATAGGGTTTTGTAATCCAACGTTTGCGTCCATGCAAAAAGCAATATTACTCGTATCCCCAATTTTCGCTATCTGAAGGCGCTGCGATTATCGTAACAGCTTTGTTTCCGTATTTAAATGAAATTTTGTGTGATATTGATACCAACACGCGTCGAGTCGCTAATTTAGGGGCTAGAACTAAATCTGCAGAGCAAAAAGACGGGGTAGGCTTACTCTGATCATCTCTGATAATCACTAATTATGTATCATTATGTAAAAATCAACGGTTTCCACAGATTCCTTTTCATTTTCTCCCGAGAGAAGCGTAAACAATGAGGCAAGAACTATAGTCAGCTGACATACTTCCAGATTCAAGGCGCAGTACAAAAGACTGCAAGTGCCGCTGCAATGGCGTTCGGAACATTTGACATACAAATGCGTGGCTTAACCAACCAATAGAGTGAGCTTGCAGTTGGCTGCAACTAGTTGCACTTACTGCGCTGTGTAGTTCAGAATACTTCATTCAACATTGCTCTAGAGACAGAATATAAAAGTTTTGGAAATACAGAAGATAAGCTTAACACAATGCGCCCTTGACCAACGGACATAGAATACACCCCCAAGGACACAAATGAAATTTGGGAATACGCTGGGACAGTTCTAGAACAAGCGCTGCAGCGTTCAGAGATTTAGTATCCATGAACGATGTCTATCTGTACGTTGGTCTAACGATATAGTATGAAACTTAACTTGTTAATAGGTGTTGTGGAATAGATTTCTTTAAATGTCACTGCTACTAGGTTCTCTTCGCCATACAATACTCTTACAATATTATGAAGAGGAAAAGCTAGGTAGATGAGGTTTTCAACATTGCACAAGTTTACAAACGTGTGTGATGATGACATTAATTTGATCTCATAATGTTCTATTGTTTACTTTTGTAAAAGATAAGGGTATGTATCTTATCAGTTACTCACTGAGAAAATGCCCAGTCACGGTCATGGTTATTTTACATACGTTTTTAAATTTATTACGACAGTATCACAGGGCGTTAAATCATTTTAAATGTATGCCCTGTTAAGTGTTCTAATGGGATTTTTAAACGAACCTTTAGCTTAGTCGTGTACAAAAGATGATAAAAATTAAGACTCTCTTATCGCCTGTATTCATTGCTCTAATTTGGCAGTAGTAGCACAGTTTCATAAAGTACTTAGGAAATTGTGATTTATGTTCAGGAATATAAGTCACAATGTTCTATGGTCAAATTATTAGCTATTTATATCCGGAAAAGTTTGCGTATTAACGTGTTTATGTTTTGCTTCTTATCTGGCACGTAATTCGATATTATACTTTATACTATATTCGTCAAATTTTCTGCGTCTTAGGGTTCCGAATTGTAAATGAAAAACCAAACCCTTTGCTGTCCTGGGTCGTGTGTCCGGTTTTAAATCAATCAATACCCCCTATTTTGCATAAAACGGGTAGCGATGTTAAGGTACCAACGGTTTATTCTGGGCCCTTCTTCATAACTGTCATCCGCATATTATAAGAAATCAGAATCAAAATTTTATTTGCTAAAAAATAGTGGTAACAGTTGGTCTTATAATTAGAAATAATGTCATGTAATTCAGCACCTTTACTTTAAAATCTGTCAGATCTTTAAACTAAAAGTTAGAACGCTTGCTGAGAGCTGGTGGTCCCAAGCTCACAGACGCTGGCAGGGACCAGGTAGGCCACGGAGAACAGCTCGGACGCCATTCCCATGATATGATGCTATCGTTATAATAACAGTTCACCAATAAGAGGCATCGCAGCCATAAGCCCTTGCTGGGAGCTAAAGGTCCCGAGCTCACAGGCGCTAGTGGGGACCAGATAGGCCACGGAGTACAGCTCGGGCGCCATTACCAAGATGATGCTGCTGTGATAATAACAGCTCACCAATAAGAGGCATCGCAGCCATGAGCCCTTGCTGGGAGCTAGAGGTCCCGAGCTCACAGGCACTGGCGGGGACCAGGTAGGCCACGGAGAACAGCTCGGACGCCATTCCCATGATGATGCTGCCGCACAGCAGGCAGGTTAGGAAGTTGAACTTGCCGTAGCCTGAAATTTTAAATATAAATTTTACTAAAGGAAATTTTAGAAGCTGCATTTATTTTCGACAGTCTTGTTGATATAGTTACATTCTGATATTTTTTTATTGTTTTTGTATGCTCTTAGGTTAGGAAAATTATTGTAACGATGCAAAAAAATAATATACCTATATAAAGAGTTGCGTAACAAGTTTGGCAACGGGACCACTTATACACGACCCAAAATATAACTTAGCCCTACCACCGCTTCAGGACTAAGGTTAAACCGGGATTGACGCCCCGGTAGATGCCCCGATTGTAATTACTGTAGTTTTGAAAATACATAGCGTGTTATTTTATTCATCTATCGAGAGACTCTCTAACGTACAAGTACACTCGTACGTCTTTGTTACCACCGCTTCAGGACTAAGGTTAAACCGGGATTGACGCCCCAGTGGTATAGATGCCCCGCTTGTAATTAATCTACTTTCGAAAATACATAGCGTGTTATATTATTCATCTATCAAGAGACTCTCTAACGTACACGTACACTCGTACGTCTTTGTACGTCTGTTCGTCCGACCTATACCTATCGGATTTGTCCTTCCTATATCCCTGATTTTAGCTTTTAAACCCTTAAGGAATCAAGTTTTTTTTTTAGAAAATCTGTTCATGGCTTGAATTATCCTGAATTTAATGTAATAAAAACACCGTTCATACGTCGGCAGTTGGCACTGAATCCTCGATGCGAAAACCAGACTCGGACTTGGCCGGTTTTTTATGTGACCGTCAAACTATTAATATACTTATCAGTTATTTTTTAATTATTACCCTAACTTTAAAACAGTTTTATTTAATTACTTAATAAAGTATAATTATTATATCATTCTGACATCGTGATAATAGCAAATTAAACATTGCTAGAGATTACCGATATAACGTCGACATCATTGTGCTGATATTACGACATATTAATTAAAATCTTGCAAGCAGTTTCTCCATACTATTTATTGAATGTATTGTGTTAAGGTAATAACTAAGATGTTACGTGGTTTAATCTATCAAAAAATGTTTTTTTCCAAATTTAATAGTTTGTTATATTGTTTTAAACTTTCAAGGTCACTAACATTAGAATAGTTTGTTACGGGATTGCTACCATATACCTTATTTTTGAGTTCCCGATATTTCGGCACTGTTGCAAGCACCATGATCACGGAGTTACTCCGAGTTACATGGTAGCAATCCCGTAACAAACTATTTTCATAGTTTGTTGTTTCAGAAGTTGAGTTACCTTAACTTACAAAAATGGCGTAGATCTGATAACTTTTTTTAACCTAGTAGCAAAAAGGATTAATAATATAGACGTGCCTGCGTGTCTGTTCGTCTGTATGTACATCGTTTTTTTCCAAAAAGACAGTCCGATTCAAGTTTATCTATGGTGGTTCTTGACCCAGTCAGCAGAAGATTAATATCAGTAGGAACTTTTTTTTTGGTGAAATACAACAGACTGAGATACAGTCTGTTGTAAAATGAAAAATTACATACCCACTCTTACACTCGTCGTACAACTAAAACGCATTTTTGTGTCTTGTGGGAATTGTGTTATCTATAATATTACCGCGCCTCAATTCTTTCTAAAATGACTAAATTGCCAAAAATCTTGGATATGAAAATCAAATTATCAGAATACCTGTTACTTAAATCTAAAAACTAAAAATAACTAAACATAATAAATTAAAATATTTGATTTTTGTTAAAGAACTCCCTTGTATTCAAATAAACTCAAAAAAGTGACTATTTTTGTATAAATTGCAATATTTCTCTCAAACGGTGTGCCGTTAGAGAGAAATATTGCAATTTATAAAAAAATCGTTACTATTGTTAAACAAAACAAGATTGTGCATAGTTGTTGAAATTGAATTAGGAGTTTTATTTGATTATTTTTGTTATTGGCATTAATAATAACATGTTTTTTCGATTTTAGAGGTCATTCGCACGCGCGAAATTGTATGGCCGTCATCAAGCGTGTTAATGCTTAACTTAAGTAATCCTATCTATGGTATAGTAAATAAATAAATAAATATTGGACAACATCACATACATTGCTCTGATCCTAAGGTAAGTAGCTAAAGCACTTGTGTTATAGAAATCAGAAACAACGACGGTACCACAACACCCAGACCCGAGCCAATATAGAAAAGTTCGTTTTCTACATTGACCCGACCGGGGATCGAACCCGGAACCTCAGAGATGGCGTTGCCATTTAAAGTAAAGTATGGTGACCCTGGACCCAGGATACGCATTTAAGAATTTTTCGAGTAAAAGGAAGGAGTTTATTTTTCTTTTACGGTTTTCATTATTAATTTACCGGGTATGTAAATTAAGAAAGACATAAAAATCATTTTTACTATCATGTGCACTTCAATAGTCAAGTAATTCTGATTTAAAATCGCCTTAATAGGCCCACAAATTAATCTGACTTTACTTAAATAAAATTATATGATTTGATAAAATAGCCACATAACCTGTCAAGTTCAGCGCATCCTCAAAAGGCACTCTCTCTAATTTCGGCATTTTGTCAAAACAAAACCCTCACCAACACTTAAACTCACTACTTATAAACTACCGACTAATATTGGTACAGAGTGTCAACTCCGTATCTCATCTTGCAATAAACGTTTTTAACTAACCGTTATCTATGTGGGTAAATAGTAGCACATAATGTAAACATTACATAATGGAAATAAGCACAGTCTCTACCTGTTTTGTGTGGTGGCATAATGGCATTGCCTGATTTTTAGGGTTTCGTACAAAAAAAGAAAAACGGAACCCTTAAAGGATCACTCGTGCGTTTGTCTGTTCGTCCAATTTAAGTGGAGGAAGACGGAAATTGACTATTCAGCCTGATCTCCGAAACAACTGAGCATAAATTTTTGAAAAAAATACAAAATATGTTCATTGCATTGCTTGCAGATTACAGGAAAACCCTATAAGAATTCTATCAATTGAAAATAAAGTGGCAAGGCGTGCGCCTTTGACTTTGGCATTGTACGGAACCTTCTCCACGTGAGTTCAACTCGTACTTGGCCGTTTGTTTTTATTTTAAATCCTTGTTGTTTTTAATAGTCATATAGTCACTACGAAAAAAAAGACTTCAGTTTGATTCAATTCATCGGTGATCACGACGCTTGCAACAATGTTCAAATGTCGGAAACTCATATTAAAGTACACGGTTTAATCCCGAATAAAGGTCAAAGGACACGTCTAGATTTTTTTAAACATTTCCAATCAAGAATCGTTTACTATGACCTAAATTAGATATTTTAAATATTTAACCAGATCCGGTGGCTGTAATATAATTTGTTTTGTTATGTAAAAACGTGAACAATTGTGTCACGTGTGAAACGTTAAGACAATGGCAGAGTGTTTAAATAAACTAATTACCCAGAAGTATTTAATCATTTATAGCACGAACTGAAAGATGCGTGGTTTTAGGCCTCCCACCCAGGTGAAGGTTGCGGGAAGCCGCTGGATGCAAGGGGCGTATTTACCATAGGGCCCAGAGGGCCATGGCTCGGGGTACCAGGCTGCAAGGGGTGGCGAGGCGGCCTTCACTTTGCGCCTTTTTTGTTATAATAGATGTATAGAGGTTGACTTTTTATCACCATCAAACCTTTTGAGAAGACTCCCGTGATACAAACAAACAACTCTTTCTATCGGACCAACTCTCTAACTGCATAAAAAAATCAGCTGTTCCATACAAAATATCAATATTCATTCGACCAAAATGTATGGAACAGCTGTTTTTTTTTGCAGTGATAGAAAAGTCAACCTGTATATAGCATATGGTTTGATAGAAATAAAAAAATGCTTTGTTATATCATTTATTCTTATTTAATCTTCAAAAAGCATAAGTGGTTGGTGTTTTGTTTTTGACATTTTGCACACGTTTAAAAAAGAAATACATCCTACAAATATCTCAGCAAATAATTATGTATGAAACGCAAAACGCGAGTAAGATAAGCAAGGCGATAGCATGGTTTGAATTATTTCACTTGTCATCATTACGTATTAGTACTGAAGTTATCAGTAATTTGCTTTAGCATTAACAATAATTTATAAAGTTTCCTGTTTAAAAACATAGTTTTGTCATTCGCTTTACGACTTCTTACTCTGTACTTACTTACAAAACCGCCGCTTTCAACCGCCCATCTGAAAGTCTTTGAGGGACTATGTTCAGCAGTGGACGTCCTATGGCTGAAGCGATGATGATGATGATGACTTCAATCTTGCCTTGATTTTTTCTTCCTCAAGGTTCCATACCAGAAAATCAGGTATTTACTTGCGCATCTTAGGTTAAGATTAGCTAATTTAATCCAAACTATCTATCATTGCTAGATACCTCGCAGTCATGCATGGTTTTAGCACTCAAGAGGCTTCAACCACCATATTTCCTCGGGATATACAGCCTCATGACCGACGCATTCTATGTAGTGTCATAGTGTGTGTCTTTGACCTTATTGACCCCCGACAAAGAACTATTAAGCACCTTTGTAAGGCGGTCGAAGAAGGCTTCACCAACAGACTTGTTGGTGAAACCTTCTTCGACCTACTTGTTTTACGTCCGATGCCCTCATTCCTATTCTCTATGAGACTGTGTCATACCCAGATACCGGTATGTATCAGTTTCGGAATTTTTTGCAGTTGGACGACACTAAGGTCAACCTCCTGCGATTGAGTCACATCGATAACCACACACTTATCAAACAGCAACTCTATTCTCACCATACCAACCATACCATACCAAAGTGCTGAAAAATCTCGTCTTATTCGTATTGCGGTGATACTCATAATATTTGTTTGTTTTATTAATTGCAATTGGATTGCAATTATTTGTGTTATCAGTGATGACATACGAAACAGAAACGTGACCTCTTACTATGGGGCTTATAAGGAAGCTCAAAATTGCACAGCGCGCTATAGAAAGAGGTCTGTTCGGTATTTCTTTACGATATCAAATCCGAAATTAGAAGATCCGTGAACGAATAAAAGTCGCTGACATAGCAAGACGGATTAGCAAGCTAAAGTGGCAGTGGGTGGGGCACATAACACGTAGAACTGACGGCCGATGGGGAAGAAAGCTTCTGGAATTGAGGCCAGGTGCCGGCAAGCACAGCGTGGGACTCACACCCACAAGGTGGACAGACGAGACCTTCGCGTACCTAGTAAAGGTTGCAGAAGGCCGCTGGATGCAGATCGCTTCCGACCGGCCAATAAGAAAGTCACTGGAGGAAGCCTATGTTCGGCAGTGGATGTCCTGTGGCAGAAATTATGATGATGATGATTAATTGCAATTGCGACATGCTGGTTACCCACATCTTAGCTATATTAAATCGAACCCACGTCATATCGCACGCCGGGCGAGTGCTTTTTCTAACTAACCCAGTGGGGGCCTGCCCACTTGACACTTTATCAGTAACTAGCATTTGCCCGCGGCTACGCTCGCGCTAATCTAGGTTTAAAAATAAGGGACAATATTAACTTTAATGTAATGGACAAATTCTACGGAACGCTCATAATGTGACTTTTTTAGGATTAATCGTGGATCCTACATTTAGTTGGAAATATCAAATAGATAAGCTATGTAATAAAATAAATGGGTTTGCTTTTGCTCTTCATAAACTGACAAGGGTTGCAAATGTTAGTACAGCCATTACTGCTTATTATGCCTATGTCTAAATAAACTGTATAAATAAACTGTTTGTTGCACAAAAACGCTGTATAAGAGCCATATGTAACATAGCACCAGACATATCTAGCTTACCATATTTTCAATCTCTTCAAATATTACCCCTACCATGTCTCTATATATTTGAAGTGGCACTCTTTGTTAAACGTAATCCTACTAAGTTCAAACAGGCGAAGGATATTTATCAGCGATCAACTAGAAATTGTCACAGATTAGTCCTAGACATCATTCCAAAAACCCGAAGGTTTCACAAAAATTGTTATGCGATGTGCAAAACCATCATCAATAAAATTCCAAACAGCTTTAAAGATTTGCCTGTAAATCAATTTAAATTCCTGTTGCGTACATGGTTGCTAGATAAGGCATTCTACTCAATCGAGGATTTCATTAAACATAAGGAACCTTAATTATTGTCGATGCAGTCTAATTTATTAATAATTTTGTAAAAAATGACACACGATTTAAATTTCTGCTCTTGACATTTTAAGCAAATCAATGTTTTGACTTTTAACTGACTGTATTATTATTTTTTTCTCCATATCTGTCATAATTATTTAAGTATTTGCATGCTATCTTATATGGCTAAATAGGTCAAAGCTCTATTTCTCAATGTTTTTTATGACCACATGTCTATGTAATGTACCCTATTTATGAGCAAATAAAAATTTGAACTTGAATTGAATTTGAATTTAAACGTAATCCAATTACAATATTAAAATAAAACTTGACACACACAACTAAACCGTAAAAATAATATTTTTAAGCAAATCGTTAAAGTTTTATTACGTACGTATTATAAAGGTTTTAGCGCAAGACATCGACGCACTTTTTATAAGTCTGATAACATAAAAATATAGCGCGTTTTAGTAGAGAATTAGTAATAACACGAAATAAGTTGCAGTACATATTTTTTACAAATACAAAATTGAAACCCATTTTAAGTATTGTAATTGAGAAAACTCTAATTGAGTAAGGCTCCAACTATAAGCCTAAATATTTAATAATAAATTCAGTGATTTTAATTTTTCAAAAATTACTTCTACTTCAAATACAAAATTAAGTCCCCTTTTTTACCCCCTTAAGGGTTGAAATTCCAAAATCATCAATATACTAAGCGTGAGCCTCCAACCATAATAATTTCAGTGATTTTTACTTTGAAAACGACGGACTTTACTCAATACACAACTTCATCCCCCTTTTTACCCCATCGGGTGTGTATTTATCAAAAACGCTGAGACACGTATTAACTCATTTTCATACGTCAGCCTAAACACAAAATTTGGAGATCCTAACTTCAAAACTGACGGATTTTCATACAAACTTTCACCCCCTATTTTACCCCCTTAAGGGTGAAATTTCCAAAAATCCTTCCTTAGTGGATGCCTACACTGTATAAGGTATCTATGTGCAAAATTTCAAGTCTCTAGGTTCAGCGGTCTGGGCTGTGCGTTGATAAACCATCAATCAGTTTAGAATTTTATATAGTAGATATTACTTGTTATTTTAGTGTATTCAACAAAGTTATCTCAAAATAGTTGTGCTACAATTTTAAATATTTAATTAGGCTTCTAAGATACGACTCTACCGTAATGATAATAATGTAAGAATTTGCGTAGATAAATGAAAAATAAATATTGCGTGAGTTTTGCTGCGTTGGTACCATCATTTCTGCTTATTTTTCTTTGCTGGGTTTGATGATTAATAACCTTAAGAAATTAACTTTTCGTTTATAGTTGTGTTTCTATACTAACATAAGATTTTGAAAAGTGACGTCACGAACTTTACGACCCCTCCCACCCCTTGTCACATAATCACAAAGTTGCAGAAAGCTGTCTTTAAAAACGACATTAGATATCGAGACATTACCGCTAATTAGGTCATTAGATTTAAAGTCGTTGCACAAAACTACATAAACAGATTAGAGATCGCTTCTAGCGATAAGACCGCCTAAATTGTACTATTCTAAATGTATTTTCTTTTTTTGTACTGTTTGTTTTGTGTGGTGTGCAATAAAGAGTATCTATCTATCTAAACATCCTTTAGTGGTCCTTTAACTAAAGACTATATAATGCCGATGTCGTAGCCCGATCTTAAAATTAAACACTTCATGATGTGGCCGGCCATTTCATAAAATGGTCGTATTTCATAAAACGGTCAAACAAAACTGGTCATATCGTTTAAACGTCAATGTTTGATGATATGTCAATCAACGTTTGGCCATATTATTAAAATAGGTATAAATACATTTACTAGTTACTGGAATTCGTTTAATATGAATTTTGGGCAATAGATAAATAAAACATTATAAATATTTGTAATTATGAAAGGAAACTCATAAATAAAAAGATTTGAATAACCTAACTAGCCTCCAAATTACGTGTCGAACTCCGTTGCGCCTTTTTTTCGAGTGATTTTCATAAAAATCACATAGCTTGATGTCTTAACCATAATTCGCTGCAATTTAATTTTCTATTTACACTTATTATTCACTTTCACAATTCACAAGAACAGAGTAATAATTGTCCGCTGCCATGTTGTAACACAATAACAAAGCGACATCAGCGCCTCTACCGGTGGATAGTTTTACGATATTACCACCAACGTTTGGCCATTTCATGAAGTAGTTGGTCATATCGTCAAACGCTGACTGATTCATTGATCTGGCCTATCAACATCATGATGTGGCCAGCGGGTACTGTGCCGCATCATGAAAAACGACCATTTTATGAAATGGTTGGCCACATCATGAAGTGATTAATTCTAAGATTGGGCCACGACACCGACATTATTAAATGCTGCAAGTCAAAAAAATAATTTTGAATGAAGTGAGTGAATGGTTGCGTTTTGTTACTGTGTTTTGTCATAGAACATGCATTGTCAAAGAATGGGTTTGCAAAAATAAAACGTATGAAAACGTCAAATGTCCTATTTCAAAATCAATCAATTGTCAAATGAAAAAATCTGAAATTGGCGGAATTTGGTGCGAGTTGTAGTATTGTGTTGAAACTTACCTGCTCTATCTCATCTACATTTAAAATGGCACAACAGCAAATGCTAAAACAAGGGGCAAGCTACACTCAAGAACAAAAATCATTAGTACTGGATCTTGATGTAGGTAATGAGTATTCAAATAAATAGTATCCACAGTCACACCAATTTATAATTATAAACTGTGTTAACTTTCCTTTTTTACTTGGATATTGATCTTTATCATTATAATTTTACAGATACAAGCACATAGTAGAGTGCAAAAGAACGGGGGGCAAGTACATACATTGAGATGAAGCGAGAGGCACGGAATGCTATCACAATAGCATACAATATAGAAAAGGTCGTTTTCTACATGGACTCGACCGGAAATCGAAAACTGTTATCCTGACACATACAGAGACTGCAAATTTTGCCTAAGAAAAGGGAATATAATCTAAAATTGGAAATATTAAAAAATAAAGTAAAATAGCCGAATACAATTTTGAATAATAATGTTTTAATTTTGTCTGTAAGATAATATTTTCAGATAGCAATAAAATATTTGTATAAGGGTAATGTTTTGTTTTTTATTTACAATAGGCTTCTAAATAAAGGCCCTTTATTACTTAATTTATAAGTTTAGGTATTTCATGTTTCTATAAAGTATATTTTTATAATCATAAATAAAACAATAATAAGTTGTGAGTACCATTTACGAGTAGTTGGTGAGTTAATTTCATTTTAATTTAAAAAAATAGTTATGGAAAAATTTTATTTATGAGAAACATTGAGGTATAATGTACTAGCGTACCTACACCACAATGATGAGAAAACACTATTTACAATAAATTGCAGCCCGGACAGACTTCTGAACGGTCTGTAAACTCGAGTGGACGTAATGGTTATCATCTCCATCATTATCAATTTCTATGTCAATAGGAGGTTGCACCTCGTCTTGTTCTATACACGTAATATGCATACCACACATGCAACAATTACTTGCAGGACTGTTGATGTTTTGTTTAGCGTAATACCATTTTCAATTCATGGGCAACAGCGTACCCCAAAGCATCTTTCTACTGTATTTCGGGTTGCAATGTGACTTTTGTTATATGCTTCTTCTGAATTATTTTGAGGACGCAGAAAGCACGACGCCTAGCGACGACGCGAGCCCCTAAAATTACACGAAAAAGCTTAAATTGTTTTCTTTTTTTCTTTATAGAGTTTGTTTAAACAACGCTGCTAAAGTGTACTGTTATTTAATATATTTTGTAAATTCAATTGTCTTGCCTTTCTGTACAATTTAATTTGATTATTACAACATATATTTGCACACACAACTCCTGGTAAGTAGAATATGAAGTATTGAGACTGATTTTACCTAACATCTTATTCTGCAAATAAAGATTTTGACATTGACTTTCGAACTTCGTTATCGCTTCGTTATGTTACTTTAACGACTCTGATGGCGACATCTCACAGAATTTTGTGGAAAGTAAATGTTACACTTATTATATAGTAAATTGATTGTCATTCGGCATTACTTACAAGTAGCAAAAAATTATACGAAATGCTACTAATATGACAGTATGAGAGCTGATCATGAAACTGATAGAAGGGTCAAAAATTATTTTTGTGTTGTGTGCGTTACAAGAAATACAAACTGAAAAAATATTTCTGTAATAGGTATAAGTTGAAACATGGACAAATAATTTTGAAGGCGTTTTAAATGTTGGGCGTATCCGAGCGCATTATAAAAGCGTTTTGACTGACCCAAACGGTAAATCAAACCCGGAGTCCCGGATTCTTTGCAGTCCGGGATAATTCTACTGAAAATAAATTAATTATGTAGGTACCATAATGTCATAATCATTTTACAAATAAATTACTTACATTATTAATCCTACTTATATTTTCATAGCATTGTCGATGAAACGCAACTGGCATTTAGGTACGCTTATTTTTATAAGGCGTAGTAGATAATGTAGATAATACCTATTCTATTGTAGATTTTTTTATAAAAATTTTCTACCGCGTTTTTAAAACTTCACATTTTTAACTTAAACAAAACTTTTATTAAAGACCTTAAAATAAGCTATCAATCTTTCATTTACTATTTCACAAAATTCTTCATAGATTTTTAGATATTTGATAAAGTACAAAATATCCCTAGATTATGTTGGTGTTTGTTTTTTACCCGATTATGACGAAGCCAAAAGGAAGGGTAATGATTTTGGCAGTCTATGTATGTATGTGTTTTAAATGTTCCAACATTAATGATTCGTAATAATGGCCCGGGTGGCATGCTATATACTATAAATTATAGCATAATTTTATATGACGGAATTTAAACTTCAGATTCTAACGAAATTAAACTGTGATAATCATCACGTATTTGGTATCAAAGGTATTGGCGAGATTACAAATATAAATATCATTATTGTTTAAGTCAAAACATATCTTTAAAATACGGTCGTACATTTCGCGCGTTCCAAATCGTAGTCGAAACTTTATTATTTTATAAGCTTCTTCTTCTTCTTTGCGGGTCGACTCACTCAGGCTTTTATACAGGCTGTCCAAAAGAATAGGACACTCCTTAAAACTACGTGATCAGCTGGTCATATACAACAACTTTTTCTATGGGAGCAACATCGAAATCGATATTTTTTTTCAGCTTCTCCATACAAACCTACTCGCATACCTCGATGAAAATGTATGGAACATCTGAAAATAAAATCACGATTTCGATGTTGCGCCCATAGGAAAAGTTGTTGTATATGACCAGCTGATCACGTGGTTTTAAGGAGTGTCCCATTCTTTTGTACACCCTGTATATATGAGGACCAAAACTCAGCCACCGATATAGCGCTATCGGTGGCCTTGTAAAGATCCTCGCGTGTGCAGGTGTAGGGTCACGCAGGACATGGCAGGAGATGTGCCATTGTCTGGGGGGAAATGCCTCATAGACATGCGCTCTCCAAGCTGTAACCCCACTTGTGCATGTTCTCCTTGCTTCGGCCTACTTAGGTCCGTAGTCTATTTAGGGACTTCCAGGTTATAAGCACTATGATGACATAATTTGAAACTTAGTAAGTGTGTGACGGATAAACATTTTTAAATACGTTTATTAAGACAGGTTCGAATGCTCATGCTCATAACACATTAATTTATTTGATCTTGGTTCTTACGTCGGCCTATTTAATGATTGTAGTCCGAAGCGCGAATTACTATCAAGATTATTTATTCAATTTGATCACCATGTGATTTTATTTTCTGTGACGTCTCACCATCAACATTATTTCAGCCACTAGACGTCCACTGCTGAAGATAGGACCTCCGGTGACTTTCATATTGGCCGTTGGGAAGCGTCCTGCATCCAGCGGCTTCCTGCAACCTTTAGCAGGTCGTCTGTCCACCTTGTAGGTGGACATCCCACGCTGCGCTTGCCGGTACGTAGCCTACATTCCAGAACCTTTCTCAAATTCTCACCGTCTAGCTCTAAAACCAATGGAAATCACCGTATAGATAACGTAAAGTCAGGGCGGGTAGCTAGTGGTGTAATAAATTAATAAACGACCCACTTTCATAACAACATCGTATCGCAAAGGCAACAACATAACAAGCTATAAGGAGCCATAGTAATTTATACAATGCACCTTCCGCCGTAGTCCAGTCGGAAGTGCTTTGTGATAGATAACTTGCTAGGGTTGTCACTACTCCTAGGAGTTTTAATTGACTCAGAAACCAATTTTTTTTTTCATTTTATGCCTCTCTAAACGAACAAAAGTCGCTGACGGAACCCTAATAATGTTAGAAAGCAAAAGTGATAAATGTAAGGAATTAATACCTTTGAGTTCATGATTATTCATAAAATATTGAAAAACAATTTCGAAAAAATATCATCATCATGTCAGATATTTAACGTCTACTGCTGAACGTGGGCCGCTAGTTAATTCGAGGTTGGCTGATTGGAAGCGGCTTTCGTTCAGTGTCTTTCTTGTGGGTGGGCACCCTACGTTGCAATTGCGTACGTGGCCTACAAATCCTACAATATAGAACCTTTCTGTCCCATCGGCCATCACTTTTGCTTGCTAACATTATCTAATATCATAAACACCAACGTTTGTTCTACAAGTTTTAAAACTCAATAAATTAATTAAAAATGATTTTCCAAGCTTATATTGTACTGTCATGACATTTGTAAGTCTACGTAAAATTAGGTTGATATTTATTTTTGTATGAAAGTAAAATGTGTCAAATTATCAAAAGTCGTAGAACGAATGTGTTGATGATGATGTTAGCTATCTAGTCGTGCGAGGTTATTGATTTTTTCAAATAACCCTGATTATTAAAAAACCGTTACAATGGATTACTATAAGAGTTTTTTTTTTTCAAATTTTAATACTCCTCATAGAAAAACTGCTATTTGCAGCAGTGACAGCCCTCGAAGTGAGGTAGCTATCATCACGACTGACCTCCACCGACATGATCTGACCCTACACAGTGAGCATGGACGTGACATAGAGTAGGTTGAAATGTTGGCGTAGACATGACAAAAGTTAGCTGCAGGACAAGAAGAGATTTTTGTTAATTCTTCATTATCATCGTTTAAAATATATTCACTTTAATAAAAGAAATGTATGTGTAGAAAACCTTATTTATTATTATGTTTGCTACCATACAGGGTGTACAAAAGAATGGGACACTCCTTAAAACCACGTGATCAGCTGGCAATATACGACAACTTTTCCAATGGGAGCAACATCGAAATCGTGATTTTATTTTCAGATGCTCTATACATTATCATCGAGGTATGCGAGTAAGTTTGAATGGAGCATCTGAAAATAAAATCACGATTTCGATATTGCTCCCATAGAAAAAGTTGTTGTATATGACCAGCTGATCTTGTGGTTTTAATGAGTGTTCTATTCTCTTGTACATCCTGTATAAACGAAGAGATTTTATACCTACTCGTAGTAAGTATGTCTGTCGAAAGGATATTTTTTTAAAGTCCGCACCCGAGAAAACTGTTCTTGACTTAGCACCAAATTATTTTTAACGCCAACTGACAAGGTATTATTGCTTATTTAAAACGTTATTAACTTAGCTACCCAATAATCGAGCCACATGTGGCTGACAGAATACTTAATAGTACAAGTAGTAACAACGGTATAATATAAGGTCCGATTTTATTAGTGTTCATCCTGTTAACCTGTGACTATATAGGTGAAAAGCAATCGTAAAAACCAACTTTCAAATGTGTACCATAAAAACTAAAAAAGTTAAAAATCAACAACATTGACTTCATATTGCATAAACTCGTCCTATCTTTGCTACGTTTAACCATCTGATTATCCGTCTTATTCCTTCCCCTTGTACAGAGCGAGAAAGAGTTGAAGATAGGACGAGTTTATGCAATATGAAGTCGATGTTGTTATTTTGTAATTTATTTTTAACTTTTTTAGTTTTTATGATAGACATTTGAAAGTTGGTTTTTACGATTGCTTTTCACCTATATAGTCACAGGTTAACAGAATGAACACTAATAAAATCGGACCTTATATATTATTATTTACTACCAAAAACAAAATTGTGTAGTTGATTGTGAAAGCCATTTTAGATGCCAATAAATATTTTAGGTTATCTTTATAACACGAACAAAGTCACGAATTATTCGTACAGCTTGTTTTATTAATAAAATTTATGAAGATTTACTGCATCTATTCACATTATCTTGGTGATAATATTATTTTTAGTAGCGCATCCGTTAATGTACCGGCGTTTATCTGCAATCGTCACAAATACTCTATTTATAGCAGTGATAATATAGAAATTAGTACTAAACATCTTTGGCAATACTTATCTACAAGTACATAAATTATACCTATTTATTTTGAAGTCAGTTTTAATGATAAATTCCTAGAAATCCAGTAGCTTTTCCTGGATATTTTAAATATTTGACAACATCACATACATTGCTCTGATTCTAAGGTGAGTAGCTAAAGCACTGGTGTTATAGAAATCAGAAACAACGACGGCGACGGTAAAACAACACCCAGACCCGAGAAAATATAGAAAAGTTCGTTTCTACATTGACCCGACCGGGGATTGAACCCGGAACCTCAGAGATGGCGGCGCCATATAATAGTCCGGCGTGCTCGCCTCTCGGCTACGAAGGTCGTGACAAATCTAGTGCAATTGATTTGGCAACTCATAAGAAAACTCTCACATAACTCTTTGGTTAACACTATGACGTTTTGACGACCTCCGTAGCCAAGAGGCGAGCACGCCGGACTTTGAATGGCGCCGCCATCTCTGAGGTTCCGGGTTCGATCCCCGGTCGGGTCAATGTAGAAAACGAACTTTTCTATATTGGCTCGGGTCTGGGTGTTGTGGTACCGTAGTAGTTTCTGATTTCTATAACACAAGTGCTTTAGCTACTTACCTTAGGATCAGAGCAATGTATGTGATGTTGTCCAATATTTAAAAAAAAACGTCTCAACGTGTATATCGGAACGATAAACAATGTGTTAGATTTTCATCATTTTAGCCATAGGACGTCCACTGCAGAACATTGCTAACATATTATGCTACCTCCAATGACTTCATATTGGCTGAACAAAAGTAGTCTTGTTCGTAGAGGTCCTAGGCTACGTTTGCTGGTTCGTGGCCTCCATTTAAGAATCTGCGCCATCGGGCCACCTATTGATGCCGTCCTTGTTGGTATTGAGCCACTCACACTTGTCACGCCGAACATTATTGTATTCTTTTTACGATTCAACCATTAAATTAATTAATTAAATTAAGTTAATTGTATTTTTCTCAAAATCAGTAGAGTTTTCTTTATTTTTTGCGATGATGTAGGTGGATGTAGGTACATTGTGTGGGCCGATTACGGAACATCTCTTTTTATTGTGCAAATAAGTCGTTGTGACGAGTCGAAAAATTCCTAAACTACATGTTACTATCCCCTGTCCTTCCTATAGTCTTGCTGATACATGATGGCCGATAGACGACAGAACTGTATACTCATACTGCTCGACTTAGCCCCAGCTCTGAGAGCTAGCACACTGCTACTTTTAGCATTCAGCGATTTTGCGACTGCGTCGATGCTGCATCACGTTTTTGCGACTGCGATTCCTCCGTGATCGGCCACTTGCATTGAGATCCATAGAGGTTGAGTTTCAGAGGCAGTTTAATTTATCGATTGAAAATGCTAAAAATCGCAGTGTACGGCAATACCCTAATGCTGGGGCTTCACCTGCGTGACGCCTAACGTTCAAATAACGGTATGATTAGCGTTAACTAAATTAAAGCATTAAGCTACGCGCTAAGTGCGTGGCCACATTTATTTGACGTTTGATTCTAGCGTCTAGCGACTTAGTTAGCGTGTGATCTGTGAGTGTGTCTTTAAAATAAAAATAAAACGCTTCCAAGAACTCAATACTTTTCTCATTTTGTCTACTCCATCCTAACTTAATAACTATGCACTTTAACATATATTTCACAAAGAATTTTTGAATGTGATCGTGTTTTAACGTGTTTAGTGTAGTAGGTGTAGCCACAACAACACACTAGACGCCCGCTTAATCCCTTTGATGTGTCAAAAGTTACCGCCGTCCGAGCTATCATCTAACGTCTAATGTTATTGAAGCAATTTAGCGCACAAAGACCGGCCACACCTGCGTACTACGTCAGATAGAGCACTAATTAACGACATTAGACGCAGGTGAAGCCCCAGCATAAGAAGATACTTTCACATTAATCGTAGATACTACGCCGTAGCAACCGTAGCACAGAATAATTATTATGTCGTCATTCGAAACGCGCGATGCATTTTATTCAAATGACTATGCGTTTGATGACGTCGATAAATATGACAATAATATTGGACCTCGCTCTATTTCCGATGATGACTATGATAGTGCAATGCTTTTACAAAACAACGATTGATATCACAGTTTTTAAATGCGAAATGTTTTACATTCCTTTGGTCGTACACATTGATAAGTTATTTAGTTCAATGTAAAAATAAAATGTTAACATAAATTTATGTTTATGTAATCCAAATAACATTATGTGAATGTGAATGTTTCGTTAATGGCCTGTTTGCATTAATAATGATTTTGATAATATTTTTCGGATTCCGTCTCCGAAGGGACCTTTACAAACGAAACCCTTTTTCTAAGCTTACGCGATTCGTCTGTCCGTCCTTCTTACAGTTCTAACCTTGGTAGTGTCTGCTGTTCTTCACAAAATATCTTACACTTGTAAGCCCTAACGTAACAAGTAATAAATAACTAAAGTTAAAGATTAGCGGTATTATTATTAGATTTTAAGAATATTTAAATTTAATTATACTTTGCCGGGCTGACCAAAGAGCGCCAAAGTCCCACAAAGTAGGGACTTTACTGCCCTTCTTTGGCGCGATTTGACAATCCTTGCAGGGGCAAGGATGTTCAAATCGCGCGTCGTTTTCTGGGCCTATCTCATTTGCATTAGCCTTCTTTAGTTACTCATATGGCCTTACTACAAAATGATAGACTAGTGTTAAACACTTGTCTAAAGATTAATCAACAAATTTGAAATGTTTGTTAATAATATGTCTCGAATGTGTGGTGTGTCAACATTTCAAATTGGTTGGCTAATTTTAGACAAGTGTTCAACCCAACCCTAGTCTATCTTTTTTGTATTGTAGTAAATCATTGTTTGCTAAGGTAACGACCTAATTTCGCAACATCTACAATATTGACTGGAATCTGTCGTCATAGATTATTTTGTAAATCGAAAAATAGTCTTTGTAACCTATAAGTCATTTTAAAGGACCTATTCAACGATATCCCCCACGATGGGCACAAATTACGTTTAGCGGCCGTTTTCTTTATTTTGTGCGATGGGGTAGACGATGAAAAAAACATCCCCACGTTACATATATTGGAGCTACAAAGATTTATAAAAAAATATACCACTTTGTCGGCGTGATTGATATCTCCACAACATTACAGCTCTCTAGGGTCAACAGTCTCCAAGCAAAACCTCGGACGAACAGACAGACAGACGGACATGACGAAACTATAAGGGTTCCTTGTCAGGACTACGGAACCCTAAAAAAGTTTAATAAAAAACTAAAAACCGACTTCAAAATGAAACTAAAAAGCGAAAAATAATATTGACTAAAACATACCTAATCAGTTCTTTTTGGAGTCGGTGCCAGCCATCGAGAGTTAAAATGTGTTCATTCGCACCGACTCCAAAAAGAACTGATTAGGTATGTTTTAGTCAATATTATTTTTCGCTTTTTAGTTTCATTTTGAAGTCGGTTTTTAGTTTTTTATTAAACTTTTTTTATTTTACAATTTTAAGTGTTAAGTCCTCTATTTTTTCCCTCCTAACTTCGCCAAAAATTACTTTACAGCAAAGTAACCTTAACTAATATTGGTCCTCTATGGACCCCCATCCAATAAAATGATAAAAATAAGGTGTTATATAGGGTCAATTTTTTGACGAAAATTTTTAAGTCGTAAGAAAAGGGTTTACCTACACTCCAACCAGAACGGCGGCTATTTTGGTGTCGAAACCATAGGATAAGGTCTTGCGTTAAATAACAAGTCAAATTAAGAAAGGAACTTTCAATTTTTTTTTCGTTACTGGGTGTGTGGGTACGCCCCCAGTAAAAAAAAATTGGCGGTCTGGTACCTCATAAGCTCCACGTCTGCTCAACACACTGCGAAATACGTTCTGTCGACAAATTGCAGTATTATCTTCTAACTCTTATCCGTTAAGGAGTTCTGTGGCTTCCATCATCAGGTCAGCAACATGACATGATGATTACCAGACCCAAAAATCAGCATCGAGTCAGAAAATATATGCAAAACATTATGGGTGCCTATAAAAATTGAGGGTTGCCCTCGATTTCCCAGGGATCCCATCATCAGAATCTGACTTGGTGGAAATGGGACCACCTCAGGAGTATACCCTTTCAAACTAAAAAATAAATTTTGAAATCGGTCCATAATTGACGGCGTAATCGCGTAACAAACATACAAAAAAAAAAAAAAAACAACATTCAAACGAATTGAGAACCTCCTCCTTTATTTGAAGTCGGTTAAAAAGGAGGTGAGTGAATCTGGCAATGTCCTAGCCCTAGTATACCATGTGATATGGGCGGTACTTCTAACCCGTTAAAGCTAAGTTCGGTATCTAATTTTATTGACAAAAAAGTACCTAATTTAGGGTAAAAAATAAATCGGAAAATAAAGTTTTTTTTTTTTAAATAATTTATTGAATAATTTTTATTCTAGCTAAGGAAACCCTAAACACCAGAAATGAAGTTTATGGTCAGTTACTCTTTTCTTTTAGTTATCTTGTGGTATTTATTTCATGTTTCTACGACACATTTAAAAACCTTTGTTATTGCCTAAAGTGTTAAAAAACCAAAATGGCCGCTATTCATAGGGGTGAGGGTTTGACGCCCCAAATTATTATTTTTGTCAATAAAATTAGATATCGCATTTTGCCTTAACGGGTTAGAAGTACCGCCAATATCACATTGTATATGTATGTCGTTCGATGTCCTACTCAGCACTCGTGTTTGTTTCTGTCAAGCTCATTACTCGAGAATGCTCTCACTGAGTGTAGGTACACATTATGAGGAATTTAATGACTACACCTGCACTGAGAGGTCTAGACCTCTAGCTAGACCAATTTAGTCTCCGAGCGTGCTGTCGCAAACTAGGGCAACGTCCACCGGCGGACACGAATCATAGAAAGTGTGGAGAAGGCATTATCAATACATATTTCACGTTTTTTTTTTGAGTTTTTCTTTTATGTTGAAAGAGCCACTATAGCTGTGCCCTAATAGGAGTAAATTTTATCCTATAATTTGTTTCCTTAAAAAAGAAAAAAAGAAATATCACTGCAAAAACTGGCAAAATTATGCCAATTTATTTATTTAATCTTTTTTGCACAGGTGAGTACAATTGGCGGACTTAATGCTATACAGCAGTCCCTACCAGTCAACCTTGAGGTAATGCAGATAATGTAGTTTGTGGCGGAGCATAAAGTAACTGAAATATCTGACATTCAAGTATTTATATATTAATTCCTTAAATAATAGTTACTTACTTTCATTTATTAGGAACCTTTCTTTTACGGTATGTGCTGATGTTCATATTCGACATCTTTTTCTATGGGACCAACTTAACCAGGGGCCAATTTAGTTTTTTTATTCAAGTTGTGCAAACTTTACCATGTGACATAAGAAATGGAAGAGGTTTTGTGAGAATCTCAAATAATAATGTTTTAATAATTCTATGATAAGTAGTTATACAGTTTTTAATTTCATTATATTGACCTCATCACCAGCGTATATCAGTCCAGGGCTGGACACAGGCCCCTCCAAAAGGAGGATTTTGTTTGCCATGATCGCCACGCTTGGCAGGCCGGTTGGCGATCGCAGTTTGGCCAATGGTGGAGAGGAGACGCTGCTGCCCGTCTTCTTGTGGCGGTTCTCCTGTAGTCGCCTTTTACGACACCCATAGAAAGAGAAGGGGTGGTGTAATTCTTTTAACGTGCCGGCACCACACGACACCTATATACACCGTGCTTTTTTAACCGTCTTAAAGCCGAAGGCCACTGAAAGTATCCAATAACTACATGTCATTTGTATAATAAAACTTGGTATTTATTCATTATTCATTAACTAAAAAATTAAAATAATTATAAGTAACATTTAGTTTGAAACATCCTGTACACGGATATGATAGTCTACGTGGATGGTGTTGCACGCGTGGAGGCGGCAACGTCAAGGACTATGCATTGTTGAGACCATAAACATTATAAACAGGATTATACATTACTATCTTGAATTATTTGTTATTTTTTACTTAAAAATGATATGGTTGATAATAGAAAAATAGTACTTCCTAGAGGTTTATTAGGATGGTTACATAACGTGGGCTTCGGCTTTAAGACGGTTAAAAAAACACGGTGTATATTGAACTAAATCAATAAAATCGAAAATACTTCGCTTTAAGTTTAATAAGTGATTATCTGAGATAGACATCAAGACAAACGTCACATGTATTCGTACAATAATTTTGCAATTCATTAAGATAAAGCCACGCTATTGTGAAAATACCGACTAATGAACAAATTAATCCATTAAGATAAAAAACCAATAAAACCAATTCATTTCTGTAAATAGGCTTAAACTAAGCGCTTTTACGCGATAAAAATAAAACATTTAGATTTTTATCTATGAAATAAAAAGCATAGTCATATTACTACTTGAATGCAGTGTGCATTAATCTAGCTAAATTAATTATAGGGGAAAGCTTGCCTAAAATATTCCTAACACCTTTCTTTTGACCTAAGAATTGAACCAAGATCTTTAAATTTGAAGGTATTAGCAGTGCTATGGAAAGGTCTATGTTGGGGATCTCATTAAGGGATAAGATCCGGAACGAGGTCATACGACATAAGATTAAGGTGACTGATATTGTCCAAAAATGTAGCAAGCTAAAGTGGCAGTGGGCTGGCCATGTCTGTCGCAGAACCGACGAGAGGTGGAGCAGGAAGGTTCTCGAATGGAGACCACGCTTAGGGAAACGTAGTGTAGGACGCCCCCCGGCTAGATGGACCGATGACCTGAAGAAGGCAGCCGGCAGCGACTGGATGCTAAGGGCGGGAGATCGTGCGCTGTGGCGCTCCTTGGGGGAGGCCTATGTCCAGCAGTGGACTGCAACAGGCTGATATGATGATGATGATGATGATGAGCTAGTACTTATTTTACCAATATTATGAATGAAAAATGTTTGGATATTTGATACTTAAACCTTATAAACAATAAAGAGGATTTATTTGCGACACTGGGTAAACATGTTCATTACTTCCAGGCCTAAACTTAAAGTATACGCGGACGAAGTTACAGGCAGAAGCTAATTTATTTATAATAGTTTAAAACTGATACTTACAAAAATATTTCAAAACCATTGATTGGAACCATTCTTGGATGGGAAAGAGTCCATCCATTGCTACAGCTTTGCGTATTTACATATACTGGATGAGTTTTTTTACCGTCAAGAAAATAAACGTGTGAGATAGGTAAATGGTATAGGTGATGATAACATGATAATTTAAAAAAAAGTTGATTTTTTTATTTTATTTTTATAAACTATTTATCCTTAAAACCATATAATTCTGAGTTAATTTTGACTAACTGAACATTTAAAAAAGAATATTGGTAAAATAATTTTAGAAATATGAAACCAAAACTCAAACGCATATTCACTGATGTATTCTATGTTTATGCATATTTTTGGACATTCCAAAATTTATAAAATCAGTTGTATTTTATAAACGCACTCACATATTATCACATAATTTAAGGTACAGAATACACAGTTATTTTTTCCTGACGGTAAAAAAAGTCAGGGCAATGAGGATACTGGGGATTTTACGTAATACCTTAGAGATAGGACCACAAAATCACGGTAGATGTCTTATAGTTTTGTTTCTTACTTCTTTTCACTAAAATGTTTAGTGATATGTCGTTTCACTAAACTAAATCACGTTTCAAATATATGTGCCGCGTCTATTTTTTTTCTTAGTAGCTCCAATCCGTTTGATCCTCTTAATCCAATTAGGGGGAGTTTACACTTGACCGCGTTGAGTCGACATTTGATTAACACCTGCTACTGTGGAACACACGTGTTAAGCGTCTATCAGACCATTAATCAAATTATTAGAATAATGTCTTTGTCATGCTTTCCTATCTTACCTAATCAAATTCTATATTTTTAAATATCCAAATACATAATTTCACATCTTGATTCAGATAATTAGTTATCGTCAATACGTCATATAAATAATTTTACAGTCTTATTTAGAGTGCATTTGCTATTCCGGGACTAAGGTTAAACCACTGTTTTAAAGTACAAAAATCAGTGGTTTAATTTTAGTCTGGAATAGTAAATGCACTCTGAATAAGACAGTTAGCGTTTATAAAATTCTATAATGTAAAAGTTACTTTTGCTTTATACTAACAGTACAGCAAAGTCGATTCAATTTTCATGTTGACCAAAAAGAAAAAAAAAGTATTTGAGACAAAAAGTCTGTCTTTTAGCGCTCACAAATCAAAATTCGTTGTGTATATGACGTTTTGATCAAGATATAAAGAATAAGATTTTTAATTACTATATAATTTAAATGCAATATGTATGGTTTCATAAAAAAAACGACGCAAAAAGTAGGATACGAAAAACGCAAATGTACCCAACCGAAGTTATGTATGACAATTTATTGACAATGCATATCTTTATTACTGACTTATATTGTTACAAGTACGTCCAACGGAACTTACAAACCCTTACGGTCATAAAGTAACCATAGTGTTGATAACATTACAACAGCATTATTGACCGATTATTATTTATTACTTGTACGTTCGTATCTAACAAGTTCCAAAGTTCACTTAGGTACTTATAATAAATTTTAATTGTTATTGTTCAGCCTGCTCATGGGTATAAATAAAAATGAAAAATAGGGTTTCCTTATAAAAAGGCGTATCCTTTATAAAAACTTTGATCTCTAAATTAATTGAAATAAATGATCGAATTTTAATGATATTTTTAATACTTAAGTAAAAAATACTTAGTAGGTAAGTACATTGTTTAAATATTAAATTTTTGTAATTTATATCATTTCTCTCTTTGTTGTGTATGGCTACTTAAGCACCCAATCAATGGGTAGGTAGACCAATGGAAAGGTTGCGAGACAATTCAGACTTCTCCTAAGATTTGCAGAGTTTGTTTGAAAATAGAGATTGTTTGTTAGAGACTTTTCCTTTGAAAATTGTAAAATAGTCTGTACTAAGTCTTTCTTTCTTTAAGTAGGGAATTTATTTGTTCATTGTAATTGTTTCATTAATTTAAATAATTGATTAGACTCGCAAGTTTGTACGATGTAAGCTTCATAAGGCGAAGCAGCCGCCGCGATTCTATTTTATTCAAAAGTGGGTGACGTGTGAATGGACTCGTATTACGGAACGACAAATTTACAACTTATTTTGACAAGTGGTGTCGATAAATCGGTATAATATTATCATATTATACACCGAGACATTTTGGTGGTTGTTTTCCCGCAGTAAAATGATTCTATCTTAGTACGAATAGTACAATAGATTAATGAAGTTATTTTTATTCAAATCGCAAAATACGGAGCGCGTGCGATGCAGTTTATGCTGTATTACTTTGTGCGGGAGCTTCTTTTACTTCAAACATTTATTTTGTGCGGCAGGCAGTACCTTTCTCACGCTTTCGAGTTATTTTTTTTTTTTGATTAGTATAGAACAAATATATTTTTATTTTTTTTAAAATAACCCGCATATTTTGATATTACTACTCAAGGTAAATCGTTCTGCTGCGGGAAAACAACCACTAAAATGTCTCGGTGTATTGTGTTTTGTTAGTCATGCTAGGGGACCGGATTACTATCCTACTGAGTTTCTTGCGCCGTTTCTTCTCATCACCAGCCGATATGTTGTCCCGAAGCGGTGGTAGGGCTAAGTTATATGTTGGGACGTGTATAAGTGCCCGGAAGAGGGCCTATATACAGAATAAAGAATTTCATTTCATTTTATCCAAATATCACGATAAATATTGTAAGTGTAGCATACGCCTAAGGCTGTACGCAGCTTGCCCTCGTCTGCTAGTAAGTACTAGTATTTTCCAAATCAAGAATCATGTTTTTTTTTTATTTATTTATAGTCAATTGCACAAACAGCTTTAAGCCAAAGCGTGAAACAGTTAAGTGATCGATCTGAATGGATCAAAGTGCGTATAAGAAAGACGATTGAGACGTAACTTATCATTAGTATGTGACCTTAATGTATGATCACTTGTGTCTGTTGTCATAGTATAGCCAGGCGACATTCTTAACAGTGCCGGTACATAATTACTCTGTTCTAAAGACACAATGAACCTTCGTAGGGTCGAGATAAGCTTAGTCTTATTATTATTATTTTTTTTTTATTTGAGATGGGCTTACTCTTGACCCCAATCTTGCTCTAGAGCATAGATGGGATCTACGATGGAGCGAGCTTGCCCAGAAGATGCCTATTCACTCTGGACTTAAAGAGAGTTTCACAATGTACGGATATGTTCTGTATAATCTATTTGGTACTTATCTTTAGGATAAACACTATTTTTGCATTTCACGACCGTCAAATAGCGCTATATGACATATTAATTCAAGCACTTTTATCCGTGTGCCGTGTGGTGCCGGCACGTTAAAAGAATAGCACCACCCCTTCTCTTCCTATGGGTGTCGTAAGAGGCGACTACAGGAGAACCGCCAAAAGAAGATGGGCAGCAGCGTCTCCTCTCCACTATTGGCCAAACTGCGATCGCCAACCCGCCTGCCAAGCGTGGCGATTATGGCTAAATTCTCCTTTTGGAGAGGCCTGTGTCCAGCAGTTTGGCCAAATTTAAAAGTATGAATTACATTTATTAAGTATGAATTACACAAAAAAAAAACATCAAAATCTCAAAAATAACAAACAATTATAAATTATATAAGTCATAGAATAGAGTCACTCTGCCAATATTGTGGAATACATATTGTTAAATTGAAAAAGACAACTCTCGACCATGCCGGGATTTGAACCCTAAGCTCCTGCTTAGCGCGCAGGCGCTTTACCAATTAAGCTACAGGGACAAATCTCGACCGGACGAAATTTGCCTTCTCAATCTATTTGTGACATTGAAGAAATGCTGCACGCATTATTCCTTGAATCATCGATTCGATAAAGTGCTTTATAACCTTAAATATTAAAAATTGGTTAGTAAAAACTACTGGTAGAAAATTGTAATGCTCTAGAACTAAACATTATTTGTAAGATAAATGTAATATTGATAGCTGTTTGTTTCCTTAATAAAGAAAAATAATAATACAGGATGTACAAAAGAATGGGACATACTCCGTAAAACCACGTGATCAGCTGGTGACATACAAAAACTTTTTCCTATGGGAGCAACACCGAAGTCGTGATTTTATTTTCAGATATCGAGGTATGCCAATAAGGATTTTATGGAGCAGCTAAAAATAATTCTCGATTTCGATGTCGCTCCCATAGAAAAAGTTGTTGTATATGACCAGCTGATCACGTGGTTTTAAAGAGTGTCCTTTTCTCTTGTACACCCTGTATATAAAATAAATATTTTAGATTCGGACATTCCAAGTCAAAGCAACACTTTTATAACTCCTTCTTTTATGAAGTCAGCAGAGAATAAATTCTTAATGTGCCGTTTTAGTAGTCGAAAACCAAATAACATACCTTTTAAAGTGCAATAGTGCAACGTTACATAATAAAATAAATAGGATAAGTGCAGCATCCTTTCTATAAATAGCCAGCTACCAGGATCCCTAGTGTAACTTTTATTAGTAAATTAGGAGTTGGAGTGACCTGCGCACAACGCGTACTCGACAAAGTTCATGTGACACACAGACTTCTAGAATGACAAACAAACAAATTCAAAAATATTTTGTTTATTATGTACTTAACGGCGAATCTATACCGTCACCAGGCGGATCTTTGTTGCGTGGGTATGTGGGCGCGTAAGTTCCTTTTCGGGTAATCTCAAACTAAACACTGAATATTAATCTCCACTGGCTCTTTTAATGTAGGAATACTAATTAACGTAATCAAACGTACTATCGGGTCAGATTAAATTGCGTAACAAGATGACTGCTCGTTTGACGTTCCACCAAAGTGGCAGCAATAAGTTCCAAAATCCGCTCTCAAATTTATTCGATGCTGGTGATAGCTCAAGACGACTTGATCCAATAGGGAATGCTTGTAACTACGAACTAGGTAAAATGCCTTTTTGAGGAAGAAGCTATACCCAGCAGTGGGGTCAAAGTAGCTGAAATGATGATGAAAAATTTCGTACTGTAAGTACGTCGTATACACGACCGCTGACGAGGTATTACTTTTATTTCGACTATAAAATTGATTGGAGCCAGCAGACTAAAGATAAAAGATATCTGAATCCTGGCAAGCAATAACATGATAGACATTGAACATCTTATCACGCTTAATCACCAATTTGCCAGACTATTGAATTTGTTAATAAATATTGTTTAGCAAAAAGTGTTCTCTGGCATGACAAATAAAAGTTATTCACATAGGCAGCTCGATGGACCGACGACCTTAGGAAGATGGCTGGCAGTGGATTAATGAAAAAAGCGGGAGGTCGTACTCTTTGGCGCTCTTTGGGGGAGGCTTACGTCCAGCAGTAGACTGCAATAGGCTGAGATGATGATGATGACATAGATACACGATACAACTTTAAAACTTTTTCAACTGACTTTGTAAAACAGCAATTTCTTAATTCGACTGTATTTTGTTTGTTAAGTTTGTTTTAATTACGATATTCTTTGCCAAATAATGTTTTTTTATGAATAGAGTTGATTTTAATTTCACCCCTGTGTGTCCACCGCTTTATTTAATAGACAGCTACTAAAAATAGACTAGTAAAAATTGTTTTTTACAAAAAAAACTTTGAAAAAACTAAAAATAATGGTAGAGTTTATCATACCAAAAAATCAGTCATTTTTTGCATCCATTCTTATTTGTCATCTTACGACCAGTTTACTTTATTGCATTGCTCATCACATCTGCATACTTCTTCAGGTGTAAACGACACGATTTAGATGTTATTTCAAAATTCAGCACAATATAGCAATGTTTCGACAGGAAGCCCTTGAAAAGAAATTATTCATTCCATTGTAATTCGAAGAAGGTGAGGAGGTAGAGTGGGAGTGACAAGAATCCAAAGAGTCCAAGGTCATTAAAATAGGGAACTGCGTTAAATGCATGGTGGCCCAGGATGGGCGCATTTGCGGGTCAATTCCAATCTGTGAACTCATAAGACCCGCCAAAAAGTGTTTTACAATTTCGAACTAGGAGTTCTAGTCATAAAAGTGTCTGCTGCTTAGTTTCAAGTTTACGAAAAAGTTAATTAATTTGAAAAGAAAAAAATATATATTGAGTCATGCATGAATGAGTCGCGAGAAAATGATCGTTTCAAAATAATTTTGTTCTGACCATTGCCTTATATTGGTTCTGGCATAGATAAGTTTGTAAATTGCAGCCACAAGTTAAAAAAAAACACGTCAAGTAAGTACACTTATGGACTCATTATTAAAAAAATTCAACATTCATGTAAACAATTCGTAAATTAAAACAGTTACCCATCCATAATGGGCCTTTCCGTTTTGTATCGTAATTATTGAATAATAAAATCTTAAATATCGACCGGAAAAACAGACCTTCGCGCTTGCCAATTTTCCCGCGTATACCGCACGGCAAAGGTGCGTTACCACAGAGTATTCAATGTTCCACCCGCGCGCGGGCGGCCACAGACGCGTGGCGCGAAAACCTTTTTCTTTTTTTAAAACAAAAAATGTATAAAAAGTTGACAGTGAGTGGACATAGCGCAGTTTGCGCCAAAGGGTGCGAGTGGGGAAGTCCGCTTTAAAAAGTGAAAATAAAAAGTTTACTTTTAATTTAAAAAAAAATAACTTAACTTATAAAAAAAAAAATTTAAAATGGTTTTAACTGTGATTATTTTGTATACCTTAATAGGTGAGTTGTTGGTTTCATATATCAATCTTTTTTTTTAAATTCACATACTTTAATAATAACAATAAAACCCTCAAAATAATAAAAAAGGACCTAATATCGTGATAGATAAAATGTTTTATATTCTATGACCATAAACCTTAACATAATGCGGATATCCGTTTTCTATTTAGTACATATAAACATGGCAGTACTTAGAGAATGTAATCCAATGATTACAAGGTAAAACATTGTTTTTAAATTATTCGATAAGTAAAACCTTTCAAAACAAACAAATACTTAATTAAAATACATCAAAGCTTGTAGTAGCGATAATCTATTACACAAGATTTACATAACGCTATCTCGCGAAATACATATATAAAATAATAGATAAAATAATCAAACCTTCTTATTGACCTATTAGAGGAACATCCCAGCAATCTTTGTAAGCAAGCACTTCTTTGCAAGCAAAACTACTTAGTCAAAATACTAAGCTAACCAGAATGAAATGTAGGAGATACAACTACAAGTCTAAGCCAAAGGAATAATAAATTATATAACTCGTATACTTACTTATTTTACTACTAAAACACAATTACTTACAAATGTATTTTCTCTAATTAACACAAAACAGCTGGCTGTTCGGTTATTTAGTAAAGAGATCTTTCCGCGATTTAAAGGTTGTTTCTTTTTTAATCTAGATTATTTATTTGAGCAGAATAATTAAAACCCAAATGGAAGTTATTTAATAAAATGTGGCAGTAAATAGGTAATAATTATTCATTAAAATCTTTACATGTATTTTGAGCTAAAATATAGATTTATTTATCGCCTAATGTAAACACCATAAGTACTAAATATAGTTTTTTTTATAAAATGAGATATTAGTACGAACAACAGCTCGGTGACCTACCACAAAATGTCAAATTTTCTCATTTGAAAATGATCTCTATATGTCAGGTTTAAGGTTGAAAATCTATTGGAGAATTATTGACTTTTGGGGTAGGTCGACGTGCTGTTGACTGTACATTACAATAAGGTAGAAATAGGTTGTAGGTAATTCATTATTAAAGTAACGGATAGAGTCCAAAAATGTACCTAGCAATCGTTTGTGGCAGTGGGCTGGCCACATCTGTCGCAGAACCGATAAAAGGTGGAGTAAACGGGTTCTCGAGTGGAGACCACGCCTAGGCAAACGTAGTATAGGACGCCCCCAGCTCGATGGACCCACGACCTTAGGATGATGGCTGGCAGTGGATGGATAAAAAAAGCGGAAGATCGTGCTCTTTGGAGCTCTTTGGGGGAGGCCTACGTCCAGCAGTGGACTGCAATAGGCTGAGATGATGATGATGATGAATTAATTATTCCAAAGATTAAATTTCTCTTTTAAACCGACTTCAAAAAAAGGAGGAGGTTCTCAATTCGACGGGATGTTGTTTTTTTTACTAACGGATATTAAATAAAATTATAGATATTGTATAGCCCAATGGCGTGTTCGTTAATGGCGGTTAGCTTACAGATTTCTTTATTTTCATTATAAATTAAAACTCACATCTAGCCAAAGATTTAGAGTCAGGACTCAGGATCAAATAAAACTACTTTATTTATATAATTACTCGGACGAACACCAGAATCACTCCTAAACATAAATAACTTTTCTTAGATAGAGCCACTTTTATTGTAAGTAACTAGACATATTATGATAAGTCGCAGGCCGACTTTTAAAAATAACTTTTGGTCCTTTTTCACATGGTGTTTGTGTTCTGGAAATCCAATGAAAAATCAATAAATTTATTAAAAAATTCAGCCACATGCTCGATAAGATCAATCTTGAATATTCACGTTAAATTCTGCAGACAATTATGTGCTTAACAAAATAATCGTCTTGGCTTACAAATTTGGAAAACCATATTTTTTTCAAATGAATTAATAGTTTCTATTTCCTTCAGGTTTAACTGTCAGCGAAAGGCAATGGTCTCATCATGGTAAGTCTTTTTTTTTTTTACTTTATGGACTATAGCTTCTGCCCGCGACTTTGTCTGCGTAGAATTAAGGCAAATACGAATGAATAATCATCTCACGGGAATACAAAAACGTAAGAAAAGATACCATTATTATGAATTAACATTCTTGATGTGTTACGTGGTAACGGACTGTCAATTTTGCCAGGTGCGGCTCCCAGCTTATATAGCCAAAATATAAATACTTGTTTTCTAGATTGACTCATACCAGGGATCGACCCCGGAATAGATTAATTTATTTATTTATTAGAATAAACCATATCGTCGAAGTATAACACTCAGATTTCATCCTATATAAACTCGCGAGCAATGAAAAAGTTCCACCCACAAAATGCCAACAAACACCTTAATATCTCCAAGACATAGAACCTAGCTTCATAAATTAAAAAGTTAAATAAAAGTTAAATATTCTGATGCGCTGTTAAATGTACTTCAATATTGCAGACGGCGTCATTAAGCTAGCCTTTTTCGTTTAGGAGTAATTTGGTGCTATATATGTCACTGAAACTTTTTCATTGCTCGCGAGTGTAGTACCAAGAGACGTATTTTTGAAGCATTCGAAATGAATCTTCAATTTGAACACGAAAACGATTCGTGTGCGACCTATATTTATATCTCTCCCGATTTTTCGCATTTTTGTATCACTCTAATTATGTGTTGCTATTATAGTAAAATTCTTGTGACTGTTTTCGTTTCACGCAGAAAATATTAAAAACCGGAATGCAAAAACTTATTGATTTTAAAAACGAAAAAAAAGTATTTAATCTGTGAACCATATGTTTACTTGTCAATGTCATGCTTTCGAACTTTCTACTAGTAGAATCGAAATACGAGTGGAGTGGACCACTCGTTGCAGAATCACGGAATGAATTTTCAAAAATAGGGATTTTAGTCATTCGCATGCGTATCTTGCCATTTCGTATTCGAATTGGAATTCGCATGATTCAAAAATACGTCTCCAAAAGCTCTTATGAAAGTTCGTATCTTTACAAAGTAATAAAACAGCAAAAAGACTATCGGAAATCTAAGATAATTAATCAATAAGTACAATAAAGCAAATTCATATTGAGCAATTTTATCAGATCTCGATACTTACATGCATTCTGATCTAAGATCCGATACGTGATTAATGAGCAAGGTTAATGTGTTAATGACGTCGCTTAGCAGACACAATTATGATTACAATTAGCACAAATATGAAGGTCAGATTTAATGGCATACCCTTATATTAAATACCCGCAAAAACCTGTCTTAATTTCCCTTAAAAAAGTGACATCCATAATCTTAAAACACGGAATAAGAATAAACTTGCCGTTCCAAATTTCAGACTGCATAAGGTAAGTAATTCGTTTATGGGAAAATGTATTCGCTTCTTTAATAAATTACCAACGTAAATAATTTGATGAACTACTAATGTTAAAATTTAAATCACTTAAAATGACTCCATTGAAAAAGGGATGTTATATAACACCTACTGTAAATGATTATGACGTCTGTGATTAGTTACGTCTTGATATACTATTTATTTAACATCCTGTAGACCGCCACAAAAAGCGGCTTGCCCGATCGCAGCCGGTAGATCCTGTAAAAAACCGCGATAATCTTTATTTACTTATCTTTTGTGTCTTGTCAATAACTTTTATTTATATACCAAAAGTATTAACAAATCAACACCTGAAGCTCAATAATCATAGATGCAGATCTCTTATAGTAACAGACAAACATGCTTATTTTGTCGCAACTCGTCGCCCTGAGCTATAGACGCCGCCGCTATACGTACCTAATTTGTGCTATTACCATAATTACAAAACTTAATCTTGAATGAAATATTTTCCATAATAGGGGGAAATATATTCAAGATGATACCTCCGAAATAGAATGTTCGTAGAAAGGACAACTTATACATAATCACCAGTTGAAGTTTAGATTGAAAAAACCGGCCGAGTGCGAGTAGGACTCGCGCACGAAGGAATCCGTAACGTTATCTAAAAAAACGGCAAAAAAAAATCAAGTTTGTTGTATGGGAGCCCCCTTAAATATTAATTGTATTCTGTTTTTTTAGTATTTGTTGTTATAGTGGCAACAGAAATACATCATCTGTGACAATTTTAACTCTCTAACTAGCGCGGTTCATGAGATACAGCTTGGTGACAGACGGATAGACAGACAGACGGACAGCGGAGCCTTGGTAATAGGGTCCCGTTTTACCCTTTGGGAACCCTAAAAAATGCTCTAAACAACCCGATTTCCAGCCTCAAAATTTCCTTACATCCTTTAGGTTACGTACAAGGTTCGAAACTACGTTTTTTGCCTGAAAAGCGGGGATGGCCCCTAGCACTCACACAATTAATTTTTTATCACAGTCAAAAGTCGCAAAAAACAGGCAAAATAACAGTGTAGCCAAATTAAAACATGATTTTTAGAGACCTTATAGAATCACTTCGCTGTCCGTTCGTCCGTTTGTCTGTTATTATAGCCCTTTATCTTGGGAACACGTTAAAGTATCGAGTTGAAATTAAAACGTTATACTCAGGTCTACAGTCTCTTGAAGCTGTGAAACACTCTTAAGAGAATCAAAATATTATGGAGTATTTGAAGTTTTTTTTAAATCATATAGTTTCCATACAATGATTACATTATTAAGTTGAGGTTAGGTTAAAAAAATATAGTGTGTGTCTCTCTGTGTGTGTGTGTGTGTGTGTGTGTATGTGTGTGTGTGTGTGTCTGTGTGTGTGTGTGTGTGTGTGTGTGTCTGTGTGTGTGTGTGTGTGTGTGTGTGTGTGTGTGTGTGTGTGTGTGTGTGTGTGTGTGTGTGTGTGTGTGTGTGTGTGTGTGTGTGTGTGTGTGTGTGTGTGTGTGTGTGTCTGTGACCTTGAACTGTGAAATCTCAAAATTATACATTTTTAATTAAATCATAATAAAAACAGGGTCTCAAGGAAAGTAATATGAAAGAGCTTCACTGGCACAAGCTTTAACAGATTTTTAATTATTTTTATGATGTAGAGTTTTTAGGGTTCCGTACCTAAGGGCTAAACCGGGACTGTATCTCACCAGGCTGTATCTCATGAATCGTGACAGAGAGTTTAATTTTTCACAGATAATGTATTTCTGTTGCCGCTATAACAACAAATACTAAAAACAGAATACAATAAATATTTAAGGGGGCTCCCATACAACAAACGTGTTTTTTTTTTGCCGTTTTTATAGATAATTGTACGGAACCCTTCTTGCGCGAGTCTGGCTCGCACTTGGGCGGTTTTTTGATTAATGGCGAAAAAAAATTATTTTATTCCCTTTTTTAAAGTAATACCAGTAGTTATAATACAACATATACATACAAGCCAATTTACGGCCCCACTGCAGAGCACATGTGACACCTTAACTTAGTTTTTAACTACCCAATTTAATAAAGTTTTATTAAACTTTAGGGAACCGCATGGTTAATTAGGCAAAGTTTAGGGTCCTGTGGGATGCGACCTGTGGGACGTGCCTACATTTTAATAAATTATGAATTAAAATATTTAATTATTATTATTATTTTTATGGGCACTTTCCCTCCGGCATTGACATTGTTATATTTTTTTTTATTATGACAGTAATTGTAATTAAATTTAGAATTAATAATTGTAATTAATTTATTGTAATTTTTATTATTTAATTGATTTTAATTTAAATAATTTAATTATTACTTGTAACTTTATAATATTGACATATTACATTAAATATATTTGGTAACAAAAAAAAAATATTAATTAAAACCACATTTTTACCCAGGCAAGAGATATGTAAACGGTTCTTTTACGATCTGACTCTATTGAACTGACTTTGAACTTTTGAAAGAATTACGTGGTCTTTTAGACCGTTCAGCATTCAGTTATTCGAGTCCAACTTACAGTCTTATACTTAAAAAAATCGTTTTATCTAATTATATGAAAGCGTTTTTAGTGTTAAGGAATTCCGCAACGTTTCCAAATACATAACTAAATATTACTGTTTTTTGATATTAAAATGTGTTGGATGTTTGTTACTCAATTAACTTTGTCTAGCTCGACACAGGATATTTGGTGTTCCTGTGGGATCAATATTCATTCCTAAAAGTCTAGAGCTTCATTATGAAGTCTTCGCAGACGAAAACGCTGATAAACAATAATACTACCTATTCCTCCACGGCTATAACTTTATCATCATCATTTCAGCTACAGGACGCCCACTGCTGGACTTCAGTCTCCCCCAGTGACTTCCAGATTGGCCGGTTGGAAGCGACCTATGGCCTCCCCCAAACTAGCATCTTTCTAGCGTCGGTGCAGCAGCGGCGCGACATCAGCATGCTCAGTATACGCGGTACAGAAAGCTTACCGAGCGCCTATATTTCAATGGAGCGTTCCTGATTGGCTCGGTATGCGTGGGAGCGGCGCGGCACAGATTCCATACTTTCTGTACCGCGTATACCGAGCATGCTGATGTCGCACCGCTGCTGTGCCGACAAATCAGAAAACCTTAAGTATTCTGCTGCACAAGCGTTGCGTCAACACTGATTGGACGCTGCTACGATGTCGATGCTCGAAAGAAGCTAATTGGTCCCGTATTTCCAGACGAAGGATCGTGGCCCGGCAAATGTGGTGTCGGTGAGGAACAATCCCCCATTAACATCGTTCCCCACGAGACATATGCGGACCCTCACGAGGCACATATAAGGGGCCCACTGGTCTACCGAGGGTACTCCAATGTGCAGGTCACAGCGAAGAACACTGGGTACAAAGGTAAGACAAGAATACAACGAGCAATACTATGATTTTGATAGATAGAATCGCCCATCATACTCTTTATAGCACACCAAACAAATAAATAAATATTGGACAACAACACATACATTGCTCTGATCCTAAGGTAAGTAGCTAAAGCACTTGTGTTATAGAAATCAGAAACAACGACGGTACCACAACACCCAGACTCAAGACAATATAGAAATGTTTGTTTTCTACATTGTCTCGACTGGCGATCGAACCCGAAACCTCAGAGATGGCGACGCCATTTACAGTCCGACTCGCCTCTCGGCTACGGAGGTCGTCGTACAAGAGAGTAGGTACAGTTGATGTATTTTTTATTATTTATTTAAACAAATTAAAACAGACGATTTTTTGTGGGGATTATAGAAACTACCTTACTAAGTCTTCTTTTATTCTCTATTGTTTTATTTTCTTGGAAAAGAAAATCCCACCAAACCCATTTTTATGTAAAACGTTGCCAAGACGCGAAACTATATGACTTACACTGTCAAAAAGTTATCAGGGCCATAACCATGAACTCTTAAAATTATCTCAAAGTTGTCAAATCTGTCAATTTTGGTACGTCATTTCATACAAAATTTGACAGAAAGTATAATGTGTGACAGATTAGTCAAAATATGTGGCTTGGCCGTTTCGTTTCCTTCACATGGACGTAAGGTGAAAAATGTTCATCACTTTTATGTATGCACTTGAAGTAACGAAACGGCCAAGCCACATATTTTGACTAAGGTGTAGAGCTTGTGATGTTAGGCCTTGTAGAGTTAGGGCGTGTAGAGGTAGTAACTTGGCTCTTCATGAGATCTGATAATTTTTTGACAGTATGAGTTATATGGTCTTGTCTGAGCTACATTTCATATTATGAAAATGTTTTTGGTGGGATTTCATTTTTTTTTAAGTTGCATGTCATTTTTTTATCATTTATAATACCAAGGAGTCCCTATATCAATTTTCAGACCTCAAGCTCAATTTTCAGACCTCTAGCGTCAAATTATCGGAAGTCTAGTACAAAAGTTACAAGTTTTATATTTTTTTTGTTTGCGTACTTATACTAGCTTACATACCAAATTTCAGCTTTGTAGGGCATTAGGAATTTTAATGATCATCGGATCATCAGTGAGTCAGTGACAAAATCATGGTTATTCAGATATCAATTAAAAATCTAAAGTATAAGAGCTATGCAAATAAAACTTTTTATGTTTAATAAATCCGCTATTGACAACATATCCTGAGAATTTCGTTTATCTGGTATAATCCAAACCTAAGTTATAAGGGTTCAAGAAAAAGGCGAAGCGCTTTAAGAAAAGTTAGGTAGTGTTGCGATTCGCTTGGCTCGTCTTGGCAAGGGCACTGCTGTGCCCCCAGATACCCTTGTTTCAAAAATAAAAACCCACAATTTTACTCGTTAACTTTTTCCTTCCTTTGTTATGATTAAATTAAAAGATACATAAATTGATCTGCTTTGCAAACCTGAATCTTGGTGGGTGCCAATTTTCAGGTCTTTACCTTCAAAAATGATACAGTTCCATTACTTTCCATCCCTGTGTGTGTACCTGTAAACTTTAAGTTTATTTAATGATTGCCGTTTTTAGGGTTCCATACCCAAAGGGTAAAACGGGACCCTAAATTATTGTCCGTCTGTCTGTCTGTCCGTCTGTCACCAAGCTGTATCTCATGAACCGTGATAGGTAGACAGCTGAAATTGTCACAGATGATGTATTTTTGTTGCCGCTATAACAAAAGATACTAATAAAACAACATTCAAACGAATTGAGAACCTCCTCCTTTTTTTGAAGTCGGTTAAAAAGAATACAATAAATACATAAGGGGGCTCCCATACAACAAACGTGATTTTTTGCTCGTTTATTCTAGATGAGTGCGGAACCTTCGTACGCGAGTCCCACTCGTACTTGGCCGGTTTTTAAGCAATATTTTGTCGTTTAACTAACTTTTATCAATTTGGTAATCTATGTTAAGACGATTCTAAAACGTTTGATAAGGGACTAACTCTATTAATCATTAAATAATTTTAATTATCTTTTCAGTAACTGGTATATTCCACTTCGAACTTGTTTTATATTTGAATAATTTAAATAAGATAAACGTTGAAAGCTGACAACTGACATGAGACAGTTTAAATATTGATAATAATAGGTATATTTTTTATGATTAACATGAAACTAACATTCCTTTCATGATTAAGCAAACATTAAAGAATATAAATAGGTTTATTCAGTTACAACTTTACACAAAAAAAACTATGTTCTTTTACACGTAATGGCATGTATCGATATCGTCAAATTAAGAATCACTCGCTGTAAAGTTTAATACCATAATAGCACAGATTATTTTAATTCGTAATCAAAACACCGGCCAAGTGCGTGTCGCCACGCGCAGTGTAGGGTTCCGTAGTTGCCCGTCGTTACCACAATATATTTCAGCAATTACTTCATGGTCACTTTTAACGTTTTCCTCTAAGGATTTTTTTAACGACTAAGTTGAACGACTATTACTCTTAAAATAACTGATCTATCTTAACCGTTATGATATTCCTTAAAAGTTCATAAAAAGCACTATCGCCATGATTTTTTTCAGATTTTTCAAGCCAATAGTTTAGCTTATAGAGGGGACGCCCTACTCGGACAAAAATAAGCACTTTTAATATTTCGCAAACCGGTCCCTTAATCAAAAAATAGTCTTAATAACTCCTAAGTCATTTTAAAAGACCTACTCAACGATACCCCTCACGATGGGGTAGACGATGAAAAAAAAACATCCCTACAATTCATGTATACCACTTTGTCCGCGTGATTGACATACATATTTCCACAAAATTACAACTCTCTAGTGTCAACAGTGTTCAAGAAAAACCTCGGACGGACATACAGACAGACGGACATGACGAAACTATAAGGGTTCCTTAACAGGACTACGAAACCCTTAAAGTAATTTTACTTAACGATTGTCAAGTAGTTTAAAGTTACCGTGCGTCCGTGTACTGTCAAGTAATGCTTATTTGACAATGGTAAGTAGCCCCTGCGGGTCTAAAACGGCCGCATTGGATGTTTCATTTTTAATCTGATTCATTTAGTGAAATGTAGCGGAAATGATTTGCAAACCCTAAAACGGCCACATTAATAAATGAATCATATGCAATTCATTTCATCAAATGGATCATATTTGATGATGTTAAAAAAATATAGTGACGCGTCCAATCTTACTTTACGGTTTTTGTGAAAATGAATGTTTTTAACAACACAAAGGAACAAAATGTTTTAAAATACTCAAGTTTTGTGTGTTCTACAAATATCAATACAAAATAATAATAAAAATAACATTAAAATGGTGGTTCACCAATTTGACATTTAATATGAATTACTCTTTCATAATAGGACCATATTACGAATTTCCATACAAAACTGTCAAATTAGTTGAACTGCAAATATGAAATGTTTGAGGCTCATTTTATGATTCATCAAATAACATTTCATTTTAAGATTTGCTAAATGAAACATATTATGAACGGAATATGAAACATCCAATACGGCCGTCTTAGACCCGCTGAAGGTATGTTTTCCTGAGAAACATTCGTGAGGTAATTCAGCACTTACATTTTATAATACATACTCATTATTATATAACAGTTTGAACGTATAACCTTACAATATACCATTTCATTTCCTGTTTGAAACATGAGAAAGGGAGGGAAAGTAATCAATACAGATTTATTAAGTAATAAACTGGTTGTAGATGTTTTTTCCTCTTTTGTTGTGTTTATAATTAATTAATTAATTTAATCAATCTAATCTAATTTATCTAATCGAATGTAATGTAATGTAATCTATGAGAATTTTTATTCTTGAAATAAAGACTATTTAATTTAATTTAATTTTTGTGCCTTGTGTTTTTTGTTAGCACATACATCATAAAGCCCATTTATCATATTCTTGTTTGCATTCATCTGAAAAATATATATGATACAATGGAGTCGAATGATAAATATGACATTGAGAAAGTTTATTATATTGACTTTATATTATTTACGTACTTAAAAATTCGATCTTAAAAGTGCATTGATAAAATTATGACGGAAAGGTTCTCCCTAGATTCATTGCGTATTATATTTTCACCACAATTTTTGGAAAAAAAAATAAGTGCTTACAAATCTTAGCCGTTGTCGGAGTGTTGGCATAAGTGCATGCGGTACATATAGGCAATTAGGCAGTGCCTACCTGATAATTGAAATGAGGTAGGCAGAAGGTACTTAAAAATGTGAATTATTGATGAAAACCACTCATTTTCATCGATAAAACACATTATAAGAATCTACTGCCTACCTCGAAATAAAACCAATGCCCGCCACTGAGTGCATGACTTAATAAAAACATGGAATGATCAATCAAATACATGCCTTTGCGCTATTTCTTAGAAAAAATCAAAATATCTACAGTTTACTAGTTTACTAGTCGCTCGATCAGCTATAACTATAGTGTGTCTTGCAACCGTGTTTTCAAGTAGATTTAATTGGCTTTGCATTGCATCAGGGTGCATTATACATTGATCAGCTCAACTTATAGAAGTCTCCGTTACCGAAAACGGTGTAACGACATGACGATTGGCTTAGTATAGTAATAGAACTTCATACTTCCTCGGATATTAAAAACCGACCAAGTGCGAGTCGGACTCGCGCACGAAGGGTTCCGTACCATTTTCTATAGAAATGGCAAAAAAATCACGTTTATAGTATGGGAGTCTCAGGAAAAAAGAACGCAACAAGATCCATTCCTTTGAAATGTGGTGCTGGAGAAAGTTGCTGCGCATTCCTTGGACAGCTATGAGAACCAATGTCTCCATCCTCGAAGAGCTAAAGGTCACCAAGCGCTTGCTGACTACGTGCCAGGAAAGGATCCGGAGTTTCTTTGGGCACATAATGCGATCCCCATTGCACAGCCTGAAGAAACTCATCATTTTCGGACAAATGGAGGGGTAGCGCGCTAGAGGAAGAGCGCCAGCTAGATGGGTAGACCAAATCAAGGAGGTGACTGGAGGCCAGATACAACATTGAGGGAACGACCAGAAAGAAAGATAGTATGGGAGCCCCCTTAAATATTTATTGTATTCTTTTTTTAGTTCTTGTTGTTAAAGCGGCAACAAAAATACATCATCTGTGAAAATTTCAACTCTCTAACTATCACGGTTCATAAGATACAGCCTGGTGAAAGACGGACAGACAGACAGACAGACGGACAGCGGAGCCTCAGTAATAGGGTCCCGTTTTACCCTTTGCGTACGGAACCCTAAAAAGCAAAGCCTTATATTAATTCTTTTTGTTCCAGTCCGCTGGGCAGTGGTACCAGGAACCCAGGCGCCGGTTCTCTCCGGCGGCCCTCTCAGAGGCAACTACACCTTTGCTGAGATCCACATGCATTGGCTATCCGAGCACACGATGAATGGCATCAAGTAAGTCGTAACTGCTGCATTCATCATCATCATCAGAGTTATCATGATCATCGTCATCATTTTCATCAGCGTTTTACAGCCGACAAAACGCCACTGTGAGAAGCTCTTTGCATCCTCCCGCAACCTAGACTAGGTCGTAAGGTTTTCAAATACAACAATCAGTGAATTTTAAAATACATTTTTAACTTAACAGTAGTGTTCTACGTAAAATGGCACCTACTTAGTAATAATATGGTAGGTACCGTCGTTGTTTCTGATTTCGTAACACAAGTGCTTTCGCTACTTACCTTAGGATCAGAGCAATGTATGTGATGTTGTTGTTGTCCAATATGTTAAGAAACCAGGATAACACTTTAAAGCTGAATTTTATCATAATTTTAAGGATTCAAGATAAATTAACACCACAAATAAAGTAAACATAACACAATTATGACGACCTCCGTAGCCGAGACTCGAGCACGCCGGACTTTAAATGGCGTCGCCATCTCTGAGGTTCCGGGTTCGATCCCCGGTCGGGTCAATGTAGAACTCACTTTTCTATATTGTCTCGGGTCTGGGTATTGTGGTACCGTCATTGTTTCTGATTTCTTTAACACAAGTGCTTTAGCTACTTACCTTAGGATCAGAGTAATGTATGTGATGTTGTCCAATATTTATTTATTTATTATCTTCAACACGATATAATGGTAATTGTAGAGAAGATTCCGTAATGTTGGACTATCTGCAACTGTTAGTTTCCGACAGGTACCCTCTGGAGATCCACATGGTGCACCTGAAGAATGGCCTGAACCTTCAACAGGCGCTGCTGCAGCGGGACGGGATTGCCGTACTTGGAATATTGGCACAGGTAGATAGAAATCCTAATGCTGAGCTAACTTCGTCATTCTAGGGCTTTTTTACCCGACTGCCAAACGTTTATGTTTTTCATCACACCAATTAGCTGAGGTGCTTATAGCTCAGTGGCAGCAGCGCTTGGTATAGATAACTAAAGTTAAGCAACCAACGCCGCGGTCGTGAGAGGATGGGTGACCATTCCGACCATAGTTAGTGACATTTATTACGAGCATCTCCGTGCTTTAGAAGGCACGTTAAAAGTTGTTTCCGGCTAATATCGCTTGGTATTGGGCGTGAAGCCTAGTCAACATCTGACAGTAAGGTCTAGTCACTGGCCTTACATCCCCCTTCCACCAATCCGCACTGGGCCAGCGTGGTGGCATATGGCTCAAACCACCTCATAGTTGAGGTGAGGCCTGTGCCCTGCAGTGGGTATAAGCAAGCATACTTTACTTTTCTTTAGTTTACCAATAAGCTAGCCCCAAACTAAGCATAGCTTGTACTATGGCGACTACATAACGGATAAACATCCTTAGGCTCGGACTATAACCAGCCGGAATCCGTTAGAATCAGCAAGATTCCTTTAAAAAAACGACCTTGTTGCTTAAGCGATGGATTGAAACCGTACTTAACCGGACCGATCCGACTAGGTATAGTCCGAGCCTAAAATTCATTCATAAATATGCATGACTTAGGTAAAATCCATAGTTAAGTGCAACTCTGACTCTTGTCAGTCCATCGTATTCGAGTCCTGCCCACTGCAGTTCGTGGTCGCAACTCGAAATCCTTTATTCCCTGCCGTACGTGTGTTTGCAGACCTGGTCTGCTATTGCTACTTTAGCTTTGAGATCTTTTGCCGAGCCTACCGTCGGGGTCCCTGCTGAAAATCAGAGCGTCGTGATATGTCCCTGGCTGTCACGACAAATGCTGAGCCCGCCTTTTTGACACTTAGATAAATCATTTTCTATTTCTATTTCTTTGCTATTATATAAAATTATGTCGGCGACTTTACTCTTTTACAAACTTGATAAGAAATCTCTCAACATTAATAAATGAATCAAAATACAAATTAATTAATCATGTCTTACACTTAGGTTGGTGCTAGTGGTTCGTCTATAAGCGTACGCAGTGTGTTGGACGAACTGATTCCAACGATGGATTATGTTGCTGTCGAATCTACACAAGAATCTCCACCGTATAACATTGATCTTACGTGAGTATTGAATGAACTAACTGATCATTCATCCTAACTCATCATCAAAGAAACTGTCATCTGCGAAACTATTTAAATGTTATTTGACTAATATTTAGAAATGACCTTCAGTATATAATCATTACAAGTTGACTTTTTACGTCCAAACCTTCTGAGAAGACTCCCGTGATACAAACGAACAACTCTTTCTATTGGACCAACTCCCTAACTAAATGAAATTCAACTGGTCCATACATTTTGGTCGAATGAATATTGATATTTTGTATGGAAAAAACAGTTTTTTTTTAGTTAGAGAGTTCGTCTAATAGAAAGAGGTGTACGTTTGTATCATGGGAGTCTTCTCGGAAGGTTTGGATGGTGATAAAAAAGACAACCTGTATACACGGTAATTAGGGTCCTATTAATAAGGCTCCGCTGTCCGTCTGTCTGTCTGTCTGTCCGTCTGTCACCAGGCTGTAGCTCATGAACCGTGATAGTTAGAGAGTTGAAATTTACACAGATAATGTAATTCGGTTGCGGAATACAATTAATATTAAAGGGGGCTCCCATACAAAAAACGTGATTTTTTGTCGTTTTCATAGATATTGGTACGGAACCCTTCGTGCGCGATTCCGACTCGCACTTTGCCGGTTTCTTTTTATATATTTCTAATTAAAAGTCACAATCTCTTGCTCAAATATCAAACTTGTGGTATGTAAGTCGCGCACTTTGCCGCAAAGTTGCATCCGAATAATTGTGCTAACTTAAGTACTGCCGGTCGATTCTCTAAGAAAAACGCAACGGACTCGCTCTAAAACTCGACTTAGCCATACAAACGAACATAGCCTCTATCTTGTTAGTAAGAAGGTTCATATTATTTATCGTTGATGAGCGAGTGCAGCGACGAAGTGAGCGCGGTTTTGTTTACAGATTCGACAGACTGATCAGGCAATATGGCAACCTTAAAGTAAATGCAATGCTTGACTCTGTACGAACTACGAAATAAGCTAGGAAGAACGGCTTCGTGCGTTAGGCGCTGAGTGTCTTTAATGCTGGGGCTTCACCTGTGTTTAATGCCATTAATAAGTACGATATATATATATGAAATGTAGTGATGATAGTGTGGTGTCGTGTGGTGCCGGCACGTTAAAAGAATTGCACCACCCCTTCTCTTCCTATAGGTGTCATAAGAGGCGACTACAGGAGAACCGCCATAAGAAGACGGGCAGCAGCGTCACCATTGGCCAAACTGCGATCGCCAACCCGCCTGCCAAGCGTGGCGATTATGGCAAAATCCTCCTTTTGGAGAGGCCTGTGCCCAGCAGTGGACTGATATAGGCTGAAATAGCGTAATGTAATGGCATTAAGCGCAGGTGAAGTCCCAGCGTAAGCGATAGAATACACAGTGAATTTTCATTGGTTTTCGAGTCAAAAATATTACATTCACTTGCTCAAATATAAACATATTTTTTTTGGAGGCACAACGTAAACGTGGCAAAATAAAAAAAAATCTCCATAGTAGATCTGATGGGTAGCTTCCATAGAAATATTAATGGATAATATATTAATGGTCCTTTCTCTGATCTGAGGTGACTTTGTATAGTTTTTTTTTTTCAATTTCATATTTTCACATATTAAAATTTGTTGTATTGGCACCAGAATCAGCCCGTAATATATTAAATGTGATTTATTTTACACATTTTATGTATTACTAGCGACCCGCCCCGGCTTCCCACGGATGCAATTATCAGTGTTTCTCTACTATTTTAAGCATGTATTATAACATATAAACCTTCCTCTTGAATCACTCTATCTATCTATTAAAAAAACCGCATCAAAATCCGTTGCGTAGTTTTAAAGATTTAAACATACATAGGGATATAGGGACAGAGAAAGTGACTTTGTGTTATACTATGTAGTGATAATAACAGAGAGAAGTGAAATAAAGTAAAGTAAAGTAAAGTATGCCTATATACGTCCCACTGCAGGGCACAGGCCTCACCTCAACTATGAGGTGGTTTGGGCCGTACTCCACCACGCGGGCCCGGTGCGGTGCGGTGGAGGGGTGTTGTAAAGCCAGTGACTAAACCTTACTGTCAGATGTTATCAAGCCGCCTTAAGGCCTCTGACTAGGCTTCACGACCAATATCAAGCGATATTGGCCGGGACCAACTTTTAACGTGCCTTCCGAAGTACAGAGATGCTCGTGATAAATGTCACTAAATATAATCGGAGTGGTCACCCATACACTCACGACCGCGGCGTTGGTTGCTTAACTTTAGTAATCAATACCAAAGCGCTGCCGCCACTAAGCTACGAGCACCTCAGAAGAGAAGAGAGAGAGAAGTGAAATAGTTGATTAATATTCTTTAGCACAGCATTCACTCTCCACAGTACCATACTACTTCATCAAACAATACCCGACGACCTATGGTCGACCATAGTAACACCATAGAGAAAGAATAATACTAATTTGGTAATGACCAAGAAAGAAAATTCAATGCCAATGCTACTACTAGGCCGGCGATAACAAAAAGCATATGTCCAATTGAATTAGTCGAGTCATATTGTCAATGGACTGAGGACGTCGGACCAGAGCCGAACCCGCCAGCAACGGACAATGATCTTTGGACATGCTTGAGTAGGTACAGATAATACTTTAATACTGATAGGGCTGCCAACAGAAAAATTGACTATCACTTTTACCAGGCAAGCTAAAGATGTATACACGCGCAATATTAGAATATAATATAAATATCTTCAGTTATATACTCCACCTCACACTTCTGGTTTTATGTCCAATGCATTCACCCTAACGGCTGTACGGTTGTGGAACGAACTCCCTCTCAAAATCAAAAAATCCACATCGAAATTTTCTTTTAAGAAGGCTTTGCGCATTCATTTTAAAGTCTAACCCTCTCTTATTTTCTCGTTTTCTTCTTCATTTCCCAATGGTCCTCGCTGGCATGGTTCTGTGTACAATCATATTATATGCGTGTATATGTGTAAGTATATTATATGTATGTATGTACCGTATTGTTATCTATCTATTTATATAGTATGTAATGTATTAATCTAGTTAAGTTTGATTTATTTGATTTTGTATACAAGCTTATTTTGTTGCACCGCCCATACCATCTCTGTCTGGCCCTATGGTTGATTGGTAGAGAATGCTTTTAGCATTAAGTCCGCCATTTGTACCACATGTTTTTTGTCTGTGCAATAAAGTTTAAATAAATAATAATAATAAGAAATAGCCACCGACTTGTCGCTGAAATTATACCAAGGAGTGCCCGGTTTAAAAATAATTGCTACTGGATGTGTATTCCCATATTTAATAGAACACCCCAAAATATAAAGGACTTGCCCTTAAATAGATTTAAAAGTACCCGATATAGATGGCTAAATGAACAATGTTATGACAATATTAATGAATATTTAAATCAGATTTGATGGGAATTGGTAATTTTGTATTTTAATTAATTTATTTTTATTTTGTGACATATTATTATTGACATTGATATCATTATTGCTAATGACATTCTGATAAATATTTTATATTTTAAATTTGATAATGTAATTTAATATAACAAAATTATTTAAAGTATGTACTGTATTTGCATGCTATTCATAAATAGCTGAAAAAGCTGAACTCCACGACAAGACTAACATCAAAATGTACCATTTTTCAAAAGCGAATAAATGTTCATTTCATTGTATTCCAGTTTTTGTAAAATGATTTTCAAAAATCAAACAGATAACATTAAGCTGTGTTAAGAGGCCTATTACAAAATCTTGACAATTATGCGGTTATTTGGTGATTACTATTTATTTAAAAGATAAATTGAAAATCGGATGCCGCTACGTTCTATAAAATAACGAAAAATTAACATATTAATAAGTCATAACTGCAAAAGCGGTATAAATTTATAGGAACGTGCAAAAAATAGTTTTTTTGCTTTGTCCCAAAAGGTTATGATGATTTAATAAAAAATACTTTTTGACCCTTTTGTAGGGTGCTCTTTTTATAGTACGTAGCGACCTTTGATTTTTGATTTATCTTCAAAATGATCAGCAATCACCAATCAATCGTAAAACTGTCAAAATTGTGTAATTGAGACCTAATAAAGAACAAAAAGGGAAGCATGTGGTTTGTAAAGAAACTACTACCCGGAAAATATAAGGTCGGACACGAAACCTAACTTTATGTATTTAATATTAAGAACCTACTAATATTATAAATACGAAATACATTAAATTGTTTCATTATGATTATGTAATTTAACTATATTCTAGCAAATCTTGCATTTCGCAAGCCGATTCGCAGGCGAAATTCAACAGTAGTAAAAATTTAAAACGAATAATTAGCGTACGGTTATATAACAGCCTATTTTGACAACCCTGCCAAGCTAGCCACAAAAAGGTGTACATTCGTACACATTACTAGTTTAAATCAACCCAAACTACTAATAGATAACTAGCTAACGAATATCAGGTATAAAATTTGATTAGAGATCTATTGGAAAGGTTTCATCTAGAACTAACACCGACAAGAGTCACGTGACTTACGTGAAACGTGGTGTATTGGTCGATAATTCGCTATCGTAAGGTGCAGAATTAGGCGCCAGAACTCCAACCCTAATTAATGTGTGGGTTTATTGGATTTATGAACAGAGGCCCAAACAGTACCAAAGCAGTGTCGTTTTTAAGTCAAACCCATAAATAAAAAACAAAACAAGGATTTAATAACTAATTACTGCTTTACGAGACCATGACTATGGCTAGCCCTAGCATTTATTTTTGCAATCATACTGCATGTGTGTTTTTTGTTATTTTTAACCGACTTCAAAAAAAAGGAGGAGGTTCTCAATTCGTCTGAATGTTGTTTTTTAATTGCAATTTTAATAAAAAGGTTGTCTGTGTAAAGTCAGTTTACAGACGTTCATTTTACGTGATAACTTCAAAAGAAAATATGCTATTCGGAGTTCGGACTCATCGGCCGATGGAGTGGAAGAGAGATAGATGCGTCACAAGCGCTCTCGCTCGCACGCGGAACGTGACATTTTTTCGTGCGTACAGCCGGTCATCGATACCTATATCGTTACCGACGTTATCACGTCAAAACAAGATTTATTTAAAGTCAAATTAAGCCAGACGAGTCATCACAATTTGAACTAATTTAAACATAGTGTCTGGAATAGCCCTATATTATATACCCTTGAAACACGGGTCTGGCTTGCACTTGTCCGTTTTTGCGATATCTAATATTTTTTGCGCAAATACATGCAAATAACTGGTTATCTATCCTCATAATGGCAAAGCTTTGCTTATTACATTTTATCGGTTTAATAAAACAAACTCAATATTGTTGCAACATGAAAACTCGGTCCAAACTTGTAGGGTATTTTCCTGTTTGAAAACACAACACAGAATTTGCGTGGGTAAAGAAATACCAACTAGATGGACCTTAGGAAGATGGCTAAGTGAAAAAAGTGCCAAAGAGCAAGATCTTCAATCTTGTTCTTTGGCGTTCTTTAGGCTGGTGGTGTGGCAGGCCGCGGCGGCCACCGAAATGTATCATCAGTATGCATTGTATCATCCGTGCGCGCACTTGGCCGCACGCGGCCAGCGGCCGCGGCGGCCAATGAGATCAATACGACGTTACCTGCGACCCGTATTGGCCGCTGGCCGTCGCCACCACTGGGATTCGAAAAATTGTAGGATAGTGCGCCAGTGTGCGCGCACTGGCCGCCGCGGCCAGACTTTTTACTTGTTTACAGAGTGTTTACATTACATCTTGATGCCTGTTCAAAAGTATTTAGTTTTTCTTTACATAGACGTGAATAGTCAATCTTTTCTTTGTTTTATCTTATTCAAATTCAAATTCAAATATTTTATTTCAGGCAAGGCCCATAGATAGTTAGTAACAATTTTCCTTACGAAACTAGTGTTAGTAGGTAATACTTTTATCAATTTAATTTATTTAATCTAATTCAATCAATCCAATTTAATTTAATTTAATTAATTTAATCCAATTCATTTTAATTTAATATAATTTAATATAATTTAATTTAATTTATATCACATGCATGTTACTTTATTTTAAGTGGGTTTTCACCCACCTTTGAAGGATAGGTGAATCCCATCTATCAATAAAAACCCTCAGAATAGTGTTGGTGCTGCCGCGCAAGCGAACCATCGCTGAGGCGCACCGTTTCCTAATAATTGTGGCAAAGCCATCGACTCGTGCTTCCGCGAACATGCCTGAAGCACTACATCGCCAGGGCAACCCCAACAATATCCTGAAAGCATTATTGTATTGTACACGCAGATCGCTGTATGCCCGCTGGGAAAAACCAGCCCACAGGCTGCAGGTATAGAGTTATTATCGGTAAAGTTCACCAAACGAGGACTTCTTAAATAATGTAAAAACGTATCGTTTTAGGTCAGTAAAGTACTAATGTCTGAAATAATCCCTTACAATGTTTTTTACTCAGTAATGGATGAATCTAAAATCTTTTCTTGTTTTTTCGCTTCTTACTTGCAAGATAAACTATCACAGCTATTTCCTCGATGTCCATTTCGAAACACTCTGTACTCTGAACTGACAATTTTGGCCGCAGTTCTGGCCGCATGCTTGGTCGCGACACTTGCGGCCTGGTCACAATACTGGCCGCTGCGGCCTGGCCGCCAGTGCGCGCTTGGGGGAGGCTTGCGTCCAGAAGTTGACTGTAATAGGCTGACATGCATGATGATCTGTATATACGAAAAGCAACCGTTACTGACAGACTGGTCTATCAACGCACAACTCAAACCACTGGAGGTATATAATAATATAATATGTGCCATTCAGCGCAACCACAAGGATTGCGCTGAATGGCACATATTGTAGCTGCTATGACGTAGGCGTGCGCTAAGGAAAGATTTTTCAAAAGTCAAAGAAAGGGGTAAAACGGCGTCTCAACGTTTGTATGGAGCACCAAGATCGCGTGGTTAATCCTTTAAATTAACTAATAAGCAATCAAACGCGAGCGAAACCGCGGGCAAAAGAGATAAATAAATACCATAATAAATATAAAAATTATATTACTAAATATGCTCCAGATAACACAAAAACTGAATTGGTCTCGAAGTAATAAATATATATAGTAATAAATAAATATATAAAGTAATAAATAACAACCATGTGTTACGTCGAGGTTCCAAATAACGCTTTAAAATAAATTAAATCAATCAAATCGTTTATTTGCATCTCACTCATGTGTGCTTAACGCCACGGGCGGGTGCTAAATAACTACAATACAGCAACATTATACTACTCTACTAGCAAGTATATACTGCTCTGTCAAGAAAGTACCGGGAAAAGATAAATAATACACAAAATGTTAGTTAATCATCCAAATTTATTTTATCACCTTCAAAGTATGCTCCTTCAGAAGCGATACACTTACGCCAACGAATAATCCAATCATCAAAACATTTTTTAAACGCTTTTTCCGGAATCAAGTTCAGTTCTCGCCGCGAATTCTCCTTTATGTCTTCTACCGAAAGAAACCGGGTGCCACGAAGTGGTAATTTGAGTTTAGGAAAAAGAAAGAAGTCGGCTGGAGCCATATCTGGTGAATAAGGTGGTATTTGTTGAGTTTTTCGTCAAAAATTCGTTCACAATGATGGCCTTATGGGAAAACGCATTATCGTGGTGCAAAATCCAAGAATTTTCATTCCACAAATCTGGCCTTTTTTGTCTAATATGCTCTCTTAAACGCCACATAACGCTTAAATAATACCCTTTTTTTATCGTTTGACCTTCTGGCAAGAATTTGAGTGCACAACACCGCGACAGTCAAAGAAAACAGTCAACATGACTTTGACTTTCGATCGAGTTTGGCGCGGTTTCTTCGGTTTCGGTTCAGTTGGAAGGCGCCACTCCGAAGCTTGTAAACCCACGTCTCGTCACCAGTAACAATGCGTTCCATGAATGTTGGGTCGGAATTGACTCGTTCTAGCATGTCCTCAGCGACTCTTTTGCGATTGAGTTTTTGGAGAAAATTCAGGTATTTTGGGACTAGCCGAGCGACAACATGTTTCATACCCAATAGATTATTTAAAATGGTACGAATCAACTCGTGTGACACAGAAAGTTCGACGGCTAGCTCTCTCAAACTTGAATGAGGATTTTTAGTCTCTATTTCCTTCTGTTTTGCGATTTTATCTTCAGTAGCGGACGTTGATGGCCTACCAGAGCGAGGCAAATCTTCCATCACATTTCGACCGCTTTTGAACGCTTTGTACTACTCATAAACACGTCTTTTTGATAACGTCGATTCACCGTAAGCCTTCTGTAACATTTTCAGAGACTCCGAACACGAAATCCCATTGGCGATGCAAAATTTAAGACAAACTCTTTGTTCTATGTTTTTGTCCATTATGAAATTCACAATACACACTAGATATGGTATAACTAAAAACAATACTGTATTTAATCTGATTATCAGATGTAACTCAAACTCCGCGCCAAAATGGAAAACAGCGGGTCTAAAACGTCCGCATTGGATGTTTCATTTTTAATCTGATTCATTTAGTGAAATGTAGCGGAAATGATTTGCAAACCCTAAAACGGCCACATTAATAAATGAATCATATGCAATTCATTTCATCAAATGGATCATATTTGATGACGTTAAAAAAATATAGTGACGCGTCCAATCTTACTTTTACGACCCGCAGTTGTGCCAATCTAACAACAACAAAAAAAAAATAATTTTGAATTTGGAACCATATACAAATCATCAATTCCCGAAACTTTTTTGACAGAATGTATATGCATTTAGACAGGGGCGTCTTTCAGCGTACTCAGACTTTAAAAATATCATTTTCTAAATTGACCCAAAACGCAAGTAAACTCGCTCTAACACCTATGCGATTCAAATAAACAAAATTCCTCTATTTCGCTAAAAAGAGTGGGTTCAAATTACAAATGTCTCATCACTGTCATCATCGCATCCTGGTAAAGGTTGCAGGAAGCCGCTGGATGCAGGTCGCTTCCAACCGGCCGATCTGAAAGTTACTGGGGGAGGCCCTTTGCTAAGCTCTTGTAGAATATGTAGTAGTAGTGGCCTTTTATTAAGTTCAGAAGTGGACGTCCAGTGGCTGAAATTACGATGATGATGATCGTATCCTTTTTTGTTCTCAGGAGGCTCTTCAGCCCGAACCCTCAAGCATTCTACACTTACCACGGCTCGCTGACCACCCCTCTCTGTGCTGAGGTGGTGACTTGGATAGTCATGGATGAGCCTACAACTGTCACCCATGAGCACGTGAGTATCTTGAATCGAAACAATAAAAACCCTAATATTAATATGAACTTTCATTAAAAGCCCAAAGCCCAAGCTAGGCCCCTTGGTGCCAGACAGACAGACAAACGGACGCAAAGCGGAGTCTGAGTAAAGGGTCCCGTTTTAACCATTGGCTATGGAACCCTAAAGAACTACCAAGTGCGAGTTTGACCTTGACAAAATTATTCAAACAAAAACCAGTGTTTTTTTTTAACAAAATTTTGAATGATCTATTAGTCTGCCATTCCATTAGGGTAACATAACTACTTATCCGAAAATTCAGTAAGCTATTTTAGTAGACAGGCAAAACAACTTTTAATGAGTTTGTAGTTGCGGCTTAAACTTTCACAAAACTCAATTATTTTCGTGCTATTTCATAACTGACTACCTAGTCATTTTAAATTCATAGCCTTAGTTCGCCTGATTATGGTAAACATAATCTACATTAAAAATTGATAGGTTTAGTTTCTTGAATATATGTATTTAGAATATATGTGTGTCGTGTGGTGCCGGCACGTTAAAATAATTGCACCACCCCTTCTCTTCCTATGGGTGTCGTAAGAGGCGACTACAGGAGAACCGCCACAAGAAGACGGGCAGCAGCGTCTCCTCTCCGCCATTGGCCAAACTGCGATCGCCAACCCGCCTGCCAAGCGTGGCGATTATGGCAAAATCCTCCTTTTGGAGAGGCCTGTGTCCAGCAGTGTACTTGATGTGTGATGTGATGTATTTAGAGTCGTTAAAATGCTTTAAAGCCTTCAGAAAAGTATTATGTATTCTGTAATTCATAAAAAAAACAGTTTATTTTTACTAGATATTTTTATTCCTTCAAATTTCATGTACACTCCCAACTCCATACTCAAATATCAGTGTAAATTTTTTTGGACTCTCTCAAGGTTCTATTTTAGGTCCAATACTATACCTACCTGACCAATTTAATTGTATTATTTTCTCCAACAGTACAAAAACTTGACCAGAGCTGACCTAGAAGGCATCAACAACGACCGAAGAGTCCAGCCCCTTGGTACCCGTATGGTGTACCGTTCCAAAGCGGTTGCGTCTTGCTCACATATCACTTCGCCTTCTCTACTTGGGCTGGCAGCTGCTCTCATGGCTTGCTTCAGGTCTAAGATGTCGTCTACCCTTCTTGGGACTGTGTGCAGCATCATCAATGCTAAAAGACGGCTGTTAGGCAATGTTTTTAATAAGGCTTCATGTAATTAGGTAGCTTGGAGTAAGTTGCTCATAGGTATTCAAAAGTACATTCCAATTTTCATATAAATACGATGTATATTTCAGATAAGTAGGGTTTACGTTTGGCTTTCAAATGGTATTGATATGACGTTGTTGGCTTTACGAAATTTAATAAAGTGTTTTTTTTCGGTGTTGAGTTTCGGGAGAACTCTTCCATTTTTTATATAATGGAAAGAATAGGGATATACTAATTATTTATTAGTTAAGAAATGTTATTTAAATTAGTTGATGGATACGAATTTTCATGTAAGTTACGTTGTTGAGTAGCACAAAACAATACGGTACAAATGAATTACTTCTCAACAAAGTCGTATGGGACATCATACATATTGGACACCCTCTAACAGGATTTAGTATAAGTTGCATGGAACAAGGTTAGTTTTTTTTTAGCATTATTTTTTTGGCTGGACTTAATTCTTCATAATATCATTTCATTGCAAAAGGTATTGTAAAACTAATTTAAATTTAGTCTTTGATCAATTAAGTCCGTTGTTTTAGCTTATAGTTTGTGGCTTTCCAAAAAACTTTCCTTGTCTACATCAGTGACTAGAAAGATAAAGTATTAGATCTCTAGCAATCATTAGGTTCCTTTAGGTTAAATCGAGTTAATGCATTTATCGAAAATTCAGGGTTCCAAAAATGCTGTACGCATTTTTGATCTCATTTCTTGGTCTGGCAATGTGCAACTTTACAAATGGTCATTTAAAATATACTAAATAACTGATTTGTCTAGCAAATACAATAATTATATCTTATTTTTTTTAATAGCAATTATTTAGCAATTAACTAACTTCAGGCATAGTAGGTAAACATTTACTTTTTTTTATTTTTATTTAAGGTAAACATGTGTAGTATGAAATCTTACTATTAGCCCAAATCTTTTGGGGGGACTACCCGTTTTGCGCTTGTTACCTATTTGCAGTTTCTACTAGAACAATTGCAATTGGTATCATGTTTCTAGATTTGGGCAAATAGCTTATCAAACAAAAACAACTCTCTAAACAGCGGAGCTTATAAAATGACGAACCTATTACAATTTTATCTAATAATTTTAAAAACGTGATGTGAAATGAATACCTAGTCTTAGATTTTATTAATTTTAATAAGGTTTATTACCTTATAAATATTAAGCGCTGAAATTGTACCCGGATATATTGTTCCTTAAATAGATATGACGAGACTATTAGAGATAAAAAAAGATTATAAGTGAAATGGTGAACTCATATTGGATAATTTGTCCACTTGTAAAAGAATATATTGCATAAGCCGGTAATACAGCTATTAACTTTAATCTTCAGAACTAACACGTGTAAATTTTGTAATTTCTTGACTATTACTGATTACAACTAATAATAGTTATGTCAAATCCTTTACAAAAATCCGTGAAAAAATTGTGACAAGGTGACTCCAGTTATTATGCCTATTTTTTATTTGACTCTCAAATAAAAATTAAGGAATGGGGGGGCAGCGTTTTGCCAATTATGTAAGATATAACCTTTCATGGAAGTAAGTTTTATTTTTTAACTTTCTTTACATGTCTGATAACGTTAGAATCTTCTTTGCGTGTGGACTCAGGCTTAAATATATGTGAGGATCAAAACTCAGCCACCAATATAGCACTATCGGAGGCTTTGTAAAGATCCTCGCGTGTGCAGGTGTAGGGACACGCAGGGCATGATCAGATGTGCCATTGTCTGAGAGGAAATACCACATAGACATGCGCTTTCCAAGCTGTAAACCCACCTGTGCAGGTTGTCCCTGCTTCGGCCTACCTGGATCCATAACCTTTTTAAGGACTTCCAGGTTGCCCAATGCAGATCATCTCCAGGGGGGAGTCGCTCTAATAGGGTACGTTAGAATGATGTTGATAGACTAAAATACCATATATTAAGAGTATGTTTTTTTATTTACAAAAGGCAAAAATGACAAACAAACGTTAGGTACTATCTAATTATAATCACAATGAAGTAATTTAAGCTATAAGATCATTGCAATTAAATAAACTAGTCATTAAGTAGTTTTAACTGCTAGTATTATTGTTAACGGTAGGCTTTTTGTCACAAAATTACGAAACTAGCCGTCTATGGCCCCAAGTTCACCAAGTTCTGTCAGTATTAAGAGTGTAATTTTTGGATTCACTGAATTTAAGATACAGAGTGTTAGGTGAATCAAATGCCGAAATTTCGGCAAACCAAATATTGTGCGCATATTCGGGAATTAATCCGGATGCAGGCCGCTTCCAACCGGCCAATATGGAAGTCACTGAGGGAGGCCTATGTTCAGCAGTGGACGTCCTGTGGCTGAAATGATGATGATGAATCTGGATATGTGGAAGTGGTTTGATATTCACTTCAAACATTTCCGCACCGGTTTTGCCAAATGGAAAAAAAAACATTCGGCTCATCCTCAATAAACAAAAACAAAAATGCAAATCATTTATTTCTGCAAATTGGCTATTAAAGGCACTTTACACGTCCCAGTAATATTGTTTTACCCTACCACTGCTTTGGGACAATTTGTGGGCTAGTGCCAAGAAAAAACAGCGCAATTATTGTTGAAATCTATTTGTTTAATTTAAATTTTTTAGTATTATGTACTCGGTAGATAAGCTGTTGAATTAACTTGTAATCCTCTGTTAATAATTGGTCAAGTTGGGGCTACACATTTTAAACTACTAAGTATTTATTATTTCCGTTTTAGGTGATGATTGGTTCCTAATTTATGTATAATTAGATTTTATTTTACATTTATTTGATCATGGATCTTAGGACGAATTTATTGTCACAATTTTGTAAATATTAAGATAAATAAAAATATTAATTTGAAAACAAAAGTGTGTATTTGTCATTTTCTCATCTTATTATTCCTTCCTTCAATCACCGTAGCTAGTTTTTATCCTATAAATAAAATATCAGATTTTGTGTACATATAAATAGTTTTTTGTTGTAGATATAAAAACTGTTAATCTTTTCTTAACAATAAAACCCTCATTCTACCTCCGTAGCTGGACTTCGCGTCTACAGCTCTGAGATCCGGGTTCGATTCCCGGTCGGGTAGATGTAGAAAACGAAATTTGCTATACTGTTTCGGACTGGTGTGGTACCGATGTTGTTTCTGATTTTAATTACACCACTAGTATTTTAAGCTTTAAAATCAGAGCAATGTATGTGTTGATATCCAATATTGTTTTAATTACTATTTAAATAATTTATAGCTGCATAGGTATATTGGTTCTTGTTGTATTGTAAAAAAAAATTTTGTCGGTGGGCTACGGACTTCAATCAGCGAGCTATGGGAAAATCGATACTTCATGATTTTTTTAAAGGATCGATTTCATGGAACTTCCTTAAGAGATAAAATACCCTTACGAAACGTTTATTTAATAAACGATTTTATAACAACTTTATTATAGAAATAAAGTAAATATACTTAATATGTACTTTTGCATTGCATTAAAATCTCTTGGAATAAAATGGAAAAATATTTTTTATGTAAGAAACATTCGGGTATATGTACACCGTGAATTTTGAGATACCCGAAAAAATTAACTAACATACTCAGATATCGATATACATCGAATGCGGCGAATAAAAAAAATTTTTTTTATTAGAAATTTATTTAATAGGTCCCTAACATTCCTTAAAAAATATGCACTATAAAAGTCCTGCTAATTCAAATAGTAATCATTATCATTCCAACATTAACGGAACCAAAATCCACCTAATTTAGTCGCGTAATATTGGCGTACGGAAGGAATAACTATGAATGATTTTTTTTCATTCATAGTTATTCCTTCCGTACGCCAACGCCGTACGCCGTTCCGTTTTTTTTATTCGCCAAATTCGATGTATATCGATATCTGAGTATGTTAGTTAATTTTCTCGGGTATCTCAAAATTCACGGTGTATAACATGAATTCATCTATTAATATCAATGGTTGTTATTATAGAAAAAAATAAATCAATTAACTAGGTACACAAATACCGACAAAACCAGTTTTTACTAAATCGCATTTAGTCCTTATCTTAAGCCTAATAGTAATATTGACGATGATAAAATGAGAAAATGATAAGATTAAACGTAAGATGATCGACAAAAAATATACAATATCATTTTAGCAATGTAGATTAAACTTAGTCTTGATTGTTAAATTGAATTTAATCAATTTAAGCTGCAATATTAAAGTTTTATCTTCACGTTGTGCATTGGGTATATACAGGGTGTCCCAAAATTCAACGATAAAACGGCACCAGATGATAAGCCAGCTCGTGACTACTCGAGAAAAAATATTTAAAAAAATATACCTCTTTTATTTTTTTTATTTTATTTACAAACAAAAAATGAAAATTCTTGAAATTTAACACCCCTTGTGACATTTATAACTACCATGACTACATTTTTTTAAATATTTATATTATTTTTGTATTTGGCAACCTAAATAGTACACCATAATCCTTAAATATCCCAGATTGCAAGAATTTTCATTTTTTGTTTGTAAATAAAAAAAGAGGTATATTTTTTTAAATATTTTTTCTCGACTAGTCATAAACAGGACCACCATCTGCTGCCGTTATATCCTTGGATTTTGGGACAGTATGTATATGTTGCTATAAAAATATTAAGAAAGGCAAATAATAACGGATAAGGGCGTAGGACTATAGGCTTTCATTTACTTACATAAGTATTTAATCCTTTGACTGCTGTTTTACAACGCTTTATAAAATTATATCCTAAGAATCACTTGGTTTGTTAGTGCAATTATACTGATATTGCACTTACGAATCGAGTGATTAATGACAAAAAATAATAATTGAAAAATCTTAAAACCGACTGACTGCGTCTGGAAGAAAGCTTAAAAGATGATACGATGACGTTAATCGCTTAAATTACTGTTACTGTAGTATATGTACAGTCAACAGCACGTCGACCTACCCAAAAGGTCAAAAATTCTCCAATAGATTTTCAACTTTAAGCCTGACATATAGAGATCATTTTCAAATAACAATATTTGACATTTTGTGGCGACGAGCTGTTGTCCGTACTTTGGCTCCCTTCCACGTTCTTGCCTCTTCAAAAGCTGCAGATGCAGCAGCTGCCCCTTCGGAGTCTTTAAAAACCAGAAAATACTCCGCCTTAGGGTGCGGTTATAAAGAAACAGGTTTCCGGAACAGATAAATCTGGGTGGATCAGTACCGATTGGTTCAGGTACAATATTTCAAGAAACAGGCGATGCCTGCTTACCTGTGTACCTGTTTCTTTATAAATGAGCGCATAAGATAACATTGGAATATTTTACCTGTACGGATCGGTACCTACCCGTACCGGTTTGTCTGCACCGGGAACCCGCCTCTTTATGTCCTAACCCTTAGACAGCTGCTACCGTATTTTGCCTTTTGGAGTAGGGACGCTGGGTCCCTGGGGCCCTGAGTCCAAAAAACTATTTACCGAGCTATCCACCCGCTTGGTAAAAGTTTCTGGTGACCTGAGGGCGGGTAGCTACCTTGGTCAGCGAATAAGCATAGCTATTCAGCGAGGCAATGCTGCCAGCCTTCTGGGCACCTTTAACTATTCTGTGGGTATGGGTGATTTTGGGTTTTCATAAACTTTTTTTTTAATTTATATTTATACATTTTTAAAGTATTTTTTTGTATTTAAATGAAAGTACTTTTAAGGATTATTTCGCGATTTATTAACATTTTATTTAACCTAACGTTTCGAACACTTTACAGCGTTCGTGGTCACAGGTAGACTAAGGTGTAATTCGTCTTTACAATATTTTGAAAAAATATAAACTACCGTCACTCAGTTAATATTAATTTGTGTTCCTATCTACGCAAAAAGAGCTAACTGTATCTAGAGGTCTCGCAGTGCGGGGCCTAGCATGGGATTTCGTTAAAACAGGATCCCATGCTGGTGGTATTTTCCAACCATCTTCTCTGTTGAAATTCGGGTGTCTTCTAATTTCAATTGCCTCCCGTAACATGCGAGGAACAAATCGTCGTTCTCTTGCAAGGACTTTAGGCTGGTCAAATCGTATGAAATACATGAAGATAGCGCGTTCCCTATCTTCAGGTCATGGACGACCACCGTAGCCGAGAGGCGAGCACGCCGGACTATATGGCGTCGCCATCTCTGAGGTTCCGGGTTCGAGCCCCGGTCGGGTCAATGTGGAAAACGAACTTTTCTATATTGTCTCGGGTCGTGCTTTAGCTACTTACCTGAGGATCAGAGCAATGTATGTGATGTTGTCCACGTAATTCAAAAAATAATAATAAAAATAACATTAAAATGGTGATTCACCAATTTGACATTTAATATGAATTACTCATTTCATAATAAGTGGACCATATTACGAATTTCCATACAAAACTGTCAAATTAGATGAACTGCAAATATGAAATGTTCGAGGCTCATTTTATGATTCATCAAATAACTTGTCATTTTAAGATTTGCTAAATGAAACATATTATGAACGGAATATGAAACATCCAATGCGGCCGTTTTAGATCCGCTGTTGTGTATTATAATAATACTAGCTGTAGGTACTTCGTTTGCGTGGATTACAGGATGTTTGGTATGATGTAACAAAAAACGTTTAAATATAGAACAATTTAATATAGAAAAATATCCCTCAGGAACATTCAACCGGGATAAAAGTATCCAATATGTTAATCCAGATCATATTCTATACAGGTTGACTTTTTTATCACCATCAAAACCTTCTGAGAAGACTCCCATGATACAAACGAACAACTCTTTAGTTTGGACCGACTCTCTAACTGCAAATAAAAAACAGCTGTTCCATACAAAATATCAATATTCATTCGACCAAATTGTATGAAACAGCTGATTTTTTTGCAGTTAGAGAGTTGGTCCAATAGAAAGAGTTGTTCGTTTGTATCACGGGAGTCTTCTGAGAAGGTTCGGATGGTGACAAAAAAGTCAACCTGTATATGTGCAAAATTTTATCCAAATCCGTTCAGTAGTTTTAGCGTGAAACGGTAACTACTGGGCGGATTTGGATGAAATTCTATCCCGGTAAAATGTTCCTGTGGATATTAAAATAAACTAACTACCACGCGAGCGAAGTCGCGGGCAACAGCTGTCCTTTGTAAAAAAGTATATGTCTTTACATGTCTTCACCGAGTGATATGTATATCAACGACAATATTTATTGGCCGATAAAAAAACAATAAAAATTCATAAATAACTTTTTTATTTATTATTTAACTACTTTAAATTGTTATTTACTTTTTTATCATATTTTATGGAATCACTAACTGCGTATTAAAAAAATTATAATCAATTATTTGCAATTTTCAGTACTTTCAGGAGCAAGTGCAGTAACTCTTAAAATAATACTGTCTTATTCAGAGTAATTACTAGTCCAGACTAAAGTTAAGCCACTGATTTTTGTACGTTAAAACAGTGGTTTAACCTTAGTCCCGGAATAGCAAATGCACTCTGAATAAGACAGATAGAGGTCGAATGAAAACCATCTCTTTAATAAACTGTGCTGTTAGTGTGTTGGCTAAAAATCAGTTCAATGTAGTTCTATAGGAAGTGCAAATTGCCCGCCTTCCTGAGACGCAGCTGAAAGGATATCCCAATAAAATAGTAGTTTAAAGTTGGTCAGGAGTTTAATGTTAAGTGGATTGTTTCTTAGACCCACTGACAGTTAGTGTTGCCAGCTGCAGACTGGACTCACGCAGAGAGACTATAATGTTACCAGTTTTTAGGGTTCCGTACCCAAAGTGTAAAACGGGACCCTATTACTAAGGCTACGCTGTCCGTCTGTCTGTCTGTCTGTCCGTCTGTCCGTCTGTCCGTCTGTCCGTCTGTCCGTCTGTCCGTCTGTCCGTCTGTCCGTCTGTCCGTCTGTCCGTCTGTCCGTCTGTCCGTCTGTCCGTCTGTCCGTCTGTCCGTCTGTCCGTCTGTCCGTCTGTCCGTCTGTCCGTCTGTCCGTCTGTCCGTCTGTCCGTCTGTCCGTCTGTCCGTCTGTCCGTCTGTCCGTCTGTCCGTCTGTCCGTCTGTCCGTCTGTCCGTCTGTCCGTCTGTCCGTCTGTCCGTCTGTCCGTCGGTCCGTCTGTCCGTCTGTCCGTCTGTCCGTCTGTCCGTCTGTCCGTCTGTCCGTCTGTCCGTCTGTCCGTCTGTCCGTCTGTCCGTCTGTCCGTCTGTCCGTCTGTCCGTCTGTCCGTCTGTCCGTCTGTCCGTCTGTCCGTCTGTCCGTCTGTCCGTCTGTCCGTCTGTCCGTCTGTCCGTCTGTCCGTCTGTCCGTCTGTCCGTCTGTCCGTCTGTCCGTCTGTCCGTCTGTCCGTCTGTCCGTCTGTCCGTCTGTCCGTCTGTCCGTCTGTCCGTCTGTCCGTCTGTCCGTCTGTCCGTCTGTCCGTCTGTCCGTCTGTCCGTCTGTCCGTCTGTCCGTCTGTCCGTCTGTCCGTCTGTCCGTCTGTCCGTCTGTCCGTCTGTCCGTCTGTCCGTCTGTCCGTCTGTCCGTCTGTCCGTCTGTCCGTCTGTCCGTCTGTCCGTCTGTCCGTCTGTCCGTCTGTCCGTCTGTCCGTCTGTCCGTCTGTCCGTCTGTCCGTCTGTCCGTCTGTCCGTCTGTCCGTCTGTCCGTCTGTCCGTCTGTCCGTCTGTCCGTCTGTCCGTCTGTCCGTCTGTCCGTCTCTCCGTCTGTCCGTCTGTCCGTCTTTCCGGCTGTCCGTCTGTCCGTCTGTCCGTCTGTCCGTCTGTCCGTCTGTCCGTCTGTCCGTCTGTCCGTCTGTCCGTCTGTCCGTCTGTCCGTCTGTCCGTCTGTCCGTCTGTCCGTCTGTCCGTCTGTCCGTCTGTCCGTCTGTCCGTCTGTCCGTCTGTCCGTCTGTCCGTCTGTCCGTCTGTCCGTCTGTCCGTCTGTCCGTCTGTCCGTCTGTCCGTCTGTCCGTCTGTCCGTCTGTCCGTCTGTCCGTCTGTCCGTCTGTCCGTCTGTCCGTCTGTCCGTCTGTCCGTCTGTCCGTCTGTCCGTCTGTCCGTCTGTCTGTCACCAGGCTGTATCTCATGAACAATGATAGTTAGAGAGTTGAAATTTTCACAGATGATGTATTTCTGTTGCCGCTATAACAGAATATAATAAATATTTAAGGGGGCTCCCATACAATAAACGTGATTTTTTTGCCGTTTTTAAAGAAAATGGTACGAAACCCTTCGTGCGCGAGTCCGACTCGCACTTGCTCGTTTTTAATAAATTAATTTTTAAATATTAATACATTGTTTTCTTAGAAAGTAATTAAGATTTAGCTTCTTGACTATGTCATAGACAAGTCATAGACTATATGTATTCTTGACTAGGTAATTTCTCCCATAATATTACATATATTATGGGAGAAATTACCTTATGAGTGGTACCCTCACAAGTCACATCTACGACCGTCTGGTCCCCGGTTCGTGTTCCGAATTACAAATCCCGACGGTTGCGGGTTTGAATCCCGGAAGAGGTAAATGTTTTTGTAATGAGATCGAACATTATTGTCCTAAGTCATAAATGTTTTCAACGGCGGAACCTTAGTAATAGGGTCTCGTTTTACCCTTTGGGTACGGAACTCTAAAAACTGGCCAATAGGGTTCCGTAGTTGCCCGTCGTTACCACAGTATAATTATTTCAGCAATTACTTCATTTAGTCTTAGTCTTTTCTTAGTTTCATAGATTTAGAGCTAGTATTAGTTTCTTTACAAGCTTTTTCTCTTTTTCTCGTTACAAGCTCTAATGTTGTCTGGTTGTAATAATTCATTTCAGCCACAGGACGTCCACTGCTGAACATAGGCCTCCCCCGGTGACTTCTGTCATCGGGGGGTTTTTGCCATACTCGCCACGCTTGGCGAGCGCAGTTTTTATATTATTTCGCACGCAGACGCTGCTCCCCGTCTCGTGCTACAGGATTAAGTCGCCTCTTACGACACGCCTCCTGTTGGCGGTGGGGAAGTGTATTCTTTACGGCCGTCCCCACACGGCACTGGTTGTAATAATTGAGATTTACCAAATAAATCTTTTATTAACTCCTACTCAGAGCAGATTAGTGCATTGGAACTATATTTTATGCATCTATAAAGAAACATTGTCTTGTTTTTCTATTATTTCGTGGCCCTTGATCGGATGCGGTGATCTAGGCGCTGACGTCAGGGCTAGATGTCCCTGTTATAGGCGAGGGGCTAGATGCCTATTATCTACTTAAGCCAATAGCAGTGCATCCATTGGGATGCACTGATATACTGCATTCCAATGCTATTTAAGACCCCTACGTCACTAGTCTGAAAAATAGTTTGTTACGAGATTGCTACCATGTACCGTATTTTTGAGTTTCCGATATGATATTTCGGCACTGTTGCAAGCGCCATGATCACGGAGTAACTGAGTAACGGAGTAGTTACTCTGTGATCATGGCGCTTGCAACAGTGACCATGAACGTTTAAAGCATTATAATGTCTGAAGAACTACCTCAAATTCAAAATTACGATTTTTGAAGATTTCAAAATTCAAATTTCAAATTCTTTTATTTATGCTAGATTTGATACATAAACATGATATAAAAACACAACAATCTCACTTATTTATAGACTTTTTTCAGTAGCGATTGAGGTTTTATTGTTATCATAACGGAAGCCCGCGAAAGCGTTAAGGTTGTGTTAAAATGTAAGCTTTACAACTCATACTATGAACATGTTCATTGCCAAGACAAAGTGACAATGGGCAATTAGAAAACCACACCGCTCGTAGAACTAACTTGCAATTACATAGGTTATGTAGTAAGTTTCTCGAAATACAGCCAAAGAGTGAAAGACTGGAACTTTTTGAAATTGCACTATTTTTATGTTATACGTGGCTCATTGATAACAAATTGTAAAGAACGGCTTATATAATTAATAATATACAAATAAGGTTTTAAATCAAAGACTGGTTGGTTTTTCTAATATTAATCATTATCAACATCATATCAGCCTGTTGCAGTCCACTGCTGGACATAGGCCTCCCCCAAGGAGCGCCACAGCGCACGATCTCCCGCTCTTTGCATCCAGTCGCTGCCAGCTGCCTTCTTCAGGTCATCGGTCCATCTAGCCGGGGGGCGTCCTACACTACGTTTGCCTAAGCTTTTTTCTAATATTGAAATAAATAAATTACGGGCAGCCGATAGACGCAGACTGCACTTCTTTTATATTCTTAACAATAGATAAATCTTTTCATTCTTAGCTCGGTGTTAGATTTTGTCGCATCTTTTCATTCCTATCTCTAATTAGTAAAAAGTTAGTAAGAGCTAGGAAATTAACGTTGGCTAAGTAGGTAATTAAATACTTAAAATTAAGTTTTTTCTTAAATCAATAAAAGATATTTATATCTGAAACACGGCTGAGTTTTGTGCCTTGTTGCTTCCTTTTGAAGTTAAGTGCTATTATATCTTCAAATTTCAGTCCCATGGCCCTGGGAACCCGGGGTTACCGCTGTAAACACAATTTGTGTTGGCGGTCAATCGGTTGCATCTCAATCAATGATACATTATAACAAACAATATCATGTTTTATAAACATCTTGTTACTTTCTTACATCATTATAAATGAATTTAACCCATTGTTCTCGTTTTATTCTTCTTCAGTGTCGGTCCAAGATCAGAGGTGTCAAGACTATGACAAGATATATTTTCGTTGCCATGACGTGTTTCGGTAGGTTATATATTGTTTGTTGAAGTTTGTTTTGGTGGTAAATACATAGTCTGTAATGCGTGGTAATCGTTAAGTAGTGTTTGATTGAGCTCGGATTAGTTTTGAGCGTCCGATTGGATATAATATATCAGTTTAAACCAATTTTGAGTGATGGGGTGAGTGCAAGGATTATCTTGGCTAACAGTCAAGGAGCGTAACTTGATTTGTAGAGTTAAAATCTAAGGAATCGACAAATAAGTATTTTCATAAATGGCAATGATTCCTTGACTTTTTCATTGTGAAACGACTGTTATTAACTATAACCAAAAAATATTGATCAAATTCGAATTAATTAACGTAGTTTTAATAAATCAATCAATCATTGGCAGGCTGATCTGTTGAGCTGGTGCTGCACATAAAAGCATCTACAAGCAGGTTTTATCCCAAAATAAATGCAATCCTGGATCTGCAAAATTCCTGATAATGTTTCAACGTCTGCAATTTGATGACCAGGGTTGTACTACTTTTTTTGAAACTCATAATTTATTCAGTATACGAGTACCTATCGTTTGTCTTTCCGGCCCATTAATCTGTATAATTGACGACCTCCGTTGCCGAGAGGCGAGCACACCGGTCTTAGCGTCGCCATCTCTGAGGCCCCGGGTTCGATTCCCGGTCGGGTCAATGTAGAAAACGAACTTTTCTATATTGTTGTTGTGTATGTATAACACAAGTGCTTTAGCTACTTAACTTAAGATCAGAGCAATGTTTGTAATGTTGTCCAATTTAAGTCTTAATTGGGTTTTCAGAAATCGTCATCTCTACAACTTACAAAGAGCCTCTTTGGACGTATGATGGTAAGTTAAGTAAGAATTACCAGTATATAGTTATTGCCAACTTCTGTTCCGTTATAGTTATTTATTTTCTTTATTATTGAACTCTAAGTACTAAATATTACTTAGGTAAATTTTGATTCTAAAAAGTTTCAAATATTTTTAATATGCATACCGGGCGAGTGCTTTACCACTAAGCTACCTAGACGTTAGCCGACTCGACGAAATCGTTAAGTGTTTTTTTTCAAGTATTAAAAATCTTAGATAAACCTAGCATGGTAATTGCTAAAAAACAAAAATTTTAGTTACAAATATGTTTCGTTAATTTTGTTATTTTTATTATGTTACATTCTGTCGTCGTTAAACAAACTAGCTTTCATGTCGGCCTTCTTATATCTCAGCGACTTTCGGAATCTTGTATAAGACAAACAAAAGAGAACAATTTTATAACATTCGTTTTTACAAAACTTTAAGAACCCACTAAAGGTGATCGCGCATCTATGAACACTGCATGCGCAAGACCTGCAACCATCCGCATTTCATAATAACCATTAAGTACTCACTATAAAATAAGTTTAATAAAAATCTAAAAACCGACTTCAAAATGAAACTAAAAAGCGAAAAATAATATTGACTAAAACATACCTGGGCCATAACCATGAACTCCTAAAACAATCTCAAAGTTGTCAAATCTGTCAATTTTGGTACGTCATTTCATACAAAATTTGACAGAAATGATAATGTTTGACAGATTTGAGATTGTTTTAAGAGTTCGTGGTTACCGCCCTAATCAGTTCTTTTTGGAGTCGGTGCGAATGAACACATTTTAACTCTTGATGGCTGGCACCGACTCCAAAAAGAACTGATTAGGTATGTTTTAGTCAATATTATTTTTCGCTTTTTAGTTTCATTTTGAAGTCGGTTTTTAGTTTTTTATTAAACTTATTTTATTTCACAATTTTAAGTGTTAAGTCCTCTATTTTCCCCCTCCTAACTCCGCCAAAAATGACTTGAATGAATGCTAATGTTGGTCCTCTATGGACCCCCCATCGAATGGTATGATAAAAATAAGGTGTTATATTAGGTCAATATTTCGACCAAAAATTGTAAGTCTTAAGGAAAGGGTTTTCCTACACTCCAACCATAACGGGCAGCTATTTTGGTGTCGTAACCATAGGATAAAATACCTTGCATTAAATACCAAGTCAATTTAGAAAGAAACTTTTAATTTTTTTTCGTTACTGGGTGTGCGGGTACGCCCCCAGTAAATAAAAATTGGCGGTCTGGTACCTCATAAGCTCCACGTCTGCTCAACACACTGCGAAATACGTTCTGTCGACAAAAAGCAGTATTATCTTCTAACTCCTATCCGTTAAGGAGTTCAGTGGCTTCCATCATCAGGTCAGCAACATGACATGATGATTACCAGACCCAAAAATCAGCATTGAGTCAGAAAATATATGCAAAACATTATGGGTGGCTATAAAAATTGAGGGTTGCCCTCGATTTTCCAAGGATCCCATCATCAGAATTTGACTTGGTGTAAATGAGACCAACCTCGGAAGTATACCCTTTCAAACTAAAAAAATAATTTTGAAATCGGTCCATAATTGACGGCGTAATCGCGTAACATACATACAAAAAAAAAAACAACAACATTCAGACGAATTGAGAACCTCCTCCTTTTATTGAAGTCGGTTAATAAATAATTAAGAATGAGACACGTCTACATTGTGCGAGTAATCGCGCGACTTCAACAATCGCTGTGGTATACAAACTTAATCCTCCTTAATTATCCTTACTAATATTATAAATGCGAAAGTAACTTTGTCTGTCTGTCTGTCTGTTAACGTTCTAACGTGCCCTCATTGTGCACGGGAGTTCGCTGCGAAGATCGGCTACATAAGTCTTCGGGTGCACCAGCGCCTGTCCAATTAGGAGTCGAAGTGGTCGCCATGGCCGAAAACGGTCGTAAAGATCATCATCATCATCACGCTTTCACGCTGAAACTACTGAACCAAGTACAGAGATAGACTAGAGTTTGAGAAAGGTATGTCCTTTATTGCAAAAAATTGTATGGAACTTGGTCCTTTTCGAAGATCAAACCATAAAACTTTGTATCTAGACACCTACCCCTCTAGTATGAGCAACAAAACACGATATGAAATGATACGATATAGCGATTTATTGACACCCAACTTTCAAAATATGGTGACATAGCCGCTATCTTGAACTTTTATCGAAACAGTGAGCATGTCCGTGCCGGCGACATCACGGTCATGCTCGATTATTCGATAAAAGTTCATATGTTGACAAAAAATATGCGATTAATCGCTATATCATATCATATCATACCGTGTTTTGTTGCTTATGCTAGAAGGGTTGGTAAAAATTAATAAATACTTTGTTTACCTAGCGTTTTTAAAATTTCTGCCTGTGTGGGTATGAAATAGGGGATGAAAGGTCATATGAAAGTCCAAACAGAATCACACTTTTACGCCTTTTTGTCTTTTGTCAAAGTTCATTTTTGATGCGTGCTTCAGTGCAGAGCACAATTTCCTGAATTATGAGACACACCAAATACTAATCGTGTAGTGTACGCGAACGAAATTGCGGGCACAGCTAGTTATTTATTTATTTAAACTTTATTGCACAGATTTGAAAAAGAAACATACAATAGTTGGACTTAATTCCATGAGGCATTCTCTACCAGCCGACCATTAGGCTAAACAGAGATGTTTTGTGGGCGGTGCGATAAAGACACACAATTAAAAATATATATATATATTTAACTAATAAAATCACAAACTACATAAAAATGCATAAACTAAATACGATCATTTATGTATACACATAAACTAAATACTATCAAACATAGACTACATAGACCTGATGATACATAAATAAATAAATATGACGACGATAAGTAAGAGATTAGTTATCTATAAAAACAAGCAAAAAAGGGACGTTTGTGGTATTGGAGCCCCCTTAAATATTTATTTTATTCTGGTTTTTAGTATTTCTTGTTATAGCGGCAACAGAAATACATCATCTGTGAAAATTTCAACTGTCTAACTAACACAATTCATGAGATACAGCCTGGTAACAGACAGACAGTCAGACGGACCGCAGTCTTTTTAGTTGGGTCCCGTTTTACCATTTGATGATTACACTTTGATTTACGGTATGAAACCCTAAAAAACCAATTTATTTCTGTAAATAGGCTTAAACTAAGCTCTTTTACACATCCCATTTTTTTTCTCTACTACTGCTTCGGGACAATTTTGGGCTAGCGACGAGAAGAAGCAGCGCAAGAAACTCGGCCACTATCTAGTATTTGTCTATCTATCTATTCTATCTTTAACCAGACGAAACCAACTGGCCAGGCGTGCACTGCAAAGAGGGGGGGAAGCGGCAGTCTCCCATCGACATCCGGACGTCGGAGGTCGTTAAGGACTACAAGAAGCAGTTCATCAAGCACGGCCCGCTCAAGTTCACGGGATACCACCGGGTGCTGGTTTCCGGAATCAATAATGGACACACTGGTTAGTTTTATCACAATATTCACAGTATAAATAAATTAACACCCTATACAGGGTGTACAAGAGAATACGATACTCCTTTAAACCACGTGATCAGCTGGTCATAATTATACAAGAACTTTTTCTATGGGAGCACCATCGAAATCGAGTTTTTTTTTAGCTTCTCCATACAAACTAACTCGCATACCTCGATGATAATGTACCTATGAAGCATCTGAAAAAACTCAAGATTTCGATGTTGCTAAATGTACCTTACATCGAAAAGTCTAAGGTTTGTTTTCGCGTGCTATTGTCACTATTATTGCATTGAACTTTGCAGTTCTAGGTTGCACAGAGATAGTGCGTGCGTATTTTTTATAAATGAGACAAGATTATCCACGCGCACCATCTTTGAAAAGCGGATAGTAATTAAAAAAGTTTGTTTTTAGCTCGTTTATATCGTAGATCGATTTAGTTACTGATTCTGAGTGGTCCCTGAAAATTTGGCACTGCCTTGCAATATAACCCTGTATATTTGGACCTATTTCCAGTGCAATTCAGCTCGGAGGGCGAGGAGGCGATTCACCCGACCCTCACGGGCGGCCCGCTGGAGCACCGCTACCGGCTGGAACAGCTGCATTTCCACTGGCTTTCCGAACACTCTGTCAACGGGATCAAGTGAGTTATGAGAACTACCAAAGTACCTAGTAGAACTAGCGGCAGGGAAGTTGAGCGCTAAGCGAAAGTTGCGCAGACGACCATTACGATTTCATGATTGGCTAGTGGCACGCGCCGCGCCTGCACCGCTAGCCGTGATTGGTTGTTAGCTCCGCGCACACGCGTCTTTGATACGACGATCGTGTCGTAACATGCGCAAAGTGATCCCCACTCTTTGTCCCACCGCTCAACAGCGTACAACAACACATGCCGCGTACGCAGAGAATACTGGACCACATCAACATCACATACATTGCTCTGATCCTAAGGTAAGTTGCTAAAGCACTTGTGTTATAAATATCAGAAACAACGACGGTACCACAGCACTCAGACCCGAGCCAATATAGAAAAGTTTGTTTTCATATTGACCCGACCGGGGATCGAACCCAGAACCTCAGATGGCGCCGCTCTCGGCTACGGAGGTCGTCAAGAAGAAGCCATCATCATCATCATTTCAGTCATAGGACGTCCACGTGTGACTCAGCGAGCTATGGAAAGGTAGATGATTGGGATTATCCGAAACGAGATCATCAGGTAGAAGACCAAAGCAACGTACAAAGTCCAAAAATGTAGCAAGCTTAAGTGGCAGTGGGCTGGTCACAGCTGCCGCAGAACCGATGAAAGGCGGTAAACGGGATCTCGGGTGGAGACCACGCCTTGGCATACGCATTGTAAGACCCATAAAAAGTCTTCATTCCTTATCTTTACCAACTTCTAAGGCTACTTCTAGATCTGGCGAATGCGCGCATACATTTCATATTCGGGAGTAGGTGTAGCTCGCAACCTGTTAGCCACCACACCTACTCCCTGGAACATGGATTGGAACTGAACGCGTGCACAGTAGCCTTGCATAAGTTGCGCTAAAGAAGCGCACCAAACAATTGCAGCAACGCATTGCATTCGCCAGATCTGGACGTCCATCCATTTATCCATCGGCCGAAAGACGTCCACTACTGGACATAGGCCAAGGATTTCCACGAAGATCGGTCATGTGCCACCCGCATCCAGCGGCTTCCCGCGACCCTGGACGTCCGCGATCTGGACGTAGCCTTAAATATTTCACAAAATGCCCACAGGTTTCCCATGGAGATCCACTTCGTTCATGTGCGGTCGGACCTCAACGTGGGGGAGGCGCTGGACAGCAAGGACGGGCTGGCCATCGTCTCCGTGTTTTGCAACGTGAGTAGTCCATAAATTTATAGCTACAATGGATGGACAAATGTACCTTATAGGTATTCCAAGACCCGTTCTTGATTAAACAAAAAAATAATTTTTTTTTTTACTTTATGTATATTAGAGATTCTAGACTTGGTTTTGAATTATAGAATAAAAGATTCTACAACAAGGGAAAAACACAATTACATCCTTTACAATCGTACTTTTTTTAACAACCTGTAGATTACGGAATTCCTTATAAGCTGGCGATAAACAACAACATTTAATGATGGAGAAGTAACAAGTACGAACTTCTTACATATATCTATCTTCTGGATGAGCATCGAATCATGGTGTCAAATTATTGCATTTTTGTCCGAATCACTAATAAATAAACTTTTACAAACATAACGATAAATTGATTTTCTAAGTTATCTATATATATATAAAAGGCAACTGTTTCTGACTAACTGACCTATCAACGCACAGCTAAAACCACTGAACGGATTGCGCTGAATTTAAGCACACATATTAAAGCTATTTTGATGTAGGCGTGCGCTAAGAAAGGAATTTTACAAACTGACTCCCTAAAGGGGCAAAACGGGAGTTCACCGTTTGTATGGAGAAGGGTGAAAAGTTTGTTATATTGCAACTGCTGAACAACAATAGAGTCACTCACTCTACATAGACATCACTCTATCAACTTTGTTCAGGGTTGGGAGCTTGGTAGAGTGTAGGAAGAGCTTGCCTATGCACTTCATAGTTTATTTATTTATTTACTGAATGACATACTGAATGAATTCATTCACTCAAAATCAAATATAACGCGAGCGTAGCCACAGATTAATGCTAGTTTGAAATATACGTAGACAAAAGCCAAATCTACCAAATACAAAATATAGTTAAATACATTATTACAGAAAAACCTACGAGAGGTACGAAACCGCGCAAATTCAACAAGCTCTTGACCGGTTTAATTTTCATTATCAAAAATAAGTTTTATGAAAAACTAAAAACCGACTTCAAAATTAAACTAAAAGCCAATAGTGCGAATGAACACATTTTAACTCTCAATGTCTGGTACCGACTCCTAAAAGAACTGATTAAGTAGGAAGGTATGTTTTAGTCAATATTATTTTTGGCTTTTTAGTCCGAATCACTAACCAAGTCTAGAATCTCTAGAGTCTAGAATATTAAAAGTTAATTTTAAGGTAAATACGGCGTGAAAAAACATTCAATCGAATTTCAAAACCTCCTACTTTTTGAAGTCGCTTGAAAATAAACCAAAGTAATTCTTTGAAAGGTACAAGCAGAGCTGGATGACGGCCAACAAGAAGCCTCGGAAGAGATTATGCAGTACATACCCAAGTTGCTGGACACTGGTGACAGAATCAGCGGCGTGCTGATCGATATGACGTGAGTACAACAATTGGTAAATAACTCTTATGTTATGTACAGGTATTCAAAAGAATGGGACTCTCCTTTAAAAAACGTAAAGTATGCCTATATACGTCCCACTGCAGGGCACAGGCCTCACCTCAACTATGAGCCATACTCCCCCACGCGGGCCCGGTGCGGATTGGTGGAGGGGTGTTGTAAGTGACTAAACCTTACAGTCAAATGTTATCAAGCCATATTAGTCGGGACCAACTTTCAACGTGCCTTCCGAAGCACGGAGATGCTCGTGATAAATGTCACTAAATATGGTCGGAATGGTCACCCATCCACTCACGACCGCGGCGTTGGTTGCTTAACTTTAGTAATCGATACCAAAGCGCTGCCGCCACCTAGCTACGAGCACCTCATCTTTTAAACCACATAATCTATTTAATGTACTGTAACCAATGAAATGTTTAATAAGATTTGCACTAAGCGCTTCTCATCATCTTTTAACATACGCACAGCTAAAGATTGGAATTCCCTGCCTGCGTCTGTATTTCCGAGTGCATATAACCTGACTCTCTTTAAGTCCAGAGTGAATAGGCATCTTCTGGGCAAGCTCGCTCTATCGTAGATCCCATCTATGCTCTAGAGCAAGATTGGGGTCAAGAGTAAGCCCATCTCAAATAAAAATAAAATAAAAAAAAAAGATCACGATCAGCTAATAGGTAATCAAATACTTTTCCTAAAAGAATAGCATCGTTTTTGTTTTATAGGTAAACCATACATTTAATCGCAAGCCGCGATAAATCAAGCATTTGAAAAAAATACACTACTTATTTCGATGTTGCTACCAAAACTTGTTGTTTATTAGCTGGTAACGTGGTTTTGAAAGTTGTCTTAATCTTTTGTAAATAATAACTTATAATAAAGATTGTAGGAATCCCTTGGATGCAAAATAGTATCGAACTATTGATTTTATCAACAGCAATACTTCGAAAATTAGAATTTGGGAAGAGACATCAAAACAAAAAAAAATTAAATAACATTGCAGACAGGAATTCCAACAGCAGACCAAATAAAAACACAAATCAATTAATTTTTAAATGTACTCGAATGATAGTTTTTTAACTCAAGTGCCTTTAAGTTCATTGACTTACATGCGTTTAAATATTTTTTTGGTATCCTAGGCACCTACTATTACCATATTAAATGTCAATTAAAGTATAAATAAGCTCCACAGAAGACGCTTTTACCATTTTTGCATTCATACTGCATTTAAGCTTCCTTAATTCCTTTATAGGGCTTCAACAGTTATTAAAATTCAACCGCAGTACCATAAGTGATTTAAACAAGGTCAGTAGTAAGTAACACGGTCAGTTTGTCACTTCTGAACAAGTGGAGTCAAAGTAGAATCATTGGAGTTCCGTACCCAAAAGGTAAAACGGGACCCTATTACTAAAACTCAGCATGACCAACAAAACATGATATGATATGATATAGCGATTTATCGACACCTAACTGTCAAAATATGAATTTCTATCGAAACAGCGAGCATGACCGTGACGTCACCGGCACGGATATGATATATCAAAAGTTGGGTGTCGATAAATCGCTATATCATATCATATCGTGTTTTGTTGGTCTTGCTAGAGGGCATGAGCTGGCTGTATCTCATGAACAATGATAGTTAAAACTTAGACAGCTGAAATTTGCACAGACGATGTACCTGATGTACCTATTTCTGTTGCACTTAAAATAAAAAATACTAAAACCAGAATAAAATATATATTTAAGGGTGCTACCATACCAAACGTATTTTTTTGCTCGGTTTTTATTGATAATGGTGCGGAACTCTTCGTGCGCGAGACCGACTAGCAATTGGGCGGTTTTTTTTATTTGGGAACTCTCAATAAGGGAAAAGTCTAAAACTTCTGATAGTTTTATGGTGTTTGAACTTCTACACGTAACGTGTATTCGATGCATCTGAATTTTGTGTTCTACTGCTAAATCGTATATTGTGGTACGCCCAAACATTTCCTGCAGTAAAATGCGACGTGACATTATTTCTCTTTGTACCCACGGTTCTTAATTGTCAATTCTGGCTTAATAAGTTTTAACAAGGAAACCGTTTACGGAATGCTAAATTAGGAAGATGCTTAATGGCGAATAATTTGTAGGCACCTGTTGCAAACGAGTTATCTTGCTTGATTGATGTGTTGGTAGGGCTTGTATGCAGGTATGAAAACATTGGATTTAAGTACCTACATATTATTTAAAATGCGTTTTTAAGTATGGATGTATGGATGTTTGTTACATTGTCACGCAAAAACTACTGAATGCATTTGGAAAAATTAGTCTAGATTATATATATATATATATATATATATATATATATATATATATAATATAATCTAGATTAACATACAATCATCATCATCATCACCAGCCTATATCAGTCCACTGCTGGACACAGACCTCTCCAAAAGGAGGATTTTGCCATAATAGCCACGCTTGGCAGGCGGGTTGGCGATCGCAGTTTGGCCAATGGTGGAGAGGAGACGCTGCTGCCCGTCTTCTTATGGCGGTTCTCCTGTAGTCGCCTCTTACGACACCCATAGAAAGAGAAGGGGTGGTGCAATTCTTTAAACGTGCCGGCACCACACGACACACGGATTAACATACAGATACAGAATACTTTTCATCCCGATTAAAAGTTCCTGTGGGATATTTTTCTATAGGGTGTCTAGTCACCGGTGTCTGGCCTGTTAGGGTGCAGTAATATGATCAATTTCATCGACAAATCCACTGTAATAAAAACATTTTATCCATACTATTAAATAAGTAAGTCATTACAAGAAAAAGAGGCTCTCCACTCGTAATCAATGCAGCAACGCACCGACTGGCCCGAACCACCTACTTCGTCCTGCAATACCAGTGACGCTGCTTTACGTGTCCCGGCTTCATTACTCTACAAAGGCCGAGGAGATTGTAGAGTACATCCGACTGAAGACCAAATTCACACTGAGGATCGAACAGTTAGAATCTCGTCACAATACGAATGTCAATTCGTTTGTGGTAAGGGTTCCGACCGAACAGCTGTCGACCTTCATGAAAGCGGAATTTTGGCCGAAAGGTGTTGTGTATCGTCGGTTTCGTGGCCGGCTACCTGACACCAAGTTGCGCAACACTACGCCGTCGAAATAGTGTGTCATATATAGTATATTTTTAAATTTATTATTTTATATATGTTAGATAATAAGGTATTTATGATATGGGCTTGTATTATTTATAATGTGCTGCTTGAATTAAATAAATAAATAAAAATTACCTAAAAACTGATGTCTATACCTTAGCTTTAAGTCAACTAGTCTAGGCATTATTGTTAATTGAATATGACTCTATCAAACGCGTGACTATCCGTGTCTTTTATGAACCCTGGTCACGTGGTATTTTATCACCTAATCTGTATCTGTACTGAATTATTGACTTGATTTTAAACTTAAGTGTATTTCATTTTAAATGCTATTATAGGGATAAAGAAGGGGGAATATAAGGATGAATTCGCGTTTGATAGTCATATTAAATTCATCATAACGCCTAGAAGCTAAGGTATTAACATCAGTTTTTAGGTAATGGCTGAGTGCATCTAAAAAGTAGAAAAAACGGTATGTTTAGGAACTAGTTTTTTTGTTAGATTAAAAAATTTAAAAAAAAACATCTTTTTTTATTTTATTTTTTACGTTTCAAGTGTTTTTTTAAGATTTTAATGGAAGCTTTTGATAGACTTTTTGTTGTCAACTTATTTCCTACTCTTTTAACTGTCGTTTGAGAATTCGTTATTCTTTATGCTTATAGGTAAATATTGCTAAATAAATGAACCCACATGTAACAAAAAAAAATTGCTGCCATTTTTAATAGATGGGAAAAAATCATTACAGTAGGTTTGTCGACAAAATTGATCATAACACCCTATCGGGTCGGACACCGGTGACCAACACACTGTAGGTAATATAGTTCTTTATTTGAAAGTTTTGCGATGCGATTATTAATATACATATAATTAATATTCTACTATTGATATAATGTATTCCCATACAAAATCTATGGGTATTGCGTTTTGACAAAGGTCGTCGGTCCATTGGGCTGGTGGGCGTCCTACACTAATTTTGCCAAGGCATAGTCTCTACCCGTTTACTCCACCTTTCATCAGTTCTGCGACAAATGCGGCCAGCCCACTGCCACTTAAGTGTGCTACATTTTCGGACATGTTGCCTGGCGAATATTATGACCTCCGTAATATCATATTTACGACCTCCGTAGCCGAGAGGCGAGCACGCCGGACTATATGGCGTCGCCATCTCTAAGGTTCCGGGTTCGATACCCGGTCGGGTCAATGTAGAAAAACGACCTTTTCTATATTGTCTCGGGTCTGAGTTTTAGGTACCTTTTTTTTTCGATTTCTATAACACGCGTGCTTTAGCTACTCACCTTAGGATGAGAGCAATGTATGTGATGTTGTCAAATATTTATTAATTTATATAATTTATATTAGTTTATTTATTCCAGGAAGCTGCTGAGTACAAACACCCAGTCGTATTATACGTACGCTGGCTCGCTCACGTCTCCGGAATGCAACGAAGCAGTTATCTGGATCATATTCGACACACCCATCTTCTTTTCTGATGCTGACGTGAGTATACGATTCGGTACTTTGTCTCGACAACACTATTAAAATGTTTAGTAGTATTATACAGGGTGTACAAAAGAATGGGACACTCCTTAAAACCACGTGATCAGCTGGTCATATACAAAAACTTTTCCTATGGGAGCAACATCGAAATTGTTATTTTATTTTCAGATGTTCCATACATTATCATCGAGGTACGCGAGTAAGTTTGTATGGGGAAGCTAAAAAAACCATCGATTTCGATGTTGCTCCCATAGGAAAAGTTGTTGTATATGACCAGATGATCACGTGGTTTTAAGGAGTGTCCTATTCTCTTGTACACCCTGTATAAGTATTCGAGAATACTTACTACGAACGAACAAAAGGAACAAACAAAATATTTTCGTAGGCCTCTTCACTAAGGGATGTCGTTCAATGCATTACTGAAATTAAATATTTCTCACTTTTATTTAAAAGCACTCATGGTTAATATAATTGGTAATTGGTACTTACAATAATAAAATGTTGTTTGTGGCTGCATGATAGTTTTATTAAATAATAATCACTTAAAAAAAAACAATTCAAAACATTTAGTAGGATTTTTTCAAAAACTAATAAAAATATTTTATAGTAAGTAATGAAATGAATGATTACTTATTTCTTTAAAAAAAAAATTGTCGGAGAACCTCATTTTGATAAAATTACTTACTTACTTACTTACTCCTTTGGCGCAGCGACCCAAAGTGTGTCTTGGCCTCCGACACAAGAGAACGCCGTCTGATCCGGTGTTGCGCCGCCTCTTGCCAGTCCGAAACTTGTAGCTCCTGCAGATCTGATATGACGGCGTCCTTCCAGCGGTATCAGGGCCTGCGGGGCGGCGGCCACGAGGTATTTCAAGATACGCTGCTTTGGCGCTACGATCCTCCCCCATTCTTTCGAGATGGCACATCCAACGGAGTCTCTGGGCTTTGGCTTCTCCCAAGATGTTGGGTTCGGCGACCAGCTCCTCGATCTCTTGGTTTTTCCGGACCCTCCAGCTGCCATCTTCTCTCTGAGTTGGACCCAGAATCTTCCACATGATCTTCCTCTCTGCCACTAAAAGCTTTTCTTCTTCCTTGAGGGTTAGTGTCCAAACCTCACTGCCATACATCAAGATCGGTCTTATAACAGTTTTGTATAACCGTATCTTGGTTCTCCTGCTAAGAAGCTTAGACACCAGCACCTTGTGAAGGGCAGCTGTACAACGCAAGGCATTCTGGATGCCGGTATCTATCTCCTCTTCCCTCGTGTTTGTGCCAGTAATGGTACACCCCAAGTACTTGAATTTAGTGACTCCTTTAAACATAATATCGCCACATCGCAGATGTTCGCGCTGTTGCCTTGTGTTTTTATAACGCTTCATGTGGAGATATTCCGTCTTCTCCTGATTTATTCCGAGTCCAACCCTGGACGCCTCAGATAAAATTACACAAAGTAAAAAAAAAATATTTCTAATAAAATTTAGAATTTTGCAGCGTTCCTTGAACTTAGTCCCTCTTAAATGAATTACATTTCCACAATATTAATAATATAATTAAACGCTAGGTGGCGCTATTGCCGAACACAAGAGCAATAATATACAGTATTAATAGCAGGCAAATAATATGTATAATCTGATAAAAATCTGATTAATGTTTGTTTATTTTTAATTACTAACTAATGTTGGTAATCTAATCACTCCTCGTCCTCGTCTATTTTTAGTTTGTGACGATTGTGTCAATGCTTTAGTAAAAATATAAATATAGATCGGAAATTGTAGGTACAGTTAATCCAATAATAATTCACATGTAATCAATCAATTAAAATAAGTTAGCACCTATGTGCCACAAAGCGCGCCGCCGCTATACGTAATTTGTGTATGTGCGATTTACATAGTATTCTATTAATAAAAGCATAGAGAAAATAAATATAAAACGAACTGTCATTGTCATTTTCTTTACGTAGATTGATCAAAGACACACACACACAGACCGTAGTATTATTTGATCAGTGAAAGACACCAATTGTGTCTTTGAGATTGATTGATTAACTGCCTCTGAGTCACAACACCAATCACTAGGCTGCCCGCCCACGTCCGATTATCGGTGACCGATTTTTTAACCGACTTCAAAAAAAGGAGGAGGTTCTCAATTCGTCTGAATGTTGTTTTTTTTATGTTTGTTACGCGATTACGCCGTCAATTATGGACCGATTTCAAAATTTATTTTTTAGTTTGAAAGGGTATACTCCCGAGGTGGTCCCATTTACACCAAGTCAGATTCTGATGATGGGATCCTTGGGAAATCGAGGGCAACCCTCAATTTTTATAGGATGTTGCTGACCTGATGATGGAAGCCACAGAACTCCTTAACGGATAGGAGTTAGAAGATAATACTGCTTTTTGTCGACAGAACGTATTTCGCAGTGTGTTGAGCAGACGTGGAGCTTATGAGGTACCAGACCGCCAATTTTTATTTACTGGGGGAGATCCCCAGCACACCCAGTAACGAAAAAAAAATAAAAAGTTCCATTCTTCAATTGACTTGGTATTTAATGCAAGGCCTTATCCTATGGTAACGACACCAAAATAGCTGCCGTTCTGGTTGGATTGTAGGAAAACCCTTTCCTACACTCCAACCAGATAGTTTTAGTCAATATTATTATTCGCTTTTTAGTTTCATTTTGAAGTCGGTTTTTAGTTTTTTATTAAAATTATTTTATCTTTACGTAGATTGATCAAATACACCAATTATGTTTTTGAGATTGATTGATTAACTGCCTCTGAGTCACAACACCAATCACTAGGCTAGGCTGCCCACATCCGATAATCGGTGACCGATTTTTTGTAGGAGAAAATAGAACGTACTGATTGCAATTAATAGTGCAACGCACACTTCCTACAAAAAGTAAGAAATCTCTGCTTAGGAAAAATCGCCCCGTCTATCGGTCCTTCAAAAAGTCTGCCGTGGCGGGCAGCCTCACACCAATGAGGGATACCATTTTTGTGTCCACCAGTTAGCGCCATTGTCGAGTGAGGTCCGAAAGAATACTCAATAATACTCATTTATTCAGTACTAGTTGTACGTAGTATAATACTTACTCTGTGGTACTAGCCTACCCAAGCTCTAGACTAGCCCTAAACCACATTTTATCAAAATCGGTTCCGGATTAAGGCGTAAAAGCGTGACTTTGTTTGGACTTTCATCCCCTATTCTATCCCCAGTGGTGAAAATTTTAAAAACGATACACTAATAATTTATTTAAGTATTTCTTATCCAGGGCCTAATACAAAGTTTAATGGTTTTATCTTCGAAAATGACCAACTTCCTTAGAAATTTTTATCCCCTTTTAAACCCCTTCAAACCTTTTTTTCGAAATAAAAGGTAGCCTATGTCCTTTCTTAAGCTCGAGTCTATCTCTGTACAAAATTTCACAAAAATCGGTTCAGTAGTTTCGGCGTGAAAGCGTAACAGACAGACAGACAGAGTTAGTAAGGAATTAGTAAGGATAGTAAGGATTACCTATTTCGAATTTCGCTGTACATCTCTATTTCTGATTTTAATATCACAATTCACAACTGCTTTTGCTACTTACCTTAAGATCAGCGGGGTAACTATGAACTCTTAAAACAATCTCAAAGCTGTCATATCTGTCAATTTTGGTATGTCATTACATACAAAATTTGACAGCTTTGTTTTTTTTTTTTTTTTTTAATGTGGCGGGTGTAGTATCGTGCCCGTCCGGGAACGGTCCGATAATTTCGCCAATGTCGGGTTCGGGGAGGCAGAGCATAAATATATAATTATACAATATTTAATAATGTTTGACAGATTTGAGATTGTATTAAGAGTTCGTGGTTAACGCCCTGAGCTATTAATTAATAGACACACTAATAGGCTAGTTGACACCACTAATAAAACACACTTTTTATGAGCTGGTAAAACGCACCCCATCCTTATAATTTATATGCCGCTATCGAACTACGACGTCACTGATCCTAACTCGACTGCCTTACTTTTTATTTCTTCATCATGATCTTTTTTTATTTATTTATTTATATATTTTAGCCACAGGACGTCTACTGCTGAACATAGGCCTCTCCCAGTGACTTCAAGATCGGCCGGTTGCGCGCGGCCTGCATCCAGCGGGTTCCCGCAACCTTTACCAGGTCGTCTGTCCACCTTCGACGTGACGCGATGTCCCACCCCACGCTTGCCGGTACATGGCCTCCATTCCAGAACCCTTCTGCCCTATCGGCCGTCAGTTCTACGTGCTATGTGCCCCGCTCACTGCCACTTTAGCTTGCTAATCCGTCGGGCTATGTCAGCTATGCTAATATTAATGGAACCCGTATTTCAATTCCAGTACCGCATATTCGGCAAGGTGGGCGTGGGCCGACACAACTTCCGGAGCCTGCAGAAACTGAAATACCACCTGGTGTTCCGGCCGGCCAACCCGCAATTCAACCGGCCGCTCATCGCCTCGGTCTTTAACGAAGTCATACAACATATCAAGGACATCTTTAATAACGTTACATAGTAAGTAGCAAGTCTAATCCGTCCTCTTTTTGCAAAACATCAACTTCCTTGCAAGACTATGTAGCTAAAAATCATCGACCTCAGATGGGACACCTGGGCCCTAACCATGAACTGTTAAAACAATCACAAATCTGTCAAACATAATCATTTCTGTCAAATTTTGTATGGAATGACGTACCAAAATTGACAAGATTTGACAACTTTGAGATTGTTTTAAGAGTTCATGGTTATGGCCCTGAGGTCGATGATTTTTTTTCAAGTGTTATTTATCTTCAATTAAAACCTTGCATGGAATTGCTAAAAACAAAAATTTTCAAACATCAACATTTGTTTTACGACTTTTGATGATTTGACACATTTTACTTTCATATAAAAATAAGACAAATTTAATATCTATTTCCGACGGCCTAAAAGAGCGCCAAAGAGCACTGATCTCCCGCTTTTTTCATCCAGTCACTGCTAGCCATATTCTTAAGTTCGTCGGTCCATTGGGCTGGGGGGCGTCCTACGCTACGTCTGCTTAGGCGTGGTCTCCACTCAAGAACTTGTTTACTCCACCTTTCATCGGTTCTGCGTTAGATGTGGCCAACCCACTGCCACTTAGCTTGTTCTATTTTTGAGTAGTATATGTAACATACTATATTGACCTTTTTCTTTTGTTTCAGTTTTTTTTCGTCAGGATTTCAGCAACGATAAAATAAAACTTCTCAGTAGATGTAAGGAACCCAGTCAAAGAAAGCCGACGGGAGGAGGTCGTGCGTTTCATCATTCATAACAAGTAGATTTCTACAATCTACCATAAAACCACCAAAGGAAACTACAGGTTTATTAAAAATAAACTATGGTCTCACTCGCCTACAGATTTCTTTGTCAATCATGGTCACCAAGCAAGGGTATGTATCACCGAGCCGTGTAGCATGTAACGTAACTGATACTGTATCAAGTACGCATCAGTTAATACTCATACTGTATCAAGTACGAGCCTAGGCGCCTAGCGCGAAAGTGTATCTTTCGTTCGGTCGTATAAACCTAATAAATTAAAATGGCCAGTCTCATGTGTCAATCCTTTGATAAAATATGACTAACTCAATGTAGCCGTGTAAAAAACCCGACCGTTTTCAATTGTTCATGAATTTTCAAACCTTTGATACGGGTGAATGGATGTTTTAATTTGATCGGATAATAAGACCGAACGAACGATGCGCTTTCTTAAGGCCTCCTGTTGAGTGTCGAGTAGAAGTAGCAGGAGTCGAGTTATTTTTGGACTCAAGTCTGTACTCCTATAACTTATCCGTTTTTAAGCTACTGAGTTGTGTAAAAACGAGTGAAATGTATAAATATAGACTCTCAGACTCGAGTTGTAGGTACAACCAACAAGTATTGTAAGTTAATGAGTTTAAGCCAATGCATAAGATCAAAGATTTGCTTGTTGAAGTCAGTTAATGAAATGTAGTCTTTCTCTCGTATTACAGGGTGTCCAACTCGGAACGTAATAACGCACTTCACTTCTTAAATTTCACATTTCAACCAACTCAATCTAACTAAAGTTCTGAAGTAAGTTGGACATTCTGTATAAGCCAAAATAAGGCAACGGTGTTGTATATAAAACTAGCTTAAGGTTATGTAATAAATAAAAAACATATTTTAGTATTTTGTCGTTTATTTAAATAATATTAACAACTATACATTCTCCCATGTACACAATCTCAACACACGTTGACAAAAAATAACAATTTGCATAAATTATTTACGATTATACAAGTTTTTAGAGAACGAAACTTATTAAATTATAGACAAAGAAAATGTACAAATATAATGTCGGTGTGAACAACAATGATTTCATAAAAGACACATCTACGCATAAAATTAAGGAATTAAAATAGTTTGCGTGCGCGCGATATTATCTGACCATTTTTCAGATACACTTCCTACCCAAGGTATAGTTTGACCACAAGCGTTATGTACCGTTCCGTAGGGTAGCTGCGGGGCTAGACGCAGGACTGTAGTGATGTGCCGAGTACGGCTTGACTCGAGTCAGACTCGATTCCTGCTTTGGACTCGCCTACTCGAATACCAATTTATTTTGTAAATTTTTGTTTTTAGAAATTTCATGCAAGGCTTAATTGAAGATAAATAACACTTGAAAAAAAATTATTTTGTTTTAAATACGCCGGACTCGATTCCGGTATTCGAGTCAGGAAGATCGGTTTTGTACTCGCTGACTCTCTGTTTACTTAAGCAATGAGTGATTGATGCTTAATAATACAAGTTTTAACCTGCAACTTAAAAAAATATTTTAATTAAAAGAACCGGTTTGGAAGTTTGCTCCTTTGAATTTTTCCTTTTTTTCTAAAATCAGTAAGAAACTCGAATTCTGAACTCAAATTTAGAGACTAGTTTTGGCCCCAAATCTAGACTCGAGTACTGGCCTCGAGTCAACATTCGAATACTACACATAGAACTCGAGTAGTGCACTCGAATCGCGGAATCGAGGCCTGATTCGAATACCGTATAAATTAAATCGAGTGACTCGATTCACAAAAACAGCGACTCGGCACATCACTGAGGACTTGTATGATTTAGTCACTTCGTCGGATAAGTTCACGGCGTCGGCACACTAGCGGCTTTCGAGCGTCGACATCGAGGCAGTGTCCAATCAGCGTTAAGTAATTGCCACTGCGCAAGCGTTGCGTCAACACTGATTGGACGCTGCAACGACACCGCCGTTTGAAATACGCTAGTGTGGACCCTAAGACGCGTTACTTGCACCAGGGTTAGTACCTCATCTTTGATTATAAACATGTCTAGATAGAGTGTGGTGCTGCAATTGTCACCAAAAGAACAGGTCAGATTTGAGTGAGTAACAACTATGGTTACTATGGTAACAATTATGGGTTGCTATGGTAAGAAGCGCGCCACTGAGCAAACAATTTTTGGCGCCAACAGTTGGCCTATGTATTTTTTGACGTTTATGACTCTCGAACAGGGAATCTAGGCATATATATAATCAAAGTACCTCATATGCAAATGGGATAAAATCCAGAAAATAAACAACTGAGTGTTGCTAATCGTACGTGCACTTATCTACCCGCCCGCACCGTGCATTACCTTAGGAATTGCATCAGTTACTTGTTCGGAATATAGGCCAAGGTGCGCGCATTTAAGCGACCGAGCATATATATAGGGTATTTACTATTTTTTTAAATGTATCTTAATTTGATCCTTTGTTTATAGGCGACCAAAAGCATTTTAATTTTACATTGTGAATTCTTGCACGTAAACGCTAGGTTAGTGACGTCACTACATAGGAAACACTCAACTTTCAACTGTTTTAAGATTAGTGGGATCTGATGATACATCTATTATATTATTCGCGCTAGAAATTATTGCAATAAAATGATACGATAGCAAACAGAGCAGTGGGCGTTGTTTACGATATAGTGACGTCACATTCAGCAACATACATGGCGGCTACCGTTTTACGTGTTTGTGGCACAGATAAAAAATATACAATCATTAAAATGAAATAATAAAATCATTTTGCATTTTTATGAGTTATAATAAATATGTATTTCGTTTGCTTTCCGTGATAAGAGCATCATGTTATCGTTTTTAATTTTACCGCAAGCACAGTAAAATACCCTATTGTCGTTGTCCGAGACAGACTTTCCGCGTGGACCTAGCTTGGTGACTAATAGAGACAGCTCTTCTACGATAAAAACATAAACTTTTTGTCAAACCTTATCTTAATAATGGGACCGATTAAATGTATTTGTATTGAAACTATTATCACATTAAAAGTGAAAAATCATACACAATTATTCGTCTGCATCTATTGGTATATTGGTATTAGCTATCCAAATGAGTCCGTAAGATTCTTTTTTTGCATCATCATCATCATTTCAGCTACAGGACGTCCACTGCTGAACATGGCTTCCCCAGTGACTTCCAGATACGGTTGGAAGCGGCTTGCATACATTGTCTGCATATCACTTGTTAATTTTTCAAAAACAATTTTAACAGCAGTTTTGCCCTAATCCACCCCATTTTTAGAATCAGTGACATCTTGTACCATTTATCTACACAGATTTATTTAATTAATACATACAATAATACAACTCACACACATTCTATTCAACCCGCGCTGGTAATAATTGAATGATAAGCTAGGCTAAAAGTTCAGAGGCTTAACTCCTATAATTTAAACGTAGACAAAATCTAGTTTCGACCTAATCCCAATTTCTTACTAAGAAAAATTCTCGAACCCTAATATTCTTTCGCGTCAAATTGTATTTAGACTGAAAATAGAACAGCATAAAAATCTAATTTAAGATTTAGTCCATTTTAAGTGGCTTTAAAACATAATAGGTTTTGAATATAATAGGAAGCATATTTTGAGTTAACGAGATACCGTTTAGACTTATCGTCGACAACGAATTGATAAGCTATAAGTCACGTGCCATTAACGTTGAATCATATAGTGTCACGTGGTTTATCGATTGACAATTAGCTTTCCCAGGGTTTTGAATCAATTTGATCGAAATTAGACTTGGCTACTTTTAAATTATATCAGATTATAATGAAAATATTTATCATGCTTCTGTAGAAAAAAATACATGAAATTTCTACTCAATAGGGTACATACCCTATCGATAGAAAAGAGTCGATACCTAATTGAAGCACATACGGTACATACCCTGCCCTATCAAGTGCTTTATATATTAACCTAACTAGAATCGACTCTTTTTAGTAAGTAAACTAATAATAAGCCCACCGCATCTGCTTCATTTGTACTGATAGCCCATTCAAAAAATAATGACGACACTTAACGTGATGAATTAGAACGGTGAGTATTGAAATGAAATAATTATCACAATATTTTACAATCACTCACACAAAGCTATTTGTCTAATTTGTGTAGAACCAAAGAATTTATTGCTGCTGATCGACTTCAAACATGCAAGCTTGGTTCTTAAATAAAAATAAAATACAAAATAATAATATATTGTTTTAAACTTTCATGGTCACTAACATTAGAATAGTTTGTTACGGGATTGCTACCATGTACCTTATTTTTGAGTTCCCGATATTTCGGCACTGTTGCAAGCGCCATGATCACGGAGTAACTGAAGATCTTGCGGGTAAGTTGTTAAGGGCAAACATATCGGTCTACCCTCTTTCGCTGTCTTTTATTGCACGCGTCGGTACCATTGTCTACAAACTCACTATTACTCGTATGTGTAAAAACCGGAAAAAACAACAAACTGCTGTTTCGCGGTCAGATACTGTTAGTGTTGTGTGTCGAGAACAGGTGCGAGAAAATAGTGAGTTTGTAGACAATGGTACCGACGCGTGCAATAAAAGACAGCGAAAGAGGGTAGACCGATATGTTTGCCCTTAACAACTTACCCGCAAGATCTTCAGTTACTCCGTGATCATGGCGCTTGCAACAGTGCCGAAATATCGGGAACTCAAAAATAAGGTACATGGTAGCAATCCCGTAACAAACTATTCTAATACAAAATAATATTACTTAGTGACATGTTTCTTACTAAAAATAAGTGTACCAAGCACATACAAATCTATGATTAAGGAAAAAAACTGTTATACAAAGGTAGTTATTTACAATGAATACGATATACACCTCAATCTACAGAATTTGTTAAAGTAGGTACATACAGTATGTATGTTATTGACAGTTTCCTCAGTAGTGACGACCGTCTGGTGTAGTGGTTCGCGCTCCGGACTACAAAATGCCTGGCGTTTGCGGGTTCGAATCCCGCGAGGGGCAAATGTTAGTGTGATAAGCACGAGCATTTGCACCTGAGTCATGGATGTTTATAAACGTATTTAAGTATGTTTATTTGTTATCTAGTCGCCATAGCACAAGCTTTGGTAAGTTTGGGGCTAGATAATTGGTGTGATTGTGGAAACAATGTATTATTATTATTTATTCTATTAATTTTGCTACCCACGCTTCTATTCTATTACGTTTTGTTTTCATGTAAAACTAATAAAAAAAAGGGTCATCAAAGTACAATCAACTTGTCGCATGGTCATCAAAAACAGATACTTTATTTCCCTGATGAAGGAGCTAGTGACATGATACATAAGTCACGATACGCATTTCGATACGTTATGGAAACAAAAGAAAAAGCCCATTATTTTCAAATTTAAAAACTAGAGCTCGGCAACTGAGGTAAGTGCGGGGCGAGGCGGAGGCAAAATAAGACCGAGAACTAGGTGCATCCACACTGCAGTTTTTTTTCATAATCAGTATTTTTGGCAACATGGAATCATTTGATAGCATTGAGAAATCTAGAGACTTTCTTTGTTTTGGATGTTGCCGGGACATACTTGGAAACATAAAGTAACTGCGGTGAGAATGCACCTTAAGACATACAATCTATACACAGTACTCATACGGCTAAAAGGACTTGCTCGCATATTGTTACTGCTGCAGGGTAACCATGAACTCTTAAAACAATCTCAAATCTGTCAATTTCGTACGTCATTGCGTACGAAATTTGACAGATTTGACATGATTTGACAGATATGAGATTGTTTTAAGAGTTCATGGTTACCCCCCTGTATTACAGTTGGTGTATTGCATTCAACTACAAAAGAGGTTGTCAATTTAACATGGATTTGCTATGTTTATCCTCCTTAATTCATTTTAGTTTTAATGGCAGCAATTGTGCTCTGTGGCACACTGGTCCGCCAATGTCAAGTGTTAAAGAGGCACGATGTAGTGGTTAATTGATTTTACCGGTGAAACAACCTATCTTTTTTTTTTTAAATTAAACAGGCTGCCGTGGCACGTATGAAACTTATGTCATTATGACAGCGTCATCATTATTCAGTTGTACTATATTCGTGAAACGGACTTTTTAGGAACTAATAATAATTTATATCATAATTGTAAGAAATCGTGTAAATAAATGAGTCTATAGATTTACTATCAGAGTGACCCAATCGGCTCAGAATACCTATTGGAACGAATATCTTAGGCGAACTGTTCTAAACCAACCAATTTATTTGTCTATGTTAAATATAAACACTTTTTGTCTTCCCAACTCAATTTACACGTCAATTTTTACTTCTATTTTTATTTTGTCATTGAACATTCATAATTTAATAAAAACAAAGTGCATTTATGAAGTTATTTTTAACGAAATCATAATACGTTTCTTTCGTGCTGTCACCCAGTGACTAGTCACTAGCGCCAACAAGCGGCGACAACACGAACTAAGACATACAAATCTGTACACAGCATACATACGCGGCTACGCGGGCTTGTTCGCTACCAGTTGCTGTAGCCAGCTGTTGATGTATTGTAGGCGCCTATAAAGGAGGTTGCTGAATACCAACTTTGTTATAATGCTAGGAAATAGTCAAAGCCTTAATAAGACAAAAATCATTCAAAGTTACTCAATTTTGTCCGGCTTAAATGTAAGGAAAATAATATTTTGTGCCCTACCTTTTTGTAAAAATCAAATAGCGCAAGAAAATGACAGTATTCACTCATTGAATACATTAATTTATAATATGACTCAACGTCATAACGACAAATTTGTGTTTTTTGACACAAATAAATTTATTAATAATAGCTTTCAATTGACTGGCAGCTCTTTACACCTGCCTTATAAACTAAAGAAACGAGTAGCTACATTGTTAGCATATAATATTAACTGTATTGATTTAAAATACAAAAATGAAACCATTTACTGTGACAAACATATTAGTAGCAGTACTAATTTAAATATTATTCCTGTGACAATCTCAAATAATTTAAACTAAGAGAGCAGACAAAAGCTAAGCCTATCTTTAATATTGTGCACCAAAATATGCAAGGCTTGGCTGGCAAAGAGTTAGAATTAGCCTTATTCTTACAAGATTTAAATGTACATGTACTATGTTTAACAGAGCATTGGATTAATCAATATGAGTTAATGATAAACATTGAAAATTATAAAATCGGCAGTTCGTTCACAAGGAAGTCCACTACTAGGGGGGGGTCACTTATACTATTAAATAGTGAGTTAAACTTTAAAGAGCGTAAAGATATAGTGTCACTTTCGATTGAACGAACTATTGAACTAGCATGTGTTGAGCTAGAGCAGTATATAATAATAAGCGTGTACAGCCCCCCATCAGCCAATTACCAGCTTTTTGAATCCAATATGGAAGAGGCTTTGAAAAAAGTCTGTAGTTCTAGTAAGAAAATAGTTGTGTGTGGAGATTTTAATGTCAATATATTAGTAAATTCACCGAATTCAACTCGTTTTCTTAATCTTTTTAAATCGTTTAATTTAATTAATTTATTTAATGAACCAACAAGAGTGACTCCCACAACAGCTACTTGCTTAGATAATATTTTTTGCAATAGCAATGTAATAGATAAATCAGTTATAAATTATTTAAGGTCTGACCATAGTGGCCAGAGGGCGTCGTTTGAGCACCATCATGTCCGAGAAATTATAGATGCTGTCTGCAGGCCAATAACCGTAAATAGAATAGACCGATTTAAAGAAAAAATGTGTAATGGTATAGATTTATTAAAATCTAGCAGTAGCCATAGTGTTGATCTGTTATATGAGGATCTTTTTGGCTTGATTAAAAATGAATTTAATAAAATTTTTACACAAAAAAAAATAAAAGCAAATAAAGTCAGGTGTAAGTTTAATGAATGGGCTACACCTGGTATTTACAAAAGTAGAAGAACATTATATGACTTGTATAGTCTAAAAGCAAACACTCAGAACCCACAGATCATAGATCATGTTAGAAATTACTCTAAAATATTTAAAAAAGTATGTGCCACTGCAAAATCAAATCATCTTCGAAATATTATTTTGGGTTCTGATAATAAAGCAAAGGCCACATGGAACATAATAAATAAAGAAACATGTAGGCGTAAACAGAATGATCACTCTTACTCTCTTAAAATTGGGGATAAACTAATTAACTCAAATGCAGAAGTTGCAAATGCTTTCGAGGAATTCTTTTCAAATATAGCTCCCTCTACAACTAAAGAACTGGCTTCTTCTGCTGAACTAGCTGAATCCCTTCTCAAGTCGGGTGTTGATGAGTGCAAAACTCCATTTAATTTTAGACATATTAATCCTGATATACTAATAAAAACTTTCAAGGAATTGAACATGAAAAAAACTGAAGACTTATGGGGGATCTCAGTCAATATTATCAATACAATTATAAATACGATAGCCCCTTATCTTACAATTCTTTTTAATAAATGTATTGATGATAAACAGTTTCCTACTTTGATGAAATTTAGTAAGATAATTCCTTTATATAAATCAGGCGAGAAAAATGATCCTTCAAATTTTCGACCAATTTCAATTTTACCGGTACTTAGTAAAGTTTTTGAAAAAGTAATTTTCAATCAACTTTTATCACACTTTGTCCTTAATAAATTGTTACATAGCAAACAATATGGCTTCACGAAAGGTAGAAGCACTACAGATGCTGGAGTTGCACTCTTGAAACACGTGTTTGATGCTTGGGAAAGTAGGCAGGACGCTTTGGGAGTTTTTTGTGATCTTTCTAAGGCTTTTGATTGTGTGGACCATCAAACTTTACTGAAAAAACTTAGACACTATGGTGTTTCATGCGATGCCTCAGATTTAGTAAACTCTTATCTCACAGGCAGAACACAAAAAGTTTGTATCAATGGAGCTGAGTCTTCTGGGTCGCCTCTTACTATGGGCGTGCCGCAGGGATCGATATTAGGGCCTCTGCTCTTTCTAATTTACATAAATGACCTTCCATCTTTTACGAAAGACCTCTGTGAGACAGTGTTATTTGCAGATGATACTTCATTGATTTTTAAAATCAAGAGAGGTAAAGACTCATTTGACGATGTAAATAATGCACTCTCGCAAGTATTGCATTGGTTCACCACCAATAATCTTATGCTCAATGCAAATAAAACAAAGTGCATCAAATTCACAATGCCCAACGTAAAACTTGTCTCAACACATATTACTGTAAAAGATGAACAACTTAATACATCTAGTTCCACTACATTTTTAGGAATCACTTTAGATTCCCGTTTGCAATGGGGTGCGCATATCGAGACTCTGTCGGGAAGACTTAGCTCTGCTGCTTATGCCGTGAGAAAGATAAGACAACTGACTGATGTTGAAACGGCAAGATTGGTGTATTTTAGCTATTTTCATAGTATAATGTCATATGGAATATTGTTATGGGGCTCAGCAGCAGATATTGAATCTATATTTGTACTGCAGAAGAGAGCTGTACGGGCAATTTACGGCCTTGGACCCCGAGACTCCTTAAAAGAACTGTTTAAAGAAATTAATATACTTACAGTAGCATCCCAATTTATTTATGAAAATATAATGTACATCCGCAAAAACCTGTCCTTATTCCTTAAGAAAAGTGACATTCATAATCTTAACACACGGAATAAGAATAAGCTTGCCGTTCCCAATTTCAGACTGCATAAAGTGGGTAATTCGTTTATGGGAAAATGTATTCGCTTTTTTAATAAATTACCAGCGTCTATTGTAGAACTGCCCCTGTTAAAATTTAAATCGCATATTAAAACAACTTTAATGAAAAAAGGATATTATACTGTTAATGATTATATAAACGATAAAAATATTTGGAAATAAATACTGCCCTGCTCGCACAGGTACATTTATCTTGTAATGTAAAATATATACTATTTAAAAAGAGGCTGACAATAGTGACCGAGTTTCTTGCGCTACTTCTTCTCGGCGCTAGCCCAAAATTGTCCTGAAGTAGTGGTAGGGAAAAAAAATATTGGGACGTGTAAAAGCGCTTAGTTTAAGCCTATTTACAGAAATAAATTGGTTTTAATGGTTTTAATGGTTTTCAACCCATAAATACGGATGACAATTGACATTGATGTAATACTATCTTTTGTTTTAAATAAGCTGGCGTGAAACGAATGAAACGTATGTCATTATGACAGCTTCATTATTATTTGGTTGATTCATAAAGTAGACGTGATGCTATCATGCTATTTAAAATCAATGAATTTGTCTATGGTAATCCATAGACAGTTTTTAACTTCTCTATCTGTTCATGAAAAATGTTACATCAAATTTTTACCTAATTATTTATTTTAATGGCTTGATTAAAACAAATCGAATCTTTTACCTGGAATCTTGATTAAAACAAATCCATGTGAACGAAACCTATATAAGGTATTTTCGTGCCCTCATCCAGTGACTCACTAGCGCCACCAAGCGGCCACAACACGAACTAAGACCCTGAACTAAACACATACAAATCTGTACACGGCATACATACGCGGCTACGCGGGCTTGTTCGCTACCAGTTGCTGTAGCCGGCTGTTGATGTATTGGACTCGGGATACTAGTTTGTCCTTCGGGTTGAACTCAGTGTATGGAATCTGGAGCACTTTGAAGCCCTGGAAAAGAAATATGTATATGTACTACCCGTGTTATAAAAAATGTTGGTTTTTACTTCATTGCCAGATTTAGCGTGTGTATTCATAAATACACACGCTGATCAACTCATTTAAAACAGGAAGTGATCACCGAATGGTAAGAGGCACATTGAATCTTAATATAAAGTCTGAAAGAACGCGTCTGATGCAGTCTACGCTCCGACCAGCACCTTCCCAAATCCAAAACCCTGAGAACTTCCAGCTGGAACTGCACAACCACTTCGATTGCCTAGGGGAGTGTGTCGACGTGGACGACTACAACAATAGGCTCGTGGACACTGTCCTTAAGGTTGGGAAAAACTTTATAGGGCCCAAACGTACCAAAAGAACGAAGAAAATCTCCGATTACACTATGGAGCTCATGATGGAAAGACGCGCTATGGTTCTGCAGTCGTCGGCGGATACAGTCTAATATCGGCGGCTCAACAGACAGATCTCTAAGTCTCTGACTCGCGACATACGCGACTTTAATACAAACCGTATTAAAGAAGCAATCGAGCAAAACATGGGCTCGAAAGTATTCGCACGAGATCTGGCCGTTGGGCAAAGCCAACTGACGCAGTTGAAAACCGACGACGGCCGAATCGTATCGTCCAAACCTGAGCTCCTGAAAGAGATTAAAAAGTTCTACGGACACTTGTACGCGACAACGCAACCGCCTGTTAATAGTATAGCGGCAGATCCGAGAGCTAAATTAACCCGACACTATACCGAGGATATCCCGGACGTCAGCCTGTACGAGATTAGTATGGCTTTCAAACAGCTTAAGAACAACAAGGCGCCGGGGGACGACGGAGTTACGGCTGAGCTTCTGAAAGCAGGCGGTACGCCGATTCTAAAAACTTTGCAGAGGCTGTTTAACTCCGTCATCCTCGAGGGCAAAACGGGCGATAAGTCTTTGCTGAAGAATTACAGACCCATCACGCTTCTGAGTCATGTCTATAAGCTGTTTTCGAGGCTTGGGCAGTGCTCCAATCTCTTCAGCGGTGCCAAACTGACCACCGGTACATCGAAGTGCTGAAGTCTTTGTACACAAACGCCACCATGTCAGTACGTCTCCAGGACGACAGCTCGGAACTATTCACCGCAGCGCTGGAGGACGCTTTCAAGCTCTTGGACTGGAGAGAACTTGGCATCAACATCAACGGCGAGTGCCTGACTCACCTTCGTTTTGCCGATGATATCGTGGTCATGGCTGAGACCCTGGAGGATCTTGGAGCAATGCTCGATGACCTCAGTAGAGTCTCCCAACGAGTGGGTCTTAAAATTAACATGGAAAAGACGAAAATCATGTCTAACTCCCATGTCGCACCCACTCCACTTATGGTTGCAGGCTCTACTCTGGAAGACGTTGACCGATATATTTACCTTGGACAAACAGTCCAGCTAGTCCAACTTTCAGAAAGAGGTCGATCGTCGAATCCAACTCGGATGGGCAGCGTTCGGGAAGCTCCGTAATATCTTCTCCTCACAAACACTACCGCAATGCCTCAAGACCAAGGTATGGAATCAATGTGTGTTGCCAGTGATGACAAACGGATCTGAGACGTGGCCGCTAACGATGGGCCTCATAAGAAAGCTCAAGGTCACTCAAAGAGCGATGGAGAGAGCTATGCTCGGAGTTTCCCTACTCGATCGAATCAGAAATGAGACGATCCGACGGCGAACCAAAGTCACCGACGTAGCTCTCAGAATCGCAAACCTTAAGTGGCAGTGGGCGGGGCACATTGCTCGCAGGACTGATGGCCGTTGGGGCAGGAAGGTCCTTGAATGGCGGCCGCGGGCCGGAAGGCGTGGTGTTGGTAGGCCCCCCACAAGGTGAACCGACGATCTGGTGAAGGTCGCGGGAAGCCGCTGGATGCGGGTGGCACAGGACCGATCTTCGTGGAAATCCTTGGGGGAGGCCTATGTCCAGCAGTGGACGTCTTTCGGCTGATGGATGGCAAATTTGACAGTTATTCTTTATTTATTTCAGCCCCTCTAACATAAGCAACAAAACACGGTATGATACGATATGATTTATCGCATATTTTTTGTCAAAATATGAACTTTTATCGAAAAAGCGAGCATAACCGTGACGTCGCCGGCACGGACATGCTCACTGTTTCAATAAAAGTTCAAGCTGGCGGCTATGTTATCATATTTTGAAAGTAAAGAGGCTATAAATCGCTGTATCATATCATATCATATCATATCGTGTTTTGTTGCTCGTTCTATAGGAGCAGGTCATGGTATAGATGTCGTGGCCCGATCTTAGAATTAATCACTTCATGATTTGGCCAACCATTTCATACAATGGTCGTTTTTCATGATGCGGCAAAGTACCCGCTGGCCACATGATGATGTTGATAGGCCAGATCAATGAATCAGTCAGCGTTTGACGATATGACCGACTACTTCATGAAATGGCCAAACGTTGGTGGTCATATCTTAAAACAGTTATATTATTCACCGGTAGAGGCGCTGATGTCGCTTTGTCATTGTGGTAACAACATGGCGGCGGACAATTATTCTGTTCTTGTGAATTGTAAAAGTGAATCATAAGTGTCAATAGAAGATGAAATTGCAGTGAATTATCGTTAAGACATTAGGCTAGGTGACTTTTATGAAAGTTACTCGAAAAAAAAGCTCAACGTCAAAAGTCGTGGAGTTCGACACGTAATTTGGGAGGTTAGTTAGATTATTTTAATCTTTTTTTTTTCAAAATCACAAATATTTATAATGTTTCACTTATCTATTGAGAAAATTAATATTAAACAAATTCCAGTAGCTTCTAAACGTATTTATAGCTATTTTAAAGATATGGCCAAACGTTGATTAACATATCATCAAACGTTGACGTTTAAACGATATGGCCAGATTTGTTTTGCCGTTTTACGAAATACGACCATTTAATAAAATGGCCGGCCATATCATGAAATGTTTAATTTTAAGATCGGGCCACGACATAGACAATGAGAATGATTATATTATTTATGAATACCTTGAGCTCTAGTAGCCGCGTGTAGAGATGGTTCACGCCGAGCGGTACGGGCGTCTTGCGAGTCATGTCGTGGTAGTCCAGCCCCAGAACTGCTATCCGGAATTTGCTGTATCACAACATAATAATTAAACTAAATTCAAATAGATATAGATTTGACGCCCTCCGTTGCCGAGAGGCGAGCACGCCGGACTTTAAATGAAGCAGCCATCTCTGAGGTTCCGGGTTCGATCCCCGGTCGGGTCAATGTAGAAAACGAACTTTTCTATATTGTCTCGGGTCTTCGTGTTGTGGTACCGTCGTTGTTTCTGATTTCTATAACACAAGTGCTTTAGCTACTTACCATAGGATCAGAGCAATGTATGTGATGTTGTCCAATATTTATTTATTTATAAACTAAATTCAAATAGATAGATAGATAGTCTCTATTGCACACCACACAAAACAAATATTTAAAAAAAACATTGTGAATGGTACAATTTAGGCGGTCTTATCGTATATTTGTATATGTATATATAAATAAATTGGTTATTATATAGCTTATAAAAGTTTATGTATTTATTTATTTTTAAAAGTTAATTATTGTTATTTAATGTAGTTTACTGAGCACGCAGTAATTACGAACTGGGCCACCTAGGGCTCCAGCTGAAAATCAGCGCTGCAATTTTCTGCGGCACATGCTGAGCTGGTGCCCATTAGACACCACATCGATGCGGATCATGGTATGCAATCTTTTGTGCTTGTTCTTGTTGTTTAATGTTGTTATTTGTCTGCCTTTTCTATTCTATGTTTTTTGTATTTTTTATGTATTCTACTTTTGTATTGTTGTGTGTCTAATAAAATATTTCTCTCTCTCTCTCTCTCTCTTATCGCTAGAAGCGATCCTTTTCAGACAACCTTCAGATAGAGGACAGTTTCGTAAAAGTTGAGAGGGGGAAGCGGTGAAGAGTTTTAGAAAGTAATAATTTAATTATTAATATCTAATTACAAGTACAGAATACATAGTATATCAATTATCAGAATTAATAATAATCATACTTTTAAATAAAATAACTTTTTATGTTTTTGGCCCATGCTTCTTTGGTAAAAATGTGTAAGTTCACTAGAAAAACCATATTTATCTGGAAATAACTACAATGGAAGTGGCTCTACTTAAAATAAAATAAATTTTGTAACTTTTTTCCTCCTAACGATTTGACTCCAAATAGTTCGTTCGAGTCAAGTACATCCATCTAAGTATATCTAAATAGGATCCAAAGCATATGTTTTGTTGTGAATAAGTACCTTTTGTCATTTGCAGCTTTTTCTAATGGAACAGGGTGGCATTTCTCGTCGACCGCAAATTCTGCGTCTGTGAATTGAAATAACTAAATTGTTATTCTTCGCCTAATACGCTTTTATTAATAGCGATGAAGATAGGCAGTTTAAGCTTAAACCCTAAAAATAACATATGGGATATACAGCTAGCCCTTTCAATGACAGCGCCATTCGGCCAAAAGCCTAGTTTTATAGTTGAATCATTATAGCATTTAAGCATTAAACATAACATCTGACCTAAAAGCCGCCGTAACATTGAATTTGAATTTGAATTAGTACCTTACTCCGCCACTGCGGCGCTGTTTCGATATGTTTAAAAGAAGCCGATTAAAAGACATAAGTGTCTTTTAATCGGTGCATGTGTATGCGTGTGTGTTACATGTGTGTGGTAGTGTGCGTATAGCTCACCATACAAAAACACCTTGCCGGAATTGCAGTCTCTCTTCAGGAAGTCGTCAGCAAACTCGAGTCTCTTCAAGGTGTCTGTACTGCTACCTCTTCGGGTAGGCATGTGTGTGAGTGAGTGGGTGAGTGAATATGTGTGTATGAGTGTAAGTGTTTGTGTGCGTGGGTACAACTCACCATACAAAAATCCCATTCCGGAATTGCAGTCCCTCTTCAAGAAAGCGTCGGCCGACACGAGGCTCTTGAAGGTGTCCATGATGCTGTGCACGTAGAGCGTCTTCTCCTTCGTGTAGACTACGGGTACGCCGACTGCCACGTCTTCGGGTAAGCGTGGAGCTTGGGTCGGGTTAGTGAGAGATGCATACGCGTCTATCATCATCAGTTTTCGGCGGGCTGGGATCGGGATTTCTGGTATGAAAATACTTCAGTTAGTAGTATTATGGACTTTTTAGATGATGTCCTCTCGACTGCGCTCCGATAGCTATCCTTTTACGCTTTCTGCACACTATAGTTGTCAAGACTATGGTGATATTTAAGATGCTTTGGGCATCGTGCCCGAAAACCACCTGATAACCTGGAGAGAGCAATCCTCATTAGGAAAAGACAGGACAAAAAACCACGTGGCAGAAGACCAACACGTTGGTCGGACCTACTTGTAAAAACCCGTCCGTTCTACGAAGCATTCAGTCGGGGAAATGATTGAAATGCCTGGAGACAGCTTATCATCCAGGCAACTAAGTAGACGGAGTCAAGATCCTCAAACTGTGAGGGACCGACTATGGAGGGTTTATCACGACTACGTATTATTGCTACCTGAAGCGACAACTATGGTGGAGAGAAAAGGCCTATATGCTAGCTAGAGTTCACAGGTTAGTCGAAAGAGCGCAGCCGAGGCAACATCATCTCTCGTGAATATGCTACATAAATTGCCCAAATACAACGAGGTTTTTATGTCGTGCATTTTACAACTAATTAAATATCATCCTTAGCACGAACACATTGCATGCCGTGGCAGCCTATAATTAAGACGACGCTTAGCTTTAAGTCAACTTGCCAGATTATATAACTTAATTGTATTGTTGTTTGTCTTGTTGGTTGTCCTAATAAATAAATAAACACAATAAAGACATTACAAGACCAACATTACCTCCAGCTGACAGCAGTTTGTCTATGAACTCTGGTTGCAGCGTCGATGCGAGGTGGTGTATCTCCGCCTTGTCCAACGTCAGGAGAGAGAATACCAGGTCTAACCATGATGACGGCCTAGATAACTCTCCTTCTTTTAACGCTACTGCAGTCTGCAACCAAACGAAAAATAGAAACTTGAAAATAAAAGTTAGTGTAAAATGTATTTCGCTACGGTAATTTGTAAGTAGTGTAGCAATTTAGCAGAACTTATAACGTAGTGGTTATTTGATCAGTGACAGAACCTCCAAATCAATGATTATACAATCTCTTACGAGAGACCGAACACTATGCGCTACCTATCGGAATAAATGTGCAGCGTGCTTCCCCCGGTACACACGAAAGACTGTCAAAGGCTATCATCGTATTCTAACACCCTGGTATTGGCTCTTAGTATATCACGAACACTGTTAAAGGCGTCTTATGTAGGCAATAGGCAACTTTTACTATAGGACCAACATCGACTCTCAAAAAAAATCTTTAGACTTCTCCAGAGTCCATACAAACTCATGTCATCTGATGCTCATTTGATGCTTGGGAAAGTAGGCAGGACGCTTTGGGAGTTTTTTGTGATCTTTCTAAGGCTTTTGATTGTGTGGACCATCAAACTTTACTGAAAAAACTTAGACACTATGGTGTTTCATGCGATGCCTCAGATTTAGTAAACTCTTATCTCACAGGCAGAACACAAAAAGTTTGTATCAATGGAGCTGAGTCTTCTGGGTCGCCTCTTACTATGGGCGTGCCGCAGGGATCGATATTAGGGCCTCTGCTCTTTCTAATTTACATAAATGACCTTCCATCTTTTACGAAAGACCTCTGTGAGACAGTGTTATTTGCAGATGATACTTCATTGATTTTTAAAATCAAGAGAGGTAAAGACTCATTTGACGATGTAAATAATGCACTCTCGCAAGTATTGCATTGGTTCACCACCAATAATCTTATGCTCAATGCAAATAAAACAAAGTGCATCAAATTCACAATGCCCAACGTAAAACTTGTCTCAACACATATTACTGTAAAAGATGAACAACTTAAACCATCTAGTTCCACTACATTTTTAGGAATCACTTTAGATTCCCGTTTGCAATGGGGTGCGCATATCGAGACTCTGTCGGGAAGACTTAGCTCTGCTGCTTATGCCGTGAGAAAGATAAGACAACTGACTGATGTTGAAACGGCAAGATTGGTGTATTTTAGCTATTTTCATAGTATAATGTCATATGGAATATTGTTATGGGGCTCAGCAGCAGATATTGAATCTATATTTGTACTGCAGAAGAGAGCTGTACGGGCAATTTACGGCCTTGGACCCCGAGACTCCTTAAAAGAACTGTTTAAAGAAATTAATATACTTACAGTAGCATCCCAATTTATTTATGAAAATATAATGTACATCCGCAAAAACCTGTCCTTATTCCTTAAGAAAAGTGACATTCATAATCTTAACACACGGAATAAGAATAAGCTTGCCGTTCCCAATTTCAGACTGCATAAAGTGGGTAATTCGTTTATGGGAAAATGTATTCGCTTTTTTAATAAATTACCAGCGTCTATTGTAGAACTGCCCCTGTTAAAATTTAAATCGCATATTAAAACAACTTTAATGAAAAAAGGATATTATACTGTTAATGATTATATAAACGATAAAAATATTTGGAAGTAAATACTGCCCTGCTCGCACAGGTACATTTATCTTGTAATGTAAAATATATACTATTTAAAAAGAGGCTGACAATAGTGACCGAGTTTCTTGCGCTACTTCTTCTCGGCGCTAGCCCAAAATTGTCCTGAAGTAGTGGTAGGGAAAAAAAATATTGGGACGTGTAAAAGCGCTTAGTTTAAGCCTATTTACAGAAATAAATTGGTTTTAATGGTTTTAATGGTTTTCATCAGCTGATCGGCGATTTTTATGGGATGTTTTTTTAGCGATTTCGTTGGTAGTCCCATAGTAAAAGTTGTAGCATTAGAGCACCAGAATCAGCTCTTATGAGTATGTGCGTTCATTATGTTACACCTTGTATAAGGACTGTCTCTCGGGTTCAAAACTAACCTCAAACAGCTGTTCGCTCCCCGGCGGTATAAAGTGCAGATGCGCGAGAGTGACGGCGGCCGCCGCCACGTCTCCCGCGCGCCCGCGCTCTTGTATCCACGCGCATAGAGCCGATAATGCTTATCGTACGATACAGCAGGCGAACCATTGACAAAGCTAACTTTAAATGGCGCCAGCATGTTAGGCCGTATCAACCGATGTCCACAAATGTCAGTATCAGACTTTTTGTGCTATGCCTAAGTAATTAATCAGCAGCAGAACCACTGAATCAATGATCATATAATTTCGATGAGAGACCAAACACAATGCGCCACCTATTGGGATAAATGTGCATTGTGCTTCAACCATAAGGATCTCACAAAGACTATAAGGTTATCGGGTTCTAAACAATCGGATATTGGATCTTAGGACCTTACACAGGCTGGAATAGGATAAATCCCACTAGTAGCCGGGCTGATAGTGGATTTAATGGGGAAGCTCAGGCAAAACTAATGTCAGATGTCGCCAGCAGACAATACACAATGCGCCACCTATTGGAATAAATGTGCAGCTTGCTTCCCCCGGAATACACAAAGACTGTCAAAGTCTATCGTATTCTAACACCCTGCTATTGGCTATTAGAATCTCAAAAACACTATCAAATGCGTCTTAAGGTCAATGACAAGTTCTTTTTTTTGTGCTCGTTATTCAATCATAAAATGTGTCCGCTAATAACTAGTACACAGAGGCATAGTTTTGAACAGAGATTCAATTATTTGTATCATTTTTACCACACAAAATTTTATGTGTTTGACAACATAGCAAAAGTTATAATGTAGTAATTGTTTGATCAGTGTCAGATCCACTAATCTAACAAGAGAAGGATATACAATTTAGGCGGTCATTAAACATTTCGAGAGACCAAACACAATGCGCCACCTATCGGGATAAAATTGCAGTAAGCTTTCCTATTTGGATATCATAAAGACTGAAGGAAGAAGGCTCGTCCTAACACCCAGCTATTGGCTTTTAGAATTTCAAAAACACTGTAAAATGCGTCTTAAGGTCTAGGCAATAAGGTCGAAAACTAACCTCAAACAGCTGTTCGCTCCCCGGCGGTATAAAGTGCAGATGCGCGAGAGTGACGGCCGCCGCCGCCACGTCTCCCGCGCGCCCGCGCTCTTGTATCCACGCGCATAGAGCCGATAATGCTTATCGTACGATTCAGTAGGCGAAGCTAATTTTTGATGGCGCTAGTATGTTTAGTTTAATGTCAACATAAATGTCAATGAAAAGTTCTTTTTTTGTGCTCGTTATTCAATCATAAAATGTGTCCGCTAATAACTACACAGAGGCATGGTTTTGAACAGAGATTCAATTATTTGTATCATTTTTACTACATAAAATTTTATGTGTTTGACAACATAGCAATAGTTATAATGTAGTAATTGTTTGATCAGTGTCAGATCCACTAATCTAACAAGAGAAGGATAAACAATTTAGGCAGTCATTTAACCATTCGAGAGACTAAACACAATGCGCCACCTATCGGGATAAAATTGCAGTAAGCTTTTCCTATTTGGATATCATAAGACTGAAGGAAGAAGGCTCGTCCTAACACCCTGCTATTGGCTCTAAGAATCTCAAAAACACTGTAAAATGCGTCTTAAGGTCTAGGCAATAAGGTCGTAAACTAACCTCAAACAGCTGTTCGCTCCCCGGCGGTATAAAGTGCAGATGCGCGAGAGTGACGGCCGCCGCCGCCACGTCTCCCGCGCGCCCGCGCTCTTGTATCCACGCGCATAGAGCCGATAATGCTTATCGTACGATACAGCAGGCGAACCATTGAAAAAGCTCATTTTAGATGGCGCCAGCATGTTAGGCCTTATCAACCGATGTCCACAAATGTCAGTATCAGACTTTTTGTGCTATGCCTAAGTATTAATCAGCAGCAGAACCACTGAATCAATGATCATATAATTTCGATGAGAGACCAAACACAATGCGCCACCTATCGGAATAAATGTGCAGCTTGCTTCCCCCGGAACACACAAAGACTGTCAAAGTCTATCGTATTCTAACACCATGGTATTGACTCTTAGAATTTCACAAACACTGTCAAATGCGTCTTAAGGTCTAGGCAATAAGGTCGAAAACTAACCTCAAACAGCTGTTCGCTCCCCGGCGGTATAAAGTGCAGATGCGCGAGAGTGACGGCCGCCGCCGCCACGTCTCCCGCGCGCCCGCGCTCTTGTATCCACGCGCATAGAGCCGATAATGCCGCTTCGTGCCGATACTTTAGTAGCCCCAGCGATACTACGATGGAATTCACTACCGACGGCTTGTCCGTGTTGGCTGGTAGGGTTTCTATTACGTCACTGGATAAAGAAAACGTTTAGTTATAGTAGGTTTCCGACGTGGTCAAAAAGCTGCCGAAATAGGCGGGTGCGGGTGTGTCCTAAGTAATGTATCTTTCTTCCTCCATGAGGATAGCTCTCTCCAGGTTATCAGGTGGTTTCCGGGCAAGATGACCAAATTAACGTAAATATCGTCTGAGAACATTGGTTGTGAGGCGTTATTGTACTAAATCTTTAGTTCTTCATTAAATAGTTCATCATCATCACCATTTTAATCATAGGACGTTCACTGCTGAACATAGGCCTCCCCAGTGACTCCCAGATTGTCTGGTTTGAAGCGGCCTGCATCTAGCGGCTTCCTGTAACCTTTACCAGGCCATTTGACGACCTCCGTAGCCGAGAGGCGAGGACGCCGGACTTTAAATGGCGCCGCCATCTCTGAGGTTCCGGGTTCGATCCCCGGTCGGGTCAATGTAGAAAACGAACTTTTCTATATTGGCTTGGGTCTAGGTGTTGTGGTACCGTCGTTGTTTTTGATTTCTATAACACAAGTGCTTTAGCTACTTACCTTAGGATCAGAGCAATGTATGTGATGTTGCCCAATATTTATTTATTTGTCCACCCACAAGGTGAACATTAAATAAATAATTTAAATTCATAATTTTTTTTATCACTGGAACTCACCTCTCTAAGAGTTCCGCCAGATAGGTGGTACCAGGTGCTGTGGTAGGAAATATTATTTGCTCCAAATTGAAATAATATATTTTAATGTGTTTAAAAAGGATATTAATCTTTCCATTACTTTCACACGAGTTTTTAGATGATTATAGTGCAAGCTAAACATGATAGTGTATTTTTTTAAGGCTGTAAGGCGTTAAAATTGTTAATGAAATAACCGTTCACAACTTACTTGCATATCCTGTCCAACAACACAGGATCGGGGAAGTTCAGTGCCGCCATAGAAAACAGCAGGTCAGCTGATTTCTTCAGGTCAATGACCTCGGCCTGTCGTGTGATGTTGTGCGAGAGAGCGCGCAATAGAGGCGTGCTCCGTCTACCCTTGTGGTTGAGGGCTTTCATGACCTGAGGATGCGATAATATAGGTTGGTGTTGTTGGCATTTTTTTAGGGTTCCATACCCAAAGGGTAAACCGGGACCCTATTACTAAGACTCTGCTGTCCGTCTGTCAACAGGCTGTATCCCATAAATTATAGTAAGTAAGTAATTATAACTCATAAGTATTTCTGTTCCCGCTATAAAAACAAATACTCAAAACCGAAATAAAATGAGTATTTAAGAGGGCTCCCATACAACAAACGTGACTTTTTTTGCTCGTCTTTATAGATAATGGTGCGGAACCCTTCGTGCGCGAGTCCGACTCGCACTTGACCGGTTTTTTTAAATAAATATTGGAAAACATCACATACATTGTTCTGATACGTTAAGTAGCTAAAGCACTTGCGTTATAGAAATCAGAACAATATAGAAAAGTTCGTTTTCTACATTGACCCGACCGGGAATCGAACCCGGGACCTCAGAGGCGGCGATGATGCCAGGTCCGACTTTCTCGCCTGTCAGCATGGAGGTCGACTTAATATCTTGCAAATCTTCTTTTCTTAGGCTTGCAAATAAACCTCAAGCATTACTCTATCAATACCATACTGGGTGACTTTAAGATTTGATGCTCACAGCCAATAAACATACATGTGCAAAATTTACATCATCATCATCATCAACAGCCTATATCAGTCCACTGCTGGACCCAGGCCTCTCCAAAAGGAGGATTTTGCCATAATCGCCACGCTTGGCAGGCGGGTTGGCGAACGCAGTTTGGCCAATGGTAGAGAGGAGACGCTGCTGCCCGTCTTCTTGTGGCGGTTCTCCTGTAGTCGCCTCTTACGACACCCATAGGAAGAGAAGGGGTGGTGCAATTCTTTTAACGTGCCGGCACCACACGACACAATAAATTTACATCAATATTCACTAAAAACCATACTTACTTTAATCATCTGTGGCAATGTCAAATTAGCAATAAGCCTGGCAGCTTCATCATCGCCTGTGATACCGAGCACTGTGCTCAAGTCCTCTGCCATGGTCAAGGAGCTTATGGCCTGGGTTGTCTGCGTCCTGGCCAGGATCCTGCATAGCTTTAAGAACCGAGGATCCTTCTCGAATTCTGACAGCTTCACTTTGTTGGCGTGCGACCAGTCTGACAGGATTGACACCATCTGGAAAGAGGGAGTATTTATTTAGTAGCATACAAAAAACCTTTGAATTAGACAATTAATTGTGATTAATATGGACAGCAACTTATCTGCCATTATTCTGAATTATCAATTTTGTGTTAGTAAATCTAAATAATAGGAACTGACATTGAATAGTTAAAACCAGATTTGAATAGTTGGAACTTGGAGGAACAGGGTTTGAATGGTTAAAGCAGATTGAATATAAGCTTTGAATAGTTGGAAGAGGCTTTGAATAGTTCAAGCTGTCAATATTTTGTACATTCAAAACACTTTATATACATACTAGCAGCCCGTCCCGGCTTCGCACGGGGTAGACAATTATCGCTAATAGTTTCGGCAGCGCATTCGACGAAAGACATTTTAAGACTCGTTTTAAACTTTCATGGTCACTAACATTAGAATAGTTTGTTACGGGATTGCTACCATGTACCTTATTTTTGAGTTCCCGATATTTCGGCACTGTTGCAAGCGCCATGATCACGGAGTAAGTTACTCAAAAATAAGGTACATGGTAGCAATCCCGTAACAAACTATTCTAATTTTAAGACTCATTTTTCTACACCTTCGGTTACATTGTTCAAATTTTACCAAGGATCCCTAATTTTTTTCAAAATGAAATGTAGCCTATGTCAAATTGGAAGAATGTAGAATTCTATTGGTGAAAGAATTTTTTAAATCGGCACAGTACTTTTTGAGCCTATTCATTACAAACATACGAACATACAAAAATAGGTACAAATCTTTCCTCTTTATAATATTAGTATAGATATAAAACAGGCTTTCCTCTTTATAATATTAGTATAGATATAAAACAGGCTTTAAATACTAAATCAAGATATTTTTTATACCTTCAAGGCATGGCGCCTCGACACCACTGAGTTCTCAGCAACAACAAGTAGGCTATTAATGTCATTCGCTTTCTGTATCTGGCTGTCCAGCATCTGAGCTTTGTTCACCTTCATCGACTTGTGCGTAGGCTTCTTCTTATCGTCTACTTCTGGAGAGTTAAGTGACGCAAACGCTGCTGCTACTAGACCTGCGAATATCTATATATATAAAAATGAAACCCGTTTTCCGTTGTCACGGCATCACGCGTGAACGGCTGGACCGATTTCGCTCATTCTTTTTTTGTTGTGTTTGTTATTGACAGGAGAAGGTTCTTATGAAATAAAAATATAAGAAAAAGACGCGGAAAATTAAAAAAAAAAACAAATCTAAAGACAACAGGAACGAAGTCGCGGGCAACAGCTAGTTATAAAATATAGTTCAATTATTTTTTTATTTAAAAAAAACACTATATAACTTGCAAAGTTTAGAGTTATAAGTCAGAAATATGATACTTCATGATATAAAGGGCCTGTTTCACAATGTACGGATATATTCTGAATAAGCTATATTTTGAAGATAAATAACACTTGAAAAAATCATCGACCTCAGGTGGGACCCGAACCCACGTCCCATCGCATGCCGGGCGAGTGCTATACCAACTAAGCTACCGAGGACGTCACGTGACAAGTTGAAATTCCTCAAGTGTTTTTTCTCGCTATCAAAGCCAGTGTATTCTGATCAATGTTGTAGCTATAAGTATAGCTGAGTAGTATACTACCGTTAACACCCTATAGAAATATTTTTACAAATTTTAACTTTTGGTTAAGATCAGAAATGCTTAAACATTGTAATTTTTTGTTTTTAGCAATTCCATGCAAGTTTTCATTGAAGATAAATAACACTTGAAAAAATCATCGACCTCAGGTGGTGGTGTGTCGAAAGCTATATTTTACTTAATATCTAAGAGATAAACTCAATTTTTGCATTTCATGACTGTCAAATAGCACTATTTGACAAATTAATACAAGCACTTTTATCCTCGACATATTTTTATCTTTTACATAACTTTATCCGTACATTATAAAACAGGGTCTTATAATTTTATATTCAGATATACAATATATACAATAAATGCAGATAAACATATTATCATAATTATATAAATAGAGAAAAAATATCATGTTTGTTGTATGGGAGCCCCTTAAATATTTATTTTATTCTGTTTTTCAGTATTTGTTGTTGTAGCAGCAACAGACATACATCATCTGTAAAAATTTCAACTCTCCGACTATCACGTTTCATGAGATACAGCCTGGTGACAAACGGACAGACAGACAGACGGACAGCGGAGCCTTAGTAATAGGGTCCCGTTTTACCCTTTGAGTACAGAACCCTAAAAAGCCACTAAATTGACATGCAGACCCACATTAGGTTAACATTAAACTTCTTTATGTTAAATACTTTCATTATGGAAAGCTTTTAAGGCCTCCAAAAAAAGAACAGGCTGTCCTTTACATATCTTAGGAGTGAAATACATTTGTGTTTGTATTTTGTTGTAAGTGCAGTGGTCTACAGATTAACATATCCAAACTTCAAGTATAATTCGCACCCCACCTTTGTTTATATCTGAGTTATCCTTAGTATCTTCCACTGTACTTAAACTCGGTTTTTCGGCTATGCCATTAGAGGAGTCGCCTTTATCAGCTTTCAGTACTGTCGCACCCGGACCGGAGTATTTACGAATGGTTGCCCTGGTTCCTAACCTCCAAATGACAGCGCCGCTGAATTTCAACATCTACGGCACATAAACAGCTCAACATCAATCTCAAATGAAAAAACACACATAAAACTAGTATGATACGCTGCAAATGTGTTAATTTAACTGAAAAGTAACACATAAACGAATCAAAACACATCATCTTACATCACGACAACCAAACTTTATAAAAGTTGCAAATAATCGCAGCACAGTGGATCGCTACTACTAAAAACATTACCTTTTTTATGGAATAGTGAAAGATAAGTACAAAAACTTTATTAATTTTTAGATCATTGAAATAAAATTGAATTTCTAGACATTATTTGTTTTTTTTTTTTTTTTATAATGTTTTTGGCTTGCGCGGCTTGCGTTTAGCCATAACGATGAGGATAAAAGGTAAGGAAACGTTTTGTGTTAACAAATTACCGGGAAATTAGGAAAGTAAAGAAAGGATCAGGGCAGTAGGTGAATGGGGAACGGTTCAGGGAATTGGAATAAAATATAATATGAGTATAATAAATAACTTAGAACATGTATTATTTACAGTTTAATATTATTTAAAATTAAAAATTTCGATATACACTTATATATATCATAATCATTTAGATAGAGAAGACAGGATATAGATGTAGGGAATGGGACACGGAGGGATAGCAATGTTGAAATAAAAACAGAGCGATTATGTTTTTGGCAAGTAAAAAAGATGTGATTCAAATCACCCACCTCAACACCGCACTCGCATGCTTTGCTTTCTATTATATTAAGCCTTGCTAGATGGGCTGGGGTACAAGTATGCCCCAGCCTCATCCGGATGATACTTGTAGTGGAAAATTTATCTAAGTTTGTTTTAAAAAACCAAGGCTTAGCCGGAATAAATGGTTGAATTTGCTTATACAATCTACCTTTAGTCTGACTACTGATGTCCCATTCTTCCTCCCATTTTTTAAACAAATTAACTTTAGGTAAAGCAACCAAGTCGTGACTATAATTTTTATACGGGAAAAGATCGCCAGAGCTTATAGCATTATTGGCCAACAAATCTGCTTTTTCATTACCAGCTATGTTGCTATGACCTGGAATCCAAACAAAAGCTACAGAAATGCCTTTAAGTGAGCAAGTGTGTAATAATTTTCTACACTGGATAGTGATAGGAAAAGAGGTCTTTGATTTAAATGGAAATTTAGCTAAAGATTCTATGGCACTTTTAGAGTCTGTAAAGATAACGGCTTTACGTAATTTCATAAGTAGAATGTACTCTAATGATTTGAAAATTCCAAAGCATTCACCGGTATACACAGACGATTCCGGTGGCAATTTAACCATCTGACTTATTTTGTACTGGGAGTGGTAAACACCCACACCGACATTGCCATCGCTGTAATGTTTGGAGGCATCACAATATAAATGATGCCAATCGTTCCAATCACTTTCTAAAATAAAATTAAACTTGATACCAGCATGAATATCAGATTTGGAAATATCGACATCAAAAATAACATTGGGGGAAATAATCAATGATTCAAAATTGGAACAGAAAATAGGGAGGTTCATGGATTTGTGCGTAGGAGCTTGTAAAGAGAGGATTTTACGAAAACTAATAATAAGACAAGGTGGTGATTTGTGTGACCAATAAGCAGAATTATCTATAAGGTCAGACAAAGCTTTTAATTTAGGAAAAAGTGGATGATTTGATAACTGTAGAGCGCGGAATAAAAATTTATCACACAGGTATTGACGCCGAAGCTTTAATGGTGGTTCCACACATTCGATTTGGAGAGCGTTATTAGGGCTAGATTTCATTGCCCCTACAACTATTCGGAGGGCTTTAGTCTGGATAACATCAAGTTTTCTAATACCTACAACACTACAGGGTTCTAAAAATTGGGTGCCATAATCTAGAGAGCTTCTAATAAGGGCATTATAGACAAGTTTTAAGTTAAAAGGGTGGGCCCCCCACCAGACTCCAGCCAAGCATCTTAATATGTTGAGAAGACGTTCACATTTAGTGCTGATATTATAAAAGTGTGAGAACCCAGTTAATTTTGAATCCAAGGTAACCCCCAGAAATTTGGCCTCATTATTCGCAGGAATATTTAAATTGTCATATTGAACTGATATGGGGGGAGGGCATCGCATTCTGGAAAAAAGGACAACTGAGCTTTTTGCAACAGAGAGCGCTAATCCATTTCTATCTAGCCAGGACTTAAGCATTCCAAGAGAATTGGTAAGAGATGAGCAAAGTATTGCAACGCTTTTATGAGAAAAGTACAGGAGAAGATCATCTGCATATTGCAACACACTGACATTATTAGTAAGAGAAGATTCTAAATCGTAAGAGTAAATATTAAACAGTAGAGGGCTCAATACCGAACCCTGTGGAAGTCCATTGAATAAAATTCTCGACTTAATAGAATTTTCAGTTACGACGTGAATACTGCGTTCTACTAAAATATTTACAATTAAATTTACTAACAAAACTGGAACATTTAGCGTTATTAGCTTGTCTCGAAGAACAGATAGTACAACATTGTCATATGCGGAAGAAATATCTAAAAAAGCTGCTAGAAGGTGGTGATTTCTAGAAAAGGCTAATCTAATATCAGTGGTAAAAATGGCAATACTATCAGAGGTGCTCCTACCCTTTCGAAAGCCAAACTGGTAGTTGCTTAATAAATTTTTGTTTTCTATAAACCATTCAAGCCTATTTTTTATGAGATGTTCAGTAATTTTAATTAAGACTGAAGAAAGTGCAATGGGTCGATATGATTCAGGGCTTGATGGATTTTTATTTGGTTTTAATATCGGGATCACTTCCTGTACTTTCCATGATTGGGGGATATTTCCAGTAATCATGATGGAATTTATAAGGGAGAGATAATAACACAGTGTTGAATCATTCAGATGAGCTAAGAAAGAATAAGTTATTCCATCACTACCAGGCGCAGAATCCTTTACATAACTGAGAATACCTTTGAGTTCAGATAGATTGAAAGGAGAGCTTAATTCAGAGTTATTTACAACATCTGAGGAAAGAGTCTGTTCATCGTAGATGTACATTTCTTCAGGGACTGAAGAAGGTGCTAATTTATCTAAGAATTTATCTACTATTGGCTCATGAAGATAGTTTGGTCCCGAGTCTTTATAAACAGATCTAAAACGTCTTATATTAGCCCAAACTGCTGACGGTGAGGTTTCAGGAGAAATGGAATGGCAGAATGTTTTCCAACCTTCCCATTTCTTTTGTTTAAACAATTTCTTGGTACTATTTATAATATTGCAGAGATTATCATAGTTTTCCGTCGTCGAATGTGCCGTATAAAGTTTTTCAGCCTCTTTTCTTTTTTTAACAGCTTGCAAGCATTCCATATCCCACCAAGGTGGGGGAGGTAAATTATTAGTCCTGCTATTTTTGGCGGGAAATACTTCATCTGCGGCTTCTAACAAAATAGTCGCTAAAGCTTCGGCACAGTTTGAAAGATCGTCATTTCGGACCTCTGGCATTAATGTCATTTTTTGATCTACTTTTTGTTTATATAAATTCCAGTCAGCGTTTTGGATTTTATATTTAAGTCGAGGAGGGCGATTATATTTCGGTTTAGCTATAATTGGAAAATAAATAGAAATTGGAAAATGATCACTACCGTGTGTGGAGGGGAAAGTAGACCAAGTTAAAGAAGAAGCAAGATTTGGAGTACAGATAGTTAAGTCAGGAGCACTAGCCCCCTCTTGGGGCTTAGTACGGCGGGTAGGACTTCCAGTATTCAGAATGCATAAGTTATTATTGTCTAAAAAGTCTAAAATTCTGTTACCATAGTGATTTGAACTGGCGCTACCCCACGACTGATGTTGAGCGTTAAAATCGCCCATGACTATAATAGGCTTGGATATATTACTAAGGATCTGTTCAATTTCATCATATACGGCTGTGGATGGGTGAGGTATATAAACAGAAACAAAGGAGATACCATGTACAGAAGCAGCTATTACAGAGAAAGCATTACTATGTAAAGGAAGGGTAATATGAGTAAATGGAATAGAATGATGGATAAGCAAAGCAACTCCACCATAACTATCACTTCTATCTTCTCTGGCACAAGAGAAACCAGAGATTTTAAATAAAGAATCTGGACGAAGCCAGGTTTCTTGCAAGGCAATTAAAAATGGATCAAATTTATTAATAATATGTAACAATTCACTTTTTTTATTATTGATGCTTTGACAGTTCCATTGAACTGCTACGGAGAACTTCTTCATTAACAACAGAACTAAGGTCAACTATGAGGTCATCATTTTTTAAGGCAGCGTTGGACGGTGATATTAAATTTGATTGATTCAATGAGGAAATTAATGTTATAATTAATTCTTTAATAGACATATTTGATAAGGTTTTGGTAGTATCATTAGTAGTCAAAATACTTTTGCTTGGAGCAAAAGGAGTATTATATTCATTAGTCATAGCTTGATGTTGGCTGCGGTCATAACTTTTTCCTGGTTTGAATGGAGACCTAGGATTTAACAGAACAGTTTTTTTGTATGAATTCCAACCTGGATTATTATTATGGACATAGTTTAATTTAGAGCTTGAAGAATTAGGGCTGGAAAACTGCTGTTGTTGAGACCCTCCAGACATTAGAACATCTGCAAAAGACTTACTCATAGGGGGATGTAATTTAAGTGCTTCAGCATAAGTAATACAATTTTTTGCCATAGTCTCTTTAATATTTTTTTGCCGAGAAAACTCAGGACATTTTCTATTAGTAGCTTGATGGGAACCTGAACACAAAAAACATATAATTTGATCTTCCTCAACATTACATGTGTCACCAGTGTGACCAAGCCCACACTTATAACATCGGGGTAGGGACCTACACTGGCTTTTTACATGTCCATATCGACAGCATTGAAAACATTGAATGGTTGGATAAATGTAAAGATCTACTGGCAATGAATTGTAGCACATAAATATTCGTTTTGGTAATATCTGACCATCGAAAGTTACAACAACCGTTTCAATGGGAACAAAATCTAATTTTCCATTAACTGTGTTCTTTTTTTTTAAGCGCCTGACTTTAAGAATTTTACCACACCCTACTGGTACAGATATATTGTTCAAAATATCTTCATCACTCCATTCAATAGGGACTCCTCTGATTACTCCCATCCGGGTAACATTGATGATAGGTATGAAGGCCTTGTAATTATTTAAATTGAGCATGTCATTTTTCAAGAAGGCATTGGCATATTCATAAGTAGAGAATGATACTGACACTCGATTTCTACCAATTTTTTTTAGACTTCCTTCTACAATTCCTCTCACAGACTTTTTTTTTAAGAAATGGCCAACTGTTACTGGGTGCAAAGAACAGTTTTGATTAGGAGTAGTCTGTTCTTTTTGAATATGAACTACGAAGGGTGAGACATCAGTAGCCTGATATAGGGGTCTACTAAATGAGTTAGGTTCTGAGTTTTTATCTGATGCTGTGTGTAAAGTGGTAGGAGTCGCAGATGTTAAATTTGAATCACATACTTGTCCAGTACCAGTAACAGTATTTACTTGTTCAGTATAAATATAATTTTCACAACGACAATCAGAATCATTCACAACGTCATTCAATGAAGACTTATTACTATGACGACTTCTACGCTTTTTGTTACAATGCTTGCACACTTTGCGCGCCTGTGTTCTTTTTCTTTTAGGCAGACTATTAGTTACATTTTTCTCACCGTCCGTGTCCAGAAAAGAACCCTCAGTATCCATACCTGACTGACTTTGCGTGATAGTAATATAATGAGACGCCTGGGGCACCGGGTTTATCTCCGGAGACGGCACTGTGTTCCAATCCTGGAGGGCCGTCCCTCCAGGATCCTCTGGCTCGTTCATGTCGGCGACAAAAAAGTTTTAAAACTTACCCAGAACTGAAGAAAACTATATAACACAATTAAATAAACTACATACGACTATGAATATAAGATAATAACGCAATTCACCACCAATCTGATACTTTTTCAAAAAAAATTTGCAAAGAGCAAGAAAAATGACGCCTAGCAAGATCGACGTTTCCCGCGCTTTTTTGAAGACATTATTTGAATGATTGACATAACACATTATGGTGTTGGCATGCTAAAAAAAAAAATATCATATTTATCCATGTTTAATTTTACTTATTGTTTTATTTAATGTTTCTTACAATTCACAAACGCGGATTTTGTGCTTTGAAATTGTTGTTAGGATTTATTTTTATTTGCGTAAAAACTTTGTTGAATTGGAAATTTTCCATGAAATAATTAAACGCAAAGTAGTGTTGTGACCTTGTCTGTATCTTTGAGTCTGCTTGAACTCTTAGTAAGTTTATCGAGTTTAATTCTCTGTAAATGTGACTTACAAAAACTACTAGACAGCGTTACATAATTAACGAATTGATGATCCACGAATGCATAATGCCACCCAGGATGACTGATTTGACTCATAATAATTACTTATAAAGTAAGGAATAAAATATATTTTTGTAGTTTGTTAAGTACCTAGGTACCTACAATAAGAATATAAATAGTGGTGGCCATCCCCAGTCGGCAGCACCCCTTCCGCATAAGACAAAAGCGTGTTACTGCACCACAAGATCTCAAGCATGTCTGGGATTATAACAAAAAATAACTGATGAATTATTCTAAACAATAATAAGTATTGTTAAAAACTTGTAATGTATATTGACGTATCTTATTTTATCAACTTTAAATAAAAAAAGTTATAAACAAATTATTAAAACAGCTGCCTACAATAATCACGATTCGTTTCTAGCTTTTAGATTTCATTATAGTAATGGCAGTCATGTTTTAAAATTATTTTATTATAATTAGTAGGTACTCTCCACTTTTTTCTAACTCCAAAAGTATAAGTGAATATATTTTTGGAGTCGCATTGCAAAACTATATTATATTTTTAATACTACGCTTGATAAGTCTAGAAGATTTTTTTCTTCCATAGACCACACATTATTGAGTATACAGCGTGTTACATAATAAAGAAATTATTTATTATACCGAAAAAAAGTGCCGAACCTTATAACTGTCTTGTAATCGCTACATATTTGCAACGGCTTTAAGTACTGGTGACTTAAAAGTATGAACAATAAATACGGTGTCTATTACAAGTTTTGTCACCTCAGTTTCATTAACCTTTCCCAACTATAAGACTATAATTATTAAGTTTTTGGCCCATTTTGTCCTAAATTAAGAATTAAATTATGATATTATGTGTAGGCCATTAATATGTTGCTGTTGTCATTTACCCTCCTCAAGATTTCAGGTATTATTTTTATCTTTGGTTTTATGTCTTAATGATATTGATTTAATGTTTTATCAAAATTAAATTAGTTCATTTGATAAGAAAGAAAGAAAGAAAAAATATTATGTGAAACCAAATTTACATGCAGCACAATCCATAATAACTTAAATTAAAACTAAAACTAGTGGTACCAAAATAGTCTACGCTCAGTATAGGGCAGTGACGCAACGAGCACGACTGCACAATACAGCCACTGGTATTCTGCGCAAACCATCAGAGGCCCCAGCGTTCGCCAAGCCTACGGCCGATAAGACAAAAATACTACAATAATAAGACTTATGTAAAGATAGTACAACATACTATAAGACTAAATTACTACATTTTTTTGTTAAAATCTAATATGCGTGGAAACATGTCATACAAAGATAGATGTATGGGGGTAGTCAGTAGCATTTGCTTCTGTAGGTTCAGCAAATACTCCTTATACTGTAACTTAAAAGTGCGAACAGTCAAAGAACGTCTAATGGTTGGGGGAATATTGTTCCAACACTTCGTTGCACAGTATCAAAAACTGACCCTGAATGCAAGGGTGCGATGTTTTGCAAAAAGAAGTCGGTCACGATTGCGAGAATCGCGTTTACAAAAGGTTAACTTTTCAAAAAGGTACGATGGGCTGTGATACTTTATCACACTCAAAAGCAAGCCAGCAAAATGCAAAGCACCTCTCGACTCCATGCTGATGAGATTAGACTTATTTAAATATGGACAAACATGCTCCCGACGTGGTATCGAAAAACAGTATCGAGTGCACGAATTTTGGACTCTCTGTATAAGCTTTTGATTTCGCACCAAGAGACGTCCGCCGATTTAATCGTATTTTGGTTTTTAAATTTATACTAATTGACACTTTACAAGGCACCTTCTAACCTCCTTTCGACTTTAGGGCTAATTTTGTAACACCCTGTATAATTCACCATATAAAGTTTTTACGATGACTTCACATAATGAGTTGTGTGACTTCATCATCGTCATAAGATAAAGTTATTTCACCCAGGATATCGCAAGGATTCTAACGATACTTCATTCATCAAAGCTGGTGAAGCCGTTTTGGATTAATATGGACCCTGAAAGCATAACACTTTTTTGGGTAGTCGTGTAAATAAAAGAGGATCGATAATCGACTAAATTATATTCAAGGGGCGCACTACACTATTTTCCTTCAATCAAAATTTGCAAAGCGGCTGTGCGTGGGAGATTTGTTGTGATTTTGTTATTATTTTACGAGAAATACTGAAATTTGTATTTTTATTGTAAACAATGGTGAGTATTGAACAACAAGATAACAAGTATTTAAAACATATTAAATGTTTATCTGGAAAGCATGTATTTTCAAAAGCATTTTTGACAGTGAACTGGTAACGATTTTGAGATTCAACTGCGAAGAATTCTTACTGGTTCATTGTTTACGTAAAGCTTGAATGAGAATTTACAGACTTTACGATACAGAATACTTACAATAGAGTTAAGAAATAGAATAAATTGTAACAATTTTTAAATATTTTAACCTACCTACCCGTCCGTTAAACAACGCACTTTTTGTTTTTGCAAATCTTTATATCTCTCATTTCGGTTTAGGTGATTACTAGAAATAACTTATCTTAAAAGTTGCTTTCATGCCAAAGATCACATAACAATAATTCCTAAATTCGTTGTGAAATCTCATTAAACATTTACAAGTAGGTACATATTTTTCAAATAAATGTTGTTCTATCTAGATACTCTTCCTCTAACCTTGTGTCTGATCCGATCACTGATACCAGTAGTAAGCAAGCTCATTAAAGTACAATACAAAGACTTACATACTAACACCATCTACTTGCAAGAACCATGTCTTTGTGTCACATATTAATTTATTAAACTAATTGGTACATTTACGAGTTTGTCAGGCCCAATGAGCCTGGCCTGAACATAGATTAAAAAAAAACTAACAGTTAGTCTTATCACCATTTGGAATTTTAATACAATAATTTTGATTCTTATTAGATAAACTCTTCACATTCTTAAATAAGAATCGCATTTTGGAACTTATCTTTAATATGGTCTACTGTCATCATATTAGGTGTATCATCTATCTAGATACTTACATCACAGGTGTATCAAAATCCAAGGAAAAGTTAACCTATCAAGCTTCAATTACCCACCACGGTGGCCGCGTAACAATAAAATTTTCATTGAAATGAAATTATTTATTCTGTATGTAGGCCCTCCTCCGAGCACTTATACTATTGTGTCTCTTTGCCGTGACCTGATGGGTAAATAAGAATTACAGCAATTTTTAGTTTATTATGAAAAGGTAAAAGATGAAAGTCAGTCCACGGAAAGGATGAGATGAAGAGATTAATTATATCCATAGGGAAGAGTAACTGGCTGGTACCAGGTTTTACTTTATAGGGGTCAGTTTTAAGACAAAAAGTTACTAGCAATAACTTAAAAATTTTTTTGGAATATAATAACCATTTAAGTAATCTGAAAAGGGATTGTCTTGTTATCAATTCATATCCTAAATAAATATTAATAACAATCTGAGTCAAAGGGTGTAGATAGATGAATCTTGACCGACAAATCGGTCAAATTTTCTGTATTACAAACATTAGGTCCACTTGCCTAACCTTTAGGTTTTATTAGGCATGTAGCCTAGTAAAAACTTATATGGTAAAATATCAATCAACAAAGTTGATAGATAAATTGATGTTCTAATCCTACCTAAAATAGGATCTAACATCCAATATTTGCAAATAACAAGAATAATCTAAATTGCAATTTAAGCCCAAAAATCGCTTTTTCAGAAATTACCCAGTATTGGAATAAAAAAATATTTTACATACTGTTAAAAAATTACTAGCCATAATTTCGAACTAACGGTTGGGCCAAATTTTGATATTACTTACTAATATTATAAATGAAAAAGATTTTCACCCTATTATCAAACTTAAGTAGCTTAATTAAAATTAACAAGAGAGACACATTATATTGATCTAGATTAGCATTGTAATCCTTAATGTGTTGAAAAACTCGAAATTTATATGGACAGCTTATCACATAGGATATTTTTTATCCCATTCTTGCGATCCCATTGTTCATTGCTCTTTGGCTTAATTTTGTAGTTTAACTATACTATATTTTATTACCCTAAAACATGACATCTGTTTCCTGATTTTCTAAGAGAGATAATTTAGAGATTTATCCATCATGTAGTTAAGTTGTAAATTGTAATACCGATTTTAACAAATGTGACTCAACCGCCCCAGGTGGTGCGACCCTATTTCTTCATGAAACTGTAGACTGTATAAGATTTGAGTCTATGCTAACTTTACCTATAATCCAGCATTGAAGGCGCCGCGCCCTAAATATCTCGAATTTGATAAACATCTCGAAGCGGAGGGCCAATAAATTACCGCCGGCGCACGCGTCACCTGACGGCGGAAATAGCCAGCCCTAGTGCTAGTGCCGTGCCGTGACACATCGACAAATCTATCGATTATATATCTGTTACTAACGTAATTCTTGATTTTACATCAGAGAGCGAAATGTAAAATATAAAAGCTACCAAGTTACGACATACTACGACGACTACGACCTAGTGTGTTACATACTGACAAATTGCCTTTTATTTAAGTACTTACTACTGTTGTAAAAAGTTCTTAATTTTACCAGTTTTGCCCTAGGTCTTTGCAAATCATAATTCCGACTTAATTATAGTAACTTGGAATTTCTCTTGTTCAAGACTTGTCATACCGTCCCTCTCTGATTACCAGCAAAAGCGCCCAAGGTCAATCTATTTTAAGTTCGGTCACTGTATTTTAGATAACTACTATCCTGTAAACTTTACTATTCAAGGCTGTTAGTCTGAGGGCATGACAATCGCTGTGACGTTTCATGCTTACTGAAGACCTTATGCCGTACTTTCAAGGGTAGGTAGCTATTCTCTAACCAAATCGATATCCGAAATATCGATGATCACGCGAACCTCCCTCGTGGCCCTTAAGATTTATTTACCTACGTGACTTCTGAGTTCTGGGGAGTTTCCGAAGAGGTGACGTTTCTTTATATATCCTCCGGTGACGGACGGCTGGTGAAACCGCGTAAATTTAGAAGAAAAACGCGCGGTTTGATTGATCTTAAGGAAGTTTAGCTTGCCAGGTTTTTTACGAATGTATTTATAGGCAGGCAGGCCCCATAAAACCGGTCATGTGCGAGTTGGACTCGCACACGAAGGGCACGTACCACCGTACAGGTTAGAATATATATAATAAAGGGTAAAATGGGACCCTATTACCGTCTGTCTATCTGTCTGTGTGTCCGTCCGTCTGTCTGTCTGTCCGTCCGTCCGTCTGTCTGTCTGTCTGTCACCAGGCTGTATCTCATAAACCGTGATAGTTAGACAGTTGAAATTTTAACAGACAGATGATGTGTTTCTGTTGCCGCTATAACAACAAATACTAAAAACCCGATAAAATAAATATTTAGGGGGGCTCCTATCCTATACAACAAAAGTAATTTTTTCGCCGTTTTTATAGATAATGGTACGGAACCCTTCGTGCTCGAGTCCAACTCTCACTTGGCCGGTTTTTTTAAATAGTTTATTTAACTAAATAGTATATTGTATGTCTCTTAGCTTGGTAATAAAACTTAATAGAAATCATCATAGCCTCAGCCTTTAGCTGCCAATACCACCGTGTGTTCCGCGGAGTCTGCGAAGGCTTCGCTAAAATAATTGTTTTTTTCGAAAAACATGCAGTGATGTTCTCACTGATAATTAGAAACTAGTATAAAACCAATAAAAACCATTGATTTTAAAGCACTAGTGTTGTCCACAGGCGGGGGCCGAAGGCGTCGGTGCAGCTCGCTGAGCGCGCCCGCTCCCGCCCCCTCCCTGGCACCAGCCCCCAAGTAAGTCACCTTATTTTAAGGATCGGATTGAGATACTTCCAGATCGGCCGGTTAGAAGCGACCTGCATCCAGCGTCTTCCTGCAACGTTTACCAGGTCGTCTGTCCACCTTGTAACCGGCCGATCTGGAAGTCATTATAATTAACATAGACCTCTCCTATGTTCAGCAGTGGACGTCCTGTGGCTGAAATGATGATGAGATGACAAACTCTATCTGCGGCCTCTTAAAGTAAAGTTTATTTAAAAACTTGGCTACATACAATGATATTATTACATGCTTGTTCATTATTTACGGAACCCTTGGTGGGCGAGTCCGACTCGCACTTGTCCAGTTTTTTTTACTCCACCAAGGCTTGAGGGCTAGAGCTAGCTCTGAGAAGAATTGTCGTAATTCGGCAATCTTCTCGATATTTTATGAAATTACTTAACTTTAAACATATTAACTCAATAACTGTTTTTCCTAGGTTTCTCTCAGAGGGAGTTGTCGTCTGTGCTACATAAGTTATCCCGGCGAAGACCAAATGACATCCAAGCCGGCTTATCGTTTAAAAGGTATGTGATGAATATGTTATAGTTGTTTTTCTTTTATTTATTTCAGTGTATATTCTTTTAATTAACCTCAAAGTGTAGTAGTCAGACAGATAAATAATTACGCTAGTTTTTGGTATGGCACCCTAAAAACCAATTATGACATCATAGTATAAAATAGTAATGAAAAGAGCCTGTAAGTATAGCATTGTGCCGTTGTGTTACACAAAATGAAATGTATACGGGTCATTTGAATTGTTGATATAATTTTTACTCTGTTATTTAACACACTGATAAATGTATAGTCATCATCACTAGCCCACATGAAGAACGACTACTTCAAATGCACATTACATAACTCTTCTATAACCTATATACCACACACTGACACACAGGCATAGTCTCAGGATGAAATACTAATTTGTAAAATCATTCCCTTAAGACAGCTCATAAAATATGATTTCAACTAGCTTTTTGCCTACTTTGCTCTTAATATTTGTGCTGATTCTGTTTAGACAGCAATATAATCGTCTGCCCTTTCCTTACCCCCATAAAAACCGTGGCATTCAAAAGTTAAGAGCAAAGTTAACAAAACTACGAGCCGTAGAAAACGCCCAAAAGTCAAAACGCATCCTCAAAACCACGCGAACGTTTGTTTCCTTATTTCCGAAGTTTTAAAGTTATGCGATTACCGACTCTAATGCGTAGGTAATAACACACGATGTTTTAGTTTGTGTGGGTGGATCAATACGGGCAAGGCAGCCATGGGGTTCGATCCTGAACGCACACTAGTGTAAACATTTTCCCTTGGGCGCGAGAATTTTATGGTTTTCGATGCACTGGACTTGGGCCGTCGACCTTTGATACTTACGGAAAAATGTTTTTGCAGTGATTATCGACACTCGTTAGATTTTTATTTTAAAAAAGTAATTACCACTACAGATTGAGAAACTCAAGCAACTAAAGACGCCATAAGAAAATTGGCGCCAAAAGGAAATCGGATTCGTTTAGCATGAATATCATTTCACAAAATTAAATTCTAGTAGTGTGTTTTTGCTAAAGCTGAAATAAATAATCCGCATACTTTTTAATTGCAAAAAATTACAACCATTTATTAAGCTGAAGCTAATTCTAAAATTTTACATAAAACTGTCGGAAACTCGACTAATTGGCTTAACTTATCCGCCCGCATGTTTCATTGCGGGCGTCACGCTAGGCATTACTCGTAATCACTAATGAATGTGTCAAATGTGCTTATTTGATAACTTAAAAAAGAAAATCCTAAATTTTTTATAAGAATTAAACTGTTGAATGACGAAACTAAAATTTTAAAAGTTGTAATATACAGGGTGTAAAAAAGGCTTAACGAAGCCTTAAACCACGAATTCTATACATAAAACCAAGTAGAATGCAAAAAAAAATATTGCTGGGAAATGACTTTTATTTTTGGGTATCAAAAAAAATAACTTATTTCTAACCCGCAATGTATAGCGCGCACGCCACAGACTATGCCTGTGTGTGTAAGCAGATCATGTTTCTTTGTAAAAAAAGTTTAGTATTATCAAACAGAAGTCAATTTTGTACAAATCTTTGAAAAAAAAAATGTAACTTTGACTGTCAATAACTCGGTAACCCATCATTTCCCAGGTATAGTGTAAAAGAAAAAAATGATCTTAATAATACGTAGAATATGTTGTATTCGGCTTCGTTAAGCCTTTTTTTACACCCGATATTAAACGAGTCTATTAATTGGCTCCTGTCTAAGCAAAGGGTGCTGCTGACCGGTATCATTAATCAAAGAAGGTACCTACCTCGCAAGTTGATCCTAACAAATGTAAAATTTCCTTTAAAGCTAACATCTCAATCGTCAACGATTTTTCTATAGCATGATACCGTTGAAATAGATTGCATTATATCCAAAGCCGCGGTGAAGATAATTTCTATATATTCACAGACGTGGATAAGGAGAATAAATACTTAAATAGGTATGTCCTTATCATTTCGCCTTTAGCGCGGGTGACGAAATGACTTGTAAGTAATGCGTGTAATGATATCGAAAGCACGCGATAGGTATGATCCCTTTTATGGCCATGCATACCTGTGACAAATGTATCTTACGTAAGTTGGTTGGAAGCCTTGAACTTCATACATCGTAGCGTAGCTAGCTAAGGTATAACAAGTTAACAAGCAAACGAGTAGCCAACATTAGTCCTTTACAGAGCAAAAGAGACATTCGTTTCTTTCCTATTGTATCACTTTCCTTATTTGTTAATAAAACTACTACTGTTTTGTCCATAAAAAGAACTTCATCAATCTCTCCAAAAAAATCTGCCTTAAGTAAAACATCATCAACGTATATTTTGCTTTACATTACATTAACATTTATTTTGCTAACAAATGCTTCTACTTGCAGCAGCTGTTTCATTTCACCACTAATGCGTAAAGTTTAAACAAACACCCCTGACCCTTTAGCTGTGTCCCTGAAAGTCACGTGGCAATTCTCCTACTTCTACCCTTAGTGATTTGTTTCACATGTCGTTGCCACGAGCCGACCCGCAAACACAATCGTTGAACAGTTCCCATATATCAAATGGGGTGCTAATGACGGGATCGATAACAGAAACAGAATACACCCCACACGTATTGTTTTTATTAGGGTTCCGTACCCAAAGGGTAAAACGGGACCCTATTACTAAGACTTCGCTGTCCGTCTGTCTGTCTGTCTGTCTGTCTGTCTGTCTGTCTGTCTGTCTGTCTGTCTGTCCGTCTGTCCGTCTGTCCGTCTGTCCGTCTGTCCGTCATCAGGCTGTATCTAATGAACCTCGATAGTGAGTCGGTTAAAATTTTAACAGATTACGTATTTCTATTGCCGCTATAACTACAAATACTAAAAACCAGAATAAAATAAATATTTAAGGGGGCTCCGCTGTCCGTCTGTCACCAGGCTCTATCTCATGAGCCGTGATAGTTAGAGAGTTGAAATTTTCACAGTGATGTATTTCTGTTGCCGCTATAACAACAAATATTAAAAACCAGAATAAAATAAATATTTAATGGGGCCATACAACAAACATGATTTTTTTGTAGTTTTTATAGATAATAGCGGAACCTTTCGTGCTCGAGTCCGACTCGCACTTGGCCGGTTTTTTTTCAATTCATATGCTGCCATACATGAAACACAATGCAATATGAAATTAAAATGTTGACCGGTATTATTTCGTGTGCTTCCTCTAGTCAGTAAATGGAGTGGGTTAAAAGATACGCATCTTGCATTCAATCAAGCAATGAGCTCAATACATTTGCGAAATAGATGGTAATTGACTGTTGTAATAAGTAATCTAACTGTAGCGGTGTATATGTAATAATGACACCAACGGTAGCACCGAATATTAGAGAAATCGTAATATATACTAAATCAACAGATTCTATTTATTTAATTAGAAAGACACTACAGTATCTTAAAACTAAATTACTCGCTAGATTTGTCACTAAACACCATTTACGTGTTTCCACATATAAAATCGTAAGTATGGCTTGTACAAGTTAAAGTAACTTATGAGATAAAAAAAGATATAAACAGTCAAACAGAGTGAAACATTGGGACACTTAGTAAAAAGTAGCAGTGGGTTCAATCCAGTCAGTGCACCGCTTCAAACCATCTTTTTGAACGCTTTTTGAGACTACTAACACTAGTGTTAAATAAGTCTATTATCTTTATCTATTATACAGGGTGTACAAAAGAATGGGACACTCCGTAAAACCACGTGATCAGCTGGTCATATACAACAACTTTTCCTATGGGACCAACATCGAAATCGTGATTTTAATTTCAGTTGCTCCATACATTATCATCGAGGTATGCGAGTAGGTTTGTATGGAGAAGTTGAAAAAAAATCCTGATTTCGATGTTGCTCCCATAGAAAAGGTTGTTGTATATGACCAGCTGATCACGTGGTTTTAAGGAGTGTCCTATTCTCTTGGACACCCTGTATTATCAGGACAAAATACATTTGGACATAAAAAGGCAATAAATTAAGTAACAAGGCAGCTTGCATCTATTTGCAAATTAGAAGCAATGAATACAGAATAAGTTAGTAAGTGCAAATCACCCTATCTCATAAATTTTACATTCAGAAAGTTCCCCGTCAAATAATATGAAAGTAACAAAGTTATCTGCACTGACGTTAATAACTCTTGGCAAAAGAATTCAGGGGGAGGGAAGCGTCACAATAATCTCCGTGTAATCCCCGTCTTATTTCGGATTGACTTGAGCAAATCATTTCAAAATGAATTGAGATATTTTCACGTTTCGTAAAGTCGTATATAATTTCCTCATAGACCTTAGAAGATTCTGTGATAAAAGTGTCCAATAAAAGTTGTCCTTCAGATACCTAGACACAGTCGTAGGATTCGTAGGTATGTAGATAAATGTAGACGATCTCATTTTTTAGGGTTCCGTACCCAAACGGTAAAACGGGACCCTATTACTGAGGCTTCGCTGTCCGTCTGTCACCACGCTGTATCTCATGAACCGTGGTAGCTAGACAGTTGAAATTTTCACAGATGATTGTCATCAATTTATTACAACAATCGTTATTAATTTATTATTGTATTTCAAGGTATCAAATATTTTATTTGATTTCCGTTTTTTTATTTGATTAAAAGTAAGTCAATTGACACAGAGTGAACTGACGTTTGAGGTGGCGACACCACTCACCATCTTGGTGGGGATGAAAGGTTTCAAGTAGCAAATCGTAGTCAGTTAGTCAGTTCACTCTTGGTCGTCATGGAAAAAGGTTGTGCAGTGGAGTGGTCTGTGGAGTGTTATTGGTAAAGTGTTATACTGCGAGTGTGTTATTCTGTAAAAGTTTAAATCAGTGCAAGTGTTGAATCTGGTAAGGAATATATACTGAAAAACAAGTAAGCTATTGTGTTTTATTTTTTCTTGCTAATTTTCTATTTTAATTGGGCACTAAGCCTTCTAAATTGGTATAAACCCTACATCTCAGAAGTGGGATAAACTTTACACACCCACAAAAGTGAAATGATAATGCATGCATTTTTTTTTATACGTTGACTCTTTTTAGTATGGGAAAGCACGATATTTTTTTCCTCTTTTTTTTCGTTATCTACAGTGAAACTGTTTAGATATTGTTTGGCCGGAGTATTGGGGAATTGAGCGTGGTCAAGGCTACTCCTTGATAGCATCATTTTTCCCGGTGACGGATAAGCAGTATCTACGTGTATTTTTTTTTTTTTGTACTAGTATCTGAGGCCATTTCTTGCCAATACAGATTTAATTTAATAGCTCGTGCTTACCCTATTTTTATTGCAAATTTTCTGCCTAAACAACTTGATGTTTTCATACCTATATTTCTTTAACAAACGTAAACAAATTACTGTGCGGTTGAAATTATCTGTACTTTCAGTGGACTTGTCCGAACAGAGTGGCGTTGAAGCCTACTCTCCGTCTCACGAGATGGAACGACATAGCCGTTCGCGCAGTCGGCCTAGTCGCTCGCGCAGCCACCGTTCGCGCAGTGGGCGTAGTCGCCGCTCGCGCAGCCACCGCTCGAGCAGCCGGCCTAGTCGGCGTTCGCGCAGCCACCGTTCGCGCAGTGGGCGTAGTCGCCGCTCGCGCAGCCACCGCTCGAGCAGCCGGCCTAGTCGGCGTTCGCGCAGCCACCGCTCGAGCAGCCGGCTTACTCGGCGCTCGCGCGGCCACCGCTCGAGCAGCCGGCCTAGTCAGCGCTCGCGCGGCCGCCGCTCGAGCAGCCGGCCTGGTCGGCGCTCGCGCGGCCACCGCTCGAGCAGCCGGCCTGGTCGGCGCTCGCGCGGCCACCGCTCGAGCAGCCGGCCTGGTCGGCGCTCGCGCAGCCACCGTTCGCGCAGCCGGCCTGGTCGGCGCTCGCGCAGCCACCGTTCACGCAGCCGGCCCAGTCACCGCTCGCATAAACACCGTTTGCGCAGCCGGCCCAGTCGCCGCTCGCGCAGCCAACGCTCGAGCAGTCGGGCCAGACACCGGGAACGTGTTGATAGAGATAAGTCAATTACACCTAATACCTTTATTAAACTGTTAGATGCTTTAAAATCTGTAAACCGGTCTGAGTCGTTAGATAAACTAGGTAATATGCAGAACACTATTCCCGAATTTGATCCTGCGAGAAAAGAACAGACGATTTCGATGTGGCTTCACAAGGTGAATGAGTGTGCTTCCATTTATAGTTGGAATGAGAAGCAAGTAATTCATTTTGCTCTTCCTAAATTGCGTGGAGTTGCACAACGTTGGTATGAAGGTCTCGCGTCAGTTCTTTTCTCGTGGGAAGAATGGCAATCTAAATTGTTGACTGCATTCCCATCTGACGAAAACTATGGGCAAATGTTAAGCGATATGTTGGCGAGGCGAGCCCGGTTCGGGGATTCACTGGAGTCTTATTATTACGATAAGGTAGCATTAATAAATAGATGTGGTATAGAGGGAAGAAGAGCCGTAGAGTGTATACTTCATGGGATTGACGATCGTTCGGTGCGATTAGGCGCGGAAGCAGTCCAGTATGATAACCCAGATAAGTTACTTGCATATTTAAGGAATGCTAGGAATGTTCGACTACAAACGGAGCACAAACAAATTAAACCCTTAAACATTAATTCGAAATCACATGATTTGCAGTTAAGGCAAGGTGTGAAGGTTGCACGCTGTTTTAACTGTAAACAGGAGGGTCACAATGCTTCAAACTGTCCCCATCCTATAAAAAAATGTGGCAAATGTAATAAACTTGGACACGATACTGACCAATGCTATTCGAAGCAACCTTTATTGACAGAGAAGGCGGTAATGGTTGTTTCGAGTGCCCGTAGTCCCGGCGATAAATATCATAAAATTATCAAAATTAACCAGACTCCTTTTGAAGCTTTTATAGATTTAGGCAGTGAGTGTTGCATGATTAGGTCCTCGGATTTTCAAAAGATTTACTCTAATCTAGAAACTGATGATCTTCCAATGCTTAGAGGGTTTGGAAACTCAATTGTGCAAGTACTAGGTAAATGCCGAGTTAGAATATGCATTGATGAGGTAGAGGCAGATGTAGACTTGTTTATCGTACCAGACGATGCTATGAGGGTACCAGTTATGATAGGGCAGACGTTCACAGAACAATCCCATGTAATCGTACATAAAAATGCCGATAGTTTAGTAATGCTAGGTTCAGATTGTGATGTCACACCTAATTTTAAGGTCAAAATTATTATAAAAGAAGACGTTACGCTGACTGGAACTTCATTGGTAGACATTTACACAGATCCAATCATGGCGGGTGAGGTTTTTATTGAAGGTGGTTGTCGCCTAGTGTCTGATGTTAGCTTTACAGTACCATCAGGCCTATTTAGTATTGTTGATAGTGGAGTCGGACAAATGTTGGTCCATGTTCCCAGAAACGGCAAGGTTGTCCTAAAAAGAGGTTACGTTTTAGCTCGTGGTCATGAGGCTAGGGAACATTTTACATCTTCTACTACTCCACAAGTTATGCGTGTCAGTACTGAGCAAAGAGATAATTCCCCTTTGACTGACGCTGATGTAAGGGTAGGTAATAATGTGCTCCCGGTGCAGAAAGAGCAACTATTAAAACTTCTCAATAAATATAGACACTGTTTTGCATCAAATTTGTCGGAATTGGGTACTACTACAGCAGGGGAAATGTCAATTAATCTCAATGACCATGAACCGGTTGTTTACAGGCCCTATCGACTTTCCATTAAAGAGAAAGAAATAGTCAGGGATATGGTTACAGAGCTACAGGAGAATGGGATAATTAAACCTTCCACCTCGTGTTACGCTAGCCCAGTTGTTCTGGTACGTAAGAAGACTGGAGACTTTCGTCTTTGCATTGATTACCGTGCTCTTAATAAAAAGACTGTCAAGGAAAATTATCCCATGCCCCTGATCGATGACCAATTAGACGTTTTAGCTGGACATCAATTCTATACGACTCTAGACCTAGCATCTGGTTATTACCAGATTCCTATTCGCGAAGATGACCAGTTCAAAACCGCGTTTGTAACACCGGATGGGCATTTTGAGTTTACGCGAATGCCCTTCGGTCTTGCAAACGCACCAGCGACTTTTCAGCGGATTATGAACCAGGTACTAGGGTCTGCTCGCCATAAAGAAGCTTTAGCTTATCTTGATGATGTCATAATTCCTGCAAAAGATTTCACAGAAGGTTTATGTCGATTGGAAAACATTCTTAAAATGTTCTCTAGCGCTGGCTTAACGCTAAAGATTTCAAAATGTCTATTTTTTGGCCATACTGTCGATTATTTAGGCTTCGAAGTATCTAAAGAGGGCATTCGTCCTGGGTCTAGAAAAATAGAGGCAGTGGAAAAATTTCCCGTGCCTCAGAATCAGCATAATGTAAGGCAGTTTCTCGGCTTAGCTAGCTTCTTCAGGCGTTTTGTGCCCGGATTTTCGATCATAGCAAAACCCCTTACACATCTCTTAAAAAAGGATGCTGTGTGGCTTTGGGGTCCACAACAAGAAAATGCGTTCCGGGAATTGCAAAACAAATTGATTGAAAAACCAACTCTAGCTTTATATGATCCCCAGGCAGAGACAGAATTACATACGGATGCATGTAAAATTGGCGTAGCTGGTATCTTGTTACAGCGTAGTAAGTGTGGAACTCTCAGACCTGTGGCTTACTTCAGCCGACAGACCTCTCCTGAGGAACAAAACTATTCGTCCTATGATTTGGAAACTCTTGCAGTTGTTTCATCGCTACAAAAATTTAGGGTGTATCTCATTGGAATAAAATTCAAAATTGTAACAGATTGCAATTCGTTACGTGCAACCTTCCAAAAGAGGGACATGTTACCCCGCGTTGCCCGGTGGTGGGAACATATGCAGGAGTATAATTTCAATATTGAGTACAGAGCAGGATCTTCTATGGCCCACGTTGATGCTCTTAGCCGCAACCCAATTGCCGAAAGCAATATAATGGACGTTAGGAACGTAGGCGAGGAGAATTGGCTTGTTACGGTTCAGAACGCTGACTCCGAGACCCAACGGATAGTTAAAATTCTAAAAGATTCCAATCTTAATGACGTTATTGATATCAAAAATAACTACAAATTGAAAGGAGATAAATTGTTTCGAATCACACCTGACGGGGATAGGTGGGTAGTACCTAAAGGAGTACGTTGGCAAGTGGTCAAACTTAACCACGATGATATTGGCCATTTTTCCATCGATAAAACACTGGAAAAAATCAAATCATCATTTTGGTTTCCCAGAATGAGAAATTTTGTAAAGAAATATGTCACGTCATGTCTTGAATGTGCATATGCTAAGGCTTCTGGGGGTAAGAAACAAGGTTTTCTACACCCTATAGCAAAAGTGGATGTGCCATTCGACACTGTGCATATTGATCATGTTGGCCCTTTTGTGCGTAGCAGTAAAGGCAATATACATATACTTGTCATAATTGATGCCTATACAAAATATGTATATCTAAAGTCGGTTCGAAACACAAAGTCACACACAAGCATTAAAGTGCTCAGAGACTATTTTGGAATGTTTGGCGTGCCGCGAAGGTTAATCTCTGACCGAGGTACGTCGTTTACCAGCGGTTCTTTTAAGAAATTCATGAACGAAAAGGGCATTAAGCACATTTTAAATGCGGTAGCCACACCTAGAGCAAATGGCCAGGTGGAGCGCTACAATAAAACCATCGTAGACGCTCTTACGGCCAAGTGCGTTGGAACATCCGATAATAAATGGGATGATCACCTACCTGAAGTTCAGTGGGGCATCAATAATACCTTTAATAAAGGTATTAACCGAACCCCTTCCGAAGCACTGTTTGGTATAAGACCGTCAGGCCCCAGCGATAATAGAATACTGTCTGAGCTAGCTGACACCTGCGAAATGTACGACACGCCTGGTCCAGCTAGCCCAAACAGAACTAGTATACGCCAAGAAATTAATACCCATATCGAGCTATGTCAAGAAAAACAAAAGGAAACATTTGACAAACGCCGTTGTGAACCCCATAATTACGAAGTCGGTGATTTAATTAGGATCGAAAGACAAGTGCCAGCTACTGGGCAAAGCAAAAAACTCATACCTAAATTCCAAGGTCCATACAAGATTGTAGCTATATTAGATCATGACCGATTTCAGGTAGAGGATACTCCTCTAACCCGCAAAAGTAATAGGAAATTCTCAACAGTAGTAGCCATTGACAAAATGAGACCCTGGCTCAGTTTTAAAAGACCACATGAACAAGAATTAGAGACTTCCAGTGATTCCTCAGTATAGAGCTTTTTTATTAAAAAAAAAACAACCATTTTTAAATATGTATTTTAGGCGTTAATAATAATAATAATGAGCCCCATTATTATAATGTATGCTTTATGTATGAAAATAGTTAATTTTAGATTACATACAAAAGTTACTTATTACCTAATGTTTATTCAAGATGAAACTATGTAGTTATATTACTTACCAAAATCAATCAAATTATTGTTTCTTATGTATACCCAAAAATATAGGACATCCCTGGTCCTGTAGCAAAATAAGGACATCCCTGGTCCTGTAGTAAAATAAGGACATCCCTGGTCCTGATGTAAAATAAGGACATCCCTGGTCCTGTACTAAAATAGGGACATCCCTGGTCCTTCAATAAATTAAGGACATCCCTGGTCCTGTAATAAAATAAGGACAACCCTGGTCCTATGATTTTGTTCGGACATCCCTGGTCCGCTATAACATATTTTTGTTTTTTATGTAATTTTGTAAAAGTATGTTTAGACAAGTAGTACTTACCTGAGAATAATATATTATTATAAATTTTGAGCATTTAATGTATACATACCATTATATAAGTAAGCGCACGAGGTCGTACGCAAATTAGGATGGCCGACTGTCATCAATTTATTACAACAATCGTTATTAATTTATTATTGTATTTCAAGGTATCAAATATTTTATTTGATTTCCGTTTTTTTATTTGATTAAAAGTAAGTCAATTGACACAGAGTGAACTGACGTTTGAGGTGGCGACACCACTCACCATCTTGGTGGGGATGAAAGGTTTCAAGTAGCAAATCGTAGTCAGTTAGTCAGTTCACTCTTGGTCGTCATGGAAAAAGGTTGTGCAGTGGAGTGGTCTGTGGAGTGTTATTGGTAAAGTGTTATACTGCGAGTGTGTTATTCTGTAAAAGTTTAAATCAGTGCAAGTGTTGAATCTGGTAAGGAATATATACTGAAAAACAAGTAAGCTATTGTGTTTTATTTTTTCTTGCTAATTTTCTATTTTAATTGGGCACTAAGCCTTCTAAATTGGTATAAACCCTACATGATGTATTTCTGTTGCCGCTATAACAATAAATACTAAAAACCAGAATAAAATAAATATTGAAGGGGGCTCCCATACAACAAACGTGAATTTTTTTGCTCTTTTTTAGATAATCGTGCGGAACCCTTCGTGCGCGAGACCGACTCGCACTTGGCCGTTTTTTTTTTAAATGACTTTAAATAGTTACTCTTTTCATTGTTTTCATCTGTTTATACCTTTCCTTTATAATGTAACGCCATATTACTTTTCATAATCACTTTAGATGTCTTCCCAAGAAATACTGCTTCAGATCGATGGTACAGTTCAAGTTACAAATTCTCAGTTTATTTTTTACGTTTATGACCAACGGCATAAGATCTGTCCAACGACTATAGTCCTAGAGCTAGACTATACACGTGTACAAGTTTCACGTGATATGTGCAAGTGCATTTGACTTTATGCGGCTTCGGAAAGCAAGCGCGAGCCGTGTTCGATGACCGAGGCGACTCGTGGATCGTATACTTGATAAGGCGGTAGGTCACAGGTTACACGTAAAGATAATTGAATAACAGTTTGAAACAACGGACAGGTTCTAGGATTGTTTATTTATATTTAAAACATTCCCTCATTGTTCCATTCTTTACTTGAAATAATTTTGACAGTTTGTTTATATGAGTATGAAATTTATTGCCCTCAATATTTATGGTTACTCTGTCTTCATTGTTTTTAACATCAGGTGCAGTTTTGGTTGTTATAATTAACTAATTTCATCATCATCATTCTTCCAGCGACTTCACGCAACTTGACAAGGTGTATTATTTATTACAAATGTCCTTCGTATTATAGTCTTATTAATATGGGCTATTATGTTTTGCTAATTTGTTGCAACACCAACAATCCTCCATGGCAAACGTATTGATTGTTTCTTCATTGATTACATAAAGCACGAAACGGATATTCGGTTATCGCAATGAACTATGATAGGAAATTGCATCTACTGCAAAAGTTAATATCTCCATCTATCACTACGTCCAGTTTTCGTCTTCCGTTCTTATTATTTCTTCAATTTGTATTCGTCGGTGACCGTTTCCTTCGTGGCTACGTGATCAGCATGGTTTGATGTATGAGTATGACGGTGATGTACTCAATAATATTTATAGATTGAAGACCAATTATAGTTGATGGTGATTATCGTAGGCTGCTGTTATGAAATCAAATGATGCGACAAAATCAATAACATTGACGGTATTTTGTTTATATTTTATCAACTGGTAGAGATGTTCAACTGTTGATAAATTAACTTGATCTCAGCAAATCTGACGTAATATGAGAAACACTTTGTCAAAATAGTTTTTTTACCTTTTATGGGAAATGAGAGTGTGAATAGTTTTTTGACAGAGTTGCAGGTAAGTATAACAATGTGTCGACGACCAATATAATTATACTCTTGCTTTCAGTCAGTCTATTAGAGCATATTGATTTAATAAAGAAGTTACAGTTGATATTTACAGAAAAATGTACAATTTAGGCGGTCTTATCGCTTAAAATAATGTTCTCTCTTAATAGTCTTTCGTTTGAAAATAACTCTTTAAGCTATTTAGATAATAATATCCTTTAATTAAGAGAAGGTTAACCTTGCTTACCTTGAGCTTATTGATTTAAGCACAAACAATCTAACGCCTACACCATTTAATGCATAGAATCTTAGATAATTTAAGCCGATAACGTGTGAGAATTTCATGAACATTAAAACAATCTTAAGGAATAGGGTTTTTACAATAATTCCAAAAAATGGGCGATGCCGCAGTAAATAAAAACAAAACAAGTCCAATTAGCTCCAAGCTAAAGGAGACGAGTTAGGCTCAATTACAAATTGCTTAGTCATGAAACATGGATGCTGGACTGGGCTGCATTTGCCCAGTGGAGCGATGGCGGTGTTCATGCAGGCGGTTATATTGGCGAGCTAACAAAGTGAGTTTAATGAAAGCGCCCGGTAACAGCTCTCCGAGGGAAACAACGCCCTCTGTGTCGCTTACACCCCCATTCACTTCACTGCGACCGCGCCTCATCCCTAACGTTCCTTCTGCCATTAACAATCTATTAATACCCAACCCAATGCTGTCGACATACGGCTCAATTTTATCGAATCAGTCGACCCTTATGATATTACGGAATCAATCGACAATTGTTTGACGTAGCAACTCCGTTTAACAGAAATGGAACCTTAGGGCTAAGACATTTAAAGTTGATATTTGAGGCACGATAACGCGCAAATACGCAGCCTCCCCTAGGGTTGGCACGGTCGATCCTTCCAGTCGCCTCGCCGGCGTAGCCCGGGCACGTTCCTACATCCGATCGAACTAAAACAAAAATAAAACAGAACATAATTAAACCACCACCTCCTTCCTCGTGCAAGGAGACCGGTGGCGCTTACCAAAATAATTTCGCGTCCTTAACTCTAGTGGTTAATTTCGTTGAGATACTTTTTGTGTTAATTGTGGGTGGTGACAGAAATTCCTCTGTTTGTGGATCCTGTCGGACTGTTAAGGAAGTGATATATCAAAAGTGTTTTCCAGTGGTTTACTAGCTTCTTAAATTCAATTTTATCAGTGACGTATCACCGCTTCCGTTTTCGCGAATTTTCTGCAAACGTTCAGATCGTGCTTAGTTTTCCGGCTTAGTCAATAGGTATATACAGTATTATTATATTAACAGGAGGCTTTTATAAAGAGGTATTGTTTGGAAATTTTGATGTATTGGATATCGTCGTGTGTTCGCTTGTAGTTAGGTACGCAATATGCAAAACCGCTTTTGTCTTTGTGAGACAATCAAGCTTTGAAACTGCAAGTTTCTATAAGTGAACATTGCAGAGTTACAGTACAGTGCACAATTTAGTCAGTTATGTAAAAGGAGAAGAGGCGGTCCAAGGAACGACCCTTGCTGAATTTCTTGATAAGATTTATTGAAACATTCCATTAACGTCGGCATGCTAAACTCAAATCTAATATCATTAGCTGTTGCTGCTACAAATGATAATCAATTATCACGAATGTTGCTTCCATTACTCATTCTGACGTAATGCTGTCACCCTTGGTAATGAATTACTACTGTCTTTGGGGATGACGTCACTTGCAAATTCTCCTTTAAATGTTTTATTAGAGCAAACTAGGTAGTCCGCACTATGCACTCTGCAATCAAGTTAATATTAGATATCCTGTTAATCCCGCTGTACGCTAGGTTTGTTTCACGTGGCCTTGTGATAGGCTATAGTTGAGTTACTGCCAATATGTTTATTGATCTCGTTTGTGTGATCATGATCTTCAACGTCTGCAATTCTTCTGTCGCGTGTAGCCTGTGGAGGCGGGTTGTCAATACGGCCATGTTTACAGTCGCAATGCGCAAGTCTGTAGCGGTGGCACGATGGCTCGACCCTGGCTTCTGGCCAGGTTGTCAGCTGTTATGGCTTATTTATTTTCTAATCAAGCAACAATGACTAGGATGAATACAAAGTCACCTAAGTTATGAATGTAATACTACACTGTTATCTCTACTTTGATTTTTTGCTATCTTATCGCATTTATAATCCCCGTTTTGATATATTTTGTTAGTATAACTTTCCCCTTCCTATGTTTCGCAAAATCTAACTAGCCCAACATCGTTGTTATAATGTGCTTGCTTACCACCGAGACTATAAATAAAAATGTCTTTATCTCCAGTGGAATGGGCTTAATCTAATGGCTATTCGATGTTACGTTTATTAATATTTTAAATTGCAGCGATCGCCCGATAGGAAGGATAACGATATTATAGTTTTAAGCCGTATCTACATGCCTTATGACACATTCAGGTTTCTAAAGAATGTATTCATCATTTATTAACTGGTGGATTGAAATTTAAAAAGTTATTATTTATGAATCTTTATTAGGGAATTGATCAACTTAATTTTGTTTTAATCATCATTTAATCGCGTCGTGGTTATATTTGTTTTTAAAAAAGCACCTGATCAATTGTCTTTTTTATTGTCATCGCTCTTCCTAATATCATCTAATAAAACTATCATCCACTCCACTAATCATCATAACTTCATAAGTCACGTTATTAAATTGGTCGTCTGTATTTTACCGAACCTATTTTGGTTCTAAAGGTTTTCTGTAAGTCCAATTTTGTGCAAAACTTATTCGGAGACATTTAGCCCAAGGTCTCTTCATTTCCGTCAATGCCACGTGACATTTCTGCCGGTATATTTATCTGAACATTGCTGCTGACTTAAATCGAATGCTTACAAACGAATTTAATTCAGATTTAAAAATCTTTTAATCTAGAATACAGTTTACTTATTATTTGTTTTGTATTGATATGAATTCTTTCTTTGCCATTTGCGATTATTTTAAAGTCATCTTTTTGTAAAAACTCTAGTAAGTTTTAAGAAAAATAATCGGATCAAAACAATCACTAATACAGTAGAATCTCGATTATCCGAATATCGATTATCCGGACTCATTCTCTGAATTACTGACTTAAAAATAATTTGACGGTGCAACGAGACATGTTACGACTTACGACAACAAAAATTACTTAATCTTATTATAACTCATATTTTTTATTGTTTGATTTAGCTTTAAAATCGATTATACGGAATACCCCTGGTTTTAATTGATTCGGATAATCGGGATTCTACTGTAAATTGAATCGAATCTACATGAACACTCCATAAAATCACTTTTCCATAATAGGAATTTAGGAATTGTCTTTTCCCTTAAATAGTGAGTTTGTAGACAATGGTACCGACGCGTGCAATAAAAGACAGCGAAAGAGGGTAGACCGATATGTTTGCCCTTAACAACTTACCCGCAAGATCTTTAGTTACTCCGTGATCATGGCGCTTGCAACAGTGCCGAAATATCGGGAACTCAAAAATAAGGTACATGGTAGCAATCCCGTAACAAACTATTCTAATGTTAGTGACCATGAAAGTTTAAAACAATATATTGTCTTTTCCCTTTAAATACCGAATGCATTAATAACCAAGAAATGTATGTCTAGACTAGCAATTACTTTGTTAACTGTCTAAGCCATTGCTTCATTCCGTGTTGCATTTCACTACAATTACTTCGAAGCTATTAACATTTCCTAGGTTACTTTGCGCATAGAATCATTCGCTATACCAATAAATTATATCTTATCCATAATAACACCAATAAACATTTCGTCCTTAACTGCTTGTGTACCATTTCCAAAGAATCGAATTCTTTGACTATTCATGTAACCATTAATTTCAGGCTCCACTTTGAGGTAGTGGTATAGGATTTGTGTAATTTCAAGCTGCAATTCATTTTAAAATACTTACATATTTTATCAAAAAGGTTGAAACAAAAACAGGTAACTGTATCTGTTTTGTAAAAACCTATTGTAAGTTTTTGAACTTTTGATTTTTAATTTGGTATGTTTTTGAAAGGTTCTTATTGGGCGCAAAATTCAAAGTTATTTTAGATTAGTTTTTCTTTAAATTCTAAGAAAATGTATAAAGAATCTGTTTCAGTTAATCTTTGTAAATTGTTTTTTGAGTAAGAAATATAAGGCTTTTTTATTTTATTTTTATTTTTTATTTTATTTTATTTTTATTTTATTTATTTATTTATGTTTTTGAAAGGTTCGAAAATTCCAACCGACTACCGATTAAATGGTAATGGTTCAAAATGGGTATGATGGATGGACATCGTAGGATTACCAACAGCACCTCGTTGGTACTCTTTCGAACCCTACGGAATGTCTTAATAAGTACAATTCCCGTCTTAATTACCAAGAATCCACCACTCTTCACTTGGCCAGCTATCTTTTAGACCTGTTGGTTAATTGCGCGTTGCATTTCACTGCAATTAATTCCGAAGCTCGTCAGCATTGTGGTGGCGCCATGAATCGTTCGTCGTTGCAGACGACATGAATAACGTGTGTACTTTTAAAGTCCATTTCTACACTTGCACAAGCACAGTACACCTTGAAAGTTAATGCCAATTTTACGGTTAAATAAGTTTTGGTCTGTAGACCTAAGCTAGAAGACACTTTGAAAAGACAAAAGAAAAAAATCAACTTTTTAAACAAATTCGGTCTAAAATGTGACACTAAGTTTGTGTAGTAATTGTTTCTTCCTTTGCATTACCATCATAATTATAACAGATGAAAAATTACGACGGCTCACGGCTTACAAAGAGAAATCTGCATTTTAAAAAAAATTGGATACTTTTAGATGAGACATTCACTCTTTGCATTTGGATATGTCCAAACTATTCCAATAATACTAGATCGTCCTTTAATGAAATCAAGTGTGTGTAAAACCCACTGCGAGTTTATTAAACCAATATCGGTAATGTACATCGATTAGACTCAGCTCGTGTCAGTGGTTTAACTTTATTAAATGACTGCTTTTTAGTGCTGTAGATTATTTGGCTGGCGTGCGATTTATCGATTCAGACAAATTTATAGTGTTTTAAACTTTCATGGTCACTAACATTAGAATAGTTTGTTACGGGATTGCTACCATGTACCTTATTTTTGAGTTCCCAGGAACTCAAAAATAAGGTACATGGTAGCAATCCCGTAACAAACTATTCTAAAATTTATAGTGATCGAAAAGATCGAGTAAGTCTCCCCTCATCGATTGGGGAATTAAGTGACCCTCCCTAAGTACACCTTCGATGGGCACGTCTTGTACCCTAAGCTGTATGATTTCTGATAATGTTCGTTCAAGAGCTTTTATGGTGAAATTGCAATCACTCAGCACTCTATCACTCTATGTTCTCAAATTGCAGCATGTTAAATATTTGTAGTACTTACATATTGAACTTGGCTATGTTTTGTTGACGTAATTTGATGAAAAATAGAACCCTTTTTTGCACCATTTTTAGATTATTATTAAAAGGATGATAAAAGAAATTCAAAATTCAAAAATGTATTTCTGTTGCCGCTATAACAACAAACTAAAAAACAAAATACAATAAATATTTAAGGGGGCTCCCATACTACAAACGTGATTTTTGGCCGTTTTTATAGATAATGGTACGGAACCCTTCGTGCGCGAGTCCGACTCGCACTTGTCCGGGTTTTATTAAATTTATTTATATCAATAGCTTGGGATCCTACACTCGTAAAAATCTCTTGGCTTGTCTTGTCTCGGATGTGTCCGGATCTAAGTATAATTTATTCAAGAAGTCTATCAATAATGTAGAACATTGCTGTACAAATCACACATCCAAGTTCTCGTGCTGTCGGATGACATTCAGAGCGTAACTTTGTCGTCGCGACCTCAATGTGCGATCGACTTTACTACCATTCTCCGATTGCCTGGAGTGGATTGGTTTAATATAGAATATTATCTTATTGTCACCGCTTGACACCCTTTATACAACTTTGAAATAACATTCATTGTCGTTACATACTTACGTCATTATCATCACTTCAGCCAGAGGACATGAACTACTGAACATAGGCCTCACTCCTCCATTGAATTCCATACTGGCCGGCTGGAAATGGAAAATAAATGGAATTGTTATTTCCAAAACATGAATTGCAAAATTAAAAAACATCTATTAAATCATTTTGCCACACTGCTAAATTATTTGCTTGGTCTAATCATCTTAACTTTAAATTAATTACCAAAAAAGTTTCCTTTTTATATGAATTCATTGGGTATTCTTCCTATGATCATCCCTCGAATTATCTTTAAACCAGAGTTACGATTGGATCAAGTGTAAACGTTCCATTCAATTCACGTCTCGAATATCTGCTATTGACTTAACTCCAAGATTTACATCGCAGTAATCCAACGCCGTTCTATAAACATATGGTTGCGGTGAAATTCGGGTGAATGCACCACACATCGATTGCGCTGTCGATTACGATTCGCTAATCGATGGAGGTGGACAGTGGACACTCGATAGCAGCGCGCGCGTCGATTCAGCGTGCGCGATCATTATGCGCTTTCTTGCGTGATGTATCGTTACACGCTCCGGTACTGTTGTTGCTTGCTATCACTGCTATTGTGTATTGACCTTTGTTATAGCAAGACGAAGAAAGTTGATTTAGTCCTGTCTCGATCAAGGCATTAAGTTTACTGGTGATTCGACCACCCCGAAAGCGAAAGCGTTTAAATTGCACGAAATGCGGTTTCATTGAGCCCAACAGTCTTTTTTTTTTGAAATCTCATATGGTTCCTTAATAGGATCCTATCAGAGAACTAGCTCAATTCGGCCTGCAGACTTTCGTTATTATTATTACAAAATTAATTAAATTAGCAATAATTGCAATTACTATCTTACAGTAGCCGTAATAACAATAAAATATGAATGTCTTGATTGGCTGTATCTGTCTGTTCCCGTTTATGTAATCTGCAGCTTAAAGCAACGCTCCCAAAGTTACGCGACTGAGCCGTAACTGAATAATAAAACAATATCATAATTAATCCTGAGATAATCTATTTTCGTCAAATATTAAACAGATGTGGTGCAAATGAACGCCGCTATCATCTTGCACCGAAACAATATCCCACCAGTGTCTGGTGTCGGTTTGTACGCACGCTGCGCCTGCGCTGCCTCAGTGCGTATGCGCCAGTCTCCGGAACACGCGGCCGCCGCGCGCACATCAGCTCTTTCCCGCGCGTTTATAATACTAACGCGTTCTTTTTTTCAAATTATTTTTTTTAATAACTAAACATTTTATTTTTAACTTGCTTTTTAAAATTAAGTGTGTTGCACCAGTGAGAAATTAGTGCTTGTGAACTTTATGCATTGCAAAAATAGGGGTTAATTGAATCAATAATCAGTTTATCGGCGGAATGCGTAGAAATCGTTTCGCACCACCGATTCGGCGCAAGACCATCATGGAGGATTGACCGTCTAGTGGGTACATCTGTCAATTTCAGGCCTCAGCGCCTTTGTTTTACGCAGACTGCACCAGCCGATTGGTATACCGTTATAATTACGTTTGTTTGTACTTTTTTCATAATTTTACGTGGTTGTAAAATCGACTGATTTATGAATGGAAACACGTAGCCTTCAGTGTTTAAAATAGTAGCAGTGAAACTTGATTTTCTTTTTGCTCTAGTGAGTTTACAATCTATAAGCCGTTTTATGTTAGATCAATGTAAATAAATAGAATCAAGATCGAGAAAACAGTAATTGAATCATTGCCAAAAGCTCTCCAATGAAAACTTTTCAACATTGACCTTTAGGCACTTGGATAAGGCTTTGGTTTGATTTCGAAGTTACGTTGATTACTAACAAAGTAATGATTTCGTAAACCGTAACATTAATCATTAAAAGATGAGCAACGCAATGTTTAATTGTCCACCAATTACCAATTTCTTGCTGTTAACCTTTGGGTTGGTAACACTAACAAAATGTGAAATTATGTCGTCAATGTAAAAGGTTACTTAACTGACTTGGGTGTCACTTTAATGCACTCTGTTGCAGCACTTAAAGCAATTGTAAATCTCGGCACCTTTGTAAAGAAATCCGGAAACATTCAAAGCAGTTTTCCAACAAGAAAAGACACTCCGTCAAATTAACTCGTCTGTTTAACGGCCGGATGTTTACTATACTTTGACTGTATTGCTTAGTCTTAAGGCAACCCCATCTTAGTTCTTATGTCTTTACAATAAAGTACAAAATCGCTTCTTAGACAATGATTTTGGACCGGGATGTTTGGAATCTAATTCTGTAGCCCTTATTTCTGAAAGGGAAAGGTGTATAATGCATTTCATTTATCCAAGATGAACTGCTTGACTTCTGTTTAGCAATAAACAGTTCCTCTGCCCAAGTAGTAAAGTTCATTATTCAATTGGTTCTAATCTATGTATTTCTAAATGAGTAAAGACATGAACAGTGTCTTGTTCACTGCTCTTTATTCTCGGGGTTGTTTTATGGGTGGTCTTTATTTTAAACACTGCTGTCACAACAGTCGGTAGTAACTCATTAACGGTTGTAGTAAGTAATTAAAACATAACCCACGGAAGTTAAGCAATAGGCGCACTCGAACTATAATATCATCCATGTAATTTAAGCTCCCAGGAATCATCATTATTAATTCAAGAGCTATGTTCTTGCCGGCAGTGTTTTTTTAATTATTTTCTAATATTTTATCCATAAGCCACGATGCTAAACTTTTTCTTTACTTGATCGATGTAGGTATGACGTTCTAGGCCCTTTATCTTCTTTTTTCTTTCTATCTTTACAGATAGGAACTCCCTTCAAATTATAGGAATGAGACTTAAAATATGCTCCCACGCTCACCCCCACTCGCGATGCACATTGGCCACACGAAAAATGCACTCGGTTCATGATTACGTCATAAGACTAAAACTCCCACAGACAATCAAATGTAGAGGCTACGTTCCTTACTATGGCCGGACAACGAACTAAATGCAATTTATAGCAATTTAACTTTCCCGCTATTTATATGACTAATCATCCTAATAGTCACTAGTGAATCTGTAGGTAGTGTATGTATATTGAAGAAGAAGTGGTACACATATATATATATAACAGTGTCGAAGAAATCTCGAAGCCATATAGATTGTAAATATTAGATGAGGCTGCAATTTTAAAATTGCCATTTCAAATATCTCAGCGTTCCCACGTTTTTCCTTTGGTATTTTCACATATTCAGATAATACCTTCATCTACAGTTGTGATTATGAAAATTGGATTGTTTTTCAATCTTCACGACGTAGGTATGTCTACCATAGAATTTTTACTAAACGGCGAATTATAAATCTTAGGAATTTACTTTTTAACTTTAGTTTTTCATACCGAAAGTCGTCAATACGGTAATTATGTCTACATACTCATAGCACAGAGTAAGAATTATACTACGTAAAACTCATAGTCACAATAAATCTAAAAAAACAAAGAAGAGAGAGAAGAGATCAAGCAAATACTTAGCTCCTCAACAGTCAATTAACGAACATTGTAATGAGTGAGCTGTCTCCAACGGTTCCCCGAAGGAGTGGCTGTGGAATACCAAACAAGCCCAACGGGTTCAACGCCTGCCTCGTGCAAATGTTTGATAATCAACGTCACGTTTGCTTTGATCAAGCTATTGTCTTTGGTTACGAAATCAAAGGATTGTGGGATCTGTCAGATCTAAGGCTGATATTAACTTAAATAGTTTTGGAGTCATTTCAAGTTACTACGTAAAGTTAACAGCTTCATCTACTACTTCATTTACTACGAAATGACAGATTTCCAGAATAAAAGTTCAATTTCAATTATTAAATTTTTGAAAAGCTTTTGGTTTGGTAATTATTTAACCCTTTATAAGGGACAACATGTCAAAATTTCTCATTTTCTTAGTCTTTAGACCAAGGATATATCCATGTGTCACTGCCAAAGAGGATAAAAAAGTCATACTTTGACAAAGTTCATAATATGTATCTCTTCAAATACAAGATCACTATAGAAAGATTCAAATGTTTAAGATATAAATTCTGTTTTCATTGCAACACAAGCGAAATGCGACCTTTAAACTTTACCCAACCTCTCACGAGTTCCAGAAAGGAATTCAACAATGTGAAACTGCATGACGGGACCGAAATTGCGATGACATAATTGCCATTATAACCCACTTGCATTCTCCGAATTCCGACACAATTACATATTGCATATCCCAATAAAACATCAGCTTGTGAATTATTTCAGGTTTTCACGGACAGATGTTGTATGGATATGCCCAGTACTCATGACTTTTTCCACTACAAAACTTCTATAGCTTGACTTAAAATATATAACTTAATGGTAGAAAGAACTTGTATGCAGTATAATAAACGCCAAGAATAAATTAAAAACCAAATAGTAAAATTTTTAAGTTATCACTTTATTATTGCTATGCAAATAATCTGCCAGTAGAAATATTGGTAGTAACTAACACATTTCTTCTGACTGTTATTGCAAAACGCAACTGTTTAAAGACTTTCAAGCTTTATTTTCTTCCCAGTCAAAGTTTTCTAAAGCGGTTGAAATCTTGGTTTATAAGAGCATTTTCTCTTAACATCACTTAGAGTCTTAGAGAAATCAGACATTTCTGTGCTACACCTGAATGTCATTGCCATCTAGAAACCTGTAGGCTTACTCTTGAAACCAATCTCGATATCAATCCGATTCCAATCCGAACCAGTTTCAATCCCAATCTCCAAAGCTTTGGCACTCTTGAACACGATCGACTATGAAATCGGATTCGACTTCACGATCGAGTACCGTCGACAGTTTGGGTGACCATATAAAACAAAATGTAAACTACCAAGAGTGAAATTACGTTTACAAAACGTAAAATCTTGCCAAATTTATTATTTTAATGTTTATTAAAATGTTAATCACTGTAATAAGTACTTTCCTCCCATTTTTGCTTATTTTACAGCTAAGTTTTGTTAATTGAAGTGGCTAATTGAGAATGTTTTATTGAAACGCCGAAATTTCATGTCAAAAAAAACTTTGTGCTTGAAAAGATGTTATCGATGTTTCTCAACACATTCTTCAATTATGAAAGTGTAAAAAACTTGGAAGCAATAAGTACCTACTAATAAATTGTAAGGTGAAGTGGTTCGATGCATGAGTAAGTGACTCAGTGTGATTTTATTGTTTATTTGAAGGAGACGGACGAAAGGTAAGGTACGTAATGCAGTATTTGTTTATTTACATACTGTTATTTACTATTTATTTATCATAAAATCATTATTTTAGTAGATCATGAGCAGACCAACATTGCCACAATTGGAAGCCCTTGTTGAGTTCTTGGAACAAAATCCAGGAATTGCCAAGGGGCTCCTGCGCACTGCGCACGCTAAACAAGAAACTAAGAGGAAGTGGGATGAAATTTCGCTGACGCTTAATGCACTAGGCGGTGCGCAGAAAGATGGAAAAGGCTGGGCAAAGGTACACACTGCATATTATTTACCTTTTCGTTTTCAATTGTATTATTTACATTTAAGGTTACACAGCTTTTATCATATGATTGTTTACATATTTTTTTAGTATTGGGCTGATAAAAAGTGTACTTTGAAGAAGACATGTGCCCAGCTAGGACAGTCAATGAGGCGGACAGGCGGTGGGACTGCTGATAATTTGCCAGTCTTAACGCCTCTTGACCAAAGGCTGGTAGCAGTTATGGGAGGACTACAATTTTCTACAGGAGATAGCCACGTGGCTATAAGTCCATTTCCCTCTACGGTACGTTAAGTTATTTATAAAAAGAATTACTAAAATTTCACTTTGTAAATCAGATACATCTAAATACTTTTTATCATAATAAAACAGTAAAATTTTATGGTAACAAAAATGTAATAAATTATTAATAAATTGCAGAGTCACAGCCAGATAGACGAAATACCATTAATCATCACAGTACCAAATGATGAATGTGAACAAGACACAAGAGAGCCCATTGTGAGTACTCCTGCTACTCCTATGCAGACTGCGGAGACTGAAAGAGGTTTGTATTAATGTAAAATTAAAAACTTATACAATCAATATAAATTTTTAAATTTTATTTGTTATAAAAAACATCATTAGAAATATTAATGTATACCAAATAAGAGTGTTATTATTTTTCAGGTCACGCTAACTCTTCTACAACACAAACACAAACCAGAGTCCGCAGTCAAAGGCAGCGAGTTCGTTCTAGGTCTATGTTAAACCAAGACAGAGAACGATTTGCTGCCATAGAGAGGCAGAGAGTAGAAGCAGAAACTACAACAGCAGGAGCCCTTTCTAATATTGCACAGAATATCTCCAATTTTAATACCTCATTAGACAATATGTCTGCGGCAATTAGGGAAGGGACTCAAGCTGTTGCCAATGCCCTCAACAATATAGCCAGTAATGTTCAGAAAAATTAAGTATGTAATTAGTAGTATTAATTAATATATTATTCAATTTATTAAATAAAAGTTAGATTGTGTTATGTATGTGCTATTTATTATCTAGATTTAATTAAGTATGATAGGTAATTTATTTGTTTTACCTTTTACATTATCATTGTCATGTTTGTTGTTTGTTTTATTTAAATATAAGAACAAGTTAGGTATAGGTTTTGTTATAAGTCTGTTAATTAAGATGTTAATTGAAAACCACAAAGTTGTGAATAAATATTCATTTTGATTGATTGGTTTTATTATTTACATTATAAATTATTTTTGTAGGCCTTCTCTATCTAATCTCTTAAGATATCCATTATTAGTATCAAAATTACATTTTATTTACAGACAAAGATATAAGTTCATTAATATACAATTAACCTAAACTTAAATTACTACAAAAAAATATATCTTATATTATATATTTATCAATATTATTTTTAGATACCTAATTGTTAGTTGACCGAAACTTGTATTAACTAAATGAACTTTAAGGAAGATTTCGGGCTGCCCATAGTTCTTGTACAAGCTGTGTACGAGCTTCAAGACCCCTCCTTAAGTCAGCAGCAGACGCTTGATCACTACTGATTGCTTGCACTTCCTCACTTGGCACAGTTTCTATGGCTAGCATCTCGTCTTCACTATCATCCTGACCCAGACGTGATCTATTACAAATGTTGTGTAAAACACAGCATGCATTTATAATTTTGCTAGCTTTGTCTGGATGGTAGTGAAGAACTCTATGCCCCAACAGACATCTCCACCTATTCTTTAACAAGCCAATTGTGCGCTCCACTGTGTTCCTTGCCACACAATGCATGTTTGTGTAGTGTTCTTCAGGTGAGCCTGGAAGGGCCCCCACTATTGGAGTCATCATATGATCCCTTTGAGCATAACCAGAATCACCTGTAAATAAAACGGGCAGTTAGTTTCATACAAGTGTTACAACTAGAGACCATTACATTTTATTTTTTAATATTTACCCAATAGAAACACTCTTTCTCCCCTACTTATTAAATCCATCAAATGTGTCTTAATAGGATGTTGATTCCATACAAAACTATCATGTGAGGCTCCTCCGAATGTAGAATCAACACTCAATATATTGAGATCTGCATCACATATCTGTAAAACAGAGAGGTTGTATTATTTTAATATTATAATAATATGCATATCACCAATTTGATTGTCTGATTTAAAAAATATAGCTGTCATCATTTTATATTGAAATAAAACATACTCACAATTAAAACATTTCTTGAATGGTATCCTTTTCTATTGTAAAAGCGCTCTTCATTTTGTGATGGTCTGATGATTGCCACATGAGTGCCATCTATACATCCTATCACTGAAGGGATCTTGAATTTTTCATAAAATCTGAAATATATATTATAATTCAATTTACAGTTGTATAAACATACCTAGTTGTATATACCTTACTAAAAAATACAACATTAAATCATTGTGGTTTTAGAAATCTATAAAGGAAATTAGTTTTTGAAATAATAGATTACCTTGTTTTGATTTGGTTTCGTTGCTGGCGAGTGTGTGGGAATCTCAGCCACTTATCTAAAAGTGATTCTGAATTAAGAGCATCTGTGACTTCACTTAATGCTCTTGAAACAGATTGTTGAGACATCATTGTCCCTTGTGTCCCACCTACTAACCGCTGGTAGCTGCCTGTGGCGTAAAAGGAAAGCGCCACCAAAAGCTGGAAATATGAAATGACCTAAACTAAAAACAGTTCTCACTGGTAGATAACCTAAAGGTTTTAACAATAACATTGTACTAACCTTGTATTTGGTAGATATATCGCTTCGACGGGTTGGTTGTCGCATCAAAGGCTCCAAATCATTATGTATAACGTCAAATAAATATTTATTAACTCTATAATTCCTCATAAACTCATCATCACTCATATCAAACGCATTGTCTGCGTATCTTGCCATTCTTCTCAAATTACGCCTTTGTCTCAAATCAAATCTATGTCCGCTGTCTAAAATATCATATATTAGACCTAGACGTGCCATTTTTAATAAATAAAACTGAATAAAATCGTCACAATAACACTCTCAATCTCAAAAAAGTTAGCTTTTTGTAACTGTGTTTACTCGATTCTAAACACGAATCCAAACTCGATAGGTCAATGTCAAAATCACGTCAAGAGTGCCGAATAATCTTGAAGTCGATTTCATTTAGTTCCATGAAATTTCACCCAATCTGGCTACGATTTGGCGCTAGTATAGCATTCAAGAGTGCCAAATGACAAGATTTCGATTCCAATCTCAAATACTGCTTGAAATCGAGTTTCAAGAGTAAGCCTGCTGACCAGATTACATTAAGGTTAATATCTCGGAGTTACAGTAACTGCAAACTATAGCAATAAGATTACTCGCTAACGACATAGACCACAATGAGTGCGCGCTTGGGAGCATGCATGTCTTGTCTATGGTCTATTGTTGGGATGACAGTGCAGACAAACAAATAAAAATATTACTGTACTTGTCAAATGAATGACAATAAAGTTGCAAACCTAATTTCAATCTTGAAATAACAAATGATGTTAGCTCCTGATCCTCTTTTTGAAATGTACATAATATGGATTGTATTACGTGAAAAGTAAATATGCAAAATGATAAGCCGCACAAACATTGCTCAAGGTAGACCTTGCAAATGCATAAAAATTCTGATAATATGTACCAAATATTTACACTTTTGAATCTAACTTCCCTGTGTCCTCTATCTATGATATTTGCTATTTAACTGAACTGTAATGATGGTTTCTAGAGTGCCAAAACGAATTTCTGAATAAACACTAAATTCCTGGGAATCCAATCTGCGAAATCTGCGAAAAATCGAATCTTTTTGTCCTGACCAATCACTTTCTGTTACGTAATCTACGTTTGGTTAATTGTACTTGTACTTACCAGAACCTTCAATATGTATTACGTTACGTGTAAATCACAATCGAATGTATACTATGCATGCAAATGTATGGGAAGCCATAACGTGAAGACGTACGAAGTCCGCAAACTACCGAGAGAGTGCTGCTAGTGCTAAGTTTCAAACGGAAAGGATATATTAAACTATTTTTCTCGTCGAAATCGAAAAAAAACATGTATTTAATAATGCAAGAAATGAAATTGATTTATTTGCGTAAAACATGGTACATTCTACATAATAAAAACATAAGACCCATTATTTGGCCAGTAGATGTTTAAAACCAGCGAAAAAAATAAGACATTAAATCAATTTAACATTAGTTTATAAGAATTTAAATGCTAGGTTAATTCAAGATTTTTCTGAGGTGGTGGATTTTTTCAAGTATTATAATATAATATGATTAGATCATCCACGTAGAAGACGTATTCAAAACTGTCGCCTAAGATAAACACGTATTTGATAATGCAATAAATAAAAACATAAAACCCATTATTTGGCTTGTAGATGTTTAAAACCAGGGAAAAAAAACATGACATGATTAGATCATCCACGTAGAAGACGCATTCAAGGCTATCGCCAAGGGTAAAATAAATGGCCGTAAGGGAAAATGTAATGAAGGTGAACGTAGTTGTAGGGGATGAAGGAAATGGTCCAGAATAGATAAACAGGAAAGACGTGAACCACTACGAATGAGTTCACGTAGCTAAAAAGGGCTAGAAGAAAAATGTTACACAATTTTTGCCCATACATTTTCTTGAAGGATTTCTTCAATTTGAAATTGCGCTTGCCCTAAATCTAACACTTTCTGGTTTGGAAACCGCCGCACGAAGATACTTTGTCGTAACATTGTACCATATTATTATATCACATGATGTATTCACGTCAATTATGATAACTAAGTGAAGTGGAAATTGTTTTAGTCTCACCGAATCGACATATGCGTGCCAGATATTTCATTAAAAGCGGGCTTTCTTCGTTATTTGTGGAAAGTAAACGCAGTCACGATCTTGACCTACGCCTGAAATACTGTAATCCAACATGCTAGGGTAGCTACACACGTGATCGTGCCGGCATTGTCGGTTTGGTAGTATTTGTCGAACAACGAAGCCGACCTGAAGCATCTAATACTTACATTACATCCATCTACACATATTCGGTTTTGTCGTCCGGCTTTGCCGATTAATGCCGGTCCGAATATGTGTGTAGCAAGCAATCCTCACTGGGGAGCATTGCCCGGTGGTAGGTAATCATATTTAGAATCTGTGACTCATCGGCCCGCATAACAAAACGTTACTATTTATTTGCAGGTTAACATTTTTTTAGGACTACTCAATACTGTACAGATAATTTTCTTGAGGATCCGTAGACTGTGAGATCCGTTTCTTAGGCTTGCCCTAACTTTATTAGTTGTGTGTTAATTGACTGCTAGCTGTAGATCCCGGCTAGATATTTTGCAGAATAATCATAGTGTACGTTACTTATATGAAAAGTCTGCTACACTATTATTTGATCTCTATCATTAACTATCTAAATAGGGGATATTGTCTTCTTACAAACTCCAATTCAATAACTTTATGACAATACAGATACAGACAGGCTTCAAATGAGTAGAAATGAAATGAAATGAAATGAAATGAAATGAAATGAAATGAAATGAAATTCTTTATTCTGTATATAGGCCCTCTTCCGGGCACTTATACACGTCCCAACATATAACTTAGCCCTACCACCGCTTCGGGACAACATATCGGCTGGTGATGAGAAGAAACGGCGCAAGAAACTCAGTCACCTTTGTCAGCCTGATTTTATTACAGGAAATACAATTACAAGATAGTGTAAGTGCGAGCTAGGCAGGCTATTAAGTCCATGCACTCTTGTCGTTCATGTAATCTTCAACTTTGTAGTATCCTTTTTCCATAAGAATTTTTTTAATGTGGTTTTTGAACTCATAAACAGGTAAGTCAACAAGAGTTTGTGGTACTTTATTGAAGATTTTTATACATTTCCCCAAAAATGAATTACCCACTTTCTTTAATCTGAAGCTCGGAACGGCAAGTTTATGTTTATTTCTAGTATTATAATGATGTGAATCACATTTAAGGCTAAACGAACTTAGGTTTTTTCTAACATACATAATATTGTCAAAAATGTATTGTGACGCTACTGTTAATATTTTAATATCTTTAAAGACCTCCCTCAGAGAGTCGCGAGGCCCAAGACAGTATATTGCACGTACAGCTCTTTTTTGCAACACAAAGATTGACTCAATATCAGCAGCTGAGCCCCATAGCAATAGACCATACGACAACAAGCTATGAAAATAACTAAAGTATACTAGTCTTGCCGTTTCGACATCAGTTATAAGCCTTATTTTCCTCACAGCATAAGCCGCCGAACTGAGCCTTCCTGACAAGGCAATTATATGGGGACCCCATTGCAGTCGGGAGTCTATTGTAATTCCCAAAAAGGTTGTTGCATCGACTGCATCTATATGATCGTCTGACATATTAATATGCGTACTGACCTGCCTCACATTGGGCATAGTAAATTTGATAAGCTTGGTTTTTTTTGCATTAAGTAACAGATTGTTAGCAGTAAACCATCGTACTACTTGAGAGAGAGCATCATTCACATCGTCAAAGGCAGCTTTACCTCTGTCAATTTTAAAAATCAATGATGTATCATCTGCAAACAATACTATCTCACAAAGGTCTTTAGTAAAGTAAGGAAGGTCATTTATATATATCAGGAATAATAAAGGTCCCAATATAGAGCCCTGGGGCACACCCATGCATAATGGGGCCCCGGAAGAGTCAGTTCCATTGACATTAACTGTTTGCGTTCTATCCGTGAGGTATGACTCTAACAATTTTTCTGATTTATTTGAGACACCATAATGCCGTAATTTCATTAATAACGTTTTGTGATCTACACAATCGAAAGCCTTAGACAAATCACAAAAAACCCCTAGAGCATCTTGCTTATTTTCAAACGCATCGAAGATATGCTTAATGAGTGCAACTCCCGCATCAGTTGTGCTTCTACCCTTGGTAAAACCAAACTGATTCTCATGCAATAAATTGTTCATTCTAAAGTGTGATAAGAGTTGATTAAACACTATTTTTTCAAATATTTTACTAAGAGCTGGTAGTATTGATATCGGTCTATAGTTAGAGGGATCACTTTTATCTCCGGATTTAAATATGGGTATGATTTTGCTGTATTTCATTAAATTAGGAAATGAGCCTTCATCAATACACTGATTAAATATACAAGCAAGATGCGTTGCTATACTATCAATTATATGGTTGATTATATTAATTGAAATGCCCCATAAATCTTCTGTTTTTTTTAAATTTAGCTCTCTAAAAGTTTTAACAATAATTTCGGGATTTATATGCCTGAAATTTAGAATAGAACTGCATTCCTCGACATTTGATTTCAAAAAAGTTTCTGCAAGACCTTGTGAAGAGTTTAATTTACTAGTTGTGGCAATAGGTATAGTAGAAAAAAAATCCTTAAACGCGTTTGCTACTTCGTTGTCGGATTTAATAATTTTATTATCAACATTAAGGCTAAATGTGCGATCTAATTGTTTAGTTTTGCACGTTTCTCTATTAATAATGTTCCAAGTGGCTTTTATTTTATTTTTGGAGCTAGCAATAGTATCACGAATGTAATTTGATTTGGCCACTGAACATACTTTTTTAAAGATTTTAGAGTATTTTTTGACATGTTCAATAATTTTAGGGTCTTGAGTTTGCGCTTTTAGGTCATACAATTCATATAAGTTTCTCCTACTTTTATGAATTCCAGTCGTAGCCCAGTCACTGAATTTACATTTATTTGTATTCATTTTAAGGTGTTTTTGCTTAAATATATTGTTAAACTCATCTTTAATCAATCCAAATAAATTTTCATACGACACATCCGTAGTGTCACTGTTGAATGGTAATACATTTATTCTATAATCAATAATTTTCTTAAATCTATCTAATTGATTGGCAGCGACTGGCCTACAAATAATATCTACCATAGGTGAAACATGATGGTGCTCAAATGTGGCTATTTGTCCACTATGATCTGATCTTAGGCAGTTTATAATTGATTTTTGCCTAACTTCACAATTACAGAAAATATTATCTAAGCAAGTAGCTGTTGTAGGAGTGATACGAGTAGGTTCATTAAAAAGGTTAATTAAACTATAGGATTTAAAAAGATTTAAGAACCTTACAGAGTTTTGAGTTACTTCTAATAAATCAATGTTAAAGTCTCCACATACAACTATTTTCTTATTAGATTTTGATAATATATTTAATACCTGTTCCAGGAGAGTAGATTTCAATTACTCGTACTATTGTTAATTATCTCTACGAGCCATTAACAGGATATATTGTGTTCACACTTGCGATGATGATAATTAGTTCAATGCTAGTGCACAGTAATTGTCATATTTATGTCATTACATGTCGTACAGAGGCATAGAAATAGCATTTTTGCCGTAAAAATTCTTAGGAAAATATTATTTTGTAAATTGTTTTCAATTAATGCAAATATCTACCTCATCACTGCAGTTATGATGTCTCGAAGCAGTGATTGGTATAAAACCAGTTATTAACTTGCAATCTATTTTCGAACTTAATATTTCTTTCAACCAATTAATGCTTTTACACGTTATTAATGATCGCAGTGTGTATGTCAATCAACAAATCAACATTTACAAATTGATTTACTGCATGAATGTGCTCACGTCGAACACGTTACAAATCCATTGAATTCTGAAATATGAATTTTTTCAAGTTTTCTGCGAGCTTATAGTGCTAAAAACAATGTCTGTATCTAAGAAGTTTCACTCCATAGATTGTATCTCTTTCGTTTCGTCGTGTGTGGGTGATAATTGGTGTAATGACAGATTTAGCTACTATAAATCGAGATTACTACCAGCGCCTGACAGATACGACACATCAACACGATTAAGAAGTATTTACCTTGAAATGAACTGCAAACCGAATCCATATGTTTCTTGTTGAGGGAGCTTTATCAATTCAATTCCTTTCAAATAAGTGTCGTGAATGTCGAAAAATATTTTTTTTTGCTTCCTTTCTGCACCTATCTTCTTTTTCATCGTTGGTCCTTATAAATTGACTTGTATGAATTCCTAAAAATTAACCTTATCTAATATAAATTTAAATGTATTAAGAATTTTTCAACGCGCGTATTTTGAAAAGCTATTAAAATGAGATTTGGAAGCTTAGACTACTATGTAAACTGTTTGCTACTGCGTTGGTTCCGTTGCAATTTCTCTTAGTACACTGTCTCAACAATATTATTAACAACGTATTAACGGTCCATTAGAGCTTTAAAAGCTCAACAATAAACTGGCGCCTGCGCGGTGAATCACGCGCAGGCGCAGGTGAGTTGGTACCGAGAAATGGCGGCCGCGCGTCTGCCCTGCGCGATGACTCATCACGACAGCTGGACGTCTATAGATCACTAGAGCAAACACTTTCCCTGGGGAATCCGGGCATCTGATTGAGAGGACAACAGAACAGAATATAAACTTAATGAATCTTTTACACGGCTACCCAAAAAAGTTAAATTTCAATAATAGAAGGTCATTTATTTCTTGAATTGATATATCAGTATGATATTTTTGGTATCCTTGTGATATCCATAGCGACACAGGATCCCTAAGCCGTCAATATGTAAAAAAGTCGATTATAAAATATTTTTTGCATAATTATTGAAAGGTACCCGCGACTCTGCAACCGCAGTGATTCTGTTACCTATGTAGTTAGTACAAATACTAGACAGACACTTAGGAGGACATTGACTACGCTAGTGCCACTTTATATAACTATTTTATTGGGTAACTTTCAATGAAATTGAAAAACAAACACTAACACAGACATATGGTTTCATATCGGCCTCAGAGATGCGTGCCCAAAGTTAGTTGTTGATCGAGCAGTACCTAAAATCATTCCCTGAATGGTGTGGTGGTCTAATCAGATGTGCTACATGTATTCTTAAACGGTACATTATACAACGTAGTCATAAATATTATATTTCTAATCAATTAGCAAACGTATCTTGTCTGCCAATCTAATTTGAAACTGAATATTAGATTAATCATTATTTACCAGACCAGATAAATAAGATTAAAAAATTGAGGCAGTGAAAGTCTAATCGGACTCAATCAAAACATTTCCAATAGCCGATGACTTGACTTAACAAATCTACATTCTAATTACGTGTCTCCGATTTAATCTGCGCGTATTATCTTCCCATATCATCCGGCGATATCGATGCAACGGACAGTTACATTGGCGCAGGCGAGTAGCGACCACTATATCGTCGACGTAAACTGTGTCACGAGCCTCAATCAAGATTAGCACAATTGTCTTGGCCTCGTTAGCTTGATAGATGCAGTTACCACTATACTGATATGATGGGAATAAGATGCCTAGGTTAAGATTTATTTTCTCTTTAAAGTTAATTAGAAGCTGATTTCTAATTTACTTATGACGAATAAAAATATGGAAATAATAGATTTTTCACAAAGTCAGCAATAGTTAGACATAAATATCAGAACTAGTAGTTGTTCTGTTTTTGGTGTAATAAGATTTTAGGCGTCAATGAATATAATGAGCTGTTCATGAATCCAACATTTTAGGGAGTTTGTCAATGACTCAATCTCAAAAACAATGGCGATTCTCTGTCTTAGTTTCTCACTCACGAAATCATTAATACTTGTTGTGCACAAATCACTCACTCGAATGTATGTTTTGGTATGTATTCATTCGTCATGTTCTAAGTATTACAGGTATTGTTTAAACAATTCCAATACCACATATTTTTTGCTAGCTACAATGAACCATTGTAACGAAAGAATTCCTGTCAATAAAACGTTTAATATTTGTATTAAGATTTTTTACAAAACGAATAATAGCTAGATATTATTATATCTGAGCATTTGTGTTATCTAAAGCCTAATTTTCAAAGATTTCTAATAAACTACATGTTTGGGGTTTATTTCCCGCGGCATTAAACGACACTATCGGTGCTGTCAGTAGCGTAGTATTTCCTAATGACGGAGAATAACGGAAGTTTCTTCTTAAAATACCGGCGTTCTGAAATTAAAATATATGGTACTTTCATCATCACTTGCTGCGCCATGATCTCGCCCAACATTGCCGCAATGCAGCATATCTGTCCGTCAGTCTGTCGACCTTTAGGATTACATCACGCGAACCACTTACCTGGAGTGAGTCAGGCGGTGCGCGAGCGCGACCGGTTTCAGCTCGTCTGGTTTTGCGCCAGGAATATGGACCATGCTCCCGAGATAGCCGAGAAATTTTGACATTGAAATACAAGTAACAACAGAGAACGCAGATTATATCAGACCAGTAGCGCGAGCACGAATAACTTGCGTCAAAGTATTCGTATCGTTAACGTAAAACATTTGTATGAAAATCTGACAGCGCCTCTATCGGACGTAAAGCAAACTAAATTTGGCAGCACGAATGAATTTCGTATCGTAAAGTAAGCGTACGGTAATCGTAACGTTAAATGTCAACTAACTTTGCGAGCACAAACCTTTTTTTGACGTATAGTATCGTGACTGACGATAGCTGGCTATCGTGAACTTACGAATGTATTGTCACCTAAGATTTGTCGGTGAGAAAACTTGCGTCGGAACTAATTTTTTATAAAAATATTTCCAGTGCGTGTTTTGAATGCTTATTTATACTAAAAATAAGTTAGGAACGCGTAAAGTTAAACGTAGTAGGTACATTCTTTTTTTATTTCGCATCGCTATTAATTGATTGATAAATGATATTGGACAACATTTAACAACATAATTTACATATTTGCTCCATCGTTAAAGCTCAAATCCTACGCTTAGTAGTTAAAGCACTTGTATTATAAAAATAAGTAACAACGATGGTACCACAACACCCAGACCCGAGACAATATAGAAAAGATCGTTTTCTATATTGACCATACCGGGAATCGAACCCGGGACATCCCAGATGGCGACGCCAAGTCCAGCGTGCTCACCTATCGGATACGGAGGTCGTCGAATATAAATCAGAAATGAGAGGAACTAGGTAAATTGTAATTCTAAACAAGTATTCCCTTTAAGTGATAAAGTTTTTCTATTAAAATTAACACATATTTTTAGATGAACTTTTAAAACTACATGGAATTGTATTTCAAATTTATTTAAAAAAATTGAATTTATTTTCACATAAAAGATAGTTCAAAAATCATTAGGTAGATATTTAACTTAGCATAGCAAATCCACCAAGATTTGTAATATCTAGCTAAAGGTAAGTTAAGTTTACGGTGATCAAGTTAATAAACAATTCTGTAAACAAAAAAGTTATAAGTAGGTAGGTAGTAGTAAAGATAGAGAGAAGATTATTAAGCTGCCCGTTGGTGGGTGCCTACTTGCAACAAAGGCACAAAATAATAGGGCAACTACATACTGCACAGTTTTTAATCCACATTATAATCATTAACATATTGAAGACAACTAAGGTAATGTATATACTTTAGTCTTTAAATATTTCATATTCTCAATATTTTAGAGTACAACTCAAGTTACAAGGAAATAAGTTGTAGATATAAATATCACAAACTATTGGTTAATAAGACAAGATCTTAGTCTTTCACTCCACGTATTTTTCTATAAATTCTACCATAATTGTCATTTGCCGAATTTTCGTGTAGTTTTCTTATTACTTGTCTTTTAAATAAAAATATTATATTTCCGAATCCAATTTGTTAAACTTGCTTATACTTTGTCTGACAATTTAGTAGTCCGTTCGGAAATCAAAACATCTAGGTCAATCTAGGTAGATAACATTTTCTTTAAAATTGTAGGGATCGATCAATAATTGCATTAATTGATCTTAATAAAAACAAATATAATGAATACCATTTTATTTCTATTGTCTTCTTTACGATTTAACACCGATACCATAATTTATTTTACTAATTTTAATTTATTATCCCGCGCCATGTTGTTTCCAAACGCACCATTCGTTCATTATTCCTGAATTTGCTCATTCCCTACTTACGTTAGGAAGACGTCACTTGCGTTGGCCTATCGAGCTTACGATACGACGACGAAAGTGCTTCGTGCTGCCTACTAACGTTTAACTGCGTAATCGTGTAGTAGACTCGATACGTTTACGTTACGAATACTATAAATATTCGTGCTCGGGCTACAGATATCTGACGTCATTGCTACAAAATCTCGAGACTTGAGATATTTAATTACACACGCAATTCGCAGAGAACGTAATCAAACACGTCTTTCAACAACCTTCTGAAACCAAACATTTCAGAATATTGTTTTCATAACTTCCAACATCACAAATGTTTCAACAGTTAACTTCAGACGTCTGTCTCAGATATTATCAATATTCTTTCAATTTATGACATAATAACTTTCACTAATGGATGAAATCAGTTTTACGGAACAAATTGTTTTAGATCACTTGTATTTGAAAAATTATAGCAATTTATTTCAATTGACCGTAATCGTGCTTTATCTGTTTAAAAGTATCAGGAAAGTTTTAAGTTTAATCCTATTATTTGAAATCTAACTTAGCTTGTTTTGAATCTTGATTTGCTTCTCTTTTACTTAAACAAGCATCTAGCCCGAATAGCATAATAGCCCTTTATCCGTTCCATTTAGTTAATGGCGCAACGTCAAAGTTCCTCCAATCTTGGCCACCCACACTGGGAATTTCATCTTCCATTTAAACGCTTTTGGTGTCCCGCTGCAGCAAAACATTGTTGCTGTCTGCCTACGCTGCTAATTTATATTCAACATTGAAATCTTCGATACCATATTGGAAGCCTGCGCCGCCCGTTGTCTTTTTATTGGTATGTGCATATGAATGCTTTGATTGACAACAGATCAATAGGTTACTTTGTTTTCTGTTGTAATGATAAGAACGCCATGAACAGTGGCTCAAAAAAAATTTAAATGTTCATTGAAATAAGCAAACTTTCATTCAAATACAGTTATGCGGCGTGCTTGATCCTTGTGACAATTGTTGACAAGATGATAGCATTTTTTCAAGATGTGCACATGTGTATCTATTTCTAGCTTTGTAATTATACCGATAAGTATACAATACAACTTAGAAAGTAAGAAATTTCGTATTTCATTATAAAATTGAATTAAATTAAAACTGGAGAATAAAGTTAGTCTTATCTAACATTTAACTTACATTTTAATTTAAAAAAAACTGTTGCTCGTGTCCCTTTCATTGCGATCGTTATTCTTCCCTTGGGTCTTTTTGGTCCACTAGGTGCGAAATTTTATTACAATGTCGTAAAAAAATTGCTAATTAAATAATGCCAAATCAATTATGCGTGAAAATTGCGACTTCATTCAGGTCATTAAGGGCACTATCTTCAAACACTTCCGAAGGCCCCGCCTGCAGGCCGTCGGTCGGGTCACTGCTTCCTTCCTGGCTTCATGCCTCATCATGATCACCATCAGAACCCTTGACCTCGTCTGGCGGGAAATTGCCAACGCTTCCCTTCACGGAAACTGTCGAGTCATGGACTTAAATTTTTAATAGCTCTAATTGTGTATACGATTTCCCATTGTCTTCCATTCGCGCGGTTCATTACGACGTTGTCAATGTGTTATAAATCTATTGCTGTTACTACTGCAATAAAATAAGACATATATTTTTTGCAGAATGCCAGAAACGACACATGGAACCGATGTATTATGTTCGACAAAACTTCCTGTATCGTCTATTCACAAGACCTATGTTCATTTATAAAATAACAACAGCCCTCGTGGGAATTGCGTGATGAGCTAAAATTGTTGTATGAACAGATAAATATTAATGCCAAAACATGAGATTTATTAGTGTTACGACTCATTGTGGCTGCATAATGAGTACTCTAGATTCACAAGTCACACGAAGTTACCCGACGCAAGCGAACGGAATTCAATGCTTGATATTTGTCTATGCTTACATAAGCGCAAACTACTGATTTATGGTTCTGAATAACTGGCGAGAGGTCGTGATGTATACCACTCTCACTTTCCTATCGCATCTGCAAATTGCAATTATCTCGAGACGAACTCATTTATTCGTGTGCTCGCTTGTGTTTTGCATTTTTTGTTATGTATTGTTTTCTAATAGAGTTTTTTCATCACCTTTTACGGCATGGCTGTCATGTCAAGTTGATTAACGGTAATAATTGACTCTCACATTTATTCAACGTTTTATTTTAGTTAATATATAAGTATTTAAGCAACACTTTTGTACTTTGCTGTTTATCGAAATTAATTGTATCTTTAACAAACTCTTGAAAATGCGAACGTGGGATAGTTCCTGGCATAGATTTTTGCGTGGGAAATAGTATGCGTTTGTAAAAACATCGTAGTACTATACAATCTGATGTCGTTTCAATTTGCGAGTACATTTAAATAAAGATGTAACTATTGGCAATGAGACAACTTTATGAGAATAATCTTTGATAAAAGAAACGTATTCATTGTTCTCTATTTTTTCCTAACAAGATCTGCTTGAAACTGTTTAAAGTTGGAAAATGACATGTTCAGAGTTCAGACCCAGAAGTGACTTATTCAATACCCCTTATAAAAACATCCGTGTTAGTTTACGACAAAAACACAAATAGTGTCATTATTACTCACGTGTATTACGTGTGCTCATTGTTGTTGTTTTTAACTCAATTATACATTTTATGGCACATTCTGTTCCTTCATCTTTTCGTAACTCTTTGTATGTCTTATTTATTAGGTAAGTCATGTGACGTTAATTTCCCTAGTTCGCTCGACAATTTTTTTTACAGCGCTTTTAATCTCATAACACGCTTTTTGTAATAAGCGTAAGATGTAATTATTCAAATGCACGTTAGCTCGTCTGTATGTGAGTAGTCGCTTTCTATTTCATTTTTCGGTTCGCAGAGTTTTTTCCCTTTCGTGTCGTCTTGCTAATTAATAGTAATTGCTTTCGTTACCATTTCCACAGCTGTTGCGTCATTAAGTTCAACGATCTTTGTGGACGCTCGTCGTTCTTAATGTTTACATGCTCATATTGCTTTGTTCTCCCTTCATTTGTTGTTATTTACTTAATGACCCTTAACAATTTTTAGGATGGAAGTATACTTGCTGTAATCAGTCATTGCTTAATATTTTGCCGCTAAGTGTTTTTAGTGTTTACCTAAAGATACCGATCTGAGCTTTGAACTATGCTGTTATATCGTAATAATCAATGATCGGATTCTTCTCTCGTTTTCGTACGATCAAGTTTCATATCAAGTTTTAATTACTGCGAATACTCTAATGTGCAATATCATCCACGTATATTCTCCTTTTGACAAAAGGTACTGTTATGAAAGCTATTACCATTTGTTTATGTGTAAAGTCATAAAGGTTTATTTATATATTTTCAATGTTAATTGTACAATGCGTTATATAATTTGCTCTTCAGCTGCTCTTATCTTTAGCACGTGTAGTGTAATTAATCACTCTAAATACCAACATGTTGAAGGAATCCTTGCGTGTCTCATCTCGTACGACTCGATCGCTGACAAGCTATCAATTATGTTGTTCTTTGAAAATCAATACGTTCAAAACTATGTTAGTGAGCTCGCTTTAAGATTAATAGCTCCATCATTGCAGAATTATGCCACTAAATGGTTGAATCTATTTGGAGTAGAAAATATTAAGTAGCACATGAATGGCCTCTTGCGTCGTGACGTCTAACATAACGTTGTAATAACACAATACACGCCACATATATCAAGGATACAGGAAAGTTTAGTTATCACGGTTATATCTCGTAAATAGTATAGGTATACAAAGATGGGAGCAAATTGTTAAGAAAATATTATTAAACCAATTTTATCTACGTAGAATCATCTGCCGAACTTTTTAATTAAAAAAAATAAAGTTTGGTTTTCAATTTTAAAAAAATCTATTCGTCCATTGCCGACGCCGATTCCTTGTGATCGCCAAGGGTGTGTGTCGCTAAGAATGCGATAGGTATGCCGCATTGCAGCTCGATGCACTGACCTGCGTATCATCTAGGTTAACTGTGGCGGCAAATGATACAGCGAAATTTTCTCGATATTATACGGAAACAGGTAGTGTTGTTTGTGAGTCATTGAAAACACAAAATTTCTTTTTTGTGTTTCAAACACTATTTACAGTATTGTTATATAATATATAATTCGTAAAATACACAACACAATCAAAATAGAACTCAAAATGCAACTGGGGTGTCAGTGACTTCTATAAAATAAATTACCTTATGGCGTGTTTGCATAGCCTTTAATTATATAAGTGTATGCTATTGCAGATACAAATATCCATTACAATATTGGGTTCTTGCTCAAAAACAATTGCATCAGCGATTATAACGTGATGACGATTGTCGACATTTTCTCTTCGTCTCCGTCCAACAGTATTCAATTAATGCTTCGATACGGTGCTCTATTATAGCATCTTGTTGTTACATTGATTCATGCGAGCTTGTGACATCATCGCAATGTAACACACTTTCTCCCTCAGGGAATTCTTCATTGCTTTGTTTAATTTAAAGGACATTAGTTTATCATACAAGTCTGGTAAATCATTTGGTTATTTCGAATAATCATCATCATCATCATCACCAGCCTATATTAATCCACTGCTGAGCACAGGCCTCTCCAAAAGAAAGATTTTGCCATAATCGCCACGCTTGGCAGGCGAGTTGGCCGATCGGAGTTTGGCCAATAGTGGAGAGAAGACGCTGCTGCCTCTTACGACACCCATAGGAAGAGAAGGGGTGGTGAAATTCTTTTAATGTGCCGGCACCACACGACACGTTTTTTATTTCGTATTATGCACTAGAATAAATTTTCGAAAATAAGAGGAGTAAATTTTAAATGTTACACGCATGTAATTTTTTATGAAACATATCGAGAAAGTAAAATATGACTGCATTAAAACCAGTTTTCTACATATTTCCATAGAAATCTATACCTTTTTTTTGTAACAATTGTGCACTATTCACAAAGGTTAAGTTGTCTTTCCTACCCCCTTACTAAATCTAATTGTAGGCCGTATCAAAAAAAAAAACAAGGTAGGTAGGTACTATAATGTCCTTTAAAATACTTACGGAGATCTTCAGATAAAGTGTCTTACTCGTAAGTGATCATTATTCATATGATATAAGTACATATAGTCATAATCATTCCTCACTCCTGTCACTACACTGTTCACATTGAATAATTTGCTGTCAGCTTAAAGGTTTTCATGTCCACTTTATACAAAGCCTTAAGGACGAGGTCGCCATTATCTCCGAATATGGATAATTTTTGCAACAACTCGTAAATGTTTATTGCATGAAATAATTATGTTTGTTTATCATTATTTCGGTAAGGCCGCTGCGTACCAAGTTCAATTTGTAAATGCCATTTTTATTTCCAAGCACTTTGAAATCTATCTGTAGTAAAACTTTCGTTGGACCGATGCCAACTTAAAAGCTGCATTGTGTTTTACTGTTCTTTTATTTGAACTTAATTGATAACTAGGTACTTTACGTTGCGGAAAGTGTAATTTTCCTTTTGTATTGTATTGCATTGGTTCAAGTACAGAATGATCCAAAAATTTTGATGTGGAATTCAGATATAGATTACCTCACGGAGTACCCAAATAAACCCCCATGTATGTACAGCAATATTTTATTTTTATTTTGGAGTTCAGAAAAAATTATGGCGCAATAGTATCAGATCACAATTGTTTTGTGACTTCTTAGGCAAACTATTCAGCGATTTAAAAAAAAAGCAGTAAATCATGTCTCTGTGACCAATAACTCAGTGTGACAAAACAATGGTAAAAAACAAAACTTGAAAACCACATAAAATCATACATGGGGATACTTACCTTTAGGGGTGCTCTATCTTTAGAATTCCAGGACTCCAGAGACGAAGAGTTAGTTCGTGCATTTCGTCTTGATAACACCAGCGATACACCGGTATCATTCATTCATTAATGGGGTTTCATTGTATCATCATCATCATCATCACCAGCCTATATCAGTCCACTGCTAGACACAGGCCTCTCCAAGAGGAGGATTTTGCCATAATTGCCACGCTTGGCAGGCGGGTTGGCGATCGCATTTTGGCCAATGGTGGAGAGGAGACGCTGCTGCCCGTCTTCTTGTGGCGGTTCTCCTGTAGTCGCCTCTTACGACACCCATAAGAAGAGAAGGGGTGGTGCAATTCTTTTAACGTGCCGGCACCACACGACACATAGTTCATTGTATAGTTTCTACATTTTCAGTTTTAGTTTTCAACTAGTTCATAATATTATCAAAGTTGTTAAAATATCTGAAGTCATATCGCGTGCTGGATGCACCGCAGACAATCGCACGGTGCCATCCATAATGCCTGCCATGACGTCTGCCGACGTCGCACTCCAATTACGATAATAGTCGGGTGCATCGCAAAATTCCATACACTTTCACCGCTGTAAGTGCTCGCTTTGCTTTCGTACGGGTAATGGCTGAAGTCGCTTGCTTTTGCTTCGACGTCAGATTTGAGGAGCTGTGACTCATGCCGCTGAATCATAAAAATTAAATTGTTTGGTTGTCTTGTCTTGTCTGTGGAGATGTTGCTTTCTGCTTTACCTGGTCAGGGACTGTCATTTATGTAAAACCTGGCACTAAGCTACTTTTTTTAACTGGTTTATGAACTTAACCTTTTACATTGCATTACGTGCTGCTGTGAAAGCACCAATATTTTAACATAGGTTTGTTAAAAATATTGTAATGGTGCTTAAATGTAAGTTTAGAAAATGTTATTACTGCAATTTATTAATAGAAGATGGAAAGTTATACTCTAATTTAATCCTCATGGAATCTTTGTAGATATAATCCCTTGGTTATCCATAAGCGCCATAAAACGATTATCCCTTGAACGGTTCAGTTCGCGCATTCAAAAACATATTTCTATTTATACCAGCAACTTCCTGCACAACAAGGGGTTTTGTCACCGCTCCAAAACCGTCCTTCTCTCTGACTTATAGAAAAATGAGAAATTAGTCGCTCCGAAAATAATCCCCTCTCTTTTCGTTAATTCCAAAATGACTAAGATGTGTAAGTGTATCGCATGAAAACCGAAAAGAAAGCAAAGTCTGAAAGGCAGTAAATCAAAAACTTGTGCGAGTTAGCAGCTGATCATTTTGATAATAATACAATAAAGGTATTTGCCGTATATCAAATCGCGAAACTATCTCCGTTTTTTGACCTTACTTTCCTATTGTCACGCGATTCTTCAAACGGCAGAAAAAGCACACCATGGGTAATAAATAAACCTTCCGTTATGAAGATACTATTTTAGTTACAACACGAACACTATTTGCGTCACTGTAATAAACAAGACCCATGAACTATAAGAACTATATTATGCCAACGTCTTTTATCTTGTAAATATCCCAAAATGATTTTAATATCAAGAAGTTCTATAAGCAACCAACGCTAAATTCATCGGTATAGATGATAGTAGACTAAGATGCAATTACCAAGCCTAACTTAGGTACTTGAAGCTTCGTGCAAGCATACTTGCACGCGAGCTATCCAACTATCCGTAAAAGCTGTGAAAGCATCACTTACCACTCCGCGGCTTGCGGTCAGGATGCCCTAAATCCCATACGACCTCCGCCGCGCCCGCGCCGTGCGTACGCGAACGTAACATTTTTGCTATACTTTAAATTTGCATAACGGTTCAATGACACCACTTGTGGCCGTCTAAGGTGGCCTAATTTGCTGCGCCTCATAACTAATGACAATTTGATTCAGCCGTAGCTGACTCATACTCATATGTTTCTAATTCTTCAGTGCTATCTTCATCTAGCTGAATCTATTATATATTGATGACCTAATCATTCTGCACAAACATCTCAACATTTCTGTTGTATTCGTTTAAATGGAAACTGTTTCAACGTTAATAGGCTTCAAAGTCAAGAGCAGGGGAGGGCCATCGAAATATCGTCAAAGAGCTCTCGCTATGCGGGTCAAGAGACGTGAAATAACTAGACGCGGCATAAAATACGTACCACCTTTGCCTTTGCGGCACGTTCTGTCTCGCAAGTTTACAAACCCATCTAAAAGATATCTATCAATTTTATAGGTATCACATAAAAATACCTAACCTTGCACATGTCCAGTAAGATTACTGATTTTATTTTCGACATCGCGTTTACGATGAACGTCGTGTGTAATGTTTATTTCGGTCTCTCCACGATAGCCGAGCAACGTGTTTAACATATGGTGCGGGATCGGCTATTCCCCCAGTTATGCAATATGTGACATGTCATTTGTTCCAACACTCGACTTTGTTTTATTTCCAATTACTTTAGGTACATACATTTTCTCATGAACACAAATATCATCGCTTCTCGCGTCCATGGCTCTGACGTTTTCATTCATAAATTTCGCGTGAACGTCGTCTGCTTCATTATTTTAAAAGCTCAGTAAAAATTCAAACTCATAATATTGAGTAATTTTTCACAGAACACTGGCATTGTTCCAATAGGAGAATAGTTACTGCGTGTAATAAATTTAAAATTCGTATCACCCGTAAGAACCCTTTGGTGTGTCTAAATATATTTTTGTTTATTACCGACCTATTTTGCGAATGTAATCCGGGGCAAGATAATATAAAGCGTTCTGGGGTTTATTTTCGAAGCCATCGCTTCAGGTTGTATGATGCTGCAAAAACAGCTGCTCTACATCAAAACAACTCACTATACACTTTGATACGAATTATGACGGTATCCAATACATCACACACGTACGTGTCCAGTGCCTACTTTGAATAAGGTTTGGCCTCCACTGCTAGCGTCTTAATTTCACTCGATTTACAGTTAGAAGCTTCCAGCAACCAAAACACAAAACAATGCAAACAAATTGCCCATTTAAACAATAACATAACAGTGAAACAACATGAGTTCCCGGGACTACTATAAAGTGACGTACACAAGCAAAGACTCTGAGCGTTCCGAAATGTCCACACTGGATTGCGTCCTCGACAACGATACGGAGTTTAATGCGAACCAGTTCAAACTGTACGATGACTTCACCACCGACCTGCGTATGAACTTCAACCCCATCAGGAATAACTTCCAAGAACTCGCTAGGAAAGAGGCGAGGCGAAGAATCGGCGACCCGAACGATTCCGGTGTGGACATGGAAAACGGGAACCCCCTTGATGACGTAACGGCATCTAATGATAGCGATTTGGTAAGTTTAGTATGTAATTAGGGACACCTAACGGTATCTACAAAGCTGTTGGATTTCTTTGTGAACGTTACTGACGTAGTGTGAAATTAGGTTTCCAATGTGAACTGTTTAAGATTTGCGATTTCGTTTCGGAATACATTAATTTCTATTTGCAAAATGACCTTGCTTCAATCTGATGAAAGTTTCTTATTTCTTATTTGATTACTTATAGAAGTTTTTCTTTTATTCTCCTTTTTGTCATCTTTGTTGCTGTGTAAAAGAACAGGAGTGATAGCAATCTTAGCTGTCTTTAAAAAAACTTATTTATCTTATCATTATGTGCTATAAGCTTGCTTTACCTGTTATAATGAACAGGCGCTAATACTATGTAGGTTGTTTTTGTGTTTAGGAGAACTATACTTGTATTAATGACGACCTCCGTAGCCGAGAGGCGAGCACGCCGGACTATATGGCGTCTCTCCATCTCTGAGGTTCCGGGTTCGATCCCCGGTCGGGTCAATGTAGAAAACGAACTTTTCTATATTTTCTCGGGTCTGGGGTACCGTCGTTGTTTCTGATTTCTATAACACAAGTACTTTAGCTACTTATCTTAGGATCAGAGCAATGTATGTGATGTTGTCCAAATAAATAAAAAAATGCCAATAATTATCATACTCGTACATAAGTCATATTATCATTGCCTTTATTGTGTTTTATTTTATAATTTTTCATAACAATCCATGCATATTTTAATAAAGCTTAAATTGAGTTAGCGGTCATCGACTTCAGATACATGAATTGATTACGCGAAATGCAAATCCCTGATAAGACTAAAATAGGCGTGACAAATTGGCACCTCACTTCACCCCAGACTAGCTATTGTTCCAACCGGCCATTGTCCATTATGAACAGGGATCGACTGTTTACGAATAATTGTTCGACGCTAAGGAAATTAGTATAGTACTTATAGACGCCGACACATAGAGGGCCAAGAATAAATATACCAATGCTTGTGTTACGATTTATCAGACCAAACGACGGATGAAGAAGCTATGCAAACAGTAAATTGCTAACAAGTTATTATGATAAATATTTGACTAATGTCAGACTTGTCTAAAATTGGAAAATTCTTTACAATAGTAATTACTTCTAATTTGTTTAAATTGCTGTAGTAAGCAGTGCATATTGTCACGTATATTAGTACATTAACAAAATATTTATCTGTTTCTCGAGGTATTTTAAAAGGCGTCTCGACTTTGTTTTTCCTTCGATGTTAGTTTAAATGCTATCTGTATTCGAGTGTACATATTAGCCTACTCATTTTCTCCTTAATTAATCAATTGCATATTTCTAGATCACATATACATATATGTTATTCCATCGCTTAATACATCCACGGGGAACTGGATATTCAACGGGGCGATGACTTGTGTAATGGTTGTGACATATATTATAGTAGTGACTCACAGTGTTAAGTGCTTCTCTTGGTCTGCAATTCACATGTCAATATAATTTAATCCCCAATGATAAAAAGCACTCGCAAAGTTTGGTAAAAATATCAAATTCATTCATTCTAAATGTATTTGTTTCTTTCTACTGTTTGTTTTGTGTGGTTTGCAATAAAGAGTATCTATCTATCTATAAAACATGCAAATGATTTCAAAAGAAACGTCAAGCTGAATGTAAAAGTTTTCCTTCGATTTCGCCGTTTCCTTAAAACAATGACTCACATTTGATGACACTTACCACATTAGAATACAAAGCACACTTTTTGTCTACAAGTTACCGTATCTGAATCACTGATATTATGTAACGGTACGTTTTATTAAAGCATACTCGACCACAACGATTACGCAGTCGGTAATGGATTGAAGTAATTATAGATTGTTACCGTGCACATTTTCCTCACAAATATTAACGTTCGTTTTCTTGTTTTGCCGGCACCGAGTCCAGACAGAGATAGTTAACAATAACATGCATGTGCTACCCACCAGCCTTGACCAGACGATTAAGTACGCTTACTCATTTCGGACACTCGTCCCAAGCTGATTACTTCACGACACTTGCAGACCTCAGCCTTGACTCCGTTGCCCATAAACGAACAACATTTTAAATTGTTTTTTTTTTGACTTGTTGCAGTTGGAGAACGAAGTGATGGTTGATCCCTGGAGCAGCATGGACTCCTCGAATTCACCGTTAACTGACTCCGGACCCTCCGCCAGCGAAGACTGCACCCCATCCACCTCGAGCGAACCTCCCCGCGGACCATTAGATACCTCTCCCCTTTCTCCCGACTCGCGCCGCTTACAGAACACAAAAGATGCCAAACCTTCAACGAAACATGTCCCGAAAGGTACAGACAAGGCGCGATCTCGAGATCTCACGCTCGAGCTGGAAACCCTGGAGTCTGACCCTCTCCGCCGCCGGCCGCACTTCCTTGACGAGGACTACCAGCCCCCGTCCAAATCGAACATAGAGTGCCGTATCCCCAAACCCCACTTCCTAGATCATTCGCCGTCGCCCGACGAATTTGACGAACGCAGCGACATAACTAATCCGAATTTCCTAGATGATGAAGTCGACGGCGATGATAATTTAGCACAAAAGAAAGTCGGAGCCCTCCCGAAGCGACCGGCAAAACCACAAACGTCCACGTATTCGTCACACGAAGATCGCCCGCACAGAACAAGTTATAGAAGCACTTTGCATTATGGGTTAGAGAGTGCAGCACGATCTAGTGAGCGAGATAAAAGGGCTTCCCAACTCTACAGAGGGACCTGGCCAGGGGAACGCGATGTCTGGACAGGTCACGATTCGTCAAGTGTTCGAAGTTTCTCTAGCAACGGCTCAAGTGATTGTCCGAGACCATCGTCCAACTTGGACAACAAAATGGACTGCGTATTTTCACTAATTTCTCTTCTGAGTTTATCTCCTGAAAACAATGCAGATCTGAGTGCGCCCCTGCTAGAAATGAGCCGGTCAGTGGAAAGCTGCATCGCGATGAGACAAGCTGGGTGTATACCGTTATTGGTGCAGCTGATCCACTCCAAAGTGCCAAGGGATACCCGAGACCGCGCTGCGAAAGCTTTACGTAATATCATTCATACGCAAACAGACGACAAAGCGGGAAGACGGGAGGCGAGAGTGTGGAGATTGCTAGAACAAGTTAGAGAATACTGTTATGTTTTAGAAGATGTAGTTGATGCTAGGAAAGAGGGCAAGGAGGTTATTGAGGATGACGCGACGAAACATCCGAGTCAAAGCGTCGCTGCTCTTATGAAGCTGTCTTTTGACGAGGAACATAGACATGTGGTCTGCCAGTTAGGAGGGTTACAGGCACTGGCCGCTTTAGTCAGTGGAGACCAGGCGGCGCATGGCAGCAGAACTGATGATAACACGTGTCTTACGATGAGAAAGTATGCAGGAATGACCTTGACTAACCTAACATTTGGCGACGGAAACAATAAATCGCTTCTATGCTCTTTTAAGGACTTTATGTTGGCGTTGGTGGAACAACTTGAATCACCCAATGATGACATGCGTCAGGTATGTTAAGTATAATGATATTATTTTTATTTACATTTTGCTTTGATTACTTCAGAACATGTTATTAAATTGTTGTTTTGATTACAGGTCACAGCAGCAGTACTGAGAAATCTTTCGTGGAGAGCAGACACCAACAGCAAGCAAGTACTCAGAGAAGTAGGAGCTGTCAAAGGCTTAACAAAAGCTGCGATGACCTGTCAGAAAGAGGCGACTCTCAAGTCAGTACTTTCAGCCCTGTGGAACTTGACAGCTCACTGTTCCATGAACAAAGTAGCGTTGTGTTCTGTCGACGGAGCCTTAGGGTTCCTTGTTGATATGCTAAGCTACAATTCCCCAACGAAGACATTGGCGATCGTGGAGAACGCAGGTGGCATCATGAGAAACGTCTCCAGCCACATCGCCGTCAGAGAAGATTACAGACAAATTCTCCGAGAGAGAAATTGTCTAAGTGTCTTACTGCAGCACCTAAAGTCCCCGAGCTTAACCGTAGTTAGCAATTCATGTGGCACTCTCTGGAACCTCTCCGCAAGGTGCCCACTGGATCAGGAGTTCCTATGGGACCACGGAGCAGTACCTATGCTCCGGAGCCTTATTCACTCGAAACACAAAATGATAGCCATGGGATCAAGTGCCGCTTTGAAAAACCTACTTAATTCGAAACCGGGCAAAACGCACATAATCTCGCTAGATACGACGGCGAGAAGTATGAACTTGCCCGCGTTACCCACGCTCGGAGCGCGGAAACAGAAAGCGTTAGAACAAGAGCTAGACCAAAACCTAGCTGAGACGTGTGACAACATCGAACCGGCCACGTCGCCTTCCACCAGTAACAGAGACGAGAAGAATCTCTTTACGGCGACAGAGAGACAGATAGCCATGAACCTAGAACGGCACAGAATGACTTCCAGCTCGCCTCTAATGGGGGCGCTTACGTCACAAATATCTCTTAGCCATAGCGCGAATTTAGCTAGTTATCTAAGCTGCAGTAACACATTATTAAAAGGTGCTCTAGTAACACGGTCTACGACTGCGAGCTCAGACAAAGTGAACAGATCAGACAGTAAAGATTCCGTAACCAGCACTCAATCTGATTCTGTATTTGACAGAGTCACGCGTACAGGAAAAGTTCCCGTACCGACACCTAGAAGTAAAGACCTAATGAAGGTCGAGACAGGCAGCGAAGCGTTTAAGGTGACTTCGAAGCCGCTCGCCAAGGACGGTAGCTACCTCCGGTACCCCGCCCAGCCGCCTATCCCTCCCCCTAGAAGTACGACTGATATTAGAACGAACTTCACAGAATCTGGTTACGACGTCGACCAAGATTCTTGCGACCAGCCTGTCGACTACAGTAGAAAGTATTCGGAAACGAAAACAACCGAAACCGAACCTTTGGAAAAGGCGAAAATATCTGAAACAAAGAAGTATGGCAAGAAGGATAGCCCGAGTACCTTTGGTGATTACCAGGAAACGGATCTAGATCAGCCTACGGATTATTCTCTGCGCTACGCGGAGCATCAGTCCGAGACAGGTTCAGACCTGTCGGAGCCGCCCGGGCCTTCGGATACCATTAAACACTTCGCTACCGAGGGCACACCCTACGAAACGCCAATCATATTCTCAACTGCGACCTCTATGTCTGATCTTCGAGTGATCGGAAAGGACGGGAAACCTAAAGCTCCTAGTCCCAAGGAAAACCCAGAAGTGATGACTCATTCCGATGAGAAAGATACTTGTTCGATTGAGGACCCGCCTCGGCATGATAATGACTTAGCGGCTACCACTCCTCAAGCTTCGATGTCAGAATCGGAGACGAAAAGGGGGTTGTTTGACACCAAGTTCAGCTCTGGCATGGTTAGTCCTGAGAAGCCCGTGAACTACTGCGACGAAGGAACTCCAGGGTGTTTCTCTAGGGTCAGTTCGTTGAGTAGTGTGGGCGAGCCCACGGAGGAGGACTGCCTGGCCAAAAAGAACGCCATGGCCACCATCAATGTTGAGCCAAGTCCTGAGGAACCTAACACAAGTAGCTCTGCTAAAGATAAAGAAGGTGAGTTATTTTTTTTAACATTTTGAGTACTTTATAAAACAACTTTTTTAACAAGAATACAAATACACTACCATATCCTTTCAGTTTGACCGGGTCTGTTTTAATTGAGGTTGTGAGAAAACTTCTTTAACTTGCAAGATCAATTTATGTCTTTCCATTTCAAAAAGTGACAGTCACTTATTTAAATTGAATTACATAGATTTTGGCACTGCAAATCAAAGGCCTCTCCCAAATCCCTCCAACCATATAATAATATCTATAGCCAATCTGCCAATCTTGGGTGGGAGTGCTTGTCCAAAACGTTTTTCTTGGCCTACCTCTTAATTGGCGTCTCTTACAAACATGTCCAGCACGCTTTTATGTCTGTTTGATAACGTTGAACGTAAACATACAAAAGTCGTTGACATAGTTCGAAGGATGAGCCAGCTAAAGTGACAGTGGGTCGGGCACATATCACTTATAAACTGCCGGCCGATGAGGCAGAAAGGTTCTATAATGTATGCTGCGTACCGGCTAGCGCAGCGTAGGACGTCATCCCAGAAGGTGGACAGACAACCTGTTAAAGGTTCTAGAAAGCCGCTGGATGCAATTCGCTTATAATGATTGGCCAGTCTTTCTTCTAATAGTTATAGTGCTTTCCCAACCACTGAATGCATGCTACCAGCTCCTGGAACTTATTCTTGTGTTCGGCGAGTAAGAATAATTGGGCTGCACATGTTTATTCCTGTCTAGTCTCTGCGGGAAGCCTATTTTCAACAGTGGACGTCATATGGCTGAAATGATGGTAAATGTTAATGAACGGAATGTTTACAGGCTCCAAAGCGGTGACGTTCGCCCGTTCTCCCTTGTCGGGTGGGTCGGGAGGCGCCACCCCGGGCACGGGGGGCGGGGGCTGCGGCACGGGCGCGCAGGACACGCCGCTCATGTTCTCGCGCTCGAGCTCGCTCGGCTCGCTGCCCGACTGCTCGCACGACGACCAGGGCTCCGTGCTGTCCGAGTTCAGGTACGTCACTACTAGACACGCCGCTCATGTTCTCGCGCTCGAGCTCGCTCGGCTCGCTGCCCGACTGCTCGCACGACGACCAGGGCTCCGTGCTGTCCGAGTTCAGGTACGTCACTACTAGACACGCCGCTCATGTTCTCGCGCTCGAGCTCGCTCGGCTCGCTGCCCGACTGCTCGCACGACGACCAGGGCTCCGTGCTGTCCGAGTTCAGGTACGTCACTACTAGACACGCCGCTCATGTTCTCGCGCTCGAGCTCGCTCGGCTCGCTGCCCGACTGCTCGCACGACGACCAGGGCTCCGTGCTGTCCGAGTTCAGGTACGTCACTACTAGACACGCCGCTCATGTTCTCGCGCTCGAGCTCGCTCGGCTCGCTGCCCGACTGCTCGCACGACGACCAGGGCTCCGTGCTGTCCGAGTTCAGGTACGTCACTACTAGACACGCCGCTCATGTTCTCGCGCTCGAGCTCGCTCGGCTCGCTGCCCGACTGCTCGCACGACGACCAGGGCTCCGTGCTGTCCGAGTTCAGGTACGTCACTACTAGACACGCCGCTCATGTTCTCGCGCTCGAGCTCGCTCGGCTCGCTGCCCGACTGCTCGCACGACGACCAGGGCTCCGTGCTGTCCGAGTTCAGGTACGTCACTACTAGACACGCCGCTCATGTTCTCGCGCTCGAGCTCGCTCGGCTCGCTGCCCGACTGCTCGCACGACGACCAGGGCTCCGTGCTGTCCGAGTTCAGGTACGTCACTACTAGACACGCCGCTCATGTTCTCGCGCTCGAGCTCGCTCGGCTCGCTGCCCGACTGCTCGCACGACGACCAGGGCTCCGTGCTGTCCGAGTTCAGGTACGTCACTACTAGACACGCCGCTCATGTTCTCGCGCTCGAGCTCGCTCGGCTCGCTGCCCGACTGCTCGCACGACGACCAGGGCTCCGTGCTGTCCGAGTTCAGGTACGTCACTACTAGACACGCCGCTCATGTTCTCGCGCTCGAGCTCGCTCGGCTCGCTGCCCGACTGCTCGCACGACGACCAGGGCTCCGTGCTGTCCGAGTTCAGGTACGTCACTACTAGACACGCCGCTCATGTTCTCGCGCTCGAGCTCGCTCGGCTCGCTGCCCGACTGCTCGCACGACGACCAGGGCTCCGTGCTGTCCGAGTTCAGGTACGTCACTACTAGACACGCCGCTCATGTTCTCGCGCTCGAGCTCGCTCGGCTCGCTGCCCGACTGCTCGCACGACGACCAGGGCTCCGTGCTGTCCGAGTTCAGGTACGTCACTACTAGACACGCCGCTCATGTTCTCGCGCTCGAGCTCGCTCGGCTCGCTGCCCGACTGCTCGCACGACGACCAGGGCTCCGTGCTGTCCGAGTTCAGGTACGTCACTACTAGACACGCCGCTCATGTTCTCGCGCTCGAGCTCGCTCGGCTCGCTGCCCGACTGCTCGCACGACGACCAGGGCTCCGTGCTGTCCGAGTTCAGGTACGTCACTACTAGACACGCCGCTCATGTTCTCGCGCTCGAGCTCGCTCGGCTCGCTGCCCGACTGCTCGCACGACGACCAGGGCTCCGTGCTGTCCGAGTTCAGGTACGTCACTACTAGACACGCCGCTCATGTTCTCGCGCTCGAGCTCGCTCGGCTCGCTGCCCGACTGCTCGCACGACGACCAGGGCTCCGTGCTGTCCGAGTTCAGGTACGTCACTACTAGACACGCCGCTCATGTTCTCGCGCTCGAGCTCGCTCGGCTCGCTGCCCGACTGCTCGCACGACGACCAGGGCTCCGTGCTGTCCGAGTTCAGGTACGTCACTACTAGACACGCCGCTCATGTTCTCGCGCTCGAGCTCGCTCGGCTCGCTGCCCGACTGCTCGCACGACGACCAGGGCTCCGTGCTGTCCGAGTTCAGGTACGTCACTACTAGACACGCCGCTCATGTTCTCGCGCTCGAGCTCGCTCGGCTCGCTGCCCGACTGCTCGCACGACGACCATGGCTCCGTGCTGTCCGAGTCACTACATAAATGTTATTTATGTAATGACTAGCTGAAATGAAATGAAATGAAATGAAATTTATTTGCATGTGAAAAAGGTACATTTTAGATAGAATTGTGGTTTAAAGTTCAGCTTTTTCAGCCATTTACAAATAGCATGCAAATATTAGATAAAATTAATTGAGAGCAATAAATACGATGTCAATAATAAATAAAAAAATTATACAACACAACTAAACAATACAATTAATATAGAAAAATGTCAACAATACATAACATAATATTTAAATTAACAATTGAAATTTAAGAAATCATTTACAGAATAAAAACAATGTTCATTAAGCCATTTATAAAATGTCACTTTAAACCTACTGAAGGGCAAGTCTTTTATTGTATGGGGTATTTTAACTTCGTAGCGCACAGATTAAATTAATGTGACAAAATCCTTGTTTGACAGGTATGAATGAATAGATTCTATCGGATAAGAAAATTTTGTTTTTAGTATTTTCTTCGAAATTTTTCCATATTTTCGCACCGTTAAACTGAACCTAAAAACATTTCACGGACTTGGACTTCCAAGAATATTTCAAGACCAAAATTTGCCAAATCGGTCTCGGTTCTCGGGTTTTATCGAGACTAACAAACAGCAATTTTATTATAGAGATAATATTTCTGCAAACGAAACGATTAACTGTGTTTTTCTCTTCCAGCCGACTACCCTCAGGATGCATATCCCCGAGCGAGATCCCGGACTCGCCGGGACAGAGCGTCCCGCAGTCGCCGCGCCCCGAACGCGTCCCTATGCCGCCTGAGCCGCCCACCCCACCACCAGGTAAGCTTAGTTATATGGATCCCACAGCTTACCTACCTTCTTTCATCCCAGGATGCTACAAAACCTGGGACTCAAAGCCAGGATAAGGCCCACCGCTTAGCCGCTGAGATTTTACGACGTTACCACGTCATACATTCTCAGAAAATATGACAAGAAATTTCAAGTTTCATTTTCTCACTGTAAGGCCCACTTGCGTATCACAGGATTAGCGAATTTAATCCCGAACTATCCACTAACACGGTTTTTAAAACCGTTCTTCTGTAGCTGTCAGTTTGTATGACGATGACAGAGACAGACAGATGTCTGAATCTCGTACTAAACTAAAATACCCGGCAATAAACAGTTTTGTGGGACAATGTTAATGTTAATGTAATATAAACAATGTTAATGTTTGTTGCTTAAAAATTGTATGATTAATAATAAAAACAATATTGCATATCGGCAATAATCGCATTTGCCGATGTTTACCACAACAACACAGCACTGAACTCCGAAAACTATAATTAGCACTCAATAAATCGTTTACGATCTGTAGGAATAAAATCAATTTTCCATAACACTCGTGGGTGGATAGCCAAAGCATTATAGCTGATTGTCTCTTTTCAAAGGTCGATGTGCAATATTTACCGCCGGGTACTGTAATCCGGTGTGCGTAAGTCTACCTAATAATGTTATGCTGCGCTAAGGATAGTTACACACCTATTTGGGCCGTCATTGTCGGTTCGGCAGTATATGTCAAAAAACGAAAGTCGACCCGAAGCATCTATTACATTACATCCATGTACAAATATTCGGTTCAGCTGCCCGGCTTTTCCTAATATGTGTGTAGTTCTGAATTCTATTTTCGGTTCGGACCCTCTTTTCCTTTAATGGGCTCGGGTTTAGCTGTTCATCGGGTATGCCTCAAGCAATATTGATGTTATGTTATTGTACCTAATGTGTGTAAAATAAAGGTTTCTGTCTTTTACTCTCCGGATGCTAGTAAAACAAGGATGTTAACTTTTCACTTCGGGATCAAGACAATTTGAGTAGCACATATCTATTTCACCAGAACCGGGCCAAATGGTGTCAGTGTTCGAAGAGCGAGTGTCCCGCTTCGTGGTGGAGCACACGCCGGCCGCCTTCTCCACCGCTACCAGCCTCAGCAGCCTCACCATCGACATGGAGCCCAAGGACAAGGTAAGTGGACTTTTGTTGGACTGGACTGTGATGTTTACAAGATTTAACCAGACATTTAGTCCAAAGTACGACATAGGAGACAAAGTTTGGCAAACGAGGGATGCTTGTATCTGCTAACAAAAGAAAAACGTTTTCATGGACTTGAAGTAAATGGATTACTAAGGGCGGTTTCGCACTGCATCCGTTTCGTTACCAACCCGAATTCGAGAAATGTCAGTCCAAAGTAGACTTTATACTATTACTTTGAACGCTCTAAGGCTGTTTACGCGCTAAATCCGATCCAAATCCGAGAATCTTTACACAAATATCAGCACTATGGCTACATGCATCAATGTATCTCGGATTCGTATCTGACGCAGTGCGAAACCGCTCTAGCTATTACTATAGTGGTCAAAATGCAAAATAGCCTGCATGGTCTGATCCGTGTCAAGCGATTTGAGTTGTTCAACTGAGTTTTCTTTACAGACTTCACTCCGGCTAGTAGATGAGCATCCATCTGTGCGACCCATAGATGACCAGCTGGAATCGGACTCTGAGAGAGATGAAGTTAGGTATGAATATTATATACGAAATAATAATATTACACCTTAATCAGATTCATTGATTTCCTATGGTAGCAGTTGGGTCTCACAATTTTGACAGTTACATAATATGGACAGTAACGAATTTGGATTTCGACTACCTCAGAGGGAATTTAACTCAAAACAAAACGCTTCTGATGGCGACTGGTCGGCGGTTTAATAGCCTTAAAACTAATAAATTTGGACCTCACAGACCTCAAGACCACAATATTTTCATAAAATCCACTTTATTCATTCCAGAGACCATGTTCACCGCCTACCGCAGTCGAGTTCTACCCCCAACGCCCAATATAAAGGTAAGAGCTGCATAATCGACATAAGAGCATTAAAAATGTTTCATATAGACAAGTGTTTCCATTAAAAAAAAAGAGTTTTAAAATATAATTCAAATTCAGAAAGATTTATTGATCTATCTAATGATTTGAAGTTTGTTCCAAACCTTTTATAGGAGGATAAACTGGTTCATAACTTATTTATTTCTCAATTATCGGCGAAATATTTAATATCATATAATTTTCCTCAAATCAAAAAAGCGCTGAAGGATGGCACTACTTGTCTCCACCAAACACTGACATCAGTACTGAAAATTTTAGTTCCTATTTTGGCCACCGCTCTGTTTACGTCGCCAAGTATACTTTAGTAGTTTTTAGCTACAACAAACAACCCTATTTCAGGGACCCAAACCCCCAGCGACGTCTGCAAGGTGTACTTCACAGAAGACACACCAGCAATCCTTTCCAAAGCCGGCAGCAACTCCAATCTATCAGTGTTATCCATCGATTCCGCTCCATCCGGATTGCGTCCGGCAGCGTTGGGCGCATCGGATACAAGCCCGGATATACGGATAGCCAACCGGAGCGACGCGCACGACACTTCGGATAGTTCCAACTTGAGCGACGCCGGAGATTTGTTAGAGGAGTGTATACAGAAGGGCATCGCTAAGGTACGGCAACAATATGTTCATCTTTCTTATAATGAACCAGGCAGCAACTTCAATCTATACGTACTCTCCATCAATTCCGCGCCTTCCGGATTGATATTGGGACACTTCGGATAGCTAGAACTTGAGCGACGCTAGATTATATTTGCTGGAGGAGTGTATTCAGAAGGGCATCACCAAGGTACGGTAACAATATGTTTATTAACTTTCTTATAATGACCCCGGCAGCACTGCAATCTTTCCGTATTATCCATCGATTCCGAGCCTTTTAGATGGCGTTGGGTGCGTTAGATACGAGCCCGAATATACGGATAGCCAACCGGACACTTCAGATAGCTCGGATTTAAGCGGCGCAAGAGATCAAAATCAATAATTTTCGGACTTCTGGCCTACACTTCCTAAAACGCAGGCTAAAAAAATTGGCAAATTAAACAACCTATTTTTGTATAATCAACAGCACATGAAGTTCCGTAGACTGTCAAATTATCCCAATGAACTCTATTGCTTGAAAATTAAGTGGAAAATCGATTGAATAAAGTCAAGTTTTGGATACCATGACGTGCTGTTGTCTGTATGCATTTAGCTGTGTTCGTATTCATATTCATTTTATTGCGTCATAAGTTTATACAAGGTGTTACATTGTGTGACATCATACTTATGGACCCTATATTTATTATTGGGTATTGCATGTTCTTGTGCTGTATCTTGTTAAAAATGCTAGCTGATATACTTTTCGCTAGGGTTAGAATTACGAGTATATAGTAAAATAGGTTGTATATAAGGTCCGATTTTATTAGTGTTCATCCTGTTAACCTGTGACTATATAGGTGAAACGCAATCGTAAAAACCAACTTTCAAATGTCTATCATAAAAACTAAAAAAGTTAAAAATAAATTACAAAATAACAACATCGACTTCATATTGCATAAACTCGTCCTATCTTCAACTCTTTCTCGCTCTGTACAAGGGGAAGGAATAAGACGGATAATCAGATGGTTAAACGTAGCAAAGATAGGACAGTTTATGCAATATGAAGTCGATGTTGTTGATTTTTAACTTCTTTAGTTTTTATGGTACACATTTGAAAATTGTTTTTTTCGATTGCTTTTCACCTATATAGTCACAGGTTAACAGGATGAACACTAATAAAATCGGACCTTATATACATATACACGGTGTTACTTTGCATCCTTGCCATATTCACAGAGATAAAAGTAGGGAACAATACCTATTGTTTAGATAAACTAGAGACTCCCATAAATAAAGCTCACTCAAGTTTTTAGTAAATTTGTTTTGCAGTACACATAGGAATAAACCGATTTTGTCTCGAACGGTACGCGATCACTAATCAAGTAATATACAAAGTCTTTTGTGCCGATGAATAAGAACAGTGATGTGCATGCGTTTCGATAATTAGTGTTGTGTTTAATAGATTGTCGATAAAATAAAATTCTCAAGATTAAAAAAAAAAAATTAGGTCTTTATTTTTTTACTGATTTGTTATCATTGTCAGTGATATAGTTACCTCTGTAAATATGGCAAGGATGCAAAGTAACACCGTGTATATAAATGTATAGAAAATATGTTTCGTTGTTTGCAGGTTGTCAAGAACAAAGGTCCTCCATCTGACGTGTCTTCCGTGCCGTATACAGTGAGAGGCGATGTATATGTAAGTATACAGGGTGGTCTGAATAGTTACTTAAATATTTAAGTGCGAGTGAATAGTCGATAATAATGAAATAATATATTTCCCTTGCAGCGTTCTTTACCGCCGTATTTGAGGTCTTCCACCGAGACCGTGAAAATGTCTCATGAGTTTGCTAGGAACATTCGCGATAGGTAAGTTGTTATACATATTAGTATTTAAGTGTTTTTTTTATTTAACTTCGATAACTATTTTTCAATATGCACATATTATGTAGTTAGGTTTTTAAACAAAATTGAGCTCGCGTCTAGAACTATTTGTCAAAGGTTCTGCTAAGAGTACATCTACATAGATATGTCGTAGCCCGATCTTAAAATTAAACACTTCATGATGTGGCCGGCCATTTCATAAAATGGTCGTATTTCATGAAACGGCCAAAAAAACTGGCCATATCCTTTAAACATCAATGTTTAATGATATGTCAATCAACGTTTGGCCATATCATTAAAATAGGTATAAATACGTTTATAAGTTACTGGAATTCGTTTAATATTAATTTTGGGAAATAGATAAATAAAACATTATAAATATTTGTAATTTTGAAAGAAAACTAATAAATAAAAAGACTTAAATAACCTAAATAACCTTCTAATTACGTGCCGAACTCCACAATAATTTGACGTTGCGCCTTTTTTTGAGAGACTTTGATAAAAAATCACCTAGCTTGATGTCTTAACGATAATTCACTGCAATTTAATCTTCTATTTACACTTATTATTCACTTTCACAATTCACAAGAACAGCATAATAATCGCCCGCCGCCATGTTGTACCACAATAACAAAGCGACATCAGCGCCTCTACCGGTGGATAATATAACTGGTTTACGATATGACCACCAACGTTTGGCTATTTCATGAAGTAGTCGGTCGTATCGTCAAACGCTGACTGATTTATTGATCTGGCCTATCAACATCATGATGTGGCCAGCGGGTACTGTGCCGCATCATGAAAAACGATCATTTTATGAAATGGTTGGCCACATCATGAAGTGATTAATTCTAAGATCGGGCCACGACAGATACATCATTTAATACAAAAACTTTAACATTTATAATAATTATTAGAGTAGTAATGCCACACTAACATTATTTGGTTAGGCTGCATTTAATCACTGATTAAGTTTGTTTGATTACGGTCAACCATTACTGGGCGAACTACTACGTCCGGGGCATGACTTTTCACTATCGTAATCTATATAAGTAATAATATTTTAATTCATAGTAGCTGCGGCACATACAGGGTGTAAAAAAAGGCTTAACGAAGCCATAAACCACGTATTCTATACATAAAACCAAGTAGAATGCAATAAAAATAATTGTTGGGAAATGATTTTTATTTTTGGGTATTAAAAAATATATATATATTTCTAGCCCGCAATGTATAGCGCGCACGCCACAGACTATGCCTGTGTATGTAAGCGGATCATGTTTCTTTGTAAAAAAAGAGTATTATCAAACTGAAGTCAATTTTGTAAAAATCTTTGACAAAAAATTATAACTTTGATTGTCAATAACTCGGTAACCCGTTATTTCCCAGGTATAGTGTAAAAGAAAAAAATGATCGTGATAATACGTGGAATATCTGGTATTCGGCTTCGTTAAGCCTTTTTTTACACCCGATATATTATTTTTGAAAGATCTTAGAGAACGTAAAGATCTGGCGTACGTGCGCGCAGCTCGCGTTCCGTTACTGCAATCGTTTGGTGCGCCTCATGAACGCAACTAATGCAAGGCTTGTACAGTGCGCCTTCGTGCAGTTCCAGTTCACGTTCCAGTTAGTAGTTGTAGATCACAGCCTGTCGATTCTGTAAACAAAACCGCGCTCATTTCGTCGCTGCACTCGCTCATCAACGATAAATAATATGAACCTTCTTACTAACAAGATAGAGGCTATGATCGTTTGTACGGCTAAGTCGAGTTTTAGAGCGAGTCCGTTGCGTTTTATCTGCGCATTCGCCAGATCATACAGCCTTATACGGGGTGCACAAAAGAATAGGACACTCCTTAAAACCACGTGATCGTCTGGTGAAATACAACAACTTCTCTTATGGGAGCAGCATCGAAATCGTATTTATTTCAGATGCTCCTACATTATCATCGAGGTAAGCGAGTAAGTTTGTATGGAGCAGCTCGAGAAATCTCGATGTTGCTCCCATTGACAAAACTTGTTGTATACGATGAGCTGATCACGTGGTTTTAAGGATTTTTCCTTTCTCTTGTACACCCTGTATAAACATATGATGTGTGCAGCCGCAGTTGCAGCTCGGAGCGCAGCCCGCCGCCGCCGCTGCCGCCCAAGCCCGCCGCCGCCGCCGCCGCTCCGCCGCGCCCGCCGCTCAGTGAACACCTGCACTATGACGGTACGTACTAATTGCTAGTGTCCGACCGAAGTTTCGGCTTCCATCTCGCCCGGTACCCCGATTCCGTGTCTTACAAAAGCAATACGATTGCGAACATTTACCAATTCTGGCTTTAAAATAGAAATAGAAAATGGTTTATTTGACACAAATACAGAACAATAAAAATACAACAAGAAAGCAATTACAATAAGGTTTGTGTCAAAGAGGCCCCCGCTCAGCATTTCAATAAAATCGCAAATTGACAGCAAAAACAAAAAGCAATCTCCTGTCAGTGCTGCCTATACATTTTGACACTAACCATCAATCGAGCAATGACTGCGTGATTATTCCTGATTGCTAATTTTTAGGAAATAAGGATACGGTTTTGGCCTAAAAATCATGTTTCGGCCAAAAAACAGCCGAATCTTACAACATCGTACTTTAACTTACGTCGGGTGCGGTAGATAGCGCATTAAATTAGTATTAAATGCGCTATCTGTCCACCGCCGCATAGTGAACACCTACATTATAACGGTACATACTAACGCACACCTTCTAACGGCACAGAAATTGAGCGCTGGCTGAAAGTTGCGCAGAACATTACGATTACGTAATTGGATAGTCACGCACCGCCGACCGGGATTTGTTGTTTGCTCCGAGCTCGCACACGCGTCTCTGATACGATGATCGTCTTATAAGATGCGCAAAGCGATCCCCACTCTCTGCCCCAGCGCTCAACGCGCGCGTATTGTACTTACCAACACAAACTATTGGACACGCATTTTTTAACACAAGTCAATTCAGAATTTACAAAATATTTGTTTGTTAATTGGTTATGCGTATAGACGTCTCTAAAGAAATTTATTATCTGGTACGTTCTTATACACCGTGCTTTTTTAACCGTCTTAAAGCTGAAGGCCACTTAAAGTATCCAAAACCTACTTGTAATTCGTAAAATAAAACTTGGTAATTCTTAAGATTTCAGTTTAAGAAAGAAGTCTAAGAAATTAAAATAATTATTGGCAGAATTTAGTTCGGAACATCCTGTACACGGATATGAAAGTCCACGTGGACGGTGCTGCACGCGTGGAGGCGGCAAGGTCAAGGACTATGCATTGTTGAAACCGTAAACATTATAAACAGGATGATACATTATACTATCTTGAATTATTTGTTATTTTTTATTTAAAAAAATAAGCACGTTGTAGATTTTTATGGTTTTAGAGCCACATCAAATACAACAACTTTTGGTTCGATTTCCCAAATGCGAGAAAACGTAAAGAAGACAGTTTCTATACGAAAAGACGATTTTAATTTTTAAAGTTATCTGGCTGATAAAAATCGGCTGCTACTCTTATGGTTGCGTTTCCAAAACTAACGAACATTCACCATAATAATATATTATTCTCCAGGCCGGAAACAATCGGACCGGCGTCGCTCCCGCCCCACCCTCGGCCAAGCGGAGTCCACCAGTTCACTCAGCTTGGACTCGTTCGGTTCGACCGACCGGGAACTGTTCGAGCAGACGGTTAAAGCCGGACTGACGGCGCGCAGGACCGGACCGGCTGGGATACTGCCGGTCCGGGACGGGTCGCTGAGCTCGCTGAGTAATGAGTCCTTTGGATCTACTGATAAAGAGGTCAGTAACAATATCCATTTAAATTGCAATAAAACCCTATTTCCCATGGTCACGGTATCATGCGTGTATGGCTCAACCAATTTTGATAGTTCTTTTTTTGGTTGTATATTGTCAGTAATTTAATAAAAATAGCTTTTTGCAACATAAAACTTACAAAGTTATATAAGGTCCGATTTTATTAGTGTTCATCCTGTTAACCTGTGACTATATAGGTGAAAAGCAATCGTAAAAACCAACTTTCAAATGTCTATCACGAAAACTTAAAAAGTTAAAAATAAATTACAAAATAACAACCTCGACTTCATATTGCATAAACTCGTCCTATCTTCAACTCTTTCTCGCTCTGTAAAAGGGGATGGAATAAGACGGATAATCAGATAGTTAAACGTAGCAAAGATATGACGAGTTTATGCAATATGAAGTCGATGTTGTTGATTTTTAACTTTTTTAGTTTTTATGGTACACATTTGAAAATTGGTTTTTACGATTGCTTTTCACCTATATAGTCACAGGTTAACAGGATGAACACTAATAAAATCGGACCTTATATTGCAATAAAACCCTATTTCCCATGGTCACGGTATCACGCTTGTATAGCTCAACCAATTTTGATACATCTTTTTTGGTTGTATATTGTCAGTAATTTAATAAAAATAGCTTTTGCAACATAAAACTTACAAAGTTATATACTCTATCATTATAGGTCATAGATTGATACTTTAGAATCAAATAAATTGCTGCTATTTTCTCTGGGTGGTTGATGAAAAAGGTAGAATCTGTTCATGGAATAATAAAACAAAAATATTTATTACATTATAAAAATAACATAAGTTTCATTAATTACAAAAAGTTATTCTGTTACATCCTTTTGTTGATAGTACGAAATTAAATTAATTTGAACTTTTGGTAAAGTAATTTTAATTAATTATAATGTATTTCTTTGTAAATTTTTGTTTTTAGCAATTTCATGCAAAGTTTAATTGAAGATAAATAACACTTGAAAAAGATCATCGACCTCAGGTGGGACTCGAACCCACGTCCCATCGCACTCGCCTGGTATGCGATGGGACGTGGGTTCGAGTCCCACCTGAGGTCGATGATTTTTTTCAAGTGTTATTTATCTTCAATGTATTTCTTATTCATCCGAGTCTGAACCCTCCTAAAATCTAGCTCATACTTTACGTTGTATATTTTATAAGAAATCTTAAATAATGATTTCACAAGAACTTTTCTAAATTGGCTTGGGTTCGAGTGTTGTATTACCGTCGTTGTTTCTGATTACTATAACACGCGTGCTTTAGCTACTTACCTTAGGATCAGAGCAATGTATGTGATGTTATCCAATATTTATTTATGAACAAGCGAAGTAAACATGTAGTTTGCATTGTCCCAGGTGTTCGAGCGCTGCGTGCGCGCAGGCATGTCGCGCCCGCGCAGCGCCGAGCGCCGCGCGCGACACCGCGATCTCGATCGCGACAGGTACGTAGTGTACTAGATATAGCTGCGCTGCGTAGCTTGCCCATTAAGGCCCGATTGCATTATTAAAATCAAACAAATTTTGGAACACACACATTTGGAACTGCTCCAAAAAAAAGTTGTGCCATTCCCAATAGTTTCAAGTTAAAATAATTTGTAAATTCAAACGTTGATAATAACAACTTGAATTATGTTAAAGCTGTCGATACAAATGTGAATATAAAAAGACACCAATTTTGCGTTAGCTTTTTTAAACTCTACTAACTATTTTCATGTTTGAATTAGTGGTGCATCCGATATTTCGATACCGATATATCGGCGTTGCTTTGGGTTTGCCGTTATATCGATATAGGCGATATTTTTATGAGTGTATCGGCAAAAAGGCATCGATATGCCTTTTTGCCGATAGGGATAGGGATGCCTCCATAGGCATCCCTAGTTTGAATGCCTTGCGCCTAAAACAAACTGTACACACCTACCAGTGTAAATAAAACATTATGTTGTCGTCTCGATTGACAAGTCACTCCTTTGTTTCCAGGCGAGCCTCAGCCGACCGGGCTCTCCTCCGCGACGTTATCGAGCGCGGCGCGGCCGCCGGCCCCGCGCGACACTCGCAACAACAACAACATCAGCAGCAACATCAACAACAACAACAATCGCGCGCGACAAAAAACGCGCCCCCGCCCCCTGCGCCCCGCGCGCGCGCAGGCCCCGGCGCCCCCGCGCGCGGCAGCACTGGCTCTGACGACCCCCGCCACACGCAACGTACAAGTCAGACTCTATCTACTCTAGGGTGTGACGACCCTGCTGAAGATACAGGCCGAATACTACCTATCCTGGGATGTGACAACCCTGGTGAAGATACAGTTCAGATACTACCTATTCTAGAGCATAACAACCCTGCCACATCTGATCACACGGACACATTAGCTGCAGATACACAGGCTTCTGCAGACACAGACGAAAGTACCACAGTGGAAATAGAAGTGAAACACATTCTAGATGATGCTAAAGCAGATGGTGATGATGAAGCGAAATCAGAAGTCAAACACATTCTAGTTGATCCTGATGGTACTTTTGAAGCTGAAATAGAAGCCAATGTAGACATGGATATAGATCTGGATGATAGTTCTCACTATAGGCATGGCATAGCGGTATCAGAAGATAAACTCTTAGGCCATGATGTAGGTTTAGAACTTGACAGGGCTTTATGCAATGATGTCAATTGTCTTGACTTAGAAAACGACTTTGGTTACCAGGATCTTATGATAGATCAATCCAGTAGAAGTATGTCACAAAGTACTGATGTAAGAAACGCGGAAGAAACTTTCAAAATACACTCCCACGCCTATCATAGTATCCTACAAATAACTGAAGATGAAAATGCAACACAATCATCCAAACCACAAAATCGCGTTGAACCTTTCAATTACAACGTTAGGAACTCCAGCAACGATAACTTAACAATAAACATCACTGATACCAGCCCGACATCGAAAACGAACCAACTGGAAGATGCGGCAGATTTGCTCAAAATGTTAGAAGAAACTGGTCCTTCAAAGAGTTCGCTCGCTCCATCGATAGACCCTCTCTCGGCTTCCCGTGGATCCAACGAGTGTTTAGCTCCGAGATCCGCTAACACGACCTTAGAATCCCTTCCAGGAGATGACCTGGATAGATCTAATGAGTCCTATGCTGATGTCACCGATGGATCATGGAGTGAGCCTGGATCACCCAAACCTATTGACACAGGAACGCTAACGAGGAAAAAGAAACACGAGCTGGAATGGGTCGATATAGGATCGGGAAGCAAACTACCTAAACCTGAAGAAAAAAGTGTTGCGGACACCTGGAACGACGATACCTGCCCCGATGATGTCACTTTCCCGACTATCAGTGGTTCAGTACATCTCATATCGTCAATACGAAGCGAAGTCGTCGATATAAACACTACTCTGCCAGACCTTTTAGAAAAAAGTGAAATAGTTAATATCTCACTTTCGCGACCAGACCTGACGGACAAGTTGGGCGAAGGACATTGCGGAATCGAAGATTCAACGAGGATGACCCTCGATGACGTTGCTGAACCAAGTTTTGCATCGTTAGTCGACGACGGTGAACACAGGTTCGACTCCATCATATCTTCGGCTATAGAGAAAGAAGCAGCTAGACTGGCCGCCCAATTGAAGAGTTCGCAATACGGAATGGAGAACAGTGTCACGTCGCTTACATCTCTCGATCTTGACAATATCAGGCCACCATCCAACTTGGGCAGTCTTTTATCTTTAAGCGCCTCAGGGCAGTGGGAGGAGTCCGCGGCTCAGAATACAAAGAAATCCCAAAAGAGTCGCAAGAAGTCTCTCCCAGTCGCAATGATGGTCAAACGCGCACTTAGCAACTCTATGCATCAAGGCAGCTCCGAACATTTAGATAGCAATCCTATTAGTTTCTTAGACAATGTCAAACCTCCTTCGGAGATGGAAAACATCGACATGGAAGGTAGCATGGTGTCGGTATCGAGTATCGTATCGGAAGTTGCAGAGATGAGGGAAAAAACGCCTGTTGTGTTTGACTTGAAGCAGCCAATCCAAGATTTCCCGCTTTGCAGCGCTTTTGCCGTCTTCCAAGACTTAGATAAAGTTAACCCTCCGTCTCTGTTTGACGAAATGGCCGAGTCCACGATAGAGCTCGAGCCAACTACCGCTCATCAAGTTTATGATGACTGTGTGTCAAATACTCTGAATGTAGTCACAGATATTCCTTCGGGGTCCGAAAACTGCACTCCTTTACCTTCGGACATTAGCAGTGTTGAGTCCACGCCGAAAAGAAAGAGAGACCCTCATTACTTGACACCGAAAGAAAAGAGATACCACTCTAAAGATAGATATCAAACTTACACAATCACAGATACTGTGACGGAAAGTGAAATAGTTTTAGAAGTCGATGACGACTTCGTCACTTGGACGAAGTCGGAGAGTGACAGGTCCGAAGAGTACGTCACTGCGTGTTCTGATTCTAAATCCAAGAGAAAAATCAGCGCCAAACAGAGAAGATTAGAGGACAGAGCTAGGTACCAAACCCAAACTATTAACGTCCAGAACATATTCGCGGAAACGTCCCAAACTAAAATTCCTGACCCACATATTGAGAGTCTAAAGCAGAGACTAGCAGCCAAAAGGACTATGAAACAGAAGCGAATAGAAGATGCCGAAAGATTCAGAACTAGAACTATTAGTGAAGATATTCCACCTTCCCCAACATTTGTCACAAAAGACGCTAATTTTGAAAATGTTGAAACCACTACTGGCTACGATAGCCTGTCTTCCAACGAGTTGAATCATCAGCAGATATTGGACGAAAGGCAACGGGATGATGATGTTTTTTCCAGAGACGCTGATAGTGGGCACAATGAGGATGATTTCGAACTGAATTCTACTCAAATGCAAACGTATACAAAGAGCTTTAGAAACTATTTGCCGGTGATTGAAAGCCCGGCAGCAGTAGATATGTGTGTAGTGAACAACTTGAAGAATATAGAAATGACTGCGTCGTACCGGCGAACGATGCAAGCTCAAGCTGAGAAGAATCAGCACCCGAGCAGCAGCGACTTTGCCAGCTACGAAGGCGACAGCAACTCTGAAGATAGGGCGCAGTCGGAGTCTGACCAGGAATCGCCCATGTCTCGTCCTAAACCAAAGATTATAAAACCCAACTCGAGGAGAGACGAGAGTTTAGACAGCAACGAATCGCTAGATAAAGACGATTCTCCTAAAGCTATAAGGGGTCGGAAGAAAGCGATTTACGTATCCCCGTACCGACGAAACACTCCTGCTGCCAAGAAACCTGCTACACCAGCTCCTTCCAAACCCGCTCCAAAGACTATCCAAGCCCCGAAGACGGCGACCAACGCCAAAGCTCACACTAGTGCCAAAATGCCGAACAAAACCCCCACTGCCTCCAAAACGCCGAGTGCTAACACTTCCCCGAAAAAATCTATACCGAACAGATCGCCGGTCAAAACAGTTCAACAGAAGCCCGTGTCAATTCCGTTAGCGACACCGAGCAAGCCGTTGCCACTAGAACGGCAAGGAACTTTTACAAAGGAGGACAGCACGGTTCCACCAAAAAACTTGCCCGTTCCGGATAAAAAGAGCGCCGTACCGCAATACGGGAAAGCTACGTCTCCGACCAAACCGACTGCCTCCAACACCTCTCCGTCACGACTACCTCAGCTGAATCGATACTCGCGACCGCCAGCAACGAAAGCTAATAGCAAGCCAGCTCCCAAAGCCGGTAAAAGGCCTGCGGAAACTGCGATGAAGAATTCTCCATCGAATCACAGTCTGCAAAGCAATGACAGCGGAAAAACAGTCACTTTAGCGTCGAGAGGTTCGCGGCAAGGTAGCACGTCGAGCGTCAACTCGGTTCAGTCGTCAAAAACGAACACTAAAGACGTGGAGAGTAAGATAGCGAGCCTGTGGAAGAGAGTAGAACAGACTAAGAAGCAGCCGTCGAAACCCGATAAGCGAGTTTGGATCGAAAGCGATAAAACTGAGACACCCAAGCTGATCCGAAGCTCCACTTTCGAGGGGCAGCCGAAACAGAGTCAGGTGTCGAGCGCTCAGAAGCAGAAGTCTGCGATTGGTATCCGGACGTCCCAAATCCCCAGTTTGCGACCCAAATCTACCCCTGGAAGGGTAAGCGCCCCTAGCACGAGCAACGCAAAGAAACCAGCTAACACAAGGGTGTTCGCCAGAAAACAAGTCAACGGTCAGGTCAATCCATAAATTGGATTTCTGACGTTGATTGACAACAGCAATAGTGAATTTTGTGATGAAATATTCTGATGGACTTCGCTATGAAGTGATCTATCGAATTTATCTTTCATGATGATGTATCCGATTGAATACGATGATTTACATAAATATGTCTTCGTAAGTATGTACTGCATTAAAATTATGTAATAAGTGTTGTTAAATGTCAAACGGATGATTAGGTAATCAACAGTTGATTCGACATGATTATTGTTCTGTAATTTCCATGAAAACTTTAGAAATGTTTAATATTTGTTTTGAAGAGAATTGTACTTTCGTCGAAGTTTATTTTGAGTGAAACCATGTTAGTGATTCTTTATGATTTTATTTTATAGTTTTATTGTATATTGGTTGCATTTATTCATATAGGGACTAAAATTTATAAATTGTACCTATATATCATAACGTAATATTTTCCTATTGACTGCAATTTTAGTTTTGGTAAGAATATTATAAAGACATCACCACATTTTATGAAGCTGGCATAATATTATTTTTATACATCTACTGTAATTTGTTAAGATTCCTGATGTATTTTATTTTACTTTAATCGAATTGCGGACAGCGTCGCTGCTGTCTTCAGATAAGAAATAGCCATCCAATGCTTCGTGCAAAATTTTACCGAGGTTGATAAATTGTACACTAAAATTAAGGTGCCTAAAATAAAATTTGCATCGCAGAGATTATGTCTAAGCCGTAATATTGTAATCTCGTCTGAAATTTGGTATGAAATAAATGTGTTTATAAAGTTTGGTACGGTTAATACAAGTTAGGTTAGGTTGGGTTAGTCGTTTGACTTACAAATTTCTTTCGGTAAAATCATATCACGGCTCTGACAAAATGTCTGTGACGTAAATAGCATGGATTCTTTATCACCATGTATTTAGTAGTAAACAGTATTTTTGAAGACTGTTTCGACAGGCGCGTTTTAAAATACAATCCACAGGAAACGTAAAGCCACATTTGGCTTTTAACACCAATGAATATGCGTTCGAGCAATAAAAGCTTCTACAATGTCGATCGACAGAACATTAGTACAATAAGGTCAATAATTCACCAACAATTTAAATATTATCAAACCATGTTGCGAACGAGCAGTCTCATGTACTGTCTTGAATTTCAGACGAGAAAATTGTATTCTTCTCACTGAAATAACACAAAGCAGTATAATATGACTCGTACATTTCATTGTAAATATTCAAAATACTAGTATAAGGTTACCAGTAATACAATTTGTATATTTTTCATAATTATATTATAGTAAAGGAAATATCACATCGCTTCTGAGTAAAACTGCAGGCATACGTGTGTGTATGTCTAAATTTTTTACGTCTAGTCAAGTCTATGGATAAGCGGGGAATTCATAGGAAACTTTCGGAGAGTAATTTTTACAAAAAGGATCGTATCGGTTATACCAGTTCGTTTATGTAATCAGTAGTTTAGCTGGCTTCTTCTAGCTAGTACTTCCAAACATTCTTAAGGTTTCCTATTTAAGTGTTTAAGTGGGAAATCTTACGATCCCTCAACCTTCCACTCACCAATAGGCTTTATGTAAAAGTATACGGTCTGAAATAAATTTCATTCATTCATTCATTGAGGATCTAAAACACTTTCCATTGTCGAACGAGAGACATGTATCGCAACTGTTCGGCGTGTAGGAACGCGACCTAAGCAATTTTATTGTAACCTGTTTATAATTAAGTAATGTATTATCTTGCATCGAATATTCCGCAATTAGAACATTTTTTTTGTAACAGATTTATTATAGATTAGAGCATTCAATGTAGTCTGTTCTGTCAAATGAAATACATCACACAGGAAGATTATGAAAAGTATTTTAAAGTAGTGAACTTTGTATTAATAGGGACCCTCCGAAGAATTGCGTGACGATAATCATTTTCAATAATAAAGTATATATATGAATATCTTGGGTTTAAGATCTTACTGTGGTGTGTTGTTTCACTTGACCTTACTTCTGATGTAGCTAAATCGCCATTAATTTCATGATAAAAGCCAGTTTTAGGTAAATAAATATAATTAGTTTTAAGCTCCGTAATTTGATGGTAATAAATGATACTTACCTCAATTTTGTAGTGTTATTTATATTCCTCTGCCTAACAATATTTTGCTCAACTTAAAGCTGGGTCCGCAGCGCCGTGTTCTCATGTTTGCAAACACGATTACATTGCTTGCTAACCAAATAGAGGCGCGGCCTAAAGCCCGGTTCCTATATCCGAGAAACGGTTGGTTTTGCTAACGGATGGAATTTTATAGGAACGACTATAACGGCTCGTTACTTTTGACACCAATACGATCAGTTGCTGATGTACACTTACGCATAGTACAATATAGGAACCCAGTGTAAGAGTTTTTTAGTAAAAACAAGTTTAACATTTTGCCGTCACGAATGGATAACATCCCCCGCTTTCGCCTCCGGAGAAGGGAAATGACATATGTTGACGCATCGTTTGAAGTTTGTTTGTGACAATTCAAATCTTTTTTTATAAATGAAACAATAGGCGCGGAGGTAGGATTCGTTGAAGGTTAGTCGAACGGAAAGCATGGTCGATCTGTTTTTATTTATCATTTATAGAGCATTAGTGTGCAAGTTTGGTGTAGTTTGTGTTCTTAAGTTTGGTGAAGTGATAGAGATGCAGAACCATTGAAATACGATTGTATTCAACACGCATCGAGTGTCAAGTGACTTGTCTCGTAGACATCTTGCTTTGAACACGATGGCGTTTGAAACCTGCTTCTACGTGAAGAGTAGCCTTCAAGGAATCCAGAAAAGGCAATAAAATACTGAACACCCGTGTTTTATTGTAAACACTAATAAAAATATTACTCGACATTGGCAGAAATAAACCTCACACACAGAGAATTGGTTGCCATAGAAAAAAAAAAAACAATAGGCGCAGCGGACTTGCTGTTTTGCTAACATGCTTAGATACCTGTTTTGTAAGAAAATTGGCGCTGCGGACCCGCCCTAATAAACTTGTTTTCTCCCAACTTTTTGCAACTAGATAGTTTTGTATTTTTATACACAGCAAAGACAACAAGGTGTAAATTTTTTTAATTTTGAAATATGTCTAGAGTCGAAATATGTTTATTTCGAACATTTTACATTAAATTTCATTCGTATAAAGGGTGTACAAAAGTATAAGGCACGCTTTAAAACCACGTGATCAGCTTCAACTTTTCTTAAGGGCCAACATCGAAATCGTGTTTTTTAAACAGATGCTCTATACATTATTATCGAAGTATGCGAGTAAGTTTGTATGGATCGTCTAAAAAAATATTCGATTTCGATGAATTGCTCTAATAGAATTAGCAAATATGTTTATCAAATAAAAAGTACTCTAACTAAATTTAATTTTTATGGGACCAAATGGCAACTATTCTGCATCGAACAAAAAAAAAGAATCACGTAAATCGGATCAGAAATCTAGGCGTAATCGGTGTACATGACTCCTCCGTTTTTTTTCGTCGGTGAAAAATGTGATGTTTATGACCTGATTACTTGTTTTTAAGGAGTGTCCTATTCTTTGTACACCCTGTATAGGTGGTTGTGCGATCATTGCTTGTCATAAATTCAGTAAAAGGGTTCCTGTTCCGGAATCCGAACACTTATTTTACACGTTCTTAAATATAGCCTTGTCTACCACCGCTTCCAGGCCCCTCTTTCCCACTGGGCACTATGGGCACGTGCCCAGGGCCCCGCGATCGATGGGGCCTTCAGCTATATCGCGCCAACTGATATTTAAAAACAACCATTTAAAAATACCGAAACAAAAACGGTTTTTGTTTGGGTTGCATAATGTTTGCTCTACCAAGAACGGCGCGATGCTAATAAAAAAATTTAGGCTCCTAATAATTTCGTTTGCAATATGTTCTTGCTTCTCATGTTAAACTTACTTGCCACTTTTTCTCACAACTTGATATAAATTATGCATCATTCCTATCCGTTAGACTTTTTATTTTATTCAGATTATGGCAAAGGTGTAGGCCTAAATGTATGAAAGTGCAATTGTATTGAGAAGCTTTAATACATTCTGCGTACACCTCAAATAGAACATTTTGCGTGCCGCTGGCCGTCGCATTCGCTCATGCTATCGCCGTTGCCTTGCCGTGGCCTCTTGTTCAAAGTGTCTAATATCTCAATAATATTTTGTTTTTTTGCTTTTGCTTCGCTTCGCTTTGCAGTTTTTTCCGGTTATATGTAAATCATACTCCACTACAGCGAATAGCTATCATTACAAGATTAAAGCTCAAAAATTTTCGCACTCGCTTTGCTTCATGTGAGAAAATCTCATGGGCTCCATTTTTCTAATGTGCCCAGAGCCTCCAAGAAGTTAAAGACGGCCCTGACCGCTTTGGGACTACAATATCAGTGGTGATGAGAAAAAACAAAGCCAGTCATCATCAAAGGAAAATAAACCTTACTTACTAAAGAACAAAGTACATTTCCAGAATAAAGTACTTTGTTATTTTGTCTCTACAGTTCATGAGAATAAATAATGAAGTGAAATTGGGAGCGAAATAAAAACACCAAATTACATTCACATAGTATAATATATCGTAATGTTTAAAGATCATGTAACGCAATCGGATTCGAGTGGCATTCTACTTAAAACGGAACGTAACATCATGCATACATATTATTTAATTCGCATTATCTTAATGTAAAACCTACTTCCCTTACAAATATCTGCTTTAATAAGTAACATACAAAATATAGATATAATGTGTAAACTGTAAAGTTATATTGAATTATTAACAAAAACTATGTATAATTATTAATTACCGTTATCCATGGAGGCATGCGGAGGTAGTTTGGTATTATTACATAAGTGTCTATAACTGAACCTATAATGATTTAAAAAACTATTCAAAGTATTCATAGTAAGCGATATTAAGCAAGCAGTCTCCCAAGAGACATAACGTATCCTGGACAAACTGCTTTATAACTAAATGTAGACATAATGGTATCTATTTGTGTAATATATCAAAGAGAAAACTTACTTTTAAAAACAAATCTCAGAAATAATCAGTAGGAAACGTTTAACAGCAATTTCTATTTACAATTAAAAGCATGGCGCACGAAAATACGATTTCTTAAAAAGTATACAATTATTCATTTTAAACATTGAAGCGATTAAGCTGGTTAATTATCCTTCCCATCGGTACATCTGCCTTATTGCCACGCTTAAACATACACGTGGTGCCTTTGGTCATAATTTTTGGCAGTTCTCTAAAAACATATCTTATTATTTTGAAAAGAAGTTGAAAACTTGTCTCTACGACTTTCATCAAGCTTTTTACTGACAAAAGGAGGTCATAACTCTATCAACTCCTCAACGCAAATAAAGATGTTATAATAGTACTCATCTCAAAGGTACTGAGCCTCACCTTAGGCCGATCCCCGTTATTTTCTAGATCACAGTAAAACGTGTTACGTAGTTCAAATCCTTTATGTTTCGAGCCAATTGTATTTGACGATTTTTAACAATTTCAAATATTATTAACACAAAACATGTTACATATTTTGATGGCAAGGATAATTTCAAGAAACTTATCTATTTACATGTAAACAATTTAGCAATAATATGGTTTTTTTTCCGTCGTTCATTTAAAAAATACGTTTCATTAATTTATTATGCATTTTAAAGCGCTAAAATATTGTTTGAATGAAAAGAAATTTAGATTTCTATACGTAACATCGACCGGGTTTATGTTTTTTTTTATTTTTTTGGATTTTTTATTTATATTTTAGACATCGATATGATGTGATTAGAACATACATGCCACTCACGAGTGCTTTATAGACACAAATAATTTCTATTTCTAAAAAAAATACCATAAAATGTGGCACTAAATTTGATTTTATAAGTAAAATCATTGTAAACTGCACATTAGTTTACGCCATAAAGATGGCTACATAAAACATTCACTTATGGATTTGATATCACCTACTTTTACATGAATAGTTAAGACTTCAAAGATACAACTAAAGATATAAAAACCCGGTCAAAAATCTTACATTTTAAAGACAGTTTTAAATGGAAACTATGTTACACTTTGCGGGTATTGGGGTAGTATTATGCAACCATCTGCTATGTCGGATGATGTGAATCACTTACTACTCGAGTTATAACGCTTCCGTTAAAATAGAACCACAATACCCTGTGCTCGATTCTAGCCTAACACCTAAAAGCTAGGGACAAATACGGTCGCAAAGGGGACAGCGATAATATTCTGATCTGTGTACTCCTAGCCTTATAAACTGTTGAGGTAGATGGAGGCGGCGCTGACTGCGCAGGCGCACCTTCTATTTTATTGCATATAATAATAAACTTTAAAAATATATTCTATTACGAACTATGTACTGGTTATGTATTGTATCAAATATACGCATAATATGTATAACATTAACATTTGTATTAAACTAAAAAAATATCGTATCAATCGTTCCCTTTGCGACGAAATTTACATCGAAATGGTATAATTTGAATTTATGATTATAGAAGCTTGAATAAGTACTATTTATTGATAAATGAAAGCCTCTGCAGAGGTTTACAACATAGTGTATGATTTAATTATGCTATTTAATTACTGTCACAAGCTTAATGTGCCGACAGCGATCGAATTAGTGTGCAGTAGCGACGCGGGGGGGGAGGGGTTCGTCGAGAAGCCGGCGCCAGACGACGGACCAGTGACTACTGCACAGTAACTAGGGGCCACCTATAGCGTGGGGGGGCCGCCCGGGGGCGACGAATATAATTTTAACGTTAATTTCAAAGCATGGAGTCAGCAGACTCGTCATGCGTCTTCCAATAGTGGTCTGGAGGCCTACCATAAAGTGGTTCATTCATTCGGACGTGTTAACCTGTCAAATTAGAATAACCATTCACTTGTATCAAACTGTTTAACAATTTATGAAATGACAATTATTGAAAATGGTCGTGTTTTACACGGCTAGTTTCGAGTTGGTGATATTTTCTCAAAGGATTGATTCAAGTGACCGGTTATTTTAATATGATAGATTGATACGTCCGAACGAACGATACGATTTCGTAGTAGGCCCGTCTCCGAGTGACATTCTGCATCTGCATCTGCCTACGTGTACCTTTGTACGGATCGAGGCGCCGTTTTTGCACTTTCGTTACATTTAATCGATATCGTGTCAAAGCCTATGATTTTTCGATAGCTACACCGTGGTCTATTACAATAATTGCTTTTGCGCATCTGACTTTATTCCGCATTATATCCCTGACTTATAAGTCGAATTCAAGTTCAAAGAACTTATAATACCTAACAGTCTTTGGATACTTTTATCACTAAGACCCTCGCCTCAACTTTGTAAATATCTCTCTCCAAAATATATTTCGGAGTTTTATATTTCATATATCTTTTCTTTTTAAATATACATCAACATTTTTAAAGACGTATTTTTTTTTCAATTTTTCTTCGTCGAAGTAAATTGTGTCGTATGGTGACTCGCACCTGGGTAGATTTAGAACGCATATGGACACGCCGGAATTATTCGTTTTCTTAACTGTGCAACTACTTTCATAATACGTATCGTTACTGTACTTCCATATGCGTGAAATGAGTTGTCGTGTCCTTATTCTGCGACGCGGCGCGGCCGGCGAGAGCTTTGTAGCGGGAGCACTTCGTCATCTACGGAAATCACTTGCGCTTGGCAAGAATAGACTATCGGTAGATACTAAAAAGAGCGAGTAATGCAGTTGGCGGTCATTGGTTTTATTTCGAGGTAGGCAGTAATATTTTTCATTGATGGAAATCAGTGGTTTTCATCAATAACACACATTTGTAAGTACCTATTGCTTACCTCATTTAATTTATCAGGTAGGCACTGCCTAATTGCCTATATGCACCGCAAACCCCTGGTATTAGCATCAAACTGCATTCACAGTGGTCATAGACCTTTATTAGTTAAGATAAGAAGGAAATCTTAACTTTTCGCTCATTGCTTTATTGATCCACCGAAGATTTGCAAGTGACGACACAAGCCCTGCCCGCGGCTCCACGCGGCCGAGGTACAACGCTGGGAGTGTACCGCCGCGGTATGACGCACACCAGAATCGGTACGACTTCAATCGTTTATATATTCCGAATTCCGTAGATTTATACTTGATAAATAACAATACCTTTGTACTCACTCTTTACGCTCACTAATCTTAACTCTAGATGTACATAAAAATATCACAGCACTATCGATTCTCTTAGGCTAAAACCGGGCGCTTGGCGCCGCAGTTTTCAATATAATAACAACAAAAGGAATCGAGAGGAAATGCAATAGTGCACTGCCGTTGGACGCAACATGCGCTAATTTATTATGCAAAAATATGTCCCAAAATTCATTTAAAATTATTCATTAAAATAACTCTAAAAGAGTTTTATTTATCACTGCCCTAACTTGATAATTTGGGCTAAAATATTAAAACAATTAAAAATAATAAAATCCATTTAAAAGTCAAATAGTTTTCAGTGTTGCTTATAAACTCTATGTTATGTTGGAAAACTCGCACCTCTCAACATTTTCTTGGCAGTACGACAAAGCTCTTAAATTTATTTAATTCCAAAGACAAAGGCGACGTCCAACGGCAGAGCGTCGTAAGCAAAATCGAAATGCAAATTACCGAGTGCCGCAAAATACTATTATTTACAAAGCTGTTGTTCGCCGAAACCTAACTAACTTTGGGTAAGATTCTCTTCAACAATCGAAATCGGAAACTAAAACAAGAAAACTCAGTGAAGCCAGAAATTATTTCATACCGTTTACAATTGAGTTGTGACTATTGAGATCACAAGCATTGTAAACTTAAGTATACCGTCTGCAATGTCAAACGTTTCATGGCACATGGACATTGAGACGATCGGGGCCCTTGCGGCGAGATACGCGTTAATTCATTTCACGTCAATCGCTGTATTGGATTTTTGTAGCGAACGTGACGTTCGCCCTTTGCCCTTTTAAAGAAAAATATGATGCTTTATATTATACATTATCACCTCAGTTACAATGAATCAGAAAACCACATTTGGTGGCATAAGGCTGCCTGTCCACCGAAGCGGAGCGAGGGTGCGGAGCGGAGAACCGGGGGATGGCGGAGCGGAGTTGCGTACCGTGTCTGTCCACCAAAGCGAGCGAGGCAGCGGAGCGGAGGGAGCGGAGTTCCTGGCTGTATTTATTAGTATGCGGAGCCCCCGCTCCGCTACCCCGCTCAGTTTCCCCGCACCGCTTACCGGTTTTGTATGATTTTTTAAACTAGTTCGCAACTCCCTGTCCACTGAAGAGGAGCGGAGATTTTGTGCAATCCTATTGGTTAATATTTCTCCGTTTCTTCGCTACGCGGACTCGCTGCGCTCCGGTGGGCAGCCTTAGACAGAAATCTCTATGATTTGAAAAACTAGATAATAGACTTTTTTGATGTCAGAATAGAAATTCAACGCATCTCGCCTTAGGATACTTTAAAACTAATACAAAGACATAATCCAAGTACAAGCAAAAAAAAACTACAATAAAAAAAACTTAAAAACTAAAGTGAGGTAGCATTATTATGAATATTATAATTACTCATCTAATGTTTGGTGGGATACATGTTTATATATGTATAACAGTTACACTACAAAATAGCTCCTATGGATTACTGAGGTATATAGTCGTTACTGCGTGAGGTAGACTTGTGGCCGGCGGGCGATCTCAGCCGTTGGCATCGCCCCGCCGTTATACAAATACTATTATAACTATTTATCTCTAAGTTTCAATGTTAACAGTGTATAGTAACGGACCATGTAGGTTGTTAATAGATATTATGAAGTTTAAAATGTTAGGATTTTTAGCGTCCGTTTTAAAAACGGGATAGCATATTCCTCTATTTATCTATGGATCAGACAGAATGTAACTTCGAAAGTGAAGTCGGATGTTTAAGTCAAGATTAAAATAGTGTTAAGATGTATGTATTTGAAATCTTGGCAACCATTTTCACGTTTAAAAAGAAAGTTGACTGCTATTTTTTCATTTGATGGAAATTACAACTTTATAATTCGAATTATGAAATTAAGTTTTGTGTATTTCAAAAATCACAAGTGGCAAATTACTTAGGATTTTTATAAATAAAATGCAAAGTAAAATGTCAGATAGTCAATGGCAGATTTTGTTTACATTTTCGGTATCAAATTAAAAATCCGACATCAAACTCTCTAGTTTCCAGAAGAGGAATATTCAACGTCAAAAATTCTTGATTTCCCAACATCAATATGACAAACACAATCCATCCACTACATGGTTCGCATAGCATATTTAAAATATATCAGCGTTCATCACCTCCGCTAGATCCGCATACGCCAAGTCAGCTAGTTTGGCGAACACGGGCGGCTCCCACTTGTCGGGCTGCAGGGAATGCGGGAGGGGATGCAGATGCGGGAGCGGGTATGCGGGCTGCGGGTACACGTGCGGGGGGGGCTGCGGGGGGGCGGGCAGGCTGGTGTTGATGGTGAGTAACGGCGGGATGTGCGGTAGACAGTGGTCGTCTAAATTCACGAGCTCTGGCCCGTATTCACAAGGCGCCGGCGCGGCTAGAGGCATCTCGTAATCGTTCTCGCTCGCCAATGCTGGAGGGGAAACTGTAAATAAATATTTATTGACTTACTTATTGCAATATTGCGCATAATTAAAACAATTGAACAGCCGGTCGATTCTCTAAGAAAAACGCAACTGACTCGCTCTAAAACTCGACTTAGCCGTACAAACGAACATAGCCTCTATCTTGTTAGTAAGAAGGTTCATATTATTTATCGTTGATGAGCGAGTGCAGCGACTAAGTGAGCGCGGTTTTGTTTACAGAATCGACAGGCTGTACAAACCCTGTAAAGGTGTAGCAATTACAATTACAAATATTTTATAACAGTACCATTAACCCTTAAATGCATAGTGTATCATTTTTGATACTTACTTATTATTGAGTAATTTAACTTAAAATATTTTTTTATAATTATTTTTAATATAATAAAATAAGGATTATTCTTGATTGACATTATAAAAAAGGACGTTTTGGAAAAATCTTTTCTGTATTCGGGAATGTAGACCTTTTTTAGAAAAAAGAAAAAAAAATACTTCCTGAAGTGACACTGTAATCATGAAAATTGTGACAGATTTATAATTAAATGATTTTTTTAAATAATATATTTAAATTTATCAAAATTAAATAACATTATTGAAAGGGGGCTTTTTTCTAATTTTTTAGTTTTTTTTTCCTTTACAGACAAAAACGGAACCAAATTTTTTTTTCGAAGTGTTGAAATCATAAAGTAACTAATAAAAAGGCATACATTTAGAATGTCAAAAAATAATGGACTCATATTTTTCTTTCGTCAATTAAGTAATCAAAATAATACAATGTTATAGCGCGTCAAAGTTCGGGTAAGGGAGCTCGTGACGTCACTTCTAAGTATAGCTTGTACCTATAAATAAGCGTGACGCTATATTTCAAATCAATATATCTCTTATTTATTATGTAAAAAAAGAAAAAAAAATACGGGTTCATTACTTTTGGATAATCTATCTGATTGACGTAGAAAAAAAAATGAAACAAAAGATAATATCTAATAATGAAATTATGGGAAACGCTAGAGACGTGACAACGATGCGGAGACGAGAGATGTAGGGTCGAAACTTATCTAATTGTTTTGATCGAGTAGAAAGATTTACAATAGAATTAATATTAAACTCTCTATGTCTACACAGACAAAATAAGGTCAATCGCTACAACAAAATGGAAAGGACCATCGAGAAAAAGGTGCGTCGGCCGGCCGAAACGACGATGGGCTAATGACTTAGTCCAAATTGCTGGGAACAAGTGGATGGAACTGGAGGAGGCCTTTACCCAAAGGTTTTAAATCTCAGAAGCAGTCTAAACTAAATATACTAAAACAAGTTTTTCTTAAGGCCTTAACACGCTTGAATGACCTTGAAGCGTCGCGCCCATACAATTTTGCGCGCGCGTTATTAGAGGTCATCCCTCTAATAATCGGAAAAACATGTTTTTTATGAAATTAATGCCTTTAACGAGAATTTTCAAAAAAAACTCTCAATTCAAAACATGTATATTTCCAAAATCTTGTTTTGTGTGAAAACAGTAATGAAATAGCTTGTGTCGTTTAAGAGAACATTTGCAATTTATAAAAAATAGACACTTTTTTGTGCATGTTTTAATCCAAGGGACTTAACGGAAAATCAAAATTATTCAATTCAAGATGTTTATTAAATCCTCTTCTAGCATATCGTATTTTAATTTTTTTGATTAAATTAACAGGCATTATGACAATTTGATTTTCATATTCGAGATTTTACGCACTTGGGTGGTGTTAAGGCCTTAAGCAACTGACTAACCAACTACTAACAACTTTTAAAATGTAACATATCAACATCATCATCTTTTCGGCCGAAGGATGTCCACTGCTGAACATACGCTTCCCCCAGTGACTTCCAGACCGGCCGGTCAGAAGCAGCCTGCATCCAGCGGCTTCCTGCCACCTTTACCAGGTCGTCTGTCCACCTTGTGGATGGACGTCCCAAGCTAGAGTTTTGAAATAAATAGTTAAAATCTCACCTGTTGGAATATTCTGACTCTGCACCCAGAGATCCGCCTCAATTTCGCTGATATCGCTCGTTCTGGCGTCGAGAGCGTCCAGGTTCTCCTCTATCATCTCCATCACGTGGGGATCCAACCCCTCCAGATTCCAGCAATCGTTCGACTCTTCAAAACTGTTCGGGGTGTCCAACGATTCCAGGGACACCGAGCTCGGCGGAGTCGCATCCGAGTTTGGAGATAGCTTATCCGTATTTTGTTCTGCATAATAAACTTTTAGATCTATTCTCGTTATGTTGTGCATGTTCTTCATGTGTTTTTTGAAGTTTGGTACGCTTGCGAATGTTTTCGGGCAGTTGGTGCATTTGTACGGTTTCTCGCCGGTGTGTATGTTCTGGTGCTGTGTGAGTAGGAAGCGCTTGGAGAAGCCCTTGCCGCACTGTGCGCAGGTGTGGCCCTTGGCTGCCTCGTGAACTTTCATGTGTTGCATGAGGCGATGTCGGTGCGAGTACACGCGTCCGCAGATCTTGCACACGTGGAGCACGGATGAGAAGTGCTGTGTCACGTGCTGTAAGATAAATAAATAATAATAAATACATATTGGACAATCACATACATCGCTCTCATTCTATGGTAGCAGCTAAAGCACTTGTGTTATAGAAATCAGAAACAACGACGGTACAACAACACCCAGACCCGAGACAATATAGAAAAGTTCGTTTTTTACATTGACCCGACCGGGGATCGAACCCGGAACCTCAGAGATGGTGACGCTAATACAGTCCGGCGTGCTCGCGTCTCGGCTACGGAGGTCGTCGAAGCTTTAGCTATAACTTACAGAGCGTTATAAATACGTAAACCATAAGATTGCCAATTAGGAAAGAAAGTACAATTGCCGTAGGTTCCGATCGGGACGTAAGAATAGTAATTAGAGAAAAAGTTAAATTATCGTAAGGCCCCATGTAACATGTAAAATAAATCAAAATTTGTATTTTGTAACTTAAACGAGGTAAAACGGGGACCTACAATGCACATGTATCACGATAGGTGTCCTTTATTGTTTGGTCTTGCCATGTCACGAAGCGTTAATCGCCCAATTGCGTTATTAGCACCACGAAATTTTCGTCGCGTCGTGTAACCGCAGGCAGGGTATACTGTACCTTCATGACGAGGTACTTCTCGCTGTACCCGCGCGCGCACACGGGGCAGGCGTAGCGCGTGGCGCGGTGCACGGGCAGGTGGCGCAGGCAGGGTATACTGTACCTTCATGACGAGGTACTTCTCGCTGTACCCGCGCGCGCACACGGGACAGGCGTAGCGCGTGGCGCGGTGCACGGGCAGGTGGCGCAGGCAGGGTATACTGTACCTTCATGACGAGGTACTTCTCGCTGTACCCGCGCGCGCACACGGGGCAGGCGTAGCGCGTGGCGCGTTGCACGGGCAGGTGGCGCAGGCAGGGTATACTGTACCTTCATGACGAGGTACTTCTCGCTGTACCCGCGCGCGCACACGGGGCAGGCGTAGCGCGTGGCGCGGTGCACGGGCAGGTGGCGCAGGCAGGGTATACTGTACCTTCATGACGAGGTACTTCTCGCTGTACCCGCGCGCGCACACGGGGCAGGCGTAGCGCGTGGCGCGGTGCACGGGCAGGTGGCGCAGGCAGGGTATACTGTACCTTCATGACGAGGTACTTCTCGCTGTACCCGCGCGCGCACACGGGGCAGGCGTAGCGCGTGGCGCGGTGCACGGGCAGGTGGCGCAGGCAGGGTATACTGTACCTTCATGACGAGGTACTTCTCGCTGTACCCGCGCGCGCACACGGGGCAGGCGTAGCGCGTGGCGCGGTGCACGGGCAGGTGGCGCAGGCAGGGTATACTGTACCTTCATGACGAGGTACTTCTCGCTGTACCCGCGCGCGCACACGGGGCAGGCGTAGCGCGTGGCGCGGTGCACGGGCAGGTGGCGCAGGCAGGGTATACTGTACCTTCATGACGAGGTACTTCTCGCTGTACCCGCGCGCGCACACGGGGCAGGCGTAGCGCGTGGCGCGGTGCACGGGCAGGTGGCGCAGGCAGGGTATACTGTACCTTCATGACGAGGTACTTCTCGCTGTACCCGCGCGCGCACACGGGGCAGGCGTAGCGCGTGGCGCGGTGCACGGGCAGGTGGCGCAGGCAGGGTATACTGTACCTTCATGACGAGGTACTTCTCGCTGTACCCGCGCGCGCACACGGGGCAGGCGTAGCGCGTGGCGCGGTGCACGGGCAGGTGGCGCAGGCAGGGTATACTGTACCTTCATGACGAGGTACTTCTCGCTGTACCCGCGCGCGCACACGGGGCAGGCGTAGCGCGTGGCGCGGTGCACGGGCAGGTGGCGCAGGCAGGGTATACTGTACCTTCATGACGAGGTACTTCTCGCTGTACCCGCGCGCGCACACGGGGCAGGCGTAGCGCGTGGCGCGGTGCACGGGCAGGTGGCGCAGGCAGGGTATACTGTACCTTCATGACGAGGTACTTCTCGCTGTACCCGCGCGCGCACACGGGGCAGGCGTAGCGCGTGGCGCGGTGCACGGGCAGGTGGCGCAGGCAGGGTATACTGTACCTTCATGACGAGGTACTTCTCGCTGTACCCGCGCGCGCACACGGGGCAGGCGTAGCGCGTGGCGCGGTGCACGGGCAGGTGGCGCAGGCAGGGTATACTGTACCTTCATGACGAGGTACTTCTCGCTGTACCCGCGCGCGCACACGGGGCAGGCGTAGCGCGTGGCGCGGTGCACGGGCAGGTGGCGCAGGCAGGGTATACTGTACCTTCATGACGAGGTACTTCTCGCTGTACCCGCGCGCGCACACGGGGCAGGCGTAGCGCGTGGCGCGGTGCACGGGCAGGTGGCGCAGGCAGGGTATACTGTACCTTCATGACGAGGTACTTCTCGCTGTACCCGCGCGCGCACACGGGGCAGGCGTAGCGCGTGGCGCGGTGCACGGGCAGGTGGCGCAGGCAGGGTATACTGTACCTTCATGACGAGGTACTTCTCGCTGTACCCGCGCGCGCACACGGGGCAGGCGTAGCGCGTGGCGCGGTGCACGGGCAGGTGGCGCAGGCAGGGTATACTGTACCTTCATGACGAGGTACTTCTCGCTGTACCCGCGCGCGCACACGGGGCAGGCGTAGCGCGTGGCGCGGTGCACGGGCAGGTGGCGCAGGCAGGGTATACTGTACCTTCATGACGAGGTACTTCTCGCTGTACCCGCGCGCGCACACGGGGCAGGCGTAGCGCGTGGCGCGGTGCACGGGCAGGTGGCGCAGGCAGGGTATACTGTACCTTCATGACGAGGTACTTCTCGCTGTACCCGCGCGCGCACACGGGGCAGGCGTAGCGCGTGGCGCGGTGCACGGGCAGGTGGCGCAGGCAGGGTATACTGTACCTTCATGACGAGGTACTTCTCGCTGTACCCGCGCGCGCACACGGGGCAGGCGTAGCGCGTGGCGCGGTGCACGGGCAGGTGGCGCAGGCAGGGTATACTGTACCTTCATGACGAGGTACTTCTCGCTGTACCCGCGCGCGCACACGGGGCAGGCGTAGCGCGTGGCGCGGTGCACGGGCAGGTGGCGCAGGCAGGGTATACTGTACCTTCATGACGAGGTACTTCTCGCTGTACCCGCGCGCGCACACGGGGCAGGCGTAGCGCGTGGCGCGGTGCACGGGCAGGTGGCGCAGGCAGGGTATACTGTACCTTCATGACGAGGTACTTCTCGCTGTACCCGCGCGCGCACACGGGGCAGGCGTAGCGCGTGGCGCGGTGCACGGGCAGGTGGCGCAGGCAGGGTATACTGTACCTTCATGACGAGGTACTTCTCGCTGTACCCGCGCGCGCACACGGGGCAGGCGTAGCGCGTGGCGCGGTGCACGGGCAGGTGGCGCAGGCAGGGTATACTGTACCTTCATGACGAGGTACTTCTCGCTGTACCCGCGCGCGCACACGGGGCAGGCGTAGCGCGTGGCGCGGTGCACGGGCAGGTGGCGCAGGCAGGGTATACTGTACCTTCATGACGAGGTACTTCTCGCTGTACCCGCGCGCGCACACGGGGCAGGCGTAGCGCGTGGCGCGGTGCACGGGCAGGTGGCGCAGGCAGGGTATACTGTACCTTCATGACGAGGTACTTCTCGCTGTACCCGCGCGCGCACACGGGGCAGGCGTAGCGCGTGGCGCGGTGCACGGGCAGGTGGCGCAGGCAGGCGCGCGCGCTCGCGAAGCGCAGCCCGCACGCGCGGCACCACAGTGCACCAGTGCGGTGCTCCTTCAGGTGCAGCACCAGCTCTTTGGGGGTGGTGAAGCTGGAAACGACGAAATACTCAGGACGAGGACGCTTTGGAACTTAAAATCAAGGACCAACTTGGGACAAAATGTGAACTAAACTCGGTATAGGATACTATACGATTTGAGCAACATTATTCATCATAATTTCAGCCACAGAATGTCCACTGCTGAACATAAGCCTCCCTCAGTGATTTCCAGATTGGCCGATTAAAATGCAGCTTCCTGCAACCTTTACCATGTCGTCTGTCTACCTTATTAGCTGATGCGTGGACTTTATTCCCGAACCTTTCTGATCCATCAGCTGTCATACGTGTCTACGTGCTATGTGTCTCGCCCACTGCCACTTTAGTTTGCTAATCTATGGGGCTATGTTAGCGACATTTGTTTGTTCACGAATCTCATCATTTTTGATTCGATCTCGCAAAGAAACACCGAGAATAGCCCTTTGAAAGCCCTGTGAAACCTTAAAAGGCAATTTTCCGTTCCGTATGTCACCACTCATAAACACACATTGTATTTAAGCACTGAGATTTAGGTATTTTGATTTGAACAAGATGTGTAGTTTCCCGAACGCTGCCTAGCCAAATTGGGTTCGTCGATTGCCCTATTCCTTAAAATTGAACTGAGGAGGTCCAATTTTTACACTTGAGTAGGATCACTTATCCCAGGTAAACATATTTTCCACCAATTTCGAGATAAGAGCTCTTAACTGATACTGAGTAGGGCGCAACGTGGGCATTTGACGTGCTATGTGCCCCGCCCACCGTCACTAGATATTGGTTGTAGATCTTTGTACTTGTAAGATGCCCAAAGGATCCCTTCTTTACCCGAGCGCTCAAGATCCATGCCAAGGATTGTAATAACTACTGCAAACTCAAAATATTTATTCAAATATATTATCTATCTTCTACTATTACTATATAAAAATATATACTATATAAAAATGAATCCCTATTTTCCTTGTTCACGGCATCACGCGTGAACTGCTGGACCGAATTCGCTAATTATTTTTTGGTGTGTTTGTTATTGTCAGGAGAAGGTTCTTATGAAAGGAAAAATTAAGAAAATTACGCAGGACGATTAGAAAATTTAAGAAAACCTAAAACAACAGGAACGAAGTCGCTGGTAACAACTAGTTGTTTCATAATAAACTTGATTAAAAACTATAGGACATAGAACATGTTGTCCCGAAGCGGTGGTAGGGCTAAGTTATATGTTGGGATGTGTATAAGTGCCCGGAAGAGGGCCTATATACAGAATAAAGAATTTCAATTCATTTCATTATAATTTGCTCGAATGTTCACTCACATCTTCCCGCAGCCCTGCTCATGGCACTGGCTGTAGCAGATGTCATGTTCGACGCGGTAGTGGTCGCGCAGGCGGCGCGCGGACCGCATGGCCAGCCCGCACTGCCTGCATGACAGTTCGCCCGCGCCGGAGTGGTGGGCTTCCATGTGTATCACGAGTAGCGAGAGACGCGGGAAGCTTTTGAAGCAAACTTCGCACCTGATAGAACAATTGTTTATAGGATTACCAACATATGTAACAGTATTTTTAAACATTTACTAACGAACTTAGACAACAATTAATGATGTGTGGATTAACTTGTTTTTTCGTTTAAATGGTCTTTATTCATATAGACTTAAATATTTATTATACGTTTTTCTTAAGTAACCATTAAAAATAAGTTCAGCGATTCTGAGACCGGTAGTTAGAAATTGAAATTTAGTGGCTTATACCTATTTTAAAATATAGTGTGCGGTTTTTTTGAACCAGAAGAAGTAACCAAATTGAAAACGACACTTGTGTTTATCGATAAACATAACTTCAGGTGGGGGCTTTAAAAAAAATTCAGTGAAATGATTATTTGTATGGTGGAACAAAAAAAACATGCGTAATGTCGTATTGACAAACACATCAGTTTTGTTAATCGTTGTGCTTAAGCTGTATCATATAAGTCTTTCAGCTGATCTCTACATTAACAATACGGAATACCTCTGAAGTAACTTAAGTCAAAGTCATATGTATATAAATAAATTGTTTGCCACAATCACACCAATTATCTAGCCCCAAACTAAGCGAAGCTTGTGCTATGGCGACTAGATAACGGATAAACATACTTAAATACGTTTATAAACATCCATGACTTAGGTGCAAATGCTCGTGCTCATTTTGCCCCTTGCGGGATTCGAACCCGCAACCGCCAGGCATTGTAGTCCGGAGCGCGAACCACTACACCAGACGGTCGTCCAAGTCCATTTATTAATTTGTATAAGTAAATTATAAGTAAAAAAATACTTAGTTACCACCACCAATGTCATGATCTCAAAGTTAATAATGAAAATCCCTGTGTTACAAAGTATCAGTCAATAAATTGTGCTAGGGATACACCCGAAATACCCAAATACATGCCAATTTAGAAAAAAAAAACTTTTCTAAAACGCCCCAAACTGAGAACTTATTGTTCTCGAAGTTTTAGAAGTTTTTTTTAAATTTTAGAAAAGTTTTTTTTTTTTTTGTTCAAGGCGTAGAATATCACTCAGCATTTAAATGGTCCGAAGCAGTTAAACAATCCTATTTCATAAGTTCTTTTGTCAGGACACAAATGCTCAAAAACAGCTGTGTGGAAGTTATTTTTGAGATTTTGCAACATGTAGGGAAATTTGAGATTTAAAAGAATATTCTGGTGTTATGAAGTACCAGATATTTTGATTTTGTTAGGGGTATCATCAAATAAGTAGTTGATTAGAATAATATTGTGTTATTATGATTGATAACTAATCAACTTTCAGGCTGTTGTAGCCTGGCTAAGTGACCACCATCTACAACTGAACCTGTCCAAAACCAAAATAATCCAATTCAGGCCTCATCAAAAAACTCCGCTAATGATAGACTTTGCTTACGAGGGAAATAGGGTGGAATGTGTTGACTCATTTTCTTTGTTAGGTATTGTCGTCGATACTAACTTAAAATGGAAAGCGCATATATCTAATCTGTCGGGAAAATTATCAAAATTTTCTTACGCCCTCTACGAATTAAAAAAGACCACTAACATAGAAGCCGCGACCAGTGCCTACTACGCCTACGCTCACGCTTGGTTAAGCTATGGAATCATCTTGTGGGGTAATGCGGACGTTAACGATCTTTTTATCTTGCAAAAGAAATGTATTAGAATATTATTGAACATTAACAATATGGAAAGTTGCAGAACCCACTTTGTGGAACAAAAAATATTGACACTCACATCACTTTACATACTAGAAATATGTAAATTTGTGCGAAAATACAGCTTCTTGTACCCCCAAGCAAAATCGCAATACACCCGCGCCATTAGCTTACGACACAGAGACAGACTTGCGCTGCCCTCTTATACTATGCAAATGTGCAGCTCGGGTACGTATTCCATGTCTATTAAGATATACAACAGACTCCCAAAAACCCTCACCAATGAAAACAAAGACTCCCTATTCACTGCTAAGTTAAAAAACTATTTAATAGCCAAGAGCTACTATTCTCTGCAAGAGTTTTTCAAAGACAAAAACAAATAGGGCAACAAGAACATTATTTTCTTCTTTATAAATAATGACCAGAATTGTATTTTTATTAGGTATCTATTATTGACATTGATCCCCTTTAATTTAGTAGGACATTTAATATTGTTGGTAGGTAGGTACATACTTTTATTTTTATTATTAATATTTTATTTGACATTTTAATTATTCGATTTTGACATTCTAATATTATTGTAATTGGAGTATGCTATTTTATTAATTGTTATCTCATTATTGTAATTTTTTATAAATAAATAATGTTTAGTATTATACATATTGTGGTGCCCTAACAGGGTTCATGTGATGGACCAATTTATTTGTAACATCTTGTATACCATGTGAAACAATAAATGAATTATTATTATTATTATTATTATTAAAAACCAGTTGTGGGCACTGATAAGAACTAGTGACAAAGTTGTACATTAACTGTCATCATTGGTTGTAATCTCGTTAACTAGTGGTTTTCTTTTCCTTAAACAAATAAATATACAGTGGGAAATCGCACAGCAATAGTACAGATAAGTAAATCTACAAAATAAACATTCTCAGAGTTATATCTTCTTGCAAGTCTAAAGAAATATCTCTATGAGGGTCTAACAAGATTTTTGCGAAGAGAATTCGCACAGGCAAACCATCACATTCATGGTATACCACAGTATAAAAAATATATAAAAAACTATACACTTAAATCAGTACAACAATAAATAAGTCTTGAAATACTTACTGGAACTTATTTTTGTTAGAATGATTATAGCAGTGGTTGGCAAAGAGAAAGTATTTCTCATATTCCTTTCCGCAGATATTACAGCCATAAAGAATGATTTCATTTTCGTGTTCTAGCATGAAGTGATTATCAAACTCTGGTCTGGCTTTGAAACATTGGTTGCAAAACGAACAGAATATGCCACCAAGAAGATCTATTGAGCTATCATTAGAAAATTCATTGTCTTCTGTATCCGATTCATCTTTTTCAATAAGTACATCGCCGAAATGCTTAGCCAGATGACTAGCACCTTCTTGTATGTTGTTAATGGATTCGTTGCAAATGGGGCAGGAGTAGGACACAGAGCAGTGGTCTTCGAGGTGTTGCTCACAATCGTTGGTGTCTTCTATCTGCTTCGTACAAACTTGACAGTTGTACGGTGGACTGGAGTGTTCGTTTTTGTGGTAAATTTGATGCATAGTAAGTTCTTTTTGAGATTTAAATCTGTAAAGTACAAATGATAGTACTAGTTATATGTATGAATTGTTATTTCAAAACATGCACATTATAAATAGGAGGCACTATCAAAAGGTGACACAAAAAAACAGCGATGAATTAATAGAATGAACTTCAAGAAGAGAAAACATCGGTTATTAATAATCTGATACAGAAATTCTTTCACTGATAGTAAGGTATATCATTCCTAAGTGCCAAAGGTCATGTTTTAAAGTTAAAGGTTATGTTTTTATAGTGACATTTCAATCCTATGTTACAAGGATAATGTAATAATGTAAAGATATAGACATGTTGACATTGAAAAACTTACTTATTATGACATGTTGGACATTTAAACTGATGCATGGTTTCAATATGACTGATGAGTGCAGTATGTTTTGAAAACATCTTGTTGCAATGATCGCATCTGTAACAAGTATAACTCATTAAATATTTCTAATAACAAACTTCACTGATGAGTCACAGTACAGACCACCTGATATGATAACAATTAAAACAGTATTTGTACTTACTTAAATTTATCTTTCATGACATGAATTGTGTAACAATGACCTCGAAAGCTGGGATAGCCAACTATGTCTTTACGGCAAACAACGCATGTGTATGTTATATCTTTGCTTCCCGTTTCATGCTTAACATAATGAGTGTCATAATCTTTCTTATTTCCAAAAGTAGAATGACAAATCTGGCAGTAGATACCACCGATTTTGTCTATGGTGGTGAGTTTAGGATGTGACTGAGGCTGATCCGGGGCCATCCCTATAGGGACCCACTTCGAAAGAGCAGCCATAGCTCTATGTGTGATCCATCTATTGATATTCTAGGTCATCAAATGAATACTGGTAATGCGGCTATTGCAAAAATCATAATAGCTTGTAGTTTTTGTTACATTTTTAAGATGTTTTTATGGCCTGCAAGAATAAAGACACATGTAAATTCATTGAAACTTTACAGAATGTTGTGTAAATGCACAAAGTAAGTCAGGCAATGTACCTTAAAGGGTAAACAGAGGCGTCGGAGCGTCATTCTTGTGAATACAAAAGCACCACTTTGTCTACACCCGCATTCTTCTATACAAGCACAAAAGCATGCCGGTTGCATAGATTTCCTCTACGGGGTCGGTAATTAGATACATAAACACAACAGGTAAATGAAACGCGACTCCATTTCTTCAATAGTCCGTTATCAACTGGTTCTAATTACGGCAACTCCTTGTCATAGATAAATTCGTAGGTTGTTTAGCCATTATCCAAAAGCAAACCCAATGCTCTGTAACAATTGATCTAAATACTTACAAAACCAGACGAATACTTGCAGATGCACATTGGATTAAAGTGCCACTACACTACATTTTACTTATTAGATGATGGAACAAAAGCTGAACTTTAATAAAAATGTAATACCGGGTAACAAACAACGCCAAGAAAACGTGTGAATTTTGATTTTGACAGATGATAATAGCTAACCAAAGAGAAAATAATCGATAAAAAATCGGGGAAAACCTTGCCATACAAAAACCATTTTTCTCAATGTTACTTTACGCTGAGCTATGCTGCTGAGCTATCCAGTTTCTACGTGAAACCATCAAAGGTTGTCGGTCGGCTGTCGCTACTCTACTATGCGTGAAAGAAAAAAAACGTCAAGTCCGCTTTCTGTCAAACTTAGCAACGAAATGCATTTTTTGGAATAACTAAAAAAAAAGTGAATATTTCCGAAAAATGAAAATAAATGCGCTTCTTCCACGAATGCGATAAAGTTGTATTACACCTGTATTTTTCGTAATTTAACCCCATTAAAGTTATAAGAATCGTCGTTTTTGGTAAGTAAGCGTTTATTTTTCAAACCATCTTAAAATAATTTTAGAAATATAGTATGGATTCTAGTTATACCGAAAGGAACATATTAGTAAAACAATATTTTTGTTATGAGTTCTGTTTGTTTATCAACAAAACTATCGGTTAAGGATAATTCGACTATAGATACAACATATTTTTTCCTACTTACGTTTATGAAGTCAAAAGTAAATCGCTGTTTGATGTAAATAAAAGTTATGTTTTGTAATCAAACACACATTGGCAGCGTGCCAGCTGGATTCCCGAAATAGTCGGCGTCTCGAGTCTATGACTAGTTTACGTTATTTCGTTCTGACTGCCTGCCGATCGCGTTGAGAAGAGCCCTTAGGTCGTCAGCCGACATGGAACGTCACCATCCCATACACTCGAGCTTCCACGGCTCCATGAGGAGTAGAGATTCCTCTTCTACAGCCGGCAGTGATCCCAGAGAGAAAATCAAAGATTGTTTTAGGAAGTTTATAGCTTTTATGTTTACACAAGTGGGGGTCGGCGCTCTAGTGGTGTGCTACGCGATATTGGGAGCGGCTAGCTTCATGCACATTGAGAGAGACAGCCCAGACACTCAGTTGAAGGAAGTGCGGCAGTGGAGGCAGAACTGTGCTGAAAAATTGTGGAACATAACTGTTTCGATGAATGTTTTTAACGAGACTGCATTTGTAAACAAAGCCAATGAAGTCTTGAAGGTGTTCCAGAGTAATATTACTGCTGCCATCCACACTGGGTACAGTGGAAGGTCAGCGGAAGATATTTGGTCATTTCCTGCTGCGTTAATGTATTCCCTGTCAGTTTTCACTATGATAGGATATGGCAATGTTGTGCCAAAAACTGTATGGGGAAAGCTGGTTACAGTTGCATATGCATGTTTCGGTATACCTATCTACATCCTGTACTTTTGCAATATGGGAAAAGTTCTAGCGCAGACATTTAAATGGCTGTACATCACCGCTCATGAGTGCAGCAGAAGGGACGATGTTTTGTTTGAAGATGGAGAGATGCCGCCAAAGAGAAAAATAACTGTCCCATCAACAGCTTGTTTGTGGGTCATATCATTTTACATACTAACCGGTACCATTATGTTTGGTGCATGGGAGAAATGGAACTATCTGGACTCAACATACTTTTGTGTTATAAGTTTATGTAAAATTGGCTTCGGAGACTTTGTTCCGGGTGCAAATATTGCGGATTCGGCTGGTGGGTCGCACTTGAAGTTGGTTATAAACTTCATTTACGTGCTGCTAGGCATGGGCTTGGTTGCGATGTGCTATAACTTGATGTGTGAAGATGTCAGGGTCAAAGTTAGAGAGCTGAGGGAAGACCTGAAGAACTGTCTTGATGATATTACATTGAAAATAACTGTCTGCATGAATGATACCAAATACTACCACCACAAACAAACTAGAAATCTGAAGTGAATAAAAAATTGAATTTTTATCATCATTTTTATAAGAATAAGTGGCATTTTAACAGTATTTAAACCCCTATTTCATAGCCTAGTGTTGGTGAATGGATGATTCTTAATAATTTTAAGTGTTACTAAAACATGTATAATTATATAACTGAAATAAATTGTGAACATATAAAATATATTTTTTAATAATCAATTTCTTATCACTCAGCGATAAAACTGCCTAAATGCCTTTTTTTTGTTACATTCAATGTTGGTATTTTGTTTGGTTTGGTTTGCAATAAAGAGTATGTGATCTTACCAAATATTAAAAAACAGAGACCAAAATTATTCTATTCCATTAAATTTTACACTTAAAATTAGAGCTATAAACTTTGAATTGACATCATCAAAGCATCTCTGTCTTAGAAGTTTTGAATATTTAGTTAAAAACAGACTTGTGTATAAAATTTTACGGCCTTCTGTTATAGAGGTCGCAGTCAATAGTTCATAGTTGCTGGTTTGATTCCCACAGTGGGCCAATGGTTTTCTTGACTTTGACTTTGACAAGGTCCAAATCACTTTCTGAGATTTTTTGTTGAGAGATTCCATACCACGAGGTTTTCTCGCTTGCCTGGCTTTCGGCGACTTTGATTCTCGTTGCCATAGTACAAGCATTTTTAATCCGAGGCTAAATAAGTTGGTGGGATCAGAGTTGTGACATATTTGAAATACTTGTATTTAAAATACAAATACAAAATACTAAATACGTATTTCGGATTTTGTACTTAAGTACTTTTTTAGTATTTTGTATTTTATTTGGAATACTATTCGAGATGTATTTTGTATTTGTAAAATGGTTTGTAAAATACAAAATACTTTTTTATTCTTAGCTTCATTTTACTAAAGCATTCCGCGATTCAGTAAAAACAAAAAATGGCCACCAGTGGCGCAGCAGCTTTGAAAATCTATGCGCAAAATGACAGATGAAACAAAACGCATATAAATCCTGACCAATAATATATGAGGGACCCCTCTTGACAATCCTCAAAGTCACTGTTACGTTTTGCAGTGTTGGCAGCTATTTCATTATTTCTGTGTTGTTCGCTCGAAATGTCTTAAAAAAATGCCAAAACAAATTGTATTTAAACAATATGCCGTGTAGGCAATAATACGTTATTTTAACGATTCGTATTTAAGTGATTATGAATGTATAAATGTATAAATGACAAATAAAAATACAGAAATAGAAAAATATATGTATAAAAAACCGGTACGTAAACAGCACTACAAAAAAGATGTCATTGTGGGCATTGTGGCAAGTATGTAATATAAATATAAGCTTCGATCATATCATAAGTTCATGTGGTCGTTTTGTGTGCTAATTGACATTTAAATCTATTCTATGTTAATAAAAATCTTTAGATTTCAGAATTGTTTACTGTACAACTATAACAACAGTAAAAACATTTAAATCTGACTGTGACGTTTTTTTTATTTAGCACCATTTTTTTAGGACTGCACGTTTTTAGTACATTTCGACATAGTTTTAGCACTAAATGAAATTCAGAGTTGGCAACACTGTTTACATGTCATTACGCCGTACGCGCCTTTTCCATTTCATTTTGCCTCGGTTACGTTTTATATCTAACCTAACGCTGACAGTTACTATTTATTAATTTCGTATGGTGGTATAATTATGCGTCCACACAGACGCAACATGTCAGATGCTCTTTTTGAAGAGCTTGTGATTTTAAAATCTTTAATAAATAAAGAAAACCAGTAATTTTACCATAAAGTATTTTATTTCAATAAAGTATTTTGAAAATACATATTTTGTATTTAGTATTTAAATACAAAAAGCAAAAGTATTTTGTATCTTGCATTTGAAATACTATATTAAAAAAGTATTTGCATTTTATATTTAAATACTTTTCGAAAAGTATTTTGTACATCTCTGGGTGGGATTTTGTATTTGTAATTTTTTCAAAAAGTTTTTCCTTATTGCCATGCAATTATGTGTATTTTCAGCACAGTATATCCCCTCGTAAAAGCGCAATATCCTTACTAGTGCTCTGTCCCGTGCCTAGTTGTTGTAGCTTGACCATGGTCCCTAAAACGTGGGCTAACATTATTATTCTAATTAAACTAGCATTTGCCCGCGGCTTCGCCCGCGCTAATCTAGATTTAAAAGTAAGGAACAATATAAACCTCGCGATCTTGGTGCTCCATACAAACTTTGAACCCCCCGTTTTACCCCTTTAGGGGTGAGTTTTTGAAAATCCTTTCTTTTAATCTTTACGCCTACATCAAAATAGCTATATGTGACCAAATTTCAGCGCAATCCTTTCAGTGGTTTGAGCGGTGCGTTGATAGATCAGTCACTCAGTTAACGGTTGCCTTTAGTTTTATATTAGAGCCTTAGAGCATTCAACCATGAATGCTCTCAAATACCTACAGAAGAAAAATATTCCGCAGTAATGCGTCGGTGGCGGCTGTAGCACGCAGGATGCTGCCGCTGCGGCTGCGGCGCGTGAGCGGGCACGACGGGCGGCTCAACGACGCGCTGTTCCAGCCCGCCGCGCGCCCCCCGCCCGACCGCGCGCCGCACACGCTCGTCTACTTCGGCGGCGACGTGCAGGTACGCTCCCCGCCCGACCGCGCGCCGCACACGCTCGTCTACTTCGGCGGCGACGTGCAGGTACGCTCCCCGCCCGACCGCGCGCCGCACACGCTCGTCTACTTCGGCGGCGACGTGCAGGTACGCTCCCCGCCCGACCGCGCGCCGCACACGCTCGTCTACTTCGGCGGCGACGTGCAGGTACGCTCCCCGCCCGACCGCGCGCCGCACACGCTCGTCTACTTCGGCGGCGACGTGCAGGTACGCTCCCCGCCCGACCGCGCGCCGCACACGCTCGTCTACTTCGGCGGCGACGTGCAGGTACGCTCCCCGCCCGACCGCGCGCCGCACACGCTCGTCTACTTCGGCGGCGACGTGCAGGTACGCTGGTCGCTGCGTATACGCAGTACAAGGGCGTGGTGCACGATACAGACAAGCCGAGCGCGGTTGCGACGACTATGCGCGAGTTATGAAACACATGAAACCGCCGTTTTGTGTGCACAGTATAGTTACTAAAGCGCCTAGACGTTCAGCTTGAGCGAGATAGCACGTGATCTTTATAGACTCTATCTATGTGTTGCGGTTGCGGCCACACTACGGGCAAAGGCCGAACGACTTAGTGCGCGGGTCGGATGCATCAAACCGCTTTATAGCAAATTAACGAAAAAACACTATACACTTTATGATTTAGCGACAAGTGTCACTTGATTTACCGGTTATTAATTCGTTATCATGTCCCTTGATCTACACGTATTTTTAAAAATGTAAATTTTATTTCGCATTCGTTATCCCCTGCCTCTCGGACTAGTGGATTAATTTCTAGAATTCAAAGTGACTTTGAGTAGAAGGAAGCACCAAACTATTTGTATTCGTATTCCTCAATACAATTCCCTTAAAACTTAACACCTGTATTGACTGCACTTTCGTCCCCAGGACTATCCGGAAGTGATGCAAGCGCACCGCGACAACCGGAACTACGCGAAGTGGAACTTAGAGAACACGGCGCGCATGCTCGGACACAACTTCCCCACGCACCACATACTCGTCATTAGGCCTTCTAGGTATTCATAGTTTTGTCTTGTTTTTGCCTTACACTTTACTATTCGAGGAAGACACAAAAAGCAAAATCTATTGGTATTGCCGTTTTTGCCGCCCGAAATTGTCGGGTTAATACGACTATAGTCCTTTCAAGATAAGATGAGTTCTGTGACTTTATGTTGGCACTTATAGTGATGTGCCCTAACGAAATCCGATAGGTTTTTTTAGGTATCGAAAAAGTAAAAGCATCGAGTTTGTTCGTCGTTAATCTTAATAATATTTTGATTTACACTTTATTGTATAATATAATTTATCGCTATAGGTAACATAAACCGCCTATAAGAAAGACACACTCTTATACCAACGTCATTGTTTGGTATTCACAAAATGACCGTATCGATTCATCTATCATTCATCGAATGACGACGACCACCGAGAGGCGAGCACGCCAGACTTGGCGTTGCCATCTCTGAAATCCCGGGTTCGACTCCTAGCCGGGTTATTGTAAAAACGAACTTTTCTATATTATCTCGGGTATGGGTGGAAGGAAATCCGATAGCATAACTATGCACTCATAGTTCATAGAGCATTTCGATAGTGAGCTGTCACAGAACTCTTCTTATCTTGAAAGAACTATAGTTAACCCACTCAATGTTGCCGCTTCTGCTCCAGGATAGAGTACAAGAGTTTCAGCTGCTACGACAACTTCGTGCCGAGCAACAACGCGGGAGTGCCCGACCACACGCCCACGCACAGCGCGCTACACCATTTAGAAAGGTAAAATCTATCGGTCTTACCAACTAAAAAGGTTTAGTAGATATTGGACCTATTCGCAAAATGGCTTACGCCAAAAAAAACGACCTATTCTCGAAATGACCTATTCTTAAATAGAATTTTTCGCATAATACCTCATTCTGCAAAAGACTCCTATTCTTAAAAGGACTGACTTTTTAAAATTCCTATTAGCTTTAAGTTTAAAATGCTCTAAGATCAGCAGGCAATATGGAAAAAGGCTAAAGAAATGTCGTTAACGTCATCGAGTTACTGGTTACTCAAAATTTCTTGTTTATGATCAAAAAACAAAAATACATATTTTTACCATAAGCGAACACTTACATAATATAGGCCATTTCAAGAATATGTCCTTTTAAGAATAAGTCTTTCAGCGAATGAGTTCAAAGTATAATAAGGTATTTTGCGAATAGGGCATTTTTAGAATAAGGGATTTCGCGAATAAGTCCAAAAACGACTGCAGGTCATTTTGCGTATAGGTCCAATATCTACTAAACCATAAAAAACCACACCGAATAAAAAAACCTTGTTGTAGAAAGATAAATAAAATAAAAAGGGTTCGCGTTCGTATAAATTACGTATTATTCGAGTAATGTATTGTCATACATGTCATAAACTATGGCAACTTATCTAGTTAGGTATCTAGTTTTAAGACATTGGTGTTATTGATTAAGATTAAGCAAATAAAGTAACGTTTCCGATTACACTATGTTCGTGATGGTATCCTTCCTAAAATTGTCTATGGACATATTTTTTTTTAAAGTTCTCATAGGCTCGGGCGATAAGCTGCCGGAATTTGTTAGAATCCGCAAGAATCGATTCAAGAAACGAAGCTATTGCTATAGCGATGGGTTAAATCCGAGATTATCCCGACCATTTTCCGTCTGCTTATAGTCCGAACCTTAATGTTTGTAGTTTTCTGTCTTTCTTGAAGCGATAGAGAAAGCGAAGGTGAATTATTTTACTAAATATATATCAGCGAGGGCTACCAAATCGATTCCCGCCCAATTTTAGTATTTTGGCAAGCTTTTTTTCTAAATATATAACTTATTCTGGTGTTACAGGCTATTGCAGTCAGTGACCAGCAGGTTAAAGGCATTGCCGACGTCGGAATTACTAGAAGCAGTGTCATCTGTAGCATTGCCTGAAGAAATCGACATTGAAGATTTGCATGTGAGTATTTGATTTATATCGGGTGTAAAAAAAGGCTTAACGAAGCCAAATACCACATATTCTACGTATAATTACGATCATTTTTTTCTTTAACACTATACCTGGGAAATGACGGGTTACCGAGTTATTGACAGTCAAAGTTACAATGTTTTTTCAAAGATTTTTACAAAATTGACTTCTGTTTGATAATACTAAACTTTTTTACAAAGAAACATGATAAAAATGTTCAGTACTTCTTTCTTCTGTGGCGTGCGCGCTATACATTGCGGGTTAGAAATAGGTAATTTTTTTTATACCCAAAAATAAAAGTCATTTCCCAGCATTTATTTTTTTTGCATTCTACTTGGTTTTATGTATTTTTTTACACCCTATATGTAATGAATCTTAGCTATCCTCTATCTGAGGCAGCAAAAATTCTACGTAATTTTATTAGAAATATAGATCGATCTCAGTAACAATCAAAATTAAGTTTAGGTTATGATAGGACTCGATCCTCGGTAGTTTAGTTGGTAAAGCACTCGCCCGGCATGCGATGGGACGTGGGTTCGAGTCCCACCTGAGGTCGATGATTTTTTTCAAGTGTTATTTATCTTTCTTTAAGTGTTATTTATCTTTCTTTCTTTTTTCAAGTGTTATTTATTTATCTTTGTTAAAATACATGAAAAAAAATTACCACCTCTGGTGGGACCCGAACCCACGACCATCACATACCGGGGAGTGCTTTTCAACTAAGCTACCGAGACGTTAGCTGACAAGTGACAAGACGAAATCTTTCAAGTGTTTCTCGCTGTCAAAGCCAGCAAGTATTATATCATCTTAAATTAACCTAGCATGACGTAATTGCTAAAAAACAAAATTTAAACTATATTATTAAAGAAAATTAACATTCCTTTACGTTATTGTATTTTCTTTGCGCTCGCAGAAGAAATGTGATGTGTTTATAATGTGTTAGGATAAAAAGATGACAGAAGTCTCTCAAACAATTTATTTTAGTGAAATTACGAATACATAGATTTTAGTAAAATTCGGCATAGAAATAAACTTTAACGTCCTTACTACAAAAAAGATACACTAGGGTTAAACACTTTGTTGAGAAGAAAGACGCCAGGAGAATTTTTTGGTACTGTTTATTGTAGGACCGCAGGAGTCAAAGAGAGCGAATACAGCGCAGTTCAGTTTTTATCACAGTTACACAAACCAATGCAGTTCCTAAAAGTTGTAGCGCCATCTGTGGTAATTTGGTAGAACCAAGAACTAATTTACAGGCCGCGCTGAACAGATACGATTGAACGTGATAGATTCTTAATTTTGTGTAAAATCCATAGATGGCGCTTTACAAGGTTAATTAAATTATAATAATTGTAAGTTTACAACACACTTGTCTAAAGATTAGTCAACCAATTTGAAATGTTGACACATGAGACATTCGAGACATATTTTCAACAAACATTTCAAATTGGTTGACTAATCTTTAGTCAAGTGTTTAACACTAGTCTATCTTTCTGTAGTAAGGTCATAAATGTACAATAAAAAACAATAGTTTTATACAATTTTAACTAGATAATTGTATTACTATTGCTGTGACTTTGTGTTTTTTTTAATTTAATTATTTAACATTTTTATTTTGTATTTAATTTTTGTAACATTTTTTATTTTAAAAATTCGTGTATTTTTAGAGGTAGGAGTGAAAATAATGGAAATTTTATAAAATTTGTGACATTTATTTTAAATTTAATTCATATTTTTTTGTACTTTTAATGATATTTGCATGACCTGTAGGTTAAACGATTTGTAAACACCATATTATTAGCAAATCAATTATTCTATTCTATTACGTTTGTTATCAGAACGCATCGATCCACGCGCCGTGCGACAGCAAGGCCAACGGCGCGAGCGCAGCCGCGCCTGAGCACAAGCCGTGAGTAGGTTTAGTTCCAATGGATGTCGTGATTATACCGGATACTTGGATATACTCGTATACTATAAGCAAATAGCATTTAATATAGTTACTATCTGCTAACCACACATGTAATTAAATATAAATATTGGACAACATCACATACATTGCTCTGATCCTAAGGTAAGTAGCTAAAACACTTGTGTTATAGAAATCAGAAACAACGACGGTACCACAACACTCAGACCCGAGACAATATAGAAAAGTTCGTTTTCTACATGGACCCGACCGGGGATCGAACCCGGAACCTCAGAGATGGCGGCGCCATACACAGTCCGGCGCACCGCTATTCGGAGCGGAGACAAATCCAACAAATTATAAACCATGAAAATTGGACCAGCCGTTCTGGAGTTATAAGTGTTGTATCATACACGACTTTGTTTTATACAAAGTGATATGGGCGGTACTTCTAACCCGTTAAGGCTTACTGCGATATCTTATTTTATCGACAAAAATAATAATTTGGGGGGTCAAACCCTCATTCCCTATGAATAGCGGCCATTTTGTTTTTTTTAACACTAAATTCAATAACAAAGGTTTTATGTGTCGTAGAAACATGAAATAAATACCATAAGATAGCTAAAAGATCAGAGTAACTGGCCATAAACTTCATTTCTAGTGTTTAGGGTTTCCTTGGCTAGAAAAAATAATTCATTACATTATTTTCGAAAAAAAAAACTTTTTTGCAGATACCCCAAATTACTTTTTTTGTCATTAAAATTAGATACCGAACTTAGCCTTAACGGGTTAGAAGTACCGCCCATGTCACATTGTATATTAAGACTAGCTGACCCGGCGAAATTCGTATCACCACCTAACAGTAATTATTTTTTCGTCAGCTTTTTCAATGTTTTTATTTATTCTGCTATTCGGGGCGGAGACAAATCCAACAAATTATAAACCATGAAAATTGGTCCAGCCGTTCTGGAGTTATAAGTGTTGTAACAAACACGACTTTGTTTTATATATTAAGATATCAAATTGACTATTTTTCCAACAAGATTAACCATACCAGCGACGTGCCATGCATATAGGCAATTAGGCAGTGCCTACCTGATAAATGAAATGAGGTATGCAGTGTGCGCTATTGATGAAAATCACTAATTTTCCTACCTTGAAATAAAACAAATAATTATTATGGTCAACAAGATTAACCATACACCTATCGTACAGAGAGTGCGATCCTCTATGGTGGCGCGAGCAACTATCCCTGGAGTCGTCGCGGCTGACGCTGGTCGGCTTCAGCAAGGGCTGCGTCGTGCTCAACCAGCTCATCTACGAGTTCCACTACACCAAGACGCTGACCCCCGGGGATCTGCATATGATGAGGTACGAGGCTATGTTTAGTTTATTTTTAAAATGTTGTTCATGCAATTATATCTTATACTACTTAGCTAGGTAGTATACTACTCAGCTATACATATAGCTACAACATTGATCAGAATACGCTGGCTTTGACAGCGAGAAAAAACACTTGAGGAATTTCATCTTGTCACGTGACGTCCTCGGTAGCTTAGTTGGTAAAGCACTCGCCCGGCATGCGATGGGACGTGGGTTCGTGTCCCAGCTAAGGTCGATGATTTTTTTCAAGTGTTATTTATCTTCAATTAAGCCTTGCATGGAATTGCTAAAAACAAAAATTTACAATTATATCTTGTAATTTTTTTGATAATTTATCACTAAAAGCAATCGCATTAGGACTTTTTAAGGGGAAAGATATTTTTGTCTAATGACGACTGTTAGACGTCAATTATTAAAAACCCGGATTAGAAAAAAAACGAACTTTTCTATATTGGCTCGGGTCTGAGTGTTGTTGTGGTGCCGTCGTTGTTTCTGATGTCTATAACACGCGTGCTTTAGCTACTTACCATAAGATCAGAGCAATGTATTATATGTGATGTTGTCCAATATTTATTTATAACTAGCGGACCCGGCGAACTTCTTTTTTTTTCGAACTTTTTCGTCAGCTTTTCCAATGTTTTTATTATTATTAAAACATTGGAAAACATTGCTATTCGGGGCGGAGACAAATCCAACAAATTATAAACCATGAAAATCTGTCCAGCCGTTCTCGAGTTATAAGTGTTGTAACAAACCCGACTTTGTTTAATAAATAATAATAATAATAAATATTGGAGAACATCACATACATTGCTTTGATCATATGGTAAGTTGCTAAAGAACTTGTGTTATAGAAATCCGAAACAACGACGGTACCACAACACCCAGACCCGAGCCAATATAGAAAAGTTCGTTTTTTTCTACATTGACCGACCGGGGATCGAACCGGAAACCTCAGAGATGGCAGCGCCATTTAAAGTCCGGCGTGCTCGCCTCTCGGCGACGGAGGTTTTATACCGGTTGCTGATTTCAATCCTCGCAATATTTAGAGAGTTGATTAAGTATCTTATTCTGATCACGAATCAGTAAAAAAATTGACTTCGAAATAAATAATAATTCATTTTTAAATATCTACGATTTTCTTAATCGACCACTTTCGATACAGAATAGTCCCTCAACGCAATCGGCTGCTGTCCAACATGATAAGCGAGCGATTTGCGTAGGTCGATGGGTTCCGTAGTGTAAACGTATTGCAGTATTGCGAGCCACAGTACAGTTGATATCGTACGGAAAATATTCGCTATAAATTCCATTTTTTTTATTAATTTTTTTGGTGATAATTTGTTTATATAGGGTGGGTCCAGGTAAGATGAATATAATTTTTTTTTAGGTAGTCGGCTTAGGGACCTATTTGTACCTGCCAGGAAAAAATCCGCTTACAAGATTTTTTTTTATTTTAGAAATATTACCACTTTTTCTGAGAGCGCAATGTCTACTTTTTTTTCTGAGAGAGTGCAATGTCTAACTAAGCACCTTGTCACGTTTTATTCAATAGGCATAAATAAAACGGCCAAAATAAGTAAGAAAAGAATATTATTTAGGTAAAAATGAGTTCTGAAGCCGTGGGTAGGTTTACAAAAATTGGTTCCACGCAACGCCCTCAGCCTGACTCCCCTGCACAGCTGCTTCCTCCTAGTCGCCGAGATGTCCGAGTCTTGGGCTTAGCTTTTGCTCGATATTGAGTGAGCCCGGTCGTAGTTCCTGCATAAACGTCGGTAGGAATTAATCATAGGATAAAACGAGGACTGGTACTGCCACTAGTCTTGAGTTGATGAATTCAAAGCAGGAGTAATGTAAGCAAAGCCAGGGAAAACAGCTAGCTAGTACTAGAAAAGTCTAGGCATTAAAACTTTAACTGGGATGAAGTGGCAGTTCAATGGATAGCAGAGACGGTTACAGTAAACTGATGGCCATACAAATATGTTAACGTATTTCTAACTAAGCAGTATGTTTCTTATTATACCTAGATGTATTGCATACGAATACGAGACTAAGAGTAACTAACTAATAACTAAATTGCTAAGGGACTATACATGAATAAATAAGCTAATAGGCAATTACAACAACACTGGACTGCTACGAACGTTAACTATTATTTAAAGCATAATTCCTCCTACCTTTATCTGGCAAAACAAAATATTAATATGCACAACTTACCCAGATACGGGATTAAAGTTATTTTTAGTCACTGAGTGAGAAGTTAAATCACAAGATACACTCTTCAGATCATCGAGATCAAAGTATAAAATTGCAAATTAGTTCGCGCACCGACAAAAGGATCGCGCGTAGCTTCAAGCGGTACGCGGGTGCTCTGTTACAAGATCTGGTCGAGGCTGGCGACCCGCGCACAAGTGTCGCGAAAGCCTGCGCCCGCGGCCACACACGCCCCGCGCCCTTCGCCCCGTGCGTATTTATTATCAAGGAACATTTTAACCAACTGCAATGAAACCCAAAAAAGAGGGTTTCTAATTACGTTGTCGTCTGTATGTTATTACGTGATGTTTCATAGTAAAATAAATTAGCAATAAGTGCATTAAAAAAATATAATTTGTAAGTATAGTTTAGGGTTTTAGTTTATTATTATTTGATTAATTACTTTTACTTAGTTTTAGGTTTAGTAGTGTATAAATTGTTCTCTAATGATTATACTTTTTAGTTCGTTTTTATATTATCTTTAAAATTTCGAAGATAAGGAAAATGTAAGTAACATTAATATGTTACAACCTCAAATAAAAAAAATATATAATTTTTCAGTTTAAAAGTAAATATAACATTAAAAGTGCTGATATTTCTAAAATAAAAAAAAACATATCTTGTAAGCGGCTGATAAGCGTATTTTTTTCCCTTGCGGGTAAAAATAGGTCCCTAAGCCGACTACCTAAAAAAAATGTATATCCATCTGGCCTGGACCATCCTGTATATACAAATTATCACCAAAAAAAATTAATAAAAAAAATTGAATTTATAGCGAATATTTTCCGTACGACATCAACTGTACTACTGTGGCTTGCAATAGGGACAGTGGGGGCTCAATGGGACAAGGGGTACAATGAAACTCAATAATATTCAAATTTAAAACGAATTCCCGCGTTTTCACTTCGTCCAATTACTACGCCCCATGTGTCACCTGATGGCGCATTGCAATATGGCCGGTGTGCGACAACAGATTTTTGAGACGATAAAAATTGTTTTGAGTGGTAAAAAGTTAGAATTTCGTACCGGAGAGTTTTCGATTTTGCAGAAAAGATAGTGGTAGCAGGTAAAAGGTTTTTTTTTTAAATTAATCTTTATTATTTTAGCTATTAAACGAAGTAAAGTGTTTAATGGAAAAGATAACCTAAAAAATTTAACTTTTAGTTTGAAATTTTCGAGACCCTATGGGGCACAGTGGGACGGGGTTCTATGGAACAGTGTTTCAAATTTAGCCAGAAAAAGCAAATATTATATTTTGTTGGTCAAATGTTGACAGATGTAGACGAAAACATGAATATGATATTACTTATTTGCGTCGGAGCACAAAAATTGACAACAGCTTCTATTTTTCACTGGAACCAGATATGGCGAAGGTGTTAATTCTGGAAATAGAGCTAGTGTTGCCAAGTCCCAGCTTGGAAAGCGCCAAAGTAATATGTATGCTTTTCCTGGAAATATATTAAGCAAGTATAAGCTTGGTTAATATATTCAATGTATAATTTGATTTTTTAGTCTTGTGCCAATGTACCCCAGACGCAGTTCCATAGTACCCCAGATCTGGGGCACATCGGAACAAATGAGGCGTTGTGCAAAAATAAAATATGTGTAAGGTCAATTTTTGATCTCCTTTTTATTGTCAATCGATAGTTTAGGAACCGTTCTTGTATGTTTAAAGTAAATGTTATAAAAATAAAAAGGAAGTTTTTTTTAAAAAATCGAAATAACATTTTCGTTCCATTGTACCCCAACTGTCCCTACTGCAATACGTTTACACTACGGAACCCATCGAGCTACGCGAATCGCTCGCTTATCACGTCGGATAGCAGCCGTTTGCGTTCTTTGTCTTTGCCTCAATAAATATGGCGAGGATTGAAATCAGCAGGCTGTATAATAAGATAATGGTGGCAGGTTCATCTCGCTGGTGGAGTCGATGTACTGGCTGGACGGCGCGCACGCGGGTGGCAAGAACACCTGGATCACCGCGCGCAGCCTGCTCGAGACGCTCACCAGGCTCAGTCAGTATCACTATACAGGGTGTCCCGTAAATCAAGGTCAACTTTGTAACCACATATTCTATACATCATGGTGAACAAATTTTGTTTTATCACTTTTGCAAATTTGCATGAAAATTTATCGACTTCCGATACAAGATTAACAAATTAGTCAATTAGATTTGTTAAGACAGTAAAGAAAAACACATGCATAATTTAATAAGTGATAGAACAAAAGTTGTTCAATATGATGTATAGAATATGTGGTTACAAGGTTGACCTTGATTTACGGGACACCCTGTATACACGATTGGTGTTGAGCTATCATTAGTATAATCATCTCAGCCTATTGCAGTCCACTGCTGGACGTATGCCTCCCCCAAAGAACACGATCTTTTCATCCATCCACTGCCAGCCATCTTCCTAAGGTCGTCGGTCCATCGAGCTGGGCGTCCTACACTATCGGAGGAGCTAACTGTCACTATCTCTGGTTTGATACTAGTGAATTTAATGGGTTTTTTTTTGTTAGTGTTGTAGACTGTCATTTTATTTGTTAGTGAAATTATTGTTATCGTCCCTAATTTGTAATTTTAATAATTGTGATTTATTATTATTGTTTTTTTTTTTTGTTATTCTACATACAAAATTATTACAGCCACGGGACGTCCACTGCGTATGATAGGCCGCAATGACTTCCAGATTAGCCGGTTGGAAACGAATTGCATACAGCAGCTTCTTGCAACCTTTACCAGGTCGCCTGTCCTCCTTGTGGGTGGACATTGGACAATTACAATAGTAATCATTTATGTAACGGGGGAAGCAGATATTTCAAGGAAACTCAGTTTATTTGGGTTTTACAACAACACCAAAAACGTTCGATTCCTGACACACTTCTTCTAAAACAACAGAATCTCGTACACAATTTATTTACCTGACGTTTGACCGTAATATGTTATTAAGTTCGTTTTTTGTTCAGATGTGAATATTTACGTGCACGTGAGCCCGTATCAAGTGCAAGACGAAGGCCGGCCCTGGATAGGCAGAGAAGAAAAAGCTTTCACAAGTTTGCTGAAAAAGCTCGGAGCAAAGGTATGTCATTTTATCGTTTACCTCTGCTAACTATTATATTTTCTTAGTTATGATTTTTTATGTGTTGATCTGGCCGTACGGTGCCCGCACGAACATACGCACCTATCGTCCTTATTTAAAAGTAACGTGCGAACCCCCAAAATGGCCCAATCGATATTGAGACGTTTCCCTTGACACCTGTACAAGACTGACCGAGCATTATCTCCACGTGATTCCTTTGGGAGCTCCCTTCAGACTTTCGGAGGCCTTGTGAAGTATTCCCCTGGACCCTGTATATTGTTCCGGCCAGTACCTACTAACTATAAATGCTCTGACCTTGACTGCCTTTGAGCATACAACAACTAGCGGCAGTGATATTGAGCGCTGGGCGAAAGATTCGCAGAAAACCATATCACGATTACTTGATAGGCCAGTAGTGCGACCCCGCCGGCCGTGATTTGTTGTTAGCTCCGCGCACACGCGTCTCTAATACAATGATCGTCTCGTAAGATGCGCAAAGCGACCCCCACTCTTCCCACCCAGCGCTCGACATCGGCCGGGGACTATGCAGGTTTACAGTTGACACCGTGAATTTTTACCGGTTGTGTCTTACCGCAGCAAAACCATTAGGTTTCAGTAGCACTTTCATTGAATAAGTTGAATTTTAAAAGAATCAAATTTTTGTGTTTGAATAAAAAAAAAACTTGAAAGCGTGAAAAACAATAGTAACAACGTTCCAGTGACCGCGCGTCGCGGTCGTCCACCCCGTGCCCGCGCGCCTTTGTCGAATATTTCATTCTAGAGTGATTACTACTGTTTGCGTCGATTTCGAGTCTCATTTCTCATAATTTGTAAATCGGTCATTATTTATCTTTCAGAGGATTAGGCCCTCTGGAGTGCAATAAAATGGCCGCGTCGCTTACCTACTTTTTTCGAAAAGTTTATGTTAATTTGTACTAAGTTTCGATCGATTCAAGTGACTTGGTTTTTTTGTGCAACTCGTACTAGGCTCCCAGGACGAAAGTAGTGTTTACGGATGGATTGAGACCAAATCTTTGCGCTGCTAGAAGACAATCAGCAAAATTTGTTGCTTGTAGCTGGTTATATTTATTATTCACGGTTTACGATCCCCTTAGATCGAGCGCTACCTGCACGCGCAGCCGGGCGCGGCGCAGTCGCTGCAGATGCACTTCGAAGTGCTCGCGCTGTTCGCCGCCCCGCGCCTCGCGCCCGCCGCCGACGACGACGACGAGCCTTGAGCCCCGCATGGAACACGAGGTATTCATACGTTAGCGCGCTGCCGTTACAGAGTCACGGATGTTAAACATTATTGTGTTACATTTACAGCTTTTTGTACTTGTTGAGTAACAAATAAACACATTATATTATACTGGAAAACTAAAAACCAGTTTCAAACGAGATTAACGGGGTAGCATAAGCACGAATATACCTACCATCGCGTTGTACCCCCGAGGTAAAACTTTATGAATTGAGGTATAATGTTTATACGAGTTATGCGTTAAAAAGAGTGTAGTATTCTGTAGTTATTCTATACTGTTACGATTATCGTTAACGCATATCTGTTTTGAGGCAGTGATGTAATTCTATAATAGAAACAAAATTGTTTCCTTACGAAATCATCGTCGTAAAACTTCATGATTTTTGCAGTTGCAAATTACGAAGACATCAATATTCGATAAAAATGTGTCATTTTCCTCGATTCTACACCATTCCAGTTTGTATAGTATTTCAAAATCAAAGTATGGAAACAACTAGGTTCGTAAGCTCTTCCCTCTTATAATATACAAATTATGGAACGTCGTCCTTACTTCAAAAGTCAAGCCGCAACCTACACGTTAGGATATTACCATATGAAGCCATAACAAATATGTGCTATCAAGCAAATAAATGCTATGATGAAGACAGGAAGTTAAATATCATATATTATTGAAATTATATAACCATGCATTATTATATTAATATGTAACGAACCCCTAGTTCCGAATTGTGATACACTATTAGCACGAATCCATATCAATGCAGTAGGTAGGTAAAAAACTGTATTTTGTGGAAAATTTGCGACTATTATATTTGGTCGGTTTCGCGCTGACAGTGCTTTTAGCGCAATTCGGAATGCATAGGTTAGCACATGCGTGTTTCAGCTTTGTAAGGTAAATTCCTAAATAGTCTTTGGATAGAAACAAATTTGGACGAACATAGATTTCTCTATCAATCGATATAAAAACGATCAGATAAAACTAAACTCGTCTTTTATTTCTACACAACTTTTTAACGAAGAACGGCGCTCTTTAATTAAATCGGTGTTTGTAGCTTGAAATTAGGATATACGTTAGATTTGTTGTTGAAATCATATTCCGTTGTACGGACAACAGCTCGTCGACCTACCACAAAATGTCATATTTTGTCATTTGAAAATGATCTCTATACGTCAGGCTTAAAGTTGAAAATCTATTGGAGAATTTTTGACTTTTGGAGTAGGTCGACGTGCTGTTGACTGTACTTGTACTGTAGTAAACTAATCGTGTTGCAAGTTGATGCGCCACTGTTAACTACTGATTAATTTGTTGTAAGGTTGTGGGAATCGGAAATGTCTTCGGTGTTTATTGATTTAGGCAGAAAATTGTATAATTCGTAGAATTGGGATCTTGACATTTAAAAAAAATGATAACAAAAACCGGCCAAGTGCGAGTCGGACTCGCGCACGAAAGGTTCCGTACCATTATAAAAAAAAACGGCAAAAAAAACACGTTTTTTGCATGGGAGCCCGTTTAATAGGGTCCTGTTTTACCCTTTTGGGTACGGAACCCTAATAAACCGTTGAATTTTTTTTCCATCATCCCTATTCATCTTTGATAATACAATTTGGCGCAATTGAAGAATGTTGTAATAAGAAACAGTTGTGAAAAAATAATTTCTGGTATCTTGGACGTAGGTTAGTTTGATATGGCACCAACATTTGGGATATTCTGTTTTTATTTATTCTAATAAAAATCTAACGTAATAGGCTAGGTTGCCCGCGCACGTCCGATAATCGGTGACCAAGTTTTTGTAGGGGAAAAATAGAGCGTTCTGATTGCAATAGTACAACAACGCACACGTCTTACAAAAATAGGTCCGAAATCTCGGCCTAGGAAAAATCGGTCCTAAATAAAAACCGGCCAAGTCAACTCGCACATGAAGGGTTCCGTACCATTATCTATAAAAAAATACAATTGGCAACAGAAGGACATCATCTGTGAAAATTTCAACTTTCTAACTATTACGGTTCATGAGATACAGCCTGGTGACATACGGACAGATAGACAGACAGATGGACGGCGGAGCCTTAGTAATAGGCTCCCGTTTTACCCTTTGTGTACGGAACCCTAAAAAAGTCTGACGTGGCTGGGCAGCCTTACACATACTTAGACCATTTCCAGATGACGTGTATGTCGAATTTCGTTCCCTTTTACCAATAGCTTAAGACTCATGCGCTATGCGTTATCTGGATATCATGGTAAATATGATGACGCCATTGTGGTCAATAATGTTGATTGAATACTCATAATAATTCGTAATCATATTGTAAACACAATCTTTCAATAACTGACATTCCGTTTTATTAGTTGAAATTACTTGAAATGTTGGCACCGTTAAAAGGAATGTTGCCATTGCTAAAAATAAATAATTATTAAAACGAGGTATGTATTTCTTGTTTTTTGCTTTTCTTTTTGAGCTGATGATAATAAAAACGTAAAATACGGGTTTAAACCTGTAACATGTTTTCAACCGACAAAAAAGGAGCAGGTTCTCATTTTAACTATTAAATTTATTATTTTTTAAATTACAATCAATCAACGTTCAAGACACCAGAATAATGATTTAAAATAGTTTATGCAATATTATCATTACGGATTTAACATTCGTTCTTTTTAATAGTGTAGGTATTTAATAAATTTGTGTAAATAAAACAAACAATGTTAAAATTATTACAAAAATTAATCTGGAGTTGTGAAGTAATGTGAAATTGAGATTAAATTATGTTTTAATAGGCCTATAATACGCAATAAAAATACTATTGCTACGAAAGTTTTAAGTTTTCTTTTAATATTTTTAATCTTAATATTAGACTTGTGTAACGAAACATCACAATATTTTTCACATGACAATGTATTCTTATTTTTATAATTTGTAATGTTTTTGTATTACAAATAAGATTTTGTAATGAAAGCTGTTAACGTGAGATAATATCTGTTATTTTTAACGTTAGAATTTGTGTATAGTGTAAATAAATCAGCTTGAAAAATGCTTTCATGAAGATTGATCTCAGGATAATCTATATGGCTATGTATTTTGAAATAAATCTATTTTGAATGTACTGATCTGTTGTATTATTTGACGTAACATAATGTTTTAAACTAGATTGTTTTTACATACACAGATATACTCCCAAAGTCACAAGTAAGGACTTTCTAATACAAGGGTTATTAGATTGGCGACTTGAGTTGACTTCGGAAGACTTAGGCTGGGTTGCACCATCTTAATTTTAACCATAAATACTCGTATAACTATAACCGGTGTTTCTGTATGGAGTTTAACGGAGTAAGATTGTGCAACCCAGCCTAAGAGTGGAGCTAGCCTTTGGCCTGCTGGGTTTACAAAACCACCCATTCGTATAGGTAGGGAGTACCCATCAAATTCATTCATGTGGCACGACAAACGATAACGTAGGTTGGTTATCGTTGGTTAAGCACGCATGTCCGTGTGGATTGAAGAGACACTTCAGATTTTAAAAGGAAATTCACCCCCTTATTTAGTAGGAAATAAAATAATTTTGCAGACCTAATTATGTGTATTTAAATAGGTATGTATATCCAAAATTACCTGAATAATAAAACCTAGCGTTTATCGTCTCCTGGCCATGAATATATCAAACGAACGTGACGAGCTATAGTAGTAGGTCAATGGTATATCGATAAACTGTCTACTTAATAAGTCTTAGCCCAAGCGCGCACTGGCGGCCAGGCCGAAGCGGCCAGTATTACGACCAGGCCGCAAGTGTCGCGACCAAGCATGCAGCCAGAACTGCGACCAAATTGTCAGTTCCGAGTACAGAGTGCTTCGAAATGGACGTCAAGGAAATATCTGTGATGGTTTATCTTGCAAGTATGAAGCGAAAAAACAAGAAAAAAAGATTCTGGTTTCAGCATGATATTTCTGAGTAAAAGACATTGTAAGGGATTATTTCAGACAAACTTTATTGACTTGAAACAACATGATGACATGTTTTTCAATTATTAAAGAATGAGCAAGTTCTCGTTTGGTGAACTTTTCCAAAAAAATAAGATAAAACAAAGAAAAGATTGACTATTCACGTCAATGTAAAGAAAAACTAAATACTTTTGAACAGGCATCACGATGTAATTTAAACACTCTGTGAACAAGTAAAGTTTGGCCGCGGCGGCCAGTGCGTGCACTCTGGCGCACTATCCTACAATTTTTAGAATCCCAGTGTTCGCGACGGCCAGCGGCCAATACCGCAGGTTACGTCGCAATGATCTCATTGGCCAAGTGCGCGCGCACTGATGATACAATGCATACTGATGTTATATTTCGGTGGCCGCCGCGGCCTGGCCGCCAGTGCGCGCTTGGGCTTACGGCGTATAAAGTATTAACCAAGATAATAGGCTAGTTGACACCACCAATCAATTGACATACTTTTTATGAGCTGTCAAAACGGATATCTTCCTTATAATTTGTATGGCAATATCGGATTATGACGTCACTATCCGATAAACTCAACTGCCTTACTTTTTTACGATTTTAAAGCAATCAAAAATCAGTTTGTCTCTTTAATGAAATTGTACTGAGTTATTAGGCCTAAAATAAAGTGTCTGTTTTAATAAATGATGCCTTAGAATTATTTATGAATGAGGTCAACATCCCTATACTACGTTTAGTATTAACCGAGACGATGCCCGCAGAAGACGTCATCTAGCCTGTTTATTCCTGCACCTCAGTACTAGTTTTATCTGTTTTTTTTCTTTGGTTGTCGCCGATGGTGACAGGTGGGACAAGAGTTCCTTGCGACGAATTTTTAAGGATAGGATCATATGCGAATCGTCGAATGCTTAAATATATATGTCCCCTGGCCTCAGATTCAGAACCGTTCGACATTATAGGATTTAACATATTACCCGGTTGTCAATTCTTGCTATAGTATAATACTTACTCCATGGTGCTATCAAAGGGTTCTGAATCGGAGGCGCCAACATCGGATAGGAGTTCAGAATTTTATCTCAATAAAAAAATTGTATGTCCTTGTTAACATTTTATTGGATAACTCATTAACCAAAAGTACAAAATAAACCCGCAATAAAATAGTTTCTATAACGAAAACACACAAAAATCCAATGTTATCCTATGAATTGGAAGTAGCATATTCCAGGAGCATCTCATTGCTATGCTAGACAGGCGGACGTATATAACACTAGCCTAAAATTGTTTATCTATTATTGCATACGGCTAAGAACTCACTGTGATTTTTGTAACTGACCCAAGATTATTTCCAAATAAAAGATAATTCCCGAACTCGTAAAAGAGATTTGTCTAAATATAGAATAAAGAAGTATTTAAGTTTTATTTTTTACCAGACCGATTAAAAGCTGTCGACTGCGTTTTTTTTGCCTTGTTAACAGTGAGTTCTACTAGCTACTAGGCTTATGTTATGTACTGTCGAAATTAAAAGGATATAGTATAGGATGTATTATGTTAACATCACACACGATGTTCCTAAAACCTTATCAACTACTATCACTGGAGTAGGGTATCTCCCAGCTTCTGGAAACGCATACGCTACGGCACACACGGGCAAGTGGACTTAACGCAATACAGGAATGATTTACACAAAGATCCCTAGATCTTATACAGGGTTGCACAAAAGAATGGGACACTCCTTAAAACCACGTGATCAGCTGGTCATAAACAACAACTTTTCCTATGGGAGTTGCTCCCATAGGAAAAGTTGTTGATCGATATCGTGATTTTATTTTCAGATGCTCCATACATTATCATCAAGCTATGTGAGTAAGTTTGTATGGAGAAGCTACTTTTTTTTTATTGATTTCGATGTTGCTCGCATAGTAAAAGTTGTTGTATATGATCAGCTGATCACGTGGTTTTAAGGAGTGTCCCATTCTCCCCTGTATAAATTACATCGAATATACTGTTTTCTTAGATTTATTAGAACACGAGAGCATTGTGATAAAACAAATTAAAAATGCACAGATTATTCACCCAGTCGCTAGAATGTACATTAAAATAGGCATATCTTGTGTTGTTCGAATTAGTCTTACGCTGATATCGGTCACGTAGGTCAGCCGCGCTAACGAATCAGGATAATGTGCTATGATGCACCATACTGCGCCGCTGGCGTCAGTGGCGCGTCGGTGGTATAACGACAGTCGATAAATTGTATCTTTAATATTTTTTTATCTGCTATTCTATACTAGTATTTTTTTACGCGGCTGACTCTGTCTCTTATTCAGAGTGCATTTACTAGTCCAGACTAAGGTTAAACCACTGATTTTTGTACGTTAAAACAGTAGTTTAACCTTAGTCCCGGAATAGCAAATGCACTCTGAATAAGACAGTTAGTATCGAGTCTATGTAGTGGACCTTAGAGTAGAGGTGTTTGTCAGTGTAACCAATTTAATACTGTCAGTTAGTCGCCTTAGCTGCGACATAGCGATTAATATCTTAGCATTACTTATAATTATTGGGAAGCCTATGTACCACGTATGGCTGAAATGATAATGATGTATAAATTAATTATTACTTACTCTATTGTACGTTTAGTAGTTATCCGTCAACACACCCCTCCCGTTCAGTCTATGCAAGAGCTCGTATCAAAACTTTAGACAATTTCGAATAGACATTTCGTAGTTCAATTACTTCTATAGCATTTCCCTATTTGTTTTATCACGAGATAATTGCAAGTGCATACAAACATCACACACTTCATAAATAAGATCTTTGTATGGCGAACCAATGAATTGGACAAACGTTTGGTCTAATATTGGACGAAATAGCCTCTATACAGGGTGTATATGAAATTGTTTAAATCCTTAAATGTTTTACTGATATAAAACTGGAAGCAATGAGGACATTGATACCAGCACAAGTCAATTGACATAATTAAATCTGTTCGCTTTGGTCAACAAAAGGCATGATAAGATTTGACATGAAAATAAATCCGTTAAAATGGTTTGCTATTGGATGTGCTGCGAAGTGTTGAAAATAATAATAATTTGACGAGTAACCCAACGTCATACGTAGCTCAATTCTATTATAAAAAGAGTTGCCTTATCAGCGAAGACACATCAATTTCGTAATTTACAACACATTTTATATTTAAAACTAGCATGTAAAAACCAAAATTAAATGTCCAAATCGACGTATGAATGACCAATTTTATACAACTTAAGCCCGGTTTCTATATCCGAGAAACGGTTGGTTTTGCTAACGGATGGTAGGAATCGTCAACTTGACATACTCAAAAGCGTTCCTATAAATGAAGCTTCGTCAAATTTTATAGGAACGACTATAACGGCTCGTTACTTTTGACACTAATACGATCAGTTGCTGATGTACACTTACGCATAGTACAATATAGGAACCCGGTGTTAGACACGACTAAACTGGCTTGTAATCAAAAATATATCACAAAAACGAAATTCAAACTCCAAACTGACTCACACGACTTCACACCACCCTGGTACTAGTACCCATCCAAGCTCACATGTTCTCGAACTGTCCGTCCTTGTCTAGCAGCAGTATGTTGGGGTTCTCCCTCTCGAAGTGCGTGGGCTTGCGCGCGCGCATCTGCCGCGCCCACTCGCCCTCGCCGGCGCCGGCGCCCCACTCGCCCACGGCGTCGCCTATCACGTCCATCTGCTCTTTAGCTCTTATCTTCTCCAACTGGGGGAAACAGAATTTAAACCTTAATGGCCTTAGTTTTCCGATGGTCATCATCATCACCAGCCTATATCAGTCCACTGCTGGACACAGGCCTCTCCAAAAGGAGGATTTTCCATAATCGCCACGCTCGGCAGGCGGGTTGGCGATCGCAGTTTGGCCAATGGTGGAGAGGAGACGCTGCTGCCCGTCTTCTTGTGGCGGTTCTCCTGTAGTCGCCTCTTACGACACCCATAGGAAGAGAAGGGGTAGTGCTATTCTTTTAATTTTCCGATGGTAATCAACCCAAAATGATCAATGATGTCACGGGTATAATTTCACAAACAAGATTGGTGTTTCTCGACAAAACTGCGAAAATTTAGAAACATCTACATTCTACACGTTCTCCACTTGATATAGTTTGCAGAATTACATGAAACCTCTTGATTAATAATAATAATAATAAAAATCTTTATTTTCTCTTCCACAATCTAAGTCAAGTGCTTACAATACTAATGTGCTATCTATACATTTAACCCGTGACGCGTCCCGCGCACTCCAGGGTGTGCTTACCTCAAAAAAGCCCCGTAGCGTCCAGCGCACCCGTTGGTGTGCCTACGCGGGCATGACTTTTAAAGCCGTGTCTATGGCGGTAACTCGTTATTTTTTACCGTTCCATGAATATTAACGGTGCCGTGTGGTGCCGGCACGTTAAAAGAATTGCACCACCCCTTCTCTTCCTATGGGTGTCGTAAGAGGCGACTACAGGAGAACCGCCATAAGAAGACGGGCAGCAGCGTCTCCTCTCCACCATTAGCCAAACTGCGATCGCCAACCCGCCTGCCAAGCGTGGCGATTATGGCAAAATCCTCCTTTTGGAGAGGCCAGTGTCCAGCAGTGGACTGATATAGGCTGGTGATGATGATGTGAATATTAACGGCCAGTCTAGTTATCAACAGGTCAGTATAGACCCGAAAAAAAGAAACTGGGTAAAGCCAACACCCAAAAATTAATTAAAAATCGAGAGTGAGTTGCAATTTTTTGTAAGGTCGGCCATTTTGCTTTCATTGTTTGTAAACAAAAAGTTTTGTGTCGTTTTATGCAGCGAGGACGTAAAAACTGAGTAATAATTGTAACCCATACTAGTGGAAATTTAACGTACAATACGTTTTTCATATTTGTTTTTGTCATTTTACAAAATATTTAATGATAAAGTTTTAGAACTTTCACTCGACTCAACTTTCACCTAATTTTTATGAGTGTATTTCGTTTTGCTAAAGCGATAAATATAGCTAAATTTGTCCGTGTGGCTATCAAATTTAAATAACTTTGTAGCATATTTATCCAGGAATACAATTTAGTTATCAGATTTAGAGGTAATCGTGAATTTTTTGTGCTATCGTGTTTCAAAGCCGATCATTGCCGCCATTTGTCCTAGAAGTTTGATACCAGCTGTTAGTGGCGGGTCAGCGGCGCGGCCGTTTTCTTTTCGTGCGCGTAATTAATTGTGGTTTGTTATCAATTGTAAGTGATTTGAAGAAAACAAATGAGTGAAATAGAAAGCTAAAGTGTTAGTGAATTGTGTTGTGGCTAGAAATCATGAACAACTTCTTGGATTTCATCATATTTATTGAGGTTAGTGTTAGGTATCAATCAAAAAAAAAAAAACGCGACCTTAATTATTTTATTTATATTTCTAGGAAAATAAAAACTTCTTTAATAAATATTTACTGCTTAGCCTATTTCCTCCTCTTTCTAAAAATATATAATACATATATATTTTCTATAGAAAAACCACTCAAATAAAGGTTTAAAACTTAGTAATCCTAAAAATCTAGATTTTCTAGGAAACCTGAAACGCGAGCGGGGGTCGGGGGTGGGGCCATGTTGATCATGACACGGGTTAACATAGATTGCGAGAGACTGGCGTCTATACTAGGACGGAGGCCTGTACTACAGAGCGCCAGTACTCTCCTCTCTCGAAGTGGTCAGGGGGCACATACCATGTAACGGTAAGGACGAACGAGCATGCACAAAGAAAAATATGTCATAACAATATTAAAATTGTGTGCATTAACGCGCCATGTTAATACTATATCTAGAGAAAAGAATAAGAAAAAATCTTCATTAATGCCTGTAATATGTAATGTAATCGACTGCAAATATTTGAGAATTGCAAAGAAAGATAGTTAGCACTGTTAGTATACATTAGAGATTATTCAAAAATGCCATATCAGGATCCTAAAATTGATTCAATAAAATATTACGTCTATCTGTTCTTTAGCTTTTATCTTCTCCAACTGGGTGATATAGAATTTAAACCTTAACCTGTATGCTCAGAAAATAAGACAACAATTGATATAACAATGGCCCGCGCAGACGTGTGCGCGACGCGAGCTTAAAGGTTAATGGCCTTATTACCTTATTGGCTTCTTCAGAAAGTTTTCCGATGGTAATCAACCCATAACGATCAATGATGTCACGGGTATAATTTCACAAACAAGACTGCTGATCTCGACAAAACTGAGCAAAATTTAGAAACATCTACACGTTCTCCACTTGATATACTTTGCAGAATAACATGAAACCTCTTGATTCATCCGCCAGGCATTGTAGTCCGGAGCGCGAACCACTACACCAGGTAGTCAAATGAATGGTGAAACATATTAATTAATACTATTCAATGCATTAGAAGGTTGGTCGGACCTGTTACCTCCGTGTCGTGCTTGGCGAACTTGTCGAACATGTTCGCGTACAGCTGCTTCTCTTTCTGTTTCTGCTTCTGGATCGCGGCGCGACACACCAGCACTTGGTTGGCAGCGGCCTGTGGACAAACATACATAGATAAGTAAATCAATATTGGACAAAATCACGTTCATTGCTCTGATCTACAATTGTAAAGTAATCTCATCTAACTTGTGCCGGGGTTTCCTTGAAGACCGTCTCCATCATGATGGAGAAGTAATAAATGGTATGGTATACAGCATAACTGTCCAAGGGAAGGTAGAGGGCACTAGACCGCGCGGAAGGTCAACCACGCGTTGGACTGACCAGATCAAATCTGCCATTAGCGGCTCTCTTAACGAATGCAGCAGGATGACCTCTGACAGGCAGCGGTGGCGAAATGTAAGCGCATCACATCTGCCCCGTCCACTACTGCTACGAGTACTTGACGATCACGACCGCTCTGTCAAGAGCGTACCGAATAAGAAGAAGAATACAGCATAAACTAAAAGGCCTCCTCCAGTTCCATGGAACTGGATGGAACTGGAGGAGGCCTTTACCCAAAGGGTTAAAATCTCAGAAGCAGACTAAACTAACCATACTAAAACAACTCCTAGTATTTTATTAAGCAACTTACTGACCAACTACTAACAACTTCTGAAATGTAACTTTATAGAGATTTGAAATAAATGGCTAAATTATTATTTTATAAATTATTGTACAGCATAAACTAGCCTAATTATGCTGAAGTCAGAAATTAAATATCATCATTTTAAAAAAAAAAACGGCCAAGTGCGAATCGGACTCGCGCACGAAGGGTTCCGAACCGTTATCTATAAAAACGGCAAAAAAATCACGTTTGTTGTATGGGAGCCCCCTTAAATATTTATTTTATTCTGCTTTTTAGTATTTGTTGTAATAGCGGCAACAGAAATACATCATCTGTGAAATTTTAACTCTTTAACTATCACGGTTTATGAGATACAGCCTCGTGACAGACAGACGGACAGCGGAGCCTTAGTAATAGTACAGAGTAAGAATTATACTACGTAAAAGTAATATGGTCCCGTTTTACTCTTTTGGGTACGGAACCCTAAAAAGCCCGATAAAACTGACCTTATTCTGCGGCTCAGCTTCCACGATCCTCTGAAAGTCTTTCATCGCAGCCTCAGCCTCCCCCAACCCCAGCAACGCCTGGCCCCTCCTGAACAACCCCTTCACGTTGTCCTGGTCGAAGCCGAGCGCCTTGCTGGCGTGCTCTCGCGCCTCGAAGTGATGTACCGGAGTCACCTTCAGGTATACGAGGGATAAGTTCAGGTGAGCTGATAGAAGAAGTTCCTTTGCTTGGTTCTTGTTTTCGTCTGTTTCGCTGCTGTCTTCTGGCATATCTGTGGATAAAAAGAAGTTTTTTTTTTTAATATTGTCCAATACTATTTATTAATTAAATTAATACAATAATACAAACGAAAATCAATAATATTATTAAATAAAGAAGTATAATATTAAATAATATATCATATAAAGTAACACTGATCTATGTGCGGTCCCAATTTTGTAATTATATACACTTTAGACACCTGCTGAGGATGACAAGAGGATTACAAAAATACAAAATATTTCTAAATTAGACTCGGAAATAAGTTACAAATAGTAAACAAACTGTCTTAAATTTATTATTTAAAGTATTGTTTAGTTGTAGGTTAGTTTAGTAGATACTGAATTTTTTCCGTAACATTTTTTTTTGTTTTCTAAAAAAGCTAACTTACTCCTAGTTCTAGAATTGCGCTAAAATCAATATTAGGAAGCCCTATTTTATGTAATATTTGTGACTATTATATTTGGTCGGATTCGTGCTAATAGTGCTTTTGCGCAATTCGGAATGCGGCTTTCACAGCGTAAGTATTTTTTTATAATAAGTTTTCACATCATTATTGTTGAAAAAAAAAACAGGCCAAGTGCGAGTCGGACTCGCGCACGAAGGGTTCCGTACCATTATCTATAAAAACGCCAAAAAATCACGTATGGAATCCCCTTAAATATTTTAAATTGTATTCTGTTTTTTAGTATTTGTTGTTATAGCAGCAACAGAAAAACATCATCTGCGAAAATTTTAACTCTCTTACTATCACGGTTCATGAGATACAGCCCGGTGACGGACGGACAGACAGACAGACAGACGGACAGCGGAGCCTTAATAATAGGGTCTCCTCGTTTTACCCTTTGGTTACGGAACCCTAAAAAGTAAACTTACCATCAAGTATACTGACAACTCTCTTGTACATTTTGATGGCCAACTGGTATTTGCTTGCTTTGAAGTAGTTCGTGCCTTTCTCCTTAAACATCTTCGCCTGTTCCAATTTTTCTGACCCGTCCATGGACCACGACTCTTTAGCTTTCTCAAAGTTTGTCAGTGTCACTGTGTATTCTACGGCCGAATTGGGTGGCACCCCCAGTTCTGAGTTCCCCTCAGATTTGAAGGCGTATTTCGGTTGGATGGTTATCCTGGATTTCTCTCCTTTGAGGAATTTCTCTAGAGCTCGTTCTACGCCCTCGCAGATGTTGTTCTCGCTGCCCTCTCCGAGAGGGAACGTGACTGTTCTGGTGTCGAAGATTTTGCCGTCAGCCAAGAGTTTGCCTTCAAGTTCGACTGAAAACAAAACAGGTAAGTTGTATTACAAATAGAAAAGAAATAAGGATTTGAATTTGAAAACTTTACGCGGATTAAAATAGATCATAAACGAGCTGAACTGGTGAACTTCGTACAAACTCTTCATATTTTATTTGGATGTTTAAATATTATTCTTCTGTTCGGGGCGAAGAAAAATCAACAAGTAAAAGATCATAGATGTAAAGGTTTGTTACCTTTATGCTATGCTAGTTAGCAGCTAGCATACCTGAACATATAAATATTTTTTTTAGCATAAAATAGGATATTAAATATTGGACAACATCACATACATTGCTCTGATCCTAAGGTAAGCAGCTAAAGCACTGGGTTATAGAAATCAGAAACAACGACGGTACCACAACACCCTGACCCGAGACAATATAGAACAGTTCGTTTTTTTTTATTGATCTGACCGGGAATCGAACCCGGAACTTCAGAGATGGCAGCGTCATATTTATAGTCCAGCGTGCTCGCCTTTCGGCTACGGATGTTGTTTATTAATTATTCTTCTATTCGAGGCGAATACAAATCAACAAGTCAAAGATTATAGATGTAAAGAATGCTTTGTTAGCTAAACATATAAATTTTTATTTGAGTTCAAGTTCAATCATTCAAAATAGGATAATTTTTATCCAGTGGGATAGTTATTATTTCCTCTTTGGCCTAATTCTGTCCACGCAGACAAAGTCGCAGGCAGAAGCTAGTACTTCAATACTTTCTTTGTCTATTACGAGTAGAACAGGTATCAAATACCAGCTTTCTAGCTGCAATTGTATTAGACCACGGACCGTATCCGCAGGAAGTCGGATCAAGTTACACATGCTACGGCCCCGAGCGCAGAGGGCGGCGGGGCGGGAACGATGGTGAAAGCGGGAGGGCTACTACGAAATCCTATCAACAAATGTTGTTTATGATGTTAGCTATCTAGTCGTGTGAGGTTGTTGATTTATTTCAAATAACCCTGTATATTGTCTCGGGTCTAGGTGTTGTGGTACCGTCGTCGTTTCCGATTTCTATAACACAAGTGCTTTAGCTACAAATATCTTTATTGACAAACCATTTGCACAATTTACAAACACCAGGGACCCTGCTATAGGATAACCTGTGGCGCGGGCGTCCCACTGTGACGATACATTTACAGAATGACAGACTTATTTCCGAGTTTAGAAAAAAGAAGAAAGCTTCTCAGGATCTTAGGTAAGGATCAGAGCAATGTATTTGATGTTGTCAACTATTTATTGTTTATTAATATTTATTTATTATAAATCTGTGAGCTGTGGGTAGGTGGTTATTTATTTATTTAATTCAGGCAGCACATTATAAATAATACAGGCCCATATCATAAATACCTTATTATCTAACATATATAAAATAATTAATTTAAAATACACTATAAATGACACACTATTTCGACGGCGTAGTGTTGCGCAACTTGGTATCAGGTAGCCGACCACGAAACCGACCGTTTAGTGACACATGTTCGTCAGCACTATAGGGCTGGGTGGCACCATCTTACTTAAACAAACGTCAAAAGTCTGTCAAACTACATGCAGAAACACCGGTTATAGTTACAGTTATGGTTAAAGTTAAGGTGGTGCAACTCGCACAAGTCTGCTTATTATACAACAAAAAAAAATAGAGTTACCGGTAACTAGCGCTCCGTCGTTCGGGCTGTCGTACCCGGAGCCCGGCTCGACGATGTGCCGCAGGATGCCCTTGTTCTTGCTCGGGCTCAGGTCCTCCACTTTCCAGTCAATCATTTCAATCTGCACATTAATTAACAAAGTTAGTTAATTTACGAAGATAAGCCAAGTGGAGCACTAATTCGTGTTGAATGCAATCGTGGGATTTAATTAAAGTTTTCGACGAATTTTTATAACTTGGTTAGGGTCTGGTAGGTATGCCCTTAAATTCATGTTAAACCAATTAAAAAATATATACGTGGGAAAGTGTTGATAACAGAAGTATAACAGGAAGGAACTGTGGGTAAAGATTTGAAAACCGCAGTTATGATAACAAGTACATAAAATTAGAAACATTAGTTTCCATTCCTGTTTGCCTGGCTTCTAAAATAAAAATGAGTCTATGTATTAATTAAGGGTTCATGATGTTTGGGAGTTCTTTATCCCACCATAAGTTTACACAGGCACAAGTTGGGCCTGGAGCCATTTGGATGTGTTATAATATCATCCGAAGTGGCAGAAATCAGAATACATAAATAAAACATATGTGTTGTCTATTTCTTAAAAAGTACAATTCTAGAATAAGATTTTTAATACTTCAAAAAAAAAGGCAGCATATTTTCATTTGACAACGAGAACCACTTGAAAGATTTCGTCGAGTTGACTAACGTCTCGGTAGCTTAGTCGTCAAAGCACTCGCCCGGTATGCGATGGACGTGGGTTCGGATCCCACCTGAGGCGGACGATTTTTTTTTCAAGTATTAAAAATCTAAGATAAACCTAGCATGGTAATTGCTAAAAACAAAAATGCAATTCTAGAATGTATGCCACATTCCAGCAAGCACAGTGTGAGACGTCCACCCACAAGGTGGACAGACGACCAGGTAAAGCTTGCAGGAAGCCACTAGATTTATACCATTTCCAACCAAACTGAAACTCATTGGTTGGGAGATGCCCAAGCCCAAGTTCAGCGGTGGACGTCCTATAGCTGAAATGATGTTACCTCGAACTGTAGCGTAGAGTTGGGAGGGATCTTGGGCGGGCTGCCGGCAGCTCCGTATGCGTACTCGGGCGCGCACGTCAGCACGCATACCTCGCCCTTCTTCATGGTCGCCACGCCGATGTCCCATGCTTTGATCACCGAACCTGGGGGTTATAAGACAGGAAACTATAAGCTATGTTCACTCTGACATCATCATCATCATCATTTCAGCCACAGGATGTCCACTGCTGAACATAGGCCTCCCTCAGTGACTTCTGTCATGGGGGATTATTGCCATACTCGCCACACTTGGCAGGCGGGTAGGCGAGCGCAGTTTTTTTATATTATTTCGCACGCAGACGCTGCTCCCCATCTCGTGCTACAGGATTTAGTCGCCTCTTACGACACGCCTCCTGTTGGCGGTGGGGAAGTATATTCTTTACGGCCGTCCGCACAGTTTCCACACCTCTGACATACCTGAGCATATTTAGACAGAACAATAAGCTTTGATAACTCGGACAATGGAGGTAAAAGCGTGTAGGTGTCTAAATAGAAAACAATATAAGCTTTGGTCACTTGGACATTTAAGTTGAGGTATAAGTTAATTCCGACGGGAGGTGGAGCAGGAAGGTTCTCGAATGGAGACCACGCTTAGGCAAACGTAGTGTAGAACGCCCCCCGGCCAGATGGACCGATGACCTGAAGAAGGCGGCTGCCTAAGTCGCTGCCGGCTGGCAGCGACTGGATGCAAAGGGCGGGAGATTGTGCGCTGTGGCGCTCCTTGGGGAAGGCCTATGTCCAGCAGTGGACTGCAACAGGCTGACATGATGATGATAAGTTAATAAAATAAAAGCTAATTTCATTCCACAAGTGCAGTTTAGTCACATGATTTAACAGTTGAAACTACCGTATTAGCATGCCGGGCCGAAAACGGCGCAACAAAGATAAAGGGAGAATGGTAAGGCTTTTTAAAAAATAAAAAAATAGTGAAAAACAATCATGTTCTTATAAGTTCAAGTTAAGTATATGTAGTATATTATTTAGAGCTATTCATTCTTAATCATGCTCTAAAATTAAAGTGGCGATGGGCTGGCCACATATCACGCTACACAGACAAAAGATGGTCAATCGCTACAACAAAATGGAAAGGACCACCGGGAAAAAGGTGTGTCGGCCGGCCGAAAAGACGATGGGCTGATGACTTAGTCCAATTTGCTGGGACAAAGTGGATGACTTTGAGCAAAGACAGAGTGTCATGGATGGAACTGGAGGAGGCCTTTACACAAAGGGTTCAAATCTCAGAAGCAGACTAAACTAACCATACTAAAACAACTCCTAGTATTTTATTAAGCAACTTACTAACCAACTACTAACAAGTAACTTTATAGAGATTTGAAATAAATGGCTAAATTATTATTATTATTATTTAGTATATTATTTACACTTTTAAATACTTCAGTTTATTCTGTTTTCAAAAGAATATTATTTTCTCACTCCTCTGTAATAATACAGTTTAGCAATTCAAAATACATGTAAATTTATATCGGCCTTCATGAAACCTAATCAACTCATTATTTATGCAGTTAAAGTATTTTTTTAATTTGCATCATTTAGGTTATAATGTTACCTACAAAATATAAGTAGGTAAGAACAGTTCAGGCCTAAGTGTTACCCATAAAATATTAGTAAGTAAGAAGGGACTATTGGTCGGTACACACAATAACTACTTAGTAATGGGGCTTTTTCTCACACTATTCATTTAATAAATATTAATAAACTTGGGAACCTCAACCAAATATATGCATGGGGCCATAATAATAGTAATTTCACCATTGGCCATTGTGTCTCATTACCATGGGCCTGTGCCTGGGCTTAGAAGTTAAAGCAAGGTAACTCAGAAATATCTTAATGAAATACAGGGTGGCCGGGGAGTTGAAGTTCAAAGCTAAAATTTAGATGCCTTATATCATGGTGTATCCAAATCACCCCCATGTATGTTCTACGATTTTGCTTAGTTTAGGAGCTAGAATTACTTTATTGATTTTTTGCTTAATTTTCACCTTTTAGTGCTTTTCATTTTTTTTCTAACTCTGGCGAGTATTTATCGTTCGTTTTTTATTGTCATAATTATTAACAATTCCCACAAGTACCACCCAAAAAATTATGGTATACCTAAGTATTGTAGGACTTGCTTAAAATTGTGTTGGAAGTTCAAAATTACTTTCCAAACTTGGTACAAGCATATGTTCAATGTGTCAAAAAAAATTAAAAAGAGGATCTAGTGGATTCTAAGTATTGTTAAAAACTGCCCCAGACATTCATGAATAAAATAAGGTCAAATGAAGCTAATGTTAATAGGGGTTTATTTTCTGTAACTGACCTTTAAAGTAAATTGAGGCATCTTTTAGGGGGGAAAAAACACTATTTTATTTTAATGCAATTCTTATTTTTGTTTCAGTAATTATGTTTTTTGTTCATCTTTTTGACTTTAATATCAAGGACAAAGGTAAACAAAACCGGCTAAGTGCGAGTCGGACTCGCGCACGATGGGTTCCGTACCAATATCTGTAAAAACTGCAATAAAAACACATCTGTTGTATGGGAGCGCCCTTAAATTTATTTTATTTTGGTTTTTCGTATTTTTTGATATAGCGGCAACAGAAATGCATCATCTGTGGAAATTTCAACTGTACAACTATCATGCCTTATATCATGGTGTATCCAAATGGATACACCATGATATAAGGCATCTAAATTTTAGCTTTGAACCTCAACTCCCCGGCCACCCTGTATAATGTTAAAAAGAAATAACATAACTTAATCAATAATAAGTCCCTTGTAGAATTATTTTGTATAGAGCTTCTGAGAATTTTAAATCCCCTAACTCTTTACTGACTGTCTTTATAGTGAGTATTGTTGTTTAAAATAGTACCTGGTTGTGCAAGTACCCCAGATCAAACAGATTCCATGGCCAAATAGATTTTTTATAACAAGAAATACATACATTTAATAAATAAGATTTTCTACTCAGACTGCAATCTGGAGAGGTGCCAAAGCTCACAACAATCAATAAAGATGAATTCTCATCTTTTATGGGTTTGGCGACAATTCCCATACTAGAAACCAAGTGCATAAATGCATGAGAATGCGGTTTCAAATCTCGCAAGAAGCCAATGACCGTGTGATGATGAGCACGGGTATGGATGCGACACAATGTAGTTATGTTCTTGGTTTCGGGCTAGACAACTGATGTGATCGTTGGAAGAATGTAGCTATTTATTTCTAATTGAAAATGAGTTCGTTTGGTTGCCTTTATTTGAATTTTGAGGTTATGAATTTTACGAGTGTATTTTGTCAAGATATTTAGATATGGCAAAATGTATAAGCTTATTTAAATGAATAAATTAGGCACGTAGCCGTGATATTGTGATTGCACAGTGTAAATTTACGAATTTAATGTATTCTGTTTTACTTTCCGATAAGACTAGAGTGCGTACCTTTTCCCAAATTGAATTCAAATGGCTCGTTCCTGTCTTTGCTGGAGTCGAATTTAGATCCGTCCAGAAGCGTCCCAGTGTAGTGGACGGTGACCTGGCAACCAGCGTTGGGGGTGTCCGTGCCTTCGCCTTCTTTGATAATTCTCTTCAGCACACCGCGGTCGCCATTCTTCGTGATATCTACACCTTCGTCCACGGTCATTGTTTAGGCTGAGTACGAATTTATTGTTTCTTAAATATTTTAGGTTGAAGAAATTAGGGTGCACGCTGGACTTAGTTGCGTCGACTGTACACACAATTTTCTGGAAAACTCGAGTTGCGCGCCGGTTTCTTTCTCTTGACGAAATAAAACGAATGAATGGATGGATTGGATGGATGAAACACTGATCAAATAATACTGGATGAAATATGAATGAAGGAGGATTGAAGGAAGAGTGATTGAGTGAGTGAGTAGTTTTTGAATACGACAGATTAGTGTTGTGCTGTTGAAACAATCAAAATCATAATCGATTTCTTCTAACATCAAATACTATTCAAAATGTAGTATCGTTATTGATCAAACATTATTTTTAATTTATTTTAAAATAGGTGTAATTAAATAATCCAGAAAACACACTCGTGATGGACTCGTAAACATCCTTGCCTTACGAGGTCAAATAATTTTATTTGGGGGGTCTCCCAGCCAGCACACCCAGACCCAACGACAAGGACATAAATGGGAATCGAACATGGGACACACAACGTTCAAGTTATACCACCGGTACCTATACACCAAGCGAGTAGTCATAGGACTGGGTTGGTTGGAAGCACAGAGACTTGTGACTTTGAGAGAAGACCATGAGCTGATGACGCCAAGCTTGGGTCTTAAGGGTAGTAGGGTAGGGTAATTGGGATGTCCACCCTGCCACGGTGCGCAGGTTAAGACTTTATATATTTCTCTATTAAAATTCCGCCTAATGAATTGAATTTTGATTTCATTACAAAAGATTTTTTTTAAAAGCAATGTATCAACAGATTAATAAATTGATATTTTCGAAATCCACAAATTAAATAACTCAATAAATTAATGCTAAATAAAAATTTCGATCTAAAAAATATTATTTATACTTAAACATTCTGTCAAAAAATTTTCGGGAATTGATGATTTGTTTATGGTCCCAAAATTCAAAATTATATATTTTTTTGTTGTTGTTAGATTGGCACAACTGTTTTGTCTGATAAAATCAAAAACAATTTGGTATTTACATTTTATTTTAATTCAGTCTTCATGATGAATCTCTTTAGTATCAAAATCGAAAACAAAATGATTTTACAATTTTTTCTAGCTACCTATAAACATTCTTTGAATAACTTTGTATATACCTGAACAGCTACACAATTATAACATCTCTGTTAGGAAAAACTATGGAAATTGTTTTGGTAGGCACAGTCAACAGCACGTCAACCTACCCAAAAAGTCAAAAATTCTACAATAGATTTTCAACTTTAAGCCTGACATATTGAGATCATTTTCAAATGAGAAAATTTGACATTTTGTGGTAGATCGACGAGCTGTTGTCCGTACAATAATTATTAATTAATAAATAATTTTAGTTTTCAGAATTATTAAGTTTCATTTATTGTAATTATTGTATCCTTCCATGTTAAAATTTAAAAATAACCAAAAATGTTTTACAAATATGATTACTTATTTAAGACCTAAACAATACTTCGACATTTATCTAAACTTTAGTTACATAACACAGAATTAAACTGCTTAAATACAACAATAGGAATGTAATACTTAACATAATGACATCTATAAGAAATTACAACCATCAGAATATATTATGCATTTTGATATAGTAACATTAAATGCAATAAAATATTTAAAAATAATTACTGCTTGGGAACTTCTGATTTCATTTAAAACAATTACTAGGACATTTCACTACATAATGTCTAAAATGTTTTGATGAACTTTGAGATAACAATTTTTGATTAGGTCCATGAAGCCATTCGTCTGATCCATCGCAGCAGTCACAGATTCCATCATTGACTTTATTTGATGGGACCTTATTGTATGCTACCTGTTTGCTAGGATATTGAGTGTCACAGAAAAAAGTGCCGTTTACACAGGCAGTTGTGCTCGGCTCATCTGAGGAATCATTACAGTCACAATAATCATCATTCACTTGTTCAAACGGTATTCTCTGATCTGAATTCAAACATTTGAATTCTTTATTTGAATCTGGTCTGTACCTAGGCATTAAGGCATAATGAACACCTCGAATGATGCCATTTTCATTGATGTACTTATCAGCTTCTGACCGAATATGATTTTTCTGCTTGTTTAATTTGGAGTTTTCCATGACGGTAACTAGTTTAATGCCGGCAGCGGTTTCAGAGGTAATGGTTAGGAAGAAGTACAGCTGGTACAGAATAAAACTTACAAAAACGCATACTGCAAGGACAATTACATTCTTCTTCTTCTTTATACCCATTGTGGCAAATAGTTAGGCACCTATTTACTTGTAATCAGTGTTATTGAAACAACTGATCTCAAGTTGTACTGTTTGTACAGCTTTTGATTGATTTGTTATTTTTTTACATTACAGTCTATTAGTTATAATCCAAACTTTAGTATGGCGTTGTGTTAAGTTTTTATATTCAATGTGTTCTTGTTTAGTTCTAATATAGTACACCATATCAATTTATTTTTTGTTGTTTTCAAAATCAAAATACTAAATAATTCACACACACAAAGCACGCGCCATCATAATCCGTTCCGCAACACGTAGCTTGACAGTGACACACACATACATTCAAATGCAATGGAAAATGATGTCTCTCTTGTTGCCAAGGCTGTAGCCTGCAAGCCTGCAACACTGCATTTTGCTTGTGACTTTTTACTTACGCAGCTGACTTAGTTATCTTTTATATTCAGATTATTTTATAAAATCGCTTTCAAGCCCCATGTAGGCTGTGTAACACTTTGTATCATTTCCTTGCCATCATCGAAAAACGAATACTCAACGTCACTTTGACAACGACAGCTGATTGATAAAATGTCAAACGAGTGAAATGTGAATAAAAATAGTGATAATTTGTGAAATTATTTTCATAAAATCCGTAATTTTCGTGTGTATTATTGAAATGGGTATATAACTTAGCGTCTCATAATGAGTTATCTAACTGTGGATCGGCAGACGCCGACCTCCACCTCTGACAAGCCTGGTGATGCAACGGAAAATAATGAAGATCTCGAGGTAATCCTGGTTCTATGTATTTCATTAGGATAGCACTGTCTTCTTAGGTAAACATTAGCCGTGTTTATACTAGAACAGATATTGTCGCCCACTATATCTACGTCAATATTTTTATTTATTTATTATGTTTATTATTATATTATTAATTCCTATCTAAATAAATTTATTTGATTGTGATCATCCATATATCTAAATAAATAGTAAGCTGATAGTATAGTAGCTGTTCATACAAAGTAGTTACCTATTCAAAATGAGGTACAATAGGCAAAACCATTGTTATTTAAACGTAAATTTTCATTAGTATAAAATACATAACAGTTTGTCCTACTCATGATAACAGGCAACTTAACCTAAAATACAAGTTACTTGAATTAGTTCTTACTAGCTGTTGCTCGCGAATTCATTTGCATAGCATTCAGTTTATTCATTATAAAGAATATAGCCTGTTACTCAGGGATAATGTAGCATTCTAATATTATAATGGTATAAGAATTTTTGAAATCAGCTCAGTAGGTTATTTGTGTCAAACATACTTAAATACAAATCACTTCTCTTTAAAATAATAATTGAAGGTACATATAATTGCCACCCGAAAATGCATTGTTTGTTTGTCATGTTTTTTTTTATTCAGCCAAATAAAAACATTAGATGAACAACCTGTTATAATGTCATATTTTTGTGTGTTTTAATTTTGTTGTAATTAAAATGCTTATTTATTTTTTAACTTTGAGCAGGTGGACAACTCCAAGAGTGTGCTGCTCAAGATTGCGACGCTGTATGCGGAGCAGCTCATGAGCGACCTGACCCTAGAGGTCGCAGGCGTGGGGTACCCGGCCCACAGGCTCATACTGTGTGCCAGCAGTGAGGTCTTTCAGGTAAAAAACAAATGCCTATATGAAAAGAGTGTTAACAAATTCAATTCACCTACTTAGTATTCCTTTTTCACCTGTCCAATTTCTAACCACCACATCATGCCTCTTTAACACTTGAAATTGGCGAAACCAGTGTCACAGAGCACAGTTGCTACCATGTAAACATAAAAATTAATTAATTAAAGAATGCTGGCATTGCATAAGGAGATCTCACTTCAATTTTTCTTGGATTATGACTCATAATTGATACCAAACGTTACTACTCTTTATCAACCAACTCTGACAAATGTTGTACATACCTGTATCACTTTTTATGTGTATTTGGTTTTGTTATTATTTGATAAATATTTACACTATTGGTTGGCATGCTTAATAAATATTATAAATGATAATCAAATGTCTTTAATCTCATGTATACTATAAAATAGACAACACTTTCCATCAGGCAAATTTATGGCACTATTTTAATGATGATAACTAGTGCCGTGTGGGGACGGCCGTAAAGAATACACTTCCCCACCGCCAACAGGAGGCGTGTCGTAAGAGGCGACTAAATCCTGTAGCACGAGACGGGGAGCAGCGTCTGCGTGCGAAATAATATAAAAAACTGCGTTCGCCAACCCGCCTGCCAAGCGTAGCGAGTATGGCAACAACCCTCCGATGACAGAAGTCATTGCGGGAGGCCTATGTTCAGCAGTGGACGTCCTGTGGCTGAAATGATGATGATGATGAACTAGAAATAAATATTTCAGGTGATGTTAATGAATCGCGAGTGGAGCGAGTGGCGGGAGAGCCGCATCGTGTTGCAAGAGACGCCCACCGCAGCCTCCGTGTTCCCTCACTTCTTGAAGTAATTATTATTCTTCTTCTTTGTCCTGCAATTATCCAAATATCTCCCATTATTGGGACCGGGTCTCCTCACTCTTCTTCTTCTTACTTTTTGATTATTATATTAAATAAATAAATATGCGCAGACAACAACTAACTGTAATGCTATTGAAGAAATGAAGAACATGTTTGTTTCTCCGCCTACTCTAGCCTAATGGTCGACTGGTAGAGAATGCCTCATGGCATTAAGTCCACCTATTGTATGATTTTTTTCAAATCTGTGCAATAATGTTTAAATAAATAAATAAGTTTGTGTTAAGAGGAAAAGGTGAAGTAGGGAGAAAATATAGTCTTCTTAACTGATTCAAACAAAGAATCGGAACTGGGACCGCCTTCAACGCCACAACACGGGTCGTACACAATATCTATAAATATTTTAAAGTTTAAAACTATAACCCGACTACGACTGGACCGGGCGAACTGTACGACTGCATTTTAAAGATTTATTTTAAATTATTAAACAATATAATATACAGGGTGTTCGGAAGAAGGGTGAACACAGGAAAATGACAGGTAGGTGGGGTCTTCTCCTATGTGCTCAGCCCATAAAATTAGACCTAGGCCCTTCTTTGGGTTTTACCCAATTTTTTAAAAAAAAAACCCGACTTTCGCCGCTTTCACACCTTTAAACTTCCATAAGTTTCCTTTTTATTGACAAGTCTGGCAACATTTTTTTTTCTGATCTTGATACATAGTAGGTCTTCAAGTAATCAATATATTTTTTATATGAATGCCGGTTGACAAAAATAGGAGCATCTAAACTACAAAAAGAGGTAAGAAAATTGTTTGAAAATGAACTTTGCATTGCAATGAAAAAAAAACTACAAGAGATCGATGGCTTCAGATTTTATGTAAACATCTCTAATGTATGCTAACGGTATGCAATTTTTATGTTTTTTTTAAAGAATAACTGAAGTTATTCATAAATTTTGTCAAATCGAACGATTTTGACGAAACTCTACTTTTGGAGAAAATTAATTGTTTGACAAAAACTAAGAACAGGAAGCATTATTAAACAAAAGTAGGACGTTACCAAATTCAATGTTGTTAAATTTAACGGTCTTATGGATACCTAAGTAAAGTAAAATAAAGGAAACACAAAGTTATGTACTAGTCCGGGAATTTTTGAATAATTCTTTCCCTAACTCGTGGATTGGCCGTGGTGGACCCATTCCTTGGCCTCCGCGATCCCCAGACCTCACCCCGCTCGACTTTTACGTCTGGGGAAGGGCCAAAGATTTGGACTTGGTCTATGTAACAGAAGTGGCTAATCGCGAAGAATTAATAAACCGAATAAATGCTGCTTTGATATCATGAAAGGGGAAATGTTATTAAGAACAACCACAGTAGAGATACGAAACAGGTGCCGGGCTTGTATTAATAATGAAGGCCAGCAGTTTGAACAATTATTGTAATTATTGCTAATAAATGGTAGTCAACTACATAACTTTGTGTTTCCTTTATTTTACTTTACTTAGGTATCCATAAGACCGTTAAATTTAACAACTTTAAATTTTCTAACGTCCTACTATTGTTTAATAATGCTTCCTGTTCTTAGATTTTGTCAAACAATTAATTTTCTCCAAAACTAGAGTTTCGTCAAAATCGTCCAATTTGTCAAAATTTATGAATAACTCCAGTTATTCTTTAAAATAACATAAAAATTACATACCGTTAGAAAGGGCATACATTAGAGATGTTTACATAAAATCTGAAGCCATCGATCTCTTGTAGTTTTTTTTTTCATTGCAATGCAAAGTTCATCTTCAAATAATTTTCTTACCTCTTTTTGTAGTTTAGATGCTCCTATTTTTGTCAACCGGCATTCTTATAAAAAAATATTGATTACTTGAAGACCTACTATGTATTAAGATCAGAAAAAAAAAAACAAATGTTGCCAGACTTGTCAATAAAAAGGAAACTTATGGAAGTTTTAAGGTGTGAAAGTGGCGAAAGTCGGTTTTTTTTTAAAAATCGGGTAAAACCCAAAGAAGGGCCTAGGTTAAATTTTATGGTCTGAGCACATGGAGAAGACTCCACCTACCTGTCATTTTCCTGTGTTCGGGTTTCTTCCGAACACCCTGTATATTCAGATTTGTAATGTGTTCGCCAATAGCTTTGTTTTATATGATACTAAAGACGTGGTGATTATGTCAGTTTTATTTTTTCGAGGTTAGAATCTGAGGTTTAAATTCCGTTATATAAAATTTTTATAAAATTAATATAGCCTATTTTACCCGTCATTATTACGAAGCTAATGACACCTCGTTCATTAAAATCGGTTTAGTAGTTTAGGCGCTACGGTGGAACATACAAACATACATACATAGATACTTACTTACTTACATACATAGACTGCCAAAATCATTACCCTTCCTTTTCGCTTCGCCGTAGTCGGGTAAAAAAGAAAAGACAGGAGGATGTGTTAGTACACATGCCCTGGAAGTCGTATTTAAAGCTAAAGTCACAGTCAAAAATAATAATCTTTTTTTTTGTAACTGCATCTTTTCAGGGCAATAGGTGTTTGAGGCACATTAATATTTTATTTCCAACTTTATTGACACCTGACCCCTTTTAAGTAATATAAGTATTAAACTTTTATAAGATTGATTGACAAATTTAAAAAAAATATATTTTCTATTTAATTTAAATAATTATCTATTGCAGATACTTTTACACCGGTCAAATCCGGATATCCCACCAAACTGTGCTGCCCGTATTATCGCTGGCCGATAAATACAATGTTAAGGTATGTTTAAAATTTATTTAATTTTTTCCCACAGTCACACCAATTATCTAGCCCCAAACTAAGCAAAGTACTACTAGTAAACAAATAATAAATATTGGACAACATCACATACATTGCTCTGATCCTAAATCAGCAACAACGACGGTACCACAACACCCAGACCAGAGCCAATATAGAAAAGTTCGTTTTCTACATTGACCCGACCGGGGATCGAACCCGGAACCTCGGAGATGGCGGCGCCATTTAAAGTCCGGCATGCTCGCCTCTCTGCCACGGAGGTCGTTGCCACTAGTACTACTTTTACTGTTTTTTGGACATTGTTACCTGTTGATTCTGGAAATCACTAGTTGTTATGTTATTTCCTTGAAAGTTATATTATGTATCATATTTAAGTTTATGTATATTTATTCTATGTAGGTATTTATATTTTATTGTTATTATCATGTATGATGTATTTAGGTTTATTGTTATAAATATTGTAATTGTAGGCATGTATATAAAATTTCACAATAAGCACTTTGCACCATTTTCCCCTTTCTTTATAGTTTTCCTCTTCCTGAAGGTTTTCTGGAAGATATCTCTCTTAGCGATAAGACCGCCTAAATTGTACATCTTTCTGTAAATATCATCTGTAACTTCTTTGTTTGGTGTGCAATAAAGAATATCTATCTTTCTTATTTCTTCTCACTTTATCTGATGATGAAACAATTACTTTTTATGTAAAATGAATAGACTGCCTCGCAAGCATGACCGACGAAACACGATAAGATATGATATGATATAGCGATTTATCGACACCGAACTATCAAAATATGATAACATAGCCGCCATCTTGATCTTTTATCGAAACAGGGAATATTTCTGTGCCGTTGACGTCACGGTCATGTTCGCTATCAATAAAAGTTTATCTTTTGACAGACTTGGTTGGATAAATCGCTATATCATATCATAGCAAATCGTGTTTTGTCGGTCATGATAGAGGGGCTGGTAGTATATAAAACTTTATATTTAATTGTTTTTTCCCCTTTTTTTTACTATTGTTAGTTCTCTCTCGCCTGAAGCACAGGTTCTACCTATGTAACATTATAAACTTTCTTGTTGCATTTTTTAAATTATAACACTGTACACAACACGGGGTACTAGCGACCCGCCCCGGCTTCGCACGGGTGCAATGCTGATACTAAATACACTACATTTTACATATAAACCTTCATCTTCAATCACTATATATTTAAAAAAAACGGCATCAAAATCCGTTGCGTAGTTTGAAAGATTTAAGCATACATAGGGATATATGGACAGAGAAAGCGACTTTGTTTTATACTATGTAGTGATTGTCCCGACGTTTCGGCCTAATCACATAGGCCGTGGTCGCGGGAAGACTGGCGATGTACAGCGCGCCTGCTCAAGCGCGGTGATGAATCTTCACCCACCCGCATTTCTTGAATATTTTTGGCGGCGTTACAGTCAGTCCGACAAACTACAACAAACAAACAAACAAATGCTACGACGACAAACATGCTGTGAGCATAGTTTGTGTAAGGTTCTACCTAGTTCAGGCAAAGATGAGTTATACAACGTTTAGTTTTAAACAGTTCTAATTTAAATGTATCTGTATTTCTTGTACTTAATAGACTATTTATTAGGGTTTCGTACCCAAAGGGTAAAACTGGACCCTATTACTGAGGCTCCGCTGTCCGTCTGTCACCAGGCTGTATCTCATGAACCGTGTGGTAGCTAGACAGTTAAAAATTTTCACAGATGATGTATTTCTGTTGCCGCTATAACAGCAAATATTAAAAACCAGAATAAAATAAATATTTAAGGGGGCTCCCATACAACAAATTTGCTGGATTTTTTTGCGTGCGTTTTATAGATAATGTTGCCCTTTAGTGCGCGAATCCGACTTGCACTTTGCCGGTTTTTTTTTATCTATCTATCTTGGTGGGCAGGACCTGGTGACTCTATGCCTGGAGTACATGTCGCAGCACATCGCTCAGGCCGCGCAGCGCGGACAGCTCATCGCTTGGATGCAGTATACTACGGCTTGCGGGCACAACGATGTTGCTAAGGTATGTATGTAAAAGCGCTTAGTTTAAGCCTATTTACAGAAATAAATTGGTTTTAATGGTTTTTTAATGGTATAATATGATAGCAGGGGCGTGCTGTGTGCATGTAGGCAATTAGGCAGGCCATGAGGTAGGCACTGCCTCATTGCCTAATAAAATGAGGTAGGCAATAGGTACTTAAAAATGTGTTTTATTGATGTAAACTACAGATTTTCATTAATAAGCACATTAGTAAGCCCTACGGCCTGCGGGGTCTCCGCTGAAAACCAGCGTCGTTATGGCTCTGGCTCTAACGACAAATGAGAGACACTTTTTTAATGTTTACATTTAATTCTGTTTGTAATTGTGCTTATGTGTCAAATAAATGTTTTCTATTCTATTCTATGTATCTACTGCCTACCTCGTAATAAAACCAATGCCCGCTACTGTACTATAGGCTATGCTACTTGTACCAAATTACCATCACCATCATTATCATCACCAGCCTTTAGAAGACCAATTCTGGACAAAGAACTTTCGTACAACTAGCGGAGCGGAAGTTGAGCGCTGGGCGAAGTTGCGCAGAAGTTCATTGCGATTCCGTGATTGGCTAGTCGCACGATGCGTCTGCACTGCCGGACGGGATTGGTTGTTAGCTCATCGCACACGCGTCTCTTGATACGATGATCGTCTCGTAAGATGCGCAAAGTGATTTAAGTGATCCCCACTCTTTGCCTCAGCACTCAATATCGCGCGAGCTGAAGCAGGATTTCGCACTACAGGACTTATTTTGACATACCACTTCTAGTACTTCAAATCTCACTGGATATTTAGTAATCTTGTGACGCCACTAAACTGTAAATCATTGCCAATTGCGTTCACGCGGGCTTTTCAAAACGTTAAGTTCGACATGGTTTTTAAACAGATTTTAATCGTGGATTTATTATGACATTAGCAACAGTTAAAGCCTTTTTCAATAATCTGTAAAATAATTAATATATTTTAATATTTAATATCGGACAACATCACATACATTGCTCTGATCCTAAGGTAAGTAGCGAAAGCACTTGTGTTATAGAAATCAGAAACAATGACGGTACCACAACACCCAGACCCGAGCCAATATAGAAAAGTTCGTTTTCTACACTGTACATTAGGTAAAAATGATTTTCTTAGCTTTTATCATACTGTCGTGATATTTGTAAGTCTGTGTTCCATTCAAACACCAATTTCAATTAACCCAGTATAATATCGCTAGGCTTATGCTGCAAATCAAAACAGTTAAATTACCAATGTATACTTTGTAATGTTTAATTTGTAAAATTATTAATCTTAATATACAATGTGATATGGGCGGTACTTATAACCCGTTAAGGCTAAGTGCGATATCTAATTTTATAGACAATAATAATAAATTAGGGGTCAAACCCTCGTCCCCTATGAATACCGGCCATTTTGGTTTTTTAACACTTTAGGCAATAACAAAGGTTTTATGTGTCGTAGAAACATGTAAGAAATATTACAAGATAGCTAAAAGAAAAGAGTAACTGACCATAAACTTCATTTCTGGTGTTTAGGGTTCCCTTGGCTAGGAAAAAAAATATTCATTAAATTAGGTACTTTCGAAAAATTAATTTTTTTTGCAGCTTTTTTTTAAGCTCAAATTACTTTTTTTGTCAATAAAATAAGGTACCGGTAGCCTTAACAGATTACAAGTACCACCCATATCACATTGTATAAAACAAAGTCTGGTTTGTTACAACACTTATAACTCGAGAACGGCTAGACCGATTTTTATGGTTTATAATTTGTTGGATTTGTCTCCGCCCCGAATAGCAGAATAAATAATAAAAACATTGAAAAACTCACAAAAAATACTGTTAGGTGGTACGAAGTTCGCCGGGTCAGCTAGTAATATATAAAACAAAGTCGGGTGTGTTACAACATTCATAACTCGAGAACGGCTTGATCGATCTTCATGGTTTGTAATTTGTAAGATTTGTCTCCGATCCTTATAGCAGAATAAATAATAAAAACATTGAAAACATTAACGAAAAAAATACAAATAAAAGGCTATTTGAAATATCTCCAGGCGTGCCAGAACTTCGTGAAGTGGAACCTGGAGTGGGTGTGGTCGGACGCGGAGCTGGGCGCGCTGGACGGCGACGCGCTGCTGCAGCTGCTGCAGCAGAGCGACCTCGTGCTGCACAACGAGATGAGCCTCTACCAGTCAGTACTTATTACTTATCCATCACCTGGGCCAACATTTATTATCAATTGGATCTCATTGTAATTGTTTGACAAATTTAGCATTCTGCTACAAAGGACATAATTTTTTTGGTACTTAAATAAAAATAAAACGAACTGATACTATTTATATAGAACATTACTACAAACGCTAAATACTATCATTCTACACAGCTTTTAGATTAAAAAAAAACTCTATTTAATTAATAGAAAAATAATGTTTATAAATACGTTGTATGCGTTTCCGAACGAAAGCTATTGTTGTCTGACAGTGACAAATGTCAGATTTCTTTTTTTGTCCACCATAAGCAGGCAAAGATCCACGGCCATGCTGCCGAGTCATTAGTTATTTATAATAATATATTTTGATTTGTTAAAAATCAGGAAAAAATGGCAGGTACTGCCGCTTACGAAACGTCAATCAAACTTCCTTTTTTTTACATAAAAAGTATCGCGGGACCTTAAAATGTAGCTACTTAGAAGCCAATTTTTTTTGTTTTTTTTATTAATACATCAAAAAATCTTTAAATAATTAAATCAGCGATCAATGCATATATTATCATTTATTCTTTCAACTTTTACATATCTGTGTCAAGTTTGAAGAGTTTTGATTTTAGTACCAAACCCCATAGTAATAAAAATCATGTCCTTTAAGACTTAAATTAGTACTAGACTGCCACTGCTACTGCGACTTAAATTAGCAGAATTAGGGCTCTGAAGACATGTAACACATCTATTTGGCTGACGTGTGCTGGGATATACCCTTGCAACATATACTTTGTCATGGCTAAAAGCATACCGCGCAAGCCAAAATATATATTTAAAAAAAAAACATATACTTTTCTTTTACCTCGTACCCTTATCGTAATGTTATTTTAGGCTGCGTCCAGATCTGGCGAATGCGCAAAAACTTACTTCAACTTGATGGAATCCGGCCTAAGTTGTGTAATTCCTCACCAGGTTCGTGGTTCGATGGCTGAACAAGCAGCGGGCTCGTCTCGAAGCCGCCATGTGCGGCGAGGACTTCAAGCTGCACTGGGACTCGCTCGTGGCCGCCGTCTTCTCGCACGTCAGGTAAAAGCCACAACACTATACCAGTACACATAAGTCACTTAACTAGTTAACTAGTCACTGAACTCCACACTAATAATTATTTCACATTATTAATCACACTCCACACTAATTACGACACCACACACTAGTTACTACACTCCATACTAGTCACTACACACTATTCTCCTCACTGCATTACACAATATTTTATTTTATTTGACAGTGATGACATGACAACACTGTCTTCATGTACACAACAGTTACTACAATACAAACTTGTCACTAGACTACTCATTTGTCACCACACTAATCACTTGTCACTGCGCTATACACTAGTTAGTACACTATACACTGGTTACTATACTACACACTAGTCACCAAACTAGACACTACACTAAGCACTAGTAACTCTACACTACGCACGTGTCAATTACATGATAGTTTATTTTTTGTGTGGATCTAAGTTTCACATTATTCGACGCCATTCGAAGTGATTGATCGATTTGATGATTATTACGTACCTTCATCCCAGGTTCCCGATGATGTGTCCCCGGCAGCTGGCCAAGCTGCTGCTGTGCCCGCTCACGCAGGAGCACAAGGAGTTCTTCATGGAGCGGATGGCAATCGCCATGAGCTACCAGTCAGGTACGCTGCATCATCATCATCATCATCGGCTGCTGCTGTGCCCGCTTACGCAGGAGCACAAGGAGTTCTTCATGGAGCGGATGGCTATCGCCATGAGCTACCAGTCAGGTACGGTGCATCATCATCATCATCATCGGCTGCTGCTGTGCCCGCTCACGCAGGAGCACAAGGAGTTCTTCATGGAGCGGATGGCCATCGCCATGAGCTACCAGTCAGGTACGGTGCATCATCATCATCATCATCGGCTGCTGCTGTGCCCGCTCACGCAGGAGCACAAGGAGTTCTTCATGGAGCGGATGGCCATCGCCATGAGCTACCAGTCAGGTACGCTGCATCATCATCATCATCATCATCATCATCATCATCGGTTGCTGCTGTGCCCGCTCATGCAGGAGCACAAGGAGTTCTTCATGGAGCGGATGGTCATCGCCATGAGCTACCAGTCAGGTACGCTGCATCATCATCATCATCATCATCATCGGCTGCTGCTGTGCCCGCTCACGCAGGAGCAAAAGAAGTTCTTCATGGAGCGGATGGCCATCGCCATGAGCTACCAGTCAGGTACGCTGCATCATCATCATCATCATCATCATCATCGGTTGCTGCTGTGCCCGCTCATGCAGGAGCACAAGGAGTTCTTCATGGAGCGGATGGCCATCGCCATGAGCTACCAGTCAGGTACGCTGCATCATCATCATCATCATCATCGGTTGCTGCTGTGCCCGCTCATGCAGGAGCACAAGGAGTTCTTCATGGAGCGGATGGTCATCGCCATGAGCTACCAGTAAGGTACGCTGCATCATCATCATCATCATCATCATCGGTTGCTGCTGTGCCCGCTCACGCAGGAGCACAAGGAGTTCTTCATGGAGCGGATGGCCATCGCCATGAGCTACCAGTCAGGTACGCTGCATCATCATCATCATCATCATCATCGGCTGCTGCTGTGCCCGCTCACGCAGGAGCAAAAGAAGTTCTTCATGGAGCGGATGGTCATCGCCATGAGCTACCAGTCAGGTACGCTGCATCATCACCATCATCATCATCATCGGCTACTGCTGTGCCCGCTCACGCAGGAGTACAAGGAGTTCTTCATGGAGCGGATAGCCATTGCCATGAGCTACCAGTCAGGTACGCTGCATCATCATCATCATCATCGGCTGCTGCTGTGCCCGCTCACGCAGGAGCACAAGGAGTTCTTCACGGAGCGGATGGCCATCGCCATGAGCTACCAGTCAGGTACGCAGCATCATCATCATCATCATCATCAGCTGCTGCTGTGACCGCTCACGCAGGAGCACAAGGAGTTCTTCATGGAGCGGATGGCCATCGCCATGAGCTACCAGTCATGTACGCTGCATCATCATCATCATCTCCATCGGCTGCTGTGCCCGCTCACGCACGTAGAACCGAAGGCCGATGGGGCAGAAAGGTTCTGGAATGGAGGCCACGTAAGGCGTGGGACGTCCACCCACAAGGTAGACAGACGATCTGGTAAAGGTTGCAGGAAACCGCTGGATGCAGGCCGCTTCCAACCGGCCGATCTGGAAATCACTGGGGGAGGCCTATGTTCAGCAGTGTACGGCCTGTGACTGAAATGATGATTGACAACATCCCATAGATTGCTCTGATTCTATTGTTAATAGCTCATAATAAGTTAATAAATCACTTAAGTTATAAAACTATTACCTATAGAAATTCGTGACGCATCGCAGTCCAGTGCAAACGTGTTTAGATCGTTGAATTCAAATGAAAAAATATACATTTCTAAACAGGCCAATACGAGCGTGTAGCAGAAATCCAGCAGACGGAAGCGGGCCGGATGCTGTTCACCCCGCGCCTGTACACGGAAGACACGTGGGGTTCGGTGCTCGGCGTGGACAACTTCCACTCGCTGGCTTCTTACCACACCAGGACCTTCATCTTTAGTACCAGGTAAATGTTATAATTTTTTCCCTTCTCATGCATGTAAAGTTCATCTTTATGCTAGGTATAGGCGGCATAAAATCGCTTTTTATGCTCTAGCTAGCTAGTGCATAAAGCAAAATCTTCGTCTTAGTCTTTATGACAAAGGTCGTCAAAGGTGAACAGTCACACACGCAATTAAACTTCGTTAAATAAACTTGATACTTAAAATAGAATAGAAAACATTTATTTGTTTTTGTGGTGTGTGTGATATGTGGATATGTGTGGTGGGTGTCGTGGTATCGTCGTTGTTTCTGATTTCTATAACACAAGTGCTTTAGCTACTTACCATAGGATCAGAGCAATGTATGTGGTGTTGTCCAATATTTATTTATTTATTTATTATTTGATACACAAGCACATTTACAAACAGAATCAACTACTCTGCTTCACTCTGCTTCTTCTTTTTTATGCATAATCTATATTACAACACTAAATAAAACTAAGCAATATGATATGATTTTTTCTAAGAAATAAGTATTTCAAAGCATTATGGACTACGACCTATGATGCTAAGTGCCTCTGCCACGTATAAAAAAAAGTATATTGGCGGGAAGTCCTTGTATTTTCTTTGTGTTGCAATTTGAAATTGTTTTATGTTATTTTGCAATATTTCTGTTTAATTTCCTCACAATCTATTCACCCTCGCCTGCGGCTCGGGTGGGGTATATATACGTCACGTATATATACGTATATTAATATTATAAAGAGGAAAGATTTGTACCTATTTTTGTATGTTTGTAATGAATAGGCTCAAAAAGTACTGGGCCGATTTAAAAAATTCTATCACCAATAGAATGCTACATTCTTCCAATTTGACATAGGCTACATTTCATTTCGAAAAAAATTAGGGATCCTTGGTAAAATTTGAACAATGTAACCGAAGGTGTAGAAAAATGAGTCTTAAAATGTCTTTCGTCGAATGCGCTGCCGAAACTATTAGCGATAATTGTCTACCCCGTGCGAAGCCGGGACGGGCTGCTAGTACGTATATATACGTGTTGTACAATCTACTATAGTGCGGTACCACACTACCACAGTCGGATAAGGCCTAATGTTCGTCAAATACGAATTCAAACTAGTGTACTTTACTAGAATTACACCATCAATCAATTGACGTACCATGTACAGACAACATCACGTCATGGTATCCAAAACTGACAATTTATTCAATCGATTTTCAACTTAATTGTTAACCTATCAACCTTCAATTGCCCCACCGGTTGAATCGCATAATAGATTTTTTATTGTGTCTCTTGACCTTGGCCTGACAGGTTACGCAATAGAGTTTATTATCCATTGGGATAGTTTGACAGTTTGTGGTAACTGAACTTGATGTGCTGTTGAGCCAAACTCAAATGTATCCTTGCAAAAAAAAAGGAATTATTATTTATACTTTTTATGCGGATGACGGCTAAACTGGCAGTTTCGGGAGACTGAAACGGGGAACGTAGAACTGATGGCCGATGGGGCAGAAAGGATTTAGAGATGGAGGCCACGTAGCAGACGCAGCGTAGGACGTCCACTCACAAGGTGGACAGACGACCTGGTAAAGGTTGCACGAAGCCGCTGGATAAAAGCTACCCAATCGGCCAATCTGGAGGTTATAGGAGAAGCCAATGTTCAGCAGTGGCCATTCTATGGTCATATTAATGTAATGGTGTAGAACTATGATGACTTTTTGAGCAGCTAAACACGGTGTTGCTATAGATTTTGTGTGGGAATTAATAAATAAATAATTTATTTCACATCACAAATATTTTTCTTAGACCAATAACTGGGTAGTAGCTTTACAGAGTATTAGTATAATACAAGCAATTTTAAAGGGATATGAATTGTGGAGAAAATAAAAATAAGTTGTGTGAGCAATACAGTTCATACGAGTACAAAACAAAACAGTCTGGTGTGTAGGTAGTGTCATGTCTGTGAGAGTTGTGGAAACTTATGTGTGGGTGTTGTAGAATGTGAAAGTGAACAGAGTGAGTCAACTATTCCTATGAGCAGAAGGTAAATAATTGTAATGTCTCTTTCACACATAATAAAGAGATTGGAAAAAAATCTTGAAAGGGGTCCAAAATGATGATATTTTGCGTCACGTCATAAGTATGTGGATGACCCCAAATAAACTAAATTCACCGGGGGGATTTAAGGTTGCAGGAAGAAGCTGGATGCAGGTTGCTTCCAATACCGGCCAATCTGAATGTCACTAGGGGAGAGGCCTATGTTCAGCATTGGACGTCTTGTGCCTGAAATGATGATGATGAAACTATATTGTATTCTATTCTTCAGGTCGTGCATAGCGGACGTGTCGCAGCAGGACAAGCTGTCGGAGTGGTCGGTGGACCTGTACCCCAAGGGCGTCTGGTTCCGCAAGAGTCTGCTCATCGTCTGGGCCGGCACCTTCGACGTGAGTCAACTACATTTGTCTCTTTAACTTGACTAATATGAATAACTAGCTGGCCCGGCGAACTTCGTAACTCCTAACAATATATTTTTTTTGTCAGCTTTTCGTATGTTTGTATTATTTATAACTATATACCATAAACCATGAAAATCGGTCCACCAGCCGTTCTCGAGTTGTGTTCTAACAAACCCGACTTAGTTTTATATATTAAGATGTAGATTCGCCGTTATTTCTTATGTGTTAAATTCTTCAACAATTGATTTTAATTTGTTAGCTTTTTTAGGCATTCATTTTTGTATTATAATCCAGGACAACTCTAGGTGAAACAAAAACCCTGTTCGATCCAAAAGTGATCCTAATGTTCAAAACTACTTTAACTAAACGTCTAACATCAAAATCACAAAAAAAAACGTCTCCCATACTAAACCGTCGACCAGCTGACATCAGATTTATGAAAACGACAATTTCTTTTAGGAAATCGGTATTGTTTCCATCCAAAAAGTTGTTTTTGAGCAGTGTTATCACTTTCTTTTGAAACGAACGTTTTACCAGGTTGTAAATTGAATTAAACATTAATTGATTATCAACAAAACCAAACGATTTCACATCTATTTCCTCCATTATACAGGTGCCAGAAGTGGTCCTACGTACAGTCCGCATCGCGATCACGTGCCAGAACTGTCCCGAGCCAGAGCGCGACGCGTACGGCGAAGCGCACGGACCCGAGCCCGACGTACGCGTTCAGGTAAATTGTTCAACTATTCCTATGTATACTTTGCGTCACGTAAAAAGAGCGGTGGCCAAAATAGGAACTAACATTTTCAGTACTGCTATAAGTGTTCGGTGAAGACAAGTAGCGCCACCCACCAGCGTTCTTTTTATTTGACGAAAATTATACCTCTTTAACACTGGTCTAAACAAAACCACGGGCGAAGCGTTACTTACTGAATTGACGACATAGGTAATTAGAAATTCTCGGGGATCTTGAAAATCACCTGGAGATATGGGTTCAAGGATACTACTTGGTGATGGGGCGTGTAATTAGCCGGCAACATGCGGGTAGCTTTTTATGCATAGAATTAATTATATTGATAAAATCCACGCTGTGAAAACTGTTGATCCAATAACCTTCAGACCAGCTTGGGCATGTTCCTCGGCCTTGGGTAACCACGTTCTTCAGCCATCCGTGGAGCACTTCCACAAAGGTCTGATGACCCTGCAGGGTAGTTCTAAAATCAATTTCAATCATTTCTACAAATTGGCCATTAAAGGCACTTTTACATGTCCCAATAATATTTTTTTCCTACCACCGCTTTGGGACTGCATATCGGCAGGAAGAAGCGGCGCAACAAACTCAGTCACCTTTGTCAGCCTGATTTTATTACAGGAAATACAATTACAAGAAAATGTAAGTGCGAGCTAGGCAGGTTATTAAGTCCAAGTTCCAATGATCTTTTGCTAATTATTAAATGAAATACACTCTGACAGCATGTACCAATAAATCACGTACGAACGTGAAAACGCTTAGCAACTTATAAAAACAAGATTTTTCAAAGCAACAACATCGCAAGCAGACAGGCCATTGACATTCGGACGATCAAACTCCGTAGTCCAATCAGAGGACGCTGGCGTCGCTTAGGCATAGCGAAACCACGAGCCGATCCTAATGCCGCGTTAACCGAACTTCAAATGTGAACTAATTGAACCCGTGAACATGTCTACAGCTTCCTCATTACTCTAAAACGAATTCTAAGCCTGCCATAGTTTAACGCATAATGAGAGCCATCGAAACGTTCCAGTCATATAATTGCAGCAATCATATCTTCGTTACTATGAGGTGTTTTTTGTGTGTCAGCCGACGAAACGTGTCTCCAGCTGACACATGCCGTTTAGGCAAACCAGTAAGGTTAGGGTTTCAGAATATAGTTAGAAATTTAACTAATAATGACAGCAATGATAGCCAAAAAAACTAGCCATCACACTGAAATACTGTTGAAACTACGATCGTAAAACTATGTGCGAGCTGGAGACCCATGTCTCTGGCTTGCACAGCTGTATCTTCGTAATTACTCAAGATACGATCATAATTTATACCTCAAAATTCGCGGTCGAATTGCAGCATTCGACTCCAAATATATCAAAACTTAATCTTGAATAGTTTAAGAGCTACGAACCGATAAGTATGTGTAAGCTGGAGACCCATGTCTCCAGCTTACACATGGTAAATTAGAGTAACTGTATAAGTTAGAGTTTCATTTTAAACATGAAATGATTCGTTATAATAGCAGCACAAACGATGTTTAATTTCAAATCTCTGGGCCTCTTGGTTTCATAATTATAAGCAAAAACCTGTTTTCCCGCCAAAAAATTCAAAATAATGGCTCGGAAGCGGGCAAAGCGCGACGTTACCGTTCCGTGCGCTACACTATTGTAGTCGAGTTTGAACTCAAGAGCTAGTATTATTTGGAGTCATTTTAATTTGCGCTCACGATCGTTTTTATTTCTATACTAAGAATGATAGACAAGGAGCCTTAAACATAAGGACAAAATAGTTCTTCCATAAGTTTTAATATTTAATTTTGATGCTAGTGATTTCACACGCGGATGATTTTATATTTTTCATTTTTTGATGAGAATGTAATTTGTTTTTTCACATTTCGCTAATTTACATTAAAAATATCATTCCAATAAGCAAACTAATCTATTCTATTGATTTATTTACTATTTCAATGTTTTTAAACAAAGTAAGTAATGGTTCAAAATAATATCTATGGTCGATCTCATAAGTTTTTTAACGGTATACGATAACCTTACATCCGCTCGTTATTTACACAGAAAAGCCATTTTGTCATCGGCTCGGACCGGGCCGACGATTGAAGTAAAGTAAATTAAAATATTCTTACGTTCCAAATTGCGCTAAAAGCACTGTCAGCGTAAAACCGACCAAATATAATAGTCACAATTAATATTACAAAAAATAGGGTTTCTTTACCTACCTGTTGCATTTATATGGATTCGTGCTTATAGTGCTTTAGCGCAATTCGGAACAAAGGGTTATTATAGCGCGACTTCCGTTTGATACTGTATATATGGTAGACTCTGACTTATCTGTGGTATCTATCAGGATTAGAGTTGGGATTCCACCCTGGTATATTCCCAAAAATGGGAAAACGTTCGGGAACATTCCTAATGAACCGGGAAATAAACGGGTGGATTCGATTGTTGATATGAAATTATTTAACTCAAAATAATGTTAAAGCTTAGGTTCCAAGCATTTTTTTTGTTATTTATTCACACATACAATAAAAAACAGTACCTTATAATCCATGAATTGATTCTTTAATCACAATAGGCAAATTATAAAACGTGTTTATTTTTCCAATCGATATTTATCATCTGTAGTTTTCTATTTACAAATTAAAAGGTTTGCAAGTTACTAATTTAATAGGACAATCGATGGCTGAGCGACCCCATGTGAGAATGGCTGGTTTAGTTATCCATCGTGGCGTAGGTAGTAACTGAATTCACAGCATCATGCGGAGTGGAGCGGAGGGTATGCAGACCAAAAGTTAAGTTCTACCGGCAAGTTTAACTACATCGTGTGATTACGTGCCAACAATTTACCAATAGAAATAGGTATAAGTGTACCTACTATACGTTAAAATCTCTCCTATTTATTATTATTTTCTAGGTTTTCAGTGCGAATAAATTGATGAATATAGAAATTCTTAACATTTATTAAAAACTCCTATCTTGATTTATAAATAGATCATGAATGATTTAGAATTTACTGTGCAACACAAACATTAAAAACATAAATAATATGTAATAATCTTACACATTATAACTTCTCTGTATTATAAGTACTTACTTAATATCATCTTAAAAATCAATCTACTACTCGGGACTATCTATAGACTTAATAAAATATTTACGTCGTTTTATTTCCAAGTTCTCTCTAATAATTCTGACTGCTGTGTCATCTCACATTAGAAAAAAGTTTCAAGTCATATCTTTGTAATAGAGTCCTAAAAATGGTGGCAAGTCTTATAATTACATAGACTTTTCGTCACTAGCTCCTAGTCTATCATTCTTAGTATAGAAATAAAAACGATCGAGAGCGCAAATTAAAATGACTCCAAATAATACTAGCTCTTGAGTTCAAACTCTACTGCAATAGTTTAGCGCACGGAACGGCAACGTCGCGCTTTGCCCGCTTCCGAGCCATTATTTTGAATTTTTGGGCGGGAAAACAGGTTTTGGCTTATAATTATGAAACCAAGAGGCCCAGAGATTTGAAATTAAACATCGTTTGTGCTGCTATTACAACGAATCATTTCATGTTTAAAATGAAACTCTAACTTATACAGTTACTCTAATTTATCATGTGTAAGCTGGAGACATGGGTCTCCAGCTTACACATACTTATCGGTTCGTAGCTCTTAAACTATTCAAGATTAAGTTTTGATATATTTGGAGTCGAATGCTGCAATTCGACCGCGAATTTTGAGGTATAAATTATGATCGTATCTTGAGTAATTACGAAGATACAGCTGTGCAAGCCAGAGACATGGGTCTCCAGCTCGCACATAGTTTTACGATCGTAGTTTCAACAGTATTTCAGTGTGATGGCTAGTTTTTTTGGCTATCATTGCTGTCATTATTAGTTAAATTTCTAACTATATTCTGAAACCCTAACCTTACTGGTTTGCCTAAACGGCATGTGTCAGCTGGAGACACGTTTCGTCGGCTGACACACAAAAAACACCTCATAGTAACGAAGATATGATTGCTGCAATTATATGACTGGAACGTTTCGATGGCTCTCATTATGCGTTAAACTATGGCAGGCTTAGAATTCGTTTTAGAGTAATGAGGAAGCTGTAGACATGTTCACATTGAACCCATTTACAAGTATTATAATAACATTAGAATAAGCCAGCAAACAAGACTGGTAAAACTACAAAAATATATTTAATTATTATGGGTGCCCAACCATTAATTCATTGTTCCACTGGCGAATAGTGTAAACAAACATTCGAAGCGATGCTGACTAAGTTAACGACATCAGTGACTAATTTCTCTGCTGAACTACCACTGGTGGTTGAAAATAAACTACAACACAATGATTCTCAGGGGTTTTGAAGCAGGTACACTGTTACTCTACTCCTCCTCTCTACTACCACTGGTGAATGGTGTAAACAAACCGAAGCTGCGCTTATTAACACCGGGTTCCTATATTGTACTATGCGTAAGTGTACATCAGCAACTGATCGTATTGGTGTCAAAAGTAACGAGCCGTTGTAGTCGTTCCTATAAAATTTAACGAAGCGTCATTTATAGGAACGCTTTTGAGTATGTCAAGTTGACAATTCCTACCATCCATTAGCAAAACCAACCGTTTCTCGGATATAGGAACCGGGCTTTAATTGATGACATCATGTCAGCCTATTGCAGTCCACTAGCTGATCCGTTTTTCAGCGGTTTATCATCAAATTTAATACAAGTTTTTGTAAAAAAAAACTGTGTTTCCGCCACTGTAATACTATAAAATGTACCGTTAAATGATGCATCGGTTTTACCGGTTTATATCAGTGGCTGCAGCCGGACGGTTCGTATGGTCCGAGGCGGGTAGACCTCGCCTGTCCCGCCAGCCCGGGGCCCGATGTTAGGGTTAAGGTACGTGTATACAATAGATAATACCACTTGGTATAGAACTGACCTCCTTGACAGTTGAAGATCAAACTCCGATATTGGTATCAGCAGTCATTATTTCCAACAAACAAAGAATAGGAATAACTTTTGGTATAATTATTTATAATAGATACCACCCACAAGGTGAGCAGACGACCTGGTAAAAATTGCAGGAAGCCGCTGATTGCAGGCCGCTTCCAACCGGCCGATCTGGAAGTCACTGGGGGAGGCCTATGTTTAGCAGTGGACGTCCTGTGGCTGAAATGATGACACAGGCAGATTACAGCTGAGACATGATTATGTTGTAGACAGGTTGGGTAATATTAGTCTAGCTAGACCGTAACCTAGTATTATTTCTAAGATGGCGTGCCATTCCAAATTGTGCTTTATTGTTGTATAGGAGGGTTGATATTACTTTGAATCGCTAGATTTGCCAGCCTGTGTAAGCAGCAGTCATTACCTACAGAAAAAATTAACTCACAAAGTAAATAAAGTAAAGTAAGACAAAAAAGACGAAAAGCTCTAAGATCGCGTGCCATGCTAAACTAGGGCTTATTGTCGTACGGGAGGGTTGATATTACTTTGAGTCGCTTGATTTATAAGCCTGTGGAAGGGTTTTCGCTTGAGTCTATCAGACTCAGATGCATAGCGCCTTGTGGCTGTATCTGTTTAATCAATTATCATAACGAACGAAGGAAACATTTACACTTATTTTTTTACTCGCAAAAAGTATTTATCTCGGCAGGTAATAATTCATTGTACAGTTGCATTAAAAATAAACGGGCCCAGGGTGGGGTATCTTATGTAGGGGTTATCATTTTTAAAAGTCCTTGATGTGTTTGTTTACTTTCAAGAATAAAAATTGTTCCATTGTATTTACTGGATGTGACTCAATGACACATTTACACTGAAAAATTTTACATTGCCATCTATCAGATACTTATGAACAGAACAATCCATCACCTGAACTACTTGCTTCTTGCCAGAGTATAGGATACACGTATTGTGTTGGTTTTTCAAAAAGTTGTCAGCTTGAATAATTTTTTTCATTAGCCCGCTGTTACCAAATTATAAAATTGTCACAAAGCAACGATATTGTCGTTTGCACTTCGACGCACACACATACGATCAGAATCAGAATGCTATATTAGATAAGATCAGAATGCTACAGAATAGGGATGTTGACCCCATTCATAAATAATTCTAAGGCATCATTTATTAAAACAGAAACTTTATTTTAAGCCTAATAACTTAGTACAATTTTATTTAAGAGGCAAACTGATTTTTGATTGCTTTAAAATCGTAAAAAAGTAAGGCAGTTGAGTTTATCGGATAGTGACGTCATAATCCGATATTGCCATACAAATTATAAGGAAGATATCCGTTTTGACAGCTCATAAAAAGTATGTCAATTGATTGGTGGTGTCAACTAGCCTATTAATGAATTGTTACAGATTGGCATCCTGGTGTGGGGCGTGCAGAAAGGTGTGGAGCATGTATCTTCTGTTGTAGAAAGAGTGCATCGGTTCTCTTCTCAAAACAGGTGAGTGAAACCTATTTAAACAAACACGCTGGTAATTCAGTGGAGACTTACACTTTCTTTCTTTCACAGTGTCATTACAAACGTTAGTTTACATACTATAGTCTAGATGTCGCTAGTAGGTATATTTTTGATACGTCTCTCAATAATTGCAACAAAACCCACTCCTCGTATTTTTCTGTCCTCTTTTTAACATTTTGTTGCTTAAGTCTTATGTGATGGTAAATTTTGCGTGAACCAAAATACACAAGGGTTTTCTTAGTCATGCACACGAAGAACTTTCCCCAAGAAACTAATATCTATCACAGTCTAAGGTCTTAGACCTTACCTGACCATTTATTTTAAACTAATAAAAAATATGAAATACCAAAAGTAATAATATAATTATTTTGCACTTATAAACGGTACAAAAAGACTTGCGGTAGCGACGTGAGCGACGCGATACTTATATTGTTTAGCTTCTCTTCTAGTGTGGCCTATGCTTGAGAGACACCCAAACTAGCGTCTTTCGAGCGTCGACGTCGTGGCAGCGCCCAATCAGTGTTGACGCAACCACAAATTACGTATAGCGGCGCGGTGCGCTAGACAGATAGTCCATTCGGAACATAAGTGTCATTTCGTTAATGCACAAATTGACATTGCGTTTACTTGCCATCTCGGACGATTCCGGCCAGAACTTCAGCGGGCTGTCACTCACTACACAACAGTTTACGAAGCATAACACACTCCGTGAAGCTCAGTTTTAACAATATTTATTAAAGGCGCGTGGTTAGAAACGAATAAAAAAATTGCGTAACATGGACGAATGAGACAGAAATACAATTTCTCGAATAATATCAGGCTGAACCTATCGAACTTTTTGCGAAACCATTGGAATTAGTTGCAAGTGTACAGTTTTGGTTATGTTGGCGGAAACTTCGCGCCGCGAATATTGCTCTGTCTCCCCATTTAGGCCTGGAGTCTGGACGTATAATGAGATGAATGTATAAATAAACTAATCGATGTGTCAGTGTAATAAAACACACTTACTTATTTCAAAAATTCAGAATATCATCCCTAGGTAGTAAGCCCAATTTTGGCAGTTGTTTTCGAGAACGGTGGGAGTGGCCCTTCTGTATTTTTTCTATTTTGTGACGCAACGCTTGCACAGTAGAATTTACTTAACGCTGATTGGACATTGCCACGACGTCGTCGCTCGAAAGACGTTACGTGTGGGGGTTTTAGCTAATTCAATTTAGAAGTTAACATCTAAATTAAATTAGCTAAAAGAAGAATGGACAAATTAGGTCTAAAACCAATAGCAATGACCTTCACGTCTGTGTTTTATGTGAGAGGTGATATGTCTGACAGAGGAGTGAATGACTCAAAGACAAATTATCGATTTACATGGAAGAGAAGAATATACTACGCCGACCCTAGATGGCCTCAGTACAGAGCAGGCGAATGATGAATGGCGAATGATGAAATAGAGCTTTTGAATGGACGTAAGGTCCATCTTTTATGCAGATTAGTAACTATGGCGGCGAGCTTCAAATCGCTGTGTGAAGCAAGGTCTTTATGAAATATTAAAGGTCGCTGATATACAGTGTGTAAAAAAAGGCTTATCGAAGCCTTAAACCACGAATTCTATACATAAAACCAAGTAGAATGCAAACAAAATAATTGCTGGGAAATGACTTTTATTTTTAGGTATCAGAAAAAATAACTTATGAAAGTGTGTGTAAGCGGATCATGTTTCTTCGTAAAAAAGTTTAATATTATCAAACAGATGTCAATTTTGTAAAAATCTTTGAAAAAAAATTGTAATTTTGTCTGTCAATAACTCGGTAACCCATCATTTCCCAGGTATAGTGTAAAAGAAAAAAATGATCGTAATAATACGTAGAATATGTAGTATTCGGCTTCGTTAAGCCTTTTTTTACACCAGATTTGTCGTACTTTTCTGGGACCAATCATGGGGGTACATATTAATTTGGGGATTGCCCATACTCACCACGCTGGACAAGCGGGCTAGAGCGACATTAGAAAGAGGTCTTTCTGTAGCTGGATGAAAAAACTAGTGCTCTTTATTTATTTCAACATTGCACAGATTGAAAAAAAATCATACAATAGGTGGACTTAATGCCATGAGGCATTCTCTACCAGTCGGCTATTAGGCTACAGAACGTTTTGTGGGCGGTGCTGTAAAGGACATACAAATTTTGAAAAAGTCTTAAGGTGGTATAATAATAATTTAATAAAATCCTAAACTAATAAAAATACATAAACTAAATACTATCATACATGGGCATATCTTACATATTTTTGGAGGGTTACGTCCAGCAGTAGACAGCAATAGGCCGACATGACGATGTCCGTTTGTCTACAGAGTGCTGAATATCGACGGAGCCCTGGACTTCGACGAGCTGAACACGCCGCTGTACACGCCGTCTGCTTCGGCCACCACCATCGAGCCTCCGCTCTTAGCCAACAAGGGGCCCACGTGAGTAAACATATCACAAAGCTAGGAGATATGGCCCTAAAATCTTGATTGCAAACTTGATATTACCTCCCCTCCACACTTAACACCCTAAGCACACCCTCCATCTAGGTCACACGTGAGATATCACAAAGCTAGGAGATATGGCCCTAAAATATTGATTGCAAACTTGATATTACCTCTCCTACCCTCTTAACACCCTAAGCACCACCCTCCATCTAGGGCCCACGTGAGTAAAGATACCATAAAGCTAGGAGATAATTTTAACTAAAGTATATTACCTTCCCCCCTTTGAGACCCTAAGCATACCAGCATCTTCAAAATAAATAATAAGTATCATATGCTAAACTAAAAATCAAAATCATTTATTTTTGTAAATAGGCCATTAAAGTCACTTCCAAACGTTACAATAATATTTTTTTAACCTATGACTGGCTCTGGACAATTTGTGGGCTAGTACCGAGAAGAAGCAATGGGCAGCGCACCTAGCATGACCAACAAAATACGATATGATATGCTAAAACGATTTATCGACACCCAACTGTCAAAATATGATAAATTGCCGCCATCTTGAACCTCTATCGAAACAGCAAGCATGTCCGTGCTGACGTCGTGCTCGCTGTTTGGACAAAAGTTCATATTTTAACAGTTGGGTGTCGCTATACCGTGTCGTGTTTCATATCCTATATTGTGAGTCATGCTAGGGGGGCAGATATCATCGCTTTTAGAACTGACAACCATTGGAGAAGCAACGTTCTCGAGTGGCGACCACGAACTGGAAGATTTAGCGAGGGCAAGCCTCCATCTGGTGGATTAGTCAAACTTGGTGGAAGCCTGCTCGTTATGTCGAAAAGGCTGCGAATAAAACTTAACTTTGTCAAAAATTAAAAGACACGTAAGCGCGATCTAGGTAGGATATACAGTCCTTGCTCTCTTGTCGTTTAAATGATTGTCTAATTTATAATATCTTTCCCTCATAAGAAGCTAGTTCAACTATACAGAGTGGCTAATAAGACGTGAGTTCGTGGACAAAATTAACACAAAGTACAGGGTGTACAAAAGAATGGGACACTCCCTCAAACCACGTGAGCAGCTCGTAATATGCAACAACTTTTCCTATGGGAACAACATCGAAATCGTAATTTTATTTTCAGATTAAGTTTGTATGGAGCAGCTAAAAAAATATTCTCGATTTCGATGTTGCTGCCATAAAAAAGTTGTTGTATATGACCAGCTGATCACGTGGTTTTAAGGTGTGTTCCATTCTCTTGTACATCCTGTATATTTTTTAAATTATTATTGCAGTCGGTGTCCAAAATGCACAGACACGAACGACGACCCTGAACCCCGACATCTCTTGGGGCCCAACAGAGATCAATTACGGGTAAGCATCTATACACGTACTACAGCTAGCGGCGCGTAAGATTAGCACTGGAGCACAAAATAGAAAAAATACAGAAGGGCCACTCCCACCGTTCTCGAAAACAACTGCCAAAATTGGGCTTACTACCTAGGGATGATGATAATTTTTGAAATAAGTGAGTGTGTTTTATTACACTGACACATCGATTAGTTTATACATTCATCTTATCATACGTCCAGGCCTAAATGGGAAGACAGAGCAATATCCGCGGCGCGAAGTTTCCGCCAACATAACCAAAACTCTACACTCGCAACTAATTCGCGGTGATTTCGCAAAAAGTTCGTAACTTTTATCGATATAGAACTTCTATAAAATAGGTTCAGCCTGATATTATTCAAGAAATTGTATTTCTGTCTCATTCGTCCATGTTACGCAATTTTTTTACTCGTTTCTAACCACGCGCCTTCAATAAATATCACGCATTAATAAACACGCTTGTCCATTTTTTGCTTGTAACGATGACCAATGCTTAGTAAACTGTCGTGTCGTGAGTGACAGCCCGCTGAAGTACTGGCCGAAATCGTCCGAGATGACGAGTAAACGCAATGTCAATGTGTGCGTTAACGAAATGACGCTTATGTTTCGAGTGGACTATCTGTCTATCGCTTTGCTCATCTTAGAGCTCATTCACACGAGGACCATTCGTGTTTTTTGAGGAGTCGTCTTTTTTCACGATTAGTTCTTCTTTTTGAAGGCGGTAATGCTTTTTAAATGTCCATGTTCACACGGTGACGAATTGCGAAAACTGACGGGCAGCTGTCCCAAAGCACGATTCGTCATAAAACACGAATTACGATTTTTTTTGTGACGGGAAACTAATGTGAACATTTTGATAAATTGTGAAAAATAACCATTCCGTACGCAATGTGAACGGCCAACTGTCATGACGTATTGTGTTTTTTGATGAATCGTCAATGACGGATCCCGTGTGAATGAGCACTTACGAGACGATCATCGTATCAGAGACGCGTGTGCGGAGCTAACAACCAATCACGGCCGGCGGTGCGGGCGCGTCGCGCGACTAGCCAATCACGTAATCGTAAAAGACCATTACGCTGCGCAACTTTCGCCCAGTGCTAAACATACGTGGCGCTAGCTGTATTATGTATAACGAAAACATTAAAAAAACACAAAAAAATACAATATATATTTTTTTCCGACCGCGTAACATCCGCAGACAATAAGTTAACAGCGAGCAACACAAAATATAAATTAATATGTGCCCGACAATACCAATTGGCCCTGTCTCGAATTAAGGGGGTCAACATAACATAAACCTAATTTAGAAACCTAAAAGTTTTCACTTCACCGATTTTTGCACAATTAAATTGTTATTTCCTGATCCAAGTAGTGATAGTCCCACTGACGGATTACTGCCACGTGGTTGACTCGGCCGCGTGACGAAGCGTTCCGCCGTGACGTCACGCACCCGACAATTAGCTGTATAAGCGGGACATAGTGATTTAACTTTACAGTGTGTTTCTAAGCCTGATTCCGTTTAGTCATGTCTTAGTGCTAGACCGCACTACGGGTAAACCGCCGCTGTTTTCAACCGCGTGACTTTATAACCAAGTAAAACTAATGCAAGCGGCCGCACTGGCGGTTTTTTCCCGCGACTGATTTTGAAACCGCGGTTTGTTACAGAACGGCGCGCGGTTAAAAACCGCGCCGAAATTGTAGCCCATAGAACTTGTATTGGTGCGCACACATTGTCGCGGTAACCGAAGGCGGTTTCTGTCATTATTCGGCAGACAGCCGCCGTGAATAGTCGGTTTTGTCTTGGTAATTTTTTTGTCGACTGAGTCAGAGTCAGTTTCCAACGAACCAGAGTATGAAAGTTTCTTAAATCTTTGGCTAGTTAGTGGATGGACCCAATATTTGAGAAATTTGTGCTGACTTATTATTTTTCTGTTTCTTAATATTATGGCAACAATACATACAGCTCTCTTAAAATCCATCTTCAAACTGTAAAAATTGTGGCCAGTATCCGCGGTTTTTAAACGCAGTGTGTGCGTCTCGGGCGGTTTACCCGCTCGCGGGAAAAAAACGTAGTGCGGCCTAGCACTTAAGGTCATTTTTCTCTTTCCCTTTTGTTAGTGCCCTATATCTGTGCCTAGAAGCAGTACTTATAACCTTAGGCCGAAGTTCTTTATCGTCTTCCAATCGCCGCTCCTGCTCCTTCTTAGAAACTTCTTTATCGATGTATCAAAGTCCCTATATCTGTGTGCTTACATTACAATGTCTTACTAAGCCTGATTCCGTTCAGTCTTGTCTTAAGATCATTTGTCTCTTTTCGTCTTGTTGATAATGATAAACGATAGAAAGTACAATTTTTAACTGACAAACTTTTGCCTCCTCTTATACTATAGGATTGTATGAGAGTATCGATAGGCATATCGATCTCTATTCAGCTTATTGCAGTCCGCTGCTTGACCTAAGCCTCCCCAAAGAACGCCAGAGTGCACGATCTCCCGCTTTATTCATCTAACCACTGCCAGCCATCTTCGATATATAGATAGTTTAGCTTTCTTTCGATACCATCGATAGGACTAGCGAGCGGCAACACAAGTTACCAATTAGCCGATTTTCTTAAAAGTAATTTTTATTTCCAGATCCAAGTAGTGATAGTCCCACTGACGGATTACTGCCACGTGGGCGGCGACTCGGCTGCGTGACGAAGCGTTCCGTCGTGACAATTAGTCCACGCGGGACAATAATGGTTAAACTTTACAATGTCTTATTAAGCCTGATTCTGTTCAGTCAGGGTAGCTACACACATAATCAGACCGACAATGCCGGTCCGATTATGTGTGTGTACCTTAAATTCGTCAATGTCATTTCTTACATTTATTGTCTCTTTTCTTCTTGTTGATTAGTGACAAACGACAGTACAATTTTTATTTGTCAAACTTTTAGTGATTTGTCATAATTATGCTTCTGTGGAATGTGTTTGGTGTAAATGCTTTCTACAGTTGTCTATGGATGCTGTAAAACATGTAACGCCAATACTTATTGGTAAGTAAGGTTCATTAGGGCTGATTCTGTTGCCTAAATATTTGACTTTTTCTATGAGACCAACATGGAAAAAAAAGTATCCGAAACTTTTTCATTGGTCCTCTTCATTGGGGTTTTTTTTCGAAGTTTGTCTTATAAAAACTGTTATGGTATTTGAGCACCAGTTTAGCCTCTATAGTTCGTTCGCGTTTAGTATAAGATACTTGTGTGCTGTTTTCTTATTTACTACGAGAAAAAGCCTGAACCTCACTTTTAGAGATAGCGAAAATTTCGAAATAAGTTCCATCGTTTGAATTCATTATATTAATGGCGCAGGGGACTCGGCATTACGTTGTACAAGAATTGTAACATATTGAAGTTTATTTTGTTTTATATGAGTACACAAAGTTAAAAGTATTTTTTGTACACATTTAACTCTCCTTTATGCACACTAGTTGCAATACTAAGTTTGAATTCTTAAACTTATTTATACTTATAATAATTAAAATATCTTAAGCCCCGGTTTCTCGCCTGCTGAATGAAGGTCTTCCATCGAAAACATTTTTCGTTTCGTAGAATTAGAAGCATGTAATGGGTCCAACTGCCAAAATTTTAAGACCTAACTGCTTATACGGTAAAGGAATGAATTGATTCAGTATTGAATAATAATAAGGCTCGGTCTATACCCAGCCGGAAACCGGACCGGATTAACGCGGATTCAATCCATCGCATAAGGTCGTTTTTGAACGGATTCTTGCGGATGCTAACGGATTCCGGCAGCGTATAGACCGAGCCTAACACTGTTTAAATAATAATAATAAATCGTTTATTTGCAAAAGCTTGTTTCAAAGAAATAGTTTATGAATAAAATTCCCGATAATTCGATGTGTGATTGTTACTTAGTTTACAGCTATTTGATTTGACCGAACACGAGAAACTGGGGATCTTGAGATATTTTTACTATAAATGTAAGGCTGGCTCACACTTCACACGAGTCTAACCCTTGTCGATTTCTTATATCAGTTAGAGATAATGTACCCATAACAGGCTGGGCTTGTTAGGTGTGCTTCACGCTACCATGGTGCTTACCGTTACACTTTCCTCGCGTTATACAAGACAGAAAGAGATAGAGATATCGTGATAATACGTATATGATGAGTGTATGATACTTGATTGTAAATTTAGAGTGAGGAGGGGGGGGGGCTCTATAAACTTATTTGACCCGAAGCGTCTACTACATTCGTGTCGTGTCGTGTAGTGACGGCACGTTAAAAGAATTGCACAACCTCTTCACTTCCTATGGGTGTCGTAAGATGCGACTACAGGAACCGCCACAAGAAGACGGGCAGCAGCGTCTCCTCTCCACCATTGGCCAAACTGTGATCGCCAACCCGCCTGCCAAGCGTGGCGATTATGGCAAAATCCTCCTTTTGGAGAGGCCTGTGTCCAGCAGTGGACTGATATAGGCTGGTGATGATCTACTACATTACATCCAACGACACATATTAGGTTTTGTCCGCCCGGCTTTGTCGATTAATGCCGGCCCGAATATACAGGGCTACTTTTGGACCGTCCGCCATATTCTTTCACTTCATCCTGCAGAAGCAGCACATCAAATTAATGAATTAAAAAACATTGTTTTTTGTAACTTTTTTTCCTATTTCTCCAAACACAAAACAAAATTGTTGCCACTCGTTTATTTTATTTACTAAGTCCGGACGCAACAAGGTGCTCTTGTTGCTAAGCTACGCGTCGTAGGCGCCGCGATGTGTCAAGCGCTAGGGTGATCAAAGGCGGCTAGGAATTTAGGATTTAAAAAGTGACCGTAAAATCCGGTTATATAAAAGCAAAAATATTTTTTTTACTAAATATTATTTTATTACTACCCTTACATTATTTATATTTTATTTTGGCGTGGGGTCCAAAAGTAACCCTGTTTGTGTAGCAACCCTTAGTAAACACGACTCGTGTGAACAAGCCCTTACAGTAAGTCGATTCTTGAAGACTGCCAATTTATTGTCAATTTTGATGATGAGATTGTGTAATTGTCAGAAGAATTGTAGGTAGCTCTTTAGAGTTTTGTATGTACAGTCAACAGCACGTCGACCTACCCAAAAAGTCAAAAATTCTCCAATCGATTTTTAACTTTAAGCCTGACACATAGAGATCATTTTCAAATGAGAAAATTTGACATTTTGTGGTAGGTCGACGAGCTGTTGTCCGTACTATGTTGTAATGGATGTTGATCTTCCACATTTTGTCATTTTTTATGACAATTAGGTTATTTTACTGATATTTCGGAACATTGTTTCTGTTAGTACTTAATAATGTCTTACTTTAGTCAAATTACTATAAAATGATGTTTAAATACATAAAAAGCTAGTTAGTGACAGTTTTGTTTTAATAATTATAAGATTAAGGGCACGTTACTCGATTGACAAATAAAACATTATTTACCGAATTAAGTAATTTAGTTGCAATTATTTTCGCCGCTTGGCTTCAAAATGGACCCTTCTTTTTAGTGGAAATCGGTTTTATTACTTATTCCTGACTTTTCGTTTATTTTTATTTTATTTATAAATAGGTACACAGACAGATTACAGCCGAGACATGATAATGTTTTAGATAGGTTGGGTAATATAAGGCTAGACCGTAACATATAAAAAGTGTACACGGCATGGTTAACAGACGGTCTTAACTACAAAACACAAAAAAAACGAATTTCTAAAATTAAAAAAAACAAGTTTTCTTTTCTACAAAAACAAAACAAAAACAATTTAGGTACATCTAGTGTCTATTCGGAAGACTTTCAGGTACATCTAGTGTCAATTTGAAAGTCGTCGAATGACGACCTCCGTAGCCGAGAGGCGAGCACGCCGGACTGTAAATGGCGCCGTCATCTCTGAGGTTCCGGGTTCGATCCCCGGTCGGGTCAATGTAGAAAACGAACTTTTCTATATTGGCTCGGGTCTGGGTGTTGTGGTACCGTCGTTGTTTCTGATTTCTATAACACAAGTGCTTTAGCTACTTACCTTAGGATCAGAGCAATGTATGTGTATGTGATGTTGTCGGAATACCTTAACAAAATAAATTTGGAAGTTTATTTTGTTAAGGTATTTTAAAATTAGTGCCGTAACGTGTAGAGGCGCCACAGATATACCACAGTCGCGCCAATGACGTATAAATAACTATTAGAAAGTAAAAATGATTTATTTGTCGATCGGATTCGATTCTGATGCTATGCTGTGTTGTGACTGACTTGTGTAAGTGCGTCGCTCTGATTCTGATTAGGAAAGTGTTATGCAGAAGTGTATAAATGTCATAATCATTCACTATTTTACTCTTCCTGTCTAATTCAGATAGCATTTGCTAGTGACTAAGGTTAAGCCACTTTTCTACACCCACCCACTGTACGTTAGTACCTATAATGGGTTAACCTTAGTCCCGGACTAGCAAATGCTCTCTGAATAAGACACTTCGTGACTAACAAAACTAGAGATTATTAGTATTGTTTTAGGTTGCCACGTCAGATAATCGGTGACCGATTTTTTGTAAGAGAAAATAAAACGTACTGATTGCAAATGTACATGTCCTACAAAAATTAGGTCAGAAATCCTATGGAAAATCGGCCTATCGGTCCTACAAAAAGTCTGACGGATGTGGGCACCCTTATGATTACGTTAGTCACTCAACTGTTAGATTCAGAGCTACGCAAACTGTTTTGTTGTTTAACGTGCAATAATTGTTAATTTACTGTTCGCTCAGTATTCTTTGATGTGGATCAAGCTATACTGATGTTGTGGAATAAAAGTAAGTTTTAATTAATAATTTGTATTATTTCCTACTGTATTTTATTTTTATAAAAATAAAATATTTTTTTGGATTTACGCCTGTAGCACACTTCCACTGCGAAACCGCAATGATTTCGCCATGTCCTGCCCGCAAGTATAAAAAGCGGAACACTAGCGAAATTGCCTGTTCTAGTGCATTGATTTGACTATGATGCTGTCTCTTTCCCTCGCGGTTTCGTCGAACTGCTCCGACGCATGTCACAATTCCGCCATTTTGTTGCGGCGCATATGTTTGTCGTTGACAATTTTTAAGAAGCGAAAGTGCGTTTTTAATTAAAATGGATATCGAATTCACTGAAAAATATATTCAAGTGGTCAGAATAGGCCTATTCTGTACTTGCTTAGTCATCCAGAAGGAATTAAATGAAGATTCTCATTTTTTTTTCATTTTCATTTTCATACTCAACAAAAGCGGTCCTATAAATGACGCTTCGTCAAATTTTATAGGAACGACTACAACGGCTCGTTACTTTTGACACCAATACGATCAGTTGCTGATGTACACTTACGCATAGTACAATATAGGAACCCGGTGTTAATCGCAGCGGAGTACATCCAGCGGTTTCGCTACTCGTGTTTCGCAGCGGAGGTGTCCAGAACAAAAAATATTTTGATGATTGAAGAAATATAAACAACAGATTTGCAATAAAAGTATTTATTACACGTATAATGCGTATTGCCGTTGAAAATATACAGGACATACAAAAAATATATCAGTTATACAATAAATAAGCTCTCGCCAGTCCGTCCGTGCGGCATTGGACGCGGGTCCAGTGGGTCACTTTGAATACTAGGACTAGTCTTCCTTTAAGGAACCTTGGCCAACCTGGAGAAGTCTAAACAGGCTGAGGACTCAGGTTGGTCGAAGTAAAGATAACCTGTGTCGGTGGGGGTACTCAAGTAGCGCAGACGCCAGCTGTGAATGTGGAGAACCCCTGCAGACCATGGCTCACCTCACTTACTGTCCCGCGTGCCCGACCACCTGCTCGCGTGAGGACCTACTTGTCAGTAACCAGAGGGCTACCACGGTAGCCGCCTTCTGGGCAAGTAAGATGCCCGTGTTCTTGCAGACACGAAAGAAGAAGTCATCCTTTATATATAAATATAAATAAAATAAACGGAATTATAAAAAGGCATATCTTATCTTAATATATAAAACAAAGTCTGGTTTGTTACAACACTTATAACTCGAGAACGGACGGACCGATTTTCATGGTTCATAATTTGTCTCCGCCCCGAATAGCAGAATAAATAATAAAAACATTAGAAAAGCTGACGAAAAGAAAATACTGCTAGGCAGTAAGAAGTTCGCCGGGTCAGCTAGTTTTTAAATAGATCTTATTCTGGTTCTTGCAGTAATGCTTGTTTTTTTTCGCCTCAATGAACGAAAAGAGAAAAACTATACATTTTAGAACTGACAAACTAGATATGCCTTTTTGCTATCTCTCCGTCCGTCATATTTTAATTGTGATGATGTAATTGTTTCTCAAATCCGTAGATGTTACAAAAAAAATATTATAACGTTTTATTTTTATTTCAAAGTCAAATTAAGTATTTTCGGAAATAATGTCGTAAAAATAAAAAAATATGACGAAAGCTTTTATATTCTCTACAGATCATAATAAAATACATAACAAGCAAGAGTTTATTTTAAATACATACATTCTTGTGTATATTAAGTAAACAATAAGTTCAATTGACACAATTAATTAATTTTTAGCAATATCGTACTCATAAGACTTACATTTAAATATGCACCAAACAGCGTAGCTTTAAAGCAAAGGAAGTCAATTACATATTATATGTACAAACAACGTACGTACGTATGTACGTAAGTTGTGTTATTATATGTACGCCTTGGTATCCAAAACTGTCGAATTTCTTCAATAAATTTTCAAGTTATAGAGTTAATTATTAATTGGGGAAGTTTGACAGTTTTTAGTAACTTGATGTGATGTCGAGTGTACCATAGCAAGTCTCACATCAACAGTTGATGATCAACTATGACTTGGTTTAAGGCTAAGCCATACTGCTCTACGCGGCCACAGAAATATAATCTGTTTTGACAACTTTATGAGTAAGATAAAAGTAAAATACATGTCTGAAAATATCTATTATCATCACGTAATTATTAAGATTTGCAGAAATTCTCACATAAATGCTCAATTTCAAAAATACTGAAATTTTAAAACAAAGATTCGGAATCTTTGGGAAGACCTAAATCTATTCATACTACATTTTAACCATAGAAATATATAATAATAATAACATTCAAATCTCCATTGACACTTAATTACTAAATGAGATATTATAATATTAATACATACTTTATTTATATTATGCAAGCGACACCTTGTGATGCTTATTTTTATTTTGGAAGTACAGTACATACAAGCTAATATGGGCGACACATTCTACAAACACGTAAAATAAAAACTTTGCCAGTGACATTTAATATTTAGCAAACTGAAAATATTAATCCTAAAATGAAATCACATAGTTTCAATCTGATCTTCAACTTATTTCAAAACATTTTCGACCTTACTACAAAAAGATAGATACGTGTTGAACACCTGTTTACAGATAAGTCAACCATTGTAATTTTTTGTTTTTAGCAATTCCATGCAAGGTTTTATTAAAGATAAATGACACTTGACCTGAAGTCGATGGTTTTTTCAAGTTTAAAAAAAAAAAATTACAATGTTTAAGCATTTCTGATCTTAGCCAATAGTCAAATATATGTAAAAATATTTCTATCGGGTGTTGACGGTAGTATACTACTCAGCTATACATATAGCTACAACATTGATCGGAGATACGCTGGCTTCGACAGCGAGAAGAAACACTTGAGAAATTTCATAGTGTCACGTGACGTCCTCGGTAGCTTAGTTGGTAAAGCACTCGCCCGGCATGCGATGGGACGTGGGTTCGAGTCCCACCTGAGGTCGATGGTTTTTTTTCAAGTGTCATTTATCTTTAAGTCAACCATTTTGAAATGTTTGTTAGTAATATGTCTCGAATGTCAGATGTGGCAACATTTTAAATTGGTTGATTAATTATAGAAAATTGTTCAACGCTTGTCTATCTTTTTTGTAGTAAGGCCAATTTAATCTATCAAGAAAGTAAAAATTAAGTACTAACTAAGTCTTCGCGTTTTAGTATAAAATCTCATTTGATTCATTCCCGCTCGGAAAATAAAAGTTTTAGAAAGTTATTAGAAAAAGCAAATATTTATAATTGCCTTTTGGTATTCACAGTCTTAGTTTCCTTACAATAGACCACGTCTTTTTTAAAATTATTTGTCAGCCAAAATCTATTTTCGTTTTCATTATTGTCCTTTCACATTCATATAATAATATTAGACCAAAGTTATCAGGACGCAATGTTTTCGTATTTAAATCTTATTTGATTCATTGGAAAAAGATAAAAAATAATTTTAAATTATAATGGACTAGTTTCCTAAAAAAACTTATTAGTCCGTCAGTTGGATTAACAGAAAATATTGGACACATATTTTTTCTTTTCTCAATCAAACAAAAAATTGTCAAGATACAGCCCGTTTAAGTTCCGCGTAACGTCACACCTTGCGACACTTTTTAGCAAGGCGTGACGTCACGTGCTCACTTTGATGCGCTTTATTTTCCTCACTTTTTGTTTGATTAACAAAAGAAAAAATATGGGTCCAATATTTTTTGATATTCTTACTGACGGACTAAATAGAATAATCTTTTTTTGATCCAGGAAACTAGCCTATTATTTAGAGCTCCATTAAGGAACACTTTTTTTTACGTATTCTCAGTCATCTAGCCAGTTGCCAACTGATCCTTTATTGGTTAATTATTTGCTCAGTCACTTTAGGGACCCCATGCGATTTCGGTAAACGACTTAACGTATGAACTGGTCGTTCAAATTTTGCGAACGACGCATGTAAGATTAAATTGGAGCAATATCTATTTTAAGCGTTGTTTTTGGAAAACTACATCAATTACGTATTTTTTTCTAAATAAATCGACTGTCAGTATCACAGTGTTGCGTTAAGAAAAACATATTTTATTTAAGAACTTGTTTGAAATCAAATCGCGGTTGGTCACACCTGGAAGTACAATTGCAATGGTTAACTACAATACTTATAAGCTCATCTACGGGTACTAAGTTACGTACGGTTATAACCTAAACTTAAGCAAATGGTGTTAAACGTAAATGGTATTCGCAGAAAATGTTTTACATATCTGGTCATAGTAGGAGTTCCTTAGGAAATAAATTCATCGAAGCATAGTCTTCTAGTACCTGAAATAATACCAAAAGATGCGTGAGATATGTGCGTAGCTAAAACTGATGTGAGCGTCGTCTTTTGATTATCTGAATAAACATTATTATTATTTATTTATATTATTATCATAGTTAGCTCAGTGGTCGGACTCTCGCTTCACATCTGTGTGTTGTATCTATAAAGAAGATGTTGTGTTTGAGGTGTAAAATAACTCCCTGGAAGAAAGTTAACTGACAAATGTGAACCATATATGGATGTAGGTATACAGGGTGTACACGAGAATGGGACACTCCTTAAAACCACGTGATCAGCTGGTCATATACAACAACTTTTTCTATGGGAGCAACATCGAAATCGTGAATATTTTGTTCATCAGCTCAGCTCCACACAAACTTACTCGCATAGCTAGATGATAAATGCAGAATCGAAAAAAAAACACGATTTTGATTTTGCTCTCATAGAAAAACTTGTTGTATATGACCAGCTGATCACGTTGTTTGAAGGAGTGTCCTATTCTCTTGTACACTCTTTATACGTCCCACTGCAGGTCGCAGGCCTCACCTCAACTATGAGGTGGTGTGGGCCATACTTCACCACGCGTTTAATAGGTCGCCAAGGTCAAATAAGGCGACACGGTCACAACACTGTACCCTTATACATACTTCCATAAGCTTCTCTTCCGTAGGCGATGGTACGTCGAGGGACAGGAAAGCCTCAATATACCGGTTGTTGTATTTGAGGCAAACAAGGTGACACGACTACATGACTTTGACCACAAATTTATCATTAATATCGGGGGCCTACAGCCGCTTGTTGAGCAGCAGCAACCAAAGATATACCTGTGACAAACTAGGTGGCTACCACACTATACCCGTTCTACATACCTCCACAAGCATCTACCTGCATGGTGGTCTACAGCTTGATTTCGTCAATTCACAAATGGTTAATGAGGAGCAGCTAACAAAGTGATACTACAACATTATACCCATTCTACATACCTCCACAAGCTTCTCTTTCATAGGCGCCGGTACGTCTGGAGTCAGGAATGCCTTCAGTTTCCCCCCGTCGTAGAGGCACAGCTGCTTGTTGAGCCGCAGCAAACAACTCCTCTGTCACACCATCTAGTCCTCTCTAGCTTAATACATATCTCCCCAAGCTTATCTTCCGTGAGAGCAAAAACGTTTAAAGACAGGAAAGCCCGAATCTTGTTCCTGTCAAGCCACAACCAGTATTTAAGCAGTGGCGAACAAGGTGACATCACCACATGATTTGACCCCGAAAACCCACTCGTATGATTAGGATCGGGGGCTACAGCCGCTTGTTGAGCAGCAGCAACCAAAGAGACACCTGTGACAAACTAGGTGGCTACCACACTATACCCATTCTACATACCTCAACTAGCTTGTCTTCCGTGGGAGCAGGCACCTTAAGAGACAGGAATGCCGTTGAGGCACAGCCCCTTTTAAGCCGCAGGAAACAACTTGGCACATCCGTCACACTGTCTACTCCTCTCTAGCTTAATACATACCACCACAAGATTATGTTCAGTTAGCACGGGCACATCTACCTGCATGGTGGTCTACAGCTTGATTCCGTCAATTCAGACGACTGACTAGGAGCAGTTAACAAGTTGACACTACCACACTATACCCATTCTACATACCTCCACTAGCTTGTCTTCCGTGGGAGCAGGCACCTTAAGAGACAGGAATGCCGTTGAGGCACAGCCCCTTTTAAGCCGCAGGAAACAACTTGGTACATCCGTCACACTGTCTACTCCTCTCTAGCTTAATACATACCACCACAAGATTATGTTCAGTTGGCACGGGCACATCTACCTGCATGGTGGTCTACAGCTTGATTCCGTCAATTCAGACGACTGACTAGGAGCAGGTAACAAGTTGACACTACCACACTATACCCATTCTACATACCTCCACAAGCTTCTCTTCCATAGGCGCCGGTACGTCTGGAGTCAGGAATGCCTTCAGTTTCCCCCCGTCGTCGAGGCACAGCCGCTTGTTGAGGCAGCAAACAACTCCTCCGTCTAACCATCTAGTCCCCTCTAGCTTAATACATACCTCCCCAAGCTTATCTTCCGTGAGAGCAAAAACGTTTAAAGACAGGAAAGCCTTAATCTTGTTCCAGTCAAGGCACAACCGGCATTTAAGCAGTGGAAAACAAGGTGACACCACCACATGATTTGTCCCCAAAAACCACGTGACATCACGTCTACCCACAATACTTTTATACATACCTCCACAAGCTTCTCTTCTGTAGGCGCGGGTACGTCAAGCGACAGGAAGGCCTTCAGTTTCCCCCCGTCTAGGCACAGCCGTTTATTCAGTAACAGTTCTGCGCCGGCGCTGGGCTCGAGCGGCGTGTGCGCGAGCGCATATCGGCGGCATATGTCAGCCCACGCTGTTAGATGCTTGTCGTTCGCTTCTTCGGCTACAGATGCTATGTCGTTCTGAGGCAAATCATAAAATAGATTATTTTAATGCGGGATTTTCCATCATTATGCTCATCACCTCATAGACAAGAGAATTCAAGATTTATCTGTGGCTGTGCTTAACGAATCATGATTAGATATGGAGGGGGGGGGGGGGGGAATATTTATCTTTATGGGACAGTTCTTTTATTTTTTTAGGGTCCAGTGGCTTCTTCAATGCTTAATGGATTCTGTCTAGAGAACTTTCAAAACTCCCTTAATAGTCCATAAAGTAAAGTCCCATTCAGTTGTTGGACCCTAGCGCTGCCAAACTGCCTTGGGTGCTATTAGCGTCGTCCACCCCATGTACATCTGCTTATTAACCTATGCCTAAAAAACTATGGGCTTCACGACACTTTCCTTTGCCAGCCTCGATATAGCAGCCCCATAATAGTCATGGTTGATCTTAAAGATGTTGGACACTATCTCCGCTAAACTGCCTTGCGTGCTATTAGCGTCGTCGCTTAATAAGCAGATATACAACGTTGTATATCTGCCTATTAAGCTAGTCTAGTCTTTGCGAGTCTGTGTCGTGTGGTGCCGGCACGTTAAAAGAATTGCACCACCCCTTCTCTTCCTATGGGTGTCGTAAGAGGTCGACTACAGGAGAACCGCCACAAGAAGACGGGCAGCAGCGTCTCCTCTCCACCATTGGTCAATATGCGATCGCCAACCCGCCTGCCAAGCGTGGCGATTAAAGCAAAATCCTCCTTTTGGAGAGGCCCGTGTCCAGCAGTGGACTGATATAGGCTGGTGATGAAGCTATAGTCTTTGCGACACTCACCTTTGCCAGCGTCGATATAGCAGTCCCATAATAGTCATGGTTGATCTTGAAGATATTCGACACCAGCTCTGCTAAACTGCCTTGCGTGCTATTAGCGTCGTCCACAACGTTGTATATCTGCTTATCGGCCTCCGGTTTGAAGGCCACGGCCCACACGGCGCGGCAAACGTCGCGAACGTGGACCGTGTTCATCTTGAGGTCGGCCGTCCAGAGGAGCTTCATGGTTTCGCCTAAGTGCTTGTATATGCCGCCGTAGAGGAGGCGGGGTGCTGTAGACACAAATATATTACCAAAATTGGGATTTTGACACCTATCATAAATGTAATAAGACTATTTTTTAACGAATTAACAACTGGTCGATTTTTTTTTAAAGAAGAACAATAAATAAATATTGCACAACATCACATACATTGCTCTGATCCTAAGGTAAGTAACTAAAGCACTTGTGTTATAGAAATCTGAAACAACGACGGTACCACAACACCCAGACCCGAGACAATATAGAAAAGTTCGTTTTCTACATTGACCCGACCGGGGATCGAACCCGGAACCTCAGAGATGGCAGCGCCATATATAGTCCGGCGTGCTCGCCTCTCGGCTACGGAGGTCGTCAAGACATAATTTATTAAAATGAACACCCCTTTTTAGGCCTGATAACCATACATTATCATTTATTAGAAAAATATGATTTTTGATTGCTTCAATATCAATACAAAGTTGGGCTATTGAGTAAGGTTACGTAATGAAATAATTAGCTATGGTCATACAAATTATAAAGAAGAGATGCGCTTTGTCAACTCATAAAAACGTCATTTGATTGGTGTGGTCCATGTACATCCATGTGTTTGTCTGTCCAGGGCATGGCTCAGAGACTTGTGAGTATTAGAAAGACGTACATTTGTCATGGGAATGCAAATAAATCAGGATGATATTGGTAAAATAAAATATTTAAAAAATCAGGTCCTCCCCTACATCTAATGTAAAGCTTTTTTTTCTCATCAATTGACACTATTTTATTGGGTACAAATTACGGAAGGCGGTACAGCATTTCTTTTGCCTTCCTTTTGGGCAATTTGTGGCCTAGTCTCGGCACTAAAAGCAACGAATAAACTCAAGTCACCGTTTTCAGCCTCGTATCAAATAACTACTTTTTACAAGACGATGTTATAATGCTGTTTCAATATTTACACACTATGTTTCATGATGTGTTGGTGGTGAATCTTTTCCAATAATGCTCGGGCTTCACCTGCGTCTAATGTCATTAATTAGTGCGCTATTTGATATAGTACGCAGGTGTGGCCGGTCTTAACGCGCTAATTTGCTTAAATGACACTAGACGTTAGGCGATAGCTCGGACGGCGGTAACTTTCGACGCATCATAGGCATTTAGCGGGCGTCTAGTGCGTTCTTGTGGCTACACCTACTACACTAAACATGTTAAAACACGGTCACATTCAAAAACTCTTTGTGAAATAAATGTTAAAGTGCATAGTTATTAATTTAGGATGAAGAAGACAAAATGTGAAAAGTATTGAGTTCTTAGAAGCGTTTTATTTTTATTTAAGACTCGCTTACAGATCACACGCTAACTAAGCCGCTAGACGCTGGAATCAAACGTCAAATAAGTGTGGCCACGCACCTAGCCCGTAGCTTAGTGCTATTTAGTTGTTTTTTTTTAATCCTAAGGTAAGTTGCTAAAGCACTTGTGTTATAGAAATCAGAAACAACGACGGTACCACAACACCCAGACCCGAGCCAATATAGAAAAGTTCGTTTTCTACATTGACCCGACCGGGGATCGAACCCGGAACCTCAGAGATGGCGGAAGATGACCATTTAGTCCGGCGTGCTCGCTTCTCGGCTACGGAGGTCGTCTCAGTCTCAGTTAACGCTATTCATGCCGCTATTTGAACGTTAGGCGTCACGCAGGTGAAGCCCCAGCATGAATAATATGGAACTCACTAAGGCTCCTCCTGTCAGCGATCCCGTAGACGATAGCGGGCCGCAGCACAGTGTAGCTGAGCTCGGGCTCCAGCGCCTTCAGTTGCTGCTCCACTTTGTTCTTCATGCGCGCCTCTACTGTCCACGGTTCTACCGGGTCGTCTTCTTTGTGAGGCTGGGACGGAAAATAAATAAATAAAACTAAGTTCATCATCACCACCAGCCTATATCAGTCCACTGCTGGACACAGGCCTCTCCCAAAGGAGGATTTTACCATAATCGCCACGCTTGGCAGGCGGGTTGGCGATCGCAGTTTGGCCAATGGTGGAGAGGAGACGCTGCTGCCCGTCATCTTGTGGCGGTTCTCCTGTAGTCGCCTCTTACGACACCCATAGGAAGAGAAAGGGTAGTGCAATTCTTTTAACGTGCCGGCACCACACGACACTTTTAGGTTTTTTACATGTAGCCGCTAGATATCTTGACCAACCGAGGCAATTTGAGCTTGATTTACTATATGAAGCCTACTTCATATCTGTAGCTATTTAAAGCTATAGCTATCCTTGTCAGAAATTATCTATCTCTCTCCAACATTTACTTCCACCATCTACTTGTAGATATATATCTCTCTAATTATTGATATCCTTGTCACTATCTATCTCTAACTACTGCTAACCTTGTCACTGCTGTACATGTGTCCGCTGGATATCTCGACCAGTCGAGGCACTTTCTGCTTGGCACACTGCTTGGCGACATTCGTGCTCAAGGTCACGATGCCTTCAGCGTAGACCGCTTCTGTCTGCCCGACCCTGGTCTCGCCAGCACAGTTCACCACCACCGCCCAGGGTGCGCCGTCTCCAGGGTCTAGCGCTGATACGCATGATGCTAGGAAAGAAGAATATAAATAAATAAATAATAAATATCGGACATCACATACATTGCTCTGATCCTAAGGTAAGTAGCTAAAGCACTTGTCGTTATAGAAATCAAAAACGACGACGGTACCACAATACTCGGACCCGAGACAATAGAAAAGTTCGTTTTCTATATTGACCCGACCGGGGATCGAACCCGGAACTCCAGAGATGGCGACGCCATATAGTCCAGCGTGCTCGCCTCTCGGCTACGGAGGTCGTCAAAGGAGGTCATCATCATCATCATCATCTGCAGCCTGATCATTTCAGCCACAGTACATCCACTGCTAAACATAGGCCTCCCCCAGTGACTTCCAGATCGGCCGGAAACAAGGTCGACATTGTGAAAATATCAATAAAAAATACAACGTGTTTAATGTAACAAATCTTTTATTTAACAGATGGCAAAATAAATAAAGGCCTTCTAGTGTAGTGGTTCGCGCTCCAGAGAGCAATGCGGATACGAGTTCGAATCTCGTGAGTGCCAATGTTTAATTGTTTAGCACGTGCATTTGTACCTAAGTCATGGATGTTAACATTCGTTTTATCGTCGCCATAATAAAAGCTTTGCTTAGTTTGAGACTACATAATTCCTGTTTATTAAAACAAACCCACATTACAAATAAGTTACAATAAATTCAACAAAAATTGCCTTATGGAAATGGTTGCCACTCAGCTATTTACCCGAATATGACGAAGGTAGATCGAGGAAGAATAGTAGGAGAACAGTTGTCTATGGCAGTGTTTCTTAACCCTTTTTCAAGGGCGGGCCCCTTACGCCAAATATCTACAATCCGCGGACCCCCTGAGATAGGTCGGCGGACCCCTGGGGGTCCGGAGTCCCCTAGTCAATGGTATTGTCCAATTTGCAACTCCTTTTTCAACCAAAGTATTCTCCTGTAAAAGTCATCCCACCCGCGACAGTAGGAAAATATGCCCTAAATATAATTTACTCCGGTACGCGAACAATGAATTCTATTAAATTATAATCGAGATGTATCGAGACATCTTCATAATCGAATGATTCCATTACATGGAGAAGGTATATACCCTATCAGAAATGTAATTTATTAAGTTCCTCGAAAATTCCACCATTATTTAATATGGCTGTACGGTTTTAATATGTTTGTGCTTAATGTTGATGATGATTTCTTACTAATGATGATCATTCATCATCATCATTTTAACCGGCGGACGTCCACTGCTGAACATAGGCGTCCCCCAGTGACTTCCAGATCGGCCGGTTTGAAGCGACCTGCATCCAGCGTCTTCCTGCAACCTTAACCAGGTCGTCTGTCCACCTCGGGGGTGGACGTCCCACGCTGCGCTGGCCGGTACGTGGCCTTCATTCCAGAAACACAATCACTTAATAAAAAATAAGGTTAAAAGCCGAAACGCCATCGCTGTGGCTCATTTAGTACACACATCACGCGCGTACGAAGACAATGGTCGATGTACTATTTTCGTTCGTACAATCCGATACTTAACAATGCGTTGGCCTATTCAAGGTGCGCATTCATCATAATCGTTATGAGTCGCGAAGTGGCGGTTTATAGACAAAATACATTTCAAATTTGAATTTGGTGACTAATATTTATTGATATTGCTATAAGAGACAGAACAATATATTTTATAATAAGTAGTTTCAGACTTTCAGATTTAACTTCTGGCGGAAAATATTATAAAGCAGTACATTGTTTTAAACTTCCATGGTCACTAACATTAGAATAATTTGTTACGAGATTGCTACCATGTACCTTATTTTTGAGTTCCCGATATTTCGGCACTGTTGCAAGCGCCATGATCACGGAGTAACTCAACAGCTTGCAACAGTGCCGAAATATCGGGAACTCAAAAATAAGGTATATGGTAGCAATGTCGTAACAAATAATTCTAATTATAAATAAATTTTAACGATAATAGAATACAGGGTGTAGTTTAAGCAGTCCTAATATTAAAGAAGGCGAATGTGTTTATCAATAATAACAAACATTTACCCCTTCGGGATTCGAACCCACAGGTTCGGAATTGCGCGAAACAACAGGAACACACGGTCAATGATACTAAGATATTCGACTTCATACAAGACGGTTACGTGTTCGTTCCAGACCAAAGACGGTCAGACGACCTGGTAAAGGTTGCAGGAAGCCGCTAGATGCAGGCCGTTTCCAACCGGCCAATCTGGAAGTCATTGGGGAAGCCTATGTTCAGCAGTGGACATCCTGTGCCTAAAATGATGATGATGATGAAAGAGCCTTATATGTTCTTTGGTCCAGGAAAATGTCTATTGTGTTTTGTGCCCTACTTCATTAAAATGTTAAGTCGTTAATGCATCAGTAAGTTACGAACACATAGATTTTCACATATAATATTACTTAGATTCGTTGTAACATATCACACAGTAATTAAAAACAAGACCAAATGTGTAGTCTATGCAAATTAAATATGGAGATGAATTTAGTTTTAGTTATACAGATTGAATTAGTTTCTCCTTTCTAATCTCGCTATAGCAATCAGTGAAATGACTTAAAATATAAATTACTTTTGTAAAAGTGCCTTTTATGGCCAATTTACAGAAATAAATGATTTTGATTTTGATAGCGTTACTAGTAATTAGTGACTCATACAAGAAAGATAGAAAATTGGACATAGCATACATTGTTCTGATCCTAGGGTAAGTAGCTCAGGTATAGCTTATAGATATCAGAAACTAAGACGGTACCACAGCACCCAGACCCGACACAATATAAAAATGTAAATTTTCTACTAAACCGACCGGAAATCAAATGGAAACTATGCGAATTGGAATTCGAGCGATTCAGAAATACGCCACCAGTTGTGGTACATAAAACTCGACATTAGTGGTTACCGCGAGCCCCTACGCGCCGCATCTGGTGTTTCAAATCTTTTGTCCACAAAAGGATGGTGCAAGAGTGCACGAACAGTAACTTGCAATGCCTTAACAAGAAATTAATTAAATTCTGTCTGTTTAATGGAAAAATTCAAATTGCTGCATACCTAATTGATATTCATAGCGCGTTACGACATTTTGATGATCGAAATGGGTTATTATGTCAATTGTATAATTAACATTTCAACCCTACAGCCGAGTGGCAATGTAATGATATAACAGTGCAATTAGTTTGGTCGTGCAACACAAAACATGCTTTCACACCAGCCAATAAGAAATTATGAAACTACGCATGCTCTGTGTTTTACCAAGAAAATGTTGCTTAAATAATTATATGTTATCCAAATACATTATTAATGTTTTTTGCATAATTATGTTATCCTTATAGTATGTGAAAAAGAGTGTAAGCGTGTGTAATGAAAAAAGCAAACGCAAGGCAAATTTAATTTGAATTTTTTTATATAACATTTATTTAATTTTGTCCGTTATGCGTTTCTAAACCAACAACCCAAAGCTTTTAAATTGCTAATATTGCTAATAATAGCTGGTTAGAAAAAAAAAACTTACTTACAGTTCTTATTTTGATAGCTAGTTTTCAAATTTGTTGCAAATTCTATATTTTTAAATAATATTTACCCATATAATAATACATTAATATAATATTAACAATGATTTATACTTTTTGATAATGTTTAGTAATTGGTGACCAAATGATCCAAGTGAAAGGCTTCTTCTATCTAAGTATGCTTGCTCTATCAGAGAATTTGTTTGCATGCAGCTTATGTCAGACAAAATGACACACCAATTAGGATAAAAAAGTTATGACCGTTAAGTTGATTCAACTAATGTGTAGAAATAATTATATTCTTTCCACAATCACACCAATTAAGCAAAGCTTGTATTATGGCCACTAGGAGAACGGATAAACATACAAATACATTTCTAAACATCCATGACTTAGGTGCCAATGCTCATGATCATCACACTAACGTTCACCCCTTGCGGGATTGGAACCCGCAACCGCCAGGTATTGTAGTCTGGAGCGTGAAGCACTGCACCAGATGGCCCAAATAATAATTAATATAAAGATTATTTTGCACTAACTTTAGTTTACGAAGCTAAGGCAAAGTACATAGGTAACAGTGGAAGTGAGTCATCTCGACTTGATAGCTTATCTCACACTAGAGAAGTCAATGACAGCATAGTTCGTAACTTGTGGCTTTTGGAGTGTTGTTTCCTCTTACAATGAGTCGGACACGAAGTAGTTTTTTTTATTATAAGCATAACATAAGATACAGAAAGAGTTCTAATAAGAATTCCGTTTTTGGACGGACAAAATACTTTATTACGCCATAAAAAAAACATTATTAATTTATTTTCATGTTACTTATATTAGAGCTTACTTATTTCAATGGAATAATGTAGACTGAAAATTAGTTGAGAAAGCTGACAGCTAAATAGCAAAAGTTTTTGGGTTCATTTCAAACCTGTTTATAATTTACTGTCTGTTGCAAGCAACATTAAATTACTGTTAATTTTATTATTGTGGCAACACTGAACGCCACTTCCTTTTTCTCTATTAAAAACGTTGTATAGCGATTGTGTGTCTCGAAGTTATAATAAATCCTAAATATTACTTAAATGGTGTTTTCGTGAATGTGCATCGCCCTCTACCAGACATCAGTCCCCAGACACACTCTATGCACCCAAACACTGTCTAGTCGCATCATTTTTGTTTTTAAGTGAAATGTCATATTTTAAGTAGGTAAACTAATATTGTTAGTACTAAGCCAACAAAATATTTTCATTGTTAATGATAACAATATCCTTCTGTTATCAAGGACATAAAAGTCACAGAACCTGTTTTGACTGATATACTACATGTTAATGAAATAACGCAAAACCTCTCAGGTAGTAGCTCAGTCCATGAAACTGAACAATTTTATTCTACAACTTTCACAAAACCCAAAAAAATATATTTGAATTTTCATACAAAATGGTCAATTTGTATAAAAATCCTAATTTTACTTTTGTCATTTTGGGAATGTTTTAAAACAAAATTTGTTCAGTTTAATGGGCTTAGCTACCACCTAAGAGGTTTTGCGTTATTTCATTAACACACTGTATATTAGACAACATCACATACACTTCTCTGATCCTAAGGTAAGTAGCTATAACACTTGTATTATAGAAATCAGAACCAACAATGGTACAATATAGAAAAGTTTATTTTCCACATTGACCTGATCCGGGATTAAACCGGAACCTCAGAGATGGCGATGCCATATAGTCCGGCGTGCTCTCTCGGCTACGGAAGCCATCAACTATATGATTAGAAATAAATAAATATTGGACTTTTAATTATAAGATTTGAAAGAGAATAACTTAATTAGGTATTGTTATTTTTTATTTGTAAATCTCTCCTTTGATAAAGTAGCAATGTCGAATAAGCGCTAACCTACTTTACGTGTTTAAATAGTAGATACCTAAGATACAAGCAATACCATTGCTTAGTTCAGGTAACTGCATAACATTAGATTAAACTGAATTACTTAAGTTTCTTGTATTTATGCTAAGTTTTATACAGAGAATAAATTTTATTTTATCTTATCTTATTGTTAACTAATACGCATACACATAATGCAAATAAATAATTAATACAAAAAATGTGAGGATAATCTACAAGTATGGGACTTGTATGAGTTCCTCAAATCCAATTACTTGGAGCATAGTTATTTATAACTTTATTGTTGTGTATAATAAAACTACTTCTACTAAGCCTGTTTCATTCTACTTAATTTAAGAATTGAAAATGCTTTGAAACCATACATTATTTGCATTAGAATAAATACTCTTTCCTTAAACCAAGGTCGCTTGAAGTATTGACCGGCTGACCCATCAACATGGCTAGTAAGATAGTATGTGTAACAGGAAAAGATACATACAACTTATTTAATAATAGTACAATAGTTATTCAGTTACAGATTACATGTAGAGGCAACATTGACCCAGTTTTAACAACAAAACTTCTCTGAAGAGTAAATGGCCCTGAAGGCTATAGTATGAGTATAGCCAGATAGATAGTTTTCATTAAAAAAAACAGCTTTTTAAAACAATATTAATTACCTGGGTTAATGAGGTTTGCGCTCTTGTATTCAACGCGGGGATCTTCAAAAACTTTGGTGTGTGCCGAGTTTAGGAAGGCTAGCTGCGGCGGAGTCTTGTCCACCACCCGTACACCACTCACCAGATCATTCACAACCAGGTAATCCACCAGGTTGCGACCGATGAAGCCGCACCCTGAAATATTCGCGAAAAAACACAGGTCACTGACGATACGATGAGTCGATGACTAACACGGCGACCGTTACGAGAATACAAAAAAAACCGCACCACGTTACATAATGAAACTTTTACAACTACACCAGTTAGATCGTAGGAAGTGATTGACGATGATTTATAACTTAATTACCTCCTAAAACCACTACTCGTGGTTTTGAATTATCACCGGCAGAATGAGACATTTCGCTAGCAATTCCACAAAAGTGAATGACAGTTTGACAGAACTCAAACGACAGGAGGTGACAGCGGTGTGTCAGTGCTGCCAGAAATGATAAAAAAAATATAATTATTGCCATAGAATACACAAAAATATGCACTTCCGGTTAATTGAGCTCTACAATTCGGGAGCCTATTGGAGCTCAATTTTGCGAATCTCTGATCTACGCCTCTACTCTCATAAAAACTACTTTGAAATAGTTTGAAGCAAAGGCTAAGGCAAAAGTAAATATGAATAAATAGGTTTTTCGAGTTGCTGTCAACGCAAGGTAAGTATAGCCACATAGTAAGTATTATACTTTGGGAATCTTTTGTCGTCTGTGCAATGCACTAAACTCGTAGTTTATCGGAGTTCCCTCCCAATGGTGTCCCCAATCAAAAGCCAGTCATCAAGTAATGGTTTATTTAATAGCACAAATACAATTAAATAAGAATTACAAAAACAAAACAAGGTGCAGTGTTTACAAGTGGGAAAAATCTTCTTATATGTCAAAACTGACAGGCGTTCTGGCGCCCAATTTTGTGCGTTCTAAAATAAATTTTTGTGTGCGTTCGGAAACGCCACAATAATATGTAAAAGTAGCGCCATGCCATATACTATATAGAGCTCCGAATGATTTACAGAATTACCCTTGAACAATATCATTGTACATAGAAATCACTGTTCATCGTTAATCGATACAAATATTTTTTTTAAACCGCTACCTTTTTTACCGTAAAACTGGTGTGGCGCGCAGGCAAAAGTTTTTCTGGTCTAGTCAAAGGTCTGTCCCGTTGTTGGCTAACGAACGATATTTGGGACTATTATTGAAAACTTTCTGAGTAACCTCATTTCTAGCACCAAATAACTGTTACTTTAACTCATACGCAGGCCAGGCTTACTGAAAATTTTCATTGATGTACAGTAACAGAATGAAAAGTTAACAATGTTCTGTGTGTGGGTGGCTGAAACCATGAGACATATTTGCTAATGCGTAGTTATGGGTAAATAGGCGAAATTAAAACTAACGCGTAACTAAGGATAAATAAATAGGCAAAATTAAAACACATTTGTAGATACTTTTTAAAGATTTTTATCTTTTATGAAAAATCAATCAATAATTTCGCAGTTTTCACAAAATCCACATTCCACACGTAATACCTAGCACCCTTCGAGGCTTATAATTACTTAACTACTGAGATGAAGTTGTATTTTAAGGCTTCACGTCTGGTGGCAGCAAAGTAGATACCAGTAAACCACCTGAAAAATAACAATTAATTGAAAAGCTACATTTTTATTTGTTCAACTGCCTCTAACACACCAACCGATTCACAGATTTGCATGAGTTATTGAACACATTATAGACCATATTAAGTATTCATAATTAGCTTGTAACACAAAGCAGACGCAAAGATGACGTAACAAAAAAAACCGTTGTAAGTGTAGGTATCTCATTTCCTTGGGGTGAGGGGTTATAACATTAATAAGCTCAAGTAGCTTCAGTGGCCAAGGAACATGACTGTGATACCTACGCTATACCGTGTCTTTAACCATCCAAACTCCGCTAAGAGGTTAAGTAAGCAGTATTCTGTTTCATTCCTTAGTAGGTATAGACACGGACTAAGTAGTCCATGGTATAGATACTAATAATATACCTAAATAAATATTAGACAACATCACATAGGTATATTTTTTTGATTCTAAAGCAAGTAGCTAAATAAAGCGCTAATTGTGCTATACAGGGTGTACAAAAGAATGGGACACTCCTTAAAACCACGTGATCAGCTGGTGATATACAACAACTATTTCTATGGGAGCAAAATTGAAATCGTGATTTTATTTTTAGATGCTCCATACATTATCGTCGAGGTATGCGAGTAAGTTTGTATGAAGCAGCCCAAAAAAAAAAATCGATTGCGGTGTTACTTCCACAGAAAAAGTTGTTGTACATGACTAGCTGATCACGTGGTTTTAAGGAGTGTCCTATTCTCTTGTACACCCTGTATAAATCAGAAACAAAGATGGTACTACAACACCCAGACCCGAGACAACATATAAAATTTCATTTTCTACATTGGCCCGAATGCTAGCCTCTCGGCTACAATGGTATAAACACGTACTGATGACCAGCGTCACGTATCCGCAGATCATAGGCGTGCAGTGGTCCGCCAGGAGACTTGCGATGAGCTGCACGCTGAAGAAGCCGAAGCCACGGGCCACCACCACTGACAGACACGTCGCCATGCCTCTGGAAGTAGAAAAAGATTATTTACTAAAGGCAGGAAGGTATACAGTACCTGGCTGATCCAGCACTGATATGTTGAGCGCTGCTGGGGCAAAGAGTGGGGATCGCGAGGCGCATCAAACGAGACGATCTTCGTATCAGAGACGCGCCGCGTGGGCGGAGCTAACAACCAATCACGGCGATGCAGGTGCGTCGCGACTAGCCAATCACGTAATCGTAATGGTCTTCTGCGCATATTTCGCCCAGCGCTTAGCATCGGTGCCGCTAGTTGAACTAACGTTTGTCGTTATTAGAATAAAGAAGGTTGCGGTGGCCTTTTCAGGGTTCATGTTATGGTATATCTTTGACATGATTGTTATCAACGATTTTATTTTAAGTTAGAGCAGGTACCTTTGTATGACTATTTCTAATAGAATTAATACCACTTGTATAAGGCCTTGTAAACATATTTTAAATTCATTCAAATATTCAATGATATATAACTTTGACGCTACCTTAAATGCGTTGGATTCAGCTCCACCAAATACGTGTTCACATTGCCCAAGATCAACGCCACGTACAGAAACACGTAGAACAGCCCAATGCTCAGCACTGGGATCTTCACGAAGAGTAGTAATATCCCACAAATGGCTGATATGATGAAGACTAAGAGGGTGGTCCGCTTCTTGCCCAGAGGACCGACGAGGAAGGTGAGGATGATGGACAAGACCACGGAGGCGCCGGAGTAGACTATGACGGCATAGAGTGTTAGCGGCTGGATGGCTCGGTTGCAGTCGGATAGGATACTAGGGTCAGGGGTGTCCTGGAATTGTAGAAAAACTGATTATGTTACAAAAGTTAAAAGTGGTTAAACAGTTAACCAATAAAATTAAACCCCAACCTAGACTACCCTTGACTTTCTTCTGTATGTTATGTCATTACTGTATATAACACTCGACATAATAATTTCTACCTCGTGATTCGTGTACATCGGTTTTATTTCGAGGTAGGCAGTAGGTACTTACAAATGTGGATTATTGACGAAAACCATTGATTTTCATCAATAATCCACATTTGTAAGTACCTACTGCCTACCTCATTTCAACTATCAGGTAGGCACTGCCCAATTGCCTATATGCACCGCACGCCCCTGATAAAGAAAGTTTTATGTACAGAGTTCACATCTTAAACCCTGGACTTTCTATGTATATTGTGTTATGACAGGTCAGGTCAGACTTAGGTAAATAAGACTCTGCCCTTGGCATTATTCTTACAATATATTCTTTTAAACTTTCGCGTTGCATTATAACTAAAACTCCCCTCGTGACCAGGACCGTATTAGCATCACGGTCAAACGTCGAGGAATGTAAGTAGTATCAATACTACTACATACTATAGTACATCGCGTTTAGACCCGTTACGATAAGTTTTATTCTTACAATAGTATGTGAGCCCGCAGCTCTGCTCGCGACCTGGCAGAAGTTCTGCCCTGAGCTGTTCTCCCCGTCGAAGTAGGCGTTGATCATCGTGGGCACCCACATCGTGTAGCCGGTTGACCTGAAAATAGTATATTTCAGCTTGAATTACTTTTTCTGAAGACATAAAGATGGTAGTGATGAATATAGATACAGAAATGGATATAAGAATCTAGAATGATATAGGCTAATATTGTCACATAGTGATTTACTATGGATAGCCTGGATCAGTGACTGGTTACCTACCTCTACTAATATTTGTCAATTAAAGATGATAGGTTGGATGTTAACCTATGAATTGCTTCATGCAACTCAGGTTGCAGATTTTGCCAGTAGGAATGGTTAAATAATCTAGAAAGATATTAGAGAAGGCAGTGGCGTGTATTGGTTTTATTTCGAGGTAGGCAGTAGGTACTTACAAATGTGGATTATTCATGAAAATCAGTGGTTTTTATCAATAATCCACATTTATAAGTACCTACTGCCTACCTCATTTCAACTATCAGGTAGGCACTGCCTAATTGCCTATATGCACCGCACGCCCCTGAGAGAATGCCACGTAGTGGCCATATTATAATATTATAAATGCGAAAGTAAATGTGTCTGTTACGCTTTCACAATAGCAAAAGAGGTTGGAGTTGAGCCTGTTGAGGCTGTTACGACATTTAGACAACTTTTATAGGGGGCCTAGTTATTTATAGGGGGTTACAAGCCGTATCACGGCCGAAGCCGCAGCCTAAATAAATGGTCCGTTTTACTTTAGTCACAGAGGCAGCGGTATGGCAAACATACTGGAATCCTGCTTAAGCCAGTTAGGGCGATATAATATTCAAAGTGCACATTGTATAGAATAGAAAGTTAGGGCTAAGTGGCGGGCGTGCCGTCCGCATATTACATCAGCAGGGCTAGCATGCGCAACACGATAAAATTTTGTCGTGGCATTTTATCGACTTTTGACGTTAATATGTCGTTTTGTCTTCGACGATAACAAAGAAAAAACCAAAATATCATGGCCATGCCGTGTTATAACCTAAAAATAAGTGGCTACGAAGAACGGGAGACCTAGAAAATATTAAGAAAAAGGATTCGAGACATCTGTGATCCGTTAGGTTAGGGAAACCGACAAAATTATCGTCGAAGACAAAATTTGTCTTGTCTATCGATAAAATAACCGATGCGCGCATGCTAGCCCTGCTGGAGAGGTCTTCTATGTTCAGAGGATATAGGCTGATTAAATGTAATAAATAGTAACAGCAACAGTAGTTTCTTGTTTCCGTTTTAAATTATGTTTACTAATTTAACTTCAATTATAAGACTGAAGCTTTGTTGTAATCTTATGAATTTTTTGCTTACCTGTTAAGCATTGAGGTATAACGTAATAAGTGACTTAAATATCAGAAATGTCTATAACATGTGATGTGAAATAAAGTATTGTTGAATATATCATTTTAGTGGTGTGCCTTATTAAATAAATAAATTAACAGAGTACTCACGTCATGTACGCGCACAACAATATGTAGTAGAGCTTCAATGAATTGGAGAGCAGGGGAGGTTTGAAGAGCGGTGCCGTCTGGTTCCACATTCTTCGAAGGAAACCAACTTTGAGGCCTCCAATGTCATTTGTAGTTGTGAGCTCTTCGAGATAGACAGAGGTTACCTATAATGTAAGTTATGTAAGCATACAAAATATATTGAGGAGTTCAGGGATGCAGTGCAGCTTGCGAGAGGCGCGTAGCAGAGAACAGTGAAAGGTTTATTTACTGAAATAATCATTGACGTATAATTTTTGACGTATTATTACTTTATACCTCAATGGAAATAATAAGTGCGCCAGGAGACACACCAACAAAATTGAGATTGCCTTGTAGAAAGAATTAGAACAGACTATTAGTTTTGCATTGGACGCCTCTCAGCAAACCGTTTAGATTTGCTAAGAGGAGGCGTATTAAAATCTTTGCAAAAAAGGGTTTTCTTAGCCAATCTGATCTGGGATACGAACCCGGGGAAGCCATTGCATTCAAGGCGAGCTATTGCGACAGTTGAGTTTCTTAACTATTCCTTATGACAGGGACAGTATTGAGTGCATAATTATTAAATTCCTCTAACAGAGTAGGTAATCCTGTTTAATAGATTCTCGTACGAATATAAAGACTTACTGGAAAACTTTCTCTAACGTTGCCAACGTTCCAACTATACATTGACCTCAGGACTTCTATAGATTCCTCTTCTCTGGCCTGGCTAAGCAGGAACTTGGGACTCTCATGTACCCCCAGAATGCAGATGGAGCCAATGACCCCCGGCAGGCTGATGATTTGGAGCAGAAGCCGCCAGGGTCGGTATACCAGGGAGAGCCACGATATCTGGACTTTGAAGGACAGTTGGAATATTGGCAGGGCGAATGCTGTGGAACAAAATTAACATTTTAGGTTTTTGTAGTAGATAAAATCAAGTTAAATATTTTTATTTAAAGACTATTTAAGTCTTTGTTTTTGTTTAGTATTCGAACTAAATTGAATACTAGAGATGTTGCCACTGGCGCTCTCCGTTTTGTACGACCGATCAAACACGATCTTCTTCTTGCTTACTTGTAGACAAGCAAGAAGCTCTATCATTTAATTCTAAAACAATATAAAAGTGCGATATTGGTGTTTATTTATTTATTTATTTGAAGAGTACACAGACAGATTACAGTCTTAACTTGCTTATAACTAAAAAGAGTTCTCAGGTATAGACTAAACTGTAGTCCAAAAATAGTGTACCTAACATGATTTTAAATATCGAAGCGTAGTGTATATTATAAGTTAAAATAGATTTTACAAAAATAAATAAGTAATCAGAATCAAAACAGCTGTTATATTGTGTTTCAATTTAGTCAATAAAAATATAGTGAGTGAAAATGACAGTATTTTCATAAACATCCTAAGAAAATCAATCCCCAAAATTAAACAGTTTTTTTATATTGGCTTTATTTTTTTTGAGACCGTTTGGTTTAGTGGTTCGCAGTCCAGACAAAGCCAAGCGGTTGCGGGTTCGAATCCCGAGCTCGTGCTCATCACACAAACATGTCATGGATGCTTATTGCATTTTGTTAGAATATCTGTCACATGGTGATTATAATATCTTTGCTTAGTTTGGGCAGTACTCATTTTCTAGGTATGGTTAATTGGGACTAGATTTCGCAAGATTGTTAAAGGAGTGTATTATTTGATAATCTGACCGGCTATGATGAGCTGGGTGACCATGGTGGTGGTGGCCATGAGGAACATGGCCCGGCTGCGCAGGCGCCGCGGCGTGCACTCGCCGACCAGCACGAACGCCGCTGCGTTCGCTGACGATGTACTGGAACAACAGCAAGGATCTTACAAACAAATCATCATCATCATCATTTCAGCCACATGACGTCCACTGCTAAACACAAGCCTCGCCCAATGACTTCCAGATGTTTCAAATAAGTTTCAAATATCTTATTATCACGGTTCATAAGATGCAGCCTGGTGATAGACGAGTAGCAGGGGTAGCATGCGCAACACGATAAAATTTTGTCGTGGCATTTTATCGACTTTTGACGTTTGACGAACAAAGAAAAAACCAAAATATCATGCAATGCCGTGTTATAACGTAAAAATAAGTAGCTACAAAGAACGGGAGACCCTAAAAATATTAAGAAATGGGTTCGAGACGTCTGTAATTAGGGAAAACGACAAATATTGTCGAAGACAAAATTTGTCTTGTCTATAGATAAAATAACCGATGCGCGCATGCTAGCCCTGCAGGCAGTCAGACAGACGGATAGCGTAGTCATAGTAATACGGTCCCATCTTACTCTTTGGGTACAAAACCCTAAATATACTTACAAGAAAGCGGACAAAAACTTCAAAGTGGCCAGTGTGTAGTAGGATGGCGCCAGACTGGCCACCAAGTTCAAAGCAGCTCCGACTGGCATGGCGACGAGCAGGGTCTTGCGCCGGCCTATGGTGTCTGCGCACAGGCCCCAGACATATGAGGATATCATCACACCTGTGGTACCAATTCATTAGTTAATTACACTATTTGAATCTGCGAAAATATTTAAACTGTGCCGGTGAAGATAGCCACGAGTTCAAGAAACTCTACATCGATGATAACGTAGGTATATGATCGGTTGCCACTGATAAACAGATTTTTAGATCAGTAACTACCCTCTGCAGCTGGTATCTGGCATTGGCACTGTCCCATATGTTATGTTCGATGGGGTTAACACTATAAACTTTTTGGTTTGGCAATATCATCACTTTCATAATGATTTCGGGCATTAACCTGTTCAACTGTCAAATACCTTTAAATAGGTTAGGCTAGGATTAAGGCATAAGGCTGAAGTATAGCCAAACATTTACATGGCAACCTAGAAATTAATGGTGGAAAGGTATAATATTTAAGTCTCACCAATCAACGGCATTGCCGACAGAAGACCCTGTTGGGCTGTTGTCAGCCTCATGTCGCAAGCGACGGCGGGCAACGTCACGGAGAACCCGAAGATGTCCATGTACATCGCCAGGATCAGCAGACAGCATGTCGCTAGGAGGCCGAAGTTGTACTTGCCGAAACCTATCAAAGTCATTTATTAAGTGTATAGGCCTTTTTTTTTAAATTCCTTTTTATAGCTATAAATAGTTAATTGATTATTTTTTCCTCTTTTTTTAAAGGACCTTTTTTGAAAATTCATCTTTTAAAATAAATAAATAAGTTAAGTTCTTTCTTACCAGTCAGATCAATAGCGTCATCGAACTCCAGTCGTTTGGAATCTTTTGTATCGACATTATTACTCATTTTTACAAGTTTTTTATTATGTAATTGTTAACTTTCGGTTTCGTTGATTTTTAATTTTCCAAGTTTTTTATCTAACTTACACAGATACTCAAAAGAAGTTTAATCAAATTCTATTTTATGTGACGAACTGCAAACGTTTTGCTCGCTAAACGCGGACTGTATACATGAATAATTACAAAGAAGAGTAGATTATTTGTGCAGTAGTTACTTACATAAATACATACCTAAAATCACAATGTTTGTATGTTATATCTTTGTATACTTTTCCAGTTTTAGTTATCTGATAATTTTAGACGGTTCACAAGCAAAGTAAATTAATATAAGATACCTAAGTTAATAATAAATTCGCAGACAATCTTATTAAATTCCGTAGTTCAAAGCCTCTGGACTAAAAATTAAGGAGGTTTCGGGTTTGAATCCAGCTAGGGACGGATGTTTGTGTGATGAGCACGAGCATAATTGTACCTTATCCATGGACTTTTAAAAACGTACCGATTTAAATAGGTATTTTTGTTGTCCGTTACCTAGTCGCCTTAATGCAAGCTTCTCTTAATTTGGGCTTTTAGATAACTGTAATAATTTATTATTATTAACTATTGTTTACAATAAATTGAATTTGCTCTATAAGCTTAAAGATTTAGCAGAGATTTTTTTTAAAATGAATGTAAAAGGTTATTATCTATAAAAACGGCAAAAATCATGTTTCTTGTACGGGAGCCCCCTTAAATATTTATTGTATTCTGTGTTTTAGTATTTGTTGTTATAGCAGCAACAGAAAAACATCAGCTGTGAAAATTTCAACTCTCTAACTATCAAGCACGATTCATGAGATACAGCCTGGTGACAGACGGACAGACAGATAGACGGACAGCGAAGCCTAAGTAATAAATAGGGTCCCGTTTTACCCTTTGGGTACGGAACCATAAAAAAGGATGAAACAAGGAAACTATAGGCCTACTTTACATCTATATATAAAGAACCCATTTTAAGGGAGACGAATGTGTTGATCGGTATAAAAATCTACAACAACGTAGACCACGTTGGAATAAAAAATACATCATCCGAGATAGAGCGTTAATTTTAACTTATTTAGAAGTTATAATAAAATTATAATCTGCATCCGCGAAGTCAAGGGATTTTATAGTTTACAATTATTTTGACACATAAGTCATGCATCTCCGTTACAATGCTGTCTTCATCAATATACGGCGTGGCTCAGCTCTGGTCTCTCAAAGACGTCGTATTATTCTGATACGATTACGCACGGTCTATATTGTCTATGCAACTAATGCAATTCTAAGCGATGAAAATATCACATTTCTGCATACGTTTTGTTCAGTACACTTGTACGTGAAGTTAAGTCTATTAATTGACAATTCAATTAACAAACTACCGTTATACAGGGTACAAAAGAATGGGACACTCCTTAAAACCACGTGATCAGCAGGTCATATAGGTACAACTTTTCCTATGGGGGCAATATCGAAATCGTGAGATTATTTTCAGATGCTCCATACATTATCATCATAAGTTTGTATGGGGAAGCTGAAAAAAATTTTTCGATTTCAATGTTGCTCCCATAGAAAAAGTTGTTGTATATGACCAGCTGATCACGTGGTTTTAAGGAGTGTCCTATTCTCTTGTACACCCTGTAAATTATTTTTCCGGTTTTTAGTAACACAAATATTACGTTCATTTGTAAGTTCTAACAATGTAATCAAATGAGATGTTGAGTTTGAGACTTTTGGCCACATTCCGTGATGTTCCGAATTGCGCTAAAAGCGCTGTCAGCGCGAATCCGACCGAACATAGTTTTTATTTTTATTTGATTTATTGCATTTCGTTTTTTCGTGCTTTAGTGCTTTTACCGAAATTCGGAACATTAGCCCTGATTCCGTATCTTATCTTCTCAAAAACAATGCTATAGCTAAAATTGAGCAATTCTGGCATTAAAATCGCAAATTATTGACAGCAAAAAACAAAAACAAAGCAGTCTACTGTCAGTGATGCCAATATATTTTAACACTAAGCATCAATCGAGCGATGACTGCGCGATTGCAAATTTTTAGGGAATAAGGGGAAGGGTTTGTAAGTATCTGACATTCAAAGGACACTAATTATTTGACATCATCGTGCTGACTGATCTGATGATAGCCGGTAGGTGGATAGTCGAAATCTTCGATGACTACTCCGAAAACATTAGCGTTTGGATTCATATTATTCGGTTCGTCAAGGCCAATAACATATTTTATATAGAAAACTCTTCTATACGTGTTTTTAAAGTTTTTAAAGATATATTTGCCATAAACACGCTAGGTATTTAACTTGATACCGTTTCACCACTAACAAAGGTCTGAAAGACTATACCAACGAAACTAGGTACAGTTCCGTTTTTACAATAATTTCCCAAAACCCTAAATTGTGATTCATTTTAAATAGTACCTAAGCCCATAAGTTACAAATTTTATTATTATAACACGTTTTCTGTAAAAGTTTTAATCGGTTCATGATGATTATGTTGACTGTACCTATCATATTTGATAGATAGGATAGTTCCCCCTTTACAATCCGTACAAAACTTGCTATCGTTGTCCCGGATGTACCAACACAGGAACAAAATATCCGGAAAAGTATGTTGGGGACTCTCGTCACACTGTTCTTGTCCCCAATGCAACCGATTGGGGCGCCAGTATTGGGCACTAAAACGTGCAACTACCAAGCCCTCATAAAATAAAGATGTTGACCCCAACTTGTTGCTATTCCTCAAGAGATGGGGTTGCAATGGGGTGACGTTGCCATCGTGGTTCGTAGCGTAGCTTACTCCACTATATCCGCCCTGCTTCCACGCACAGCGGGATAATCAATAACCTCCTTGCGAACTATGCGCTCCTGGTACTTCTGCCTAAAATGGCGGATCCGTCAACCATTTGATGGTGCTAAGTGGACTTTGAGATCTGCATTGTTTTGACAGCTGGAAAGTTTTCCCGTTTTACTTTCTTTTCCCTCGGTCGAATTTTCTAGTGAATTCGGGTGAGTCTGTTCAATGGCGAAAGTTCAAACTTTGTTTTTATCAAAATGGTATGACAGAAAGTGGGAAAAGAAAAGAAAAAAGAAATGCCACAAGAACTGCGAACTTTCTTTGGATCTTTTACTTAGGAAAACGTTGGAAATCTTTGCAGGGAAGTTTTCGCGACATCTGAGTTACTAGGGGAATATGAACGGGAGGGAATCAAAATATGCGACAGGAATGCAACAAGGAGTACTAAAAAAGAATAACTTGGAGAAGGATAAATTCGAGCTGAACTGCTAAGCTGTAACTCTAAATTTTCTTCTAAATACGCCATTATTAAGCAAAAAACAATAAAAAAAGACCGTTACATATTGCATGCAAGATATTTAAATGTTTGCGTAATAAAGTTTAATTTTATTGAACAGATTTAAAAACATTCAAAAGGTGGACTTAATGCCATGTGGCATTCTCTACCAGCCTCTCGTAAGCCTATCTGCCCCTCTAGCACGATCAACAAAACACGATATGATACATTATGATATAGCGATTTATCGCCTATTTACTTAAAAAATATGATAACATAGCCGCCATCTTGAACTTTTATTGAAACAGTAAGGATGTCCGTGCCGGCGACATAACGGTTATGCTCGCTTTTTTGATAAAAGTTCATATTTTGACAAAAATATGCGATAAATCGCTATATCATATCGTATCATATCGTGTTTTGTTCCACATTCTAGAGGGGCAGATATGTTTTATGGGCGGTGCTATTAATGAGTATTGGAATAAGCAAGGTCTTACAAGCATATAATATAATAGGTATCTATCTTTTAAAATACCTAGCTTTATGATACATATGTTACCATCGACAGAAAATTCCTTACGGACGATTCAAGTAGGTATAATATGCGTTAGGTAACCTGTTGAAAGTGTTGAAGATGGATAAAAATTTTATTCTTCTGATAATTAAATGGCATGCAATGTTTTAACAGACGAATTATACTTTTCTGGTCGAGTATTTCTTAATTAATTCTTAAATGAAAATGAGTTCCTAACTTTTTGTGTTTTGGCAAACGCCAATGCCTAACTATTCATTTTATTACAAGTAAAACTTTAGAATAAAAACGATACTTGGCATCGCGGACCCGCAAGTTGGTGTATCTCAAAATTGCATTATTTTCTTTATTCACATGTTGATAAAAAGACAATCAAATAAATTTTGCGTCATTTTAGCTTTTCACGACTCTTAGGCTGAGTTGCATCACCTTACCTTTAACCAAAACTATTACTTGAACCGGTGTTTCTGTATGGAGTTTGACAGACTTTTGACTTTTGTGTAAGATGGTGCAACCCAGCCTTAAGGTGGTAAATTCAATTGGAATTGAATACTTCATTACTAACTTACATAAGATCAAGAAAAAGCAAACCTGTACTACCCTATCTGCTAAAACGAAATTGCAGTTTCACATCAGTGAATTTGAAAGATCGTATTGAGATAATCCATCGTAGACCGATGAGTATTATGTTTCGAATGCTGGCAATGCAATAATCGGAAAATAATATAGGTAGATAGATAGTGGACCGGGCATGCCCAGAGGTGGACTGACGTGGCGTGAGCATAATTTAACGACTTAACATATGATATGAAATGAATTGTTGGGTATAATTTCAGACGATCTCCGTAGCCAAAAGGCACGCCGAACTGTAGGTATTGGCGTTGCCATCTCTGAGGTTCCGGGTTCGATCCCCGGTCGGGTCAATGTAGAAAACAAACTTTTTTATTTTGTCTCAGGTCTGGGCGTTGTGGTACCGTCGTTGTTTCTGATTTTTATAACAAAAGTGCTTTAGCTACTTACCTTAGGATCAGAGCAATGTATGTGATGTTGTCCAATATTTATTTATAATAAATTATTTACCGCATCTACCCTTTCTTACCATACTATCCGTCAACGAATTTCTATCTAAAAATCAATAGGTCAACGCATGCGCGCTATACGTACGCGTCACCATAGCAACGCGCTACTTCTCCTCCCCTCTGGCGCCCTGGTACCGCCGCCCACAAAACTGAAATTTCCCTGCCCTCAACCAGCTTTTCCGGAAGTAGAATACCTTCACTTCCGCTTTCTAGGGCAGACGGAAATGTGTTCCTGTTTCAGGCACTTCAGTGGTCGTGGGAAGTGTGGTAGCTGATAGTTGAAGGCAGGGTAGACAGTTGGCTGAAAGCGATGGCAATGTTGCTTTGTTTTACTGCGCATCTTTATGCGCAGTTGTAATTTTCGCGCCAATTCATCAAACTTTCTTGACTTCGCTGCTGCAGTCCGAATCGTAGTATTGGTAGTATTTAGCTCGTATCTCGGTTATTCTGTTATTATCTTACTTATTTCTGTAACTGTACCTATATACTTCTGTGCTGTCATTATTCTAGTGTCTCAATTCTACTGCTACAGTAGGAGACACACAATACAAATTGTCCCGAAGCAGTGGTAGGGTAAAAAAAATCTTACTGGGACGTGTAAGTTAAGAGTTTAATTCAGGCATATTGACAGTTTATTTTAAAATATATATTTGAGTTTAACAAAATATTTAACACTTTCTGTAGAGCACTTTTGTATGCCAGATATTAAGCCTTTAATTAAGCTTAGTCTGTAAACGTTTTACTTTATAATTGTTAGGGTTTTGTTGGTAATTCTAATAAACACAAAAAATAAAACAAATAGTCAATCAGTGGCTATCTTTATTTAAAACAATACGTCTAAAATTACTTAACTAAAAAACGTGTACGTAAACAACAAAACAGTCTTTTACTTTGCACATTTTAACAAAACAGCTTAATTTAAGTTATTGCTTCATCACAATTTGTTTATATCTTACTTTTTAAAATCAAATCAAATCAATTTATTTGGAAAAAATGTGAGTAACAATAAGGTGACAAATATGGAGTATAAATAGCACAAACATATTAAACCATCACTTGCTTAAAAAAAAAAACATACATATAAAATTAAAATGTCATAAATTAATTAAAGTTTTATTTTGTTGTTTTATTGGAAACGTGAAATCAATTTTGACATCCAAAAAGGTAGCGGTGCGGTAAGTGCAATAGCCTCATTTGCTTAGGGCTTCCGCTGCGTTTGAAGACTGTAACCTGGAGGCCTAATACAAAAGCGCATCGTTCGCTCGGTCGTATTATCCGATCAATTTAAAACATCCATCCCCCTGTATCAAAGGTTTGACAATTTATGAACAATTGAAAACAGTCGTGGTTTTTACACGGCTAGATTGAGTTGGTCATATTTTATCAAAGGATTGACATATGAGACTGGCCATTTAAATTTGTTAGGTTTATACGACCGAACGAAAGATACACTTTCGCGCTAGGACTCCTGACTAACGACGACAGACAAACCGCGTAACGTAGCGGGGTTCTTTTCTTTGGTACGATTTTGGTATAATTTTTAGGTATACTTACCATTTTGGCATTTGTTGTTTTCCTAACTGATTATTATAATAAGTTGTTTTTTTATTTGCGATATAAACCAAATATACTTTTTCTTTGTTTTTAACAGAAACAGCACGCGATCTGCCCGTTAGCGGTGGCCCTAAGACTTCTTTGATGTTCTGGATTATTTATTAGAACTGTAGTACCGATGTTCTTAATATTCAATTAACTATTGTCGACTATATGTTTCCGTTATGCCATTGGGTCGTCTTCAATATACTTTGAAGCTTCTATCCACTTTAGCATCTGTGGTAGAAAACACTTTAGTAAACCTCTTGGTGTTAATAATACCTACTGTTTTATCATTTGAGATGTGACACAAAAAACAAAGAAAAAGTACTTACCTACATAGTAGCGAAGTGAGTGTTCCAAAATAACATTTTACAAAACATTAAAAGCGGCGAGCATGTTTTAAATGGATTTTTAAATATTATTACGCCAATGCGAAAGTTACTTTAAGCAAAATCACTATTTTAATGCAAAGCTGGAACTGAACCCTATATTCCGAATTTTATTGCGCTTAAAGAATTATTATGCTGGGGCTTCACCTGCGTTTAATGTCAGTAATAAGTACGCTATTTTAAATAAATAGCGTACTTATTACTGAATATGTGATACGGGCAGGTGAAGCCCCAACGTTAGCAAAGAACCCATATAAATGCAGTAGTAGGTAGGTAAAACAACCCTATTTTGTGTAATATTTGTGACTATTATTTATATTTGGTCGGATTCGCACTGACAGTGCTTTAGTTAACGCTGATTGGACACTGCTACGACGTCGACGCTCGAAATACGCTAATGTGGCCCAAGCGAAAAAACGTGCTATGTGAACATGGTCGTCAGAAGTTTATAATCGTAGAGTTCGTTCCAGGATTGACAGCAGTAGCTAAGGTAAATGTGACTGTCACGACAAATGCTGAGCGGGGGCCTTTTTGACACATACTGCTTTTTATTATCCTGTAAATGTTTTTTTTTTCCTTTTGTATTCTGTGTGTGTCAAATAAATCTTTTTCTATTCTATTCTATTCTAAATTTAGATGTCTAAATTTTGATTTTTAAACGTTTTTACAAAACTTAATACTATGCATTATTTAAGTAGCCGTGAATTACACGAAACATACAAAAAAGCGCAGCAGCTCGAAATAAGCATTCTAATGACATCAGAATCTTTTATTCAAAACACTGGGTTTCTTAATTACATCTAAATAAAAATAATAATCTCATGGTAAAATTTAACTATTTTAGAGGAATTTACACGGGGCGACTAAGGTCATGAAATTCAGGTAACAGGATGCGTGACTTGGTTTGAAAATACAGCGATCATCTTTTTTTTTATTGTATTTCAATATCCTTTTTCCAAAAAGGCATCAAAGTAGATGACGCCTGTATTTTAATAACACCATCGGGTATTCAAGAATACTACTTCGCAACTGACGTTGGTAACCATTGAAGAATAGTAACCCAGTCATTTGTCCAGATACATTTATCTGTTAGTTGGATGAGGTGAACAGCATCATAAACTGATTTATTCCCAGCCAACTTGGTGGTCATGGTATTTCTCCAATCATATTTGAATTTTAACTAAATCTCACGTTCTCAACTCAATCGTCCCGCCTAAAACCCTCGCTCTGTACGAGCGTTGTATTCTTCTAGAGTTCTTCTTAATACTGTGTAAGTTCCGGGCGTTCATACCGGCTCGTGGGTCTCATTCTGGGCTGGTTCAACGACGGTGTCTTTGGTCGGCTTGTTGTCTCGCTTCTTCCCCGGGAGAGTGAGGCAGAATAGGGCGTTAACTGAAAAGAGATCGAGAAATTAACCACGTGTGGACATGTATGATGCTTACTGTCTAATAAATCAACGCGGTCATGGATGATGGTAACTTTGTAGTAGGTAGGTAATCTTAAAGCGAAAAGGCTTGTATTACATTGGGAGCCATTGATTGCCATGTGACCTCAGTAACCCAAAATAGGGGAGTCAGACCAACTTAATTCAATATTTAATTATTTTTTATTGCATTTAATTCCACGACGTTTATACATCCAGTGTTATTTGAATGTGCAGGTTTTCTCATGATGTTTTCTTCCTCTTATTAGCAAGTGGTATAAATCCTTACATTTCTGTAAAATCTACGAGCAGCTATTCGTGTGGACGTGTGTGAGAAGACCACTAAGCTACTACTAAGAATATTTCATCATCATCATCATCATCAGCCCACACTAGTCCACTGCTGGACATAGGCCTCTTCAATATTTAGAGAGGATAAATCTGATAAAACACTTACCGATAATGATTCCTCCGAAGAGATAGAAGCTGACGCCACAATTCGTCTGCAGAAAGACTCCAATGAGGTTAGAGCCCGCCATGGAGCCGACACGACCCATCATCATGGACAGGCACACTGCCATCGCTCTGCAAATACCAATTAGTTATTTCTCGTCCAGTACTAGAACACCATTGCACTAAACAATAATTTTAAAGAGTTTTGAAGTTCTGTCTCGCGACTACATATCATCATCATCATAATTTCAGCCACAGGACATCTACTGCTGAACATAGGCCTCCTCCAGTGACTTCCAGATTGGCCGGTTGCACGCGGCCTGCATCCAGCGGCTTCCTGCAACCTTTACCAGGTCGTCGGTCCACCTTGTGGTTGGACGTCCCGCGCTGCGCTTAACGGAACGTTGCCTCCATTTTCTATTTACATTAATGTATCAAAACTAAACACTGTATTTTCTGAATTATTCAAATAATTGCAATGATTAAAGGTGAACATTATTACCTGTATTTAGTAGGGAACAGTTCCACGGCCACCGCTGTCATCAACCCAATGCAAGCTCCCGACATTTGGAAGATTGCAAACAGAACCACTCCAACTTGGGAGTTGTGCACCAAGTGGGCTCCAATGCCACAGAGTCCAGTAACAGACAGGATCACCACAAGGATCGGCTTTTTGCCCACGAAGTCAACTAGGAAACCCACGATGATATACATTGATGAGAAGACGAGGCCGATGTAGATAGAACGTTCGAAGGTCTCCGTGTTCATTGTGTCGTTGCATTCGATCTAGAAATAATAACAAATATAAATAAATATATTATATTGTGCTCTTGTGCATATAATTCTTTATATTGTTTTTGTATCGACAAGATCTTGGCAGTGTACGTATCACACGTTTTTACTACAGTTTATATGTTTATAGGTTGCGGAAATTGATCTGGGTTTTTAAGGAACTAAGGCACATGACTGATAAGAAATTATTAACGGAAATATATGTGGCATTAGCACAGTCTATTACCATTTATTGTCTTACATTGTGGGGAGGTGCTCTTAAGACCAAATTTCTTGAGGTTGAGCGTGCTCAGAGAACTTTGCTAAAAGTAATGTTTTTAAAAAAAAGGAGTTTTTCTACTCAAAGTTTATACATGATTGCAGACGTACTTACGGTTAGAAAGCTTTATATACTGAACACTGTTTTAAAAAAACACAAGTCTATAGGATTCTGCTCTGTTAATAAAACAAAACGAAGAAAAGATAAAGTAGCCCCAATAACATATGTACACACTCAGTTCGCTTATTACCAGTACACACACTTATCATCAAAAATATACAATAAAATTAATAAAATTCTAAAAATTTACTCACTGACCACCAAAGAATGTAAAAAAGAAGTTATGGAATGGCTAAAGCGTCTAGACTATAATGAGACTGAAATAATATTAAAGTCATGCTCATAATTAATTGGTTAATTAAGTTACCTACCTTACGCATGAAATCTCTATTTTTCACACGCCTTTACACACATACACTCACAGATACACACACACACACACACACACACACACACACACAACACACACTGATTTTGTTGTTCTTATATAATTAAGGTTACAATTAAGGTTTGGATTAATACTAATTAGTTAAGGAGGAGTGACTACCTCTGACACAGGTACTTATGTACTTAATAGAGGAAGTCCACACTTAAATTGTTGTCAAAATTTTTGAACCGAATAAACATTTTTATTATTATTATTATATGAGTCGATAGCTTCGATGCGTCTTTAGAATTATGAATTGAGCCTTAAACCACAAATAACTCTTTAGATTAATTTTGAATTTGTATGTATTTTTTTTAATACATTTTTATCTAGATTCCATAAATGTTGGTAATCGCATCTTTGGGCGGTTAAGTTTACGTACATGACTTTATTCTTTTATCATACGTCATATATCATATTATATTGTCATCTATGTAAACATAATTATACAAGTACTTAACATACCAAAGTCCCATTATCAGCTGGTACTCTAGCTGCGTCAAGGATATCACATATTCTCGCCTCTCCTCCGTCATGGTTGGCCAAAGAGTTCAGAATTGAGGGGAACCATACGTAGAACCCATTGGTCCTGAAATGTACAAAAAACAATTAAGATCCTCATCTATTATCGGCTAACTAAAGAGAGACAGAGAAAGAAAGAGTAAGGCGTCCCCCACACTAGCGTCTTTCGATCGTCGACTTCGTGGCACCAATCAGCGTTAAGTAAATACAGCTGTGCAAGCATTGCGTCTACTCTGATTGGACGCTGCCACGACGTCAACGCTCGAAAGACGCCAGTTTGGACGCCCTTAAAGGGGTAGATAGAGAAAGAAGGAGAGAGAAAGAGAGACTTACGTGGCAAATATTCCGAATTGTACGAAACACGTCAAGCAAGTCCAAGGCAGCAGTGGGCTCTTGAACAGCGGCACGGTCTGGTCTCGCATGGATCTCAACACTGCTCCGATGCCGTGACTACCCTCATCTTTAGTAGTTTGGTTCTCCATGATCAACGATTTTACCTGAAGGAAACAAACATGCATGATATTGAATAAAGTTACTTAGTTTATAGTTCGTTTTATTTTATTAATGAATAATGCAGACCGTTGCTCATGTCCTTCTTAGTAAGAACAGTGCCTATCACCATCATCAAAATATTCGCAAAAAGTATCCAGTATTTGGTGCTTCTCCCCTATGTTATACAGGGTATACAAAATAATAGGATCGTGATCAGCTGCTCATATTGTATACACTTGTTCCATGAAAACAACATCTGAATACGTGTTTTTCAGGACTTTCCTTTTTTTTACATTGTGTGAGTTGCTTAATCACGCGTCATCAGTGACTTAACTAAAATAGGATATAAAAAACAATAACGATTCGTACCGTGAAGCTGTCTTTAGGCATCCTCTGGTTGACGGAATAAATGGTCTTCACCACATCCAAGCAGACTTCATACTCGCCAATAGCGTTCAGAAACTTTGGACTCTCAGGGGCAAACATCAAGAAGATGGTACTGATGGCGTAGGGCATCGCACAGGCAACTACTAGCAGCCTCCAGGGCCGGTATGCGATGTTTAGGAACGACATCGGGTAAAAGAACTCGAGAGGTAGGATCAGCCAACTTATACCTGGTCGAAGAATATGTTTGTTTAGCAAAACATCTAAAAATCATTTACAATTTATGCTAGCTTTTATAGCTTAAAAAAGGAGTCTTGAAGAGTTCATAGGAAATAGTTGTTGCTAGAAAGGTATCAAACCGTTTTAGAGAGTCATCATCATCATCATTTTCAGCCACAAGACGTCTACTGCTGAACATAGGCCTCCTCCATCAGTGACTCTCAAATTGGCTGGTTAGAACTGATTTACTTCCAGCGGCTTCCCGCAAGCTTTACCAGGTCATCTGTCCAACTTTTGGGTGGACGTCCCACGCTCCGCTTGCCGGTATCGGTTTAATCAGTGTTCAGAATCTGGCCAGGGCCTTTTGCATAGCTCCTTTGGTTTTTATTTCATTTGACAGAGATTGTTTTAAGTAAAAATTTGGCAGTTTTACCTGGCAGAACAACAGTTCCGATTCCGACGAACGAAGATCCGAAAGCCACCATCTTGTCTCTGTGTCGTAAGCTATTGAACTCTCCGAGGTACGTGTACACCACTGCTGAAGGTCCAGACATGCTGTAGATAAACATATTTTTATATTTACAGATGCATATCAAAGAGGACGTCTTTTCTCCGTAGCTGAGAGGTGAGCACGCCGGACTATAATGGCGTCGCCATCTCCGAGGTTCCTGGTTCGATCCTAGGTCGGGTCAATGTAGAAAATGGACTATTTTATATTGTCTCGGGTTAGTACCGTCGTTGTTTCTGATTTTTTTAACAGAAGTATTTTAGCTACTTACTTCAGAATCAGAGTAATGTATGTGATGTTATCCAATATTTATTTATTTATATGAACATAATCCTTAACATACTAGACAGAGATAAAAAAGGTCATTTTTGTTTTTTGCTTATCAGAAAATGATTCAGGTACCTAAGAAGCTATAAACTTATATCTGACTTCTGAAAAGACCAAGATTTAAATACTTCAAATTGTTTACGTCTATATTCTCATTGACATGCAGATAAGAGTCACAGAAGGTACAACAGATACGTAAACTAAGTAAAAGATAGGACTTACAATACTGAAGATATAAACTGGAGAACGGCAAAGCTGATGAGGTTGGGAGAGAAGCTGGTGAGCACGGAGAAGATGGCCGACAGCATCATGGAGAACAGCATGACGGGTCGCCGGCCCTGCGTGTCTGCTAGCCAGCCCCAGAAGTACGAAGTCAGGATTATAGCTGCAATTAAATAGAGTTTTAAGAAGTAAGTATACAACAGCCATGCCAAATCTACGTTTCGGAATTAAGCAGACTTTCAAATGTTCGTGTTTATCACACAAAAATTGCCCCTTGCGGTATTTGAACTCCCAACCGTGGTCTTTGTGGTTCGGAGCACAAACTAGTGGTTTGTGCTCCGAACCACAAAGACCACATGGAGCAAAACCAGAAACCCATCAAATTTTTATTTCTAAAATTAACTAGGTACTGGGCCCTAACCATGAACTGTTAAAACAATCACAAATCTGTCAAACATTATCATTTCTATCAAATTTTGTATGAAATGACTTACCAAAATTGAGAGATTTGACAACTTTGAGATTGTTTTAAGAGTTCATGGTTATGGCCCTGATACTCTTTGTTTACCTACTCAACACTCCGCTATTCCAGGGAAACGTAAAACTGAGTTTTAGAACGAAATAAATCGTAAAGAAATAGGAAGAGCTCCAGTCCGAAATTGGTATATACAATTTTCATCATTTGTGATCTAGCTGGTTGATAATCTGCCTATCTATACGAACCTGTCAAGAATTGTATCCTTAAACGGGATACAATTCTTGACAGGTTTGGTCCATCTTATTGCCTAGTCAAGTGTCAATTTTAGGAGATGACATTACAGTCAATAGCTGTCAGCGTTCTCCACATGCGGTGTATTCGCCGAGTTGGTGGAGAGGTGGACTAATAAGGCACCAAGAAGTCCTAATCTTGCAATTTACAGAATCTTACCTGCGAATGGTATAGCAGCCAGCCATCCCCTCTGCTGTAGGGTGAGGTCAAGGTCGCACTGCGCGGCCGGCATCACGTACCCGAGCGCCAGGCTCTGCATGATCACCCCCATAAGGATCAGCCCGCACATCAGCATGTGCAGGATGTTGTAGATGCCAAAACCTGGAAAAAAAATATGTGCTGTAATTTTTTATTATGTTAGTACCTAATTTGAAAAGTGATATTTTTTGTGTTAAACAGGTTCACTGTCCGACAAAATATAACAATTAAAAACCAATTGTTATGTACCATATATTATTATGGTCTGCGGGACTGTTAACCACTTAAACTAGGTTCCCTTTAGCCCTTTTTAGGGTTCCGTACCCCGGAAGGAAAAAACAGAACCGGGTCCAAATTTTGAATTGAGCTAACCGTGTCATGTGGGTACGTGGGGTATTATATGAAAAGGCTTCATTGGCACAAGCTTAATCAGATTTTTAAGTATTTTTATGATATATCATAAAAAATATACTTAAAATAGTTTTCGATTTATGACGAAGAATGATTGTAAGGAGCCCTCGGTGAGCCAGTCCGACTCGCACTTGTCCAATTTATTTAAAAACATAGTGTATCACTATTATCAGGTATTCTTTTACTTCATGCATTTTTTATAATATGTTAATTAAAGTTCATTGTACCAAAATAGTTTCGTTATGGGTAACTTTGACCCTAGAGAGGGTCGTCCGTTCTCAGTCAGATGGACAATTACCCGCAATAACTAAACTTAGGGGACGAAATTAATGCATGATGAATTCGTCACGCACGTATTTTGCATAATTTGATTGATACATACTGTTGTCTTTTATTTACGCGAACACGATACATTTAAATGAAACTACTTTTACGGATTATTTCGCGATTTATTAACATTTTATTTAACCTGACGTTTCGAACACTTTACAGCGTTCGTGGTCACAGGTAGACTAAGGTGTTATTCGTCTTTACAATATTTTGAAAAAACTATAAACTACCGTCACTCAGTTAATATTAATTTGTGTTCCTATCTACGCAAAAAGAGCTAACTGTATCTAGAGGTCTTGCAGTGCGGGGCCTAGCATGGGATTTCGTTAAAACAGGATCCCATGCTGGTGGTATTTTCCAACCATCTTCTCTGTTGAAATTCGGGTGTCTTCTAATTTCAATTGCCTCCCGTAACATGCGAGGAACAAATCGTCGTTCTCTTGCAAGGACTTTAGGCTGGTCAAATCGTATGAAATGGTTGGGTGTATCTAAGGCATGTTCACACACTGCAGACTTAGTATTCGGTAAAAGAACATATAGCCGACATCAAACATAGACGGAATACTAAGTCTGCAGTGTGTGAACATGCCTTAGATACACCCAACCATTTCATACGATTTGACCAGCCTAAAGTCCTTGCAAGAGAACGACGATTTGTTCCTCGCATGTTACGGGAGGCAATTGAAATTAGAAGACACCCGAATTTCAACAGAGAAGATGGTTGGAAAATACCACCAGCATGGGATCCTGTTTTAACGAAATCCCATGCTAGGCCCCGCACTGCAAGACCTCTAGATACAGTTAGCTCTTTTTGCGTAGATAGGAACACAAATTAATATTAACTGAGTGACGGTAGTTTATAGTTTTTTCAAAATATTGTAAAGACGAATAACACCTTAGTCTACCTGTGACCACGAACGCTGTAAAGTGTTCGAAACGTCAGGTTAAATAAAATGTTAATAAATCGCGAAATAATCCGTAAAAGTAGTTTCATTTAAATTGATTGATACAATAATGTTTTGAATAAAATAAATGAATACTCGTAATATAAAGATACACATCGTAAAGTAGGCTAATGAATAATTAAATTATTAAAATTATAACCTAACCTTATTATTGTTTGACAGTATAATTATCTACTGGCTTATTCTTTTCTCGCTATAATTATTATATATTTTACAAAAGTACCTTTCCCTCTTGTTTTGTGTAAACTTTTGTTTTACCCTGATGTTTTTGTCTCTGTATTGATGGGGTTTCCCAAGTAAAGCTACTAAGCTCTAGTAAATCATCGGCATCTTTTATTTGCTTGTCATAACTCAGGGAATTCCGAGTTTAATTCTGTTTGCATAAGACTTTAGTCAGATGTTTTATTACAGCGTAGTATAATGTCAACCGCGATTACATAATTGAAAAACATTGTAAACGTGGATAAATGAAAGCTAATATGTTTTGTTAACATTATACTTATATGTTTCAATAACATCACAGTGGGGTAATGTAGGGTCAAGTGGGGGACAGTGTAACAAAAAAGTCATTTTTATTTTTAGAAAAAAAAAAGTTTATTATAATCATCTTCTGATTATTTATTATAAAATTAGCAGTCATTAACTTTCATATTCGACTTAAAATAATATTAAAATTATGCTAAGAAATTTTGTTTTTTGGTTTTGTGAGATCATAAATTTGTTATAGTGTGCCCCAGAGGCGGGGTACAGTTTTACAGCCGTATTTGTCTAGCTGCCCAAGATGCTGGCATTTTATGGACAGACGACTTGGTAAAGGTTGCAGGAAGCTGCGGAATGCAGGCCGCTTCTAACCAGCCAATCTGGAAGTCACTAGGCCTATGTGCAGCGGTGGTCGTCCTATGGCTGAAATGATGATGATGATGATTGAGGATGCGAATTTAGCGGCTCCAAAACCAATGAGAATTCACGGTGTAAGTAAGTAGTTATTTAACAGTGCCCTCCGATGTAAGCGTGTTACGAATTAAACTTATCAGCCCCTCTAGCACGTGCAACAAAACACGATATGATATAGCGATTTATCGCCTCTTTACATTCAAAATATGATAACATAGCCGCCATCTTGAACTTTTATTGAAACAGTGAGCATGTCCGTACCGGCGACGTCACGGTTATGATCGCTTTTTTGATAAAAGTTCATATTTTGACAAAAAATATGCGATAGATCGCTATATTATATCGTATCATATCGTGTTTTGTTGCTCATGCTAGAGGGGCTGATGTCGATTACTGGGATGCACTCGTAGTTGAAAACTTCCACAGTTCTCAACTGAGGCAAGGTTTCAGCGGTATGAATTATATCAATGTTAGTAAATAAAGTGTTGTTTACATAATAGAATCACGTTTGAAATTGTGATTATCATTGCGTTGGGTCCATTTATGACTAATGCGTCTCGTGGCAGGGGGCACAATATTGTTAATATCGTAAGTTATGTAAGTAATTAATATCATAATATTTACTTATTTTTTTTAATAAAGTAGTATTTGTTATCAGCAACGGGTACGTGCGAGGAAGCCTGGAAGTGCGCGACATTGCCGACAAGTTGCAGGAGAGTAGGCTGTGTTGGTATGGTCACGTTAAGAGGAGGCCCCCTAATTACGTAGGGAATTTGGCACTGCAGCTTTCCCCCGGTCGAATCCAGAGGAAGACCCAAGACACGATGGGAGAGTGTAGTGCTGAAGGACAAGAGAGAGTGCGAGGTTTCCGAGGACGATGTCGAGGATAGGGCGAAGTGGAGGAGCAAAACACGGAAAGCTGAACCCACCACCATGTGGGATGGATAGCTAGGAAGAGAGAGAGAGAGAGAGAGAGAGAGAGAGAGAGAGAGAGAGTCACCACTTTATTGAGACATCATTTGACGAAACGTTTGGCTTAGAGCGGCTTTGTGATTAGCCTTGAATTTCGGGTTCGATACCTTGTTCGAATTCAGAAAACGCAACCTCCACAATATTCGCTTGTATCGTGTAAGGCTAGCTCTGTGAATACATACATATTGTTTAACAGAAAGCATATACGTACCTCCGGGTACAAAATATAACAACCTAAACTTACATACTCTTAAGGTTACGTACTTACATTGACTTTATATTTGAATCAATGTACTAAATGGATTTTTTATACGTTGGGCCTTAATGTGAACGATAAACAGGTCGTAAGCAGTATTGTTTTTGCGTCAACTTTAGACAGAAAAAACAAGGTTTGGGGTAATACAGCTACTCGTACGAGATCATGACTGGAATGGAAGAGAAGAACCTTATCCACTAGAAACTTATCCACTTTTGAAAATCGCCATCTTGTGACAAATGAAAGGTATACATTACCTTTTTAGGGTTCCGTACAAAAAATAATAAACGAAACCCCTTATAGGATCGCTCGTGCGTTTGTCTGTCCGTTCGTCTGTCATACACACAGCCAATTTGCTCCGAATCTACTGGACCAAATCAGGTGAAATTCGGTACCAAATACAGATGTGCAAAATAAATAAAGTTTTTATTTTAATAACGTTTAGTGGTCGAGTACCGCGTAGGCAAAAGTGAACTGCCAAATGCCAAGTTTATTTACACATTCTAATGAAAACTACGGAGAACCAAAAAAATATACTACAAAATTGCATTAGAATAAAAAAAGGGATTTACTTCTACTTATTATACTTTTTTTAAAACCTAAATATCTTTTTTATAAAGTAAATTTTCTAACCCTAATCAACCTTAAAAAAAAAATCGATCATCTGACTTTAAATAATCTAAGTAGGTCTCCTAACATTGTTTACTTTTGACACAATGGAATAATTCCTAATAATTCGTCGATCGTCCTACATCTGGCTGTCGGTTTAGGGTCACCTAATCATGATATCTGCGGGTCAGCCTATGTTTTGATAGCTGTGCAATTTTATGCATAATTTATACACTTATGCGTTGTTATTATCGCTGGGGGCCGGCCGATTTGGAATATTAGATTTACTTGGAGATAGACCTTTGCACCCATAAATGGTCCAAGACATTATCATCATCATTTCAGCCACAGGACGTTAACTACTAAACATAGGCCTCCCAAGTGACTTCCAGATCGAACGGTTGCGTGCGGCCTGCATCCAGCGGCTTCCTGCAACCTTTACCAGGTCATCTGTCCACCTTGTGGGTGTGAGTCCCACGCTGTGCTTGCCGTGGTACGTGGCCTCTATTCCAAGTGGTAGTATAACAAAGAATAGTAATTAAGGCTCAGATACCACACCGATGAATGACAATTCTTCATGACCATGAGGTCTCGAAGTATGTAATTAAAAATTTTGTGTTCATGCTATGAGTTCTTAGACAAAAAAAAGTAGTAATTGTCTATTTTAAAAAAAAAACTGTTTAATTTGTTTTTTTTTTGGTGTGCAATACAGAGTATAGATCTATCTATTTATGAATTTTGTTAAGGGCATCTTCTAGACAGCCCATACTTCATTAAAGTTTGGTTTTCAACCTGGAGGCGTATTTTTAAAGCATTTGAATCCCAATTCGCATCGTATCGTTCGCATACGAACTCCTAGGAAATTGCACCCGTTTCTTGGGGTATCGTATGCGAATTTAAATTCGGACGCTTCAAAATTGCGCCTCTTGCTCTGTTCCCGGTGATTTCCGGGTTTTTAATAAGTATCGTTATTTCCGTGCCAGTACGTTTTTATACATTGTCATCGAGGTATCACGTTAAAGAGCACCTATCTATCATCATCATCATCAGGTCAGCAAGGTGACATGATGATTACCAGACCCAAAAATCAGCATTGAGTCAGAAAATATATACAAAACATTATGGGTGCCTATTAAATTGAGGGTTGCCCTCGATTTCCCAGGGATTCCATCATCAGAATCTGACTTGGTGAAAATGGGACCACCTCGGGAGTATACTCTTTAAAACGGAAAAATAAATTTTGAAATCGGTCCATAATTGACGGCGTAATCTGAATGAATGTTGTTTTTTAAAAACTACATTCAGTCGAATTGAGAACCTCCTCCTTGTTTGAAGTCGGTTAAAATCACGTGGCTTTTTGTTATAGCGTGACATGCTAAGTATCATGTGTTTTAATAATTACTTAATACTTTTACTGTGTTATCAACACGGTGTTGAAATGTGACGTTTATAGAACTTATTTAGATAGTTTTAGAATTTTATTGTTTGAGTAGGCAAGGCAAATATGCTTGGATGATACCACTCGATATCATAGTGGCATGGCGCAGTGGGGCGCGGTGTGGGCCTTAGATACAGTGTAAAAAAAAATACGCTTTCAAATCATGTAATCAGCTGCGGATAATATACAGGGTGTTTGGTAAAGGATATATCAAGCTAAAACTAGCCTATGATAACATATGCATATAGTATGGTGAAGTCAGAAATTTGAAATCATAATTTTATTTTTAAAATTGTCATAGAACTTAATTTTAAGAATCTAATTTGTATGTTTTTTTTTCAAACCATTAGCATTTATATGCATATGTTAACATGGGCTAGTTTCGGCTTGATATAACATTTACCAAACACCCTGTATATTATCCGCAGCTGATTTACCTAACACTCTGTATATTACTATGTATAATAACCATTTTTACTCAACGCAACTCACTCATTTGAGCGGCAATATAATAAGTGGGCAGACGTCCTGGTAAAGGTTGCAGAACGACGCTGGATGCAGGCCGCGCGCAACCGGCCGATCTGGAAGTCACTGGGGGAGGCCTATGTTCAGCAGTGGACGTCCTGCTTTCACTTTGACATTAAAAATCGAAGGCGTACGGCGAGGCTGTCGGCGAAGTTGTAAGGATTTTTTGCTACAGACTGCCGATTACATAGCAGAAATGTCAAATTATTGATTCCTTATCACACCGTCCACAGCCGTGCGGTGCTAGTGTCGAAAAGTAATTAAGAGAATACCAATTGTGCGTTGATCGCTGTTCCAGCGGCTGTAACCGAGGCTGTAGTAACATTTGCGCTTAGAGAATCGCACTGCTGTGCACAAAATAGCGCCGCCGCTATACGTAATTTGTGTCCTGTGGCTGAGATGATGATGATAATAGGGATGTTGACAAATTCTTAAAACTGTTTTCATTTTATAGAAAGACACGTAATTATCCCAAAAATAAATAAAAAAATATTGGACAACATCACATACATTGCTCTGATCCTAAGGTTAGTAGCTAAATCACTTGTGTTATAGAAATCAGAAACAACGACGTTAACACAACACCCAGACCCGAGACAATATAGAAAAGTTCGTTTTCTACATTGGCCCGACCGGGGATCGAACCCGGAACCTCAGGGATGGCGGCGCCATACACAGTTCGGCGCGCTCGCCTCACGGCTACGGAGATCGTCAAATAAACAAACTGATGTCGTTCATTTAGCCAGGTTTGACTATATTACTACTATACTATTACTATGGGGGCTTCTCACACCGTGACGTAACCTGGCGTTACGTGACCCGTTTAGCGTTTGCAGTCACGTGATACCCTATAGAAATATTTTTACAAATATTTGACTATTGGTTAAGATCAGAAATGCTTAAACATTGTACATTTTTGTTTTTTTTTTACTTTTAGTTTTTTAATTTTTGTTTGGTGTTGACGGTAGTATACTACTCAGCTATACATATAGCTACAACATTGATCAGAATACGCTGGCTTTGACAGCGAGAAAAAACACTTGAGGAATTTCATCTTATCATGTGACGTCCTCGGTAGCTTAGTGGTCAAATCACTCGCCCGGTATGCGGTGGGACGTGGGTTCGAGTCCCACCTAAGGTCGATGATTTTTTTCAAGTGTTATTTATCTTCAAAATTACGCATATTTATACTTACAAAATATTATTTTCAGCATTCTAATATTCTATGCTATGATAAAAACATAACTGCATATATTCGAGAGTCATGTCATCATACCTTTTGTCTCTTTAATTGCATATCGGCCAACTAAAACACAATGATTTAACTGATGTCCTAACGATAAAAGGAAGAACGTAGGTAACACTTCCTAATTTACCTTCAAACATAAAATCGCGATGTTTCAACATAAACATCTTTCACAATGGTAGAGTTATGTAAATCTGGAAAAACATATAGCTCTATCATACATAATCGACACTGGCACCATGATAAAATATATAAGGTCCGATTTTATTAGTGTACATCCTGTTAACCTGTGACTAAAGTGAAAAGCAATCGTAAAAACCAACTTTCAAATGTCTATCATAAAAACTAGAAAAGTTAAAAATAAAAATACAAAATAACAACATCGACTTCATATTGCATAAACTCGTCCTATCTTCAACTCTTTCTCGCTTTGTACAAGAAGAAGGAATAAGACAATAATCTAATGGTTAAACGTACCAAGGATAGGACGAGTTTATGCAATATGAAGTCAATTTTATTGATTTTAATTTAATTTTTAACTTTTTAGTTTTCTTGGTACACATTTGAAAATTGGTTTTTACGATTGCTTTTCACCTATATAGTCACAGGTTAACAGGATGAACACTAATAAATTCGGACCTTATATTTGCATTTGTAAATAGCATAACACGCAAGTTTTCTACACAATTTTAATCAATCATCAACCCTGTATAAGTGACTTACCACTGAGGAGCATGGCCTCATCCAATGTAGTGGTAGACAGCTTTTCATTTCTGCCCGACGACACGACCCCGTTCACTGCCATCTTGGATCAATCTGGAAAGAAAAAGGCAAATATATTTAAAGACTAAAGTACTTCGTTATTAAGTATTTAGTGGACGCAATGACACAATATACAATATCTAATTTTATCGACAAAAATAATAGTTTAGGGGGCCAAACCCTCACCCCCTTAATTTTGTTGTCGGCCATTTTGTTTTTTTTTAATACTTTAGGCAATAACAAAGGTTTTTTGTGTCCTAGAAACATGAAAGAAATACCACAAGATAGCAAAAAGAACAGAGTAACTGACCATAAACTACATTTCTGGTGTTAGGATTTCCTTGGCTAGAAAAATAATAATTGATTAAATTATTTTCGAATAAAATTTTTTTTTGCAGATTTGTTTTGACCCTAAATTATTTTTTTTGATAGTAAAATTAGATACCGAACTTAGCCCTAACGGGTTAGAAGTACCGCCCATATCACATTGTATAATAGTACCAGAGTACGGAAGAAGCACTCTGCAAACTCATTCAAATGAAAATAAATCTTTCTGCTCGGTAATAAAGTCCAATTCCACCCTAAGTCAAGCAGTAGATGGTACTGCTAGCGGCACCGATGTTGAGCGCTGGGCGAAAGATGCGCAAAAGACCATTACGATTACGTGGCTAGTAGTGCGACACGCCTACTCTGCCGGGATTGGTTGTAAGCTCCGCGCACACGCGTCTGATACGATGATCGTCTCGTAAGATGCGCAAAGCGATCTCCACTCATTGACCCAACGCTCAACATCGGTGCCGGGTACTGTAATAATTAAATTATCAGAGGTTACATAAAACTGCTAATATGCTTCGGATGCAATTTAAAGAAAAAACATAATAAGACGAATAGTAAAGAGGTTTATTACTTTTTTTTACAGTTTGACGGTTATTTGGTGATTACTGCAGGGCTAGCATGCGCGCATCGGTTATTATATCGATAGACAAGACAAATTTTGTCTTCGACGATAATTTTGTTGTTTTCCCTAACCTAGCGGATCACAGACGTCTCGAATCCTTTTTATTAATATTTTCAGGGTCTCCCGTTCTTCGTAGCCACTTACTTTTACGTTATTGCATTGCCATGATATTTTGGTTGTTTCTTTGTTATCGTCGAAGACAAAACGACATATTTACGTCAAAAGTCGATAAAATGCCACGACAAAATTTTATCGTGTTGCGCATGCTAGCCGTGCTGGATATTTCAAAGACAAATTGAAAATGTAAGGCCGCTACGTAATTTACTAAATAATATAACAAAAGCCAAAAATATTTATGAGTCATTAATGCAAAAGCGGTGTGAATTATTAGAAAAGTGCAATAAATATAGAAATAACTAAATTGCTCTATCCTAAGAGATAATTAATAATTTTAAAAAGAGACTTATTCTACTTGTATTTTAAAAGAGTGATCCTTCAAATATCATACTCCGCCCAATTTTTTTTCTGCTAATGGCTTTTGCTGCAACAGCTAGCTTACACTTTGAGGCAGATTTTGTCCCAGGTCAATCGTAGCCTTAGTGGAAAGAAAGCATATGTACACAATAGCTGTATTCATACGTAGGTACGAGCACATATTTTATGAAGAGATTCGTTATCATCAACATTTCAGCCTATTTGCAGTCATATGCAAGATGTAAGTCCCCGAAGATTTACGATTTCCGTTTTTTTATCCAGCAATCTTTATAAAGTTCGTTGGTCCATCGAGCTGAGGGGGCCATACATTACGTAAGACTTGTTCTCCAATCGAGAACCCGTTTGTTCCACCTTAAATCAGTTATCGAAAGTTATGCCAATTTTCTTGGTAAATTTTAGACATTTTCCATTACTTTGGTCTTCTATTTTATGACCTCGTTCCGTTTTTTTATCACTCGACGTTGTCTCAAGCTTCGACCTTTCCTTAGCTCAGGGACGTAAAGTCAGTGGGTCAGTGTCACTTTACTGTCATGTTCGTTTCGTGATTCGTCTCTGCAGGTCAAGACTGATAGGACGTACAGATTAATCGATCTCTCTTACCATACTCTTAAGGCATTGTGGAGTGTGGCACGGGCAACAAGATTATATGAGGCAAGTTCTCAATTGCTACTCAGCCAAGTTGCAATCTCCCAGCGATTTTCTACTCCAAGCTGTAACTACCTTACTGCAGTTCTTGTCCGTAGTAGACATACCCTTGAAAACTTCCAGCGCTACATGACTTTAGTCTAGTATAAGTTGAAACTGTGCAGCATTATTTTGATGTTCTCCTGCGATTCCACCATGATGACTAAGACATCAGTAAAGCGGAGGCGCATGGGGTGTTCGCCGCAGATATTGACGCCCTACCTTTACACTCCAGTGTCTTGATGAAAATCTTCCAGTACGTTCGTAAACAATATCGGAGAAATATGATATACAGAATGTACAAGAGAATAGGACACTCCCTAAAACCACGTGATCAGCTGGTCATATACAACAACTTTTTCTATGGAAGCAACATCGAAATCGATCAATTTTTTTCAACTTCTTCATACAAACTTACTCGCATACCTATACTTAACTTGCATTACCGTATGGAATATCAGAACAACCTAGGTCTGCACCATAACGAGGGGGAAACCACCCCCCAACATTCTACAAGTTTGGGATAGCAAATATAAAAAAAACATTTTCAGACCAGTAAAATGATGATACATTTGAGATCATAAAGTAGATATTTAGAAAACCGTATCCTTTCGTGGTGTGATTGATAACTTTCGTGGGCAAATGCCCACAAAAGCAGTGCGACGAAATTTACGATAACTAGACATTTTCATATTTCATTTAAAAGAACCCATGAAAGGTTACTTGGACTAAGGTTACCAGCAAAAAGTGAAAAAAGTAAGTACCCATATTTTCTGTGCCGTGTGTTTCTGGTCACCAGACCACGCACCTGTCCCTACCTAAATGTCGTGGAGCGACTAAAGTTTCCGCAGGGCTAAAGTTTGTGTCGATAAGTCTGCGCTTTTTGATGGTATTCTCCTTTGTATGGCCGTTTCGCGAAACTGCTTAAAACGTGTAACCAAGACAAAAGTCCTTAATTTTTTTTTTATTCGGCAAATATCTATACATACAATTTTTAGCTTACATTTTCTTGACTAATATGCAAATTTTTTGACGTTTAGTATGTATATATACAGTGGCAAAGAACTTAACAACATACACTATGAGTAGTTGAACTGAGCGCAAACTAGTTGTGACGCGCGAAGAACACCTGTTTTGTTCCCGTTTTTGTCGGTAAAATATTATTAATCACACTTTACATTTTTAACTACACTTGTGTAGGTGAATAAATTATAAAGAAATATCTAAATTTATTCCTAAATTTGTATTACATAAGTTAGATACTTCACGCCTGGACAGCTTCTAACTCTTTACAAAGCCCAAGTCCGATCTTGCATGGAGTACTGCAGCCACCTTTGGGACGGCTCGGCGAAATACCAACTTGCTGCACTTGACTCGGTGGAACGCAGAGCCAAGAGAATAATAGGCGATAAAAAACTGGGGGCGTCCAAGCTGCACAGCCTGGCTCACCGCCGCAAGGTTGCTTGCCTATCGGTCTTCTATAGATTGTACTTCGGAAAGTGTGCTCATGAGCTGCATGAGCTCATACCACCGTCACCTTTCTTCCATCGGACATCCAGACGCACGGCCGGCTACCATCCGTTCTTAGTTGATATACCCATAATCCGCACTAAGCGCTTATCATCATCTTTTATAATGCGCACAGCAAAAGATTGGAATTCCTTGCCTGCGTCTGTATTTCCGAGTGCATATAACCTGACTCTCTTTAAGTCCAGAGTGAATAGGCATCTTCTGGGCAAGCTCGCTCCATCGTAGATTCCATCTATGCTCTAGAGCAAGATTGGGGTCAAGAGTAAGCCCATCTCAAATGAAAAAAAAATGAGTGTGTGAGTGTGACCGCCAAAAAACAGCCTTTAAAAAACTACTTATAAACAATAGCGGGTTCTTATTCTCGAATTAGGTATCATTTTTAAATGTCTACGACGAGTTATCACCAAAAAACAACATAAAAAGTCACGATTTTTAAAAGTTTTTATCAGACTGTCACTTTCTTATTACTTTTGCATTCTGGATTCATAAAACCTATGAGTTCAAATTATCATTACAAGCCATGGTTTTAGTGTCGCCACTTTTTCTTTAAAATGAGGGATTCACTGATATATCAAAATATTTAAAAATATTGTAAAATCAATCAACTCTCTTTTTACAACCCGGTAGATAAGTGGAAATCATTATAAATAAAATAATAATTATTTTAAGCAATAAAAAATATCGCTAATCACAGTAATCACTGCGAATGATTTTTGTTGTGTTGTGTTGTGTTTTTTTAACGACAAAAAAATGAGTTTTTTTATCAATTTTAGGGGCATGTTTGTTGAAATGTTCCACTTTAAAAAGTTACTATTTATTCCACTGATATTTGATAAAGTGGGCGGAACCGCGCACCAGTACAAATATTATGTTTAATAGGAAAGTCAAAAGTCGACAAACTTATTGTTTTTTTGTTTTAATGTAATGAGATTAAACAGGTACATACGGGGTTATAGTGACAGTAAATAATGAATTGTAAGCCACTGCCATAATTACATACATTTGTATAATTAGGTATATATGATACTACTACTAGTTGTAAAATAAGTAGATACTCCGACGACGACCTCCGTAGCTGAGAGGCGAGCACGCTGGACTTTAAATGGCGCCGCCATCTCTGAGGTTCCGGGTTCGATCCCCGGTCGGGTCAATGTAGAAAACGAACTTAGCGACGACTTAACGAGCCTATATTGGCTCGGGTCTGGGTGTTGTGGTACCGTCGTTGTTTCTGATTTCTATAACACAAGTGCTTTAGCTACTTACCTTAGGATCAGTGCAATGTATTTGATGTTGTCCAATATTTATTTATTTATTTAAAAATAATAATAATAATAATAAATACTACGGAGCTAAGAAGGATTCTTCAAAGACAGGTGGAAATTTACTTAAAATCATGAGTTAAGCAGTGTCCTAGGTTAAGAAAAAAATATATAAGAAAAATATTAGTACAACTACGAGTACTTTCTACAATAAACATTTAAGAATATTGTTATTTTTTGGATTTTACTGTCTCTTAAAATATGACTGTAGATATTATATTTTTAGTTTAGGCTAGAGGTTTTATGTTCTTTCTGCCATCAATGTTATGATGTATCAGAAATGTTTATAAAGAACCTATTTCCTAATGTTTCTAAACTACCATTCGCGTCAGTAACCTATTACTGATAGGAATCTTTTAATGTTATTTAATCTTTTAATTAGTAATACCTAAAAGATAAAAAATATTACCGCAGCATCTTATTGAAAAATAAATAAACTGTTTCTTGAATGAAAATTATCAAGGTAATTTACCCATGTTACTAAACAATTAATTGTAATGAGTAATTAACATGATACGTTATCGTAATTCGTTTAGTACATAGATTATAATATAATCAGGCGCCTTCGGAATAAGGACACTTGAAGTTGTCTATTGGTTTTGTAAAATTCAAGTGTCGATTTATAGTCATATCATAATGTTTACTAACTTAATTATGATATAATGAACGAAGGTAGTAGTCCATGGACCGGAACCACTACTGCCTATACTTCAGGCCCAAATTAAATCGTGGCTGCGTAAAAAAACCACAGAAACACACCATACCGAATGGATGAACAGTGTAGGATGCAGGCAAACAAAAGATGCAATTCCGGCAGCATCAAAAAAGCTTGCCCGCAGCCTCATCAGACTAAAACGGAACGAACTTCGGAAGGTTGTAGGTACTATAACCGGTCATTGTTCACTAAACAGGCACCTATTCCACGTAGGAGTAACAGACAGCCCCACATGCAGAGGATGCATGGAGGCAGAGGAAACGCCGCGGCACGTGCTCATGGAGTGCGAGAGTGTGACAGAACAACGGGCATGGATTCTCCAATCACCAGGATCGCTCCCGGAAACCTTCAGGAGCCTGAAAGGTCTGCTGAACTTCTGGGATGATTTGGGCTGGTTGGAGTAGGGGAAGGACACAACACGCACAATGGCCCAATAAAGAGGCTAAGTGCGGACACCTCCCATCTAACTAACTAAAACTATGATATGATGAATCAATTTTAAAGTATGCCTGCCTTATCTGTAATATTTTATCACCCTGTATTGTTACTGTGCTATAAAGTTTATGGATCGTTTTATATTTCTTATTTTTTTAAACTCCTTAATCGTTCAAACTTAATGAAAAAATAGGAAAAAATACATTCATATGGTACAACTAAATAATATTATTTAAAAACCAGCCGTACGAGTTGGATTCGCGCAATAGGGTTCCGTACCATTTTCTACAAAAACGGCAAAAAAATCACGTTTGTTGTATGGGAGCCCCCTTAAATATTTATTGTATTCTGTTTTTAGTAGGTATTTATTTTTATAGCGGCAACAGAAATACATCATCTGTGAAAATTTTAATTCTCTAACTATCACGGTTCATGGCATACAGCCTGGTGACAGACAGACAGACGGATAGCGGAGCCTTAGTAATGGGTCCCGTTTTAGTCTTTGGGTGCGGGACCCTAAAAACAGACTAAAATTGTCCTTTAATTTTAAACAAACAGCATCGAGAAAGAATAATTACGACGAACACGAAAACTATTTGGTTTTACAAATAACTAGTTTAAATGTTTTACACTTTCCTTTTTAACTTAAACTTAATGACAAAGTGGAATTGGACTACATCACATACATTGCTCTGATCCTAAGGTAAGTAGCGAGAGCACTTGTATTATAGAAATCAGAAACAACGACGGTACAACACCCAGACCCGAGCCAATATAGAAAAGTTCGTTTTCTACATTGACCCGACCGGGGATCGAACCCGGAACCTCAGAGATGGCGGCGCCATTTAAAGTTCGGCGTGCTCGCCTCTCGGCTACGGAGGTCGTCAACTGCACAACCTATGTCGATTATAACTTTATAATCTTAGATGTCTAGGCAAATAAACAAACAGGTAAACCGTTGGAAAACAACGATACCTAATTTAGTACTGAGCCAAGGATGACATGTTGTGTGTAATTGGGTTGGCTAGGTTAGGTTCAATGTTTCTAGATTTCTTGTATACTTAGACTAATCAGGTCACGATCAAGTATTTTTTAAGCGATGAGATATAACCTGTTCTTATTGATTTGCCACAGATTTAGGAATTATTTGTTACAGAGAATAACAGTAAAAAGATTTTTTCATTTTTTTTGTTTGAAATGAAATGACATAAAATGAAATGAAATTCTTTATTCTGTATATAAGTCCTATTCCGGGCACTTACACACGTCCCAACATATAACTTAGCCCTACCTCCGCATCGGGACAACATATCGGCTGGTGATGAGAAAAAACGGCGCAACAAACTCAGTCACCTTTGTCAGCCTGATTTTATTACAGGAAATACCAGTTAGTTTAAGTGTGAGCTAGGCAGGCTATTAAGTCCATGCACTCTTGTCGTTCAAGTAATCTTCAACTTTGTAGTAGGTATCCTTTTTCCAGAAGGTTTTTTTTAGATCGGCCACCTAACTGAGCCTTCCTGACAAGGCAATTATATGGTGACCCGATTGCAGTCGGGAGTCTATTGTAATTCCCAAAATGGTTATTGAATTAACCGCATCTATACGATCGTCTGACATACTGGCCTGCCTCACATTGGGCATAGTAAATTTGATGAGCTTGGTTTTTTTTATTAAGTTTATCTACTTTACTATACACATTATGGGTGTGTTTGTCACAGAACAAAATAATAGGAGTTTCACAGCGGCAGCAAAAGAAAATACATGAATTTATTTCACTTTTAAAAACCCTTAGTTTCGTGTGCCTGAGAGAAAAAAATCTATTGACATACACATTATTTTACGATCGATTTGCACAGTTGAATTTGTTTTAAAGTTATGGAAAACAAAAAAAAAAACACTTTTTATATACCGTCGGCCCTTTAAGGTTTAGTGGGCGTTTGAATTTTATTTCAAACTAGCTTTTCCCACGACTTCCTTCGCCTTTAATTCACAGCAGAGTTTTCCTTGTGAACAACGGCTTCTCAGTTTCATAATATTTTCATACCAAAACAATCCAAAAATAAACTGGTCTATATTTTTTAAATATACCATAGAACATAGGACCTCCTCCTTTTTGAAGTCGGTTAATAAGGCTGGAATAAAATGTACTTATAAATTGTCTAGTAGCCTTGTGTACACAAACGGCTGAGCAACCGATGCTAAATGATCATTAGCAGTCTGATTTCAAGTGGGAGTGTGAACATCCGTGTGCATATAAGTAGTATGCGAAGAATATCTATGGGGGGCGCTATATACCCATCTATATTCGTAAATGTTATTAATTTTTCACTCGCTTCGCTTCTTCTGCGCGCTACCCCATAAAATTTTCCCGAAGGAAAAATTGGGATGGGTAAAAGATCTAAATTCAGGGCTATTTGCGGAAATTAGTAAAAAAAATTAAATAAAATTCCTTTTTTAGGGTTCCGTACCCAATGGGTAAAACGGGATCTTACTAAGAATCCGCTGTCCGTCCGTCTGTCTGTCTGTCTGTTCGTCTACTGTCACCAGGCTGTATCTCATCAACCGTGATAGTTAGACAGTTGAAATTTTCACAGATGATGTTGGTATTTCTGTTGCCGATATAACAACAACAAATACTAAAAAACAAAATAAAATAAATATTTAAGGGGGCTCCCATACAACAAACGTGATTTTTTTGCTTGTTAGTGTTCGATATTGATTTCTTCTTGGTGTTAGAACTTATTAAGATTTATCTCTTTTTATATCTCTATTTGTCACTTCTAAAAATGTGTTATAAAAGGTTTATCTGGTAGGATCTGATCTAACTTATTTCTTTTAACAAAGACCCGTTGGGATTTTCCGCCGCTCTATATTTTAGGTTATTTGTAAGAATGTAATGTTTGACAACAAACTTGACACAAAAGTCGGTGGGGGCATCAACATTATTATTATCTGAATTATGTTTACACTAGTAAAGCCGATTAAATATTATTTTGCCCTGTTATTTAAGAGTATTGCGAAACATCTGACGTAAGTGTTATTATAGAACGAGAAATAAATAAATAAGCGCCAAACAACATAAGTGCCGTGTGGTGCCGGCACGTTAAAAGAATTGCACCACCCCTTCTCTTCCTATGGGTGTCGTAAGAGGCTACTACAGAAGGACCGGACGGGCAGCAGCGTCTCCTCTCCACCATTGGTCAAGCTGCGATCGCCAACCCGCCTGCCAAGCGTGGCGATTATGGCAAAATCCTCCTTTTGGAGAGGCCTGTGTCCAGCAGTGGACTAATATAGGCTGGTGATGTGAAACAACATAAATAAAAAATAAAATTATTGGACAACATCACATACATTGCTCTGAACCTAAGGTAAGTAGCATAAGCACTTGGGTTATAGTAATTAGAAACAACGACGGTACCACAACACCCAGACCCGAGACAATATAGAAAAGTTCGTTTTCTACATTGACCCGACCGGGCATCGAACCCGGAACCTCAGAGATGGCGGCGCCATTTAGTTCGGCGTGCTCGCCTTTCGACTACGGAGGTCGTTGATTTGTGGATGTTTTTTTAGATTTCCGAACTTCAAAAGGGAAAAACGCTATGCTACTTTGATGTCCGTCTGTCAACATACTCTTTATTATGGAACTCCACTAAACGAATCAATTGAGACCAATCAAAATACATCTCAGTAAAAAATATTTTCATTCTCTATTTTTAAACTCTTGACGTTTGTTTATTTTATTTAAGGGAAACATATTTAACCCTTTAGTTCAGCAAAACAAGACATTAGTAACTGTTGTCACGTGATTTTATGCAACCGTTCGGCATGCAATATGCAATAAAAACATTGGTTAGTAGAACCAATGTATACCTATTATACAATAAACATACAATTCAAATGAAGTTTTATAAAATCTAAAAACCGACTTATTTAATGACCTAAAAAGGGAAAAATAATATATACTGAAACTTACCTACCTAATTTGTTATTTTTGGAGTCAGTGCCGATTCATTTTTATAACGGTTGGAAATATGTTCGCTGCGCGACTCAGCCTGATTTTTATACAATTTCAAGATCTTAGCCGTTAGTAACTAATTGCAATTGCAATATGTAATGAAGGTTATTAACCACTTCAAGAGTTCTCGTAGTAGACTCTATTTTATCGTAATTACAGCGAAAATATCATCACATCGACACTTATTGCGCGTAACAGGAAAAGCCCGCTTTTATACAAATGCATCCATAGTTATTAAGGTTGTCTGTCCATCCATCTGTATGTTTGTCTGTCTTTGGCACACGTCGGTACATCAAGTAGAAACTGGGTAATAACAAAAACAGCATTATGTCAACGCAGTCAAAGGATACGGTCATATTTACTAGATTGGGAATCGTTAAAAAAATCTAACAAGTGTGAATCTAGTTCGATAAGAATCCCAAAATAAAATAAAATATGGTGATTTTTAAGTCGGTGTTGGGTAGACCAGGTACTAACTTTTGCATTCGTTTGTTTAGCATGCAATTTGAGGGAGGGCAGGCGGTGCTCTTTGTATGTGCCCGTGTTGTGCTCAGATTGTGGGTTACAGGTGGTGTTATTGCGGTTCCTATGTTCCGGCGTAACTGAGCGGTGGTTGTAAGCAAAATAATTACATTTTCATAATTATTTAAATATGGTGGCGTTCGTAAAACTTCGTATTCACTAGACTAGACTAAAGGAAAAATGTCTCGCGCCAATTTTCGTACTTATAGAGTCGTCACCCGACTTTGTAGGAAATTTAAGATATCGTACAAAGTCGGGTGACGAGTCTCTCTCGCCGTCTCCAGACATATTATCTTATCTCACGAACTTCTGGACGAAAACGAGATGCCACACTGGTCTGGTGACGTCGTACAACGTCGCCCGACATTTAGCGACACGTGTCGCGGCAGCGACAAGTGACGGAGCATTTACCCAATATGGGTAATAACTCGATTTCTACCCATTTTGGAAGTTTATAAATATGGGTAAGAACTCGATTTCTACCCATTTTGGAAGTTTAAAAATTAGGTAGAAATCAGGATTTTCAAGATTTTGGATATAAAACTCAAATAAATGACACTCTAAAAGGTATGTGCTTCGTGTAGCGGTATTTGTCTAACTTTATTTCAATAAATGTGTAGAAATCCGGGTTTTACCCAAATTGGGAAAATTCCCGTCATCGCACATAATCGGTCGCGGGAAATTTGTCTCCTTGTGTATGTGAGACTATCGGGAGCCCGAATCAAACTTGGCAGTTGTTTATTTATATTCACGTGCAGCTATATTTACAAACTTCTTCGTAATCGATATAAAAAAGGTCAAATTGATTATTACTATCTAGTCGTCAACGTGTTGAAATTTCAATAATTTTATAAGTACTTTGATAGAACAAAACGCAAACTATAATTGCGCACTAATACTATGAAGTTTCGTAGGCTTATATTATATTTTAGTAGATTCATATCATAATTATTTATCTTACCATAAAAGCCTACAAAAACAAGAACAAATTAAAGTGAGAAACGAAAACTAATTAAAACCTGTTAAACCCTTTACAAATAAAACAAAGAGGTAGTAAGTAGGTAATTGCAAGTCATTGCTTATAGAGTACTTATGCAGGTAGAATAGAATAGAATAGAAAACATTTATTTGACACATAAGCACAATTACAAACTGAATCAAATAGGTATAAACATAAAAAGAGTGTCAAAAAGGTCCCCGCTCAGCATTTGTCGTTACAGCCAGAGCCATAACGACGCTGGTTTTCAGTGGAGACCCCGCAGGACGCGGGACCGGTAGTATCAACGGTACATCGGATCACCTAAGAACCCCCAATTCCTCCGGCCGACTCCGGCTCGGAGTCAGTCGAAAAAACCAGGCAGGTTCCGATGAGCCGATGCACCGCCGCTCATAGGTAGCCCGTAGGTACATACCTACTTTTAAGACTCAATCAAATATGTAATGTATTAAATATGTAATTAGGTACGTCCCACTGCAGGGCACAGACCTTACCTCAACTATGAAGTGCTTTGGGCCATACTCCACCATGCGGGCCCAGTGCACCGCGGTGGAAACCTTACTGTCAGGTGACTAGGCTTCACGACCTATATTAAGCGATATCAGCCGGGACCAACTTTTAGCGTGCCTTCCGAAGCACGGGGATGCTCGTGATAAATGTCACTAAACATTGTCAGAATGGTCACCCATCCACTCACAACCACGGCGTTGGTTGCTTATCTTTAGTAATCGATACCAAAGCGCTGCCGCAACTGAACTACGAGCACCTCGATCAAATATGTGTATTAAAATAATTAAAAATAATATTATCTTCTTGTTTATATGTTTGCAATTTTGATCCTTTATTTGTAGAAAAGCCGCAAAGTATAGCTTTTTAAACGAATATCTTTGTAAATACGTGTATAAGTAACTTTAATTTGAATTTTTAATACTACAAATTTCTTAAATTAATATTATCTGAATTAATTTTATTTAATTATGTACTTTACACAGCATTTCAGTTATATTTTCAGATTACAGATGACTGCTACCACTAACTGGGAGTAACTATTACCACATTTGTACAATTTAACAAAAATATATATTGAAATGTTTAGGTATATGACAAGTATTTAAAATCACGATAAATTAATTAATAAATTTATAAAATATTATGTTAATGTACAAGCTTCTAGTATTTTCGATTTTGTTCTAAAAAATAACAAGGTATGTAGATTTTACTAAAGAAATGGAAAACATTTGGCACCAAAATTTTTATGAATTTAAGGTATGTAGGTACCTACTACCTTCCTACTTATAAATAAGTTTTTTATACAATAAAAACATGGTATTGCATTTTTGTCATTTTAATCTTTAAGCAGCGCTTTTTAGGGTTCCGTTCCCAAAGGGTAAAACGGGACCCAGTTAATAAGACTCCGCTGTTCGTCCGTTTGTCTGTCTGTCCATCTGCTACCAGGTTGTATCTCATGAACCGTGGTAGTTCACGTTCATAGAAATTTCACAGATGATGTATTTCTGTTGCCGCTTTATCAAAAAATACTAAATGACTGAATATAAATATTTTAGGGGGTCCCATTTCCGATACAAAAAACGTGTAATCTTTTCCCGCTTTTATAGATAATGGTACGGAACCCTTCGTGGCCGAGTCCGACTCGCACTTAAACGATTTTTTTATTTAGTTTCACGTTTGAATTTAACATATTTAACATTTCATTTCATTTCATTTTTGATTTTTAGAACCTATTTATATAAAATATTTTTTAAGTAAAGATGATTTCGCAATGATTATGATTACGCTACATTAAGGTCTAAACAGCACTCTTTAAAATAAAATGGTCGAAGGAGTAACGTCCTGTGATGCCTAGAATAAAAAAAAAGAAACTAACCTTTTTTCAGAACTGACGTTGCGAGCGCGCGGGAATGTTTTCGTAACGAACTAAACCAAACTTCAACGATCATTCTACGCCACTAGCAGAGAACTGATTAATATACCGGCGGCTCGTCGATTATATCCGAGGAGCATCTTTGTCTTAGCAAAGATAAGCTCTCTGGTCACTGGGTGTAAATTAATTGCTTTTGTTTTTGAAATTGTGAATTGATTTGCTACTGCGCTATCTACGGGTTTTTCGGATTATCGTTTGTGCTATAAAAAGTACGGTTTGACTATTTTGAACTTTTCTTTTTATGGAAATTTAATTTGAGTTAGAAGGGTATATTAAGTCAAACTAGCATTGTAAGTTAACATAATAATATGCATATAATAGTATGGTGAAGTCAAAAATTTTATATTATATTTTATGTATTTTTTTTTTATTTCATACAAAAACATTTTTGTAATACCTACTTACAATTTGCATGTTTTTTTTTCAAAATTTATTAAGAAAAATTTCTGACTACAACATATTATTAATATTGTGCATGTTAACATAGGCAAGTTTTGGCTTGATATACCTACCATTTATCCAACACCCTGTATATTATATTAATTACATTATGTCAAGTCTGTTGTAATTTTACGTTCAAATTATTTGCTATAAAATTTATTTGGGTCGAATTAATAACTTATCTGTATTAAGTCAGGTAAGGGTTTGACTCTACGGGCTTAGATAGACCAACTTTAAATTAAACTTTTAGTGATGTCCCCCGATCGTACCTCATATTTGGTAAGTAAGCACGAGCTTTCAAAATAAAAAAAGTTTTCAAATTATTTTATTTTAAAAAATCGTTATTACTTACCTTCTTCAATTCAGTACACAGCATAGGACTATTTAACATTATATAATGCCAATTAAGAATAATTATCAATTTTGTGATGAATTTTTAAGCAAGATAAAACGATGACTGTTCTTAGTTGTAAAACATATGTTACATCCGCCAATGCAACCGATAAAATGAGAGTTTTAATATATAAATAATATCGACCGTGTAAAGGCAAAAGGCATTAAGCGACATTTTGGAACCTAACAAGAGCGCGACTCAATGTTTTTTACAGAAATTATCGTAGTCATCTTCTGGCGCTATATAAATGAAAAAAATCTTAAAGATATATATCATAATTTACTACGAGTATTTGCAGTTGCATATATCACATTATGTATTAACTAACTGTGTAGTTGGCCCACCGACTACACCTCTTTCAGCGTGCTATGGAAAGGTCTATGTTGGGGATCTCATTAAGGGATAAGATCCGGAACGAGGTCATACGACATAATACTAAGGTGATATTGTCCAAAAATGTAGCAAGCTGAAGTGGCAGTGGGCTGCCATGTCTGTCGCAGAACCGACGAGAGGTGGAGCAGGAAGGTTCTCGAATGGAGACCATGCTTAGGCAAACGTAGTGTAGGACGCCCCCCGGCTAGATGGACCGATGACCTGAAGAAGGCAGCTGGCAACGACTGGATGCAAAGGGCGGGAGATCGTGCGCTGTGGCGCTCCTTGGGGGAGGCCTATGTCCAGCAGTGGACTGCAACAGGCTGATATGATGATGATTAACTAACTTGTCAAAAGTAACACATGAACGGGAAATACTTATCTTAATCTTTCTTCCCTAACAGATGACCATATTATTATTTTGATGGAACGATTGTCATTCGGATGCTGGCGTGCTGTTTGGAAAGGGCTGGATTAGCTTCTCCAATTTTTCTCCAAAATTGGCTCGTGTCTGGGTATACTAAAGTGGACTCGCGCACCATCGGATTAGTTTAGTACGAGATTAAGACATCTGTTTGTCTCTGTTATTGTCATACCAACTGACAGGTATAGAATGTTTTTAATACCGTATTAGTGGATAGTTCGGGATTGAATTCGCTAATCCTGAGATGCGCAAGTGGGAATTTAAATAATGGCACACATTATATTTTCCCAGTAAAGTAGGAAAGGCCTGACAGTTAATTATTTATTAGTTTTACAAATTATGACAAGATTACTACGTCCATATTTCGTCCTAAATTTTCCTCGCTGTAGGTTTAGCGCGGACATTTTGATAGCTTAACTCATTCAAGAATTGTTTACTGTGGTATAATAGCGTCATTATAAAAGAACTTATTCTGTTAGGACTTATTACTTATTTTTAGTCAAAAAGTGTGATCGGTGCAGAAGCACCAATAACACTTTTATAATAATTATATTAGTAGGTATTACAATTTTAAAATGTAAGCATTTATTTATGTGCTCATCATAAAATGTATCATCATCTCAGCTTATTTCAGTCCATTGCTGGGCGTAAGCCTCTCTTTTTTCATCCAGGCTCTGCCAGCCATCTATCGTCGGTCTATCGAGCTGGGGGGCGTCCTATTTCTACACGTTTAACGGATTTGGATAAAATTTTGCACACATATGGAATTAGATATTATTCCATATGTGTGTATCCAAATCCGTTTTCATAGAGGATACATTTATCCCGGTTCAATGTTCCTGTGGGATATAATAAGACATATCAAACATCCTATAGTTCACGCAAACAAAGTTGCGGGCACAGCTAGTATGACGTATAATTGTAAGAAAATGCAACTTTAGTATTTTTAAAAAATAAATATGGTATTTCATTTTCAGTTTCATTACATTACAAACTATAGTTGTAGTCCAAGAGACGTATTTCTAAAGCATTTATTTTTATTCGAATACGGATTCGCGGATACAAATTTCTAAGAAAGTATAAGATTATTTAAATTTTGTATGCGAATTCAAATTCTACTGGCTAAAAATACACCTTCAGTTGCTGATTTCGACATCGCCAGTCAGTCCCCTCCCCCCAGGTCAAACTGACTTATGTGTCGATCCCACAGAACAAGTAAGACTCGCTACGCTCCGCTACGCGGTCGATCCTGTCTGCACGTGTTCCAAATACAGTAACTGGAGCCGAAATATCAATTTACAGAATCCAGTAAAGTGTAATAATCCAACCACACCACCTGAAAGGACTTCTTTAACTGCAGTCTGAAGCTTTTAACCTCGGGTTATTTTTAATTACTTAAAAATGAAGTCTCGTTTTTCTGACCTGGGAGGTTAATGAGTAGAAACATGAGACATCATCTTCAGTTGAGTTTCTTAACACACAAATACCATAGGGGTTACCTGTGACCCCTTTTTTAAATTTCTATTGTGTATATGTAGTTTTTTGGCAGTTCTAAAGACTAAAGGACGAGTAACAGACCCCCTTTCAGGATCTTCAGCGCTCTATCCACTTTCCCTCATTGGTATACCTACTAACTACAGCTGTTGCGCTCCTCATAAGCCTCATTAAATCTCGGTGGGGTAATGCACATACAGCGTACCAAAGAACAGCCACCATAGATAGATAGATAGATAGATACTCTTTATTGCACACCAAACAAAGAAGTTACAGTTGATATTTACAGAAAGATGTACAATTTAGGCTTTCTTATCGCTAAAAAGCGATCTCTTCTAGACAACCTTTAGGCAGAGGACAACTACAAAGAAAGGGGAAAGTGCTGCAGAGTGCTTATTGTGTAATTTTATTTATATACCTACAATGTTCATATCAATAAGTATAAACTACATACACGTACAAAAAATACATAAATAATATAAATGCTAAGATAAAAATAAACATACATACATACTTAAATATAATACATATATATACATATACCTATATGCCAGGAAATAGCATGACTAACAACCATATCGCTACCGAAATCCATAAAAAACACATATTTGAATGTAATAAAATGATCTTGAACGTTCCAATCGTATTACTATGATTAATTGCTTTGTTTTTTGAACGGTAGTGTAGCACAACAGTTTAACATAACAGTTTCATCTGATAAGCTTGTTTTCGGTAATAAAGTTTAAAGTAGCAATAATTATGGAGACAGCTGTTTATTTGTCAAAACAACAGGCATACAAGGAGGTAACATATCAAATAATATCTTTCACTATGATCTTGTACGTTCCTTTATCAGTGAAGTTCAGTGGCCGAATGACTCGGGTCTGATGAGGTTGCGGGGTCATGCAATCATTTGTATAATGTTTTGATTTCGACCGCAATTATAAATCCACAAAATATTAATAAAAACCAACCTGAACATTCTAGAGTTGGCTTAGCCCATAAAACTGAACAAATTATGTTCTACAACATTCCCCAAAAGGTCAAAAATAAAATTAGGATTTTCATACAAATTGACTCGGTCAGTTGATCAGTTTGTATGAAAATTCAAATATATTTTTTTACGTAGTATACGTACGTAGTATAAGTCATTATAGGTATAACACTCAGACTGACCTGTCTATACCTATCGTTTTTTTTGTCTAGTGGAAGTGGTCAAAACTAAAATTTTGCCTTGTGGCAAATATCCATATGTTTATCTACATGTCCTTATTTTGACTATCCATCGTAAAATCAATGACTTAACCTATAGTAATGTTCGCTTTCCTCGGTTGGCTTGCGCAATTTTGTAGTCTACCTTAGATCATCTATGATCCGAATATCATCATCATCATCATCATTTTAGCTACAGAACGTCCACTGCTGAACATAGGCCTCACCTAGTGACTTCCAGATTGGCCGGTTGGAACCAGCCTGCATCCAGCGGCTTCCAAAGTTTACCAGGTCGTTTTATATATTTTCAGCAAGCGCAGCGTGGGAGGGACGTCCACCCACAAGGTGGGCAGACGACCTGTTAAAGGTTGCAGGAAGCCGCTGGATGCAGGCCAATCGGCCGATCTGGAAGTCACTAGGGGCGGCCTATGTTCAGCAGTGGACGTCCTGTGGCTGAAATGATGATGATGATGAGTTATCTGTTTTAAAATCACAGTAGTATATTAATTATTATTGTCCAATTTCTAGCCGTGTTTATGCGTAACAGTCATAAGATAAGTATTGCTTACTCTATTGATTAAGCTATTGCATCACTAACGAAATATGAATCAGTTACTTCTAGCGTTTTCAATAATAGCGTTCTCAAATAAATAAATAAATAGCGTTTAAAAAGATTTTTTACTGTTTTCTAAATTAAAAAATAATTACCAAAAGTATTTTTTATTTCGTAAAGATCTTGCTTGATAGATAATCTATTCATTTCTTAATATTAAAGTTATTTCACGATGTCATTTCAAATGCATATATTTTATTGATGACGTAATAGCCTTTATTTTTTTTTAAATTAAACTTTTTCTCCTAAAATGAAATGAAAGTAAAGTTTTGCACAATAACTAATGAGAATAATTGCAAAATTAGTAAACGTCCGAAAAAACTATTGGTCATCGGAAAAACAAGTGAATGTTCAAAAAGAAATTTACAAATTGTGCGTGGACGTCAAAAAAATAACGACATGCCTAAAATAGTACATTATGACACGAGTGTGCAAAGTTGATTATTATACACAAGGCATTATTGTAAGTGCGAGCCGCAGGCGAGCGCGGTAAGGAAGCCGAGTGTCTAATAATCAATATTGCACACGAGTTGCATACGACGTTTTTCAACACAATTGCGAGGAAAAAAACAAACTAAAATCTAAAATACCTTCTACGTTTTTGCTGTTTTTCTCTGGATTTTGGCGGCAACAGGCTATCACTTGCGTTTCGTGCCTCGATAAGTATTTCCGACGGGGTTGAATAACATTTTACTCGTCTTCATTAAAAGTAGACATTTTTGATAGTAATTAACCACACAGCAACAACTTTACCAAATATTTAGGGAAAATGGCATGTAATGTAAGTTTTGTTTTTTTCGCGCGCCGAAATTTCGATGCGCGCGCAGGTTCATAATGGCACAGGAAAAACTGGCTGTTCAGCCGGAGTAGCAGCGATTTAAAAAATAAAATAAACTATAAATTATTGTTACTAAAAATGATAGTTAAGTTAATTTGTGTTTATTAATATACAATTTGATAAAATGAAATATTTATTTGTCATCTTAACCCTAAAATAATTAAATATTGGTAAAATATTCAATGTTCTTAGACATAACCTTTTGCCGGATTTAAAAAAAATAAGTTTACATAACCGCACTAGTGCGATAATGTTATTACAGCACAAGTGCGTAATATGATGAATTATGAAACTAAAAACGGTGTTATAAGAGTCAATTTACGAGCAACTGTGTTGAAATAGTACATTATGATACAAGTGTGCTACGTTGGTCATTATACACGAGGCATTATTATAAGCGCGAGCCGCAGGCGAGCGCGGTAAGGAAGCCGAGTGTGATAATGATCAATGCACACGAGTTGCATACGACGTTTTTCAACACAATTGCGAGGAAAAAACAAACTAAAATCTAAAATACCTTCTCCGAATATGACTTGGCGTTATTGCTGTTTTTCTATGCATTTTGGCGGCAACAGGCTATCACTCGCGTTTCGTGCCTCGATAAGTATTTCTAACGGGGTTGAATAACATTTTACTCGTCTTTACTATTTAAAGTAGACATTTTTGATAGTTATTAACCACACCGCAACAACTTTACCAAATAATAATGGAAAATAGCACGTAAGTTTTGTTTTTTTCGCGCGCCGCAATTTCGATGCGTGCGCAGGTTCAATAATGGCACAGGAAAAACTGGCTGTTCAGCCGGAGTAGCAGCAATTTAAAAAATAAAATAAACTATAAATTATTGTTTCTAAAAATGATAGTTAAGTTAGTTTGTGTTTATTAATATACAATTTAATAAAATGATATATTTATTTGTCATCTTAACCCTTAAATAATTTAATATTCGTAAAATATTCAATGTTCTTAGACACAAACTTTTGCTGGATTTTTTAAAAAAAAGTTTACATTACCGCACTAGTGCGATAATCTTTTTACAGCACAAGTGCGTTATATGATGAGTTATGATACTAAAAACGGTGGTATAAGAGTGAATTTACGAGCAACTGTGTTGAAAAATAAATTAACACAAAACAAGTGAAAAGACAACATTAGAAAAGCAGGTGAATGCAACTCATTTTTTTAAAATATTCAAATGTATTTAGTTTCTGGTTTTCACTTGTTTCTGTTCTTGGTTTAGTTATTTTCTTTTCCGATTTTTACCTTGTTTACCCGACTGCCAAACGAGGGTTATGTTTTTGCCGATGTTTCGTGCCTTGAAAGGCCTACTTTAGTTTTCAGCAGATTAAATAGATCTAAACACAAAATAAAACGCTTAAATGGTTTTCGAATAATTATTATAAGTTTTCAAAAACTAAAAACAGATCATCTGGTATCCGTGTCTTCATAATCACACGAAGAAGTAGAGTTGTGGTGTTTGGGAAGCAAGAAACTAAGGGCTGCACATACTGAAACAACAGGAACCAGAATAAGATTTCATATCCCAAGCCCCAAATGTTCTCATAATCAAGGCTTACAAAAGTCAAATATCTATCTATCTATTCAGCCTATTGCAGTCCACTCCTGGATTACGTCCAGGAGTGGACTGCAATAGGCTGAATCCCTCCTCCCCTCCCTCCCCTCCCCCAAAGAGCGACAAAGAGCACAATCTCCCGCTTTTTTCATCCATCCCTGCCAGCCATATTCCCAAGGACGCCGGACCATAGGGCTGGGGGGCGAAAAGTCTAATATAAATCAGTCCAATCCTCTAACCGATAGTAATTTTACTTTTTTAACAGGCTTTTATTAAAAGCACTTGTATTAGCGAAACTAACTATATTTGCTTTAAGCAGCTGAATGCAAAAGGCACAAACCACTCGCTTAAGCGTTCTTCAGAATGTGCAAAAGAATGGACTCTCCTTGAAATCACGCAATCAGCTGCTCTTATATCTTTTGCTATGAGAGCAACGTCTAAATCGTGTTTTTTCTTCTGCTCCTTCTTCATACATTTTATCGAGGATCTATTTTTTTGCCGATTTCGATGTTGCTCCCATAAAAGTTGATGAATAGGTATATAATCATCTGATCACTTAATTTTAAGAAGTTTCCTATCCTTTCACACACAGGGTGTATAAATAGCAGCAGCAATAGACTTCTTAAGGCTGGTGATGAGGATAATCACGATGATGTTGATGATAATAATAGAAAAGGTACACTCACAGAACAGAAGTGCCGAGAAGCCATAAAAGGTGCCAGCGCACGCGGCGGCGAGGAAGTACCCGGCTGCACTGGCGCCCACGACCGAGCCGAGCCGCCCGAACATCAGAACTGCGCCCACGGCACTCCCTCTGTACCAGAATAATGATAGTACAAAACCATTCACAATACCAAAGAGGTTTACCAGGTGTTGCCACCTGTACCTTAAAATTAAAAATACTAAGATGGAATCACCAACGAATTAGGTTTAGTACGGGATTAAAACATTGTTCGGTCTCTTCTTCTACTACCGATAGCAAGTGTGATTATTGGTTTGGTTGGGTTGGTGCTGAATGGTTCCTCAAACTATGGGACCTTTTATGTTCTGCATGGACAGCTCGCCAACCCGCCTGCCAAGCGTGGCGAGTATGGCAAAAACCCTCCAATGACAGAAGTCACTGGGGGAGGCCTATGTTCAGCAGTGGACGTCCTGTGGCTGAAATGATGATGATGATGATGATGGACAGCTATACACGCGAAGACGCTATACACTTAAATGTGTGTGTGTTCGCAGGGGGTTCGCGTGGCGCAATTATGGTCTTCAATTTGACTAAATTATTAAATTAAAAACAGAAAGCTATAATAATTTTCAAATTTAAATACCGTAAGAGAGTATGAGATTAAATTCGTTAATTCTGAGATGCAAAAAGAGATTGACCTTAGAGTACATCCCCCTTTTCTCTTCTGAATACTCTACACAATTTTGACTGATACAAATTAATGAAGTTGATTAATAGTACATTATGATACGAGTGTGCAAAGTTGATTATTACACACCAGTTGCATATGACGTTTTTTAACACATTTGCGAGGAAAAAAAAAACAAATCAAAAACTAAAAATACCTTCTCCGAATATGACGGCTTTTTTGCTGTTTTTCCACTGATTGAGTATTTTGTAAGCAGCTAAGTATTTTTCTCTCGATTTTGGCGGCAACAGCAGAGGCTATCACTCGCGTTTCGTGCCTCGATAAGTATTTCCGGCGCGTTTAATTAATATTTTACTCGTCTTCCCTATTTGAGGTAGACATTTTGATAGTAATTATCCACACAGCAACAACTTTACTAAATATTTATGGAAAATGACACGTAAGTTTTGTTTTTTTCGCGCGCCGCACTTTCAATGCGCGAGCAGGTTCAATAAAGGCACAGGAAGAACCGGCTGTTCAGCCGGAGCAGCAGCAATATAAAAAATATAATAAACTATAAATTATTGTTTCTAAAAATGATGAATGATGAGTTAAGTTGATTTGATAAAATGAAATATTTATTATTATTAGAATAGTTTGTTACGGGATTGCTACCATGTACCTTATTTTTGAGTTCCCGATATTTCGGCACTGTTGCAAGCGCCATGATCACGGAGTAACTGAAGATCTTGCGGGTAAGTTGTTAAGGGCAAACATATCGGTCTACCCTCTTTCGCAGTCTTTTATTGCACGCGTCGGTACCATTGTCTACAAACTCACTATTTTCTCACACCTGTTCTCGACACACAACACTAACAGTATCTGACCGCGACACAGCAGTTTGTTGTTTTTTCCGGTTTTTGCACATACGAATCACTGGATTCCAGACACTTGACAATTTAAACCCATCCTCACGATTGAAATTTTTGTACTTTGTAATTTCAATCGCTTCCCTGACCATTCTTGGTATGTAGTGGCGTTCTGTCGAAATGATCTGAGGGTTGTGAAAGAAAGAGGGTAGACCGATATGTTTGCCCTTAACAACTTACCCGCAAGATCTTCAGTTACTCCGTGATCATGGCGCTTGCAACAGTGCCGAAATATCGGGAACTCAAAAATAAGGTACATGGTAGCAATCCCGTAACAAACTATTCTAATGTTAGTGACCATGAAAGTTTAAAAGAAATATTTATTTGTCATCTTAACCCTAAAATAATTTAATATTCGTAAAATATTAAATGTTTTTAGACAAACTATTGCTGAAATTTAAAAAAAAAAGTTTACATACAAAGTTACCGCACTAGTGCGATAATATTATTACAGCACAAGTGCGTAATATGATGAATTATGAAACTAAAAACGGTGTTATAAGAGTCAATTTACGAGCAACTGTGTTGAAAAATATATAAATGTACCGGCAAAATGCACACGTTTCAGAATAAAAACACGCAATTCATGGTTTTATATGTTATGATGAATTCATGTAAAAACCTATTTAATGTAAATCAGCCTATTTAATCATATACAAATTACCTAACATCATTATCTGTTAGCGAGATTTAGTCATTTAACTCTGTAAACAAATAACAACACCATCGAGTGCCTTACCTCGTAAACAATAACAGCTGCATCTAATGATTTTCTTAGATGAGTGTTTACTTGGACTTATTATGCAATAATATTGATTCCCGTGGAAATCTTTGTTGGCCGTAAGTCATCACTTTTAATTCACACATCACATACATTGCTCTGATCATAAGGTAAGTAGATAAAGCACGCGTGCTATAGAAATCAGAAACAACGACGGTACCACAACACCCAGACTCGAGCCAATATAGAAAAGTTAGTTTTTTCTACATTGACCCGACCGGGGATTGAACCCGGAACCTCAGAGATGGCGGCGCCATTTAAAGTCCGGCGTGCTCACCTCTCGGCTACGGAGGTCGTCAATAATATGTCACATGGATTGGATATGATGAAAAACGGGGATTTTATCAAATCCTACTACAGGAGTTGATCTAAATCAGCTCAGGAACTTAATTAAATCACAAACTTTTGTCGACTACACGTCACTCAGCGTGCTATGGAAAGGTCTATGTTGGGGATCTCATTAAGGGATAAGATCCGGAACGAGGTCATACGACATAAGACTAAGGTGACTGATATTGTCCAAAAATGTAGCAAGCTGAAGTGGCAGTGGGCTTGCCATGTCTGTCGAGGAACCGACGAGAGGTGGAGCAGGAAGGTTCTCGAATGGAGACCACGCTTAGGCAAACGTAGTGTAGGACACCCCCCGGCTAGATGGACCGATGACCTGAAGAAGGCAGCTGGCAGCGGCTGGATGCAAAGGGCGGGCGATCGTGCGCTGTGGCGCTCCTTGGGGCAGGCCTATGTCCAGCAGTGGACTGCAACGGGCTGATATGATGATGATGATGATGAAAAACATTTGTAGGCAAATACAAACATTTAGGTATAGTACCTCAATGTGGTTGGGAAGAGATGCACAGTATATGCAGTTAGAGGTCCAACGCCTAGTGCCGTCAGCTGCATGGCAGACATCGCCACGCCTGCAACCATTCTGAAAAAAATATTTAATAAATTTTTATGTAAACCTAAAGAGCCTAAGTGATGAATCCTGCACATCCGATTGACATGGTCCGAAATTATTTTTGTTTTCCAATTGAATAATTTTCTAATAATTAAAATTAATAACTAGATTACCCACAAGTATGATACCATATATATGGTGGCTGAGTTTTGGTCCTCACATATATGAAAGGCTGAGTCGATACGCAAAGAAGAAGAAGACAAGTATGATCACGACCCTTGGCACTAGGTGCCCTAAGTCAAGGAACTGAAGTAGTTTTGCAATCTTAAGACAATCATGTAGTCAAATTGTTTTTCTTTTCAAATTATTACATAAGTGATGTGACTTTTTTGTAACTATTGAACTTAAGAGTACCTTTATAAGACCTTGTAATTCCTAACCCAGAATATTTAACGTAAGATACCAAAATAAAATATTTTGAGTTTGGTATTATGGATTATGGAGTCTCTGATAGCGAACATGAAAATAGCAATATTTTCTAGTGAATACGGAGTGAAGACATCGCTGTTCCAGTCAGCCTGTGACCACGATCGGTGTAACCCGATCAAAACGTCAGGCAAAAGAGGTAAAATTTTGTATCTAAATAATGATCGCGTTAAGTAATTCCCGTTTCATTGAGTTTTAAATTATGCAACGCGAAAGTTTAAAAGTAATTAATATTTTCTAGGTTGATAGGACTACCTACCTACTAACAAAGCTCCATGCATTTCAATTTGTCTAAAAATCTAATGGCTTTGTCGTAGTAAGCACTTTGATAATTCCGTTTATTGGTCTGCTATGCTAAAGTTGATTAACAGTCTTAATTTTGTCAATTAAGCCAATTGCCATTTTATTTTTAGAATTTCAGTACCCACTTGTGTAAGTTATTTCTGATGCCCATTGCACAAGATGTCTAATTTTAGAGAAAGAAAGGATGTCTTTTTGGCTTTTGCTTCTTTCTTCTTGAGAAGGTTGGATCTACTATTGTGGGGTTTCTTCTAACGTCATATACTTAACGCGAACATGCAATTAAACCGTAGATCTAAAATTATCAATAAATTAAATAGTTCATAGAAAAGGAATAGAACACACTGACTCACTCAAATAATAACAAGAAAAGTACCTGAGTCATTGGGTTCTTTTCTATTTGACAACACAGGACTCTTTTCTATTGTTTCAATAATAGATTTAAAGGTATCTATTATTGAAAAAATAGAGAATTTCAGTTAGCTTAATTAAATAACGTTGTATCTCTTATGCGTATTGCGTCAGATAACAAGGAAGGAACTTAATGACATAGTCCAAAAGTAGCTGAGAACCGAAACTCTTTCGATCAAGATCATTCAGCCATTACTTTCAATGTACTGAGCTCTCTTTTACAATCAACATCATCCATCGCTATACTTTGTCAAAGGGAGTTCGCCTCAGCTATTATTTTCCATCCTGTTAATCATCATCATCATTTCAGCCACAGGACATCCACTGCTGAACAAAGGTCTCCCCCAGTGACTTCTGTCAACGGGGAGTTTTTGGCATTCTCGCCTCCATCCTGTTACCATCATTTAAATATGTATTTATAATCTTTATCACTTTGTCGAAGGTAGCCTTACGTGTTACCTAAGTCACAGACCCAACTGTTTCGTATACTTCATGTTTTTGTTTAGCGAATTCAACAATGTCATAATAAATGCCAAAGCCCTTACCTATTCTTCTGAAGCCCTGACATGAGGCAGGCAACCCCAACGATGGTGAACATGGATATCAGCAAGGTCTTCTTGTTCAGCGGACTGAGGCAGGCCAGCAACACCACCACGCTGTACACGAGGGTCGTCACCACCATTATGAGGAAGGTGGCGTGGGATATCGTGTCTACACAAGGTTCTTTGCTTATCGTCTGAAGACAAATCATTTTCTCTAGTTTAGTTGGCATTTGACGGGAGTATAATAAGGGTATTCGAAAATGAATTTTATTAGTGCTGAATGTGGTTGAAATCAAAATGCACGTATGAAACTTTAAAACAAGCTAAAATTAAATAGGTTAGTGATTGAAAGCTAAATGAAAGCGATGTGATAATATTATATTGAAAAGACCTTAGTAAAATACAGAATTAAAATTTGTATTTTTAATTGAATCATGGAATTATGAAACTCGTTTTCTCAGATAGCCGAGCATTTGCCTTGCTAAAAATACTATAATTAATATATTGTTTTAAACTTTCATGGTCACTAACATTAGAATTGTTTGTTACGGGATCTTCAGTTACTTCGTGATCATGGCGCTTGCAACAGTGCCGAAATATCGGGAACTCAAAAATAAGGTACATGGTAGCAATCCCGTAACAAACAATTCTAACTATAATTAATGCTCGACCTCAATAATTAGGCGCTTGGCATCAAACCTTAAAATATTGAAATGAAAGCGCTGAAGATAATTTCATTGCCAAAAGCGAGTACGTGTGTGTAGGCATGAAGCATGGGCTTATATGCGAGGTGTGGGCACTGAAACATTGTAACCGTCATGCTCCTAATTATTGTTATAATAATAAATAATTAAATATCGGACAACATCACATACATCGCTATGATCCTAAGGTAAGTAGCTAAAGCACTTGTGTAATAGAAATCAGAAACAACGACGGTACCACAACACCCAGACCCGAGACAATATAGAAAAGTTCGTTTTCTACATTTACCCGACCGGGGCCCCGGTCGGGTCAGAATCCGGATTAGAAGTATGTAGAATCCGGATTAGAAGGAACTTAGGAACTCATATTAATATTATGCGAACCTTTTTCTTAAACTAAGTAAGTTTTAAAGTTAATTGGAGTCGCCTTTTGATTTGATAATTAATTTGATAGTTTTTTTTTTAATAAATACCACAATCCATTGTTGAAATGCCTGTATATGAATTCAAATTGCATGTGAAAAGGACTCTAATGAAAAAGGGCTATTACACCGTTAGTGATTATATAAATGATAAATATGTGTGGATTTAAAACTGCTTAGCTCACAACAAATCTGTAAAATATTTATTTATTTTTAAAAGAGGCTGACAATAGTGACCGAGTTTCTTGCGCTGCTTCTTCTCGGCACTGCCCACAATAGTCCCGAAGCAGTGGTAGGGAAAAAAAATTGGTACATGTAAAAGTGCCTTTTATGGCTAATTTAAAGAAATAAATGATTTTGATTTTGATTTTTGATTTTGAATCGGAAAAAGCAACCGGTACAGAAATTAGAATTAGAACTCATAAGATTCAATGAATTTAGGTGGATATTATAAACTGTTATCAGAAACACTATTATAAGCATGCAAACTGATAATACAACAATGATATTGTTGTAATTAGGTATCTATTATTGCCCAATCAGTATCGATAACATGCAATATTTGATGTTATATTGGAATCGATTATTTTGTTATTATCTCAATTATTACAACAAGTATTACAAATGACACGTACGTCGTTTGAAGATTGATCGATAAATACGCAGATGTTGCCTTCATCGTCGATCGGACTTGAGAATATTTTGTTTATAGTGTCCGGGGCGAGCAGGAATAGGCCATTTAGTCTAAAAAATCAAACAAAATAAATAACATTAATAGTAATTTCCTCATCATCATCATCATTTCAGCCACAGGACGTCCACTGCTGAACATAGGCCTGCCCCAGTGACTTCCAGATCGACCGGTTGGAAGCGACCTGCATGCAGCGGCTTCCTGGTTAATCTATAACATGAAAATGAATGTTTGTATGTAAGTTTCAATTCGACTATTATAAGATTGATTTTGACCATCATGTTTATAGTATATTATTCGAAATGCTTATAATATGTAGTTTGACATTAATAATTTTAAATGATGTTAATTTATTTTAGAGCTTATATTTTATACAGCTTCAATTAATAATATTTGCAGGCTGACAGTTTGGCAAGACATGTGTACCTATGACACTATTGTATAACATCTTTTATAACCATGTACTTATGCAAATAAAGAATACTATTACGATATTGTTGTCTTTTATTTACGCGAACACGATACATTTAAATGAAACTACTTTTACGGATTATTTCGAGATTTATTAACATTTTATTTAACCTGACGTTTCGAACACTTTACAGCGTTCGTGGTCACAGGTAGACTAAGGTGTTATTCGTCCATTCATTTCATTCGTACCTGTGACCATGCACGAACGCTGTTAAAGTGTTCGAAACGTCAGGTTAAATAAAATGTTAATAAATCACGAAATAATCCGTAAAAGTAGTTTCATTTAAATGTACTATTACTATGTTTGTCCTCTATGCGTTCAAATAGATAAGATTGTGATAAAACATTAGATGAGTTGTTGCCATGGAAGGTGTCTGAATATAGAATTAGAAATACGTTTATCTGACAACACAAACTATTTACATTTAAAAAACCAACGAAGGTACAAGTACGAACTGCACTGGGCTGGTTTTTTGTACTATCCTAATAATATTATGAAAAATATTTTGATTTAAACATGTCTAGATAGAGTGTGACGCTGCAATTGCCACCAAAAGAACAGGCTAGATTTGAGAGAGTAACAACTATGGTTACTATGGTAACAATTATGGGTTGCTATGATAACAAGCGCGCCACTGAGCAGGCGAAAGACACAGTTGGCTTATATATTTTTTGACGTTTATGACACTCGAACAGGGAATCTAGACATATCATATGCCTCAATCATCATCAATCATCAAAGGAAAAAGAAGGTCAGGTCAGAATTTTGCTTTAAGAGCTCATAGGACTCATATTAAGAAGCTGGCTGAGATTGAAAGGGGGTGTGTGAGGGTAGCTACGCACATATTCGGGCTGGCATTATCGGCAGTATATTTCGAACAACGAAGCCGACCCGAAGCATATACTACATTACAACCATCTACACACTTTCGGTTTTGCTGCCCGGCTTTGCCGATCAATGGCCGGCCCGAATATCTGAACCCTCCTCTTAGTCATGGTACAAAGAATATACAGTCTGTAAAAATTAAAGAGGCCGTTCTCTGAATGGCAGTACACGCCATTAAACGATTAAAATATTTACAAACAAAAAAAGTGATTGTAAATTTTTGTTTTTAGCAATTCCATGCAAGGTTTTACTAAAGATAAATAACACTTGAAAAAAGTCATCGACCTCAGGTGGGACTCGAACCCACGTCCCATCGCATGCCGGGCGAGTGACGTCCTCGGTAGCTTAGCTGGTAAAGCACTCGCCCGGCATGCGATGGGACGTGGGTTCGAGTCCCACCTGAGGTCGATGACTTTTTCAAGTGTTATTTATCTTTAGTAAAACCTTGCATGGAATTGCTAAAAACAAAAATTTACAATGTTTAAGCATTTCTGATCTTAACCAATAGTCAAATATTTGTAAAAATATTTCTATCGGGTGTTGACGGGTAATATACTACTCAGCTAAACATATAGCTACAACATTGATCAGAGATACGCTGGCTTCGACAGCGAGAAGAAACACTTGAGAAATTTCATCGTGTCACGTGACGTCCTCGGTAGCTTAGCTGGTAAAGCACTCGCCCGGCATGCGATGGGACGTGGGTTCGAGTCCCACCTGAGGTCGATGACTTTTTTCAAGTGTTATTTATCTTTAGTAAAACCTTGCATGGAATTGCTAAAAACAAAAATTTACAATGTTTAAGCATTTCTGATCTTAACCAATAGTCAAATATTTGTAAAAATATTTCTATCGGGTGTTGACGGGTAATATACTACTCAGCTAAACATATAGCTACAACATTGATCAGAGATACGCTGGCTTCGACAGCGAGAAGAAACACTTGAGAAATTTCATCGTGTCACGTGACGTCCTCGGTAGCTTAGCTGGTAAAGCACTCGCCCGGCATGCGATGGGACGTGGGTTCGAGTCCCACCTGAGGTCGATGACTTTTTTCAAGTGTTATTTATCTTTAGTAAAACCTTGCATGGAATTGCTAAAAAAAAAAATTTACAATGTTTAAGCATTTCTGATCTTAACCAATAGTCAAATATTTGTAAAAATATTTCTATCGGGTGTTGACGGGTAATATACTACTCAGCTAAACATATAGCTACAACATTGATCAGAGATACGCTGGCTTCGACAGCGAGAAGAAACACTTGAGAAATTTCATCGTGTCACGTGACGTCCTCGGTAGCTTAGCTGGTAAAGCACTCGCCCGGCATGCGATGGGACGTGGGTTCGAGTCCCACCTGAGGTCGATGACTTTTTTCAAGTGTTATTTATCTTTAAAAAAAGTGATGATCCTGTAAGGGTTCCGTTTTTTTTATTTTTCTATGGAAGCCTAAACTAGAGAAAGAAAGATGAAATAAAACCGGCCAAGTGCGAGTCGGACTCGCGCACGTAGGGTTCCGTACCATTATCTACAAAACGGCAAAAAAATCACGTTTGTTGTATGGGAGCCCCCTTAAATTCCCCCCCCCCCCCTCATTTTATTAGGGTATTCTAAACCATTTTATTCGGGGTTTTAGTATTTGTTGTTATAGCGGCAACAGAAATACCTACATCATCTGTAAAAATTTCAACTGTCTAACTCATGAGATAAAACCTGGTGACAGACGGACAGACAGACAGAGAGACAGACAGCGGAGCCTCAGAAATAGGGTCCCGTTTTACCCTTTGGGTACGGAACCCTAAAAAGCAATGGAAAATAGTAAGTACGGTACAGTTCTGTTACCCACAGCGAGAACAACCCGAACATAAGGAACCCAGTCAGCGCCAGCCACTTCAAGTGCGGAGGTCGCAGCAATGTCAAGCTCGAGGTACCCCCCCACTTGGTCACCACGCACCCTGGACCCGGCTCGGAGGTGTGCTTGCCGTCGTCGCGGAGAGATGTTACCTAGAGAAAATATATTGTTTTTACAGGGTTACTTATGGACACCCCGCCAAAATTTATTCATCCTGTTAATCTGTGACTATATAGGTGAAAAGCAATCGTAAAAACCAATTTTCAAATGTGTACCATAAAAACTAAAAAAGTTAAAAATTAACAACATTGACTTCATATTGCATAAACTCGTCCTATCTTTGCTACGTTTAACCATCTGATTATCCGTCTTATTCCTTCCCCTTGTACAGAGCGAGAAAGAGTGGAAGATAGGACGAGTTTATGCAATATGAAGTCGATGTTGTTATTTTGTAATTAATTTTTAACTTTTTTAGTTTTTATGATAGACATTTGAAAGTTGGTTTTTACGATTGCTTTTCACCTATATAGTCACAGGTTAACAGGATGTACACTAATAAAATCGGACCTTATATAGCCGGATTTCCCAGTCGCTTTTTAAATCCTAAATTCCTAGGCGCGCTTGCTCACCCTAGCTCTTGATACGCCGCGGCATCACCGAAGGCTACTAATTCATCACAAAACGTACTTAAGGCATACGAACAAACAAGTGGCATCAATTTTGTTTTGTGTTTAGAAAAATAGAAAAAAAAAGATAAAAGAACCATTTTTTTTATTTCATAAATTTGATGTGCTACTTCTACAGGTTGACGTGAAAAAAATATGGCGGTGTGTCCAAAAATAACCCTGTGTATGTGAGGACCAAGAGTCAGCCACCGATACAGCACTATCGGGGGCATTGTAAAGACCCTCGCGTGTGCAGGTGTAAGGACATGCAGGGCATGTTATGAGATGTTCCATTGTCTGGCCAAAATACTACATAAACACGCGCTCTCCTACTGTAAATAATCAATGCAAATATTTTATTGCATATTAACATCATCATTTCAGCCACAGGACGTCCACTGCTAACATACTCTGCTCCTGTTTTAAAGTTCACTTTGAAGTACTTTGAACCGCAACACCACAGATAGTGGATAAAATAATATTTAAGTTGCGATTAAAATGTTAGTCGTTGTTTATGATTTTTATATCACAAGTGCTTTGGCTACTTACCTTAGAACAGGATCAGATCAAAGTAAATAATAAATCATTATATCATTATTACTTATTGTAGTAAATAATTAAATGGCGTGAGCAATGTCTTAGCAATGATACTCGTTGATGATAAGATAGACAAGGTGCCTTTTAATTGAATTAACACCACGAATAAGTGTATCTATGTACGACGGTCATCGGCAAGCAACTTAAGCTTCGAATAATGAAAAATAATATAGAAAATTATGTAGACTAGGATAGACGAACTTGTCTAACATAGTCAAATCCTGCTTTGGTAAGGAATTATACAGTATTTTATGACCCGTAACAATGCTATTTTAATTCGCGTACAGAGCAAAAGGCAGGCCTCCTACAAGGTAGCCTTAAGGAAGCATCTATGAACACTGCAAGACCCGCAACCACCGAAGTCATTGCATTTTAGAATGTTGTGTATGAACTCGTATGGAACATCGCGCCTCTAGCTGTGCCCAGCGCGCGAATCGGAGGCATCGGTCGCTTGCAGGTCTTGCAGTGGTCATAGATGCGCGATCACCTTAACGGACCCAGTGTAGCAGTCGCTGAATGAAAAACCCAGGACCGCTCGTTGTGGCGTACTATAGGGAAGCTAGGGAAGCCCTATGTCCAGCAGTAGACTTCCAAAGACTTGTGATGATGATCATGAGTAGATATCATAACCGGGGACATCGGTGCAATCAGTAATAAAAAAAAACAATTACGGAATAAAGTTCTCTCGGCATTCCGCTATTGACAGCAAAGATTCTTTTCAGCACAGCCAACGCTTGTCGTTTCTTGCCTTTAGCGACCAGAAACTTGGGGCTCTCGTCTGCGTAGGCCACGCCTAATGCGACCAGGATGAGAGGCATTGAGTGGGTTATGGTGAGAAGACGCCATGGTCTGATGACGAAGCTCCCATCACTGGAGTGCCACTCGTGAGAGAGAATGCCCCACGCCATAACTGAAAGAAAGATAATTTTCAAATTGTAATATCAGTTAAAACATGGCGGCTGTCTGTTAGACTTTCTTTTAGACTTTTAGGCAAACAGGCCACAAATCACAATAACAAAACCTAGGATGTGTCCAGGGTTTCTGCAGAGGTTTTCAAAACAACAGAGCTAATTACAGAGCCACAAACAAATTGTGCTAGCTACCAGATCCACTCTAGGGATCTACCCGTACATCTTCTATTTCTGAGCGTAAATCAGCTAGTCTTCCATGCAGCTTACTGCTTGTCTTACGATAAGGGGCTACTGTGAGCTAACTATCCACTTAAATTCCAGGCAGTTCAGCGTCTGTGGCCCTGTGCAGCGATTCAGTTAGCTGCACTGACACTGAACTGCCTGGAATTTGAGTAGATAATTAGATCATGGTAACCCCCAGGCCCTACTTTCACTACCCTTAATTCAAAATCAAATGCGTTTATTATTATAATTCGAGATCAAGTTTTGAATCCTGGCTACATACTCATTGGCAAAGATTGTTATACCTGGACTTAAGGTTGATGACAGCATCAGGAACCCGTTGCAGATCAGCACAGCTATGTCTCGGCGCCTCCGTGGCAGCATCTCGCCGATGTAAGCCCACCCCAGCGATGATGGGCAGGACAAGCTGTAATAAGCTTTTTATACCACAAAAATACACATATTCTGAAAGTCACCAGTCTGCTTTAAAGTCAAAGCCATGTTGTAAGATTATGCTTAAACGATCATTATTCAATCGTCTTCTGTTATTGAAGAGTTCTTTTGATTATCAACTTTTTGTATGGTGTGCAATAAAGAGTATTGTATACCAATCATATAAATAAATAAGATTAAAGCTTAGTGCTTTGCTCATTTCTTAGGTATATTATTACCATAGGAATTAGCCTACATTTGGATAATTAACATCATTATGTGTTATTATTATGTTTTCCAAACAAAATAATGTTGTCGCTGTGCTTAGTTTTGATTGGCTGGCGGACTTTTCAATTCAACCACCGGATGGCAGCACCGAGCGTTGTCGTCGTACTTCGTTATGATTGGCTGGCAGACTTTTTTACTTCACCACTAGATGGCAGCACCGAGACGTCATTCGTAGAAAAAGAGTTAGCCAGCACTCACTTCATTTTGAACCGTTGTCGTGTAACTTACTTACCTTCAATTATTTTCATAATTATTGTAATAATTAATAAACTACCTTAGAAAAATAAATCATTCAGTGAGAACTCAACCAGCGTTTTAGTAGTGTAGCTTTCAATAAGAGAAACGGAAATACATTTAAAACCAGGTTTAGGATATACCTCGATTTAGCGTATGAGTGCTTATACTTACAAAAGAGAGGCCACAAATTTGCAGATGGCATAGCTTGGCAGCGTTGTGGCTAAGGCCGCTGCGAGCCCAATGGCCCCTGAAATGACACACGAACATAGAAGCACTGGTTTCCTGCCTATGGAGTCGGCTGCCCATCCCCATAAGGGTGCTGTTATGATTACTCCTGGAATTATACAGGGTGACTGGTTAGACGAGGGATTTGCTATTTATAACGGCAGCATTATAAAAAAACCTTTTTACCCATTACAGACATTTTTATCTCTGATGTTCTCTAAATTTTCGACGATGATGTATGAAACCTCAGAGATTTTATATTTGTATTCGCGTTGTTAAGGTAAGCATATGGCAAAAAGTATATTTCTGACGAACAATTTTATTCAGCACGTTAATAGGTATTTACCTAAATTAGGCACAGAAGTGATGATTCCCTTCAAATGGTCTGGCAGGTTCAAATCACAAGCGGCGGCAGGCAGAATGAAGGCATTTCCTATGATCTCCAGAAGAGCTGACGATAGAGTAGCCAGCATAAGAATACAGTGGTAGACTTGATATTTACCAGCGCCTGTGAATTAGAAATATTGATGCGTGAGACATTGCTATTTATTATTAGTAGGCGTTCATATAATATGATGTAAATATAAATTATGGGTTTATCACTGTCGAATCATTTTAAACTAAAACTACCCCATAATCTGTTTTAACTTTTTACCAAACTAAGCTATGAAGTGCGACAGAAACAAATATGGCAGCGGCAGCGTCTTAAAAATTGCGGCAGCAGAGGTACATTCTGCATCAAAAATTGCTATTCAAAAACCAACTTCCAAAAGAACTGACTCTTTTTTGTGTTACAATAACCTGACCTCTCTACTACACTTTTTCGTCGTGGTTTTGTCTGGCTTTTGTGATAGTTTTTGCTAAGCGGTTCTTTTGGAAAATTCAGTTAAGCTACTACTACTACTATTAACTATTACTACTACTACTATTACTACTACTATTGATGCTAAGTGTACTATAATATCTAGCACTTATGTACTTATTTACTATGTTTGTACTTAGGTACGTACTATGTTAATCCTACCCCACCTGAACTCTAATCAAAATTACATAAAATCACCTGCTAAATCAAGAGCTTCTTCCAAATCAGCCTCAAAGTATACATCATCGCCTCCTGTAATATCCGTCGTGTAGTATTTCTTCGAGTTACCCATTAAATAATCGTATTTTTTCTTAGTTTTGGGCATAATGGTATTGCTTTTCACTTGAGTACTTTATCACAACTCACAATTTTAACACTGAGTAATCAATATCTTTAAAAACACCTCAAAGTTCACATATGTTTTAAAATATTGATGATCATTTACAGTGAATTTGTCTGTCATTTACTTCTTTTATAATTAAGATCATTTAATTAAGTCCAAAATCTTCTTATTATGTATTATTCTGTGTGTACTCTGGCAAATAAATAATTGATTTGATTTGTTTTATATTTTTTCAATGTTAAACTGCAAGACTATATCGGATTAAAACATATTTCCGTTTCTGTTACATTGTTTATTGTCAACAGACACCGAATGATGTTGACAGAAATGTAAACATGTTAATTTACATAAATGACAGGCTTATGCATACTGTGTTACAGTAAAATGTAATTTAAAAATTACAATGAAATTAATTTCGAAAAACATAATCGACCGTGGAAATAGTGGCATGTGTTTTACCGATTAACAATTCGTTTCCTAATTATATTCTAATATATAATATTATATATAATCTAATATATAATATTCTAAATCGGTGGGCTGAACACAGAATACTAGTATTTATAAAAAAAAACTCCAATAACGTGATGGTTGGAAAAAGGTTAATTATGAAGTTGCTACGAACTATGTTTAACCACTAGTGATATATGAAATCAGTATATCTAGGTTTTTATCGTCAACATCATCATAGTCAACCCACATCAATAAACTTTCCTTCGGCTATTCTTTTCCAACCAAAACCAGCTGCTTTCCATATCTTAGTCTGCTCTACGCTGAGCTTGCCAAGTCGCGGTGTCTACACAAGAACACGCCTATAGGTAATCAGTTCTATGGCTTTGCTTACTGGCTAAGGCTTTAACTGAATAAATAAAGTTCATTTTACACAATTAAAAAAAACTACATTAATAAAGTCGGGTTTCCGGTCGGGTATGGTCCGAGCCTACCGTCCAGGGTCCCTGCTGAAAACCAGCGTCGTGATACGTCCCTGACTGTCACGACAAATGCTGAGCGGGGGCCTTTTTGACACATATTGCTTTTTATTATCCTGTAAATGTTTTTCCTTTTGTATTTTGTGTGTGTCAAATAAATCTTTTTCTATTCTATTCTATTCTAAAGTTCTCTTATAGTTCCTTAAAGTTCCTAAATAGTTCTTTATGCTTCTTAGAAACCCAGAGCATAGCTAGATAGCAACTAATATTAATTAATAATTAATTGTTAACGTTTATATCCGTTATTTGTATAGAGAACTGACTTCTACCGGTACCGAGCTGTGTTTTTATTTGCTTAAACTGGATAAGATTAAGCCAATAAATGTATTGTTCATTCATGTAAGAATAAGTTAAGTACATCCTCATTAATAATTTGCTTTGACGGCTTCGATTTTGCGAGATCAAATCAAAAATGAGGAGATCGTGAACGAACAAAAGTCGCTGACGGCCTGACGGATTAGCAAGCTAAAGTGGCAGTAAGCGTGGCACATAGCACGTAGAACTGACGGCCGATGGGGCAGAAAGGTTCTGGAATGGATGCCACGTACCAACAAGCACAGCGTAGGATGTCCAACAAGGTGGACACTGTGGACAGACGACCTGGTAAAGGTTGCAGGAAGCCGCTGGATGCAGGTCGCTTCCAGCCGGCCAATCTGGAAGTCACTGGCCTATGTTCAGCAGTGGACGTCCGGTGGCTGTAATGATGATGATGAGATTTATTTAGTCTGGTTAAATGTTTAAGCTCGATCTTCATTAAGTACTTCTAATTCAAAATAATGTTTTTTACTGTGATCATAATTTAGTAGACTGCAAAATGATAATATAAATAAATATAAATATTGGACAACATCACATACATTGCTCTGATCCTAAGGTAAGTAGCTAAAGCACTTGTGTTATAGAAATCAGAAACAACGACGGTACCACAACACCCAGACCCGAGCCAATATAGAAAAGTTCGTTTTCTACATTGACCCGACCGGGGATCGAACCCGGAACCTCAGAGATGGCGGCGCCATTTAAAGTCCGACGTGCTCGCCTCTCGGCTACGGAGGTCGTCGTCGTCGTCGATAATTCATTTTCTAGGCAAAGACATTAATTTTAACCGTTATCTGGATGAATTCTATAAACAGTAGGTGGGGTAGATAGATACCTTGCTATAAATAGATTATATCGGAATTCAATACATTGTTTGTAGATATTACTTGTATTCCTACAACTATAAAATTTTCAGAACAATACAGTAGTTCAATTATTAAATACCTAAGTAAAAAGTATACGGCCTTACTACAAAAAAGATAGACAAGCGTTGAACACTTGTCTAAAATTAATTAACCAATTTGAAATGTTGACACATCTGACATTCGAGACATATTACTAACAAACATTTCAAAATGGTTGACTTATCTGTAAACAGGTGTTTAACACGTGTTTATCTTTTTGTAGTAAGGCCGATAGTGTCCTTGTTAAGAATACTTCTTTACTTACTAAAATATACCAAGAAATATATCAAGAAATATTTCTGTGAATAAAACAGATTTTGTGTTAAACTATTAATTTCAATAGAACAATATATATTTTTGTCTTTATCTTTTTTTATGTTCGGGAGTAAAGTGTACAATAATAATAGACAAGCAAAGAAAATCGAACTATTAAAGAACTTTAGCCCAAAAAGGCTAGAAACATCTCGATTGGCTAGCTTATCTGATGACAGTATTGTCTAAAGTATTCTCTAATGTTACGGCCACACTACCTTACCGTTTACCGCCCATTTACCGCATTAGTTATGGCATTAAATTACTGCCCGAATTAACGTCATAAGTGATATGGTTACACTGCGTAGCGAATCCTAAGTCTATGGTTACACTAGAGATTACCAAGATATGACAGTAAATATGTCCATTTTCAAGATGGCGGCTGAAGTTGCGGCGGTGTTATGTTTTATTGCTGTCAATTACTATTACATTAATATTTTACATTGTTACAAAATAAAACCAGACTTAAGCATTCCTTAAAAAATTGAGCACCCTTTCATTTGACCACTTCATATCGGTCAGCACATGCTTTTCGGTCGAGCTCATGTCGCATACTGAACAAACACCGCGGAACAAAATTACCGCGGTAATCGTCTTTGATGTGCGAAAAAGACCGCCACCGGAACTATTGCCATATTCATTGACATTGTAAAATTATGGCCATAAATTGTGGCTACACCTAGGTGTTGTTTCAATGGCTGTACACGAACATAACACAATCATTAACGATTTATTTTTCCAAGCATACACATGTCTTTTACTTAACAGCTACATTATGTGCTAATCCTAGACCTCAACTTAACATTAATAATTTGTAGTCGAGGCAGACTCAGTTCCAATTAAAAAATTGTTGAGACTGTACTTCCATTACTTAGAAGAAAAGAAGAAAAGAAAAACGTTTTTGAAGAGAGCGCTCGCCTATTTTAAGTAAAATGGTGTAGGCACAACACCCACCAAAGTTTAATAAATTCTTGGATATCTTAGATACAATATGTATGACACTGTGAAAGTTAGCGACCTGGTTAATGTTGCAGGAAGCCGCTGGATGCAGGCCGCTTCGAAAGGACCAATCTGGAAGTTATAGGGGGAAGGCCTATGTCTAGCAGTGTACCTACGACCTATGCAGAAATACTAATTATGATAAAAGCTACCTAACGGATGGACGGATTTCAAAGATAACATATAATAAAGATAAGATAAATATGGAAATAAATAGGTCCACAGTATATATAAAATAACCAGACATGATCTTGCAATTTTAAATCATCAACCGAGTGTGTTGACGACGTCAACGGATAGTAAACAACACAACGATCACTTAATTAACAAACTCGATTCACTGACTTCACGATTTCCTTTACATGTTTCACAATAAATAACTGTTAAACTACTTGTTGTCTACATTAATGAACTAAGACTGAGTGTAGGTTAATTATCGAGTCAGTGTAAGGCCTATCTCGTTCAATGCGTCGACGGAGGATAAATCGTGTTTATCTCTGTTTAACTTCTAATATTTATAAGACAGTTATTGGTACATGGAGTGGATAAGTTCTTTATCTAATTAATAGCTTTGTTAGCCAATGATTTGTTTACCAATTTTTATCATTAAGTCAAAAATAGCTTGTACCTTTACAATACAAATTTTAATGTTCGTCAACGTCAGCGTACGTCAACTTGTCATAATTACTTTTTTATACTTCTTGGGGTTTCGTATTAATTTCGTTTGTAATTTTTTGGGTACTGTACCGTTTGCTTAGCACGTAGAACTGAAGGTTCATGGGGCAGAATACTTCTAGCATAGAGGCCACGTACCGGCAAGAGGTATTATTACAATTTGGTAATAAGTAACTCTGAAAAGTCACTGACATAGCTCGTCGAATAACCAAGCTAAAGTGAGAGCATCGCACATAGAACTGACGGACGATGACAAGTACCGTACCGTACCGGCAAGCGCAGCGTAGGACGTCCACTCACAAGGCGGCAAGTCGACCTGGTAAAGGTTGCAGGAAGCCGCTGGATGCAGGCCGCTTCCAAACGGCCAATCTGGAAGTCATTGAGGCAGCCCTGAGCAGCATATAGGGTCAGCAGTGAACGTCCTATGGCTGACATGATGAATGATGATGAAGATGTTGACCTAAGCTCAGTGGCGGGCATTGCTTTTATTTCGAGGTAGGCACTAGATACTAACTAATGTGTTACACACATTTGTAAGTACCTACTGCCTACCTCATTTCATTTACCAGGTAGGCACTGCCTAATTGCCTATATAAGGTCCGATTTTATTAGTTTTCATCCTGTTAACCTGTGATTATATAGGTGAAAAGCAATCGTAAAAACCAACTTTCAAATGTATATCATAAAAACTAAAAAAATTAAAAATAAATTACTAAATAACAACATCGTCTTCATATTGCATAAACTCGTCCTATCTTCAACTCTTTCTCGCTCTGTAAAAGGGGAAGGAATAAGACGGATAATCAGATGGTTAAACGTACCTAAGATAGGACAAGTTTATGCAATATGAAGTCAAGCAATATGTTGTTGATTTTGATTTTTAACTTTTTTTGTTTTTATGGTACACATTTAAAAATTGGTTTTTACGATTGCTTTTCACCTATATAGTTACAGGTTAACATGATGAACACTAATAAAATCGGACCTTATATGCACCGCACGCCCCTGCCTGTACCTACTCTTAAACGTACAGTGGGATATATTTTTTTCTCGTATAACCCGTGAGCAGGAGCGTGCAATGCATATAGGCAATTAGGCAGTGCCTATCTGATAATTGAAATGAGGTAGGCAGTAGGTACTTACAAATATTGATTAGTGATGAAAACCACTGATTTTAATCAATAAAACACATTATAAGTACCTACTGCCTACCTCAAAATAAAACCAATGCCCGCCACTGCCCGTGTCCTTGGATAGTCCGTTTAAAAATATGTAAATAATGTATTAACACCATTTTTCGATTCATTAATCCGTTTGCTTAATTTTAAGCTTTAAATTCGTTAAGCGTCATCGTCGCTGTTGGATCATGGAAAACCAGACCCGAAAAACTTACTTTGAAAGTAGGTCAAGCGGTTTTTTCGTCTTTGGAAAGTTTTGGGGCCTGACGACCTCCGTAGCCGAGAGGCGAGCACGCCGGACTTTAAATGGCGCCGCCATCTCTGAGGTTCCGGGTTCGATCCCCGGTCGGGTCAATGTAGAAAACGAACTTTTGCTTTTGCTTCTGATTTCTATAACACAAGTGCTTTAGCTAGTTACCTTAGGATTAAAACAATGAATGTGATGTTGTCCAATATTTATATATTTATTTGGGGCAGCATTTAGTTAGTTTCAATGCCGCTGCCCTGATTACAAGAGTATTTTTAGGAGGAAAAACATTCTAACTTGTTCTGTAATAGGTCTGTGAGTGAGTGATAAGACTAGCGCAATTTAAACACCTCGTAGACTTTACTGTAACAGTTATCAGACCCCCCTAGACGCAGATTGCTGGCGAATTCTCCAGCAAACTTCGCAATCACACCACGCTATCTCTGCCAAGATAAAGCCATTTAAAGAAAGGATGGAATATTTTTGGCCCGGAAAATTTTTAGTGACTTAATATATTTATATTTAATTTCGAGCGTATCTTGATAACATCGCAATGGAATATTTTCGTTTTGCTAGGTCAGCATTTGAACACAATAATTACTCGTATGTTTAGCTGGTGCTAATATAAATAAATATTGGACAACATCACATACATTGCTCTGATCCTAAGGTAAGTAGCTAAACTTGTGTTATAGAAATCAGAAACAACGACGGTACCACAACACCTAGACCCGAGCAAATATAGAAAAGTCCGTTTTCTACATTGACCCGACCGGGGATCGAACCCGGATCCTCAGAGATGGCGGCGCCATTTACAGTCCGGCGTGTTCGCCTCTCGGCTACAGAGGTCGTCAAATATAATAATAACTTTCTTCTTTTTCTACAGGATTAACATCAAATCGCAAAAATAAACTTACCCATAATTAAACCGCCGACCAGCTAATATTAGTTTGTGTAAAAAAGCGTTGTTTTTTCTGAGCTTTCGAATTTGGCCCCATATAAAAAGTTGTTCTTTAGGGAAGTTTAGCCGAGAGGCGAGCACGCCGGACTGTATATGGCGTCGCTATCTCTGAGGTTCCGGGTTCGATCCCAGGTCGGGTCAATCTAGAAAACGAACTTTTCTATATTGTCTCGGGTCTGGGTGTTTTGTTACCGCTGTTGTTTCTGATTTCTATGACACAAGTGCTAAAACCAAATTTATTTTTGCAAATAGGCTTAAACTAAGTTATTTTAAGCTAAGTTCGTGCCGTGTGGGGACGGCCGTAGAGAATACACTTCCCCATCGCCAAAAGGAGGCGTGTCGTAAGAGGCGACTAAATCTTGTAGCACGAGACGGGGAGCAGCGTCTGCGTGCGAAATAATATAAAAAACTGCGCTCGCCAACCCGCCTGCCAAGCGTAGCGAGTATGGCAACAACCGCCCGATGACAGAAGTCAATGGGGGAGGCCTATGTTTAGCAGTGGACGTCCTGTGGCTGAAATGATGAAGTTCTTTTCACGTCCCAATATTTTTTCCCTACCACTGCTTCGGGACATATTAGGGCTAGCGCCGAGAAGAATCAGCGCAAGAAACTCGGTCACTATTGTCATTGCTTTAGCTACTTACCGTGAGCAATGTATGTGATGTTGTCCAATATTGCCGTTCATTTGTCTGAACTAGGTTTATTTGCTTTAGCCTATCACTGCGTGGTTAGAACTCACACCTCTAAATAGTACGTAAGAACATTTACCTTTGCAGTAAACATGTGTTCCTTGCAAATATTATTGGGTAGTAAATTCATTTCTATTAACTTATCTGTCAAAGCCTCATCCAAATATTACCCCTTAGTGAGTAGATAAGATAAGTCCACAGAGAGGAATAATAAAGAAAAAACCGGCCAAGTGCGAGTCGGACTCAAGCACGAGGGTTCCGTACCATGATCTGAGAAATCGAGCAAAAATAAACAGGTTTGTTGTATGGGAGCCCCCTTGAATATTTATTGTATTCTGTTTCTTAATATTTGTTGTTGTAGTGGCAACAGAAATACATCATCTGTGAATTTCAACTGTCTAACTATCGCGGTTCATGAGACACAGCCTGGTGAAGACGGACAGCGTAGTCTCAGCAATAGGGTCCCGTTTTACCCTTTGGGTACGGGGGGAACCCTAAAAAAACTAGCTAAGTAAGAATCGTCTAGCTTACTGACAGTCCCGTACTATAGGTAGATATTACTGTATTTTGTTTTCATTCAAAGGATTCAATTAACTAATTATTGCACTTGTATTTACTTGGGTGGAACCTTGTTCCTTAGCACATTTCTAAATTCTAGGTTAACAGGAATTAACCAACAGGTTTTAATGATTGAGTTAAAGAGTATTGACAGTAAAAATAACTTAACCGATTTAATTAATGAATGATGTCTTCTGACAATAGATTTGTTATAATGGCCCGAGTGACATAATATGCTATATAAATGATCTAAAATTTATAATAGCTTATAACTGTGACGACCTCTGTAGCCGAGAGGCGAGCACGCCGGACTTAAAATGGCACCGCTATCTCTGAGGTTCCGGGTTCGATTCCCGGTCGGGTCAATGTAGAAAACGAACTTTTCTATATTGGCTCGGGTCTGGGTGTTGTGGTACCGTCGTTGTTTCTGATTTCTATATCACAAGTGCTTTCGCTACTTACCTTAGGATCAGAGCAATGTATGTGATGTTGTCCAATTTTAATTTTTTTTAACTGTCAAATATATTCTATCAAAAAAATAAATGACAAAATTTCAACCTCAGATTCTAACATCGAGTTTTTTTAATGAGATATTCGTCACGTGTTTAGTATCAATACAGTGTTTTTTTTTAATTATACAAATTTTAATATGGTGTTCTACTCATGAATATGAACAACTTTTACTATGAGACTATAGAAATAGTCCTTTCTCTGATCTGAGTATGAAACCAATGGTAAAATCAAGAAAAAAATATTTTAACTATAACTTACTAAAGTTAAAGGAAATGTATTTTTTTTAATGTTACTGTGGAGATTTTAACGTGGTGCTATTGGTAATAGTTGTTTATATTTAAGAGTAGATATATGTACTCATAAAAAATCTGCCTCTAGAAAGGTTTTAGCGAGCACAATATAAGGAATGTCCCATTCTTTTGTACACCCTGTATATTATAGGCCTATAGTGCCGAAACTTATAAAATGTTGTTGATAAATAAAGGTAAATAGATTTTGATCCCTTGTACAAGTTGGTTTGTGTTTATGATACATTTGCCTTCTTAAATATTGAGATTGATAAAATCTACATCCTGTAGTGTGTTATTTATTTTAACTTGATGATTTTAAGTACCTACCCATTTATTAAAAAATAATTTTGGCAATCTGATCAGATGAATAGAGAGACAAAAACGTTTTTCTGTAAGGGTTCCGTTTTAAGGGTTCCGTACCCAAAGGGTTAAACGGGACCCTATTACACTGTCCGTCTGTCTGTCTGTCTCTCCGTCTGTCACCAACTGTATCTCGTGAACCGTGATAGTAAGAGAGTTGAAATTTTCACAGATGATGTATTTCTGTTGCCGCTATAACAATAAATTTTTGCATGCTTTATACGACAAAGCTATAGGTGCTGAACTTTATTTTAGAAATCAGAAATCAGAATTTTTATTTGCTTTAAAAGTGGTTATATAAGACTCACTATAAACACTTTAAAGCAAATAAAAATTCTGATTTCTGATTTCCAAAATACTAAAAAACAGAATACAATTAATATTAAAGAGGGCTCCCATACAACAAACGTGATTTTTATCCCGTTTTTTCCGTACCCTTAGGGTAAAACGAGACCCTATTACTAAGGCTCCGCTGTCCGTCTGTCTGTCTGTCCTTCTGTCACCAGGCTGTATTTCATGAACCGTGATAGCTAGAGAGTTGAAATTTCACAGATGATGTATTTCTGTTGCCGCTATAACAACAAATACTGAATAACAGAATACAATACATATTTAAGGGGGCTCCCATACAACAAACGCGTTTTTTTTTGCCGTTTTTATAGATATTAGTACGGAACCCTTCGTGTGCGAGTCTGAGTCGCACTTGGCCGGTTTTTCCTTTTCATTTGGAACCCTAAAAATAGTAGAACATAAGTGCGACGCACTTGCCTGGGTTTAATGGCCAGCTTATGGCAAATGTGTTATTTATTATGCATGTTGTATTACGACTTCCCTCCTCTTATCTTTTAGGTCATCGCGTTTGAACATTGTTATGAAGATGTTATGGAAGAGTTTTAGGGTTCCGTACCCAAATGGTAAAAGGGACCCTATTACTAAGGCTCCGCTGTCCGTCTGTCTGTCTGTCTGTCTGTCCGTTTGTCACCAGGCTGTATCTATCTGTATGTAATCCGTAATAGTTAGAGAGTTGAAATTTTCACAGATGATGTAATTCTGTTGCCGCTATAACAACAAATACTAAAAAATAAAATACATTAAATATTTACGGGGGCTCCAATAAAACAAATGTTTTTTTGCCGTTTTTATAGATAATGGTACGGAACCCTTCGTGCGCGAGTCCGACTCGCACTTGGCCGGTTTTTATTTATTGTCTACTTTACTATGGTTTTGTCAAAAGTGACCTTAATTTGTCAAAATGCGGCGATTTGGGTTCTATTTTTCTTAATGTCTTGATTTTGGCACAATATAATATACCGATATACAGGGTGTAACAAAAAGGCGAAATAAAATTTAAAGGACGTGTAGAGTAGTAAATATGTAGTTCCTATGCAAAACCACAAACTCGTGCGAGTATAAATTACTGAGTAAATTGATGCTAAAGTTTTAACAAAAACTTATCGGTGACAACCTTAGCGCATCAGCTGATCGTGCGGCGGGCGGGGTTTCGCTAACGAATGACCGCAGATTCAGGGTTGTCAACACTTTCGGTAAAAAAACAATTTATTTACTTAGTATGGGAAAAAAAAAGTTGTTTATTTTTAACAAAAACTTTTACTACTTAATGTTTACATTACATACATACATACCCTTAAATATTATTTCGCCTTTTTGTTACACCCTGTATAATACACTGACAAAACCAAAATCACAGTATATATTATTATTTTGTTGTCATTTGAAAGACAAATAAGTAGATTATTCCAAATATCTAAAACAAGCTAGCAAACAATATTGATTTTCAATTTCTGAAAGGAGCACGTAATCTTCTAATTTTGAGTTGTTGCTAATTGTTGCTAACTTTTGCGCATTAGAATCTGTGGAAAACATTACACCAAATAATATGGTATCGAATTAATGACCTTGTGTTTTAGAGGTATTTTTTTTTCTGGGGCGTCTGTAAGAACAGATAGGCTCAAGCCAATTTAGAAAATTCCTTATTGCCACGAAAGACATTCGCGTTTAAGGCATTACTGAGCTACTACGCCAAGGTCTTCAACACACGGAAGAGGCAGTCCAGACGATGTAGAATTCATTCTCTATTAAATAAAATTAAGGATGTGTCGTGTGATGCCGGCACGTTCAAAGAATTGCACCACCCCTTCTCTTCCTGTGGGTGTCGTAGGAGGCGACTACAGGAGAACCGCGATAAGAAGACAGGCAGCAGCGTCTCCTCTCCACCATTGGCCAAACTGCAACCGCCAACCCGCCTGCCAAGCGTGGCGATTATGCCAAAATCCTCCTTTTGGAGAGGCCTGTGTCCAGCAATAGACTGATATAGGCTGGTGATGATACTAGCAATTTCTTATATCAGATATTTTGTGATATATTGGCCATTCTGACGTTGGTCAGTAAAATATTTTTTAAATAAATACTTGAAATTCTCTTAGAGCACGTTTATCATTAAGAAAATAAGCACGTGCTATTTTTAGGACATCCTCGCACCATTCATAGACCAAATGATTCACAGTTTTACTGAGCTACGTGAAAAAGGATTTAGGTAAATAGAAGCTCCAAGCGCGAATAACAAAAATAAGTACGAACGTAATGCAAAGCAAACATACAAACATTCACCTGATACTATTTTAGAGCTTATCAACAGGCACAAATACACGTCGTGTTGATCGTACGATTTCGCTTACCTCCCATGACGACGGTATCTTTGACGCATCTCAAGCAAGTATATAAGAGAAATTTCCCAAGTGAACAGATAAAAATCTAGAAGCAACCGTGATTGCAGGTCGAGGAGATTACACCCTTTTATAATTAAAAAATCCACAGTTGCAATAAATGACAACTTATTCAAAAATTTAATTAACCTTACTTCTCCTCGACTTGTAAAATTTTATTTTTGATTTTCTGATCAATTTATATTTTGAGTCAAAATGAATAAACAAAATTTATCAAAGAACGCGGGAGACGTAGAAAAGAAGAAGCCTTTACATGCAGCTACTATTGAAGAGGCGCTAACTCTAACAGGTAAAAAGGGACATAGATTAATCATTTAAACCTCATCAAATCAAATAACTGTATGAGGCACTATTGCAAAACATATTTTTTTAATTCCTTTTCTTAGTTCTGCAATAGTTCTGAACTAGTGTTGAGTTATTCGTTGAATAAGTAAGCCAATCTATATTACATATATCCATAATCTATCAAAATTTTGCTTGTCAAACATAATTTTTAATGGTGGATCCACGCTGTACCTATAGTTTTCTGGATTGCATATTTGACGAAGAGTAGAGAAAACCGGAAACACTGTAACAATTAGTATCATGAGCACTGTGGTAGGAACAGATCACAAATACTAGTGATGGTCCTCAACATGATCAGTGTACATAACCTTATCATCTAAATAACCTGTGTGTAGTCATTGTCAGTGGACCTAACGACCTAAATAGCCATAAACTGATAATCAGCCAATCTACCATACTGCCAACTATGTAGCCAATCAAAATCATAATTATTTAGCATTTGCTAAAACAACAGTTAAAACAGATACTTATCAAAAAGAAATTAAAATGGATTGGGAAAAAACCCCTAAAGATGCTCTTATCTAGCACTTTTTCTTCCTGAAGGTGGCCTGAATGACATCTTTTTAGAGATAAGATTGAATAACTAGAATTTACATATTTCTCTAAAAATTAACTGTAATCACTTTGTATGGTAGCAAATCAAGAGTACCACCTTTTTCGGCCATATCAGAGCTTTGGCAAGTACTGGTAACATTACTAATAGCACAGAAAAATCTTAATGCCTCTGGTAGAATTCAAACCCTTGGATTGTTCGCTATCCTTCAACAGAGCGATCTTTCAACAGAGCGAGAGGACATAAGTTATGTCCTACATAAGTAGGGAACCTTCCAGTAAAGCTAAATGTCGTAGGTTTTAACCCCACCAGAAATTTCCGATTTTTTTTATCTTTAATAAAACTATATTTATGGAAATTTAAATTTAAAAATGAATCCATTTGTTATAGGTTTTGGCAAATACAACTTCTCGCTGCTGTTGGTGTGCAGCTGGACGCTGCAGGCGATGGGCATGGACCTGTTTGGCACCAGCTTCGTGGTGGCCGCCGCCGTCTGCGACCTGGAGCTGACAATGCAGCAGCGAGCGCTCTTGACTGCCATGCCTTTAGTTGGTGAGTTATCAAATAAATTACCAGTTTAAAATTGGATAGTGCAATTTGGTCTTTGAAATCATTGTAACTAACTGACTATACTATATACGAGTATTAGTGCGATCTATGAAATCAATAAAAAGTAAGTTTTCATTTAGTGCGTTATTTGAAATCAATTATGAGTTTGACGAATATTGGTTCTAGCGAAGATTTTGGGATTCCAAATTGTGAGCATTGCCAGAGTAATTTGATTGTTTATTTTGCTAGTGTTTTAATTACTTTTTTGTATTCTTGACTTTAGTAGTAAAATAATCTGGCTATTGTATTTTTTGGAATTAATACTTATATGTGTCGGAGGCGTTAGCGAATAATAATTCCCGACTGCCACTGGCAGAGAATGCCACATAGCATTAAATTTTCTTTTGCACGTTTTTAAAAATTAATATGTATTTAATAAAGCTAGATGTCCACATACACAGTTGTGTTTAGTAAACAGAGGTAATATTTATTATATAAATATGCTCCATAAAGACAGTCAATATTATGCTTGAAGATATGGAATATTAATAGCGCTAATTATAAATGTCGCACAATATTGGCACTTCCTAGCAAACAAACTAATACTTTAGATCATTCAGTTTCAATAAGAAACGATAATGGTAAACAGATACTGTGGGAAAACCAGAAATTAAACAATGCAGGAGGATCTCAAATAACATTGAACAAAGACGATCGTTTGCATGGAGATATTAAATATTGATAAAATACTGTTTCTGTTGGTGACGACACGGAATTTACTCATGACGTAACACGCTACACAGACTTAAATCTCCAAAAACGTATCCAAGTCCGCCAGTACACTGTCCTGTCTTGATTACCAGAGAGTTTAGGACCAATACAGACAGTTTCATTGAAAAGATGCGTCTGAAACGGTGTCACTCATAACCAACGATGTAAAATATACGAGAAACAAATACGTCGCTAAATTACTCTTTCGAATGCTCTATCAAATCCCTGAATAAGGACATAGACGCATTTGTAGTACTTAGTCAGTGATTGGTAATACCTACAAAAATAGTTTAACCAAAACATCAAATCTAAATATCATCCCTTAGCCTTGACATTGAGAAATTCAATTAATTCTAATCGTATCAGACATGCATGCTCCTTATCTATAAGTAATTGACCCTAATACTCGTCATGTGAAAGATTAAGTTGCGTTAGCTTTGATAAAATTAGACCTTCTACTAATCATTGGGAATTATTTTGATATCAATCCGTATCTTGTACAAAAATACATAGCTGTATTCTTTCGGATTGTAAAAAAATCCTAGTATTTGGGTTTTTTAAATTGATTAATTGCTTAGATTGCAGTGCTTAGTTAATTTTGTAACTTGCTGGCACATATTGTAATGTGGTTGTTAATACTCTAGTTGTCAAAATATTGTCATGTTTACATTGTGTGTTAGTTCTTCAACTGAAATTACTTAACTATTATACAATCATATTCTTCTCTTAAATAATTGATAAATGATGAATAGAGGTTATCTCGATTTATTCTTTATTTGTGTGTTTATTTATCCACCAAATATTCTGTCAAAATGTGGGAGCACAGTGGTATCTTGGGCAAACAATGTTTTATTTGCACTTTGCGTATTTGTATGCACTGTACTGAGCTCGCGTGGTTCATAAAGCATATACCTACATACATGAAAATGCATGCACATAGATAAAAATTTAGTAGTCAAATAAGCAGTAGCATGTAGTTTGTTGGTTAAGTAGGTATTTACTATATTTGGATGGCACAAAACAACCTTCGTGGTGGATGTGAGGTCAAAATTGTGATAATAAGGAAAATACTCCTCTCATTTTGTATATTGTGGTCTAGTATATTCAAATTAAATGGCCAATTATTGCAGTTTTAATGATATGCATGAATTTCGCCACACGATAGCCTGCTTGGCATCTCTGCCTAATGCTCAAAGCAGTAGTTAGCACATGAGTAGATGAACTCATGTGACAGTTTTCTAAAATAGTTCTGAATTTCTGAACCACACACAACTGATGTGCAGTGTGTATCCCGCCCCACCTGGGTTGAACCATCGCAATTGCTCTGACCACGCGTATTCGTTGGACAATATAGGTCCTACAGAGCTTAACATACACATACAGAATGATAATAACTTATAAAAAAATAACGTAAACATTTAATACAAACAAAATAATCTTAGCAGTGTGGTGTGTCTAGTGACTGGTTCACATTTAAATATGCTGCTGCAAAATGCAGCGCCGATTAGTCCGTTGTACTTCTCGAATGTTCTGAGTTAGGTGTCTTCTGCTCTTTTTTGTGTCAAAGATGCGTATTTACGTTTTGACTAACTTGGCTTATTAACATTGTTTGTTATAGGAGTAGTAACTGGAGCCCAGCTGTGGGGCTACATCTCCGATACGAAGGGCAGGAAACTGACCCTGGTGCTGTCAATGTCCATAGGCTTCGTGTTTGCAGCGCTAAGCAGTTTGTCACCAGATTGGATCACTATGGCCGTGCTGAAGCTTGTCTCTTCAACTTTGTAAGTATTTAATCTGAATTTTAACTGGCCACTCAGCCGTCATTTGTATTTTAAAGTTTTTTTATACTTGTTGGTGAAGCGTGAGTGAGAATTATTGTCAAAGTTTTAATTTTGGTCAAATCCATCCACTGCTGGACGTAAGCCAAAAGAGCGCCAAAGGGCCCGGTCCCGCTTTTTTCATCCATCCACTGCCAGCCATCTTCCTAAGGTCGTCGGTGCTGAATCTAGTTTAATTTCAAAAGACCGGTACTTGGGTTCAAAGCATCAGGGTTCATTGCCTTAGAAAAATAAGCAAATATCTAAAATTTCGAAATAACGGAACCCCTGTTCCATTTTTCTTATGTGATCGAATAACAATATTTACCAAAATGGAAAGTTTTCATGTTTTAACACTGAACAACAAAATATCTCTTACTTTATAAATAGTCGTAATTATTTGTGCTAACAATAGCTCGAGATGTTCCGCAAATAATAATGTAGCGTACGACTAAAGCGTAGAAATAGTTATAATAGTAGTTAAATTTAAGAGTCCAACTCCTAAAGAGACAAAAGAAGACAACACAACGCCACAACTGAGGGCCTAGTGTGAGTTCCACAAAATAGTCGCGTCACTTACTTTGATCGGAAAGTCAATGTTAATTTGTATTCCTTTTCGATCGTTTATCTGACTTGGTTGTTTTGTGCGACCCGCACTAGGCACCCTCACAAAATAGAACGCCGGCGCTATACGTAATTTGTAGTTGACGGGAATTAACTTTTGTTTGGGCTGTGACATTATATTTCGCAACAATACTTAGAGAGGTTTTTTGATTTTGGGACTTTAATTCTAATACATTTTCCATTTTGTATACCTATTGATGCTCTAAAATTATGTGGCTAGCGTAGACTTGACACAAAATTCACAAACCTAAAGAAATGTAGAATGCTTGTCAAGGTTGAATGGCACGCGATGATGATGATGGCCATAACTATGGCACGTGATGGTGATGATAGCCAGAACTATGGCACGCGATGATGATGATAGCCAGAGGAAAGGTCCGCGATGATGTTAATAGCCTGGGATTCTGCGTTTTTCGTTTACGACACTAATTAACTGCATTACTTGTTAAATTCTGAATGTTTACATTGTTTTGTGACGCAAGAAATGTAATCCTTATCATCAACATTAACAAATGGACCCAGCTGACTGATAACAGTAACGTGCTGGGGTTTTACGTGTTTATAAAATGTTTTAAAATCGGAAATAGTTATTAAAATAATCTGATAAAGAAGCAACAACTTTGATTTGTTTAGACTAAAATGATTGAACTGACTTAACACATTAAATCAAATACAAACCTAGTTTTTTTGGAAACTACTAACTTAATCTCTTTCTCTCCTAAAGAGATATAAGTACAAAAATAGATTCTAGTATTGGACAAATAAGCATGGAATGCTTTTACGCAATTTCCTTGTAAACAAAACCTTCAGAGAGTATTATGCATTTAATATTATTAATTAAGTTGCTTGATAGCTCGTATTACCTTAGACTTTATCTATTTCACAATATAAATTAATTACGATACTATTTTAGGCGTGTATGTGTAAATATGGAAGCAATTTGTTGCGTAAGAATAAGATGACTTTTGTAATTTGTAATCTCAGTGGGAAAGTCCCTGGCTATAATATATTTGAATTGGGATTGAAACCTGAATATTTTTAAATCTTGTTTGTTTGCATATATTTTTTTCATTTTTTGTTGTTGTTGTTAGCTGTTATTTATACAGTTTCAAAAAAAGGAAATGACAGCGAGTGACTAGCGTAGAAATATGGAGCTTAGATTCCTCCTAAACCAAATCCTACTGAAGTAGTTGTAGATGAAGAAAGATCTAGTAATCATGCAAGCTGATTTTAGGAATACACGGGTTGTTCATGCGTCCACGGTCTTAATGTTTCTTTCTCGCTCATATTACAGAAACGAGATCACGACAAGATTCATATAGTAGTTTACAAGGTTCAAACCCTATTTTTTCTTTCCAGTACATCAGCAAGCAATTCGGGCGCGTACACACTGCTCGGCGAGAGTTGCTCGATGCGCGCGCGCGGCCGATCCATGTTGCTTTGCACTTGCGCGCTCATGTGCTCACAGGCTGTGGTTGCTGGTGAGTTTTTATTCTTAAGAATTCAAATAAATGAGTCTTTAGCACCACAAACCAACCTTCAAAACAGTATTTTTATACTATAACTTACCCTGTGGTCACCAGTAGATTTTTGGTCTGATTCTAAGTTAAAAAGACTTGCCTCCGATCCTATTTGAACAGATTGGTGGATATCATATTACCAATTTTACAGCATAAATCTTTAATTTTATACTAAAAAAAATAACAATTAACATTAAACTTTTCTAGTATGAAGCTTTTTCATCGCATCATCATATTAAACATTTAAAAATTGAATACACATTTTTGTCCACAGTATTCGCATATCCCATCCTCCCAATGGAGTTCTCATACTGGATAAGCTTCTTAAACATCCACTACCGCCCCTGGCGTCTTCTGGCTCTGGTGATGGCGATGCCCTGTGCTGCCACCGCATGTCTCCTGAGATTCTTCTACGAGAGCCCCAAGTTCCTCGCCTCACAAGGCCGATATGATGACGCGTTGGAAGCCCTGAAAGGCATATACTCGGTCAACACTGGAGACAAAGCTGAGAACTTTCCGGTAAGTTAAAGCTTCTTCTTCTTCGAAAATGTTGAACTTTAACCCATACGACTATACCTTAAGTACTCTTCCATTCTCTTTCATCTCTCCATCTCCATAACCGAATTCTGGTCGAATATGGATTCGACCAGAATTCGGTTATGGAGATGGAGAGATGAACTTCTAAATGGAGAAGCTACCAAATAAGAAGATGATATTTAGTACCACCAAATCTCGTGTTCAACAAACACCTCATTAATTATTTTACTAATCCACAGGTTAGAAAACTGATTGAAGAAGAAGGAGACCAGCCTTCGACTGTTGCTGACTGCTCGTTTCTGAAGTCCCTCTGCCAGCAGACTGTCCCTCTGTTCAAGCCTCCACTACTGAAGAACACCCTCAAGCTGTTCTACCTGGTCGTCGTTATTTACATGACGTAAGTATTTCATAATGAAAGCAATATTACTATTTTTGGTGTAATGGACGCACATTTTAGTATTTATCATGTGCATGGATCTGCATGTAATCAGTCATAGTCTGCACCATTTCTGGTGTCTGATTTGTGTGACTTCTTATATTCTTATAATTATTATAGGTTGACCACGTTAAAGAGAAAACGGTATCACTAATTTGTTTCGTCTCAGCCAATACTATCGTATTTCGAGCGTCGACGTCGTGGCAGTTTTCAATCAGTGTTGACGCAACGCTTGTGCATCAGCATTTACTTAACGCTGATTGGATACTACTGCCACGGCGTCAACGCTCGAAATACGCTAGTTTAGGGGAGGCCATAAAGCCTCAACTTTAGTTGAGTGGATGCAATCACTTTTTTATTGCATATTCAGTCTCTAAAAATCTAATTATTATTGCAGTGGAAGCGGCTTCATCCTCTGGCTTCCATACATCATGAACAACCTGTTTTCCGTCCTGGAGTCCGGAGGCGGTGAGGGCATGAACCTCTGCACCGTCATCAAGTTTTCCACACAAGAAAGCTTTGCCATATCTGCAAATGGCACGGTGAGTTTTTACTTCTTTTGTTTTTGAAGAAATCGGTTTTGTGAGCATAATGTGTCCAAATTATTTAATTTTAAAAATACTTAAGCATCAACAACTAGTTTAGAATATAAAACACCTTCAGTATATGCTTAGTCGTTGTTAAATATTTGCGCACAGATTATATTTCCAACTTTCAGTCAACTTATAAATTGGAAGATAGTACTATTATTAACATTACCTTATTCAAAATTATCCTTTTTTGATTCAGGATGTGGTGGAGATCTGCAACGACAAGATTCAAGACACAACTCTCCTCTCTGCAATGTCTTATGGGGCTTTAGCCAGCACTACCAACCTGGTTCTATCTCTTACGTGTGGTGGTAGAAAGAAGTTCGCCATGATCGGCATTGTAGCTGTTTCTGCTGCCGCAGCCGTGTTGCTAAATCTCGTGGCTGTGCCTGTAGCGGGCGGCATCTTCTTCTTCTTCTTCCTTCTGTGCGCGCTTGCCATGGGCATTCTTAGCGTGTATTTCGTTGAGCTGTATCCTACTTCTGTAAGGTTAGTATTTAGTTGTAGCTGTTTATAAAATGTTAAATTTTATATTTTGTTGCTTCATATTTACTTTTTTCTAACTCATGTTTTTTTTTTGGTGTTGGTATTTATTTAACCATCTTCCCCTGTTCTTACCATTATGTTTAATAATACTTTTATTTTATTCTGCAGGGGCATGGCATCCTGTCTGTCAGTCATGTTGGGGAGATCTAGTGCGTTTTTTGGAGTGAATGCCATCGGTGCGCTCATCTCTTACGACTGCGAGGCTACCTTCTATGCATGGGCTGTACTGCTACTCAGTAAGTATTTTAGTTATGTCTTTGCAACTATCCAGAAAAACGAGCCACAATATACATTTTATTGTTATGTGATCTAATGCAACCGGTCTGCATTCCTTTGAGGGCTTTGAGTGTTTATAAATATTTTATATCTTAAGCCTCCCGTACACTAGCATCTTTCGAGCGTTGACGTCGTAGCAGTGTCCAATCAGCGTTAAGCAAATGCTGATGCGCAAGCGTTGCATCAACGATGATTGGATGCTGCCACGACGTCGACGCTCCAAAGACGCTAGTCCCTTAACTAAATGAATTGTTTAAAGGAAGTCATACTTAAACGAGTTAAAATGTTTACTAGCAGGCAAGCCTTTGCTATCACTTAGTTAAAACATGTAGCCTTCTTTTGCCTCGGTGTATGACTGCAGCTTAATTTTATAACATTTTAATTGTGTAGCTATAGTTAAATGTACTTATTGGTGTGTTTGTTCCAGGTGCAATCGCCGTCGCTTTCTTCCTACCAAGCGACAAGGAGCTTGAAGAATCTAAATGAACATAATAACCGTATTATTTATCCTAGATATTTAATTATAAGACTGATTTTGTGTCTCATGAAACCCTTATGTAAACAAGATAATAAAACAAATTATAGCTATTATTTTTGCATGAAAATACACAATACATATAATGCGCTATCAAATAGATATGCTACATTTTGTAGCATTCCTTTTGTTTTGACGAAATTAAATCTTGTTTACGGGTTAACTTTTGATTTCGCTGAAATACAAAGGTTAAAGACACTAATTATTATAATAGATGTAAATAAAATGTATTCAAATTTATTTTGCGAGTGTAAATAAAGTGAGAGAAATAATGAAAGGTGTGGTTTTTAAAATAAAATCGGACTGAGATGCTTCTAAATTTGTGACGAAAGATGATAAAGTCACGAATAAAAATGTTTCGTACCTGATTGACTGACTTAAATTAACATCAGTAATATTATTTTAAGTAATGTTTATGTTTAAACCAATGAGATTGTTATCGCGTAGATATAAGATGTAAGTAAATAAATATCGTTATGTTTAATAAAATGTACATACTAAACAGTTTTTATTTTACATATGTAATAATAAGCTCCTTCCTGGTCATATTTAGCCTGTCGGGACTCGGGATCCGTCAAACGGATTCCTCAACTTTAAAAGAAAAAGATAAAAAACATTTATTGCGGGACATCACAACGACACATAACAAAAAAGAACGCAAACAATTACTTAGAAAACTAAAATAAAAACATGGAACATACTTAAGAAAAAAAGCAAGACAGAAAAAAAAAGACAAACATAATGACCGAACTGTACCGCTATGCGCGTCGCGAAGCCCATCGCAATAGGACCTCACTTAGCATAAAGTCGTTGCCCAATACGTACCTAGGCTACGACGCTGGTTTTCAGTCCCCTGCTGAGTGAGATCAAATACAAATACAAATAATTTTATTTGCTATTAAGTAGGGTACAGGTACATACATAGCATGTGATGATAAATTTTAAATAAAAATGTTCATTAACCTACTTAGCCAAAAGTTTTAGCATGCAAATATTAAAGAAAAAATAATAAATTAATAATTGTAATCAGACTCAAATATTTAATAATGTCAATTCATAAAATGTCAAGTACAGAAGAAACATTTTCATTTATTTGTGGCTCATACCATGCATCGACTATATTGTTTAAGATTATTTATAATTTAAAAATTCATCAATTGAGTAGAATGACTTGTCCAAAAGCCATCTACGCAACGATCTCTTTAAACTATGGAATGGAAGTTCCTTAATATGGTTTGGTATTTTATTATAAATAGTTTTGCACATGGCATAACAATTATTTTGGAATCTTCGCGTTTTTGGAACTATCTCTGATACCAGTCTATGACGATTTCGCGTTGATCTTACTTACTCTGTGAACTTTACTCTGGTGCCATCTAGGTGAACTGCGTGTGATCGTATTAAATTACGCAAGCGGGGCATTTGTCCGGACCCGAGGCATTCTTCTTCATCTTATAACGTTATCGACCCCCTGGACCACCGTGTCACCGCACACTCCACCAAGAGCTGCGTTCTCCATCATCGCCACCATTCACCTTCGGCCGCTCCGTCAGGGAAGTCCGGAACCGAAAGCAATCTGTCAGTCGGGCCTCACCCACGCCCTGTGTAAATAATTATCTACGAATAAATTTTAAAATTATCGTGTACGCTTGGTGTTGGTTTCCACCTACCCCCGCGACAATCTCATGTCGGATCCTCAGTATAGGGTAAAACCGGGATTGACGCCCTAGTGGTATAGATACCCCGATTGTAATTACTCTAAAAGTATGCCTATATACGTCCCACTGCAGGGCACAGGCCTCACCTCAACTATGAGGTGGTTGGGGCCATACTCCACCACGCGGGCCCGGTGCGGATTGGTGGAGGGGTGTTGTAAGGCCAGTGAATAAACCTTACTGTCAGATGTTATCAAGCCGCCTTAAGGCCTCTGACTAGGCTTCACGACCAATATCAAGCGATATTGGCCGGGACCAACTTTTAACGTGCCTTCCGAAGCACGAAAATGCTCATGATAAATGTCACTAAATATGGTCGGAATGGTCACCCATCCACTCACGACCGCGGCGTTGGTTGCTTAACTTTAGTAATCGATACCAAAGTGCTGCCGCCGCTGAGCTACGAGCACCTCAATTACTAATAGTAATTACTCTAGTTTCGAAAATACATAGCGTGTTTATTTATCTATCTAGAGACTTTCCAACTACCACCAAATGGATCGTGTCTCATGTCTCTGTGCGATTGCATGAGACGGCTAGGTGCGATCAAAGTTTCTTCGGGATTGATGCCTTATTTCTCAGCGGGTCATCTATCCTTAATGTTATTTATATGGACTTGGCAACTATCCCCTATATGGGATAGATTTCTTAAAATTTAGAGGTCCTCAATAACCGGTAATACTCTGGAAATGTCAAAGGTAATATTTTTTTTCTTTCAGAAATTCATGGTGACAAGACCAATAATTGTAAACAAAATGTAAAAAAATAAAGGTTGATTTAATAAATGTGATTATTACTTTATCAAAAATTATTAACTTATCATTAAGAGTTATAAAATCGATACTATTGATATTATAAAACAGTATCAGTTTAAGATTATTTACAAGTGCTGTTAGTGTTTCCATCGCTTCTAAAACTTTATTTTTAATTTACTTGATAAGACTACTTCACTAGGTAACTTTCTTGATACGAAGTATTTCTTTTCTCCGTTTTAAAAATATAATTCTATAAACAAGCGTTACTACGAGACGAGCCAACATCGACATCTTGCAAAACACAATATTTTTCTCAATGACTTCGGTTTTTTAGTAATTGGAAGTAAATACATTTTTGCTATTTTTAGTCCTTCGTCCTACTAGCCTTGCACATTCTGCCTTTTTAACAAGCGTTCCTAATATTTTTTCAAAGTTAAGAGGATAGTTCAGCTCGTTGGCTGGCAGTGGCTGAAATAAAGTAAATCGGCCAAGTGCGAGTCGGACTCGCGCACGAAGGGTTCGAAGGCAAAAAAATCACGTTTGTTGTGTGGGAGCCCCCTTAAATATTTATTGTATTCTGTTTTTTAGTATTTTTTGTTATAGCGGCAACAGAAATACATCATCTGTGAAAATTTACTCTAAACTATTACGGTTCATGAGATACAGCCTGGTGACAGACGGACAGACAGACAGACGGACAGCGGAGCCTTAGTAATAGGTTCCCGTTTTACTCTTTGGGCACGGAACCCTAAAAAACGGGAGATCGTGCCCTTTAGCGCTCTTTGCGAAGGCTTACATTCAGCATTGGACTGCAATAGGCTGCCATGATGAAAGTTTATAGGTGGACAAGCCAGTAAAAGTTTAGGAACCACTATTTTATTGCTTAAAGCGCTTCCTTATTTCCTTAGTTCATCAGCGCCTGCTATCTGCCTGGCGATTGCCGATTTATTTCATTGTAAACTCGTATCATATCTTGTAACGTAAATCGCCATTCGATGTAAGCAATTCGACGGCATTCTCAAAAAAAGATTTTTTAAATTGTTAATTGTGTCGAAGATGTCGGTGAAAATGAGTGGAACTCGGGTGCCTATTGATGATGCTATAGACCAAGCAGGTAAGTAACTGTCTTATGCGGCTTTAAAAGAGTCGGGTTTTAGATTTTTTTATTTTCGTGCCGACCAATGCTGTGAAAGAGTGCGGTCACACGTGGTCGCGGAGGAAAGGAAGGCGGACCACAATGAAGAATGTTAACTAATTTTTAATATAAGCTCTCCATATTCTCTGTCAAAAATAAAAAAATACAAGTGAAGGAATTACTTCAATACGTCAATTAGTTTCCGATTTATAGAACTGAACGTGTGACGGTGCGACGTCATCTCACAACACTCGCTCAGTCCGCTCGCGCTCTCATTACGGGGTGTCTGGCGACTTGCTACTAAGCGGAGCGTTGTAAATTGACGTCACATGCGGTCACGTGACTTTTTGCGAGACTCGATATTTATCATAAGTTTAAATGCCTGTAAAATCAAAAATAATAGGTATTTTTGACTACAATAAAAACTAGTGTATTTGTATACATACAAGCTTTACCTTAACAAACATTCAACCGATTTGGCATACCTATTAACATTCTCCATTTCTGGTCCTTCTTGCTCCTTTGTTGCAAGAAAAAGTAGCAGGAGGTGGCAGATTCGAGTGTCATCGTCATCACCTATCAATCAATCGTATCATTCTTCAAAAGCCCTCCAGTAATTTACGCTGCGTGGTAGAAGCTTTCAAAACAGATTTGATTCGAGAGAGTCAGAATAAGATGCCCACTGGGAAAGGTCAATGAAGCCGAAGCTGAGACAGATGATGATAACGGTTTAGTTTAACCAACAACACTTCTTCCCACTTGTATATTCTTAAGTCTAGATTTTTTAATAAAAAAAAAATATAGGTGAAACCCATGAACTGGGGACTAAAGACCATTTCAGATTATTACTTACACATGCAATTGTCATTCGCAATTTGATTCGCATTCAATTGTTTTATTTATTTCTTCTTCCAACATGTTTAAATAAGAGCGCCTTCACATTACGTCGCAAGTAGTGCGGCAGCTGCGCGACTATAGCAGCTCGACAGACGGGCTGTTTACAGGCGGCCAATTCCATACTAAAAAGAGCAGCGCGACAGCCGCGCGACACGTGATTGTCCATACTGGACGTCAGTCGACTTCGAGCCAGTGTTGCAATCGTACGTACGGTAGAACATTATTTCACAATGAGCGAATTTGACACAGAACAATTTATTATTCAAGTTCAAACACGTTTAGCTTTGTGGGATTCGAGGACCGATGATTACAGCAACAGGACCATAAAAAAGAAAAACTGGAATGAATTATGTGAATTGTTTATTCCAAATTTCAGTAATAAAACCGGGCCAGAGAAAAGTGCAGCAGGTACATATATGTTATTTTATTATATTATTGATACGTATTTAGGACTTTTCGTACGTATAGGTCGGGACACGTAGTCCATTGTAGAAATGAACTGGCCACCCTTAGTCGCGCGGCTGTATTTGTAATGAAAAGGCATCCGCTGCTATCGCGCGGCTGCCGCGCTGCTGCCGCACTGCTTGCGACGTAATGTGAAGGCGCACTTATACATCAGGATCTGCCCCCTTTTCAGTACCCTTTGACAACTATCAAAATAATAGTACCTGTGTGTGACACGTGTTAAAACATCACGTGGCTTATTGGTCGCCAAATTGCAATCGCACGGTTCTAGATCGGGTACCTGACATACTGTTTTCCAGGGTTCGGCCCGTACAGCTTACTCTACATAGCGGTGTCGGGGTTCTCGATCTTAGCGTTCGCCTGCATCACCTACAGTTCCACATACATCGTGCCGACCAGCGCCTGTGAGCTCTCCACCACCATCGGCCAGCAGGGGATCATAGCTGCTGCACCAATTGTTGGTTAGTCCAGTCTGACACAATTATATTTATTATGAACCGTTAGCTGACGATCTCTGTAGCCGAGAGGGAAGCAAGCCAGACTTTGGTCTGAAGGTCTTGCGCCAAACGCCAACTATGAAGATTTCGACCTATTAAGCCATCTATCTTTCTTATACTTACAACATCATTAGATTAGATAGCTTCAATGCGCTATCATAACCGCACCATTAAATCTAAAATTGGTAGATTCCTAGAAATCTATGTTAGAAAGATAAAAAATCTATGCAATTTGTTGGTCCCCATCGACGGATACATAATTCACCCTCATCAATAATCTGCTTTACAATCCTTCTACAATCCTCCTCTTCATCAATAGAAACCTATGCGCTGCTACCAAGGTACAACCAATTAGTGATTACTGAAACTTTCTGAAACTCTTAGGTCTGATGGTGGGAGCCCCATTCTGGGGATACCTGGGTGACACTCGAGGCAGGCGCGTCACGCTCATCATGTCGCTGCTCGCGGCTGCTCTCATCAACCTGGTCACCAGCATATCGGTCAACTGGGTCATGCTGCTTATCTTCCAGTTCTTGGCTACACTCGCGTTAGTAACAATTACTTGTTGAACCTTGTCGACCAGCGACTCCTAGAGGCGAGCATATTGGACTTGGAGTCGCCATCTCTTCTTTGCGTGTCGACTCAGGCTTTTAATATGTGAGGAACAAAACTCAGCCACCGATATATCACTATCGGTGGCATTGTAAAGATCCTGGTGTGTGCATAGGGACACGCAGGGCATGATAGGAGATTTGCTATTGTCTGGGGGCAAATACCACATAGACATGCGCTCCCCAATCTTTAATCCCACCATCTCTGAGGTCCTGGAATCGACTCCCGATCGGGTCAATGTAGAAAACAAACTTTCTATATTGTCTCGAGACTGGGTGTTGTAAAGGGTGGGCAAGTGTTTGTGATGCATAAACAGTTTTTTTGGGTCATAGATGACATTATGTCAACCCGGAAGGTTGATCTAGATTTAGAGACATACAGTATCTATTTTAAAAAGCCAGTGTTGTGTACACCTTTTGTAGGTATTTATAATAGAACTGACACTATGGTTTACCTATATTTGTCGCTAAGTAACAGCCCCAAGCTAAGCAAAGCTTGTACTATGACGACTAGGTAGCGGATATTATTTTGCTGTCAGTTTAGGCATCTTTTAAGAAGTACTTAAGTAAGAAGACCAGGCAAACGTTGCAGGAAGCCGCTGGATGCAGACGCTTCCAAATTGGAAGGGCTCTCTCAGGGATTTTGTTCAGCAGTGGACGTCCTATTGCTGAAATAATAATGAATTTAAATCACAATTGTTTTAGATCATCAGGTCAGTACATGCTAGCGATGACTTTGCTCAGTGAGAGCGTTCCGCTGGCCAAGAGGAACTTGGCCGTGCTGATGGTGTCAACCATGCTTCTCTTCGGGCAGGGCATCATGGCAAGTAAGGATAACATTTGGAAGCTTGCAGTTTTGTAAAAAATTTGGCAATATTCGGAACTTCTGAATTGTAAAATTTCATTTAACATATAAGGGATCAAACTGATATGGTGTCCTCTAATACCGCTGATACACCCTGGAACATCCCTGGAACACCCTGGAACACCCTGAATAAAAAGTATTTAACATCCATCCTGCAAAACTAATTGAGGCTACAGTTAAGGTGGTAAATTGCCATCGCCCTACTTCGATCTACTTCTACTTCGCCAATACGGCCATCGCCCTTCACTTTTACATTGAAGTAACATAAAATGTGAAATAAATTACAAATTAAAAAAACCTACAATATTACCTGCTTTGGTAGGTACTAAACACTCATTTAATACAAGTCCTTTTAAAATCTAGAATGACTCTTCAATTCACCTATGGTATTTTTTTCTTGGTATTAAACTTCACTTACACCTGATTTGCACATCAAGTTCGTAATGTTATTTTCAATATGATGACTAAAATTTGACATTTTTAGAAACTGTAAGGATTTACATTTTAGTCAGTCCTTGACAGGCAAGTACAATAATCGACAGTTACTTGTTTATGACCAGTCGGTCATAAACAAATAACTGCACTAGAAAAATGACAGCCTGATCCAATGCATTATCTTGCATCTTTCAGTGATAGCTCTGGGCATCATCCCTCTCTCGTTCTCCTACTACCTCCCTGCCTTGGGCATATATTGGAACTCCTGGAGGACCCTTCAGGCCGTGTGCTCCGTCCCCGGCATCATCGTGGCCACCTGCTTCTACTTCATGACTGAGAGCCCAAAGTTCTTTTTAACAAGAGGAGACGAGAAAAAGGCGTTGGAAATCCTGAGGATTATTCATAGGAATAATTTGTGGAGAAAGAAAGAGGAGTACCAAGTAAGATCTCCTCTCGTCGTTGGGTTTTTAAATCTTCTTTTATCTATTATATAATAAAAATGAATAGCCGAATTGTATGTACGTGCATAACTTCCGAACGACATCACCAAATTGTTATTTTTTTTTGTATTGTATTTTCCAGGAAAAGATTTATATGAAAAAACCGGCCAAGTGCGAGTCGCACTCACGCACGAAGAGTTCCGTACCATTTTCTATTAAATTATGTTTGTTGTATGGGAGCGCCCTTAAATATTTATTTTATTCAGATTTTTAGTATTTGTTGTTATAGTGGCAACAGAAATACATCATCTGTGAAAATTTCAACTGTCTAACTATCACGGTCCATAAGATACAGCCTGGTGACAGACGGACAGACGGACAGACGGACAGACGGACAGACGGACAGACAGATGGTAACTTTTTTTGTTTTTTTAAATCGTGATGTGTGAGAATGAATAATAATATATATTAATAGTTATTTTATATTATTTATATATATAATTATTCATTCTCACATTATTGTATTGTTTCAGGTGAAAAGTTTGCTTAAGGACAATCGGAAGGAATTAGTGCATCAACGGCCGTCGATCAAAGAACAGATAGTCCCCTTATTCAAGGCACCGATCCTCAAGAACACGATACTTATGACGATGCTTCTGATGTTGGAAGGGTACGATTATCAATATTGCTCTTGATAATTCCACTATCGTGCAATAATCACCATGACATTTTTGTTTTCGATTATCTTAATCTTGCCTACCAAAACTTTTGGTTACCTACTTATTAGTAATAGTATATCTAGGTATTAAACAAAAGTAAATATCAGTATCGGACTAATCGCGAAATCTGAGAAGTCAGAAAATACTTTGGCAGATACTTAGATTGGCTCAAGCTAGACAGGTAGCTTAGTTATGTGTTAGAGCTACATTCAAGCATGCCTTACAACGACATTGCAATGCTGAATGCATATGAAAAACCTTAATAACTTAAGTCACGTTTTAGTTATCAAATTCTGGTAACCATTTTATTATTTTTTAAACAATACTTACTACTTCGGCACGATATCTCGGGAAATATTACAATTGAAATGGCCAAACTGACTTGGTGCCCCGCTTGGTGCTGTCTTGCTTCACTTATTACATTGTTCGAGAACATACTCCTATTATGTGGCTTTATAATAAATTATGCAGTAGGTTATGCCAAATCTACCTATTACGAATAATTGGAACGGATGGTTGTGTTAAATCCAGCATATGGACTGATCCGACTGGACCGAACCACCTACTTCGTCCTGCAATACCAGTGACGCTGCTTTACGTTACGTGTCCCGGCTTCATTACTCTACAAAGGCCGAGGAGTATTGTAGAGTACATCCGACTGAAGACCAAATTCACACTGAGGGTCGAACGGTTAGAATCTCGTCACAATACGAATTTCAATTCGTTTGTGGTAAGGGTTCCGACCGAACAGCTGTCGACCTTCATGAAAGCGGAATTTTGGCTGAAAGGTGTTGTGTATCGTCGGTTTCGTGGCCGGCTACCTGACACCAAGCTGCGCAACACTACGCCGTCGAAATAGTGTGTCATTTATAGTGTATTTTTAAATTTATTATTTTATGTATGTTAGATGATATAGTGATGTAGATAATTAGGTTATTTATATATATAGGATAATATGGGCCTGTATTATCTATAATGTGCTGCCTGAATTAAAATAAATAAATAATAAATATACGCGAGGAAATTTAACAATTTATTTGTTCTCATATTTTGTAAGATATTTTCTTGATTTTTCCATGACCTTAGTGAAGGGATAAGTACAATAAAAATTCCAGGGTAGGTTCAATGCAGATATGGTTCCCAACGATTGCAAACCAGTTCATGCAGATGGTGGAGACTGGGGCTTCTATGGACATGACTCTCTGCGAAGTGCTCAGGGCCGGCGTGGATGCTGTACCAGACGTAAGTTCTTGGCAGTACAATCTTGAAGCCTTACAGTTTAAATAATAATTAAAATTGGTAGAATAAGATATACATACACACCGTAGTTACTTTTTGGGATCAAACATATAAAATGGTCTTGTATCATTTTCAAAAACTGATTTCTCCAAATCAGTTTTGGTTTCCAGAACCAGACCCAGACAGACAGACAGACAGACCCAGAATTAATTTGAGTGGAAAACAAGGTTGCTCTCTCAGTGCTACAGTTAGGTTACATGATCAACTTGTATCTATTTTCCAGCCAGACCTGGTACCATGCTCATTGAACAGGACAGCTATGTTGATTGTGCTGGCCTCCGGGGCTTTGCAATCGGCCGTCAATATTATCATGACTATCGTAAGTATTTCTAGACTGATAATTCTTTAATGTTTATTTTTTAATGTTCCGTATTTAATCCTGCATGTGTATTCTGAGAAAGTATAACCATAAGTTCCTCAGTGTTTACTTTGACTATAGAATTTGGATATCAATGTAATTTAGTATTTTTGATAGCAACGGTGCTACGCCACGAGAGTCAGATTCTTGGTCCATGGTGGCCAGATTAGCCATACTCAGATTAATCCTTCAACCCGCAAGCGGCAGCCCGGTGGTAGCGGGTATTGTTTTTTAATTGTTATCTATTGTCCTGGGAGTTGTGATGGGCTAAGATGATGCTTCTACAGCAAAAGTTCGTTCTGGAATATCACCTCGCCAACACGTATTATTTAAATGTTTAATTTCTAGGTGGTGAATAGGTTAGGGCGGCGGAATCTCGTCATATTCTTGACAGCGTTTTGCGGTCTTGCCGGCATCCTGGTGAACGTGGTGCCAAGTACCATTGCCAGCGCTGTACTGTACATGACGTTCCTGCAAGGCTACCTTGTGGTGGGGCTGTTCGCTGCCATTGGAGTCGCCATCTTTCCTACACATCTCAGGTTAGAGTTGATTTGATAGAAAAAGCATATTCTATATAATTTCGGTTTACTAGTCGAGGAGTCCGAATGCATCGGACGTACGAAACCTACTTTTAATCCCTACCTACGCACGCTAGGCCATCAAGCAGTTTGAGTAGTTCTTAAAAGTCTGTTTTAGGCGGTCACATTATTATTTATCTCATAATTCCTAACCTCTGTACTTATAACTTTAGGATAAAAATTTGGTGTTTGTTTCGTTACGAATTAGATTATTTTGTTAATTTTCATGTAGGATAAAATAACACAATTTGGAAGGGATTTGTGTTTTCTATATCAAATCATGTATGGAAACAAGAATGTTTTTTTTCCTTAATAATTTAGAAGTGCAATTGATTTGAAAGAGTGCAAAGAGAAAAGGATACCTATTTAGAAAAGAAAAACTTAGAAGAGTGCAACAGGTCTTTTGTAAGTGAAAACCAAACTCTGTCAAGTCCCGGGAAAAGAATACTCAGAAATATTTACTTTTCAGGGCGTTGGCGATTGCGCTCACGCAGTCTGGTGGGCGCGTGGCCACCATCATCTCCATCCAAGTTCTGAACTACCTGCGCGACGTTAACTGCGAGGCTGGCTTCTACATCTTCGCTACACTCTTTGCTTGTAAGTGATTTTGACGAAATTGGGTACAGATGCAATGACGTTTAATTGATTTATACGTCTTTTTTATCGTGGCTATCCCCATTTCAATGTCTCTTCAAAGTTTCATGTGACTTAGCTCGGATTAGTTGACCCAACCACATCATCATCATCATCACCAGCTTATATCAGTCCACTGCTGGACCCAGGCCTCTCCAAAAGGAGGATTTTGCCATGATTGCCACGCTTGGCAAGGTGGGTTGGCGATCGCAGTTTGGCCAATGGTGGAGAGGAGACGCTGCTGCCCGTCTTCTTATGGCGATCCTCCTGTAGTCGCCTATTACGACACCCATAGGAAGAGAAGGGTTGGTGCAATTGTTTTAAGGTGCCGGCACCACACGGCATGACACGGCATTTTCAAATGTAACCGCTAATCTTAATTTGATATTAACCAATGTTGTCAGTTTGTTTTGATTTCCTTAAAAAGACGTTATGTAATGTACGACCGTCCGGTGTAGTGGTTCGCGCCCCTGGACTACAATGCCTAACGATTGCGGGTTCGAATCCCGCAAGGGGAAAATGTTAGTGTGATGAGCACGTGTACCTAAGTCACGGATGTTTATTTACTTATATAAGTGCGTTTTCTGTATCCGTTATCTAGTCGCCGTACAAGCTTTGCTTAGTTTGGGGCTAGCTAATTGGCACGACTGTGGAAAAAAAATAAAAATAAATTAAATATTAGTACATATTGTATTTGATTTTTTCTTTCAGGTTCTGCAATTGTGGCGTTTTTCCTTCCTGATGATCGACGTTTGAGTAAGAAAAAATCAGAGGAGAGTACCTGCTTATAAATACAAATAATAATATTAATACTCAATAGTATCTTTAAATTGTTAGAATAATAGAATTATTAGATATAAGTTTGGAGTGAAATAAATAATAAAAATAATTTAAAAAACTTCCACAACTTTAAACGTTAAGTAGCGCTATGTACAGACATCAGTTGGTTAACCTACCCGAGAAGTTAAAGGTCATCCAACTGATTTTTACCCGACTCCGGCGAAGCCAAAAGGAAGGGTAATGATTTTGGCAGTCTAATAATACATAATATAATATAAAATAAGATCTAGAGGTGCACTGCATACGGTAATTGTCGGCAATTTGAACCTCTGGTTTGCGCGGGCGCTCTTGCTGTTAGAAATTTACCTTACATCGAAAAGGCTAAGGTTTGGCTTTCGCGCACCATTGTGACTATTATTGCATTGAACTTTGCAGTTCTAGGTTGCAAAGAGATAGTGCATGCGTATTTTTATGAATGAGACAAGATTATCCACGCGTAACATCTTTTAACAGCGGATAGTATTAATAAAAAAAAAATGTGTTCGATCGATTTAGTTACTGATTCTGAGTGGTCCCTGAAAATTATGCACTACTTTGCAATGTAACTCTGTTTATGTATGTTTGTATGTTCAACCGTAGCGTCTACTTAACCGAATTTAATGAGCGAAGTGACAATAGATTCATAATAATAGCCCTGGTATGGCTATATACATTTAATTAAATTAAGTGACACAAGAAATATTATTTACAATAAATTATAAAATGAAAGAAAAACAAAAAGCTATTGGCGCCGAAAACTATATTCATTTGTTTTTATCAATTTAAGTTGGGTGTCTAAACTGTTATAATAGATTATGTATAACTTTGCATGCATGAAAAAAGATTGTGTTTGTGTGATGTGTATGGAATGAGAAATTTGATGATAATTAGTAAATGATGACGGCACGATAACAACTTGTACAATATACCCATATTGTAGTAAATACTTTAAATGTAAGGTTTATTGTAAGCATCTGAAATTGTTCTTTACAATGTTAAAACAATAAATAAATAGTTTGTTGCTTATCTTATTTGTTTTAATAACCTTAAACTTTTTTTTCTGGGTTCTTATTTAATACGTTCAAGTGAAACTACGATGTACTTACTTACGACAAATTTAAAAAAGCACAAGATTACTTACGTAATCTTATAAAGTAGAAATGTCCGTTTTTTTCAAACTGACAGTCATTGGACACCAGACAGTTAATGGACAGTTTTGAACACTTAAAAGAATACAATTTCACAGTAGCTGTTGAAATCTACTAGTATAAATCCTGTGTACCTACCTACTACAGTGTCATGCGGTGCATATAGGCAATTAGGCAGTGCCTACCTGATAAATGAAATGAGGTAGGCAGTAGTACTAACAAATGTGTGTTATTGATTAAAACCACAGATTTTTAACCGACTTCAAAAAAAAGAGGAGGTTCTCAATTCGTCTGAATGTTTTTTTTTTATCAATAAAACACATTAGTAAGTATCTTCTGCCTACCTCGAAAAAAAACCAATGTCCGCCACTGACCTATTACGAGTATGTCAATCAACAATCAGCAGTAGAGGTTGATTCATGAAAAATGCTTTGGGCGGTCTTTTTGCTAAAAGCGATTTTTTCCAGACAATTTTGTATTTTTTTAAATTATGAGATACCTATTACTGCAACTTTAAATCAAAACCAATCTTGAATGATATGTTGCCTTGATTACGTGCATTATACATGCCTACTTAGTATGTATTGAGATTGCGTGCTAATGATCGCTTATACAGGGTTTTTTAAAAAAATCAACAACCTCGCACGACTAGATAGCTAACAACATAAACAAAAACATTCGTTTTACGAGTTTTTCCATTACTTAATACATTAATTAAAAATGATTTTTCAAGCTTTTATTGAACTGTCGTGACATTTGTAAGTCTATGTTCCATTCACTACGAAAAGATGGCGCCCGCGGTCGCGCGCGCGATGCGATCCGCATAGAGATAAAACCATTCAGACGTAAAATTAGGTTGATATTTATTTTTGTATAAAAGTAAAATGTGTCAAATTATCAAAAGTCATAGAATAAAATGTTGTTGTTTATGATGTTCGCTATCTAGTCGTGCGAGGTTGTTGATTTTTTCAAATAACCCTGTATACATAAATAGGTGTAACTTAGCTAGGTAGGTAATACTAAGATTATTATCCTTATTCTCCTTGCATCGTTCTTTATAACTGCACGCAATTTAATTAAGTTACCTTTTACATTTAAGTTATCATAATTATACTGTATAAATCTATAACTATAGAAAAAGTTGTTAAAAAAGTGTGTACTGTGTAATGGATTTCCAAAAAGGATAGGACACTTTATAACCACGTGATCAGCTGCTCATATAGGTACATCAAATTTTACTATTATATGTTTTTTGATGCTCTAAAAAACCATCGCTCTACACCAATGATTATACAGGGTGTACAAAAGAATAGGACACTCCTTAAAACATCGTGATCAGCTGGTGATATACTTTATCATCGAGGTATGCGGTGAAGTTTGTATTGTATGGATGGAGCAGGCAAAAAAAATCTTGATTCTGATGATTCTCTCATAGAAAAAGTCATTGTTTATGATCAGTTGATCACGTGGTTTTAAGAAGTGTTCTATTGTCTTAAACACCCTGTGTATTATTATGGAACATATTTTTTTACGGTTTCGATTATGTTTTATAATTACACCGTGACTTTTTAATTACTCAACCGAGAAAATTGATAAACATATTCATATTTGCTATAATAAAATAATACGTTATCAATTCTGCGAAGGCTCTAAAAATTTGTTTATTTATGACATCACGTTAAAAACCTCTTTGAAAATTATAAGTTTTCTCTACTATATTATGCATGTATTATACATACAAATGATCTAAAATCACTTTTCTATTAAAAAAAAACCGCACCAAAATCCGTTGCGCAGTAAAGATCTTAGCATACATAGGGACAGACAAACAGCGAGAAGCTACTTTGTTTTATACTATGTAGTGCTTATTTTTAACTTTATGTTAACTCATGTCTGAATGTTAGGGCTCCCACACATAACGATACGACGTCGCAACGTGTTACGATGTACGACACGACGTGCGTCGTATCGTGTTTATGTGTTTGAGCCCTACGTCAATTTTCTCGGTAGTTTAAAACGTGGATCAGTTAGCTGATAACGTGGTTTAAGTAGCGTCCTATATACCTTACACTGTATGTTTATACTGTCCTGAAGATCGAGATACTATTTTCCTTACTACAAAAAGATAGACTAGTGTTGAACACTTGTCTAAATATTAGTCAACCAATTTGAAATGTTGACACATCAGACATTCGAGACATATTTTTAAGAAACATTTCAAATTGGTTGACTTATCTTTAGACAGTGTTCAATACTAGTCTATCTATTTGTAGTAAGGAAAATAGTATCTCGATCTTCAGGACAGTATAAACCTACAGTGTAAGGTATATAGGACCAGTGGCGGGCATTGGTTTTATTTCGAGGTAGGCAGTAGGTACTTACTAATGTGTTATATTGATGAAAATCATTGGTTTTTATAAATAACACACATTTCTTAGTTACACACGCATTAGGCAGTAGCTTACTCATATATTTTATAGCTGAAAATCAGTGGTTTTCATCAATAAAACACATTTGTAAGTACCTACTGCCTACCTGATTTCATTTATGAGGTAGGCACTGCCTAATTGCCTATATACACCGCACGCCCCTGTATAGGACGCTACTTAAGCCTAGAATAACATAGACTAGTATTGAATATAGGTTGCTTTATTTATCACCTCCATGACTGTGAAACAATCTGAATCTGAAGATGGGAGGTTACCGTTTGAAGAGGCCGTAGATAAAGCAGGTATGTGCATTTGCGTAATTTAAATAAAACCACTTTTTCAATCTATTTTTAGCACTCACAATGCTGCTAGTTATTATTTATATCGAGAATAATAATAAAGAATCCTAGTGTGGGAATCATCTCAATCACTCTGTAAGTTTTGAAATAAAAGTTTTATGATTAAATAAGTCTAATAATTTCAAGCAGTAAAGACAACAGATAAATGCAGCCTGTTTACTTGGATATTTCTCAGTGCAGAACCAGTTACAGGCAGAAGAAATTCTTCATACGATCAGCTTATTTTATTTCATTTTTTTCGGAAAAGTTGCTGTAGACACGACTAGATGTTTTAGAGTGTGACTGTAGTTTCTGCCCCATCGGCCGTCAGTTCTACGTGCTATGTGCCCCGCCCACTGCCACTTCAGCCGGCTAATCCGTCGGGCTATGTCAGCGACTTTGGTTCGTTCACGGATCTCCTCATTTCTGATTTGATCTCGCAAAGAATTCAAATTCAAATTTCAAATTCAAATTTTTTATTCAATAACTTAATATTATTACAGTAAACTGTGGTTGGAGCTTCCTTTTAAGCAAAATATATTACTTGTACTAGGAAGCACCGCTCTTCCATAACAATGATTACAGTATTAAGTTAAGGTACAGTACAAAATCTAATGAAATATTAAAATTAAAATTAAACAAGTTTTAGGTTACAAAATATTGTGTGTTTGTGTGTGTGTGTGTGTGTGTGTGTGTGTGTGTGTGTGCGTGCGTGCGTGTGCGTGTATTGAACGTGCCCGTGTAGTAAAGTAGTAAGGAGTATCACAATATCACACGTACTGGTTAGTTACTTAGCCCTACGACTTTGTCTTGGGATCGAAAGATGTCATTATTTCTCTAAGTAACAACAAGTTTTGCATAGCACACTATGTTGCACTTATAAGTGTTGAATTATATCCTCAGTTTCTTCGTAATTCTTTGTAATTAACCATTTCTCTAATGTCTTTTTACATTCGTAACATGGGACAGGGTAAAAATTTAGTTTTTTGTTCAACTTGTTATATACGTAAGCAGATTGGCTGTTGTATTGCCTCTTTGCAAAGACCGATTTAACTCGGGGCTGTGGAACCACGTTAACGATCGTCCTACGCTTACATTTTTTTGATTCATAGGTCATCGATTTGTGCTTTTTCGTGACAAGACGCAATATGTACAGCTTTCTCACCGATAATATACCACTCGTCAAAAATAAGCTAACAGTTGAGAATCTGTACGGCAGAAAGAACATTACTTTCAGGAGGGCCCTTTGTGCCCTTTCGAGATTTATAAAACAGGTTTTGGCAGCACCACCCCACACCGATATGCAGTAAGTGATAACAGACTCGGCAAGCGAGCTGTAGATCTTACGTAAAAGGCCCCTTTCAGCTACATGTCTCAGCGTTACAAATGTCCAGATTAGTTTCCTGACGCGGCTTATAAGTAACTCTATATGATGATGCCATGACAACCGCTGGTCCAACATGACCCCAAGATATTTCGTGTAAGAAACCTTTTTTAATTCAGTACAGGAGCAGTCCGAAACCAAAGAATTTACACAATAATGTAGTTTAATTTTAAAGTTTTCTGAAGGTTGCGCGTTGTTGTATTTGGAAAAACATATATAGTTCGTTTTAAGAACATTTAAAGTGAGTAGGTTTTTGTTTAACCACGATGCAACTTTCGCTAAGCCGGTTTCCGCACGATTTTTAAGTTGTTCCCAATCATTAGCAGAGAAAACAATAGCTGTGTCATCCGCATATGAGAAGATGTCACCACCTTCTATCTGCATATTACACAAGCTATTGATGTAGGCTAAGAACAACGTGGGACCCAACACACTACCCTGCGGGACGCCATAAGTGACAGAAGACTCGGAGCTAGTAATTGAACCGATTTTGACACGTGATTTACGATCGGTGAGATAGTCGCAAAGGAGTTTCAGAGGTATTCCTCTAACACCAATATCGTATAGGTTTTGTACTAGAATAGGCACGGAGACTGTGTCAAACGCCTTTTTTAAGTCTAAGAAGACAGCCAGACATTTCCTTCCGGAGTCGACATGGTTCACTGTAAGGGAGGTCAATGCAATAATGGCGTCTTCCGTAGATAAATTCTGACGGAAGCCAAATTGTGATGCCGAGAGTGTATTGAATTTCGAAAAGAACTTTATTAACCTGTTGTTTATTAATTTCTCCAGTATTTTTGCTATTACAGATATCACCGATATCGGCCTGTAATTAGAAGGATCAGTCTTGTCACCTCCTTTGTGTACAGGTGTGATAATAGCCTGTTTTAGAGCTGAAGGGAAGACACCCAATTTAAAACAAAGATTGGTTAGGTGAACAAGGATTGGTATAACTTCATTATGGGCGTTTTTTAGAAAGTGAGCTGGAATATTGTCATATCCAGGGGCACTGTATGATTTCATGGACATAAGCAGGTTGTATATCTCTTCATGGTTCGTGTCAAAAATAACAAAGGATGAAACTTGTGTATTTGTTACAATGTGAGGATCAGTAGCTTGTTGCGTTGTACTTTTAGTGATGTCCACTGCTAACTGTTGCCCTATCGTAGCAAAATAATTGTTAACAATGTCAACCGAGTCCTGGGGGGACAAAGTTAAATTCAGGAGATCCTGGCTATGAACTTTGGCTGGTTTGCGTTGAGTAATACTATCGATTGTCTGCCAAAGTTTTTTCGGGTTCCTGATAGCTAGTTCTAGTTGTTTTTTGTCATAGTTCCTTTTTAATTTTTTGATCAAGCAGTTACAAAAATTGCGATAACGTTTGTATGTGATTTTAAGAATTTCGTTTTCTGGGTTTAATTTTAATTTGCGTTGCATGTCGTTCCTATTTTTAATACAGCGGAGAACTCCCAGGGTAATCCAAGGTTTAATTATTCTATGTTTTCTTGGAACTGAAGTTATTTTCGTATTTGATTGTAGGCATTGTTGTATAGTAAGTGTGAGCTGTTCTAATATAAAGTCCGGGTCATTAACTGTCAATAAATTAGATAATTCTTTGGTTTTTAGAGTTTTAAGTGCTTCCTCGTAGTTTGTAGTTATTTTAGTTTTGTTTTTATTATTGATTTTAAGATTTGATACTCTAAGCATTATTGTAGAGTGATCTGTGATACTCGAATCAATAACTGCAATAGATGCCAGTTTATTTCCATTACCAAATTTAAGTATAAAATGATCAAGGCAATTTTCTCCTCTTGTTGGTAGTAGATGCCCCGGGAGCATACCATGCATGGCAAGCATATTAAGATAGTTGGTTCTATTAGTGCGTTCTTGTGTTGTTTCATCTGGTTTAAATATTAAGTTTATGTTGATGTCGCCAGTGATAATAACATTTCTACAGTTATTAATAGTATTTAAGTGCGAATTTAAAGAGTTTATAAAGTCTTTAGCGTCAGTTATAGAAGGCGAGCGATAAATGCCAATAATTGTGAGGTCGGGTGTGGTAATTTGTAAACATGATGCGTGGGTAAGATTTATTTCTGTCATTGAAGCAACGTGAGTATCTCTAATGAAAGCAACCACACCATCTGCCTGATTTAAGTGTTTAGTTGTAAAAGATGCCAAAAAATCATTAATTTGCGGAATATGTTTATTAATATGGAGTCTGCATTCAGTAAGGATGATTAAATCTACTCTTGTTTTAAAGTCGCATAGGTTAAGTTGAAAGTCAGCAAAATTGGCGTAGATACTGCGGATGTTCTGTGACACTATAACAAAGTCAGATACGTGAACTGGCAGTAATGTTGATAGTTCATTAGTTCGACATGAAAAGGCAGTCGCTAAAACTGTACTGTCTATTTCATTCATATTTGTGAGGACTTTATTCATATTTCATGACAAGAAGGAAGCCAAGTTACATCATCTATCAGTTTTGAGTGTGATGATGGTGCTATAAATTTAAGTTTGTCTGTTAACACGACATGTTGATTGAAAGGTAAATCTGAGGGCTTAATTTTAGAGTGAATGTGTGTAATTATGAGTTTTATATAAAAGTGTGTGAGTGTGTGAAGTGTGTGAAGTGTGTGTAAATTTAAATTTACATTTATGCTTAATTTCAGTACAATCGGATACACGCGATTAAACAAAGAGAAAAGTAATAACACATAAATAGTAAGATTTAGTCATCTTAGCAATTTTAGATTGTGTACCTGTGATTCGCTTCTAACGAGAATGATAGCTGAGTTTTCATCTTTCCGCAGGTACACTCTTCCAAAAGCCGTCCAGCAGAACTTGTATCCTTCCGATCTTGCGAAATCACGGGCAACAAAGTGTAAACGGGCGCCTCGAGCTGTTAATTGTTCTGTTAACACAACACTATGCGGCCGCCCCGCGCCCGCTCTTCGGCCCCCTCGCGGCGCACGCAGCCCCGCGCCTGCGTACAACGGACAGTCAGTCGAGTTTAGTGAGCAACAGCACGTCGTAACGCCCGCGTCCCCGATACCTATCTTTCTGTATTTTTGATAACCGAAATAAAATTAACCGTTAAACACCAACCATATCAATAAATCCCTACCATCTTGTGGCGACCGTGACAGGACACGAACCTGCAATCTTCGGATCTGCTCCGATCGCCAGCCTCCGCCGTTTTTTCAAAACGCCATTTTGTTACGTTGCCACGCAACCCACGTCGAGTCCGCAATCCAAACCTCGTCGATCTTTTTGTTGATTGCAGATTGTGTCACGGTCGCCACAAGATGATAGGGAATTCATTGAATATATATACTTGGTGTTTAACGGTTAATTTTATTTTCGGTTATCAAAAAATACAGAATGATAGGTATCGGGGACGCGGGCGTTACGACGTGCTGTTGCTCACTAAACTCGACTGACTGTCCGTTGTACGCAGGCGCGGGGCTGCGTGCGCCGCGAGGGGGCCGAAGAGCGGGCGCGGGGCGGCCGCATAGTGTTGTGTTAACATGTTCTGTTACAAAAATGGGGGTTTCCTCATTTTTGGTGGTACCTAAGTGCTTAGCTCTCAATTTTTCCTTGTTTTTAATATTAAAGAGTTTGCACATCTTCAAGACATCTGTTTTCACTAATGTTGATGAAAATTCGACCACGATGGGTGAGCTTTTGTCAGGATTTTTCTTGCTACGCATTCTGTAAATATCCTTGATGTCCTCCGTTCTTACGTTGCAATGAATGGTCTTTGAGAGGCACGTTACCATTTTTGTTAGATCTTCTTTAGATTCGTTAGAAATCAGGGGAACGTTTTTGAGTTCGATAGTGGATTTGCAATTAACACGCTGTAGGTCCTCGATTTTATCCTCAAGGATTGTTATGTAGTCCTTATCTTTCCTTAATTGAATTTCGAACTGGTCCAGTTTCTTTTTTAGTTCTTCGTTTTGTGCCGTAAGAAAACCGAGACACTCTTCTATGTTATTGTTAGTTTGTTTGATTTCTATTTGAGAAGTTACAATCTTTTGCAGTTCCGCTTGTTGTGCTGCGAAGAGCGATGAAATCATGTTCTTCATTTCACCCTTAAACGTGTTAAATTCGTCCTCAAATTCGTGTCTATGGTTTCGCTTTGGTCGTTGTAGAATAAAGTTAGGCGGCGTGTGCTCACCACCAGCCTGCCTGTCAATATTAGAGTCCGAAAACGAAGTATGCATCATTGCCAGTTCGTTCGTTACCAGGGCGCAATTATATTGAAGGAGGTGAAACGCGGTGCTCAGTGACGCGGGGGTCTTTAAACAGCTGCAGTCGCAGTTATTCCAATGTTGACGCTCGAAAGTACCAGGGCTATAGCGAGCCGTGGAGGTTTCTTACCGTAGTAGGCGACGTAGTAGCAGTGGTGACTCGTAGCACGGTTCGTAGCGTGCGTGCTACGGCAGGTGCATGTAGTTGTGCTACGGCAAGTCGGTGGGCGGAGCTAAGACTGCAGTACCTATTGTCGTAGCGGGCAGCTTACCCTCTGTATCACTTATGCACTCCTAGTATATCGACCGATTTTGCTAGCTTGAAATTATTTTTAAATTATTTAAAAATAAGAAAATTAGCGGAGACAGTAAAGACGTGCACTCCGAGAGCGGTCCGGGAGGGAAGAAACACCGAGCATAGCCTCTTCCATAGCGCGCTGTGCAACTCAAGGTCAATCGACGAATCCAACTCGGATGGGCAGCGTTAGGGAAACTACGCAACATCTTCTCGTCCAAAATACCTCAGTGCCTAAAGACGAAAGTATACAACCAGTGTGTGTTACCAGTGATGACATACGGAACAGAAACGTGGCCTCTTAGTATGGGCCTTAAAGATAGTTTAAAGTTGCGCAAAATTTCATTAGTGAAATTATAAATACACTGATTATTGTCAATGACGACTGGTTCGTATAATTTCACTGGCTCTATTCAGTTATATGGTAATTTCACTGGGCCTCAATAGTGGCATTATAATAAATCTAGGTTTATTATGAGTTAAGTTTGTGGTGGGAGCCCCGCGTGTTCTGATTGGTAAATTGAGTTAATCAGTCGCCATTTGCAATTGTCTCTTATTTCCTAACTCTATGTTTAATACTTGTAACTCAGTTGATAACGAAAACGGACCAATCAGCGATCGCTCTGATAATCTAACGGCTTCCATAAACCAATGTTATTGTCAAAATATCACTGCCTTACAATTTCACAACATACAATTTTTATCCTCTATACATATCTGCAGGTTTTGGCTTATACAGCTACTTGCACGTGTCGCTGACGGGTTTCCTGATCATCGCGTACGCGTCCATAGTCTTCAGCAACCCGCTGATCATCCCAACCAGCGCCTGCGAGCTCGGGACCACGGGATCACAGCAGGGGCTTCTAGCTGCCAGCCCTATTGTAGGTAAAGAAACTAAGAAGTCTTAACTCCACACAAAAAATTGCCGGTACCCTGTTGCACATAGTCGCTCAAATCAGTATTGGCAATAATATTTTAAAGTATCCATAAAATTTTAATATGAAGAACAAGAGTGGTAAATGTACACATTGTGTTACCTGTATTAGTGATTTTCATGGTCAGACAACACACCGACTTTCATGGCCTCAAATTAAGAAATTAATTTGTATCACCAACACTCTATAAATACAAATAAAGAAGCAATAAAGATTTTTTAATTATATCACGAGGTGCCAGCAGGGGCGTGCGGTGCATATAGGACATTAGGCAGTGCCTACTTGGTAAATGAAATGAGGTAGGCAGAAGGTACTTACAAACGTGTGTCATTGACAAAAACCACTGATTTTCATCAAAAAACACATAAGTACGTATCTACCGCCTACCTCGAAACAAAACCAATGCCCGCCACTGGGTGCCAGTCAGTGAAGTTTGCCAGAGGTGCTGGAACAACTAGACTCCAGCCAATTGAGTAAAGATCGTCTTCTGAATTGATACCAACCGAAAATTGAACCCTTTGTTTTTAACGCTCGTTACTTAGCCACTACATCAACTGGGTCGGCGAAAAATAGCACTATGCATGTAGTTGTTCTGAAATTCAACAAATAATAATATTTCTTGGTGTTCAGAGTACTTTTGTTCATATCCCATTGGAATTGGGCACATCATCATCATCATCATCTCAGCCTATTGCAGTCCACTGCTAGACGTAGGCCTCCCCCAAAGAGCGCCAAAGAGCACGATCTCCCGCTTTTTTTATCCATCCACTACCAGCCATCGTCCTAAGGTCGTCGGTCCATCGAGCTGGGGGGCGTCCTATACTACGTTTGCCAAGGCGTGGTCTCCACTCGAGAACCTGTTTACTCCACCTTTCATTGGTTCTGCGACAGATGTGGCCAGCCCACTGCCACTTAAGCTTGCTACATTTTTGGACTATGTCAAAATGGAATTTGGCAAGTAGCATTTTTAGTTGCCACTTAACTAAATTATTATTGGATGGTGTTCTATTCCAGGATCATTGCTTGGTGGAGCACCATGGGGCTACCTAGGCGACAGGCGCGGCCGGAGAATGACTCTAGTCATATGCCTGCTTTGCACGGCTCTAGTCAACGGGGTCGCCAGCCTCTCCGTTAATTGGATCATGATGCTGATCCTGCAGTTCCTGGCTGCTTTCTTGTAAGTGTACCTAATAACAACCTTATAGCAATGTCACAGAGGCGATTTTTGATAGTAGCCAGTGAAGCAAACGCACTGCGCTGTAATATCGCTTGGCAACTACTTCGCCGCTACTTTTTACAAGCTTTTATTTACTTTCACCTGTCCCGTTGTCTGTAATCAAATCTTGCAAGTTAAATTTGATCCACTTCCCGGTTACCGATTGAGCTGAAATTTTGCATACATGTGTAAACCGCGTGACAATGCAATATTATGATGAAATGGTTCTGATCTGATGATGGAGCTGGAAGGTGGCCATAGGAACTTCACAATAAAACAAAACAACCTCATCGAGTTTGGGCTCGTTTGAATCGTCTTGACGAGTAGTTTGTCTTTCAATGGTAAGCAGGGTCTGATGATGGAGCTGGAAGGTGGTCAAAGGAACTCTGTACTAAAACGACGAAACTCCATCGAGTTTCGGCTCGTTTGATTCATCTTGACGAGTACTTTGTTTTAAGATGGTTACCAGGGTCTGATCTGATGATGGAGCTGGAAGGTGGCCAAAGGAACATTGTAATGAAACGACGAAACTCCATCGAGTTTCGGCTCGTTTGGTTTGTTTTGACGAGTACTTTGTTTTAAGATGGTTACCAGGGTCTGATCTGATGATGGAGCTGGAAGGTGGCCATAGGAACTTCACAATGAAACGAAACAACCTCAACGAGTTTGGGCTCGTTTAAATCGTCTTGATGAGTAGTTTGTCTTTCAATGGTAACCAGGGTCTGATGATGGAGCTGGAAGGTGGTCATAGGAACTCTGTAATGCAACGACGAAACCCCATCGAGTTTCAGCTCGTTTGATTCGTCTTGACGAGTACTTTGTTTTAAGATGGTTACCAGGGTCTGATCTGATGATGAAGCTGGAAGGTGGCCATAGGAACTTCACAATGAAACGAAACAACCTCAACGAGTTTGGGCTCGTTTTAATCGTCTTGATGAGTAGTTTGTCTTTCAACGGTAACCAGGGTCTGATGATGGAGCTGGAAGGTGGCCATACAAGCTTTTATTTTTTAGTTTCACCTGTGCCGTCGTCTGTAATCAAATCTTGCAATTTAAATTTGATCCACTTCCCGGTTACCGACTAAGCTGAAATTTTGCATATAGTTATGTGTAATCCGCGTGAAAATGCAATATTATGATGTCATGGTGCTGATCTGATAATGGAGCTGGAACGTGGCCATAGAAACTCTGCAATTAAACGACGCAACCACATTGAGTTTGGGCTCGTTTGATACGTCTTGACATGTACTTTGATACTATATGGTAACCAGGGTCTGATGATGGAGCTGGAACGTGGCCATAGGAACTCCGCAATTAAACGACGCAACCCCATCGAGTTTGGCTCGTTTGATTCGTCTTGACATGTACTTTGATAATATATGGTAACCAGGGTCCGATTATGAATCTAAAACGTGGCCATAGGAACTCCGCAATTAAACGACGCAACCCCATCGAGTTTGGCTCGTTTGATTCGTCTTGACATGTACTTTGATAATATATGGTAACCAGGGTCCGATTATGGAGCTGGAAGGTGGCCATAGGAACTCCTCTCTCCGTCATTAAAACTCCGTCCGTCATTAAACGACGCTACCCCATCAAGTTTGAGCTTGTTTAATTCGTCTTGACGAGTACTTTGATAATATATGGTAAACAAGGTCTGATGACGGAGCTGAAATGTGGCCATAGGAACTCCGTAATTAAACGACACAACGTATTTAAGTATATTAATCTGTTATCTAGTCGCCATAGCACAAGCATTGCTTAGTTTTGATCGCGTTATGGTGCGATTATGGAAACAATTTATTAATTTATTTCATTATTATTGGTATACCGTGGTAAAATATGGGCCTCTAAACTCTTTATTGTAATGTAGATTGCGCCCTACGAGTAACAGAACGTATCACAGTAAGTTATAATTATTGAAATCGATAATTAGGCAAAATATACGTTTTGCGTTGAAGCACATAACTTTTTTCTCCTATGCATTAGGATCAAAATAAAAACATTTCGCGAAATGTTAAGCCTAAACCTTCAAGAAAAACCCTACTACCCTACCCCTACCCTTTCAATACTGGTCGTGAACTTTGAGGTACCGGGTCAAAAATGCCCAATATGACCTTTGGGAAAAAAGTTCGTTCCGTTTGTTGTGAATGTGAATTATGTCTGATTGATTAGATGGATGACCCAATGCCAAGGTGAGCACGTGCCAAGGGCTTAATGTATGAAATAAACATATACTAAAAAGTGACAAATAAAATTAAAGAAAAAAAAACTTTTTTAAAAACAAGCTTTTATTATTTGTTAATGAAATGAACTAAAAAGTTATAAATAAATTTATCTGATGAGAAAAATACCATTATATAGGTGGCATTTTTTTTATTAATAAAAGCGTGTTACATTTTGATTGCAGAAGAAAAATAAGTACCTAATAAACTAAATGTTCTTTAATGTTTCTACAAAATGTAACACGTTTTTAATATTAAAAAATGCCATCTATATAATGGTATTTTTCTCATCAGATAAATTTATTTATAACTTTTTAGTTCATTTCATTAACAAATAATAAAAGCTTGTTTTTAAAAAAGTTTTTTTTTCTTTAATTTTATTTAAATAGTATTCCATGAGCCGTGTTTTGTTTTTCTGTATGGAGTGAGACGTAAAATCAATGCTGCTTAGGGGCTTTCTTAGCGTTTAATATTAGAAAAGCCTGGAGCGCAATGGCCTTCATTAAGTAAGTTTATCCGTTATCTCGTCGCCATTATACATACAAGCTTTGCTTAGTTTTGGGCTCGATCAATGGTGTAATTATAGAAACATTTATTTATTACATAAAACCTATCGATACCTAGATTATTAATTGTATTTTTTATATTAAGAGGGGCAGGCCAGTTCTCACTGTCGATGTCTTTGCTGAGCGAGAGCGTGCCTATGGCCAAAAGGAACCTGGTCGTGATGCTCGTCACCAGCATCTTTATCCTCGCGCAGGGCATCATGGCAGGTACACACTACCTACAACATAACTAATTATTTCATGCTAATCGCACATACATATTATATTATACAGGGTGTACAAAAGAATGGGACACTCCTTAAAACCACGTGATCAATCAAAAAAACCAATAAAACCAATTTATTTTTGCAAATAGGCTTAAACTAAGCACTTTTACACGTGCCATTGTTATTTTATTCCCTACCACTGCTTAGGGACAAGTTTGGGCTAGCGCCGAGAAGAAGCAGCCCAAGAAACTCGGTCACTATTGTCAGCCTCTTTTAAAAAGTTTTAAATATACATAACAAAATATTAAATTACAAGATAAATGCACCTGTGCGAGCAAGGCAGTATTTATATCCAAACATTTTTATCATTTAAATAATCTATAACAGTATAATACCCTTTTTTCATGAGAATATTTTTTACATGAGCTTTAAATTTAAACATAGGCAGTTCAGCAATAGATGCTGGTAATTTATTAAAAAAGCGAATATGTTTGCGAATGTAAATGATATTTTCGTAAATAAATCAGCAGGTCAGCAGGTCATATACAACATCGAAATCTTGATTTTATTTTCAGATACTCCATACATTATCATCAAGGTATGCGAGTAAGTTTGTATGGGAAAGCTGAAAAAAATTTATCGATTTCGATGTTGCTGCCATAGAAAGAGTTGTTGTATATGATCAGCTGATCACATGGTTTTAAGGAGTGTCCTTTTCTCTTGTACACTCTGTATAATAAAGGCCTCGCCTCAGTGACTTACAACTTGCCCGGTTGGAAGCTGCCTGCAACCAGTGGCTTTACCAGGTCCTTTGGGTGCACGTCTTACGCTGTGCTTGCTGGTCATTGGTGGAGGCCTATGTCAGCAGTGGAAGTCCTTTGGCTGAAATGATGATAATGATACATTTTCATTACATGCTTACTTTCGTTATTGTATAACACGACCAGATCTAATGCCAGAGAAAATAGCAAAACGACAGTGTATTTAATTAAATAAAATCGCAAGTGTAGAAACGCAATTTTCTGAAATACTGTTGTTGGTTGTCATTTTTCTATTTTTCTCAATTCTATGCCGCCACCTGCTAAGGCATGACACCCAACTTTTGCTTTTCTTGTTCTACGAATGACCTTCTTAATCTTTCTTCATATTTCATATTCATTTTCATATTCATTTATTGCGTCATAAGTTGTATACACATAAGGTGTTACATTGTGTGCGATCATACTTATGGACCCTGTAAGGGTATTGCATTCTTATTTATATTTACAAATACAATATTATTATTATTATTATTTAATTATAAAATCGTCATATTTAAAATTTAAAATAAAAATAGTCATATTAAATTCGTTAAATAAAATAAATAAAAGTATATTGTCAAGAAGTAATAACCGAGATTCAACTAAACTAAGATTCAATTAAATTACAGAAGAGGATCACGCAGATTTAAACAGTATGTCAAGTAGGTATAGTTTTTGTGTGTTGTTATAGGTTGTTTTTATGTTGCCAAGGTTCTTTTCCTTTCTGCCTTTTTCTTCTACTTTTCCCTCATTCCATAAAAGTTATCGTATAGTGCATGTCTTATTGGTTACATCTTTCTCTCTTTCTCACACAGTGATAGCAATGCCGATCATCCCTCTCTCATTCTCGTACTATCTACCGGCTCTTGGCATCTACTGGAACTCCTGGAGGACCCTGATGCTGGTGTTTTCTGCGCCCAGCATCATCTCTGCCATTTTACTCTTCTTCATGAGCGAAAGCCCTAAGTACACCTACTCGAAAGGAGAAGAGGAGAAAACTTTGGAAATCCTGAGAAGAATACACAGGATCAACTCTGGTTTCAATAAAAATAAGGAATTACAAGTGTGTTTGAATTTATTATTTAATTTGTACACAACCTTAAACATATCAAAGACTACAATTTCTTTTATTACGGTTCCGTACCCAAAGGGATTACTAAGGCTCCGTTGTCCGTCTGTCTGTCTGCTGCTGTCACCAGGCTGTATCACATGAACCGTACGATAGTTAGACGGTTGAAATTTCCACAGGTGATGTATTACAATTAACAAATACTTAAAACCAGAATAAAATACTTAATAAGGGGCTCCTATACAACAAACGTGATTTTATTGCCCATTTTTGTAGATAATGGTACGGAACCCTTCGTGCGCGAGTCCGACTCGCACTTGGCCGGTTTTTTTTTTCAACTGCCTCTGTTGGGAAACGAAGTTTCGCTATTCAGGCGACTAATCATCCATCTGTACTTTACACATTACACAATTTACCTAATATTTGTTTTTTAATGGCGGAAGTATTTTTGTACCTATTATTTTTTATTCGCCTTCTAGGTAAAAGGTCTCCTGATGCAGCAGCAACAGTATTCGGACAAGCCGAAATCAGCGAAGGAACAGTTCGCACCTCTCGTCAGGGCCCCTCTTCTGAAGTACATGATAATAATTACAATACTCTTCGTTTTTCAACAGTAAGTCTTTCACGCACACACACACACACACACACACACACACACGCACGCACACACGCTCGCACGCACACACGCTAGCACGCACGCACACACGCAAGCACGCACGCACGAATTTTGTTTCATTTTGGTTTGTTTATTACCATCCAAATGTAATGTTCCAAATTTAAAACAATTCTGTTACTTTGATGGAAGAGGGTACAATGTCTGAGATACAGTATAATCAGAGACTTCATAATATGTCTGTAAAAAAAAACATAAATTTATTATTATAGTCTGATAAGGTAACCTACCTACCTTAGTCTACACTTGCCACTGCAGGGCACACGCCTCACCTTGACTTTAATGTGGTTTGGTTTGCTACTAATTTAATTAAGGTTAGGTTCTTTGTAAGTACCTATCAATATCGATCTTTTATTAATTTTCCTCTCATAGTAAAGTGGTTGTTTATCAGAAGGTGATTAGGTTATTTCAACAAACATGTTAATAATTAAACTGTATTTTTTAATTTGACAACTAGGTACTAGGCGGCGCCATCTCTGAGGTCCCGGATTCGATTCTCGGTCGGTCAATGTATTATTTCTGGTCTGGGTGTTGTGGAACCGTCGTTGTTTCTGATTTCTATAATACAAATGTCCTATATTTACTTATTATTTAATTTATAGGCCGAAAATCTCGCCTCTTAGGCGGTAATGACTGGCAATAGCACAGTTGGCCGGGATCAGGGCAAAAGAGAGAGAAATCGGCGGACGATGCGTGCGGTATCAAGCACCACCGCCTTTTGCATCTTTACTGGAAGCGAAATTATTATTAAGGTTGTTATTATTATTATTCTCCTTTTCAAGAATAGGATCGCTGATAGTATGGTTCCCGACGGTCGCAAACCAGTTCATGGACTCGATCGGAAACGATTCACCCATGAACCAAACAGTGTGTGACGTAGTAAGATCCAGTTTCAAAAATCCACCAGTTCCAGATGTAAGTATACATTTTATGGTTTGAAATTCACAATAATGCTAGTTTATGATATCTATGCTAATATTATAACTTTAAGAAAAACTGCCTTTGGTGGGATTTGAACCCACGAAGTTTCACTATCTTAGCGACTGCTCTTCAGTTGCAGCAATTGAAAAGCTTTTTAAATTTTAAATATTATCCCAGGTGTATCTTCGTGATTCATACCAGATACTTTCATATTTCTAATTAGTGAGATTTCCATGCGAAATTCTATAAGGATATTCTGTTATATACCTCATAAAAATCATGATTATTGATGATTAGTGTAATCCCTTTTAAAGACCCCCACAAGACTTATGCAAGACCAACGCGTCGAAAGAAATGAATTTTATTTTCTCACTTTTTTATTTAATCAAAATCTTTTTATTATTCAAAATGATATCTCATTTCTGACTTCACCATATTCACAGTATTTATGCATATACATGTGTTTTTATATTTATATTACTTACACCCTGTATTTATATTTTTTTAATACAGCCAGATGCAGTACCCTGTTCGCTAAACAACACAGCCTTGTTGATTGTACTGATTGTAAGTGTCCTGCAGTCAGTACTTAGCAACGTTATCAATTTGGTAAGTTTATCTTAATCTAGTTTTTTATTTATTCATATTCATTTATTGCGTCATAAGTGTATACATAAGGTGTTACATTGTGTGAGATCATACTTATGTACCCTGTAAGGGTATTGCATTCTTATTTATGTTTACAAATACAATATTATTATTATTATTCAATTATAAAATCGTCATATTTAAAATTCAAAATAAAAATACTCATATTAAATTCGTTAAATAAAATAAATAAAAGTATATTGTCAAGAAGTAATAACCGAGATTCATCTAAACTAAGATTCAATTAAATTACAGAAGAGGATCACGCAGATTTAAACAGTATGTCAAGTAGGTATAGTTTTTGTGTGGAGGGTAGACTAACACTTTTTATGTTGCCAAGGAACTTGCATTACATATTTTTATCATCAAAGAATCCTTTTATAACTCAATGAAATGGGAATTAACGCGATCATAATTTAAGTACAAAATGTTACCTCTTTTGCCTGACGTTACGTGTACGTTACGTTTTAAATTATGCAACGCGAAAGTTTAAAAGTAATTATTGTTTATTTTTGGCGGAAACCCTTAATATTCATCTGTACAAATAAATAAATAAATTGTTTTCACAATCACACCAATTAGCTAGCCCCTAACTAAGCAAAGCTTGTACTATGGTGACTAGATAACGGATAAATAACATACTAAATACGTTTTATAAACATGCATGACGTACAATATGCTCGTGCTCATCACACACACACATTTGCCCCTTGCCCCTTGCGGGATTCGAACCCTTCAAACAAATGTTGATTATTCGTGCTTTTTAGAAAAAATAAAAATGCAGGCTTGTGAGTAAGGTTTATTTATGATAAATAATATTATAATAACTACAATGCTGTATAATTTGACTCGGACAATATCACTCTCATGGCAGAACTACTCACTAAATAAAAGTATTTACTATGAAACTATGCTACAGTTCTAAGATCGCCAGGATCTTTGAACTGTATTAAATTCGACGACCTCCGTACGAGAGGCAAGCACGCCCTAAAATACAAGTGCTTTCTACTAACTTTAGGATCAGAGCAATATGTCGTCCAATATTTATTTTATTTACCTACGAAGTAAAGTATGCCTATAACGTCCCACTGCAGGGCACAAGGCCTCACCTCAAATATGAGGTGGTTTGGGCCATACTCCACCACGCGAGCCCAGTGCGGATTGGTGGAAGGGGGTTGTGGGTCGATCTCCAAAGGCATTTTTTTTCGTGTCGGACGGGATAAACCTATTTTCTAATCGAAAGACGTATTTAAAATATTTTTTCATAGAGAGTTCGGTGTCTTTTCTACATGGTACAAAGCTAATTTTATGCATAAGTTTGTTTTAAATATGTTTAAAAAAACATTAACCCAAAAATCCTAATCGCTCTGGGTTGACCCAACTCCCGATTAAATGAAAAAATATTTTTTAACTTTGTAATGAGAAGGATCAATATTAAACAACTTACTTAAATGGCATAACAAATAGATAATCTTCAAAGCAATATTTTTTTTATATTATATTAACAATACTTCGGCCACAATTTGAATTTAAAATTGTGGGGCCTTTTTTATCATCGCTCTGCGCCGAGACAAAACGTCGCACACAACCCTAGTTAGGCGTTATAGACCCTAAATTCCCCTCCCGCCTAGTGGTCTAACCGCCAAGGAGGACACATGTGTTTTAGATTCCCGCGTTCCAACATAACGAAGGTAAGTTTATGATTGCTCTGGTTTTGGTTCTCGAATTTTATTATTGCTATTGCACGTTATTTAAATTCAATAGTAAGTTTGTTATGTGAATTAAGTAATCGCAATGGTGTTTTTTATGTGACGTAATCACAACTTTCTGTTGCTTTTAAATTCGGCTATATTTATGATTTTATGACTTTTTATGATCGCTATGGCTCTGATACTGCTCTGTCCAAAAAGACCAGAGTGATGATATTTTGCATTAATATTACATTATTAAATCTGTTTTATGTAGTATTACCCGACTGTAACAATGACAAACGATGCGTATGTATACCTTATTTAAACCTTTAACCTTATCAGCCTGTTGCAGTCCACTGCTGCTGGATGGTTCTTGTTCGGTTGTTTTGTACTTGGACGGACATTGATGCCATACTGTACAGGCTTCTTAGCACGAAGGTGCTAAGAAGCCTGTACATGTACGTGAAGACGTACGTGAAAGCATGTACGTGAAAACGTACCGCCAATCAACTTGGAATCGCTGCAAGGATTCCAGAACAGCCCAGGTTTCGATCGAGTCGAAGGCTTTCTCATAGTCCACAAAGGCCAGGCGCAGGGGCTGGTTATACTCTTCGGACTTCTGTATAACCTGCCGCACCGTGTGAATGTGGTCTATGGTACTGTAACCTTTGCGAAACCCAGCCTGTTCCGGTGGCTGGAAAGCGTCAAATCTTGCGGGAAGACGGTTTGTGATGACCCTCGAAAACAGCTTGTAAACGTGACTCAGGAGCGTGATTGGTCTATAGTTTTTCAGGAGACTTTTGTCTCCTTTCTTGAAAAACAATGCCACCACGCCCCCACTCCACGCTTCCGGAGTTGTACCATTGGCTATGACGGAATTGAAGAGCCTTTTAAGTTCGCCAAGCACAGGTTGGCCTGCAGCTTTTAAGAGCTCAGATGTGATTCCGTCTTTGCCGGGAGCCTTCCTATTACTAAGCTGTCCGAGGGCCGCCTAAATCTCATTCTCCTCCACGTCTGGGAGATCTTCAGTGAAGTGGCGGGTAAGCTTGGCTCTTGGGTCGTTCGCGTCGGGCTGCGGTTGAAGGGAATGCAATGCGTACAATCGGCCGTAAAAGCCTTCGATTTCGGCCAGAATCTCCGGAACCGATGAGACCATTCTGCCATCCGAGGTTTTCAGCTTTGTCAGGTGACTTTTTCCCAGTCAGTGAAGACCTCATTTTTTATCATCTTTTTTATAAAACTTTGTTTTCTTTAATTCCTTTTTAAAAGCTACGACTTATGTCACGACTTAATTAGTCTAAATCAATTTTATAACTTGAAAAGACTATTATTATTACATAGTTGAATTCAAAAAGACTTTTAATTTTGGCTGATTTATCTAAAATTGTGATTTAATTAAGTCCAAAGAAAGTTGATTTTTATAATTATGTTAATAAGTTATTATAGTTATTATTTCGTATAAATTATTCCGTATTTTTTAATATGTATAATTGATAATATGACTCGGCCTCTTACTCGAGGTAAATGTGATTGTTTTAGTTCTGTTCAGAATTTTTAGAAAATAACATTTACGTTACCATTAAAGGGCTATCATATATCTATATCTTCTTTTGTAATATAAATCAATAACTAAAACAGCTAAATAAATAACATTTTATTAGATTCACTTGTTGTTTCACTGATTTCACCATTTATGATCGCTCTGGCACTAATTATGATTGCTCTGGGCGCGAATTTTTTTAAACTTTAATATTTTTATAACTGTTTGTAAAAATTGAAGGCCAATAGAAAAAATATACTAAACACACCGGCATATTTAGCGGAACATAAAAAAGGTTTGATATCAGTATCATATAAGATTGCTGACTGGTTTATACGTTATTTAATTTAAAAAGAAATAATTTCAAATTAAGAAAACAACTGAACATCACATTTTATGCAATTGTTTTAATTTTATTCAAATACACCTTATCTGGAGCGAACTTCGAGTATTTCTTCCTTCCGAGTTTGATTTAAAATTTCATTGAAATACTGTTTTTTTGTTAGTTTTTTTTAATGGCGCATCATTTTGGAGTTGACGACTGAATTATGCCTGACTTAGCCCCAACAGAGGTTGCCAGGGCACTCGAAATGCGAAGAAATGGTCAAACCTACAGAGTGATATCCAGAGATCTTCGTCGACCAGTTTCAACGATCCATCGCAGTATCCAACGGTTCAGGGAGACCGGTACTTATGTAAGAAGAGCAGGACAAGGCAGAAAAAGACGCACTTCGAGTAGGGATGATCGTTTCATTTGGCTTCGTGTACGTAGGAACCCCCGTTTGACGGCCGTCCAAGCCCGACATGAGTTAGAAGCAGTGCGGGGTGTAACATAATTGAGCGTACGGCACGAAGAAGGTTTGAAGAAGCTGGTTTGGGTTTATTTGTGCCCGCAAAGGCTCCAAGGCTCGAAGTAAATCATCGTAGAAACAGGTTAACTTTTGCTCAGGAACATCGAATTTGGAACGCGGACCAATGGAGTAAGTTAATGTTTAGTGATGAGTGCAGAATTCTCTTAAATCAAATTGACGGCAGGCAAAGAATATACAGACGCAAAGAAGAACGATACATTCAGACAAATTTTGAAACTACAGTTAAATACGGTGGTGAATCAATAATGGTTTGGGCGGGCATTTGTTTGGGAGCTCGCACAGACTTGGTAGTGATTGACAAAGGGAGTCTGATTGCAGACCGCTATATCAGAGAAGTTTTAGAAGAAAATGTCGTATCGTTTACCCCATATATCGGTGACGATTTTGTTTTTATGCAGGATAATGCTCGGCCGCATACCGCTCGGGTAACTCAACTCAATGTTATGGAGTGGCCGGTGAGATCACCGGATATGAACCCAATAGGGACTTGCTGAAAAGAAAGTTAAGTCCAGAATTCCAGCTCCTGCCAACGTGGGTGAACTGCGAATCGCCGTAGTTGAGGAATGGCGGAGAATATCCCAGGAGACCATCGATAACATCATTCTCAGAATGCCTAGAAGGGTAAAAACTATAATAAGAGCACGTAGAGGAAATACGCGATATCAATCACCATTTTTCTAATTTAATTAATGGTTATTTTAATATCAATTTTCACTTTTCCCGGTTACATAAAAAGTTCAAAAATGTACCATTTTTCACAAAAAGCCTTTACTTGCAAAATGTGTTCTTAATATGATCTCATTTTAATTAAAACAAATGCAACTTTAAATAGCAAAAGAAGTGTAGTAAGTAGATTTTAGAATAAAACCATATTTTTTTAATTATGGACCTTTTTTTTGTGTTCCGCTAAATATGCCGGTGTGTGTATTTGGACATCTCACTTTTTAATGAGATACATAATTCCCATCGAATATTAATACTTATCTGAAAAGCACCAGAGCGATCACACGAATAAGCCCGTTTTGGAGATCGACCCTTGTAAGGCCAGTGACTAAACCTTGCTGTTAGATGTAATCAAACCACCTTACAGGCCTCTGACTAAGCTTCACGACCAATATCAAGCGATATCAGCCGGTTCCAACTTTTAGCGTGCCTTCCAAAGCACGGAGATGCTCGTGATAAATGTCACAAAACATGGTCGGAATGGTCACCCATCCGCTCGCAACCGTGGTGGTGGTTGCTTAACTTTAGCAATCGATACCATAGCGCTGCCGCCACTGAACTCCAAGCACCTCACCTTATTGACCTGATCCCGTAGAACAACTGTGTAAACAGTTTTGCGGGACAATGTTAGCATAAGGCTTCAAAATTGTATAATTAATAATAAAATAAATTAATTTAAAAAAATAAATATTTCAATTTTTGTAGTTCTTAAACGTGGTGGGCCGGCGCAATATGGTCATCATCATCACGGCGGTGTGCGGCCTGAGCGGCATCATCATGAACCTGGTCCCCAACACGATTGCCAGCGGGGTTCTGTACGTTATCTTGCTGATGGGGCTCGTCGTGCTCGGATTGTACACTGCTATTGCTGTCGCACTCTTCCCCACCAATCTGAGGTACGTGACAGCCACCCGCCATTGATTTTGAAAAGAAAGAAAAAGTATTTATTTGATTCATATCAAAAAAAAATTAAACAACATAATCAGAAAAAAAAACAACAAAATTCAGTCAAACTGAGAACCTCCTCATTTTTTAAAGTCGGTTAAAAATCCAACAATAAATACTTTAAGAAACCAAAATGGACGCCATCTTTTTTTTGCCCTCAATAATCATCATCGGATTGTACACTGCTATTGTTATAGCTCTCTTCCCAAACAATTTAAGGTAAATGTGATAGCTACCATTGATTTTGTCTTCTTTGATACAAAATTAATATTAATGTCTAAAAAAACTATAAAACCCACTTTTAAATGAAAAATACTCATAAAAAGGAATCAAATGAGCCCAAACACAAAGGTTTTCCTAAGTGGTAGCACAGTACATTGTAGTAGTCACTGAAGAGTTCCACTATACACCTGCTGAATTCATCATCAGAACAGCACAACAGCACACGCCGGCGCTATACGTAATTTGTGACAGTGTCAAAGTATTGTAACTAGTGTCATCTGGATATACTTACAAAGTTATAAATCAGTATGTAATAAAACTTAGGTTAAAAACTACCTTCATGATTGGGTTACATAGTTACGAAGCCGAAGCGAAGCTATGAAGCCAGTAAAAGTATACGTTGAAAGAAAAACAATTTAAATTTTCACAACAGCTACGGCACTTTACCAGTGCTACGATAAACTACGTAACGCGACGACTACGAGTCATACGGTAGGTTGAGTTACGGCTACGAACATTGTACCTCAATGCTACGAACGTTAGTAGCTAAGTATAGGGCTACGTGGTAGACTGCTACAGAAAATGCTACGAAACTACTAGTGCTACGTACGACTGTTACGAAAAGTTAGACCATTTGCTGCAGTCAACTACGAGTATAACAAATTGTTGGGTAAAAGAAAAGTCGGGCTCAGGCCATATAAAAAAATATAGCGTTACGAAATCTTTAAGTTACCTTTAGAGATCTTTGCAAAAAAAGACATTTTAGGCGGGTGCTGGCCGTGCGTTTGTAGGACCGTATTTATTATAATTATGACAACTACCAACAGTAAACTTAAGGCTAACTGCTCAAACTGCACATACTGCGACTTTGAGCGATTAAAAATTAAGGATAAGTTTATATGACCGTGCGGTACAAGATCAATTTAAACAGCGATTATTGTTTACATCACCGCGCGGCGCGCTTCGACTCGCGCGCAAGGTGTTGTATAGCGTGGTCGGTGGTCCGTCTGGTACCAGTGGTACCCCGCGGTCATATAAACATGGCCAAAAACTGCCACTGAAACTTTTTCTTAATCAAAAAGTCGCGAAAACGCGATGCAGTCGCAATCAATCACAAAATTTTGACAGTTTTGCGGTTGTTTGTGATTACTGGTCATTTACAAGATAAATCGAAAACAACATTCAGACGAATTGAGAACCTCCTCCTTTTTTTTGAAGTCGGTTAAAAATTGGAAGCCGCTATGTACTATAAAATGACGAAAGCCAAACATATTATTAATAAGTCATAAACTGCAAAAGCGGTACTTTATAGGAAGATGCAAAAATAGGGAAATGACTTAAAATTTTCTTACTGGTACTTGTTATACGTTTCCCTTTTTTCTTTTTGGCTTCATTTTTACTTTATCTTTTAAATGACCAGTAATCACTAAACATCCGCAAAATAAATCTTACATCACAGACATAAGCACACCTGAAGTTGCCTGTGATACGCGCTCGGCGTACACAAATGCTGAATACGTAGTGCCTGTTGAACCCAACGGAGTACATGGGCAACGGAGTACGGAGTACATTCGCAGTGCACTTAGGTGCTCTACAAAGGGCGGGGCGCGGGCGGGGCGGTTCGGGCCGGCTTATTTTACCGCGAACGATATCACAAAGGGAATCCTATCTACCAACGCACATAGAGGGAAAAAAGACCTTGCCGCAGGTGCCCGGCGGGCACTTCTGGCGGCACGGCTTATCCATCCATGGCTACCCGCCATGTATCACACAAACCTGTTTGTATGCAGTAACGCAGACGGCGCGACGGGCAGATGCGGTCTTTATTGCTTCGCGGTCAAAAAGACTGCCCCGTCCCGCCGTTTGCAAAGCGCATTTGGCCACGTTCAAGGAGACGCGGGGCGTCGAGCGGCGCGTCGTGCGGTGCGGGCAGCCGGAAAAACAAACATACGGCGATGTATTGGAGCGTTCAAGGAGAAGCGATTTTTCACGCGTTTGTTTGTTTTGTGCGTTGAATGCCACGGGTGACGCTGCGTCGGACGCGGCGTTAGTTTGCGAGTTCGATTCGGTAGTAAATTCCAGGAGACTATATTTTCTGCATGTTGTTCAGGGTGCTGGCGATCGGCCTGACGATGACGGGCGCGCGCGTCGGCCACATCGCCTCGGTGATGATCCTCAACTACTTGCTGGTCAACAACTGCGACGCTGGCTTCTATATATTCGCATCGCTGTTTAGTTGTATGTTTCTTTAATCAGAAGTCTTTAGGCTTACGGTAGGAAAACAATTTACACAACAATGTAAATCATAATTGTAAATTTCATTGTGGAACACATGACAGGCGTATGTATTGGTCTTACAAGGGTTTAAGTGAGAACTAACCGTGTCTTGCCTTCTTCGCTCCTGTAACACAGATTGTATAATCTAATCTACCTCAGGCACCAGACTCTCACAAGATTATATTAAGTCTACTCTATTATCTGTAGTAAATTTAAAGCTTTTTGAAAAGACAAATAAATGATTTTTATAAATTGTTAATCACCAAACAGACAGATTTTTGGAACTACCGCTGTTCAAACTCAATTATTTGGTCCCAAAGTGTAAATGAGCTGTGCTAGCTCAGTGGCATAATCATCTTATGCCTTGAGTGCACATAGGTACTTCTGGATCCTGAAAATAACTTATAACTTTAAAACGTTAATAACTAAACAATGTATGATAACATTATACATTAAATAGGGTTCTGAAGCCAAACTTATTAATGTGGATGACTTGATAAATTATGTTTTTTTCCAGCATCTGCAATAGTGGCGTCATTCCTGCCCGACGACCGAAGGTTGGTCCAGCCACTGGAGTCAGATCACGAGAGGAAGGACGAGGACTTCTCCCAGCTATAACTTAGCTAAGGGCGGATTCCCTACAGCCTGTATACAACCCTTAATTTTTAGGACTGTCTCGCTCTTTCTATTTTTTGAAATTGAAAAGGACACGCTCCATAAACTTAATATTGTTACAGCCAAAGCATACCGTTTTTCAAGTAAATGTTTTTGTTTATAATCACTTCGACAGACAGACAGACTCATGCACAAACAACAAACTCCGGACAAACTTGTAGCAATGTAAATAGGTAGTTCGTTTAGTGGGAATTGAGTCTTAAAGATCTGCTCTTTCCGAGTTTTTTTACGAACTTTCTTGTGATCTATATCTTGTCTCAACAAATTTGCTTGTTTACTTGTGCTGCTTTTTCCTTCCTATACATGACTCTAGGTATAACCAAAATGTGCAACATGACAGGCCATATCTTTGATTGGGTTCTTTTGATTCACAGCTCCAAGGGATTGCCGTCTTGAGTATTTGATACTTTTTATTTGGCACTACCTACACGCGTTTCTGGTAAAAAGTATCTTGACAGTCAGACAAACAGACATCGAAGTGATCTTATTAAAAGAAAAGCTAAAAATTAAAAGACCTTAATCTTAAAATCTGATTATTTTGAAATGTTATTTTAGAAAGGATCTCTAAAATAGGCAAAATAAGACAATCACTATTTAAGATGCTATAAAGCCTCGGGCAATAGCAATTTAATTGTAGATAATGTTTTTAGAATAAGTTTTATGTAATGTGATAAAATTAAATAAATAATATTGAACTCTGTATTTTTATTTATTATAATACTTAGGTATTCTTTAACAACTCACAATGTAAAAATGACGTAACATTTCGTACATTTTTATATCTGATATTTTTTACCCAAACGGCAAAGGCAGGGCTTGAATTGTACAATGTTGAACCCTAAAATCATCGTAATGCAGACTAGATAAAAAACCGGCCAAATGCAAGTCGAAATCGCGCACGAAGGGTTCCGTACCATTATCGATAAAAACGGAAAAACAAACAAGTTTGTTGTATGGGAGCCCCCTTGAATATTTATTGTATTCTGTTTTTTAGTATTGTTACATACAGCCTGGTGACAGACGGACAGACAGACAGACGGACAGACGGACAGACGGACAGACGGACAGACGGACAGACGGACAGACGGACAGACGGACAGACGGACAGACGGACAGACGGACAGACGGACAGACGGACAGACGGACAGACGGACAGACGGACAGACGGACAGACGGACAGACGGACAGACGGACAGACGGACAGACGGACAGACGGACAGACGGACAGACGGAAAGACGGACAGACGGACAGACGGACAGGCGGACAGACGGACAGACGGACGGACGGATAGCGGAGCCTTAGTAATAGGGTCCCGTTTTACCCTTTGGGTACGGAACCCTAAGAACGTACTCTATGTTATTATATGTTTATTTATCTGAAATAAATTCATCAAGTTCGAAGTAGTGTCTGTCTAGCAATCAACATTGTACAAGTGCAAAGTGATAAATAACAATTTTAAATTAAATATTTTGTTTTTGTGAAAGTGATTCATTTCAGTGCGAGCATGTTCAACGTCGATTGTTGATTTATTTTATTGTAAAAGTTATATTACTTGTAATTGTTTAAAAAATGCAGTATGAAGAGTTGGAAAATGCAGAAAAAAATACATTTGAAGAAGCGCTCAGCAAAACAGGTAAACTTCTGGCTCCCTGACTGAATGAGTTTTTTTTTCGGGGCGAAACACTTATTAATTTATTAAATTAAAACGAGGAATCGAACCCGTGACTCATACGGCACAATACCGCACCACTGTGCCAATGGAATCGTAAGTATCCTAATATTTATTTTAATTCTTATCCCACTCTCTACTTTAGTGTCTATAAAGTTCTAAAATTTTTTGAATTTAATTAATTAGTCTCAATCTATTTTGTAATTATATATTTTGTATTTGTTTACGATTTCTGACATTTGTATGCCTACAAGGCTGATCACAGCATGCACATTATTGTTTATTTTGTTGACTATCATGGAATTTACCCTTTTATCACAAATAAATGATTTGATTTTCTTACTATGGGCCTTATTAAGAAGCTTAAAGTTGCACAGCGCGCTATGGAAAGGGCTATGCTCGGTGTTTCTTTGAGAGATCAAATCAGAAATGAGGAGATCCGTGAACGAACCAAAGTCGCTGACATAGCCCGACGGATTAGCCGGCTGAAGTGGCAGTGGGTGGGGCACATAGCACGTAGAACTGACGGCCGATGGGGCAGAAAGGTTCTGGAATGGAGGCCGCGTATCGGCAAGCGCAGCTTAGGACGCCCATCCACAAGGTGGGCAGACGACCTGGTAAAGGTTGCAGGACGACGCTGGATGCAGGCCGCTTCCAATCGGCCGATCTGGAAGTCACTGGGGGAGGCCTATGTTCAGCAGTGGACGTTCTGTGGCTGCGATGATGAAATGATTTGATTTACTTCTCAAAAATAATAATCTTTTAAATTTTATTGTTTATTTAATAACGTTACTTTTAATACACAGCCTAGTGCATTAAACAAAATAAAATATCCCTGGTACAAATATAGTAACTAACAAAAAGTTATTGAAAAATTAACAAATTAAGCGTAGTCGTGAGGCTAGTAGACGGTTATTAAAATCGCCTAAATCCATTCTAGGGTTTGGCGTCTACAGTTACAACATGACGTGCCTGGCAGGGGTGGTGATCATCTCGTTCGCGTGTATCTTCTACAGCAGCAGCATCGTGGTCCCGGCCAGTGCCTGTGACCTTCAGACCAACAGCACGCAGCAGGGAATGCTGGTGGCAGGGCCTATCGTCGGTTTGTATTCAGTTTAGAACGACGCGGTGAACTGTCGGCCGAGTCAAGGTTTCTACAGCAGTATCGTGGTCCTAGTCAGCGCCTGCGACCTTCAGACCAACGGCGCGCAGCAGGACATGCTATTGGCAGGGCCTATCGTTGGTTTGTATTCAGATATAGTACGACGCGGTGGACTGACGACCTGGTGAAGGTAACGGGCAGGCAACCGCTGGATGCAAGCGATCCAGCCACTCGATGTGGTGTTATGTAAAGGGATACCTATGTCACACAGTGGACCTTTAAATGCTAATGATGATGATGATAGTGCGACTAGCTCGTGCTTAAACATTGTGCGGGAAGACAGGCGTTGCCGAGAAAGAGATACGCTAAGTTTTATAAATGTGATAATAACTACTCTATAAGGAATAGTAGTTCGCGCTACGGACTGCAAAGCAAGGCTTTTGCGGGTTCAAAACCCACAATATTGTTTGTGTGATGAGTACGAACATGTTAAGTCATGATGTTACTTCATCCGGTGGGTGCTAATAGACCACGACCACGTACTCATAAACGCAGCGTAGAACTTCCACCCACAAGGAGAACAGACGATCTGGTAAATGTTGCAGGAAGCCGCTAGATGCAGGCCGCGCGCAATAGGAAAATGATGAATATGATGATGTTTTAGAGAATAAAGTTATAGACTCATCATAGAATGAATGGATATAATTTTAACTCGACAGCGCATTATAAAACTGTATTATCAAACTTCATTTTTGACTTTAGGCTCCATCCTGGGTGCCATGGTGTGGGGCTACTGGGCGGACCAATACGGGCGACGACGAACCCTCATCATATCACTGCTGTCAGGAGCCGCCATTAACGCAGTAGCCAGCTTATCTTTAGACTGGCCTATTCTCCTAATTTTGCAATTTATTGCTTCTTTGATGTAAGTAGTTTTATGTCATCTACAGGATGTACAAGAGAATAGGAAACTTCTTAAAATACGTGATCAGCTGGTCATATACAACAACTCTTTCTATGGAAGCAACAGGGGTTTCGATTTTTTTTAAGCTGCTCCATACAAGCTTACTCGCATACCTCGATGATAATATGGAGCATCTGAAAATAAACTCACGATTTCGATGTTGCTCCCATAGGAAAAGTTGTTGTTTATCACCAGCTGATCACGTGGTTTTAAGGAGTGTTATATTCTTTTGTACATTCTGTATACTCAAGGATAGATTCTCAAGGTTTTTGTTGGAAAGCTATTGCTAAGAAGCGTAATAAATTAGGACGTGAAAAGTGCCTCGACATGGCCGGCCTACTATCAGAAATAATTAGATTTTATTGATTTTACAGCAATTGCTTTTTTTGGTTTAGGATATCAGGGCAATTCTCTCTGGCCATGACGCTGCTCAGTGAAAGCGTGCCTGTAGACCGGCGCAACTTAGTCGTGCTCATGGTGACCAGCATCTTCCTCCTGTCACAAGGAATGATGGCCGGTATGAGCTTAGTTAGACATGTATATATTTTTTAAATTACCCTGTGTTTTCCTACCATAGCGCAAACGCCTTTCCCAAATCTTACATGCTAGCTCTATCTAAGGGAGAAAACGGGATTGTGCCGAAAAAGTCGAGACTTAGCTTACAAATTTTGTAATTTTCAATAATTTATAAGATGAATACCCGTTCTGTGTATAGTGTTTTAGTTAAAAATCCAAAAAGAAAGTTAAAAATGTTATAATTTATAAGAATTTGGGACGTCCACCCACAAGGTGGACAAACCTGGTAAAGGTTGCAGGAAGCTCCTGGATGCAGACAGCTTCCAATCGGCTAACCTGGAAGTCAATAGCGGTGGCCTTTGTCCAGCAGTGGACACCCGCTGTGGCTGGAATAATGAATAGGATTTTGGGACTAGGTATCATACACACACATAGTTTAGTTTCAATAATAAGAACTCTTTTGTTTCAGTTCTAGCAATGCCAATTATACCACTTAGTTTTTCCATCAACCTGCCATTTTTGGACATCAACTGGAACTCCTGGCGACTTCTTTTGGTCATCTACTCATTGCCAAGTGTCATCACCGCCTGCAGGCTTTACTTCATGCAGGAGAGCCCCAAGTTTGTCTATTCCCAAGGTCAAGAGCAAGATGCCTTGAAGATTTTAGAAATAATTTATCGAAGTAACAACAGGAAATCAATCTATGAATATCCAGTAAGTAGCTGAAACGCATCATGGACACATGAATTTATAACTATGTTCACATATAAAATGTTGTCAAATTTCGTAGAGATCTCTGCCCTAGATAAACTCCAGACTATGTAAAATCTTAGCTTCAGCTAAGGATCCTCAAAGTATTTAAAAACTTAAATACACGTTCGCTCACTCATTTACTCATATCTAGTTCACAAGTAGCTAGTCACCCATCTGTTTATGGAATGGTAAGATTACGCATTCCTAGCTAAAGCCTGCTTGACTTGACTTCTAGGCAACACGGCGTCCTTGTTTTTATAATGTACCTACGTTCATGAATGTTTATATGTACTTGAACGTTTAATTCATTCTAGATAAACTCCAGACTATGTTAAATCTTAGCTTCAGCTAAGGATCCTCCTAAAGTATTTACAAACTTAAATACATTCTCGCTCACTCATTTACTCATATCTAGTTCACAAGTAGCTAGTCACCCATCTGTTTACGAATGGCAAGACAAGATTACGCATTCCTAGCTAAAGCCTGCTTAACTTGACTTCTAGGCAACACGGCGTCCTTGTTTTTATTTTGTACGTTCATGAATGTTTATATGTAATTGAACGTTTAATTCATTCAGGTTAATGCACTTATACTTAATTTATTTTTTTCTTATTGCATCAAGGTTATCAAAGTTACTTAATTAAACATTAAGTCGTTGAATTCGTTACTGTGTCATAAATTATCAAATATTACAAACATGCTATTAGAGGGTTATCTTTAATTCACTCAAATCGTCTGGTTCTCAACAACAAGTACCTAATAATTGACGACCGTCTGGTGTAGTAGTTCGCGCTCCGGACTACAATGCCTGACGGTTGCGGGTTCAAATCCCGCGAGGGGCAAATTTTAGTGTGATGAGCACGAGCATTTGCACCTAAGTCATGGATGTTTATAAACGTATTTAAGTATGCTTATCCGTTATCTAGTCGCTATAACACAAGCTTTGCTTAGTTTGGGGCTAGATAATTGGTGTGATTGTGGAAACCATTTATTTATTTAAATATCAATGCCTAATAAGTAAATCGTCTGTTAGCAAAACCGCGCTCACCTCAATACTGAACTCACTTATCAACGATAAGTAAAATGACCTCACTTCTAATCTAAACAAGGGCTATGTTCGTTTGTAACACTTAGGTGAGTTTTGTTTCGAGTTCACATGCGTGGTGTTTACAGAATCAATAAAATAATTAAGTTCATTAGATTCTCCTCGGTCTCGCGATATCACCCACTCATCTAGGAAGAGGACACTGACCTCTATTTCAGTCTATCTGACCATGACACAGCCCAGGTGCTTAATTTTAATTTAAAAAGAAAAATTGTTATCCCACGAACAATATTCAATTATAAGAGATCGTATTGTGCTAAAAATATTGAGAAATTTAAAACACACTTAGAAACACTTTCATTTCTAGAAGTGTACAGTGAAAAAAATCCAAATGAGGCCTTTAATATTTTTTATGACTGGTTTCTTTTGCTATACAAGCTATGCTTTCCTATCTGTAAAGTAAAACTAAATATAAACTTTAAGTTGAATTGGATCACAAAAGGAATTAGGAAAAGTTGTGCAAGAAATAGATATCTCCGCCGAGACTTCTATAATAAAAGAAGTATAAAAACCGAGCATCATTATTATTATTTTATCGATTTATTTAAATATCGAGCATATTCAAAATTATTAAAAAAATGTATTTTGCAAGCTAAAAAGCAAAGCAACAACAAATATGTCCTCAAATGTAAAAATACTTGTAAAGCCACGTGGAAAATAATACAAGATGAAATAGACAATGGAATGCGACCAAATGATCATAATATAGAATTTATAGAATATCGTAATAATATTATAAAAAATCCTGACGAAATTGCAACAGTATTAATGACTTCTTAATTGAATTGACAAATAAATTTAATTATAATAATAATTTTATTGAACCCTCAACGGACATCACAAATAATTCTATTTTTCTTTCCCCTATCGACGAATACTGTGTGAAAAAAACTATAAACACTCTGAACAATACGAATTCGTCGGGTTATGATAATGTCTGCACGAAAGTCATAAAGGCGAGTCAGGAGCAAATAAGCCCCATGTTAGCGTACTTAATAAACCTTTCTATGGAATCTGGAATATTCCCAGATAAGCTTAAATTTTCCATAGTAAAACCAGTGTTTAAAAAGGACGACAAATCAAAAATTGATAATTACCGACCCATAACGCTGATACCTATATTCGCTAAAATCTATGAGAAAATCATACACGCCAAACTTACTTCCTTCTTTAATAAGTATCAGATAATAAAGCAAAGACAATATGGATTTCAAAAACACAAATCCACCACTCATGCTTTATTTGACTTAGTAAATGAAACATTGTTAGGTCTAAATGATAGCAATTACACCACAGCTCTCTTCTTCGACATGTCGAAAGCATTCGACTTTGTATGTCACAATCTGCTTTTAAAAAAACTAGAGCACTGTGGCGTCAGAGGCGTTGTATTAAAATTGATTCAGACGTATCTGCAGAACAGAAAGCAATCAGTTGAAATCTCACAAGTAGACAAAAATAACGTCGTTCAAACATACAAATCTGATTTCAGAGATAATAAATTTGGTGTTCCACAAGGAAGTGTTTTGGGACCACTCTTGTTCTTGATATATATTAATAATCTCCCCGACGTGACTGAGCATCAATGTGTTCTGTTCGCTGATGACGTATCAGTGGTGGTAAGGACTGATAGTAAATTGACAATAGAGGATCATAAGAGTGACATTGAAAAAACAATTAAATCTATTATAACATCGCTTAAGAATAATAATTTAACTATAAATATTAACAAGACCTGCTTTATAAATTATAATATTATCATCTCCCAGACATTAGACATAAATTACCAAGGGCAAATACTTAAGAATGCAAATACAACTAAATTCTTAGGCATAGAAATTGACCAAAAACTAGATTGGAAAAAACAAGTAGAAATTGTATGTAGTAAAATAAACCGTTTTACATTTGCACTGTATAAACTGACTAGGATAGCCTTAAGGAGTACTGCTCTTACAGCCTACTTTTCATATGTCGACTCAGTTTTTAGATATAGTCTCATCATGTGGGGAAATAGCACAGAAGTAAATAAGGCTTTCATTGCACAAAAGAAATGCGTTAGGGCAATATGTGGTACTGCACCCGACGAACCATGTAAACCGCTTTTTAAATATTTAAAAATCTTGCCACTGCCGTGCCTTTACGTTTTTGAAATTGAAAGTTTGTAAAGCTTAATATGCATTATTTCAAACAAGCTAAAGACATATACCCACGGAATACAAGAAATGGTAATAGACTCGTATCTGTTGTCTCCCGGAAAAATGTGATGTTTCAGAGAAATTGTTATTGGATGTGTATTCAAATCTACAACAAGATTCCTGAGCACATAAAACAATTACCTTCCAATCAGTTTAAGACTGCCTTGTATACATGGCTTTATTCAAATTCAAATTCAAATTCAAAAGATTTATTTCAGACAAAGTCCATACTACAAACAATACAGTTAAGTCAGTAACACCAGAACACTACACAAATATAAAAATTACAAAAAGATAAAAATAAATAGGTAACATTTGAGGCATTTAAGGGTTTCTTGTGTGCAGTCGAACCCAATGCTGCATAAACGGGCAGTCCACTCGCCCTGCTACAACACGCAGGATACTGCTGGAGCTCCCGCGGACACGGCTTAGCATCGAGGCGGCTCTTTTGCGTAGAATGGCATGAAAGCCATCGGTATGAGCGTCCGCGAACATGCCTGACGCGCTGCAGTATCGCGGCAGCCCCAACAATACCCTGAACGCGTTGTTATACTGCACTCGCAGGGCGTTGATTGTCTTCAGCGTACAGCTAATCCACAGGCTACACGTGTAGAAAGACTGGCAAAAAGCTTTGAAAAGTATCACCTTAACGGGTTCAGTACAGCGTGCAAACCTGCGGGCCAGCATATTGCATCTGACTGCCAACGCCCGTCGCTCCCGTTCTATATCCTCGTTATCAGAGAGATCCTCCGTCACCCAGTGACCCAGATATTTAAAACGCGATACCCGTTTTAGTGCAACACCGCCTAAATAGACAGGAGGGACTGCTGTAATATTGTGACCCCGAGACTGAAACATCAGGATTTCACTTTTCTTAGCGTTATATCTGAGTCCATGAGCTCCCGCGTGATCCTCGCACACCTTAAGAAGTTTCTGAATGGCGCTTATCGAGGGAGCCAACAGCACCATGTCGTCCGCATAGCTTAGATTGTTAATGATTTTACCGTCTATGGAGCAGCCCACACCAGTGCTACTGAGTTCCTCGATAAGTCCATCCATATATAAATTAAAAAGACGAGGAGAGGTTAAGCCACCCTGTCTAACTCCACACCTGAGTCTATACTCATTGGAGACTTCTCCCGCCCACCGAACAACATTAGTTTGGTTTTTGTACCAATAGTCAAAAATATTAATTATTTCACATGGGAGAGTAGGAATGGTCCGCATTTTACTCCACAACAACTCATAGGACACCATATCGAAGGCTTTAGACAAATCCAGGAAACAAGCATAGACTGGTGTCTTCCTGTCAGTATAGTACCGGACGGTATGCTTCATGCACAGTATTGCAGTGTCTGTGGATAGTGCAGACCTAAATCCAAATTGAGCGTCATTTAACTGCAGATGTCTGTTTAAAATGCGATCAAGCAAACCGTCCAGCACCTTTGCCACAGTCGTCGCCAGTGAGATGGGCCTATAGTTGGCTATGTCTGATGGATCCCCAGTTTTACTCTTGACTATTGGTGCAACTACCGTCTTCATACACTCAGCCGGCAAGTATGAGTGACGTACACAGAACGTAAAAAACATTGACAAAACCCTAGGCAGGTGAGCACCCGCATGCTGCAAATGCTCAATACTCAACCCATCGTCTCCAGGAGACCTTCCCTTGTTCATCCGTTTTATTACCAAAGCTACTTCCTTGGCTGTGAACATAACTGGCGACTGGGGGGAACAGACCGACTTAGAGTCCGGCATCCGCAGCACACGGGCTTGAGGTGGTGGTTCAACTTGAAAGTGGTTTTTAAACAAGTTTGCGATATCCTTGGGCTTAGTCACTCCATTCACACAAAGAGGAACAGTTGGTCTAGGGTTTAGTCTCTTAGTGCACTTCCAGAAGCTTTTGAAGTTATTTTTAGCGTGATGTGATGCCAAAATGTCCATTCTAAGCTTATCTTCATTATTTTGGCACCACTTAAGTTTTGCTTTAAATGCACGCCGAGACTCCACCATTTTATCATAGACAGCACCACTTGGTGGGCTACCCTCCTGCCTCCAAGCCTGAAAGTGAGACCGTGCCTCAGTTTGTACAGGTTGAACATGCTTGTTCCAACCGACCACCTCATGCTTTTTTTTGCCACGGACTTGCTTTTTGGAAGTAGCCTCAGCTGCCTTACTCAATACATCAATAATGTTCTCGTACATCCGGTCTATAACAAAATAATGCTCTGTGTCTCTACAAACACCATCACAACATTTGGAAAACTCAGTAGGAAAATCTATATCTCGTAACCCTTTTTGACATAAAATGCTATACTTTTTTATTTGCTTTTTATTCCTATCCCCCCAAATAACTTTATTACAATATTGTATAGTTTCTGGCGGTGACACAGTAACAGAGTACACAGAGCTCAGATTTACACTAATTACAAGCGGAAAATGATCAGACCATATACAGTCATCATTTATGATAGATTGTTTTACAGTGTTAAAGAGTATTTAAGCTATAATTGTGATTAATTCTATAAAATTATTGTTAATTATTATTTAAAATATTATCATTTATTTTCTTTCTTTCTTTTTTTTTGACATTCTATAATTGAAGAAATGTAATAATTGAAATTGTAATTTATTAAATATGTGTATCTGCCATCACAGTAAATTGACAGTTCTTCTGAAATTAATATGTAATTAATCTCCAAAACATTTGCATGCTATTATTAATGGCTAAATGGGCCGAACATTAAACTAATTGTAAGACCTTCAGTGTACCCTATTTAAACGCAAATAAACTATTTCTATTTCCCATTTGCTCCCACCATTCGGTCGGTATCTATACAGGGTGTAGATTTCAATCTGACCAGTACTTACAGGGGTGATTCTATCCTGAATACTGATCACGTATGACGAAAAAAAAATGTATTCAAAAAATATTTTTTAATAAAACTAACAATTTTATTTTATTGATTGGTCCATAATTCGTGTTCTGTAAGTGATCATACGTCATTTTAGTGTTTACAGCTCGCATTGAAATCTACACCCTGTATAAGAGTTAAATCTTATCAGAGTAAATGAATATTTTACTATTTACTTTTTAAGCCTCATTTTATTGTAGGTAAAAGGGTTAACAAGACGCAGGTCGCACGCTGAGGGAACTACGCCCAGCACCACCAATCACATCGCCCCGCTGTTTCGCGCTCCTCTGCTGAAGTACACTATCATCATGACGCTGCTCTTCGTACTTGAGCAGTTGAGTACCTCATCTTTACTATTTCTGTAAGGGTTTAATTCCAGGTCCGTATCGATTCAGAAAACATTATCATCATATCAACCATGGGACGTCTACTGCTGAACATAGCATCCCCCAATGACTGAAGTGAAGGCAGCAGGCTGTGATGACACTTAGCAATGAGTAGATGAACAAAAGCAGTCTCCAGGAATTCGAATTAATGTCCAGATTGGCTGGTTGGAAGCGACCTGCATCCAGCGGCCTCTTGCAACCTTTATCAGGTAGTCTGTCCTTCTTGTGGGTGGACGTCCTACGCAGCGCTTTCCAGTACCTACTCTGGCCTTTATTCTAAAACCTCTCTGCCCTGTCAGCCGCAGTCAGAAAACTAATATTTCTAAGTTGGCTTAGGAGTGCTGGACTGGGAGAAGCTCTGGCAACTGGCAACAAATTGACCTACCCCAAAAGTCAAGAATTCTCCAATAGATTTTCAACTTTAAGCCTGACAAATAGAGTTCATTTTCAAATGAGAAAATTTGACATTATGTGGTAGGTCGACGTGCTGTTGTCCGTACATAAAACAACTATGCTAATTTCTTACCGAAGTAAGACCATGATAGTTGGTGTATTTACCCGGCGCTTTTTTTTAAATACTATGACGTGACTGACGGGAGCTAATGATGATGCACTGAACAAGTAATTGCAACTCTATCTGTCTTATTCAGAATGCATTTATTAGTCCAGACTAAGGTTAATCCACTGTTTTATGTATGTTAAAACAGTGGTTTAACCTTAGTCCCGGAATAGCAAATGCACTCTGAATAAGACAGTATAATGATGATGATGACTGCTTTCACTCATGCAAATAATTACAGTCATGACTAAATTATTTATTACATTTCCAGAATAGCAGCTTTCAAGGTGTGGCTTCCGACGATAGCGAATCGTTTCATGCAAAATTCCCTCAATGGAGGGTCAAATCTCACCCTATGCGATATTATCGCTTCTAGTGAAAGCAGCGATGAGGATGTGAGTATTAATTATTAATAATGATACTGGTTATTAGAAAAAAAAATTTTTTTTTTTTTTTACCATTTTTTCATTTCATTTCATTTTATAGTTGCCAGTAGTATATCTATAAACGCATCGGCAAGGACTTGATGAAGCAGATACCTACTTAATTTCCAGAAGTATAAATTGACGGGACTTAATTTTTTTTTAAATCCAGAAGTAAAAAGCTCATTATCTGTGCACCTTGCGTTTGTCATATACCTCACTAGTGCCTATTCAGCCGACGCCATATATTTTTTTGTAATCTTCAATCGTTTCTGTAACCCTTTTCTTTTCATTCGCGGGCAGTATTCCAGACACTTTATAGGGTTCCGTACCTAACGGGTAAAACGGCACCCTATTACTAAGACTCCACTGTCCGTCTGTCTGTCGGACATGCATGCTGACAGCGTCCTGACATGCATGCAAGCATATCATGACAAATATTGCTGAGCGGAAGCCTATTTGGCACAGACTAATTTAGATAATCTTTGTAATATTTTATGTGTTGTACTGTGTCAATTAAGTTTTTTCTATTCTATTCTGTCTGTCCATCTCTAACCCGGCTGTGTCTCATGCATGAACCGTGATAGTTAGACCATTGAACTATTCACAGATGTTGTATTTCTATTGTCGCTTTAACAACAAATACTAAAGAACAGAATAAAATAAATATTTAAGGGGGCTCCCATACAACAGACATGTTTTTTGCTGTTATACATACTGGTACGGAACCATTCGTACGCGAGTCCGACTCGCACTTGGCCTGTTATTTTGTTATCATTGTCCATCGTCACCAACTCACCGTATAGCTTGCATCGTCAGCCAAAGCGCTGATCATATCATTCCCGTTCCAGTCAATTGGCACTTGTGCGCTGGACTCAAGTGCTCTTCTGATGGTCCTCGTGGTGGGGGTCATGCTGTCCTTGACGAACACAACGGTCACTCTGGTAAGTGGACTTGAGGAGATGAGGGATTAGAGTCAGCCTGTGACCACGGTCGGTGTAACCCGATCGAAACGTCAGGCAAAAGAGGTAACATTTTGTACCCAAATTATGATCGCGTTAAATCCCGTTTCATTAAGTTTAAATTATGCAACGCGAAAGTTTAAAAGTAATTATGAGAGATTAGATCAAGTAACACTTACTTACGAAAAATTAGAGGTTTTTGAGGTGCTTGGTCGCTTAGTAGGCGGGGTTAGTAAGCGGCATGTGCAACCATTTTTAGGGTTCCGTACCCAAAGGGTAAAACGGGACCCTATTACTAAGGCTCCGCTGTCCGTCTGTCTGTCTGTCTGTCTGTCCGTCTCTCACCAGGCTGTATCTCATGATAGTTAGAAAGTTGAAATTGTCACAGATGATGTATTGCTGTTGCCGCTATAACAATAAATACTAAAAAACAGAATGCAATAAATATTTAAGGTGGTTCCCATACAACAAACGTGATATTATTGATAATGGTACGGAACCCTTCGTGCGCGAGTCCGACTCGCACTTGGCCGGTTTTTGTGTTATTTTAATCACAAGCATAGTCGTTGCTTCGCAAGACACGTTCATAGTAATCTTGGCTAATATGGCTTGATACGTGTCGTGAAGCCTACTCGGTAACATCTGAGAGTAAAGATTGATTAGCCATCCTTATAAATACCCCTCCACCAATCCACACTCACTCACCTGTGTATGATCCAAACCAAACCACCTCATACTTAGGTAAGACTGTGCACTAGGAACTACTCCTATCAGTGTAACGATTAGGTACTTTATAGGCTTACATGACTTTGCTTTAATTCAAACATATGGCCTTACTACAAAAAGGTATACTAATGTTAAAGACTTGTCTAAAGATTAGACAACCAATTTGAAATGTTGACACATCAGACATTTGAGACATATTTCTAACAAACATTTCAAATTGGTTGGCTAAGCTTTAGACAAGTGTTTAACACTAGTCTATGTTTTTGTAGTAAGGCCAAAAATGTTTACTCTTGTCGGACGTTATAATTACCCATGCAGAAACGCCTGATTTGGTTTTTCAGGAGACGTATTTTTGAATCATGCGAATTCCAATTCGAATACGAAATGGCAAGATTCGCATGCGAATGACTAAAATCGCTATTTTTGAAAATTCATTTTGTGAATTCCGCAACGAGTGGTCCGACCCACTCGTATTTCGATTCTACTAGTAGAAAGTTTGGAAGTATGACTTTGACAAGTAAACATATGGTTCACAGGTTAAAAACTTTTTTTTCGTTCCGTTCCATGCGATTCATTGCCGGTTTTTAAAATCAATAAGTTTTTGCATTCCGGTTTTAAATATTTTCTGCGTGAAACGAAAATAGTTAAAGAATTTTACCATAATTGCAACACAGAATTCGAGTGATTCAAAAATGCGTAAAATCGGGAGTGATAGAAATAGAATTCGCACACGAATCGTATTCGTGTTCGAATTCAAGATTCATTTCGAATGCTTCAAAAATACGTCTCCATTGACGACACAGCATTGTAAATGGTTTCAGATTATTCGTCTTTTTGTAGTAGATGGGTGATTGTTCTTTCTGTTCAGCTAGTCAATCGAGTGGGCCGTCGCAACATGGCCATGATCGTCACAGCTGTGTCTGGGGTCAGCGGCGTGCTGGTGAGCATGGTGCCGAACGCTGTGGCTAGCGCAGCGCTGTTCATGGTACAACTCATGGGCATCGTCGCAGTCGGCCTCTACACTGCTATGTGTGTGGCACTCTTCCCGACGTACTTGAGGTAACTAAAAAAAATTGGACAACATCACATACATTGCTCTGATTCTAAGGTAGGTAAGTAGCTATAAAGTATACCTATTAATTAACGAAATGCATTCCCGTTAACTAAAATAGAATATTTTTTCTCATATGTACTGACGTTATACTGCTACGGGTTAACGGGAACGCCTTTCGTTAATTAACATACTATATACGGTATATAATATACCTAGCACTTGTGTTATAGAAATCAGAAACAACGACGGTAGGTTCCACAACACCCAGACCCGAGACAATATAGAAAAGTTCGTTTTCTACATTGAGACGACCGGACCGAAGCGGCAAAGGACTTTGACTTGGAAATAGCACGTCGATCCAGTCTAGTGACTAGTACACATTGACTTATATATACTTTTTACATCAATGCTAGTACAGCAAAAGTTCCTTGTAGGTTTTACGAAGTTAGTTCAATACAATTTTAAAATTGGAACCGATTCATAAAGCTGAACTTCATAATTACCCTGCCCGCGTCTGGAGGTTTGCGTTTGTTTTAAATAAGTTTTTAAGTTATTTTATGCACCAAGCCAAACGTTATTAAACCGATGCAAGCCTATTTTGGCCATTGAACTTAATGGGGGGCAAGCACACTTATAAAATAATATCAAGCAATAACATAAAAATTAATGTTATTCCAGGGCATTAGCAGTGACGCTGACTATGACGGGCGGTCGGATCGCAAACTTCATCTCTATCCAGCTTATCAACTACCTCCTCACAAACAACTGTAAAATCGCCTTCTACGTCTACGGATCCGCAATGGCGTGTAGGTTTATTTCCATGGGTCCATAATACATGCAAAGAGATACAGTGAACATAATATTTTAAATTGAAATAAACTAAGAACGCACTGATGAAGAAAGTTTAATATTAATTCGGTAGGATAAAAATATTTTGGAGGAGTGGAGGCTAATATTATAAGAGCAGCCATTTTAAATTTTAAAGAGTTCTTAGCATACTTTCTTTAGTGGCAGCATCTGACAAATCAGAGGAACTCAGATTAAAAGAAATATTTATTTTTAGTTTAATTTTGTTATATTTAATTAATATTGGCGTCTATATATTGAATACAATTTAATGTCTCAGATAAGTGATTTACTTTTTATTCTTAATTTTGCAGTTTCAGCAGTGATAGCGTCATTTCTGCCAAATGACCATCGGACTCAAACATGGCATCATGAAATACTAGAGGAAGAAGTGGCAGACGACAGTGTTGATAGTTTTTAAGTTAAATCCTTTATAAATAAAGATACACATTTTTTAAATAAATAAATATTTAAATTAATCCTAGCAATACTTCATTCGCTGTCTTTCATTTAATAATAATTATAAATTATTTCCACAATCACACCAATTATCTGGCCCCAAACTAAGCAAAGCTTGACCAATGTATTATGGCGACCAGGATAACGGATAAACATACTTAAATACGTTTAAAAACATCCATGACTTAGATACAAAACACTAATATCTAACCCTTCGAACCCGCAACCGCCAGGCTGTGTAATCCGGAGCGCGAACCACTACACCAGACGGTCTTCATCTGCCATCATTTATCTGCTTATTGTTTTTAAATAAAATAAAAAAGGGATCAGTGTTCAATTTGTGACAAATTAATTTGAATGACGACCTCGTAGCTGAGAGGCGAGTACGTCGGACTATATGGAATCGCCATCTCTGAGGTTCCGGGTTCAATTTCCGGTCGGGTCAATGTAGGAAACGAACTTTTCTATATTGTCTCGGGTCTGGGTGTTGTGGTACCATCGTTGTTTCTGATTTCTATAACACAAGTGCTTTAGCTTCTTAGGATCTTATCTTAGGACCAGATCAATGTGTGTGAATTTGTTTAATTTTTTTTCAATTTTCTTCATTTATTCTTAAAATAGCAATCCATGTTAGGTCGTCATGAAAATTGAATTAAAATTACATGTAAGTACCTAGATTGAATGTGACCTGTCATAAATTCATTACATTACCTACTTACAAAAACACAGAAAAATATTACTAACTAATTTACTGCTTAAGTGCTATTTACGAACTTGATGCTTCTTTTGTTACTAACTGTACGTATTTCTCGAATTTTATCGTATAAAATAATTAAAATGAACGTGATCCAAAGGTTTCCTATTTGAAATTAATTACTTTTAAAACGTTTAATTTTTGAACTCACTCCGTAAACACATTCACTAAAGTCAGTGGTTATCAAGTTTGACAGCTGTCAATCCATCCGACCAAAACGTCAACCAGTTATCAAACGTCAGTAGTCGTGATAACGATTAGTGCTCTCCTTCGGCCAATTTTGTAGCAAAATATAAGCATCTCAGTGGGTCAGGGTCGTAGCCTCCGCTGAGCAAGGTACAAGGATTTCATCTGCTTCCCTCAAAGGTAAAATTTTGCTCCAGGGTGCGCTATAGTTCGTTCTTTGCGTCAATACTGCAAAGCGGCCGCGTCCTCATTGATTTTTTAATAAACTGTGTCCGTAAATATTAGTTCTGGGCCATCACACCGGGCGTTATGTCTTGTGGACCGAGTCTTATTGCTCTGGGACACATATGAGCTGTTGCCTAATTTTTAAATCACCTTATGCTTGGAATTGAAATGTCTTAATGTACAGTGCCCAACAAGTGTTCTTTCAACTCTTGACAAGTTTCTACTTCCGTAAGTATTGGATATCTCTGCACATCTAAGAAAATCTTTAAGTAACCAATTGTAAGTCAATAATTTATCTTATTTTTACATAGAAACAAATAGTTTCACCCTTAGTCCCTAATATGGGATAAGCAGTATTGGTAGATTTGAATTAACATTCCCTAGTCAATAATTTATCCTGAGGCTATCATTGTTTACATTTACTAGTACAGTGTTTAAGATACTTAAGATTAATTATTAAATTGGCAAGTACAACAAGTACTAGAAAACCAATTCAATTTCTTACTGGATTTGTGCCTATTCTAAGAAAACCAGGGATTCACATCACTTTTTTTGGTTTATACTTCAATGGTCTCGGGATGTGTAAACTGCTTTATACAGGTGTAATTGCATAAAAAGGTAGTGAGGTACTACAACAAGAAACTGCTCCATTTGAGTCAACACAACTTTTTGCAACAAAATATTTTTTTGTAATTGTCCTCTTATTTTTAACTGGATACCAGAATCCATAAAGACAGACAGAGACAAAAATGACATAAATATTTTTATAAAGCAAAACTTAGTATTATACAATGTGATATGGGCGGTACTTCTAACCCATTATGGCTGTTTGGTATCTAATTTTATTGGCAAAAAATAATTTGGAGTCAAAACAAAACTGCAAAAAAATTCAAAATAACGATTTTTTCGAAAATTATTTAATTAATTATAATTTTTCTTTTGGTATTGGTATTTTCTTTGGTGTATTAAATTCGCTAATCCTGAGATCCATAAGTGGGTCTTATGTTTTATCTTAAATAACCATATATTTTAACAAATATACCTTCTGAATGAAGGCTGAATAAGTGTTATTAGTAAAAAGCAAGTATACCTATAGTTAGTTAGTTTAGCTGGGAGGTGTCCGCACTTAGCCTCTCGATTGGGCCATTGTGCGTGCTGTGTCCTTCCCCTACTCCAACCAGCCCAAGTCATCCCAGAAGGCCAGCAGACCCTTCAGGCTCCTGAATGCCTCCGGGAGTGATCCTGGTGATTGGAGAATCCGTACCCGTTGTTCTGCCACGCTCTCGCACTCCATGAGCACGTGCCGCGGCGTTTCCTCTGCCTCCATGCATCCTCTGCATGTGGGGCTGTCTGTTACTCCTATGTGGAATAGGTGCCTGTTTAGTGAACAATGACCGGTTATAGTACCTACAACCTTCCGAAGTTCGTTCCGTTTTAGTCTGATGAGGCTGCGGGCAAGCTTTTTTGATGCTGCCGGAATTGCATCTTTTGTTTGCCTGCATCCTACACTGTTCATCCATTCGGTATGGTGGGTTCCTGTGGTTCTTTCACGCAGCCACGTTTTAATTTGGGCCTGAGGTATAGGCAGTAGTGGTTCCGGTCCATGGACTACTACCTTCGATCCTCTTTTGGCCAATTCGTCTGCGGTGTCATTTCCCAGTGAGTTGCTGTGTCCTTTGATCCATTGCAGAACTACTCTGTTCGTGTTTGCAATGGATTGGAGTGCATTGTGACACTCTAGTATGAGTGCGGAGGTTACGACATTGTTTTGTAGGGCTTGGAGTACGGATGCACTATCCGAGACAATTTTTATACCAAGATCTCGGACGTCTCTGGCTGCAACCGCCTGTGCCGCTTTGGTTATACCAATGCATTCTGCCTGGAAGATGGAGTTTAACTTGTCTAGTGTGGTCGATATATTTATGTTTAAATCATTCGAGAAGACGCCGGCTCCGGTACCGTGTGCCGTTTTTGAGCCGTCTGTATATATCCTAACTTCATCGACGCCAGAGTTGTCTTTTGGTTCTTCTGTGAGTTGGATATTGTATCTTCGATCGAAGATGTGTTGACACGGAGTTCTGTCCATGGGCGCCTCGAGGAGTGGTAACTCCTTTAGGACCTCCTGCAGAACTTTTGAGTGTGTTGTTTCTATGTTTTGTTTCCATAGTCCATTTGCTCTTAGTCTCAGGGCGGCTGACTGTGCTTCCTCCTGTATGATGAGATCTAGCGGTCTCAAGTTTAGGAGGAACTCGAGCGCGGCTGATGGGGTGGTTCTCATGCATCCAGTAGTTGCTACGCTCGCTAGTCGTTGTAGACTCTGGAGTTTTGTTTTCACTGTGGTCAGTTGTGTTCTGGGCCACCATACAACCGATCCATAAGTTATAGAAGGTCTGATAACTGATGTGTAGAGCCAAAGTGTGATTTTTGGATTTAGACCCCAACTTTTACCAACTAGTCTTCTACATTGACAAAATGCTATACAGGCCTTCTTTATTTTTGTATCGATATGACTCGCCCAATTCAGTTTGTTATCAAGGATAACGCCCAGGTATTTCACCTGAGTTGATAGCGAGAGTTCTGTGTTAAATAGTTTTGGTAATTGTAGTGGAGGTAACTTCCTTTTGTTGGTGAAAAGGATAAGTTCTGTCTTTTTCGGGTTTACTGATAGTTGATGCTCGTCACACCATTTTTCTACTATCTGAAGTGCTGAGCGCATAATTCCGCAGAGCAGATTTTCAGCGTTTCCGTTTATCAGTATTGTTAGGTCGTCTGCATAACCAATAGTAGTGTATCCTCTTTCGTTTAGTCTGTACAGTAGGCTATCTACTACTATGTTCCATAGGAGTGGTGAAAGGACACCACCCTGGGGGCATCCTTTTACTACCTTTGCTCTTGTGGTAGTGTTCACCACTATTTGAACCGCCCTTTTACTTATTAGTTGCGTTATCCAGTTTTTTATGACTGGATCGACGTTGTATTTCTGTAGGGCGTGGTTAATGCTGTTGTGCATGGTTTTGTCGAAAGCCCCTTCTATGTCTATGAAGGCAGCTAGGGTTGAAGCTTTATTTGTGATAGCCGTTTCTATTTTATGCACCACCATGTGCAGCGCTGACTCTGTTGATCTGCCTGTTCTGTATGCATGTTGTTGGGGATGTAGTTGCTTACGTTTTAGCGCTCCGTCCCTTAGGTATCGGTCTACTAGTCTTTCCAGTGTTTTTAGTAGGAATGATGTTAGACTAATGGGCCTGAAAGCTTTGGCGTGTGTATAGTCTTCCTTGCCTGGTTTTGGCAGGAAGACTACTTTCGCCTCTCTCCATGTTTTTGGTATGTATTTAAATGCAATGCAGGCCCTGTAGATTGGTAGTAGATGTTTTGTTACTTGGTTGGTCTGCCATTGTAGTAGTGCTGGGAAGATTCCGTCCAGCCCTGCCGACTTGAAGGGCTTAAAGCTCTTTAGAGCCCATTCTATTTTATTTGCCGTTACTACCTTGTCTGCAATTTCCCATTCTTGGGTTGTTGGTGTGCTGTATTGCTCGTCAGACCATCCGTAGTCTGACGTTATTTGACAGCCTGGGAAGTGAGTTTCCAGTAGTACTGTACTGGTTTCCTCATCTGTGTTTGTATAAGTGCCGTCTTCTTTCTTCAGGGAGCCCAGGAGTTTGAGATCGCCTTTTGAAAGGATTTTCTTTATTCTTGCGGCTTGGTTGGTTGAGTTAATGGTATTACAGAAATCATGCCAGCTTTCCGTTCTCCGGAATCTGATTCTTTTCTTGTAGTGTTTTTGTGCTGTTTTGTATTTTTCCCAGTCTTCAGTGGATCTGGTGTTTTTTGCTCGGTTAAAGAGTGTCCTGAGTCCCTTGCGTAGTCGGTCGAGTTCTGGCCCCCACCAGGTACTTTTACCCGAGGTTTTGGGTGTTACTTCAGGACAAGCCAGTTCATAACTGTCTCTAAGGGATTCAGTTAGGAGCTGAACGTTTGATTCTATGTTATCAGTACTAAGTGTTACGTCTGTTAGTTGTACATCACCTAGCGACTTGGTTAGTAGATTTGTGTACCTTGTTATATCTGTTTTGCGGGGGTTGCGATATGGAACAGGGTGTGTTTGTGTGTACTGTATTTGGAAACAGACGCGGCGATGGTCTGCGAAGGAGGGTTCATTTGATACATGCCAACCCTCAATGAGGTCTGCCGCCGCCTGTGTTGCCAAAGTAACGTCTATGATAGATTGATACCTTGAGCTTACGAAAGTGGGTTCTATACCTCTGTTCATAATGTTCAGGTTTGCTTGGTGTAAATATTCGGCTAAAGACTCACCCCTTTTGTTTGTGTCCTTACTTCCCCACAGCGGGTGATGTGCGTTGCAGTCTGCGGAGATGATCAGGTCCCATTCGTGTGCTTCGCAGTGTTGTACCAGTTGGGCTAGTTCCCTTGCAGGAATTTCGCCCTCACTTGGCATATACACCGAAGCTAACACTAGGACGGTCTGTTGTACTGTAGATATCTTCACTGCTGTGAGGTCTCTAGAACAGAATTGGTTAAGCAAGGTTGTTGTTACGTTATTAGGCATGTAGATGCAGGTTCTCGGTTTTTCAACTGAGGTGTCCAGCAGTAACTTACCACCGATGTTGTTTAGACCGCAGACTCTATTATTCCTGATCCAGGGCTCCTGGATCAGAGCGACGGTCTTGTTGTTTACCTCCAGCACTCTGCGTAAAGTTGCCGCCGCTATCTGCTTGTGCTGGAGGTTTGTCTGTATGACATTGAGGGAGCTAAGGGCTACGCAGGACGTCATCTTCGTCGCTGTAGCTCCCCTCAATGTGCAGCGCCGAGTTTACTTCCATCTCGCTCATACCCGGTTGGGGAGCTGAGGTGGATGCCGCTGGGTTGGATGTTATCCCTGCGGCCTCACTCGTCGCTGTCGGTTCCTGTCCGGTTGTTGCGGGCTCGTCCGGAGAGAAGAAGCGGATGTAGCCACTGCCGGACATATGGGCTACTCGGCGATCTCTCTCCAGGATGGTCTGCTTCTGGTCTTCGGGGATTCCTAGGATAAGGTGAATCACCTTTTCCTTGGAATCCTCCTCTCGAGGCTTGTTGTCCACCGTCATATCGTAACACTGCCATGAGTCAACTTTGTACCACGGGTTCTGGGCGCAAAGGACTCGGTGCAGTGTGGCAGCGTCAGTGATACGGGAGTGGACAAGCAGCCCCGCCTTCAGCTTTTTCTTCATCTCTGACTGTTTAATAACAGTCAGAGTGGTGCCCGGTATTGGTGATGGTAGGGTTTTGACCCTGTCGACCAGCCAGCCGAGAGCGTTCGCATCCTCGCACCACATCGCTAGTGCCCCATCCAGAAGGAAGGGGCGTCCGCGGAAGGAAGGAGCTTGCGCGCTCGGAGAGGGTGGAGACAGAACAGCCTGCAGGATACTATCGTCGATAGTCTCCTTGAGCTGATCTGCCTGGGCGGACGAGAGGTCCCTCGGCGGAACGGTGGTAACCGCTACTCTCAGATGCGATTTATTCGCATCTGCGTAGCTCATCGTCCGCTTTGGTCTCGTGTCGGTTTTTGCGCGTTTGGCTTCTCCCCTGGGTGACTGAGTCTCATCCAGGCGAGCTCGCTTCGAGGAAGTCCGCTCACCCGGGCGATCCCCAGGCCCAGACTGCTCCTTTTCAGGAGCAGGGGAAGCATTCGCAGCATGTGTCCGGCTACGATGACCTCTCGGCTTTCTTCTCCTTTTCGACTGTGCTGGTGGTGGTGGTAGTGTTGGTGGTGGTAGTGGCGGCGGAGCCGGTATAGTCTGTGCCGCTGCCACCTCCGTGGAGGTGGGCGGCGCAGATACGCGCTGCGTTTCCGCTGCTACGTCGTCGGCTGCCGCTTTGGTAATAGGCTTCCGGGCTTTCCTTTCCGCGCGCCGGTTGTGGCGACTACGTTCCGGTTGTCCCGTTGGCCCTTGGTTTGGTGTGTGGTTTGGTTTGTGTGGTGGAGCCGCTGAGCCAGCCTTCCCCTTTTTCAAGGGGCGCTTGTGGGCGACTACGGTCCACTGGTGTTGTGGTGGCACAGATTCTGTGCCAGTAGGTATGGCCTCTGCGAGGCCTGACAGGTCCAGGCTGGAGCCTGGTCCTGTTTGTGGTAAAGCGCCAGTAACATTCGCCAACGCGGGGGCCTGGTCGTCCACCCCTGCGCGGCCTTAAGTATACCTATAAGCCTCACCTACCTGGTTCAGGGAAGTCCCACAAGTTTGGGTAAGACTTCCCATGCAAATCAGTATGGGTATAGAGTTTCATTCACTATGGTAATCCTCTTAGGAATAGCGTACTATCAGTCTACAAGTTCCGGGTGTTTGTGGATTTGTCGATAATAATAATTACAGGTGTTTTTAAGTTTACAAAAATGACATGTTTTGCCTAATTTTATAACATGCAAATCTGTAAGTACTAAGAAAACCGAAACATTGCACAGACAACAAAACAGTCTATAATATTTGTTTAAACATTTTGTCATAATAGAATAGTTTAGCTTTTGTTAATAAAATAATCTTTTCAATCATAGGTTTTTTTTTCTCGTGGCTAAAAATGTAGAGTGCCAGAGCTAAAAATCACAAAATAGGCACTCCAATATGTATAAACAAATAAAAACGTAGTTAAATGGGTGCTTAGCTTATTAATATTGTAATTACAGTAGAATCCGTTTATTATGACATCGAAAGGAATTGACAAACACGTCATAATAAGCGGACGTCATACAAAACGTTTTGTGAAATGAAAAACCTTTTTTATGTAAATATGTATGTACTTAAGTATTTTAATACAGAAACATAGTAAATACATATTTATACATAGATATTTAATCAAAATCAAAATCACTGAGATTCAAAACAAAAACGAGCCACGTGCCGAACGTTGTCGGGAATCAACGAACATTACCGGAGGTGTAAAGAATCATGTAGGTCATTATAACCGGACATAATTTATTAAAAATAGGTCATAATAAGCGACATGTCACTGTAAGGGAAGTCATTATATCCGACTTTTTTATAAAGAATTTTATATGAAAACCAAACTTCGTAGTGTAATTACGTCATAATAACCGGTTGGTCAATATAGGCGGAGTCATAATAAACGGATTCTACTGTATTTGCATTTATTAGCATAGAGCCGCAGTGATTTGAAGGGTCCCGGTTCTATTCTCTGTCGGTGTTTATAGTTAACACTGCTATATGAAATGACACTAGCAAAATTCAGTATTAGGTACTTCATAACATGAATCTGTTTATTTCTAACTTTGAAAGCTCTAAATTTGAGAGGTGCTCGTATTTCAGTGGCGGCAGCGCTTTGGTATCGATTACTAAAGTTAATATAATAAACTAACGCCGCGGTTTTGAGGGGATAGGTGACCATTCCGACCATATTTACTAACATTTATCATGAACATCTTCGTGCTTCGGAAGGCACGTTAAAAGTTCGTCCCGGCTGATATCGAACGATACCTACTGGCCGTGAAGCCTAGTCAGAGTCCTTAAGGCTTAATACATCTGATAGTAAGGTTAAGTCACTGGCCTTACAACACCCCTCCACCGCACTGCATTGGACCCGCGTGGTGGAGCATGGCCTTAACCACCTCATAGTTGCGGTGAGCCCTGTGCCCTGCAGTGGGATTAGGTATTACTTTAGTTTTAACTTTGAAACCATTTTTTTTGTTATATATATATTTATTTTTATAGATTTATGTTAAACATGTCACAGGTATACCTCGCACCTCGCAATGGCGAGCGGTTCGTGGGAGGAATTCTTTGCGGTGCACCTCCCGCCCACCGACTTCGAAGACAACCGGTCGCTGCTCAAGGAGTTCTGCGAACGGCACGACCAGTATGGGAACAAAATCGCACTGGTTACAGTGAGTGTGCTATCATAATAAATAAATATGAGACAACATCACATACATTAGTCTCATCCTGCGGAGTCCCTCAAGGGTCAAAGATTTATGTAGGAGTGTGTCCAAACACAGAGCGGCAGACGTGCGCATTTGTTGATGCTCCGTGCAAACTTACGCGCATACCTCGATGATAATGTATGAAGCATCTGAGGAAATCACAATTTCGAAGACGCTCCCATTCCCATCCCAAACGAACGTTAATAACAAATTAAATCATTTATTTACTTAGAGACACGGTACAATAAGATGAATTAATAGGTACATAGTTGTGAAAATAGTTCAACATGTCTCGCCATTGTATGGCATGTAAAATTAATAAGTAGTGAATAACATTATTTTAATCAATAAATCTTATTAATACATTGCATTATAAATAACTAGCAGCCCGGCCAACACAAATGTCCACCCGGGCGAAGCCGGGGGCTTCGCCCTGGTGGACATTTGTGTGAGAAACTTTGTTATGAATAATTAACGTAATTATATTTGTCCACCAGTCTGGTGGGACCACAGTACCCCTCGAGCACAACACAGTCCGTTTCGTCGACAACTTCAGCGCCGGCACGCGAGGCTCGGCCTCCGCGGAATACTTCTTAGAACAGGGGTATGCCGTCATCTTCATGCACCGCCAGAAGTCACTGGAACCTTTTACGAGACACTTCAGCGGGCAGAAGCTGATGGATATGCTGGATATACAGGAGAGGGGACCTAATACTAGCATCACAGGTTAGGAAGAGCATTTTTTAAATTTCCGCTTTAATAAGTGCATGTAATCTTCATGTGTCGGCAATAAGCTTAGAAATTGCTTTTCTGTGGATACTGCATAACAATATGTATGTATATTGCAGTAACACCTGACATAATGTTATAGTGGCGGATCAGAAGATACCTCTCATTGGTCAAAACACTAGTCTCAACTTCTCTTGATCAAGTATTGAATTGGTTTCGAATAGTGTGATTGACACCATCAATCCATTGACGTACCTACTTATTATCAATTCATTTAGCTGTCAAAACGCGATGTGTCGATGTGTCCGAAGAAAATCAAACTTTAAAATAGAGATCTATGCATGTTGATTTAACCTCAAATTAGGTGTCTGCCCAACCCCTTCCATGACCATTTAAGTAAATGAGATATTCTGTCCATCAATTTAAAGAAAATCGCTCCATATCATTTTCTAGTAAAACCGGACAGCGTAGACGTGTTAGCGCCGATCCTGCTCCGATATAAAGCCGCCCACGCGGCCGGGGCCATTCTTCACGTGGCCTTCACCACCGTGTCGGAGTACTTCTGGCTGCTTCGCGCGGCCTGCGAGTGCCTGGCCAACCTCGGGGCCAGGGCCGTGCTGTATCTGGCCGCGGCCGTGTCTGACTTCTACGTGCCTAAGGACAGAGTGGTAAGTGTAGTATTTCACTTGTGTGGCCGGGGCCATCCTTCACGTGGCCTTCACCACCGTGTCGGAGTACTTCTGGCTGCTGCGCGCGGCCTGCGAGTGCCTGGCCAACCTCGGGGCCAGGGCCGTGCTGTATCTGGCCGCGGCCGTGTCCGACTTCTACGTGCCTAAGGACAGAGTGGTGAGTGTAGTAGTTCACTTGTCTGGCCGGGGCCATCCTCCACGTGGCCTTCAACACCGTGTCCGAGTACTTCTGGCTGATGCGCGCGGCCTGCGAGTGCCTGGCCAACCTCGGGGCCAGGGCCGTGCTGTATCTGGCCGCGGCCGTGTCCGACTTCTACGTGCCTAAGGACAGAGTGGTGAGTGTAGTAGTTCACTTGTCTGGCCGGGGCCATCCTCCACGTGGCCTTCACCACCGTGTCGGAGTACTTCTGACTGCTGCGCACGGCCTGCGAGTTCTTGGCTAACCTCGGGGCCACGGCCGTGCTGTATTTAGCTGCGGCCGTGTCCGACTTCTACGTGCTTCAGGATAGAGTAGTGAGTGTAGTAGTTGTCACTTGTCTGGCCGGGGCCATCCTCCACGTGGCCTTTACCACGTGACAAACGTGACGAACTAGACAAGCTGTCAAAACACATGAAACCAGACTGCTTAGACGTTGAGGAAGTTTGTCCTGGCCAACCTCGGTGCAGGGTCGTGTTGTATCTAACTGCGGCCGTGTTCGATTTCTACGACAGCGTTGACGTTGAGGAAGTTTGTCCTGGCCAACCTTAGGGCCAGGGCCGTGCTGTATCTAGCCGCGGCTGTGTCTGACTTCTACGTGCCTAAGGACAGAGTGGTGAGTGTAGTAGTTCACTTGTCTGGCCGGGGCCATCCTCCACGTGGCCTTCACCACCGTGTTGGAGTACTTCTGGCTGCTGCGCACGGCCTGCGAGTTCTTGGCTAACCTCGGGGCCAGGGCCGTGCTGTATCTAGCCGCGGCCGTGTCCGACTTCTACGTGCTTAAGGATAGAGTAGTGAGTGTAGTAGTTGTCACTTGTCTGGCCGGAGCCATCCTCCACGTGGCCTTTACCACGTGACAAACGTGACGAACTAGACAAGCTGTCAAAACACATGAAACCAGACTGCTTAGACGTTGAGAAAGTTTGTCCTGGCCAACCTTAGGGCCAGGGCCGTGCTGAATCTAGCTGCGGCCGTGTTTTATTTCTACCTGCGTAGAGACAGAGTGGTGAGTGCAGTCTGTCGAGTGTCCTAACAAACGTTAGGGCAACTGGCCAAGTTTTCAAAATACATGAAACAGCTGAGACGTTGAAGAAGTTAGTCCTGGCCAACCTTAGGACCAAAGCCGTGCTGTATCTAGCTGCGGCCGTGTGTTCGTGTACTTCGTACTATGTTCTAAGGACTAAGTGGTGACTAGATGTTGTCACTTCTCTGGCCGGCTTCCGTGCGACTTCAATATTTAAAATTCCTATTTTTACTATCCAGCCAACCCACAAAATGCAGTCGGCAAGCGGAGCCCCCATCATCCAACTGCACCTGGTGCCGAAAATGCTGGCGCCGCTCGTGAACCTGTGGGTGCCGGCCGCGTACGTGGTCTCCTTCAAGCTCGAGACCGACGAGAGCCTGCTCATACCCAAGGCTAGGGCTGCGCTGGACAAGTATAAACATAAGGTACGTGAAATACGTAAAACGGGGCTACTTCCCGCAAAAACAAGGCCCACAAATTGACAGCGGTTCATCCAGTTTGACAGCGGGGCCCCTATCATCCAATCATGCTGGAGATAGATGGAAGCCTGCTCATACCCAAGGCCTTTGGAAAGATTTGGCTCTCGGCTCGGTTCGCTAGTGAGGTAGCAACAGCCGAAGTAGAACTATGCCGGTAGCTACAGGGCGAAACCCATTCCATTCCACCACCTCACGGCACTAGATTGCACCGTGAAATTTCAGCAACCGTAAACTAAGACACTTGTCAGACAAAAAAAGTTACTGACTTTATTTGATAAAATAATTATATGAATGACTAGCTGTTACCCGCGACTTCGCTCGCCTGATCTTTAGTTTATTAAATGTATCTCACAGGATCATTTATCGGAGATAAATACTATCATATATGTTAATCCGGATCATATTCTATTTGGATGCAAAATTTCATCCAAATCCGTTCAGTAATAAACATCCATCCATACTTACAAACTTTCGCATTTATAATATTAGTATACCTTGATGTTTTTTTTTTCAGATGGTTGTAGCAAACTTACTACAAACACGTCATCATAGAGTCATCTTAGTGTCACCTGAAGCTAGCCAAGAAATAGTTCTCACGAGAGAGGAAGTACATGCAGGTATGAACTAAACTGATATTATTGGTTTTATTGACGCTACGTTTGCCAAATATGTGTTCTCGAGTGGAAGAGACTATGTTCAACGGCAAATGTGACCACTTGACCAGCTGTCCATACTGTCACTGTATAAGATGACCACGTAACACCCGGCAGTAAATGTTTACTAATTTTGAATATTAGCTCTCCATAATATGGAATAATTCAAATAAGAGAATATTATTCTCTGTCAAAAATAAAAAATACAAGTGAAAGAATTACTTCGATGCGTCAATTAGTTTCCGATTTATAGTAGTAAACGTGTGATGGTGTGACGTCATCTCACAACACTCGCTCAGTCCGCTCGCGCTCTCATCAGCACGGTGTCTGGCGACTTGCTACTAAGCGGAGCGTTGTAAATTGATGTCACATGCGGTCACGTGACTGATGCGGGACTCGATATTTATCGTAAGTTTAAATGCCTGTAAAATCAAAACTAATAGGTATTTTTAACTACAACAAAAACTAGTGTATTTGTTAACATACAAGCTTTACTGTAACAAACTTTCAACCGATTTGGCATACCTATTAACATTCTCCTAAAATATGCGATTTCCTATCAATAGTCTTTGAACGTGTGGGTAAAGTGTTCGGGTCTTTACACGCTAAGCGGCCACGGCACGACTAGACGTGGACCATTAGTGGCAGCTCGATACAGCCGTTACGGTCTTGCAAAATGTTTATAACTCCTTTAGTAAACCTACCGGTCGCTGCGTCCACTGGTCAGGGCCCAGGACCTCCAATCGTGGCCGTCTCGCAATTAACCTTAACCTAAAGCCCATATTTTATGTGTCAGGCGTTGACATCGAATGCGGCATCGTGTGCGAGATCGTACGACTTCACAGCGAGTACCTCGCGGGCGAGCGCTCCGACGCGCCGCCGCAACCGCGCTGATTGTCGCGCGTCCGCCGCCGCCTCTACCTCACGCCCGAGTAGGTCAGTGACCCCACACACGCGCCGCCGCCTCTACCACACGCCCGAGTAGGTCAGTGACCCCACACACGCGCCGCCGCCTCTACCTCACGCCCGAGTAGGTCAGTGACCCCACACACGCGCCGCCGCCTCTACCTCACGCCCGAGTAGGTCAGTGACCCCACACACGCGCCGCCGCCTCTACCTCACGCCCGAGTAGGTCAGTGACCCCACACACGCGCCGCCGCCTCTACCTCACGCCCGAGTAGGTCAGTGACCCCACACACGCGCCGCCGCCTCTACCTCACGCCCGAGTAGGTCAGTGACCCCACACACGCGCCGCCGCCTCTACCTCACGCCCGAGTAGGTCAGTGACCCCACACACGCGCCGCCGCCTCTACCTCACGCCCGAGTAGGTCAGTGACCCCACACACGCGCCGCCGCCTCTACCTCACGCCCGAGTAGGTCAGTGACCCCACACACGCGCCGCCGCCTCTACCACACGCCCGAGTAGGTCAGTGACCCCACACACGCGCCGCCGCCTCTACCTCACGCCCGAGTAGGTCAGTGACCCCACACACGCGCCGCCGCCTCTACCTCACGCCCGAGTAGGTCAGTGACCCTACACACGCGCCGCCGCCTCTACCTCACGCCCGAGTAGGTCAGTGACCCCACAAGAGCGCCGGCGCCTCTACCTCACGCCCGAGTAGGTCAGTGACCCCACACACGCGCCGCCGCCTCTACCTCACGCCCGAGTAGGTCAGTGACCCCACACACGCGCCGCCGCCTCTACCTCACGCCCGAGTAGGTCAGTGACCCCACACACGCGCCGCCGCCTCTACCTCACGCCCGAGTAGGTCAGTGACCCCACACACGCGCCGCCGCCTCTACCTCACGCCCGAGTAGGTCAGTGACCCCACACACGCGCCGCCGCCTCTACCACACGCCCGAGTAGGTCAGTGACCCCACACACGCGCCGCCGCCTCTACCTCACGCCCGAGTAGGTCAGTGACCCCACACACGCGCCGCCGCCTCTACCTCACGCCCGAGTAGGTCAGTGACCCCACACACGCGCCGCCGCCTCTACCTCACGCCCGAGTAGGTCAGTGACCCCACACACGCGCCGCCGCCTCTACCTCACGCCCGAGTAGGTCAGTAACCCCACACACGCGCCGCCGCCTCTACCTCACGCCCGAGTAGGTCAGTGACCCCACACACACGCGCCGCCGCCTCTACCTCACGCCCGAGTAGGTCAGTGACCCCACACACGCGCCGCCGCCTCTACCTCACGCCCGAGTAGGTCAGTGACCCCACACACGCGCCGCCGCCTCTACCTCACGCCCGAGTAGGTCAGTGACCCCACACACGCGCCGCCGCCTCTACCTCACGCCCGAGTAGGTCAGTGACCCCACACACGCGCCGCCGCCTCTACCTCACGCCCGAGTAGGTCAGAGACCCCACAACGCGCCGCCGCCTCTACTTCACGCCCGAGTAGGTCAGTGACCCCACACACGCGCCGCCGCCTCTACCTCACGCCCGAGTAGGTCAGTGACCCCACACACGCGCCGCCGCCTCTACCTCACGCCCGAGTAGGTCAGTGACCCCACACACGCGCCGCCGCCTCTACCTCACGCCCGAGTAGGTCAGTGACCCCACACACGCGCCGCCGCCTCTACCTCACGCCCGAGTAGGTCAGTGAGCCCACACACGCGCCGCCGCCTCTACCTCACGCCCGAGTAGGTCAGTGACCCTACACACGCGCCGCCGCCTCTACCTCACGCCCGAGTAGGTCAGTGACCCCACAAGAGCGCCGGCGCCTCTACCTCACGCCCGAGTAGGTCAGTGACCCCACACACGCGCCGCCACCTCTACCTCACGCCCGAGTAGGTTAGTGACCCCACCTGACACACATGCGCACACACACACACAAACACTCATACAGGCGCGCGATTATTGGCTCTCTTACCAATCGAATTCTCAAAATTTTTTATTTTCTCAGGCCGCCGCGGACGACCCACAGCGACGCTGCATTCAATATAGTGTAAGGTAATATTGAATGACCTCCTGAACGATACGCGGCAAGTGTTTGAATCGAACGATCCAACGTAGTTATGTGTAGCGTGGCTTTAATGAACTGTTTTTAAAAACGTGTTTATTTAAGAGAACACTGACCTACTTGACAGATAGATGACAAATGCAGTTGATTTTTTGAGCTTCTCTGCAAACTTATATGTTCATCAGGTAGGCTATATTTAAATTACGTCAGACGTTAAGGGGTTAACAAAGTGTGATATCGAGTGACAAGGTGGGAGGGAAGGGGGGAGGAAAGACGTAAGTAGTGTGATGAACAATCCTTGTATGATCTAAAGTACACAACTCCAAATTTTAACAAAACACTTATCAATGTTCTTAAAAGATACTTATGGACCATTATTTAAGAAATGCAGTTGAATTTGAAACAGGTTAAATTGTTTCATTGTTAGATAGATGATAACTCATAACAAGCTCAAAAACTACAAAATTGGACGTGCATCTGTCAAATGGTATGGGTTAGCCCTTAACTCAACTGTTTTTATACTGAGAAGTTTAAAATAAACTCTTAATTATAAATCATATCTAATCAATAATTATCTAGTAATTTACGGTACATCTTCATGTATAAGGGGGTCATTTTGTATTGAATATTAACTTGTAATTGAAGTAGTATACAGGTTGGTCCAGTTAAATGTATCTCAAAGAGTTGGTCAAACTCTCCATAAGATTATTTTAAATGTTTCACCCTGTATATGATAGATAAAAGTAGGTTACGTGTGTGGTTAGAGTTTTATAAATCTCCATGTGCCCCAGTAACCATCTATATATAGGTTTTATATGTCTTTATGTGTATAGAATCGGAATGTTTTCATTGGGTGATATTTGTACTTCAACATAATATCAGAAGGGTCACGAATCTCAACTCTGCTTATTGATTTTGTGGTGTTATTTATTACATACGAAACAAAACTACAAACTAGAAAATTTTCTTTTAAAAAACGGTATTTAACTTGAATACTGCGAAACCATGTCACCAGTGACAGTTTGAAAACGATAAAGAAGTTAAAAAAATATGGAATGTACGAGATTGACGTAATCTCTCGTAAAATCACAAGGAAAGTCATCGTTATTGGTAACTGACAGGCGATGACAAACTTAGACGTCGTAACGCTACGCGATATTAAAAACTTGTAACAAAAACCACAAAATTCAAAATCAGAGTTTTAGGCTCAGACTATATGGAGCTCTTTCCGGTCAGAATTTCTTAGAAGCCGTTCACAAAACGATTATTGCTTTAGTGACGAATTGAATTCGGGCTTACCCGGTCCGTTTCCGGCTACTTATAGTCGGAGCCTAAAGTTTTCAAACCTTTAAAAAGACCTAAGACCTTAGAGGTGCTATAAAAAGTATTAAGAGATCGGTTCAAGAAAGGAAGGTAAAAAAAGAAAGATAAAGCAAATATTTTTAAATTAGACTTAGTTTTCCCAAAAGTCGAATGTATTATGAATAATTTGAGCGGCTAGAAATATTTTGTTTTATAAAAATGAATATTACAACAAAAGTCCTATAAACTCCTATAATAATATATATCATAAACAAGATATTTCCCGCTCATATTATTTTCCATTGTGTGTCTTTTCCTCTTATGTACTATGTGCCTCCGCGCGCTTCGGCGGAAAAGACAAAATCTATATTAAAAACAAAATTCACGACGATAACTTTTCAAGTGACTTCAGGAGACGTATTTTTGAAGCATCAGAAATGAAACTTGGATTCGAACACGAATACGATTCGTGTGCGAATTCTATTTCTATCACTCCCGATTTTACGCATTTTTGAATCACTCTAATTCTGTGTTGCTAGTATAGTAAAATTCTTGTAACTGTTTTCGTTTCACGCAGAAAAAATTAAAAACCGGAATGCAAAAACTTATTGATTTTAAAAACCGGCAATGAATCGCATGGAACGGAACGAAAAAAAAAGTTTTTAATCTGTGAACCATATGTTTACTTGTCAAAGTCATACTTCTAAACTTTCTACTAGTAGAACCGAATACGAGTGGGTCGGACCACTCGTTGCAGAATTCACGAAATGAATTTTCAAAAATAGCGATTTTAGTCATTCGCATGCGAATCTTGCCATTTCGTATTCGAATTGAAATTCGCATGATTCAAAAATACGTCTCCTGGTCTATTCGTATGCACTTTATTTACCTATGAAAAACAAGCCCGTGTGGAGGCGCTAAAATATAGACTAAATTTACGTACTGATGTTATATGTATCAAATATATTATAGTAATAAAATAGACTTTACAGTTCATATGTAAATACGTAAGTATATAAAATAAAATGTTCAAATATAACGAATCATACTTCCAATATTGTTGTCGTGAAAACATATACATTTTATCATTACTCGGAAGTAATATTTGTAGTTCTGTGTGAAGTATAAAAGTCGGATGTCTAAAAGTATACATATTTTAATTATGTTTTATGGACTAATAGCACTAAATGTGGTCAAAAACTGTGTTGAAATCATTGACTTATATATTACTTAGTTGAAATAGTATAAAATATCATTTTATATAGGTACAGAGTTATGGTATGACCTTGTAAAGCCAGAGGGGTTTAAAAATCTATGCAAAGCGATTGTTGAGTAATTATGTTTTGTATGTTTTTTTTTTAAAAAAACAATGATATCAACTGACTTTTCTGTAATATTTACATGCATATAACATATGTGTATTAGCTTAACGGTCTGTCATAACCTAACATTCTGTATCATTCAATTCACCTAGACAGTATATTTTTCTAAAATCAACTAGGTGTCGAATGTATAATTACAATCTGTCTATTACAATCTTTGATTATAAACATGTCTAGATATTGTGTGGTGCTGCAATTGTCACCAAAAGAACAGGCCAGATTTGAGTGATGAACAACTATAGTTACTATGGTAACAATTATGGGTTGCTATGGTAACAAGCGCGCCACTGAGCGGGCGAAACAAACTTTGGCACCAACAGTTGGCTTTAATTTTTTGACGTTTATGACACTCGAACAGGGAATCCAGACATGTATATAATCAAAGATTACACTACAGGGTGACTGGTACAGGACCCGCCATAGCAAAATCTCGTATGAAGGAGGTCATTTGCAACCTATAGAAAGCTTGAAAAAATAAAAATAAAAAAAGTTAATAAATATAAATAAAAAAAATTTTTTTTGTTAATAAAAAAAGTTAGAGCAGCTTTAAGGTCAAATTTCGGGAAAATCGTAAAAAAGATGAATAAATACCCTATCTCCTAAACTATAAAACTTTAGTAAGGGAAAGTAAGCTTCAATAGGTAGCAAATGACCTCCTCCATACGAGATTTTTCTATGGCGGGTCCTGTACCAGTCACCCTGTATAAAGGACTGTGGAAGGCGTATTTGAGTGTATTTTATAACGTATACCTTTGCGGTGTCTTAACTTAACTATCTCGAATTATCTTCTTTAGGACCAGTGATAGAACTTTTGGTACATATATTGTAAATACGATGGATAAGATAATCAAATATCAACGGCTAATCAAATGCATGTTCGAAACGTAGGAAAAGTTATTAATTTTCTTGACTTAAGCAGTTGATAAAAGTCACTGGCTAACACAAACTTTGTCCAATAAAAATATCAACTTGTAGATGTTTTGCCGGGGTAGAAATTTTTTTAACCAATCATTTGATAGTAGTTTTTTAACTATCACTTGGTTAATAACTGTTGTCAAGTGGTTAGAGTGCCTTCACACTAGAGTTTGTCGAGCGTAGGCGTTCGATGAACGTATGCGCAGAGCAGACGCCGCGACAACGCAACGCACGGTTTTCACACGCAGGTTTCTTTAGTAAAGACGATTACGAGCTGCCGAAAGACTCGGTGGTAGAGATACGTAAAAAAAATATAATTTTAGGTCTCTTTCTTAATGTGTAATTAAACATAACATAAGTTCAAGTGCAAGTAAATAGCTAAACTTGTTCGTTCGTTGTTGAGTGAATTATCTATTTTTAAATAACTTTAGGTAGGATTTAAAATCAAAAACAGTGCAGAAACTATTTTATAACATCTAACAGCGAGCGCATTAGGGGGATGGGAGACCTGTTGTCAAAGTTGCGCCAACTGGTGGCATAAATTTTCGCGAAAACCCTCATTGAACGCTGCGCCGACGCGAACGTCACACTATTTTTGTGATTGTACATGAAGCCCAATTTACACAGCGCATGCGTACGCTGGACAAGCGCTAGTGTGAAGGCGCTCTTAGTTATACGCCAAAGTTTAAAAGCCAAATTCGAGAATTGGGCGAAAAAAATGAAGTCACGTTGGGGACTGCTTATAAAAACAAAATGAAAAAAAAATCTAATCAATGATGCTCATTTTGATAAGTTGTTGTCACCATATGCGGTCAAAAATATTGTAGTTCCTGTATCCCGGCAAATAACTACCTTTAAATATTGTAAATTTTTGTTTTTAACAATTCCATGCAAGGTTGAATTAAAGATAAATAACACTTGTAAAAAAACAAAGACCTCAGGTGGGACTCGAACCCAAAAAAAAAAAAAACACTCGCCCGGCTTGCGATGGGACGTGGGTTCGAGTCCCACCTGAGGTCGATGATTTTTTTTTCAAGTGGTATTTATCTTTAATTATACCTTTAAGTACTTTATTATAGTGAGTTGATGTTATCCATCAAAGTTAAAGATTATCCATTGGAAAAGACCTTTTAGTGTTAAAGTAAGTATTAATAATGTATAATCGAGTGGATATTCGGAGTATTGATGTCTATAACAAGGGTTAGTTGTATTTATTGAAATTTTTATTCGTTTTAAAATTCTCTTGTTGTCTATATCGTACTTATAGAGCTCTACATATCAAAGTAAATTCCTAAAACGATCCTAATATGAGGTGTTTAATTTACTGAAAATGTTATTTTATTGATCATAAATAATATTTATTTGTACATCAAACAAGTCTTACTTAGCTGGTGTCTTTTGTTAAAAATATTTTAATGTGTTTTTAGGGTTCCGTATTCAGGGTTCAGAAGCTTTGGGGATTTTTTTGTTTTTTTTGTTTTTGGGACAAAATGTTTTTGCTCTACCGTAAAAGCCGTAATACATACAAGCATCAGATTAAGAGCCACTTTAGTGCAGGTTTTTTATTTAAACAGCAATTAATATCAACCTGAACCGTAACCAGAAGTACGGAACCCACGGTGCGCGAGTCAGACTCGCAGTTGGCAGTTGTTATACAAGAAACGTATGTTATATTTGTTTTATGTTGAAATAAACGTTTCAATGGCGATTTATTTATTAAATTTATTTATAATTTTATATTGGCTATGTTAATCATATTACTGTAAGAGGGTTCTTTGTATTCTAATTGTTAAGTTAAGGTAAGTTATTGGATATTAAAGGGTATTTATTGCATGAATGTTATGTGGACGTTCTGAATTAAATTTAAACTATGTATTAAGAGTATTCAATATGTAGATGATATCGTTTGTGTAAAAGGGAACTTTGTTCAAAATTATGCCCTATACCATAGAAAAACCAACAAAACACTATGTGATATGATAAAGTAATTTATCCATATCCCCCAACTATCAAAATATGATATACTCACATACTTTTATCGAAACAGCGACCATGTTCGTGCAGGTGACGCCACGGTCATGCTCGCTGTTTCGATAAAAGTTCATATTTTGACAGTTGGGTGTCGATAAATCGCTATATCATATCGTGTTTTGTTGACCATGCTAGGCGGGGACAGATGGCACCGCTGTCAACGGTCACGTGACCTACGTTATCGCCACGCCCTCTAGTGGGCAACATAGCAGTTTGGTTCCCTATATCATATTTGTGTGCATTTTTACACTGTAGTTAGGTATTTTATTGGTGTTTTGTTTTAAGGGGTCCGTACCCGAAGGGTAAAACGGGACCCTATTACTAAGGCTCCGCTGTCCGTCTGTCACCAGGCTGTATCTCATGAACCGTGATAGTTCGAGAGTTGAAATTTTCGCATATGATGTATTTCTGTTGCCGCTATAACAACAAATTAAAAAAAACAAAATACGATAAATATTAAAGGGGGCTCCCATAAAATAAACGTGATTTTTATAGATAATGGTACGGAACCCTTCTTGCGCGAGTTAGACTCGCACTTGGCCGGTTTTTATTTATTTACATCGAATGTAATTTAATTAGGCTGTATTTAAACAACGTTATTTTAAACTTACGTAAAGAATCAATGAAGTAAAATACACCTGACTAAACAATGTCGTTGTTATGAAATATATCTCCTTTGCAATAATTAATTTGAATGATTTATGACTTTGAATATATTTTAGTCGTATTATCAAACAATAATCACTTAACAATTTTGATTGTTAAGTTGTTAAAATGTCTTGTCTCAATCTTACGCCTAGTTTTGGCATTTTATATTTATTTTTATCTCAGCTTATATTTATTGTAGTGCCAAATCATTACAAATAATTTTTAATAACTTTACTAACGCAATTGCCACAAAATCATACATATACGAGTAAAATATTATTGTTTGTTTTCGTATTTTTGCTGTCGTGATATATTTTTTTATATTTATAACTATTATAATAATTACATATTTACTTTTATCGCACACACGCAAACACAATAAAGAAACAATTGCACACAAATATGTTAAAAAATTACTTCTTATTTATTTTTTATTTTAACACCATGGAGTATGGTATTTTTAACAATTTACGTCTTTTATATAAACCTTGGCCAAGAATCATTGTCATATATTTATTTAAGAATGAGTTATTTCTCAGTATGTAGAGATCTACTTAGTCTAGAAGCGTATCTCGAATATTTACCAACCATACGTTGTGCTATACAGGTTGGCATACGTCGGATGCGTTTATAAAGATTTTCGTTGATTGATGAGTAGACCATACAGGGTGTATACAACATCATTTTTGTTCATACGAAATCCGAAACACGGGTCACATATTTTCATTTTCAAAAACAGTATAAAAATAATGATACCTTAAAAACTCACGAAGTTACAAGCTTTTTATATTGCCCCGTTGCCCACGCGCAAGTGTAGACAACCTTACCGCGCGCGGCACTTTTGTTGTTAAGTCAAAATATAACATGATATAAAAAATATTGCAATCGATTTTATTACTGATTCTGAACAAACAGTTTTCAGGTTTCGTTTATACTAAAAATAATGTTGTATAGTTTTAGTGTTTTACCAGTCAGCCTGCGCCTAGCTGCCTCTAGTTGTACCGACCTACACGCGCCTAATTCCGCGCCGCTATGCCTCCACATCAAGCGCAGGGCAACCGTCACAGCGCCGTAAACGCGTCTGATATGTCGCGTTCCTTATTGTCTATCTGCAACAACTATTGTCATCTCATTCTTTTGACATTTGTATATGTCTGACCTTCAAAAGAGATCGTCATTCATCTCTGTCGCATTTTAATTTTATTTCAACTCTATTGCTGATGGTAAGTGTATGCATACTTAAAAATTGCATGTAGGGTTGCCCCCTTTTTCCAGATTGAGAAGATATCTTTTTACTAATAGAAAAAATGGAACACAGCTTAAATAAAGAGTAGGTACTGTACTAGTATTTGGATACCAGGCTATTTAGCCTAAAACGAAAAAAAACGAGTTCTGTACAGACAACAGCTTGTCAACCTACCACAAAACGTCAAATTTTCAAAATTAATATTGATCTCTATGTGTTAAGTTTAAAATCAGTTGGATGACTTTTAACTTTTTGAGTAGCAACAAGCCGTTGTCTATACAAAGTGTATTTTGGCTTCAGGCTTACGTTTTAATTGGTTATTTAGAAAAGAGAAGAAAATACATCTACACGATAAAGAGGGCAATACTTACTCCTTTGTAAAGTGTGGGTTACAACTGGCAACCCTGATTGTAGTGTCAAGGGATTTTACCTACTTGTGCTCGTATTATATCAAGCAGTTTGTAATACAAATGTCGAAGTAAAGGGATAGTAATATTTGTGATAGGGTTCTAACACAACCTAGCTGTAATCTGAATCTGATTAGCATATTCATTATTTGTTTACCCATGCCAAAACCATGTGTACGCCCGAAACGTAATGTATTGTATTTTATATTAAACTATTTACTATTTATACAATATACATCATATAGTACTTATAGTTATCTTTTTTTTTTATTGTATACAGCCAGTTGTATTTTTGCCCAACTAGTTTCGTAAAGCGATTTCATTCTTATGTGTTAGACAATAAAGTCTATATTGACTTAGGTTTTGGGTCGAATACAACTGATGTATACAAGTACTATTTCATATACTAGTATTTTATGACGACGTTTGAATTAGGTGAATTCAAAATTTTGTTTGAGCAAAAGTCTTGGGTCTAGAGGTACAATATTTTGTTACAAAATGCAAGTATAATGTTCCTTTGCCCTATTAGTGCAATTCAAAGATAAACAGCGAACGTAAGATTTGCAACTGACTTGACCACTTATGTACCAATTATCATCCTCATGTTTGTCAAATTTTGTGGATTAGAAATACTAAAAAAAAAAATTATTGAGATACAAAATCTCCATCAAAACGTATCATATGTGATGTATCAGCCCGCCAATCGCAAAAATTTCTAAGCAAATGTTCCTAAACTACTCGTTCATCCAAAAACTCATTTAAAAAAGTGATAATTCGCTGTGCAGATGTTTTAAAAGTTCCCTTAAGCTCATGTAAACTGTATCTTTGTGTTGTTCATGTATGTATTATTGGATGTGGTATCTTATATGTTAACGTATGGACATCGTAACTGATATGGGTATCAATCGTTGTGATATTTGTACACCTATACCAGCTGTAGCTGTAGGTGGAGATTTTACTAGATGTGGATTAAATAGTTTGTCATATTTTAATGTACAATTTTGTTTTATTGATATATCCTTCTTTGCCCAGTGATTGGCCACGCGATATGTAAATTATTATGATATTGGCACTCATAAGCTGCTCCCGAGTCTAGCTCCCCTAGCATGTCAAACAAAACACGATATGATTTAGCGCTTTATCGATACCCAACTGACAAAATATAATATACATTGCCGCCATCCTGAACTTTTATCGAAACAATGAGCATGTCTGTGCCGACGTCACGGTCTCGCTGTTTCGATAAAAGTTCATATTTTGACAGTTGGGTGTCGTTAAATCGCTAAATCATATCGTGTTTTGTTGGGCAAGCTGTTCTTACTTTTCAACCGACTTCAAAAAAGGAGGGGGTTCTCAATACCTCTGAGTGTTATTGCAATTAAAATGTATAACACATCACTAATGTATTCTTTTAAACTTTCATGGTCACTAACATTAGAATAGTTTGTTACGGGATTGCTACCATGTACCTTATTTTTGAGTTCCCGATATTTCGGCACTGTTGCAAGCGCCATGATCACGGAGTAACATTTACTCCGTGTTACACAGTTACTCCGTGATCATGGCGCTTGCAACAGTGCCGAAATATCGGGAACTCAAAAATAAGGTACATGGTAGCAATCCCGTAACAAACTATTCTAACATTACTAATGGTTGGTAGTGTTAACGTGCAAAATGCTGGACGCATTCCGCTTCCAACCAGTCAATATAAAAGTGATCGGAGTTGGCGTGTTTAGAAATAAACGCCTATGGCTGAAAAGATGATGAATGCGAGTACGAACGTTTCTAATATAAAACCTCTTTTCTCACGACCCAACGATATTTTTGTGATGTTTAAAAATAAAGTCTAAAGACAATTTCTTAGTTCAAAGTTGTCATGGCCTGTCAGAATTGCACTGAAATATTTTTAAATACGTAAAGTACGCGTTTCGGTGGTTACACTGCGGTTGATGTTGTAATTTGTATTTTTTTTGTTCTAAATTACTCGCAATGGTAAGTACTTTATTTTCTTTATATGCCTTGACTTTATGGCTCAAAGACAAAACTGCGATGCGATGTCGCATCGCAAAAATCTACGCACGAATGCATAGTTTTGTGTCTACGCACGAATGCATTTGAAATCTATGCCCTTTTCCGCGTTGCGAAATCACGTCGCACCGATTCGCAGTTTTGTGTTTGGGCCCTTAGGTCTAATTGTCTCGACTCACCTGTTCTGTGGCTATCTTGTTGTAGGATGAAGAAATCGAAGATCTAGTTGGCGAAGTAAAATATACAGATTCACAAAAAAGTGTAGCCACTTCGAACGTGTACTCCCTGGACTTCACCGACAGCAGCTCGGAAAAGAACAACTCCTCCGGCAAAGACACCTACGTTATCGAGTGTGACGACAGCGACGAAAGTGAGAAAACGTTTCACCTCGACGGGAAACAGAGCGTCATCAACATCAGAGACGCACCCAGACACAAAACAACACCTAACATGAACATTCAGTACGAAACAATTAACAAAATCAGCAAAGCCACCTCAGCCAGCTTCCATACCTGCTCCATAGCCCAAGAAATCTTTACTCAAACCAGCAAAACAATAATTGAACTAGCAGAAACAGAAGGCGCGTTAAGGAAAACAAGAGATAACAAAACACTAGAAACCCAAACTTCGATCATATCTATATCGGAGAATAAAACTGTAGAATACAGAATACAAGTGTCCGGTGCACACACTGATTTCAGGACTCATACACATAATCACATAAATAATGTCAATAATTATTGCAGTATAAGCTGCGATCAGGTTGTGGCCAACTCTTTAGATGAAGGATCTTCAAAATTTCCTATTTCTGAATCAGAAAATGAAAGGACAGATGACACTAAAAGTGATAATAGTAATTGTTCTAGTAATGACAAGAGAATCAAAATTGTCAATGATGAATTAAATGAAAACAGTGACAATAAAGGTGAATCACAATACGAAGATAGTAGTGCGTTCGAAAAGTCTAATTCAGATATTGACGAAGATTCTCTCGTGTGTAATGATGAGTATAATGAAAACAACAGAAACTACAAAGGAGATAACACCAGTGACACGAGTGAAGTTCCGAAATCAATTGATAGTGGTGTTGAAGATCTGTACAAAAAGCTGTCTGAGAAAATGTGTATGAACGTAGAAAGAACTTGTGAACAAGACATGCCACGATTTAATACACTGTCTCCATTGACCGAAGAGTCCGAAAGAGTTCCAGTAAAGAAAGAGGATATAATAATGGATATAACGCCAGATTGCAGCAACATGTCGGAACTTAAAGACGATGATAAATACTTAGTTTTCACAAACAGTACTGGTATTAAAGTGAAGGCTTTACCCACCGATGATACTAAAAATGACCGAGACAATCTAAAATTGCCTCCTATAAAAAACAATCAGTCTTGCCCTACCAGTCCTCACTTGAATTTCTTGTTTTCCGGGAACACACAAAAGTCACATACGCCCTACACTTCGGAGGGACATAGAGAATGGGGTGTCGGTGATAGGTGGGAGATTGGGACAAAAGAATTGGCTGCAGGAGAAAGTCAACTCATCAGCGGCAGGAGTGGTAAGTAATACGAATCCTGCTGAAAAAGAACATTACTTGTTATTTTGAGTAATATTTATAGTTATGTGATACTTCTAGATCCAGTAAGGAAATCAGAACTACTGCAACTTCCCCCTATACACACAGAAGGCCATCCTAAACAAATCATTGTTCAAAAAACAATTGCAAATGTTGTCGCCACTCCTCGGTATTTAAAAAAGCCGGAAATTAGAATAGCGAGGACTCACGAACCGATCTGCATAAAGGATAAAATCACGGAGCTCAAAATGAGCGGCAATAGTTTGAAGCATTGGCCACAAATTAAATGTAATGTGTTGTAAGTATGCTTAACTTAATTATACCTACTGTAGTTACTAACTTCTGTGCTTCTGGGCGAAGCTGGTTACATCCGTAACTAACATATTCCTCACTCATAAAGGATCAAATTCGAGTCTAAGTGCGGAAAAGAGATTCCACTCTCATATTCTTACTGTAGTTTTTATCTTTATGTCTATTAAAAACACGGCACATTATTAAATTTTGTTAAAAGAATTATTGCAAAACCTTACTATACTTACAGGGTGAAATCGATCGATATTAGTTAACACGTTTTTAGGGAGAATTCTCTTGGATTTTTGGTTATGAACATCTTTTACTACGGGATAAATATAATATCGAGAATCTCTGAACAAAAGTTGCTACGATAGTACCCAGATGTAATTACGGCCTTAAGAATTACCCAAAAAAGATCATTAAGTGTTTTTAGAGCTATAGGAGCAGCGGCATAGGATATAACGTCTACCACACGCTCTTCCCGACCCAGTCCTGGATTTGTCAATAGGCCGCGGGCCGCGGCATAGGGGCGGCAGATTTCAGAGAAAAATGAATAGCCTACTGACGGCAAATTTGTAAATCCGCCACTGCCCCGACCGAAGTAAGATTACTCTATCTATTAAGCCTATTGCAGTCTAATGCTGGACGTAAGCGCGCCACAGAGCACGATCTCCCGCTTTTTTCATCCAGTCTGATAAGATTACTTAGGTGACCTTAAATACGCGCAAACTATTTTATGTGTTTTTGTATGTCTTAAGAAACGAAACGACAGAAAGCAAAACGAGTAGAAGTGCGTCACCGGGCAGCATCTCCCCAGACGAGAGCAGACTGGGAGATTTAGCCGAAAGAGGCTGCGACGCGCTCTGCCTAGAACTACTCAGGAGACTACGATCGGCTTCTTGGTAAATTTGAACAGCTTTTTTCACTCTATTTCATTCCACGATTGTGCCACGAAGATCGGCAAGAACTTCAATGCGACGACCCCAGATAGCCTGGAAACAGGGCAGGCGAATGATGATGATGAAGATCTAACAAAAAATATTACGTTTGTTTGTCAAATGGTGCTTGCTGATTTAATATTTTGTACGGTTTAACGTTTAAATTGAAATATTAACAGGTTTGAAATAGCTGATACGTTAGAAGAAATGCCTAAAGTGATGGAGAAGTTCTGGGGAGTTATACCTGAGTACCGCATCGCAGACCTAATCAGACAAGTGCGTATTACCTTCCTCTCCTTACAATTCGTGAAGACCGTCTAGTGTAGTGGTTCGCGCTCCGGACTACCATGCCTCGCGGTTGCGTGTTCGAATCCCGCAAGGGGCAAATGTTTCTGTGCACGAGCATTTGTACCTGTCATGGGTGTTTATAAACGTATTTAAGTATGTTGATCGTAATCGTTTTTTTTTTTAGTAATTGTGTATTTTAAAGATAAATTGTTCTTAGGTGAGCGCTCATGTAGAATCGCCACGAACGCAAGTTGCCCGCACCGCATGTGAGACCTTGGCGACCATTTTGAAAAGCACCAATTACACCAAGAAACCAGTAAGTATTTTTGCAGTCGTTTATCCACTCAACTGTTCCGAGCAGAGGGCTTTGTGCGAGTTCTACAAAATAATAGCGTCATTTACTTACTTTGATCGAAATGTTAATGTTAATTTGTATTAAATTTCGAACTCGCACTAGGCACCTTGAACAAATGTAAGCGACCAGCTTTTGGAGAGAGAGCATTTCACGTTCCATTTCAACCGACAACAATAGCCGGGATGAAGCAGTTATATGTAGAACTTGCAATTCAAAGATCCCTTACTAAATAACTATAATCCGAGAATCTCTCAAAACGCACGACCTCATTAACAAGCTCTTCCTTCAACAATTTCAATCTTTTTTCAAATTTTAAAATTCAATTCATTATTTGCAGTAAAACATGGTATTACAGGTGTTTACAAAATAAGATCAATGCTTGTTTTTTGCAGAATAATGTAGCTTCACTATGTCAGGGATATGTTGGCGGAACCCGGGCCTGGGGGCATAGGGTTGGGAAACACTGCCCTGAACCGCGGGCCTAATTCCCTTAAAATAAGCAATCAGCAATAATCGCGCAGTCATCGCCCTATTATTGCTTAGTGTCAATCTATTGGCAGCACTGACAGATAGATTGCTTTTTTTATTATTTGCTGTTAATTTGCGATTTTAAAGCCAGAACTGCTCAAGTTTGCTATCGCATTGCTTTTGCAGGATACGGAATCAAGGTATAGCGGCTTAATGCCCCAAAAATTAGCCCTATTGAATTGATGCTTAGTGTTATGCAGTCTATTGCCAGCACTGACAGATAGATTGCTATGCTTTTGTTTTTTGCTGTCAATTTGCGATTGTAAAGCCATGGACAATTTTTCCTATCGCATTGCTTTTGCAAGATACGGAATCAGGCTACCGGACTACCGGCTTGTTACGCAGGATTTCTACGAAGCAGTGACGACGCTGCTAGTTAAGACCGGCAGCTACAGCCGGCCGGTGCGGCGCGCGGCCAACGTTCTATTGGCAGCACTCGATAGCTTTGCTTTTGTTTTTTGCTGTCAATTTGCGATTTTAAAGCCAGAACTGCTCAATTTTCGCTATTGCATCGCTTTTGCAAGATACGGAATCAGGCTACCGGACTACCGGCTTGTTACACAGGATTTCTACGAAGCAGTGACGACGCTGCTAGTCAAGACGGGCAGCTACAGCCGGCCGGTGCGGCGCGCGGCCAACGTGGCGCTCGACGGCGTCGTGTGCGGCGTGGAACTGACGCACGCTGTCACGGCGCTCTGCATACATGGAGTCGGGTAATCTATTAGGCTGTGTCCCCAGTAGGCAAACTGTTGACTGAGTTTGCGGCCTATCGATTTAGTACGGCCTTCCATATATTTGAAATGGAGTGTCCACAGTTTGCTAGTTTTGCACTCACTGTACGCAGTTTGCAGCGCCACGCGCGCCGACTATCTCAGTGAGCGGCCGACTCCCAGCAAAACGGTTCCAGTCGGCGGCGGCGATATGGTTGTTTGATCTAAGTTTGCAGCTAACTCAAACTTCAGTTCGCCACAAATTTGCGGCTCACTCAGTCTGCCGCTAACAGTTTGCCTACTGGGGACACAGCCTTAAATACTTTGATTATATACATGTCTTGATTCCCTGTTCGAGTGTCATAAACGTCAAAAAAATATATAAACCAACTGTTGGCGCCACAGTTTGTTTCGCCCGCTCAGTGGCGTGCTTGTAACCATAGCAACCCATAATTGTTACCATGGTAACCATAGTTGTTACGTACTCAAATCTGGCCTGTTCTTTTGGTGACAATTGCAGCACCACACTCTATCTAGACATGTTTATAACTTCGTTTGCGTGAACTAAGTACATGATGTTTGGTATATCACATAGATCCCACAGGAACATTGAATCGGGATAAAAAGTAGCCTTTAAGTTAATCCAGATTGTATTCTATATTAGTGCATAATTTTGTCCAAAGCTGTTCAGCCGTTTACGCGTGATTGAGGCACAAACATCCAAACAACCTCACAAACTTTCGCATTTATAATATTAGTGGGACTAGCTGCTGCTTGCAAGGTCGTACGCAGAGTCTAAAGGGCCCCATATACGGTACGATTCGCCTATACGATCGATCTGATGAAAATTGTGACGATTGATCGCATCAAAAATGTCGCTCATACACGAAACGACTGGTCGTAACGATCGATCATTCACTTGTTTGAAGCTGAAGGACAAAGACGTGTTCAAGTAATTAAATACGTGCCCCATAAAATAGAAAATGAACTTCTTTTCCTTACCTATGTGGCGGTAGCGTTGCTTCGGATTCAAAAGAAAAAAAGAAAGCCTAGAAGAATTTGGGTTAAGAAATGGCTATTAAAGCGAAATTAGTATTCGCATGTAAATCTTTTAAAGGACTGTGCGGCGACTGGCGCCAGAGTGAAACAACATCGAATCGTTGATCGTAAGGAGGCGAGATACACTGTCGATTCATCGTTACGATATTCTTGATTGCATGGGTTTTTGTTGCGATTTCCGACATCGTCTTCGATTAAGTAAATCGTTAACGATCTTGACATACACCATCGATTCATCGTTACGATCGGTTTGACGTGACGGATCGTACAGATAAATCTACCGTGTATGGGGCCCTTAACTCACCCTCAGATCAGGCCTAAGGATCAGGATCAGGAGCCAGACGGCGGTCCGGCCTGTTTCGGCAGTCCCAGTCCCGTCGGCGCTACCACTCTCACCACAATTTGAGACGAGACGAGATGATGTCCGTTGTCATTGTTGATGTAGAACGTGTAAACGTAGTATTTAAATCATTTTTGGTCAACCCTTCGTGTTCATGTATGTGTGCGATTTCGAATCAAATATATAGGACGACCACCCTAACGCTCCATTGACGTATTTGGCGTATCTCGTCCAACAGGCCTAGTTTCCATACTTATTAGATATACAAGGTTACATTGCAAAGGGGTGCCAAATTTTCAGAGACCACTCAGAGTCAGTAACTAAATCGATCTACGATATAAATGATCTAAACAACAAACTTATTTGTTTTATTCTTTTTATTACTATCATTTATTGAACAGCGGTTCAAAGATGGTACGCGTGGATAATCTTGCCTCATTCATAAAAAATACGCACGCACTATCTCTTTGCAAGCTAGAACTGCAAATTTCAATGCAATAATAGTCACAATGGCGCGCGAAAACAAACCTTAGCCTTTTCGATGTAAGGTACATTTCTATCAGCAGAAGCATCCAAGCATACCAGAGGTTCAAATTGACAACAAATACCCTAAGCAGTGCACCTCTAGATCTTATTTTTAAAGTTTGGCACCACTTTGCAATGTAACCCTGTATGTAAGCTGTGCTAGTAGGCCGTACAATAAAGGAGTTTCAAGCTAGTATAACTAAGCCAAGTAATTCCGCTACCAGGCACAAGAGCCCGCTAGTGCGGTGCGCTGCGGCACGACTGCTGGTGGTGAGCTGCGCGCTGGCGGGCGGCGGCCGCGACCTGCTGCGCGCGCGCCCGCCCAGCGCCGTGTGCGCGCGCCGACACGCGCTGCGAGCGCTCGCCGCGCTGCTCGAGGACAAGAGCACCGACACTAGGTACACAATAACGCTCTTTGTAAACCGTCTAGGTAAGGCCAACCACATGTAGCCACCACGCGCTAAGGGCGCTCGCCGCGCTGCTCGAGGACAAGAGCACCGACACTAGGTACTGTAGAGGTTTATAACCCAACTAGCAGCCCGTCCCGGCTTCGCACGGGGTAGACAATTATCGCTAATAGTTTCGGCAGCGCATTCGACGAAAGACATTTTAAGACTCATTCTTCTACACCTTCGGTTACATTGTTCAAATTTTACCAAGGATCCCTATTTTTTTTTTCAAAATGAAATGTAGCCTATGTCAAATTGGAAGAATGTAGCATTCTATTGGTGAAAGAAATTTTTAAATCGGCCCAGTACTTTTTGAGCCTATTCATTACAAACATACAAAAATAGGTACAAATCTTTCCTCTTTATAATATTAGTATAGATATAGATGAATAAACCCTCTACGTCCAGGTTTTATTCGGAGGTAGGCAGAAGATATTTTTATTGCTGAAAATCAGTGGTTTTCATCAATAACTCAAAATTGTAAGTACCTACTGCCTACCTCATTTCATTTATCAGGTAGGCACTGCCTAAATGCCTATATGCACCGCACGCCCCTGACCAAGGTATGTTCGAATTATGAAAGCTGCTTTTAAATATTTTTGAGTGACGCGGAGTAAAACAATGAATTCGGCTATTTAATGATTGAGAAAAGAAGTCATCAATGGAAATAAATTAATTTTATTAATAAACAGAAGATATAATAATCAAGGAAATATTGAAAGCAGCAGAAAAACATAGTTGTAATATGTATTGTATCAGAATATAGTTTAATTTAATATACTCAGAGAATCTGAAATAATTTTTATAGTTATTTTCACCACTGAGTTTACGCACCCCGTCACAGTAATAATAGCGCTCTTAGTAAACCGTCAAGGTAAAGCCAACCACATGTAGCCGCCACGCGCTAAGGGCGCTCGTTGCGATGCTCGAGGACAAGAGCACCGACACTAGGTACACAATAACGCTCTTAGGCTCAGCCTATACCCGGGTTAACGCGGATTCAACCCATTGCTTAAGCAATAAGGTCGTTTTTTCAACGGATTCTTGCGGATGCTTACGAATTCCGGCAGCGTATAAACCGAGCCTTAGTAAACCGTCAAGGTAAGCCAACGACATATAACCGCCTGTGCTCCGAGCGCTGGCTGGATATCAACCCACAAGTTGGACAGATGATCTGGTAGTGGTTGCAGGAAGCCACTGGATGGAGGCTGCTTCCAACCGGCCAATCTGTCATTTTGTGTTCTTAGTGTGTCCGCGTGTGCTCCGATCGCTAGCTGTCTTACTGGAAGACAAGAGCACCGACACCAGGTGCGTAGGCTGTAACACTACATGTAGCCGCCACGCGCTAAGGGCGCTCGCCGCGCTGCTCGAGGACAAGAGCACCGAAACTAGGTACTGTAGAGGTTTATAACCTAATGAATAAAACCTCTACGTCCACCAAGGTCATTGGCGGGCATAGGTTTTATTTCGAGGTAGGCAGAAGATATTTTTATTGCTGAAAATCAGTGGTATTCATGAATAACACAAAATTGTAAGTACCTACTGCCTACCTCATTTCATTTATCAGGTAGGCACTGCCTAATTGCCTATATGCAACGCACACCCTTGCAGGTAGGCTCTCAATAGCAGCGAGCCCAGCGAAGACTTTTTCTACAAGGTAAAGGTTGTATGCAGGAAGCTGCTGGATGCGCGTCGCTTCCAACCGGCCGACAAGAGCACCGATACCAGTTTCGGCTCGCGCATTGATTAGCACTGTAAGACCCGCAACCGGGACAATTTGTGGACTAGTGCCGAAAAGCAGCGCACTAGCCCACAAATTGTCCTGAAGCAGTGGTATAATATTGTTGATGACTTGAAAATCCTTTACATTCACGACAAATGCTGAGCGGGGGCCTTTTTGACACATACTGCTTTTTATTATCCTGTAAATGTTTTTTTTCCTTTTATATTCTGTGTGTGTGTCAAATAAATCTTTTTCTATTCTATTCTATTCTATTCCTTTAAAGTATATTCTATCTATGTCACCAATACGAGCATTTCTCGCAGAAAGTACGCTGAGCGCTTATACTCAATGCTGCGGCCGCTGGCGAACTTCGAAGCGTTCTACCTGACCGACGTCGAGGTAGACGTGGCTGTGCGCCAGATGAAGAAGTTCGATCAACTCCTGCTCTGCGGACCACCTAAAGAAGCAAGATGACAGCTGGCGAGTGGTAAGCGTTAAGATTTTGCATTCTTTCTGTAAGGCATAGAGATAGTCGGAGCCACGACACGCCAGATTAGGAGATTAGACCAACTCTTGCTGGTCTTGGGTCATCATCATTATCATCATTTCAGCCACAGGACGTCCACTGCGGAACATAGGCCTCTGCCAGTGACTCCAGATTGGCCGGTTGGAAGCGGCCTGCATCCAGCGTCGTCCTGCAACCTTTACCAGGTCGTTTGCCCACCTTGTGGGTGGACGTCCCACGCTGCGCTTGCCGGTACATGGCCTTCATTCCAGAAACTTTCTGCCCCATCGGCCGTCAGTTCTACGTGCTATGTGCCCCGCCCATTGCCACTTTAGCTGGCTAATCCGTCGGGCTATGTCAGCGACTTTTGTTCGTTCGAGGATCTCCTCATTTCTTATTTGGTCTTGGGTGGACCACTTAAAGAGGCAAGATGACGGCGAGTAGTAAGTATGCGAGTGTTGCATGCTATCAGAGAGACGTTATAGTAGTCATATATGACTCTGGTCGTTGGCCAACTGTATTACTAGAGATGTTGTTACTACGAGTACTGCACATTTAACCATATGACGTGTCCCACTGACACGAGTTACCGCGGTACCTAAAGAAGCCTCTTCAATCGGACTTAATTCCGTCCAAAAATCGCAGTTAAAAAACACTAGGTAGTTTAACTTGTTAAATAATCAACTAAAATACTTAGTATTGCGCTTTGTATCAATTATACAAATTGATACAAAGCAATTTAGTTCAGTGTAGAATTTACTACTAATTATTTCGAAGAAAAAAAATCCAATGCGTGGCAAGGCCAATGTGAAATCCCCACATGTTTTGACGTCAGTCGTTAAAGTTTTGACCAAGTTAGTTGGAATTTGTCAACTAGTTTATAACGTCACGATGTTGTGATTTTAGATGGTTCGTGAATTCCGAAAGAACCTCAAGGCATCCAGTCTCAAGTTCAACATGTCAAGATCATACAATCGCTTGGAATCATTACCAAACGATTAGATAAACTAATGGAAAGTGATATTTTATTTGAATAAGATTATCTCTCATTGAAAAAGATGTATTTGGAATCTTTTAGTGCTCTTCTGACTAAACGAAAGTCACGATAACTAAGTAAAAAATAAAATGTGTAAAAAATAAAACAAAGTTATCATAATATTTTAAAGATTGCACCCCGAAATGTTATCGTTGAAATTGTTTTAAAATGAAGATGTAGGTGAGAGGGCCAGGCTTTTGTTAATATTATATTTTATTGCGTTTTGTAAACAATTTAATGTAGGTGCATAATAAAGTAAATAGATAATATACGTCGTGTTTCGTTGGTTTTGTCGGATTGTGAAAGTCGTAATGAAGTGTAAAATGATGTTGACTGTACAATTGAAAATATATTAAACTGTGTTAACTTAATGCGTTGATTGATTGGTAGTTTGAAATACTTTGTAAACCTTCACTATCACTACATAGTATAAAACAAAGTCGCTTTCTCTGTCCCTATATCCCTACATCCCTACGTAGTTTTAAAGATTTAAGCATACATATGCTTAAATCTTTAAAACTACGCAACGGATTATGATGCGGTTTTTTTTAATAGATAGAGTTATTGAAGAGGAAGGTTTATATGTATAATGAAGTGTATTTAGTATCAGCATTGCACGCACCCGTGCGAAGCCGGGGCGGGTCGCTAGTTGTTTTATAATTGATTATTGAAGTAAATATAATCAAGCAAAAAAGCAGATTTTGTTACATCTTAGCTACAGTATAGCTAATCTTTCCACATAATATGTTGTCTCCAAACACAAACACTTTACAGCCGACTTTAACTGTCTTATTCAGAGTGCATTTGCTATTCCAGGACTAAGGTTAAACCACTGTTTTAACGTACAAAATCAGAGGTTTAACCTTAGTCTGGACTAGTAAATGCACTCTGAATAAGACAGCTAAAGAATATTTGGAACACAGCTAGAAAATACATGTAATAAGCACTTTTTAAAACTCACTTTAGCACTTAGCCGGGTCAACCAGCGTAGGTAAGTAGAAGAATACGGCTGTAAAATAGGTAGGTAGCTTAGATTTTGTAGAGAACTAAGTACAGGCAATGTCATCCACACGTTATCAATATTGTTACAACTCTTACGTATTTACAAAACAATACTACATTGAGTGCGTAAGAGTAGGTAATTTGCGTAAATCCCAGCGAAAGTTTCATGATTATAGTTGACAATATCGCATTATTATCTTACAAAACTATCTTAACTGCTCAGCCTAACAAAACAAAACAATATGTGTTATTGTTAGGCGGCCTCATTGTGTGTGACCGTTCGTCATTAAATAGGTTAACTAATTAAAAATTGATTTTTAAACATAAATTAGAGTTACCTACCTATTTTTACATAAAAGCTCAGCCTTTGGCCGCCTTCAGACAAATCTTACTTTTCAAATTATTCAAAAAGTAGATTTTTTTTAATAAAAATACTTTACTTTCGTGCAGATTTTTAAAAATCTATCGATCAACAGGAAAGCGTACAATTTTATTGCTAGATTTAAACCCCACCTGTCTCATTTAGAGTGCATTTGCTAGTCCGGGAATAAGGTTAAACCACTATACTAACGTACATAAATCAGTGGTTTAACCTACTAAGACTAGTACTAGAAAATACTCTGAATAAGACAGCACAAGACAAACACGTAAGCTAAATAAAACCTTTTAAGCTTTAAAAAATAAAAGGTTTCGTCTTTGGTTTAAAAAAATCTATAAAGGCGTTCGCCCACGAGCGACAATATACATATATTTTTTTATAATAAAACCAAATTATTTTGCAAATAGGCTTAAGCTAAGCACTTTTACACATCCCAATATTTTTTTCCCTACCACTGCTTCGGGACAAGTTTGGGCTATTTGAATTACATTCTAGCTTAAAGTGCTCGTAGCTCAGTGGCGGCAGCGCTTTGGTATCGATTACTAAAGTTAAGCAACCAACGCCGCGGTCGTGAGTGGATGGGTGACCATTCCGACCATATTTAGTGACATTTATCACTAGCATCTCCGTGCTTCGGAAGGCACGTTAAAAGTTGGTCCCGGCGAATATCGATATTGGTCGTGAAGCCTAGTCAGAGGCCTTAGGGCGGCTTGATAACATCTGACAGTAAGGTTTAGTCACTGGCCTTACAACACCCCTCCACCAATCCGCACCGGGCCCGCGTGGTGGAGTATGGCCCAAACCACCTCATAGTTGAGGTGAGGCCTGTGCCCTGCAGTGGGACGTATATAGGCATACTTTACTTTACTAGCTTGAAGTGAGCTTTAACAGCGGCGTTAATCTGCGAGAAGATTCGTTAATCCTGCGTTGATACGGAGTTGAATATTGCAGTAGCGTTTGTATTCAGTTTAGATAACAGTGCTTTAGCGTAAGTTTATTTGTTGTTTCCTGTATCTATGCTATAACGTCTTGTAAGGCTAGGGTGCATCGGTCGTATAATGCCTATTAATGAGTGCCGCATGCGCGCTTGAACCGTATGCTCTATAAGCCGAGTGCGCGCGCACCGGCTAGTGCAACTGTACTTAACTGCAAACAAGTATGATGACAAGCAAGTTTTTGTAAACTTGACATAGTTATATAAGAAAAATATGATATTTCCTTATTATATTACCTTTTGTCTGTCTGTCTGTATCTAGGCCGCGCATCACTAGTGTTGCCCAAATTCAGTCTTGGTCTTGCAGTCTTGGTCTTGTTCTTGCGTTTTTGCAAGACCAAGACCAAGAACAAGACCGCGTATTTTTAGCAAGACCAAGACCAAGACTGACCGTGCAAGACTTGAGCAAGAACAAGACATAGCCTGCAAGACTCTTGCGTCTTGCAGCTAGGACTTAGCGCTATTTCACTGAGTAGTTAGGTGTAACAGTTCGGTGTATAGGTAGGTACGCTTAGGAATTCTATGAGACGCAAAAAACTGTATCAAAGAATATGAAAAACTGGACCTATGCGCATTACGACTAATACCATAAACATAGCGAATAAAAAAATATCTATTAAAATCAAACTGAGTGCATGCATAGTTATGTTTTAACCATCGGCACTTTGATAATGCGGCATCAAAGGTTTTGTACTTCTCAAAGAAATTTGCCGCTTTTCGGAAGTACATGGTTATGATACACGAGCCGGCGGCTTCTTTTGAAATCTAAAACAATCGTTGCCGCCACGCCGAAATCATAACATTTGACACTATTTGATTGCCGCCATAGGGCGTAGGTATACTCATGCAAAATAATTTCGAATTTTTTTAAGAGTACCTACAGGTGTTCCAAAGAATAAATAAGTTTCAGAGTGCTTAGAATGAAAATGAATACATTATACTGATCACGCAAGTAGTATTATGATTAGGATAAAATGGTAAGGATAGGTAGTAGATGTCATATTAATTCATTCTAGTAAGTATATATTATAATAATGATTACTTATATGGTTTTAAACTAATTACTTAGGTACTATTATTGTACATTTATTCATTATATTTCTTAAGTTTTTACAAGAAAAAATAGCAAAAAAGTGTTCAAATATCACCCGTTTAATAAATATTGTAGCCACTTTTAAATATACTTGAAACGTGTAAAAAAATTCTACAAAACTAATAAAATAATATAAAAAGCGTAGGTACTTACCTACTAATAAAATAAAAAGCCTGCGATAAGAGTTTTGTATTACTTACCAGCCCGAATATCTCTGAGAGAGATGATGAGAGTAAGTATTTACTAGCTGTGCCCGCGACTTCGTCCACGAGGAATAGTAACTTTGGAGGTATAGTGACGTTCAGGACTTATTTATTTATTTTAAAACTTCTGTCATCAAACATACAAACGAACTCTTCAGCTTTATAATATTAGTATAGATGTACGCCAAAACATTCACTTATATGTAAAGAATAGTGATTGGCACTAATTCTTTACATATATTTTATTCACGCGTCGCGTCTGTACAAGTAGGTAATTTATTTTTTATTCAAATAAATGATAAATCGTAAAACTCTTTTATTAAATTTCTTATAAGTTGAGGGTTCAATCTCTTTCTAGACAGATAAGTATTGTTCTTTAAAATACAGTCAAGTTATTGTAATTAATTTGTTTTTTTACATGTTTTAGCAAATGTAAGCTTATAAATCATAAATGTTTATTAAGAAACAGTTACTTCCATGGAAAACGACATATAGGTCAGTTGATTTTTCGAATTTCTTATCAAATCTTCAGTTATTTATTAATCTGCTTGATCTTTACTATGGCTATGTTAATTCAAGCTCACAATGTTCCAATTCTAATACGTTTTTCTAAGATTTAAAGTAAACTTTAATAAATAGTAATAGACTAATAGGTAATTGCAAGACTTGCAAGACTCTTGCTGCAAGACCAAGACCAAGACCAAGACTGGGAGCGCAAGACCAAGACCAGGTGTATTGGCGCAAGACCAAGACCAAGACTGGCTAAGTCTCGTCTTGTTCTTGCATTTGGGCAACACTACGCATCACATCTAAACTTTACTACTGGATGAATTTACTTTGAATGAAACTTTGAACTAGATGAGTGCTGCGTGCACGTTGAACCCTTTGCTCTATACTGCACTACACTGCACTACACTACACTTAACTGCAAACAAGTATGATGACAATGCTCAGGATTTTGGAAAACTTATCATAGGTGCTTAGGAAAATATGAGATTTCCTTATTTTTACTGGATTTCTGCCTTAGTTGGAGCAAGATGAAAGATGCTCTAAGCCCGAGTGCGCGCGCACCGGCCAGTACGACTGCACTTGATTGCAAACAAGTGCAATTAAGTGCTTATAATGACAAAGAGCATGTGATTTTGTTGTACTTGGCATATTAAGAAAATTACACTTTCTCTTTTTACCCGACTGCCAAACGAGGGTTATGTTTTTAACTGTATTTCTGCCCCATAGCTAAACAAGATGAAAGATGAATCGCTGTCATTAAACTTAATTTAAAATATGAATACTTTTTTACCTTTACATAAATCTGTCGTAAAGCTTGATGGGTTCACCAGTGTCTCCCAGAGGGAGGGGCGTGCGGTGCATATAGGCAACTAGGCAATGCCTACTTGATAAATGAAATGAGGTAGGCAGTAGGTACTTGTACTTGTTATTGATGAAAACCACTGATATCCATCAATAAAACACATTAGTAAGTATCTACTGTCTACCTCGAAATAAAACCAATGCTCACTGCAGAGGATCAGGCTAGGAGATTCTTGCCAACCGAGGCCTTTTTGTAGATGGCAACAACGCACAACGTATATGCCTTCAATTAGGTATGCCGCCCGTGCCTTTTGAATTGTTACTATAAGTTATAACACTGTACACAACACGGGTATTGATGCAACATACCTCTTTAGGCCGTGGTCGCGGGAAGACTGGCGATGTACAGCGCGCCTGCTCAAGCGCGGTGATGAATCTTCACCCACCCGCCAGGGGCGTGCTTTGCATATAGGCTGTTAAGCTGTGCCTACCTCCGTCCAAATGAAATTAATGGCCGAGATGTTTAAATATATATAAAAATAAGTGTCATTGAAAAAATATTCTCTTAATATTAATAAAACAATGAATGTTTAACTAATAAACATAATACATAAAAATATAAACAGTATATATACGAAAACACCGACTACTATTAAAACTCGAAATATTAACACCTATGTAAGCACAATGCGCTTTACGTCATGCTCCGCGAGTAGGCAATGCCGAGACCGCCTACATCGTAGCGCGAAATTCACGCGATTAGCGCTCTTCCGTACAGCGACCAAAATACTTAAAAAATTGAGAGTTGGGTTGATCGTAATACGGATAAATTAAAAAGAACGTTACTTTCATACAATAAAACCTGACAGTTGACATTCGCAACTTATCCTCATAAAGTATGCGGCGCCTACCGCGTCTAAATGAAAGAGTCAGTGACAGCCTAGTAGCCTTTTTTCATTAGCCGGGTAATTTAAGTTCCGAATTGAGTCGTAACGTAATCGATCTCACATAGAACTAACATTTATTTGCATAGTTTGAATACGCCAAAGCTTATTTTAGCTTAATTCGGACCAAACAAAGAGATGTACTAGTTTATTCTGTGGCCATAATATTTACAAAATTGATAGAATTAGTTTTTTATTTTAAGATGTAAATAAAGTATTTTAAGTCGTCGAAGCGCAGCCGAGGCGACAAGTGCGACAACATCTCTCCTGATGATGCCACGTGAAGTGGCGAAACGCGCGTCGAGGTTTTTATGTCGGTGTTGGGTACTAACTTTTGCATTCGTCTGTTTCGCATGCAATTTGAGGGAGGGAGGGCGGTGCTCTTTGCATTTGCCTGTGATTGTCCTCAGATTGTGGGTTACAGGTGGTGTAATTGGAGTTCCTATGCCGGCGTAACTAAGCGGAAGTTGAAAGCAAAATAATTACATTTTCATAATTATTCATAATATTTACGACTGTAACATAACCTCACCTCAGTTAGAGGTGATTTTTAAAAATATTAGTAAATAATCAAAAGATAATTGTTCTAATAGTGTAAAGTATATTAAAATGTGGTGAACAAATAATACAATCCTAAAAGTTGGTAAATACCATGTTAAATACAAAATGTTGTTGTTAAATACAAAATAGCCGATGGGGCGCCGATTTTGTGTGTGTTTACGTCGGAGAGTTAAGTTAAGTTTTTGCCACTAAACTAACAACTTTATTGAATTAATTGAAGTATAGAATGCTTACCGTTGCAAACATTTTACGATAAAAGATTACTGACATGTTCAAAGTTCGCCAAAAAGTAATAACCACGAAATGTCGTTGGTAAGTCTTTATTTGGTTGGAGTGTAGCAAAGAGTGTGCAAGGCGTTTGGAACTTATAAAATTTTTCATCAAAAATATAAAACATACTAAAACTCAAATCTTTGTTTTTCGTCGTATGGAGGGGCATAAACTAAACGCTTTTTATACTTGTGACTTTTACTTTCCGACGCATGGTTTAACCGGAAAATGTGATTGAATATTGGAGCCTCTAGTCACTTGGATTTTTTTTCTCGCTAAGCCATGTGTCGGTTTAGTTTAGTTGTGTGTGTTTAGTTTATGCCCCTCTATACGACGAAAAACAAAGATTTGAATTTTATGAACTTTTATAATTTTTTGGCAGTTCTAATGCTCGATTTTGAGTGCCTACCCAGCACAAAAATCAAAACACGCCCCTGCCACCCGCATTTCTTGAATATTTTTGGCGGCGGTACAGTCAGTCCGACAAACTATGTTCACAGTATTAAAAAATACAACAAGAAAGTTTAAAATGTTATGTTGCTATAAGTATTTTATGTTTGCACTGCAAACACATTACATTGCTGCTCCATACAGTATCATCGAGGTAGCTCTCGTCGCTCAGTTTGTATGGAGAAAATTGAAGAAAACGCGATTTCGGTGTTGACCCCAACCTAATGTTGTTCGTTTTGACAAGAGATACGAACAAATGGTATGAGAAAATAAAATTCTCGTTTTTAGTATTCCCTCGCAATTTTTTCGTGTTTTTATTTGACCCTTCCCTGGACATCCACGAATATTTGTTATATTTCAAGAACAAAATTAAACGGTCCAACGGTTCTCGAGTTTTAGCGTGACTAACGAAAAAATTATTTTTTTGACGACCTCCGTAGCCGTGAGGCGAGCACGCCGGTTTGGATGGCGCCGCCATCTCTGTGGTTCCGGGTTCGATCCCCGGTTGGGTCAATGTAGAAAACGAACTTTTTTATATTGGCTCGGGTCTGGGTGTTGTGGTACCGTCGTTGTTTCTGATTTCTATAACACAAGTGCTTTAGCTACTTACCTACCTTAGATGTTGTCCAAATATCTTTAGCCACTCAGCAAAAATTAAGAGAGTTTGGCTGGGAGGTGTTAATGCATCCGCCGTATAGTCCTGACCTTGCACCTTCAGATTTCCACCTGTTTCGCTCTCTTCAGAATTCTCTAGGCAATGTCAGGTTAACATCACGAGAGGACTGCCAAAACTACTTGTCGCGGTATTTTGATCAGAAGCCCCAAAATTTCTATAGCAATGGGATCATGTCCCTACCTACAAGATGGCAAAAAGTTATCGAACAAAATGGTACCTACATACTTTAGTTAAATGTAAATAAACTATATTAAAAAAACGTTTTGAATTTTCTTAAAAAATGCGAAGAAACTTTTTCCCCAAACTATTATATTATCTTCTTCGTTCCCCATCGCGTCGTGGTGGGTCGGATCATCGGATGGTTAAAAAGGCGCAGTGTGCACAGGCCTTAAACTATTCGCCACTTGACCAAAATACTGCTAGTGCGAACTAGGCTTTACACCACGACTGATTTGGACTGGTTTCCGAAGCACGCATCATGTTTACTGTCACATTAATCTATTAACGTATGAAAGTGCCCCACCCACGTTGCCTATCGTAATCGCTAAAGAGAACCGCAGGTCACAGGTTCACGGAGATACTGTGCTTTATTACAAGGGGTTAAGGTCGAATCTCGTTGCGCACGAGTGCAGGGTATAGGTTAACATCGTATGATGCTTCTGTTCTATAGCCAGCTATCAATACAGCGATAAACACTGGGAAATGGTGAATTTGCTAGCATTGTTAATTCGTTATCGTTATTCTAAGGCCTCGATCACAATGCCGTTAATTACAAGAATTAAGATTTATCAAGAATCACACGATATACCTCGGGAAGGTTCTCGAATGGAGACCACGCTTAGGCAAACGTAGTGTAGGACGCCCCCCGGCTAGATGGACCGATGACCTGAAGAAGGCAGCTGGCAGCGACTGGATGCAAAGGGCGGGAGATCGTGCGCTGTGCCGCTCCTTGGGGGAGGCCTATGTCCAGCAGTGGACTGCAACAGGCTGATATGATGATGATCACACGATATACCTACCTACTATACGCCGACTCCGAGGTCTCCGTAGCCAAGACGCGGGCACGCCATCTCTGAGGTCCCGGATTCGATTCCCAGTTGGTCAATATAGATAAAACGGACTTGTCTTATATTAATAAATAATAATAATAAATATTGGACAACATCACAACCATTGCTCTGATCCTAAGGTAAGTAGCTAAAGCACTTGTGTTAAAGAAATTAGAAACAACGACGGTACCACAACACCCAGACCCGAGCTAATATAGAAAAGTTCATTTTCTACATTGACCCGACCGGGGATCGAACCCGGAACCTCAGAGATGGCGGCGCCATTTAAAGTCCGGTGTGCTCGCCTCTCGGCTACGGAGGTCGTCAAATATAATATTGTGTTGAGTCTAGGTGTTGCGCTACCGTCATTGTTTCTAATTTTATAACATAAATGCTTTAGCTGTGATATTTGTTGCCTGAAATGAATGATTTATTTATTTATTTAGCTACTTAAGATCAGAGCAATGTATGCGTTGTTTAAAAAAATACTTTCAGGTACATTTTATTGACTTACATTCAAGGCTACAGGAGGAGCTTAAAATGAACGTTTAATTAAACCATTATTTTTAATGTTAGGTTTGTTTCAGATTGGTTCGGAACTTCGCAGTAAAATGATTCTATCTTAGTAGTACAATAGATTAATGAAGTATGTTTTTATTCAAATCACCTGTAGGCATTCAAATTCAAATCGCCTGCAGCGCGTGCGATGCAGTTTATGCTGTAATTAGGTACCTACCTTGTGCGGCCTACTTTGTGCGGGAGCTTCTTTTACTTTACACATTTATTTTGTGCGAATACCCGAATACGTCACATTTCTTACAAGAAACTATCGTTTCTCACGCTTTCGAGTTGTTTTTTTTTTTTTGATTAGTTGAAAAAAAAATTGCATAGTTCGATAGTACTACTAAAGGTAAATCGTTCTGCCGCGGGAAAACAACCACTAAAATGTCTCGGTGTAGGTATATATATATACTTTACATATCTTAATTTTAGATAGTATATACTTTACGTATTCTATTGTTAGTTAATTGAATCGTATTTTATCGCATGTCACTTTACACGCTACAAGCTACTATTTATAAAACGATTCGTACTAAAGCATTATCCGGAAAAAAACCATTCGGCGCGGCGCGGTGTGAAATGCCCCTAATGGTTTTACTGTGTGTAAGTAAGATACCCTTGCGCGTTGTTGTACCTAATAGGTATGAAATTCATGTTAACGTTTGTCTGATTTGCTGTGGTGACCTCTTATTATCCTATAGCCTAAATCATCTATGAAATCTTGTGAGGTTTCGTTAGAATTTATCTTTAGGTAAGGATTAAAGTACCTATTTTGTTACCTACTTATTCGGGTAAAATCCTAAAAAGACTGTTTTTTTTTTAATTTTATAAACTCAAGGAATTGATAGAAACAAAAAAATATGTTATCTAGGAATATATTTTAAAGACATCATTTTTCTAGTACTAGTACAAAAAAACTATCTAACACATTACACTAAACAATAAATATAATTCTAAACTAACTACATAACAAAGAAATACTACAGTTTTTACATAATATCAAAGAGTGTCCCAATCCAACAAAAATAATAACAATATTAAAATTATACTTCGTAAATTCAGAACACTGTTTTGTTACTTCTACATATGTAATTACAAATTTAATACTACAAGTCACAATTAAGTACAGATTACTTCTGTTAGGCGGTGACCTAATATAGGCCGAGAACACTGAGTAATAAATACTCGAATAAATTAGAATATGTATTAATTTTCGTAAAATTAACACGTCCATTTTCGTCCACGGTAGAAGCTTCATGTGGAAAATAGGCGAGCGACGTCCGAGGAGCCAACCCGACGTAGGCGATTGACAATATGCCTCATTTACTTGTTGGTTAGCTACCGGATCCTGTTGCGTAGCCTCTGAACCCGGTGTGGGTATGTGAGGCTGCAAAGTTTTAGCAGGCACAGCGAAGAACGTTTGTTCTTGTGGCTCCTGATGTTACTTGGCTGCGGGCGAGCTTCAGCGGACAGCACCAGCATCGCTAGGACCACCACCAAAATGTGGAGTAGACGCATCTTGAATTAAAATTCACGATAACTCAAGTCTTCTAGTTAAGTGTGAGTGTGGACTAACTGTCACTGTCAGTCAACTTGTCACTGTACAAGTACAAACGGCCGGATTGTTTGTAAATAGTCATAAATCTCTTCTCGTCTTTTATAGAATTTGTTACTGTATCGTGTGGCTTTTGTAAGTGTACTGATTCGATTTCGTTAAGAAGCTCGTTTTATATAGAAGCTGGGGTTATCTGGCGCGTGCATGATAACCCGCCAAATTGTGATAGCAGGTTCGTTGACTGCGCCTCAATGTCACACGCTCATTGTAGTAAAATTATCATAACTAGGTGGGTTAGCGTAGTACAGACGACGGCAGGTCAACCTACAAAAATTTAAAGGTCATCTAACAGATTTTCAACTTTAGGTCAATAGCAATTAAGAACATTTGACGTTTTGTAGTTGACGAGCTGTTTGTACATACGTGGCTATCATATCTTTAAGAAATCGGTCAAATCTTTTTTTTTCATAATAATTTATTTATTTATCTTAATTAAAGAAACATACAGCATTACAATATTACTTAGAGCTAACATTAAATTAAATAATACATCTGCATTTAAAGTTTCCAATGATAGCTTTTACATTAAATGTTAATAAAGAGACACATGCGAAAAACAATAAAACGATCAAGAAATGATAACCGAAGTTACAAAGATTACCCTATCATACGAAAAAAAAAAACATGCTTAATTACCATAAAAGGCAAAAGTTCAAGTGAATTTTAGGAGACGGTGAAACTTCGCCGTAGGCTCGTGAAAAATGTCTATGTGACTGTAGGCTGTATTATATTTATTTGTGGCTCTTATAATAAAACTATTTTTTCTATACTGAGACCGACAAACGGGAGCAACAAAAGTGCTTTTATTTCGCGACCGATACTTGAGCACTTAAAAACTAATTTGCTTGTCAAATACATTGTTAATAATTTAATACTAGTACTTGTCTTCATAATTATCTTAGTCTTATCCTACCAGTACATTTTTACTTCTGCCAATTTTTTGTAAACTCATATTACAAGTATGACGCAATTTGGTTTGGGATGACATAATATTAACGGCTGACCTATCCCAATTGTAGTGGGTGTTAACAGGTATCAATTCCTTAATTCGGTAAGAGATACATGCGTGATATCATATCGCGTAATACTTACGTATTATTGTGGAGTATAACCGATGCAACCATTGGCTTTGATATCAGTAAATCGGTAGTAAGTCACCCGCAACACACCGCGGTTTATCTCCGTCACCCATTGATACCGAGCTAAACTTGTTCATAATGTCATTCATTATTGCGACTTACAAAAAGCATTCACGTTTTTTATTAAGCGTTATCTTATCAGTGGCAATTTTAATGAGACGGTCTCCTTAATTCTGACACCAAATTTTTTACATGCAGACAAATGATAAACTTTGGCGATAGAGAGCTTTTTTTACTTACTATTTTTGATACAAACCTATCATTTATTTATAACGTGATCGTATGTATGTGAACGTGATAAGATCTTTATATCATTAATTATATTTAATCCCCCCTGTACCTTATTGTATCCTTGATTTTGTACGCGTACCTTTGTCAATAAAGTTGGGTACGTACGCCATGTTATGGTATGTATGGCACACGAACGAAATACGAGTAGAAGTGGTCGCCGTAACCGAACTCGGTTAGGAGGATTGATTTGATATATTTTGATCTATGCTCTCAGAATATTAAGGCCATGATAGAATTAGACATATAAATAAAATTATATTTACTAATCACTTATTATCATTGCATCCGTCTGGCCCACTGATCTAAGTAGCATCATTAACCTGGCGCCTAACACCTAATTATTCTTATCTTGGCACAATATTGACAACTGTGCGCTAGGTTGGGTACACGACCTCCTTGCTTCATATCGCTCACGTCCTAAAGTCCAGTAATTAGGTCAATGAAATTTAAAAACCTTGGATAATTTGCCTATAAATAACTCTAGCACGTTAAGAACCCTGTAACCGTTTATCTATCTAGGTTAAGTAACAGTATGACCACAGCTTGTATCTGTGTAGTTTATTTCTTCGAAACCAAACCGCCCCAGGGTCGGGTGGGCCACCCTGCCGTTTTCCGGTTAACAACTGAATGTGTCCTCATTTTGTTTCAGTCGATAAAACTATGATATTTATTTATCTACGGAATACGTCCAGTGTCCTACAATTTGAATTCAGTACTTACTTACCTACTTATTATTAATTTTTGGCCCTGTCTCTTTTGTTAACATTCTCCTGAATTCTCAGAAGTTTTAGAAATACTATACTGAGCTCAATATTATTAATTTATGATTTTATACTTTATAATGTGATGCAATTTTCTGTAATGTTATTATAGATAACTTAAACAAAAAATGCAATACTTTTAACCGTAAAGTTTGTTAGTTTAACTTCACTCATTGTAAGTAATACCTTAATGTACAATTAATGACGAATTATTATGTATGACTATAAATACCTTTGAAAAGCCCTACGCACTTCAATAAGTGTGATTAAATTTTATGTATTTTTTATACCTACTTAGCTAATTTTATCATTTATCTTTCTTATTCTAATAAACTTTTTATTTAAAATAAATAAATAATTTAAAAGACTTCTAATCCCTTAATATTATGCCACCAAACTAGATGTCTCGACGAGATGACCACGCGACGAGAACTCGAGATGACCATGTTGAAAACCGCTGGTCCTAGAGTGTGGTGAATCGCGGCTATCGTTGTTTGTTATATTTTTTTTCTTTTAATTAATCAATTCTATATAACATTAACAAAATCATAACGAAAAAAAATATCTACCTGCCTAAATAACCTACGCGTTGTCGAAAGGGTATGTTCCTAAAACTCGACGATATCCCGATTCAGTTGGAAAATATTATGTTAGGTTTAAATCAGTCCAACATAACATAAAATTATTATTACCTATACCAAATAAAAACAGGATATATTACTAGTATATTTAATTACTCAACTAGGTAAGTAACTGAGTTGAGTTCTGCTCAAATTCTGCTCAAAACATCGCTTAACGATAAACACCTGTCACCTGTGACCATCGGATTGTCATAGTATGTGATTATCGGACAAGATATCTTTAATCCAATAAGCTACCTACATAAAGCTTAAAAATTACTAATACACCTAACAATTTATTATGTAAAACAAAACTTGCTATAAAGCTAGCCCAAACTTGTCCCGAAGCAGTGGTAGGGAAAAAATATTGGGACGTGTAAGAGTGCTTAGTTTAAACCTATTTGCAAAAATAAATTGGTTTTTGGTTTTTATCTTGCCTTTTGCAAATTTAAAAATATTTAAAAAAAATGAAATCATAGATAAACTGGTCTGGTTAAACATAACCTTGCAACCGCTGTTCATTTGACATGAATGTACAATCACCTTTTCAATTGCGTAATATTCGATTCCAAAAATAACCCAAACACAAGTTTGCAGACGGAGATTTATCAAAGCATTTTTTTCCGCAGAATGCCTGACGCAATGTATTCACAAGTTTAGTCAATCTGACCCCCTCAAATCGGCAGATAACGATGGACGCACGTACGAGATATATTCGTAGATTAGACTGAACATGATTGTCGCTTCCAACGTGGGAAATTTGCAAGTTTGCAACAGTTCAGGAATACTATTGATTTTTTGTTTTCAGAAAAATGCATTGTCTGTAGATACCTCAAAATTAAAGAAGGAACTCATGCATGTAAGTGGATCACTTCGTTATCAGATATGATGGCTGTCTGTCAATACCCTTTTTAGGGTTCCGTACCCAAAGGGTAAACGGGACCCTATTACTAAGGCTCCGCTGTCCGTTTGTCTGTCTGTCTGTCCGTCTTTCACCAGGCTGTATCTCATGAACCGTGATAGCTAGAGAGTTGAAATTTTCACAGATGATGTATTTTTGTTGCCGCTATAACAACAAATACTAATAAACAGAAAACAATAAATATTTAAGGGGGCTCCCATAAAACAAACGTGATTTTTTTGCCGTTTTTATAGACAATGATACGGAACCCTTCGTGCGCGAGTCCGACTCGCACTTGGCCGGTTTTTTCCCCTTTGCCAGCCTGTGGCCGTTTATAATATTAAGGGATGTGTACATCTTACACCTCCCCTCTAAAGCTTAGCAGCTCTATATTACCTCAATTAAGCCACCTCATGTTTAGGTCGCTAATTGAAATCTTAAATCTTTGATCTAAGAATAGTCTTTGGACCCTGCGAGAGCTAACATTTTTAGTAACAGGAGGAAGATGCCTGTGGGGTCTCCGGTCTCCCTATGAATTGCCGCTGCGCAAGCGTTGCTTCAACACTGATTGGACGCTGCCACGATGTAGGTACGTCGACGCTCGAAAGACGATAGTGGGGGGGGGGCTAAAGTAGGACCTTAGGTATTTGTTTCAGCTTAACCACAAAATGTCTTCGCGTAAGATTTTTAACATGAATAATTCAAAATCAATTGATAACAGGTTCCGGGTTCGATTCCTGGTCAGGTCAATGTCAGAAAACGAAATTAATATTGGCTCAGGTCTTGGTGCTGTGGTACCGTCGTGGTTTCTGATTTCTATAACACAAGTGCTTTAGCTACTTACCTTATTATCAAAGTATTTTTATTTTTTTTATTTATATGTGATGTTGTTCAATATTTATTTAGGTATATTAACATTTGTGGATTTATGCTAGATTGATGAGCGTATCATACTATATTCAATATAAATATACAGGTTGACTTTTTTATCACCATCCAAACCTTCTGGGAAGATTCCCGTGATAAAACGAACAACTCTATCTACTGGACCAACTCTTTAACTGCAAAAAAATCAGCTGTTCCATACAAAATATGGAACCAAAATGTATGGAACAGCTGATTTTTTTGCAGTTATAGAGTTGATCCAATAGAACGAGTTGTTCGTTTGTATCACGGGAGTCTTCTCAGAAGGTTGGGATGGTAATAAAAATTCAACCTGCATATACAGGGTGTAAAAAAAGGCTTAACGAAGCCATAAACCACGAATTCTATACACTAAACCAAGTAGAATGCAAAAAAAAAAAATTGCTGGGAAATGACTTTTATTTTTGGGTATCAAAAAAAAAACTTATTTCTAACCCGCAATGTATAGCGCGCACGCCACAGACTAAGTGCCTAAGTGTGTAAGCGGATCATGTTTCTTTGTAAAAAAAGTTAAGTATAATAAATCTGAAGTCAATTTTGTAAAATCTTTGAAAAAAAAATTTCTGTCAATAACTCGGTAACCCGTCATTTCCTAGGTATAGTGTAAAAGAAAAAAAATGATCGTAATAATACGCAGTATTTGTGGTATTCGGCTTCGTTAAGCCTTTTTTTACACCCGATATGTATTCAATTAAAAAAATACAAATTACTCTTGGGTTGCGGGTTGACTTGTTTCGTAAGCTGCCAAGACATTATATATTGCAGTTTTTATTGCGTTAAAACTTAAAATACATCACTTTTTTCAAGTTAAAGTATCAAAAATGATTATAATAAATCTATAACAGGTGTTTGATTGATTAAGCGTTATCGTTAATTCAATCTTAATAATTATAATGGGTATTATTTATTTACTACTACGCAGTAAATTGACAAAATTATCGCAATTTTTACTTAGGTCTTAGTAAAATTATTAAATAATGATATCATACTTATTTCGGAAGGTAATTATCAGCCAAAATATTATAAAGATTAAGTAGCATTACACATGAGTCAGGGAATGGAATTTACTGTCTGAGTCTGCATTTTCCTTTCCAATAAAATATGAACCGTCCTTCTTCGAAACTAATTAGTTTTTTTCTCTTACATTTAGTATAAAATGAAAACTTTTGCCAACTTTTTACGATAGGTACTAAAACAGTTGGTACAGATGAAATGGTGGAAACTATATCTAACAAATTACCTATTAGGTAAGTCATAAGTATGATGTTCTGTCTATATTGGTACGAGTGAAGGGAAAATGAATTTTATATTTTTTTATAATAATCAGCCCATATCAGTTCTCTGCTAGGCGGAGCCCGATCCTCGGCAATTTTAGGGTTCCGTACCCAAAGGGTAAACGGGACCCTAATACTAAGACTCCGCTGCCCGTCTGTCTGTCTAGTCTGTCCGTCTGTCACCAGGCTGTATATTTGCTCTTCCATCAGCCATGGAGAGAAGTACACTGAACATAAGGAAAATACACAAAATCAGGAGTGAAACTATTAGACAAAGAACTAGGGTAACTGATGCCCTTACGCCTATTAAAATGGCAATGGGCCGGTCATGTATCAAGATACAAAGACGATAGATGGACAGCAAAAACTACAAAGTGGAAAGGGCCAGAAGGGAAAAGAAGAATAGGCAGACCGAAGAGAAGGTGGGCTCACGACTGAATAGATACAGCGGGATACGACTGGCAGAATACTGCAAGGGACAGAGAGAAATAGAAGAAACTGGAGGAGGTCTTCACCCATGGAGGGGACCATATCTAAGGGAAAAACTTAAATTAAAATATAAAATAATATATGCACAAACAAACTCTAAAAACTAAATGCAATTATGTATGTTAACGGTTATGAGAAATAAAGGCTTTTTTGTTTATTTTTATTTTATTTTATAAGTATTTTTTTACTATAATGCGTAATAAAATGTGTAGTTCCAGCTTTATCGGCCAATAGGTACCACGCCTCCGCCGCGTTGGAATCTCGGGATAGGTATCACTCTTATTACTCATGTTTGTTTTAGGTAAATACACATTAGGTATTTTGCGATAACGGTAATAGCCCGCGTTCGTGAAACCGGTTTTATCCCGTTAATTCCAGAATTCCTATCTAAGGAAGTTTAGTCGCGCTTAACTTTAGTACTCTATGAACCCGTGCAGGTTTTTTTAGGGATTGTGAGGCGATGATTCGCTTTGAACTCACTCTGGCTACAGGTTCGATTACCGGTGCGGTCTGGCCCCTGGTACCTCGTAACCAAGTAAGTTCTTTTTTTTGTATTATTTATATATTATCTATGCCCACAACTCTCTCTCTCTCTCTCTCTCTCTCTCTTCCCCGTAACTTTTAGTTTTCGCTACTTACTGTACGGGAAAAGTGAAATTTATCTGGCATTCCTAACTTATAATTCACGAGCAAAACTCAATTATAACGTTTTTGTGTTTGTTTCTAGCTGTTACGTAAGGGTTAAAAGGCAGCTACTTACATAAGGTACTGAGTATTTGTCAGAAAAAAGATAATAAGGATTAGAGACAGTGGAATGCCGGTTGCATTTTTATTTTTTATTTAAAGAAGAATCGTCAGATTTGTATACACCATCTTTTTGTGTAGGCTTACTTTAGGTGCCTACATAAACTTATTAGTAACTTAATTAACTTAGTTGGCTAGACATAAAAAAATCGATACTTAAGTAGGTAACACAGTTGGAACATTCATATACCTAATTAAGTTTTAATTAACATATTTACTAAAAAAATCTTTATTGAACTGAACCTCAATTATAGTTTGTAGATATCTAGTAAAAGTAATGATATCTTTAGTTAGATAAATTTAATGGGGTGCGGTTAAATTATTTAAAATTTAAATAGAGATCCGGTTTAATAAAGATTAATCCTAAAAATATCTTATTAATACCTATACTACAACTATGTTTATCTTGTAAACCTCTTTGAAGATCCATTAACATCACATGATTACAATAAATTAATTGAATCCGTAAAAGTAGTTTCATTTAATTGTATCGAGTTCGCGTAAATAAAAGACAACAGTAATTGAATTCGAGTTTGGACATCGGTTTGTTGTGTGATGGTTTCTGCTTTGTATAAAATATTTAACGTTTAAAAATATTATTAAAAATCATTAAAAAAAACTGATTCACAATTATAATGATCCTCAAGAAACGGACAGGCAAAGTCATCAAACTAGAATGCTGATGAAATGACCGCAAAATTTTTATCATAGGTCGTTGGAAATCCATCTGTTCTAAAAGCAGGTAATAATAGCGGCGCACGCGCCACTCGTATGATGTCTGGAGATTAGGCAGTTGATGAAATAAGGCGTTGTTATACCTCCTTGTCTAAACATTTAATGTCATACCACCAGCTCTGGACTTTAAAATGAAATGAAATGAAATGAAAAAGTTTTATTGCCATAAAGTTATAGAATAGGTAGGTAGTACATTTCGTTTTCTTAACTTATTAAACTATAGTTTAGTACATATAAAAACAGTATCAATGTTTGGCAATGGGTAACAGTCTCAGCTTGTGCTGAAGCTTAGCCCAGCGCTGGTTTTCAGACTGGCCCCTTAAATCGGTTGGCATTTAGAAGGAACAGTTGGTACAGGAGGCATGTAAATAGAGAGTAGAAGTTTTAATGTGTGGTGAGTAAATAGCGAGGTGTGCGAGTCTTTCTTTGTGTGGTAGTTGGTATGTGTGTGGTACGAAGTGGTGTGGTTAGTTCGGTGAATAAAAAAAAAAACTTGACTTATAGTTAAAGGGTGGCTGGCCTAGCATAAACTAAGCCCTTTTGTCGTTGTTCTTGTAAAAGGAGGGGACGAACAAGCAGTTTGAATTTCAAAGCAGACATAGGCATTCGTAGTGGAGGCGGCAAGTCGTTCCACACCTTACTTGCAGCAAATTTGAACCCGCCCCTAAAAAATACGGTTTTGTGTTTAGGTATTACGAGACTGTTTTCTCTGTACGTTCTTAGGGACTTTAAGTGAGAAGTCTTGACCCACTGAAGTTTGTTAAAAAGATAACATGGTCTCTGGAATTCGAGGACTTTACGGGTCGTAACTGCTAAGTGTAAAAGTCTCCGATTAGTCATGTTCAAAAAAGGTAAGTTGAACATAAAGTCCTCGAATTCCAGAGACCATGTTATCTTTTATAACTAACACTGGGTCACCTTTGAACGGTAAAAGCATAGTTAAGGTTTGCAAAGTCCAAATAACGTTACAAAAGTAGCGTCAAAATGGTCCTATTTGTATATCTATCTCAGAAAGTTTAACGAAATCGACAGCCTATCCTATTAATCTATTTTACAAGATTTTGACTTACCGTTATCTGGACAGGACCGTTAACAGTTAATCTCGTTAGATTTCGTAAAAAACGAATTGTGAAGAAAGTACCTAAGGCAATTTTTTCACATAAACACTTCGAGAGTTTCATCAGACAAGCGGCTTCTGATATTATGGCTGCAGACGAAATCGATTTTTCGGTTTCTATACTAAGTGGCATCAGACATTTTGCAATTACTTGTACTTATGTCCTGAAAATGTACCTTAGCAAAAGCAAAAGTGTTCCGAACCATTATCTATAAAAACGGCAAAGATTATGTTTGTTGTATGGGAGGTAGAATTTTTTGAGCGGCAACAGAAATACATCATCTGTCAAAGTTTGAACTGTCTCATTATCATGGTTTATGATATACAGCCTGGTGACAGACGGACAGCGAAGTCTTAGTAGGGTCCCGTTTTACCCATTGGGTACGGAACCCTAAAAAACGACCATTTCCTCTGTTGATCTTGCGTCACTGCACTGCCCACGAAGGGGCGTGCTGTGCAGATTAGGAAACATTACTGTTGCAATGTTTTTAATTACCCAGTCAAAATATATTTATCAAAGTAAAACAATATTTTCTCATTGTTAATTAACACTTAATTGGGTAGCTTAAATATTTACCGCTTTCAAATTTAGATTAACTTACACTAATTAGAAATTTCTAGGTTTACTTACGTAAATTATACAGTTTGTCCCTCAAAGTACGGATCAAATCGAACAGTAGGCGCATATTATAGCAAGGATCATTCCCGGACTTAATATTCTCTGATTACTTCGTATCCGTTTTCGAGAGTGATCTTAATAACCAAGATACTTATGTGGCCCATAGAACCATTTCTACTCGCAGTATCTCTTCTGTCACTGTTTCAGCTAACGAGGTACTAAAAAATTAAAACGCATCGATCCTAATAAGGGCGCTGGACTTGATACCATTCCCCCCCTTTTTTATTAAGCAATGCGCTAATGAACTTTCTGTTCCTCCGTGCTTACTTTTTAACCAGTCTTTAAGCTCAGGAATTTTTCCTAGCTGCTGGAAAACTGCACACGATGTCCCAATATTTAAAAGTGGAAGTAAATCCCGTTGTGAAAATTACAGGCCTATTAGTATTCTCTCCAGCTTCGGATATTAGTTATAAGTTTATTAGTTGTAAGTTCGGATATAGTGGACTAATAAGTCCACATAACTAATCTTTTGGAGTATTAAAATTATCTTCGTTCCGCGTTTGCGAAAAACATTCAGGTGGACTCCATTTACACCGACTTTTCCAAAGCATTTGACAAGGTACGCCATTTAATGCCAGAAGCTTCATATATGGATCATTGCTGGATCGAGCCGTACCTATAACGTAGAAGTCAACTCGTTGTACTGAAGCACAAATTGCGTAGAGCACCGGCGTGTGACTGAAGGTAGTGTTGTCTGAACCTAAACTTGTTACATCTGGGGTACCTCAGGGTTCGCATCTTGGACCATTATTATTTATTGTCTTTATTAATGAACTTATAGAGCGCCTAAAATGTCTAGTTTGTTATATGCAGACGACTTGAAGCTATTCTTCTAATTTAAAACACAATACAAATCGCTAGTCAGAAGTGTTCTTGAATATGGTGCTGTTATCTGGTCGCCTTTCTATGCTATACACACTACGCACATAGGAAACATGCATAAAAACTCGTTCAAATTCTTTCCTTTTGCAAAGGGCTTCGCCGAAAATTACCTACATATGCGGAAAGATAACAAAAGTTCAACATATTTACACTTGAAACAAGGCGTCAACGTAGCGATTTAGTAAACCTCCATAAAATATTACATTCAAAAATAGACTCTTTGCTCTCTTTTCTCAATTTCAACACTATTTACAGAACCCGTCATCCGAAATTTTTCTTACTTCAAGTATACCGTAACAATATCTTTCTATAATCCAATAGTTCGCATGTGTCGTCTTTATAATGATATGTCGCAGGGCTGTAAAGAATTAGACATTCTAAACTCTAATCTAAATATATTAGGGCAGAGGGCAGATTAATTTGATCTTAATGTAGCTTGTACAATATCTTATACTGTCATAGATCTTTCTTTTACTTTGTTTTTTATATAATTTCTTTTTCGTGGAACTCCTCTCTTTTCGGTTAATTCCGTATCAATTATTATTAAAATCTAGCTATAGACGCATTGATGTTAATATATAAGTCAATGTATAGACGCATGTTTTGGGCTATAATTTAGCACTTAAGTTATAGCACATGTAAAATGTATTTGTAATGACTGTATCCTGTTTTGTGTCTTTTACAAAATAAAAATAAAAATAGTTGTAAGCATGTGGGTTACTATTGTCAGATATAAAATTGTGACAAAATTTACATTTTATATAGCCAAAAAGTCCTGGAATGACTCCCGCTATCTAACTGTTCGATTTGATCTTTATTTTCAGGGTTGTAGTCATACGGGATGTAGGAAAAGTCGTAGAGAATTGACATTTCTTAACATTAATCATACCATTTAAATAGAATAGAATAGAAAATCATTTATTAGGTACAATACTCTTATAATTAAACTTATAAAATAAGTCGCGTGTGTAAAGTCAGGTACCCAAATGGTATCCGCTCAGTATAAGGTCGTGACACCAGAGAGCACGTCGCGACCACTGGTATTCTGCGGATGCCAGCTGAGATGAGGACGCTGTCCACCCCCCCCCCCCCCCCATGATGTTTCCGATTTCGATATTGTTGATCTGATCAGGTAATACAAAAGGATAGGACATTCCTGTATAAACGTATATTTTTTAATGTAATATTTGAAATTAATTGCGGTAGGTTCCTGATGACCTCAATAATTAAATGACCGTTACTGAGTTCTGGCTTCGTTTCCTGAAATCTTAAAATCTTAAACCGGCCCGGGTCGCGAATTTGCGACAACCACTAATAGGGCGCCTTCAGAGCTCGCCACAACTAGTGTTGCCCAAATTCAGTCTTGGTCTTGCAGTCTTGGTCTTGTTCTTGCGTTTTTGCAAGACCAAGACCAAGAACAAGACCGTGTATTTTTAGCAAGACCAAGACCAAGACTGACCGTGCAAGACTTGAGCAAGAACAAGACATAGCCTGCAAGACTCTTGCGTCTTGCAGCTAGTACTTAGCGCTATTTCACTGAGTAGTTAGGTGTAACAGTTCGGTGTATAGGTAGGAGGTACGCTTAGGAATTCTATGAGACGCAAAAAACTGTATCAAAGGTTAAGTGATGAGTCAGCCAGATGGTTACTTTGTATTAATTCTTGGTCAAAAAATTGATATAAAGTATCATAACCTAATGATAAAGCTGTTGATTTGTGTTGTATTTTATTTTTTATTCAAATAAATGATAAATCGTAAAACTCTTTTATTAAATTTCTTATAAGTTGAGGGTTCAATCTCTTTCTAGACAGATAAGTATTGTTCTATAAATAAAATACAGTCAAGTTATTGTAATTAATTTGTTTTTTTACATGTTTTAGCAAATGTAAGCTTATAAATCATAAATGTTTATTAAGAAACAGTTACTTCCATGGAAAACGACATATAGGTCAGTTGATTTTTCGAATTTCTTATCAAATCTTCAGTTATTTATTAATCTGCTTGATCTTTACTATGGCTATTTTAATTCAAGCTCACAATGTTCCAATTCTAATACGTTTTTCTAAGATTTAAAGTAAACTTTAATAAATAGTAATAGACTAGTAGGTAATTGCAAGACTTGCAAGACTCTTGCTGCAAGACCAAGACCAAGACCAAGACTGGGAGCGCAAGACCAAGACCAAGACCAAGACCAGGTGTATTGGCGCAAGACCAAGACCAAGACTGGCTAAGTCTCGTCTTGTTCTTGCATTTGGGCAACACTAGCCACAACTGCCCATGTAGGCCGATAAGCGCCTTCCTAATTTAGAAACAATACCAGTCTCGCTTTGTGGTTTTATGTTCGTCGTTCACGCCCGTATGAATGAATGCAGTTGAATATTTATGTCATCATCATCATCATTTCAGCCACAGGACGTCCACTGCTGAACATAGGCCTCCCCCAGTGACTTCCAGATCGGCCGGTCGGAAGCGGCCTGCATCCAGCATCGTCCTGCAACCTTTACCAGGTTGTCTGCCCACCTTCTGGGTGGACGTCCCACGCACCGGTAATATTTATATGTAATTTACTTGTATGAGAATGAAACCTTGAAAAAATACTTTTGTGAAGGACTTTGTTTGCCGATCCTTTTAGAACTATACCTACACAAAGCTAGCACAGATGGATTTCATCCACAGGTTAGGTCAGCAAGGACAGTTTTTAGATTAAACATTTTTTTTATTGTACAACATTACATTATCTACATTGCTCTGATCCTAAGGTAAGTAGCTAAAGCACTTGTGTTATAGAAATCAGAAACAACGACGGTAACACAACACCCAGACCCGAGACAATATAGAAAGTACGTTTTCTACATAGGTCGTCGATTTTTATTTTTTCCGGTGTGTGTGTGTGTGTATGTGGAAGCATGCGCTCTTAACCTAACCTTACACCAAAAGAAATAATCATGTAAGTATCTACTACATGCTTTACATAAGGTAATGGAAGTAAAACAAAACATTTCCTCAACAAAGCTTTCAATGGATTGCAGTTCCTACCTACACGTGCTATCGCGTGTCGAACTGCCGATAGTGAATAGTAACCTAACGCATCTGTTCGATAAAATCTAGATTACTAGCATTACGTCGATAGCTTATCATGGTTCGATTGTGGTGACTCCTCCTATATTATCAATTATCAAACAGCATTGTACAGCCAGTAGGGAAAATATCTTATACTTATTTGCGTTTGACAATCAGGCCAACAAAAAAAGTATGTGTGAGTGTATTTGTGTTAGCCTGCAGAGCTTTCCTTTTTTTTTCTCGTTTACCCCTACTTGACCTAATACTTCATCCTTTTCTCACACTGACAGTCTAAATAGAAGCTCTAGCTTCGAGAACATCAACCTTGGTTTTGACGCTGATACTGTAAGTTTTCTGAGGCGATAATATAAATAAATAAAATAATATAAATATTGGACAACATCACATACATTGCTCTGATCCTAAGGTAAGTAGCTAAGCACTTGTGTTATAGAAATCAAAAAACGACGGTATCACAACACCCAGACCCGAGACAATATAGAAAAGTTCGTTTTCCACATTGACCCAACCGGGGATCGAATCCGGAACCTCAGAGATGGCGACACCATATAGTCCGGCGTGCTCGCCTCTCGGCTACGGAGGTCGACAAAGTTTTTCCTCTTGCTGCTATCTGTACAACGGATGACATTACGGATTACATTGTATTACGGCACGTGTATCGCATCATACCGACCTCCCCGACCTCCCGATCAAGCCTCGGTTACTACGGTCGAACCTTCTGGAACTTTGATAGGAACTCTATTTGCCTCTGCGGTTCACTAGAGAACCTAATGATAAATTGCTAATCATTAAGCAAGTTATGGTGTTGGATTATTTTTCATGAAAATAACAGGATAGAATTTAATTTTTTCGGGGTCTTCCACCTATCCTATGTTCATGAAAGATAGGTAGGATATGTGAAAGCAGCCGAACAAAGCTACCCTGCCAAATGGGGTAGGTATCGTTGTCTATACCAGTGTTCCGCAAACCTTTTGTGTTCAAGGGACATCTAGGAAAACGAAAATTTTTGGAGGTCCACCACAACCAAAACGATTTACATACCTATATACGTGTAAAGTATTTTTCTTACCCTTACTTACTTACTTACTAAGAATAAGTTTATAAGCTATCCTTATTTTTCCGAGGCACACCAACTAATGACCACGGTACACCAGTGTGCCGCGGAACACCGTTTGCAAGTTTGCACTGGAGACGTATTTTTGAAGCATTCGAAATGAATCTTGAATTCGAACACGAATACGATTCGTGTGCGAATTCTATTTCTATCACTCCCGATTTTACGCATTTTTGAATCACTCGAATGCTGTGTTCCTGTTATGGTAAAATTCTTTAACTATTTTCGTTTCACGCAGAAAATATTTAAAACCGGAATGCAAAAACTTATTGATTTTAAAAACCGGCAATGAATCGCATGGAACGAAAAAAAAGTTTTTAATCTGTGAACCATATGTTTACTTGTCAAAGTCATACTTCTAAACTTTCTACTAGTAGAATCGAAATACGAGTGGGTCGGACCACTCGTTGCAGAATTCACAGAATGAATTTTCAAAAATAGCGATTTTAGTCATTCGTATGCGAATCTTGCCATTTCGTATTCGAATTGGAATTCGCATGATTCAAAAATACGTCTCCTGGTCTACACTGTAAATCGCGTGGTTGGTTATTATTTGACTTTAGCTACAGTCTGATGGTTGTCGAGCTGATATTATCGAGCACATTGGCAATATTTATTCATTTATTTGCACAAACTTACAGTTAGTGTACAAAAGGTGGACTTAATGTTAGAAGCATTCTCTGACAGTCAACCATTATGCAGAAATATACATATAGTATTAGTATCGCCTTGGGTATCAATTAATATTAATTTGACTGTCACAAACTATTTGATGCTGAGACGGTACCATTGGGTATTTCGGAATCTATGTGCGGATTTATACGCACTACTTTCTAAGCGACAATTTCGGCGGTGAGGGTAAACACCAAAGCTATTGTCTAAATAGGAATTAACGCGATCATAAATAACTATTTAGGAAGAAATGTTAACTTTTATTTTCCTGACGTTTCGACCGGGTTACACCGACTATGGTCTCAGATTGACTGGAACAGCGATGTTACTCCGTATGAGAGGCAGATTCAAAATGAAATTCAGAAAAAAATGATATAATTATAACCGAAGGTTACAAAATTATTCATCAATTTCATTCAAATCCCTTCAGCCGTTTACGCGTGAGTGAGTTACAAACATCGAGTTCGAGAGAAGCAGTAAGCGCGAGTTGGGCGAGCGCGAAATTTTTTTTGGGTTTTAAATTGAATAATAGCTTTTTGAGTAATAAATAATAACACATTCTAGGGTAGGCAAAGAGGATTCCGTCTGCCGTTGCCTCGGGCTGCTTTCCACACTTAACGTACTGCTTTGACGACTCACTCGCTTCTTCATATTTTAGTCTTATTATTATTAGTATCTTTACATTTCGGGGGGGGGGGGTTTGAACCCCTACCCCCCCCCCCCCCTGGCTACGCCCATGATAACCAGACCACACCAGACTTGCTACATCTAAGATCTTAGTCAAGCGTAGTCAAAATCCAAGGAAATTTTATACGAAATCAAATAAATCTTATACATTTCTTTATGAATTCATATACGATTTGATAAGGATTTCGTATCAGAATTTGAATTCGAACGCTTCAATACGCCTCTAGGAACGGGATAAAGCGATAGGAAAAAGACGTAAGTAGGTATTTACTTCTTTCCGTAACTCCGTATGCGTGGACAAAATTATATTGAACTAGCTGTTGACCGCGACATCGCTCGCGTGATCTTTAGAATAGAATAAAATATAATTGTATTTATTTGGCACAAAATAAATAGAAACATAAAAAATACAGTTGGACACAAAAAATAATAAACAAAGTAATAATAATAAAAAATCGTGCCAAAAAGGACTCCCGCTCAGTATTAGTCGTGACAACTTAAGGCTGCCACGACACTGATATTCTGCGGGGGCCTCTAACAACAAAAATAAAGTAGTAAATAAATTAGTTTATTTAATGTGTCTCACAGGATCATTTATCGGAGATAAAAATTATTCTATATGTTAATCCAGACCATATTCTATATGTATGCAAAATTTCATCCAAATCCGTTTAGTAGTTTTTGCGTGAAAGAGTAACAAACATCCATACATATTCACAAACTTTGATATTTATAATATTAATAGTAGGATTTTACCTACCTACTTATGCTAGATCAGGGGGCCTAGCGCGAAAGTGTATCGTTCGGTCGGTCGTATTAATCGATCAAATTAAAACATCCATTCCCCCGTATTAAAGGTTTGTCAATTTATGAACAATTGAAAACAGTCGGGTTTTTTACACGGCTAGATTGAGTTGGTCATATTTTATCAAATGATTGACACGTGACACTGGCCATCATTTTAATTGGTTAGGTTTATACGACCGAACGAAAGATACAATTTCGCGCTAGGCCCCCAGTTTCGTGTAACAAACATAGGTAAGTACTTACTAACTACACATTTAATATTATGTAAAAACTATCTTCTTTCTTGTAAAAACTATTTTTTTTTCTACATTAACCCGACCGGGAATTGAACCCAGACTCCCTGAGTTGGCAACGCCAAGTATGACGCACTCGCCTCTCGACTACTTTGGAGACGAATTCTTGAAGCATTAGAATTCCAATTTACATACGAAATCCTTAAAAAATCTTATATGAATTCATAAAGAAATGTTTAAGATTTCTTATGAGAATTAGACGACCTCCGTAACCGAGAGGCGAGCACGCCGGACCATATGGCGCCGCCATCTCTGAGGTTCCGGGTTCGATCCCCGGTCGGGTCAATGTAGAAAACGAACTTTTCCACGTCTCGGGTCTGGGTGTTGTGGTACCGTCGGTGTTTCTGATTTTTATAACACAAGCTTTAGCTACTAACCTTAGGATCAGAGCAATGTATGTGATGTTGTTAAAAAATACGGCTCCCTACAATGGTTTAAAAATACGGCCTCTGACTCAGCATAATTTCTTAAAAGATAACAAATTTACTGCTGATTAATAATCTACCTAATATACACCCAGAGTTCTACATAACAAAGTAGGTACATTCTTATCATATTATAATGACTAACTTTAACTTGGTCTCATTTTCGCTAACATGGCTTCCAGCTTCCAGTGAATGAATGTATTCACACGTGACGCAAGTTATAAGTATAAACTTGTATGACGCAGTTGCTGTCAATGGGTTTTTAATATCTTATTTATTTTACTAATAAGACAAAAGGATCGATTTTGTATTTCGTGCTTTTAAGTTAAAATATGTAAAATACTACTTCACATTATTTTTTAAACATCACTAATGTCAAAACTTATTCACTAACTAGGTTTGTAAGTAAAGCACTGTAAGGGTAACTTCTTAACGCACTAGCCAGTTGCTAGTGCGTTAAGAAGAGCGTGGCGAGTGCGAAACGAGCTGCAAATGCGCTTTTTGTATAATAGATACTCAGAATGGATTCCGACGAGCGTGGCGAGTGCGAAACGAGCTGCTGTGTAAGGGCCCTGTCACACTAGCGAGTTGCTAGTGTGTGCGTTAAGAGCGTGGCGAGTGCGAAACGAGCTGCGATCCGCGTTTTGTATGATAGATACTCGGAATGGATTCCGACGAGCGTGGCGAGTGCGAAACGAGCTGCGATCCGCGTTTTGTATGATAGATACTCGGAATGGATTCCGACGAGCGTGGCGAGTGCGAAACGAGCTGCTGTGTAAGGGCCCTGTCACACTAGCGAGTTGCTAGTGTGTGCGTTAAGAGCGTGGTGAGTGCGAAACGAGCTGCGATCTGCGTTTTGTATGATAGATACTCGGAATGGATTCCGACGAGCGTGGCGAGTGCGAAACGAGCTGCGATCCGCGTTTTGTATGATAGATACTCAGAATGGATTCCGACGAGCGTGGCGAGTGCGAAACGAGCTGCTGTGTAAGGGCCCTGTCACACTAGCGAGTTGCTAGTGCGTGCGTTAAGAGCGTGGCCAGTGCGAAACGAGCTGCCATCCGCGTTTTGTATAATAGATACTCAGAATGGATTCCGACGAGCATGGCGAGTGCGAAACGAGCTGCTGTGTAAGGGCCCTGTCACACCAGCGAGTTGCTAGTGCATGCGTTAAGAGCGTGGCGAGTGCGAAACGAGCTGCGATCCGCGTTTTGTATGATAGATACTCAGAATGGATTCCGACGAGCGTGGCGAGTGCGAAACGAGCTGCTGTGTAAGGGCCCTGTCACACTAGCGAGTTGCTAGTGCGTGCGTTAAGAGCGTGGCGAGTGCGAAACGAGCTGCCATCCGCGTTTTGTATAATAGATACTCAGAATGGATTCCGACGAGCATGGCGAGTGCGAAACGAGCTGCTGTGTAAGGGCCCTGTCACACCAGCGAGTTGCTAGTGCATGCGTTAAGAGCGTGGCGAGTGCGAAACGAGCTGCGATCCGCGTTTTGTATGATAGATACTCAGAATGGATTCCGACGAGCGTGGCGAGTGCGAAACAAGCTGCGATCCGCCTTTTATACTCTTTATTTTATTTTCTTTTTTTATATTTAGGTACTTACTCAGAATGGATTACGACGCGGGAACTGTGCTGTTAGCTTTATTACTCCGAAGACAAGAATTTGAATTATAAATGACTCTATATCCATTATTATTTAATTATAACCAACGTTCAATCCTTTAACCCCCAAGCGGCAGCCAGTTGCCGCACGCGGCACGTCCATTGTTCTTCAATTGTTATCTATTTTCCTGGGAGTTGAAAGGTGAAACCTGTCAATAACGCGTCTTTGGTAAGACTGAAATGGCGGGTAGCGGTCTGTTGAACGTGAGTGCACCTACAAATATTCGCGGCGAACCGCTCGTTGCTCGTCTAATAACAAACTAAGATTTAAGTACACTAACTTCTTTACACTTATCGTCTTCATTTCAGTTACTCCGTGATCATGGCGTTTGCAACAGTGCCGAAATATCGGGAACTCAAAAATAAGGTACATGGTAGCAATCTCGTAACAAACTATTCTAATGTTAGTGACCATGAAAGTTTAAAACAATATATCATCATTTCAGCCACAGGACGTCCACTGCTGAACATAGGCCTTCGCGAGTGACTCCAGATCGGCCGGTTGGAAGCGGCCTGCATCCAGCGTCTTCCTGCAACCTTTACTAGGTCTTCTGTCCACCTTGTGGGTGGACGACCCACGCTTCGCTTGCCGGTACGTGCTTTAAACCTATATTCCTAATTATTTGAATTAATTACGCAATGTTATGATAAATGAAACTAAATAGACTTCTTTTCAGTTCCACTGATAAATAATAACTGAAAAGGTTATCTTGAAAATGACAGGCACACTTTAGGACCATTTGTTCTTGCCAGGTCACTCACCCGGTCCAATGATTGGTGTTATTGCGATAACATTGTTAACGTCAATTGTTTAAAAAACCGGACAAGTGCGAGTCGGGCTCACCTATCGAGGGTTCCGTACAAATTTACCTACCTACTGTATGAAACTCCATTTATGTGTCTTGCAAATACTTGTAATGGGTTTTATATATACCTACTGGTACGTTGAAACACTGGGATGATTGTAGTTATTTATTTCATTTGCACAAGCACAAAGTACACGTTATGAAGTTTACGATGCAAGAGACTAACCATAGACATTCATTAGCATAGATAGAGTATCAAGTTACCATAGACACACACCTACCTACCCTACCTATCTAAGTTACTTATAAAAAACCGGCCAAGTGTGAATCGAACTCGCGCACGAAGGTACCATTATCTATAAAAACGAGCAAAAAAGTTACGTTTGTATGGGAGCCCCTTAAATATTTATTTTATTCTGGTTTTTAGTATTTGTTGTTATAGCGGCAACAGAAATACACTATTTGTGAAAATTGCATCAGACAGACAGACAGACGGACGGACGGACGGACGGACGGACGGACGGACGGACGGACGGACGGACAGACAGACAGACAGACAGACGGACAGCGGAGTCTTAGTAATAAGGTCCCTTTTTACTGTATGGGTACGGAACCCTAAAAAGGGAAAAGGTTTTTTATTCTGCTTGTGCCAACCAATAAAGCCCTTTCATACGATACCCAACAGCTAGATACGGCTGAAACACATTGACTAAAGAAGCAAGAGGGTATCACACACAGCTTCAATACAAAAAACTGAATAACTCTGGCATCACTGGTAACACACATTGGATGTAGGCACTGTCATGTTTATTGGACGAAAAGACCGCTGGTCAGGCCACCTTCAAACTTGTCCCTCAGGCATGACCATAGACTTAGGATTCGCTACGCTCTCTATATCTATGGGCATGACCGTCAAAACACGATATGCTATGATATGTTAGAGCGATTTATCGACAACCAACTGTCAAAATATGAACTTTTATCGAAACAGTGAACATGACCGTGACGTCAACGGCACAGAAATGTTCCCTGTTTCGATAAAAGTTCAAGATGGCAGTTATGTAAGCATATCATATTTTGATAGTTCGGTGTCAATAAATCGCTATATCACATCATATCATATCGTGTTTTGTCTCTTATGCTAGCAAGACTGGAAGTCATTGAGGGAAACCATGTACAGCAGTGGACGTCTTAAGGCTGTTATGATAATGACTTCGGCAAGGGCACCCTAATCACACCACCTGCACCCACACTCCGTGAAGTATGGGTGCAGCTAGTTTCATTTGGGTGCCTCTGCCAGCTTAACTGAAAGGAAATTGTACGCAAAACAATTATTTACTTTTAGATTTCCGCAAAAAACGCCTGATTCAATTAATTTTATAACCGATACTGCAATCTTATTGTTCTAGAACGATCTATTGCTCACGCACGCGCGTAAGTTCCCGTTTTTTTCACTGAGTTTAATAGATGTCGCTATTTACTACGTTATTCCATATTTTTGTTGTGCAAGTCCAAATATATGTATTGATTTTAATTAATTTAATGGCTATATATCCACGTGTTTGTTTACTCGCGCGTCATATTCTTACATAGTGACGTAATATTCTATTGTGCTAGCCGTTAAAAATAAGCAGATAGTGGAAAATAACGACAAACGTCGTGGGTAATAATAATGCATATTGTTTATAAAAGATTCGTATCTATGACGACCTTTTGAGGAGATATCGATAGCGATGTTTAACAAAATAAGAGTAGTGAGTTTATCGATTGATATAATTTATGTTTTACTACCCGTTCGCGGTATTTTACTAAACTAGAGTTAATAATACATTGTTTACAATTTCAATGCTTTGTTGATATTCTGAACACATGCGTGGCCATAACATTTGTAAGTCAGAGGTTACAATATTATAAAATACAGGTTGTTTTTTTTTGGAGGCTTTTAATTTTTTTTTAATCCGATTTCCGTTAATAGTTCATTATGATACAAGTGTGCTAAGTTGGTCATTACACACGAGGCATTATTGTAAGCGCGAGACGCAGGCGAGCGCGGTAAGGAAGCCGAGTGTGTAATGATCAATGCACACGAGTTGCATACGACGTTTTTCAACACAATTGCAAGGAAAAAACCAAACTAAAATCTAAAATACCTTTTCCGAATATGACTTGGCGTTTTTGATGTTTTTCTCTGGATTTTGGCGGCGACAGGCTATCACTCGCGTTTCGTGCCACGATAAGTATTTCCGACGGGGTTGAATTAACATTTTACTCGTATATACTATTGGAAGTAGACATTTTTGATAGTAATTAACCACACAGCAACAACTTTACCAAATATTTAGGGAAAATTGATAATTGATGGCACGTAAGTTTTGTTGTTTTCGCGCGCCGCACTTTTGATGCGCTCGCAGGTTCAATAATGGCACAGGAAAAACCGGCTGTTCTGCCAGAGTAGCAACAATTTAAAAAATAAAATAAACTATTAATTATTGTTCCTAAAAATGATAGTTAAGTTCATTTGTATTTATAAATATACAAGTTGACGAAATGAAATATTTATTTGTCATCTTAACCCTAAAATAATTGAATATTCGTAAAATATTCAATGTTTTTAGACAAACTTTTGCTGAACTTTAAAAAAAAGTTAACATTACCGCACTAGTTATATTTAGATATCAGTTTGTTTTTTTTCCTCGCAATAGTGTTGAAAAACGTCGTATGCAACCCGTGTGCATTGATAATTAAACACTCGGCTTCCTTACCGCGCTCGCCTGCGGTTCGCACTTACAATAATGCCTCGTGTATATTGACCAACTTAGCACACTTGTATCATACTGTACTATTTTCAAAAGAACTTACTTATAATATGTGAAAGTTTGTCAGTTTGTTACTTAAGAATTATGATATTATGATAAAAACTTTGGACCAGATTAGATAAAATTATACACACAAATATTAATCAGTATGCTCGAAAAAAAACCATTTGAATGACAATGACCCCGTCACACATGTGTGCGCTAACAGAGCAAAAGGATTAACCTTGTTTTAAAACTTTAAAGAAAATTTCTATCCCATTTCCGTATAACGGTTTTTATCCCGTTCTTGTTACTCCGTGTGATGAATATGTATTCCCCTTTGAAAAATTTGTGGTCTACGCAGATTATACAGGGTGTACAAAAGAATGGGACATTCCTTAAAACCACGTGATCCTGGTCATATAAGTACAACAACTTTTCCTATGGGAGCAACATCGAAATGGTGATTTTATTTTCAGATGCTCCATAAATTATCATCGAGGTATGCGAGTAAGTTTGCATGGAGAAGCAAAAAAAACGATTTCGATGTTGCTCCCATAGAATAAGTTCTTGTATATGACCAGCTGATCACGTGGTTTTAATAAGTGTCCTATTCTCTTGTACACCCTGTGGAAGCCGAAGCTTTTCGAACTAAATAATAAATATTCTTTTAACTTTGGCATGTACTACTAACTAATGAGGGTAAATTTAAATGTTATAAAGTAAACAAAAATTGTGCCGTGTGGTGCCGGCACGTTAAAAGAATTGGACCACCCCATCTCTTCCTATGGGTGTCGTAAGAGGCGACTACAGGAGAACCGCCATAAGCGTCTCCTCTCCACCATTGGCCAAACTGCGATCGCCAACCCGCCTGCCAAGCGTGGCGATTATGGCAAAATCCTCCTTTTGGGGAGGCCTGTGTCCAGCAGTGGACAGATATAGGCTGGTAATGATGATGATGAATAAAAGTCAGTAGTAAGTCCTTATTATAATTTATTGCAGACACAAACAGTCCAGTCCAGTGACCCCGCCGAACTGCGCTTGGTGCACCACCCACTAACCTAACGTATTTACAGCAGACACTGCTCGCCGGAGGTTGCTCGGACATCTAATAAATCAATCGATATGTCAAAAGCCGAATTGGTGAATTTCCCTTTTACAGATTGTTTTTTTCGCTTATAAAGCAAGCGTGCAAAAGATGCTTAAATGATTGATTTACAACATCTGACGTGGCTTTACAGAGCAACTCATCAAACGCTCGTATTTTGCACTTTACGTTTACGTTTTCGTATACGACCCAATTCGTACATTTAGTATCCGTAATATCATGTTTTTGCTTGTACTAGCCAAAAAACACCCTCTGTAAAATCAACCGCGACAATAAACATAAAAACTTGAATCAAATAAATCAAATCATCAATAGAATTACAGATGTTCGAGCAACCGATGGTTAGCGTAAAAATAAATAACCAAATTCCTTCTATTACCAATTAGGGAGCTACATCTATTTGGGATTAAAATTAAATTATAACATAACTTGTTAACACTTTCATGTCGCTTTAAAAATATACGAGATCATTTTTATGTGTAAAAAAATACATGAATACAATATTATATATGAACACAGCTGGTGTGATTCACATAGTGCTCAACGATCGGCGATAAATATAGTCTGACCAAAAACATAGAGACTTTTTACGAAGCCACCATATAGGAATTATTACTAAGTTTTTTATGTTTTTGATCAAACTTTCATTGGTCGGATCGATGAAGAAAGTTTACAGAAACATGTATATTTTAATCCATTGCAAGATGATTACGGTAACAGTAAAAACGGGTCGGTTCCATTGCTCTATGGAACTTGATGTCGTCGAAAAATTTACCCTTTTTTTTCCTATTTGATTCACACAACGTATTTTACATCTTGATCATCATCAGTGGCAAATGACAGAGGACGTGATAGGCACGATTCAGATCTGTCGAAAACATCACATAAACCAATTTTGAGAAAGAATGATTCTTATTTTAATGTAAAGGCTTGTATCCACTATGTTCGCGAACCTCTTGCGCTCCGCGCTCCTGCAACTGCTTCAATGGATACGGATCGCGCCACCCTTCGTGTTCGCCCAAAACCGCCACCGTGCGGAGCGCCGAGGCACGTTGCACGCTCTAGCCCCTCTAGCACGAGCAACAAAACACGATATGATACGACATGATATAGCGATTTATCGCCTTTTTACTTTCAAAATATGATAACATAGCCGCCATCTTGAACTTTTATTGAAACAGTGAGCATGTGCCGGCGACGTCACGGTTATGCTCGCTTTTTTTATAAAAGCTCATATTTTGACAAAAAATATGCGATAAATCGCTATATCATATCATATCGTGTTTAGTTGCTTATGCTAGAGGGGCAGGAGCGCGAACGTATCTACTATGTGGAGCAGTTGCAAGAGCGCGGAGGGCAAGAGGTTTGCGAACGTGGTGGATACATGACTTAAGACAAATAAACTCGTGTTAAAATGCTTGTATAAAGTCCTACGTCATAAAGAAGTAATAAGAATTGGCATTTTTTCCGATGATGTCAAGTCGCAAAACCGACCCGTATAAAACGTTTTAAATGCGATTTATTTTAATTTTGAAGTGCTTCTACTTTATTGCACCAGACATTTGCACAAGAGGCCTTCTCCACCGATTCCAACCCAACCAATTTTATGTGCTCACATTTTTTATTTAATTTAAATCAACAACAATGTAACAACAAAATGAAGACATTGCACTAGTTGTATGGGTATATCGAAAAGTTATAATTATCATAAAATAGCAGATGCTATAATCGCTGCTTCGTCATCTATCTGCAGTTGGGTCGAATTAAAAAATATATATATTTTATACTATTGATTTTGTTCGCCTTAGGATCGTTTTTTCAATGGATCCAGATTATTTTCCTGTTAGAAACCTTCCGAAACGTTAGTACAACAACTTACTCAACGTACAAATAAACTTTAATTTCATATACAGAGTGCACAAAATATATAGGACACTGCTTAAAACCACGTGATCAGCTAGTCATATACAGCAAGCTTTTCTATGGGAGCAACATCGAAATCGAGAATTTTTTTTCAGCTTCTCCATACAAACCTACTCGCATACCTAGATGATAATGTATGGAGCATCCGAAAATAGGATCACGATTTCGATGTTGCTCCCATAGGAAAAGTTGTTGTATACGACCAGCTGATCACGTGGTTTTAAGGAGTGTCCCATTCTTTTGTACTTCCTGTATAATTATGATCATTTATGATAGACGATATTTCAATTGTCTTAATACAGAAAATTTGCAACTACATTTTTTACAGTGTGATGAAGCCAAAGCAAGACAAAACAGAGGCACTACTACGAGTCACAAAGCAATACTTTAGGCGGATTTAAAGAGCCTCAGACTTATTTAAATTGGTAGAAAGGCACTTAATATGGTAAACAAACATTCAGTTCCCCTGATACACTCATTTAGGCAAAAACTAACGATCGAACCATCTGCAAATAGAATTGCCAAAGTCGGCGAGTAAAATAGAACACTTTTAATTTACAGAGCAGCCAAAAAAAAAACCTTACGTAAATAATTTAAGTGAAATTAAGTTTAACAATAAAGAATATAAATAAATTATTCTAGGTGAATTAAGAACTATTTACAATAAAGTACTTAAGTGTTTAATTAATATACTTTAGAAATTAAACTAACAGACGATGTAAACGTGTACAGGTGTACACATGTCAAGTCAAGCTATTACATTACATGGCAATGTAAAGCTTGACTTGTAACCGTGTGTACTTGTTGGCAAAAAGTGACTGATATTTATTAAATGGTTCGTTAGGCTAAATCATACTCTGTGATCGCATTCAGAATCCTTGTGGACTCCACGTGACACCGTCACGTGACATAATAACACGCGACCTGACGCAATATCAAATAACAATCCCAAACGATGACATTAATTTATTTATTATCATATCTATTTTTATCCGACAATAATATCTCCAATATTAGTCACTTATGCGTAACAAAACAAAATTTTGCCTTGATCGTCAAACAGGCGATTACGTATGATCATGGAAGTATAATTTGTGACATATGTATAAAAATAAAAGTAAGAATTAAAGAATAAAAAATATTCTAAAGCGGGGTACCTATACCGAAATGCCCATTATAATTTGACTAATATACTCGATACTGGTGTACTGCGGGGTTTATTCTATCCTTAAACTACACACACTAAAACAACACATGAAAATCGAGTTAACCTTAAACGTAAAAAAATATAAATATGAAATCGCAGAACATACAATTTATCAACACATATACATGTAGTCATTAGAAAATCATGTGAAAAATTAACTACCTTACTAGAAACGTATAACAGATGGATATAGTTACACACAGCCTGTCGATTCTGTAAACAAAACCGCGCTCACTTCGGTGCTGCACTCGCTCATCAACGATAAATAATATGAACCTTCTTACTAGCAAGGTAGAGGCTATGTTCGTTTGTACGGCTAAGTTTTAGAGCGAGTCCGTTGCGTTTTTCTTAGAGAATCGGCCGGCTGGTCTCTAGTATGAATAAGTTTCTTGTAAAGAAATTTATGTCACTCAAAATATCACTCTTTAGGTCAGACTGTGTACAAGAACAATCCATTATAAAAAAAGATGTACAACCACTGTATAACTATTTACCTGCTTACGTCTTTTAATTATTTTGAAGTCTAGATAACTCGTACAGTCCAGCACATCAAGTTGCCACAAACTGTCAAAATTCCGCAATGAATAGTAAACTTTATTGCTTAAAAATTAGGTCGAAAATCGATTGAAGAATTTTGACAGTTTTGGGATACTATAACCTGCTGTTGCCTGTACATAAAATCATTTTTTTTCATTCCAAACAAGCACACATTTTGGTTATTCCTACCCTAAATATTGGAAAAGAACGAACCCCGCAGCGCCGCAACCATTATTACAACTCCAAAATGCTTTGTTATTCCTCTTTTTACACACTTGGTCCTGTATTTACACAATAGAATTTAAATTTAACTAGTATATACAGAGTATGAACAATGCGGACGTTGCTTGCGACCAATTAATCACTTTTGTTTATTAACAAAACTAAGTTTCTTGTTAGTAACACTCCAAAAGTTTAGTCATCCATATTTTATGAAATATGGGGTTGAAGCCCACTTCCTCGCGTTCGTAAGGCGTGTGGGTACGTAAACTATACTCTCTATGAAAAGTTTAAATATTTACGCGTTATAGCTTGGGACCAGGAGGCCTTATAAGAAAGCGCATCGTTCATTCGGTCGTATTATCCGAATTAAAACATCCATTCCCCCGTATCAAAGGTTTGTCAATTTATGAACAATTGAAAACGGTCGGGTTTTTTACACGGCTAGATTGAGTTGGTCATATTTTATCAAAAGATTGACACATTAGACTGTCCATTTTAATATGTTAGGTTTATACGACCGAACGAAAGATACGATTTCGTGCTAGGAACCCAGTTCTTTTAAGATTGTCAAATAAAAGGAATCGATAAAAACGCGTTTGCGCCATAGGCAAATAGAACGAGAAAATTGTTTCTTTCTTTGCAACGTAACTTTGTAATCATCTTTGTTACAGATAAATAAATTGAAAATAGTACAAAAACTATACGTGTCTTAATTTAAAATAACCGTACTCATACTACAAGAATTGCTTATGAACTCGAAAGTAAACGCATAAAACCATTCTTGCGTAATAACCCATTTCTATCCGTCTTCAGATAATTATTAATTTCTTTATTTTATTAATTAAATTACTAATCTATCTAACCGCGAAAGTATGTGGCAGTGCCCTTACGTACCTTAATTTACTGTAGGTACAATGAAAACTACGTTAAGACCTGTCAACATTGGTTTAGACATACTTATTGTTGACACCGATTATGTTTATTTATTACGTAAGACGTACAGTCAACAAGTAAAGAAAAAAATGCAAAAAAATAAGTTACTTTGGTGAATGTTTATAATATTTTGTTTGTGATGAAAGCCTGACAAAAATATAACTGTGCTTTTTTTTAAGTTTGAGGACTGTACGTATCTAGGACTCTTTTACACAGTGTGTAGGTAACTGGTATATCCGTCGAATAGCTTGTATATCTGTCGAATAGCTTGTATATCTATCGAATAGCTTGTATATCTGTGATAGCTTTACGCCGAGATTCTATGACACCGCAACACTAAGACCTAAATTAAATGATATTCAACATGACGTAGAGTATATAAGTAGAACAATATTTACAAGGTTTGACTATTGCTTTTCAGTGACTCACAACCGCGGTCGGAAGAATAATAAAAATCACATTTAAGCAACATTCATAGGGACGGGCCGGGTGTTCGTTGTGCTACAACCAAGATGGAGGAAATGTAGCTACTAGTATTTCATTATAAAAATTAATAATTTTAACAACAAAACGACTGAGGCGACCCACTATTTTAATATTGACACTATTCGCAAACGGCTAAGACAATATTTCTGTAATTAAAATACAAATTCAATTAAAATACAAGGTCTGGTTTTCACTTCATTAAACTTCATTGATTGCAGGCAAATATTATATGCAAAATAAGGTAACTTTATTGTATGCAAAAGTAAAAAATGCCCTAATAGAACCGACACCACCACCAAAATTTTAATTGGTTGACACCAGATGTCAACTACATTTGCATTTGGCAAGTATACGGGGCGATATGTTGAACAAGGGACATACTTCATATCATAAACAACCATTTTACTCCAAATAATGTGTTTAATAAATGCTCATGTTGAACAAGGAACACACTTCATTATCAAAATCAACCATTTTACTCCAAATAATGTGTTTAATAAATGCTCATGTTGAACAAGGAACATACTTCATTATCAAAATCAACCATTTTACTCCAAATAATGCGTTAACCTAATGCTCATGGCAGAGTTTTGCTTGTCGTATTGTCGAGTCGTGGAATCAACTACCTTTTAAAGTCATTATTTAACATTGTCCGGTATTATTTATCGCATCACGCACACCCAGCCTCAAGCTAACGCTATTCGTACTATTCACAACCGAGATACCTAAACATTAGTTTAATTTGTACGCGAGCGCGCCTACTCCATGCAAAAGAGTCATCAACTGCGCAGGCGCCGTATAAACTGTCGTTAGTAAGCCTTTTAGAAGTAATGCTATCCTTCACCGATCCTTATAAAGTGAGAAAGATAAGCAGACGGATAGTATGATTTGTTTTAAGCGATAAAAAGGAACGTTGTTGCCTAAAGGTAGTAAAATTAAAAAGGACCTTTTACTTCCTGAGACAAGGCGTTTCAAGGTTACAAATAAAAAAAACTTTTTTTTCTGATGAAACTTTCATACGAAAAGAGGTTCATGGCCAATGATGTTACATTAGGTTTATGTTATCAACGACAAGTTTTCAAGCCTAGAACGATAGTCGAACTCAAAGCCATACACAAACCACGCGGTAGTTTTAGGGGAAATAAAAAATCAAACAACATTGAACCTTGTGCACACGGAATAAGGGTTTAAGGGTGTTATCTTCCGTTAAATCTCAATTAATCATCTGATGGTTTTTATTCAAATGAAATCAATCATTTCAATATCAGTATGTAAAATCAGTCATTTCTTTGTTTTATATTTGGAATTTCAATCTTTAAATTCAAATGTCAAAATAATGTCTTCAAATATAATTGTGGTATAAATAATAAGTGAGATTTAATTAATTTATAAGATAATGTCAATCTAGTCTAAATCAACAATAATTAAGTAGGATTTATTTAATTTATAATCATATCAAAACCACAGACAGATCCATGACAAATACATATCTATTGCCAAAACTAAGGCTAAATCAAATATTTCCGATTGATATGTCAGTTTGTTGCACTCAACAGTTTCATGAGCTACAAAGGGCGCCTTCAAACTGGAGGTCAAAAGTAGAACAGTAGCAGCTACGGCAGCCGCATTGCTACAAATTTTGTCGTGACACACAACTTTTGTTCTTAGATGTATCGGAATCTTTATTCTTCTCCAGAATCCATCGCATAACTGAGTTTAGGACGATATACTACTAAAAATTACTGAAGCGTCACAAACGCGTCAACTGCAGCGTTTCCAAAAACGTCCAATTTGAAAGCGCCCTAATCGTCACTTGACCAACATTAGGCACTTCGAACAAATATTCCGTGTGCAGTGAACTCCAAATATACACAAGTTAATTCCTGCAGTTTAAAAAAGTCGATCTACAAATTGGTTTCTAACTACGTCTCGCAAGCTTACGCCTCAGTCGCCACTGGTTCGCGGGCATGGTGGATCTTTAGATGTTTATTGTGGTTTGATTTGTTACTCGAAGTTTTCCCGCAAATATTGCACGAAAACGGTCTCGCCCCGCTATGCACCTTCATATGTTCAGATAAGTAATAGCTCCTGTGGAACGACTTACCGCATTCCGGGACTTTGCATACGTATTTCTTCGCCATCTCGTGTTCTCTGACATGCCGTTGGCAGTTGTATTTCCTAATGAATTGGCATCCGCAGTAATTGCAGGTGTAGGGGCGGACGGATTTGTGCGCGTTCATGTGGGATACATACTCGGCTTGGCGGATGAAGGCGCCTTTGCAGAGGGTGCATTTGAATGGTTTGGCTGATCGCGACATGTGCGTCCAGCGGTGAAGTTTGAGGTTCCATTTGGTGGTGAAGGATTTGTTGCAGATGATGCAGAGGTAGGGCCGCTTGCCACTGTGCGTTAGTAAGTGAGCGCGCAAGTTGGCTCGCAGGTACATCTGCAAAGTGTGGAAGACATGTTTAGTACTCTGAAGCGACGCTAGCGGAATGTAGTCTGATTTAAATTTTACAGTACGCCGGCATCGATGTTGAGTGCTGGGGCAAAGAGTCGGGATCGCTTTATGCATCTTACGAGACGATCATCGTATCAGAGACGCGTGTGCGCGGAGCTAACAACCAATCACGGCCGGCAGCTCAGGCGCGGACGTCCAATCACATTATTGTAATGGTCTTCTACGAATCCTTTCGCCCAGCGTTCAACTTCCGTGCCGCTAGTTTTATGAAGGCTTGCGCAGACAAGGTGCTTTTGTCCATGGAGGATGATAGTCCCCAAAAAGTCCGCGCAGGACTTGTCATGGGCTTAATTCATATGTTGTGCGATCTTTGGTGGCCGAAATTTTAAAAAATGGACGATATGGAAGACTTTCTTTTAAAAAAAGGCATCAATATAAAATTAATGTAAGTTTGTAGTTTCGAGAACCTATATAATATAATTGACTTAGATTGGAGTACAAGTTCTGGAAAACGGGTTTATCAAAAATACGGATGTTAATTCCTTACTAGGTGTTTTAACACATCATGACAACTGATGGTTTGTTAGGTGTGTGGTGGTAAGGTTAGGTATATTTATTCGTCTCACTTATTATGTAATAGTCGGTATGCTTGCGTGTGTGTGTGTGTGTGTAATGGAGACCATGAAGATCAGTTAAGACTGTATTCATTAGTTTTTGGAACGTGAATGCTGCATATTTAAGACCGAAGAGCATTCCGGTGAATTTCTAATGCCCTGAGTTCCCTGACGCATCGCTATTGGTGATTACGGTGATGGTACGGCTTTGAGCTTCAGTTGGTGAATGCCGGATGCCAAGTCGAGGGCGGTGATATATTTGGAGCGTGCGTGACTGCATGCTCGCATGCATGTGTGTTGTGTGGATGTGCACGCGCGTGCGTGCGTGCGAGCGTTATTGCGTGCGTGCGTGCGTGCGTGTGTGTGTGTTTGTGTTTGTGTGTGTGTGTGTGTGTGTTGATGTGTTCTTACTCGTACTCGTGGCGCGTCAGCGAGGCCGCGTGCACGAACTTGTCGGAGCAGTAGAGGCGAGCTAGATAAACGAGTACTCGTTACGCAACGGACCTGCTTGCAGACCGGGCAGGGCACGTTCTCCTTGCCCTTGCTGCGCTCGGACGACGATTAGACGCTGTGCGAGCGCCGCACGTGGCGCGTCAGCGAGGCCGCGTGCACGAACTTGTCGGAGCAGTAGAGGCGAGCTAGACAAACGAGTACTCGTAACGCAACGGACCTGCTTGCAGACCGGGCAGGGCACGTTCTCCTTGCCCTTGCTGCGCTCGGACGACGAGTAGACGCTGTGCGAGCGCCGCACGTGGCGCGTCAGCGAGGCCGCGTGCACGAACTTGTCGGAGCAGTAGAGGCGAGCTAGATAAACGAGTACTCGTAACGCAACGGACCTGCTTGCAGACCGGGCAGGGCACGTTCTCCTTGCCCTTGCTGCGCTCGGACGACGAGTAGACGCTGTGCGAGCGCCGCACGTGGCGCGTCAGCGAGGCCGCGTGCACGAACTTGTCGGAGCAGTAGAGGCGAGCTAGATAAACGAGTACTCGTAACGCAACGGACCTGCTTGCAGACCGGGCAGGGCACGTTCTCCTTGCCCTTGCTGCGCTCGGACGACGAGTAGACGCTGTGCGAGCGCCGCACGTGGCGCGTCAGCGAGGCCGCGTGCACGAACTTGTCGGAGCAGTAGAGGCGAGCTAGATAAACGAGTACTCGTAACGCAACGGACCTGCTTGCAGACCGGGCAGGGCACGTTCTCCTTGCCCTTGCTGCGCTCGGACGACGAGTAGACGCTGTGCGAGCGCCGCACGTGGCGCGTCAGCGAGGCCGCGTGCACGAACTTGTCGGAGCAGTAGAGGCGAGCTAGATAAACGAGTACTCGTAACGCAACGGACCTGCTTGCAGACCGGGCAGGGCACGTTCTCCTTGCCCTTGCTGCGCTCGGACGACGAGTAGACGCTGTGCGAGCGCCGCACGTGGCGCGTCAGCGAGGCCGCGTGCACGAACTTGTCGGAGCAGTAGAGGCGAGCTAGATAAACGAGTACTCGTAACGCAACGGACCTGCTTGCAGACCGGGCAGGGCACGTTCTCCTTGCCCTTGCTGCGCTCGGACGACGAGTAGACGCTGTGCGAGCGCCGCACGTGGCGCGTCAGCGAGGCCGCGTGCACGAACTTGTCGGAGCAGTAGAGGCGAGCTAGATAAACGAGTACTCGTAACGCAACGGACCTGCTTGCAGACCGGGCAGGGCACGTTCTCCTTGCCCTTGCTGCGCTCGGACGACGAGTAGACGCTGTGCGAGCGCCGCACGTGGCGCGTCAGCGAGGCCGCGTGCACGAACTTGTCGGAGCAGTAGAGGCGAGCTAGATAAACGAGTACTCGTAACGCAACGGACCTGCTTGCAGACCGGGCAGGGCACGTTCTCCTTGCCCTTGCTGCGCTCGGACGACGAGTAGACGCTGTGCGAGCGCCGCACGTGGCGCGTCAGCGAGGCCGCGTGCACGAACTTGTCGGAGCAGTAGAGGCGAGCTAGATAAACGAGTACTCGTAACGCAACGGACCTGCTTGCAGACCGGGCAGGGCACGTTCTCCTTGCCCTTGCTGCGCTCGGACGACGAGTAGACGCTGTGCGAGCGCCGCACGTGGCGCGTCAGCGAGGCCGCGTGCACGAACTTGTCGGAGCAGTAGAGGCGAGCTAGATAAACGAGTACTCGTAACGCAACGGACCTGCTTGCAGACCGGGCAGGGCACGTTCTCCTTGCCCTTGCTGCGCTCGGACGACGAGTAGACGCTGTGCGAGCGCCGCACGTGGCGCGTCAGCGAGGCCGCGTGCACGAACTTGTCGGAGCAGTAGAGGCGAGCTAGATAAACGAGTACTCGTAACGCAACGGACCTGCTTGCAGACCGGGCAGGGCACGTTCTCCTTGCCCTTGCTGCGCTCGGACGACGAGTAGACGCTGTGCGAGCGCCGCACGTGGCGCGTCAGCGAGGCCGCGTGCACGAACTTGTCGGAGCAGTAGAGGCGAGCTAGATAAACGAGTACTCGTAACGCAACGGACCTGCTTGCAGACCGGGCAGGGCACGTTCTCCTTGCCCTTGCTGCGCTCGGACGACGAGTAGACGCTGTGCGAGCGCCGCACGTGGCGCGTCAGCGAGGCCGCGTGCACGAACTTGTCGGAGCAGTAGAGGCGAGCTAGATAAACGAGTACTCGTAACGCAACGGACCTGCTTGCAGACCGGGCAGGGCACGTTCTCCTTGCCCTTGCTGCGCTCGGACGACGAGTAGACGCTGTGCGAGCGCCGCACGTGGCGCGTCAGCGAGGCCGCGTGCACGAACTTGTCGGAGCAGTAGAGGCGAGCTAGATAAACGAGTACTCGTAACGCAACGGACCTGCTTGCAGACCGGGCAGGGCACGTTCTCCTTGCCCTTGCTGCGCTCGGACGACGAGTAGACGCTGTGCGAGCGCCGCACGTGGCGCGTCAGCGAGGCCGCGTGCACGAACTTGTCGGAGCAGTAGAGGCGAGCTAGATAAACGAGTACTCGTAACGCAACGGACCTGCTTGCAGACCGGGCAGGGCACGTTCTCCTTGCCCTTGCTGCGCTCGGACGACGAGTAGACGCTGTGCGAGCGCCGCACGTGGCGCGTCAGCGAGGCCGCGTGCACGAACTTGTCGGAGCAGTAGAGGCGAGCTAGATAAACGAGTACTCGTAACGCAACGGACCTGCTTGCAGACCGGGCAGGGCACGTTCTCCTTGCCCTTGCTGCGCTCGGACGACGAGTAGACGCTGTGCGAGCGCCGCACGTGGCGCGTCAGCGAGGCCGCGTGCACGAACTTGTCGGAGCAGTAGAGGCGAGCTAGATAAACGAGTACTCGTAACGCAACGGACCTGCTTGCAGACCGGGCAGGGCACGTTCTCCTTGCCCTTGCTGCGCTCGGACGACGAGTAAACGCTGTGCGAGCGCCGCACGTGGCGCGTCAGCGAGGCCGCGTGCACGAACTTGTCGGAGCAGTAGAGGCGAGCTAGATAAACGAGTACTCGTAACGCAACGGACCTGCTTGCAGACCGGGCAGGGCACGTTCTCCTTGCCCTTGCTGCGCTCGGACGACGAGTAGACGCTGTGCGAGCGCCGCACGTGGCGCGTCAGCGAGGCCGCGTGCACGAACTTGTCGGAGCAGTAGAGGCGAGCTAGATAAACGAGTACTCGTAACGCAACGGACCTGCTTGCAGACCGGGCAGGGCACGTTCTCCTTGCCCTTGCTGCGCTCGGACGACGAGTAGACGCTGTGCGAGCGCCGCACGTGGCGCGTCAGCGAGGCCGCGTGCACGAACTTGTCGGAGCAGTAGAGGCAGGCCTTGGGCCGCGCGTCGTGCGTCTCCTGGTGCCAGTGAAGCTTCGCGCGCGAGTGGAACACGGAACCGCAGTGGCAGACGAAGTCGCGGACTTTGGCTTTCTTCTGGTAGTGGTGACGGTCGCTGTAACAACAGACACATAATATTTAACCTCGAGCTCCAGAGGCGACAAGCCGGACTGTATATGGCGTCGCCATCTCTGAGGTTGCAGGTTCGATCCCCGGTCGGGTCAATGTAGGAAACGAACTTTTTTTATATTGTCTTGGGTATGGGTGTTGTGGTCGTTGTTTCTGATTATTAGCACAAATGCTTTAGCTACTTACCTTAGCATCAGAGCAATGTATGGAATGTTGTCCAATATTTATTTATTTATTTAACCCTTCATCATCATTTCAGCCACAGGACATCCACTGCTGAACATAGGCCTTCCCCCAGTGACTTCCAGATTGGCCGATTGCGCACGGCCGCATCCAGCGGCTTCCTGCAACCTTTACCAGGTCGTCTGGCCACCTTGTGGGTGGACGTCCCACGCTGCGCTTGCCGGTACATGGCCTCTATTCCAGAACCTTTTTGCCCCATCGACCGTAAGCCGTAACCCTTCAACTCCCAGGATAATAGATAACAAACGAATAACAATGGACGTCCGATTGATACTCGTACTAACACCGATAGATACACTGAAACTAGTACAGATTGATTCTGATTCAGATACAGATTCATTTTGATACATATAGCATAAGTGGTACATACAGATTGATTCTGATAATAGTACTGGTACAGATTGATTCTGATTGATTCTAATACTAGTACTAGTACAGATTGAATCTGATACTGGTACTGGTACAGATTGATTTTGATACTGGTACTGGTACATATTGATTCTGATACTGGTACTGGTACAGATTTATTCTGATACTGGTACTGGTACAGATTGATTCTGATACTAGTACTGGTACATATTGATTCTGATACTGGTACAGATTTATTCTGATACTAGTACTGTTACATATTGATTTTGATACTGGTACAGATTGATTCTGATACTGCTACAGATTGTTTCTGATACTAGTACTGGTACATACTTATTTTGATACTCGTCCTTGTAAAGATTGATTCTAGTACTGGTACAGATTGATTTTGATACTGGCACTGGTATGGAAAAGTGCACTGATACTGATACATGTTCCAGTGCTATTTAAAACTATTGCTACATTTGTATGCCAAGGCTGATCACAGCGCAGCGCTCATACCCTGTTTCTTTGTTATGACTATTTACCTACCTGGGTATCACAAATAAATGATTTAAATTTGCCGTTACTGATACTCATACATATATTGGTACTCATACTGGTTCTAATATTGGTAATGATAGAGTACTGGTACTGGTATTGGTACTGACCGATGCTGCACCATGTTGGAGTAGCGGCGGAAGGTTTCGTCACAGACAGTACACTTGATCACAATTAATGATTTGAATTTGCTGTTACCTATACTCGTACATTATATTGGTACTGCTAATGATATTGGTACTGATATTGGTACTGGTTGTAATATTGGTACTGCTAGAGTACTGGCACTGGTATGATTTGAATTTGCTGTTACTGAAACTGGTAAATTATATTGGTACTGCTAATGATATTAGTACTGCTACTGATATTGGTACTGATAGAGTACTAGTATGATTTGAATTTGCTGTTTTACTGAAACTCGTAAATTAAATTGGTACTGCTAATAATATTTGTACTGGTTCTAATATTGGTACTGATAGAGTACTAGTACTGGTATGATTTGAAATTGCTGTTACTGATACTCGTACATTATATTGGTACTGCTAATGATATTGGTAGTGCTACTGATATTGATACTGGTTCTAATATTGGTACTGATATTGGTATTGGTACTGACCGATGCTGCACCATATTGGAGTAGCGGCGGAAGGTCTCGTCGCAGACGGTACACTTGACAGGCGCGCGGCCGGTGTGCACGTTGTGGTGTTCCACTAGCTTCTGCTTCGTGATGAAACGCTTCTCGCACACTTCGCATCTAGAAAAGACAATAAATAAATACATTTGACGACCTCCATAGCCGACAGGCGAGCACGCCGGACTGCAAATGGCGCCGCCATTTCCGAGGTTCCGGGTTCGATCCTCGGTCGGGTCAATGTAGAAAACGAACTTTTCTATATTGGCTCGGGCCTGGATGTTGTGGTACCGTTGTTGTTTCTGATTTCTATAACACAAGTGCTTTAGCCACTTACCTTAGGATCAGAGCAATGTATGTGATGTTGTCCAATATTTATTTATTACTAGCTGACCCGGCAAACGTTGTTTTGCCATATAAATATTTTTTAAGTAATTAAAAATGTTAAGGGTAGACAACCCTTATCACTAAGGGGTATGAAAAATAGATGTTAGCCGATTCTCAGACCTACTCAATATGCTCACAAAATTTCATGAGAATCGGTCAAGCCGTTTCAGATGAGTACGGGAACAAACATTGTGACACGAGAATTTTATATATAAGATTATATTTAATTTAAAGAAAAAAAAAGTTTATTTATTCTGTCTTCAACTTGCAACGCGGAGCGCGGCCTCCTTTTTCTAAACCCTTTCCGAAAATAAAATATTAACGCTAAATCAAAAACGCACTAGCAAAACTACGAATCGCTCTGAGAGACCAGAACCGGACACCAGATTAGAGGTACCTCCTTAGAAGACATCGCGAGGATATTAGGTGAGTGCCTCTGATAACAAAATAAGAAGTAGGTAATCTCATTCGTTTTCCCATACATATTTTTTAATTTATAAATAAATTACACCACCCACATGTGACCCGCCCACATCTCCGTGCTTCAGAAGGCACGTTTAAAGTTGGTCCCGGCTGATATCGCTTGATATTAGTCGTAAAGTCTAGTCAGACGCCTTATAGCGGCTTGATTACATCTGACAGTAATGTTTAGTCACTGGCCTTACAACACCTCTCCACTCTGCACTGGTCCTGCGTGGGGGAGTATGGCCCAAACCACCTCATAGTTAAGGTCAGGCCTGTGCCCTGCAGTGGGACGTATATAGGCATACTTTACCCACATGTGTGCTTAAGGGTAGCTACACACATAATCGGGTCGGCATTGTCGGATCGGCAGTATTTGTCGAAAAAAGCCGACTGAAGCATCTACTACATAAATATTCCGTATATTAAGAGGCTTAATTACAAAGTTTTGTCAGTTTCGCGATTGTTTGGTGATTATAACTGGACATTTAAAAGACAAGCGGAGGCTGCTACGAGACCGTCATTTCGTTCTTAGTGACGGCTGCAGTGGACAAACGCCCTAAGGTTAGGACCTCGCATATGCAGAGTTTACAAAAGAATAGAACACTCCTTAAATACTAAATGATATTGTACTAATTTAATACGTTTGAAAAGCAGCAGATCACTTGGTTTTAAGGAGCGTCCTATTAGTTTGTACATCCTGTATACAGGAGTTTACACACAAGGCGACCTCATCCGTGATCACCTCAGTATTTCAGCGTCTTTTGCAATCATCATCATCATTTCAGCCACAGGATGTTCACTGCTGAACAAAGGCCTCCCCCAGTGACTTCCAGATCGGCTGGTTGGTCCGACTTTTACAAGGTCGTCTGTCAACCTTGTGGGTGTGAGTCCCACGCTGCGGTTGCAGGTACGTGGCCTCCATTCCAGAACCTTTTTGCCCCATCGGCCGTCAGTTCTACGTGCTATGTGCCCCGCCCACTGCCAAACGGTTATAAGCAGCTGATCACATGGATTTAGGAAGTGTCCTATTCTTTTGCACACACTAAATACCGGAGTTTACAGACAAGGTCACCTCATTTGCGATCAGTTTTGTATTTTTGCGTCTTTCGCCATCATCATCATCATTTCAGTCACAGGACGTCCACTGCTGAACATAGGCCTACCCCAGTGACTTCCAGATCGGCCGGTCAAAAGCGGCCTGCATCCAGCGGCTTCCTGCAACCTTTACCAGGTCGTCTGTCCACCTTTTGCAATCGATCCGCCAAAAGAAAAACAACTTACTTATAATTCTTGATCCCTAAATGCGTCTTGATGTGCAGCGCCAAGTTGGCCCGTCTGAAGAAACATTTCCCGCACGTGAGGCACTCCAGCGGATGAATCTTGAGGTGGGCGTGGAACGCCACGTCTGTTAGCTGGTCGACCTGGAACGAATGAGTGAATGAACGAACGAATCTTAGAGACAAAAAATAAAAAATTAACGAATCAAATAAAATATTGTCGTCCTCTGCACTGTTTAGTTATAAGTTATTACCATATCTCAATGTCTTTCAAGTATTGAATTTATTTAATAAACAATTTTTATTATAATCTATAGCCGACAATTTTACACGAACTAAATTTAGACCCAGTTCGAAATTAGAAGTGATTGATCATACATTAAAAACAACTTTGAATGACTCAGTTCAAAGCTTACAAGTGTCCACACACGAAATACAGCTGTGTGCCATCAAGTGGTCATACATTATAGACAACTTTGAATGAATACAGTTGTATAAATGGTATACATGAAACATAGAAAGCCTGGATTCTTTATCACAATAATCTTAAATCATCATCATTTCAGCCATAGGACGTCCACTGCTGAACAAAGGCCATCATGTATCCCCAATGACTTTCAGATTGGCCAGTTGGAAGGCTTGCATCCAGCGGCTTCCTGCAACCTTCACCAGACCGTCTGCCCACCTTGTGGGCGGGCGTCCTACGCAGCGCTTGCCGGTACGTGGCCTCCATTCTAGAACTTTTCTGGCCCATCGGCCGTCAGTTCTTAACCTTAATCCATCAGATCAGCCCTAGCATGACTAACAAAGCACAAACGCTTGCTTATCATCATCAAACTGTCAAAATATGAACTTTTATCGAAACAGCGAGAATGACCGTGACGCCACCGGCACGGACATGCCCGCTGTTTCGGTAAAAGTTCAAGATGGCAGCTATGTATATCATATTTTGACAGTTTGGTGTCAATAAATTGCTTTTTAGCGATAAGATCGCCCAAATTGTACATCTTTCTGTATATGTATATCAACTGTAACTTTTTTGTTTGGTGTGCAATAAAGAGTATCTATCTATCTATCTATAACTCCATAAGTTGCAACTAACCTTGCAGGTGGGACAGACGAAGTCCCTCTTGCGCCGCGGCTTGGGCTCCTGCTTGATGAGCGGCTCGAGCTTGGGCTTGGCGTCGCTCATCACGTCGTACACCTGCAGCATCGTCGTCGTGATCGACTCTTTGGAGTCTATCGTCGTTAGTATGTTGCCTGTAACAAATTTATGGAATTAAAACTTTTATATGATATAGGGGTGTGCCTTATTCACCCTGAGAGTAAAATAATAATAGTACTAAATTAAAATTAAATCATTATTAATACTTAGTCTTTTCTATCTCTCAAATGACATTGAGTTGGTTACTGAGTTGATCTTTGTTTTGTTGTGTATTATGTGTGTTGTATAGTGTTGCGTAGACATTGGTAGCATTTCCAACCTTTTATTTGAATAAGTAAGTTAAGGGAAACCTGTTATTGGCCATATTGAGTGTCAAGTAAAATATGTTAAGATTGTATAAATATGGTTTTCTTACTAAAGTAAAAATAAAAAATGTATGTAGCTTTTGATGAGATACAGTTTAGGGATGTAATGATTTAAGGGGGTGCCGTTCGAACGAAAAACTTCGGAGAGAGCCGATCGGGCCCGTACGTGAACACTCACACATAGAAAAATAGCTTTACAGAGTAGGCTGAACGACAGAGTAAACATTACCTGCTATTTTTTGCTTAAAGAAAAAAATAATGTATATAATACAAACTTTATTATTAATTAACGAAACATTGTTTTTATGTAAAAGCAAACCTAAGTTTTAAATTGCAGAAAAGGTATTTAGGTAAGGAATGTGAAACACAGGCCAGTTTAATTGAACATAGGCAATCTAAATAATAGAGTACACTATTTATATTGTTCTAAATTAATTTTAAGTAATCATTGACAGGGATAACCTTATTATTCCGAGGCATACTAACTAATGCCCACAGTACACCAGTGTGCCGCGGTACACAATTTGCGGAATACCATGCATCAGCATGAGTATGTAATTAGTTTTTAATGTACTTTTGAAGCCTTTTACTATAGCAGTTGACTCCGTACCGCTAGATGATCCAGAGTAATTTTTATAGCACACATGCTCAGGTACTTCATGATTGCAATTCTAAGCTCACGCGCATACCATACACTATTCATTTTTATCAGCAGATGTAGAGAGCTTTTTCTGTAGCCAATGATAATTGCAGCTCCTGATAACGTTATTTATGTTTTTCTATACGACCTCTTACTCCAACAATGCATGATGGAGTAAGAGGCTACAACTGTTATCATCGGTATGCCACATGCATTCACTTCACCATTTTTAATAGCCACTCAAATTCTTCCAAGCTCCCTTTTTTTGCTATTTCCTCTATGACTTTCTCTTTGGCCAGCTCCCAGAGTTCACATACTTTAGCATGACATTTAGCATTAAAGAATTTTCGATATGGGTATACCAAGAGGATTTTTGACATACTCGAGGGCACCTACTCCCATACCTATAGATATAAAATAATGTTACTTTTGATTGTGTGTCAGTTCTTTGCTGCTTTGAGGATTTCTACAACTCTCCAATTTTAATTTTGCACACCATTTAAAAAGAGTAATGAAAACCATTTTTATTTTCTCCAAAAAGGCTTTAAACCCCATCCATACGCTGCGACAAGTTATACAGAAGACAGAAAAGTATAACTTGCCACAATGCTTAGCGTTTGTGGACTATGACAAGCCCTTCGCTTCGATCGAGACTTGGGCAGTACTACAGTCTCTCCAACTGCGCAATATTAACTATAGGTACATCGAGGTGCTGAAGTGTTTATATAAAAACGCCACCATGTCGGTCTGCGTGGAGGAGCAGAGCACGAAAGCTATTCCTAGTGGTCCATATAGGTTGGTTCCAACCAGCCGATCTGGAATTCACTGTGGGAGTCCTATGTTCAGCTGTGGAAGTTCGATCTCATTAACCTGCTTTCAGAACAGGGTAAAGAGTGGCAGGATAATCAGACATTAAAGGTTATGGTGTGATAACAACGAAATGGCTACGTTTCTAGGTATATAAATGTACTGCCATTACATATTTTAAGATTATTATTCGCAAACATATTACAGTTTTATTTTGCTGAAAATAGATCAACCCCCTTTACTTAATAATCCTCAGCCTATGTGTAAAAAGTCTCTCGAAGCCAATATTTACACTAAATAACGTATTAGGTTTACATACAATTATACATTTTTACTGAAATCCATCCGACAGGTTACAGTGCCCCTTTTTCGAGAACAACCCATAATGATTATTATCCTAAGTGTTCTTGGCCATATTTCATGAAAATCTTTTCAGCCGTTTAAAGAGCATCAGCTCTTTTCTAGTTGCTGCGGGGATCTGACTAATTTTCTTACGTCCGATCGATTCGAAATTTTGTACCGTGTTACTTCAATGATATTGAAAGTTTATGGTAGGTAATGTAACCATGACCTGATCAGCCGTTTGATTAAAGATCATCCGCTCTTTAGTAGTTGATGAGAAGACCTGACCACCTTCCACATCGATTTGAAATTTGGTACCGTGTTATTTCAATGATATTGAAAGTATATGGTAAGTTAATCAACACCTAGGCAGCCGATACAGCGTTTTTGGGCTCTTGTGAATGGTGATTATAAGTGAATGTTAGATAATGGCTGAGCCCTTGGGTTGGTTGTAACAAAAATTAAATAAAAATAAAATTAAACTATTGATTAAGATCAGAAAATCTTAAAAAAAAAAAAAAATCTTTTGGCACTTGAAAAATTTGTCAACTCTGCTAACGTCTCAGTAGCTTAGTTGGAAAAGCACTCACCCGGTATGCAATGGTCCAGGGTTCGGGTCCCATCTGATCGGGACCACTAAAATTTTATAATACCTACTTGAGAATAATATATTTTCCAATTAAATATTATAACATTTTAAATTAGCCCGAAATAAAAATATGCACCGTTTGCTTATAATAAATCTCACAGCTGACGAAAAAGTGAACGAAACATTGAATTTACAATTTTTATTATTATTTATACATTATTGATGACATCCATAATTAATTATCATAGACTCTTTTATGTTTTAGCTAGATACCTATTGGTTTGCATGCTCTGCGTTTGCACTACTCTGTACGGGATAAGACTTGACATTTGAGTTGAAAGACAGCAAAAACACTAAAATGTAGTATAGATTTGTAACACGGATGCCTTTAGTTGGGGACATCGGGGAAGAATTCGGGGATCATCAGCTGGCAGGCTCGCTAGAAATAATATCTGTGCTTCATGTGCTTGACCCCACCAAGGAATTTATTAAAAATACGCATCACACCATTCAATTAAGTGCGCCTAGTAAATTAATAAGAGCAATGTTTTCTTTTAAAATATATCAGGCGTTTGTGTTTTAAATTTAGAAATCAAAATATTCATATTTTATATATTTATACTAAATTTTACGAAGGGGACGGTCTGCGGAATTGCAATACAAACATTTTCATGTGAGAATCATTGTTTAATGCGTAAAATTGAAAAAGTAATCGAAAAAAAAATGATTTTAGAAGTTAATACCTTTCATGTGTATTTTTTTTTATTTTAAAGGTATTTTTTCAAAATTTCAACAAGGCGGCGACCTAAATCCAGGATCAGGCTAGCCTACAAAAGTGGTTTTAATGTATTTCATCAATTCAGCGTCTAGAAAAAGTGATATAAAAATACCTTAATTTTCACAATTTCGTGCAATACACTCTTAAGATGAACCATTAGTTCAGTCAAGAAATGACTCTAAAGAGGGTGGTTTATTTTATTAGTGGATGCCTACACTATACAGGATGTCCAAGAAAATAGGATACTCCTTAAAACCACGCGATCAGCTGGTCATATACAACAACTTTTTCTATGGGAGCAACATCGAAATCGAGAATTTTTTTCGGCTTCTCCATACAAACCTACTAGCATACCTCGATGATAATGTATGGAGCATCTGACAATAAAATTACGATTTCGATGTTGCTCCCATAGGAAAAGTTGTTGTATATGACCAGCTGATCACGTGGTTTTAAGGAGTGTCCCATTCTTTTGTACATCCTGTATAAGGTGTCTATATGCAAATATTCAAGTCTCTAGGTTTAGCGGTCTAGGCTGTGCGTTGATAGACCAAAAATCAGCTTAGAATTTTATATAATAGATTTCTACATTTTTGGAGTGTGTAGTTCAAAAATGGTTGGGAATATGAAAAAAGAACATTTATTAAAGATAAATAACACTTGAAAAAAACTATCGACCTCAGGTGGGACTCGAACCCACGTCCCATCGCATGCCGGGCGAGTGCTTTACCAACTAAGCTACCGAGGACGTCACATGACACGATGAAATTCCTCAAGTGTTTCTTCTCGCTGTCGAAGCCAGCGTATCTCCGATCAATGTTGTAGCTATATGTATAGCTGAGTAGTATACTACCCGTAAACACCCGATATAAATATTTTTACAAATGTTAGACTATTGGTTAAGATCAGAAATGCTTAAACATTGTAATTTTTTTTTTGTTTTTAGCAAAAAATAGCAATTAATAGAACCTTGCATGGAATTGCTAAAAACAAAAAAATTACATTGTAGAACATTTTATAAGCTTTCATTCCATCCTAGAACATTAATCACTACAACGCACCATTTTTGAGATGTTGGTGAAAAACCTAAAATTGAGACCGTTGTCACTATTGACTACTATTTCTTCGTCAAAAGAATCAGATGCGTCCAAAAAAATGTACTCAATCGATGGCTCAGCGAAGTGAAGTAATATACAAACCGGCGATCACAGTGGTCTCCTCCGTCTTCTCTTCCTTCTTGATGACCCTGGCGCTCAGCATCCTGCTGTAGGAGGTGCGTGCGGCGGGCAGGGGAGGCAGGGGCGGCGCGTGGGTGGCCTTGTGCGCGCGCATCTCGCGCAGCGAGGGGAACTTGGCCCCGCAGGTGGTGCAGCACGAGACACGCCCTTTGGGGAAGTGGAGCTCTTCCTCTCTGGAAACAAAAGTTTATGTTCTTGAAATGAAATACTTACTCTTTATAAATGGCTACTAAAAAAACAATGATACGATAGCCAACAGAGCAGTTGGCGCTGTCTACGATGTAGTGACGTCATGGCAGCTACTGTTTTACGTGTTTGTGACACAGAAAAAAAAATCAAATAATAAAATCATTGTGCATTTTTATGGGTTAAAATTTACATATTTCGATTGCTTGCGGTGACAAGTGCATCATTTTATCGTGTTTGGATTTTTTCGCAAGCATAATAAAATACCCTATTTAAAAACAGATAAAATAAAGATTAAATATAAATAGTGTTAAATAATACTTTACTCACAAATTATCCCGTTTCTCGTTGGTGTCCATCTCGGAGCCGTCGGAGACCCAGCTCTCGCGCGCGATCAGGTCGTAGGGCTCCGCTGGCGGCACGTCTGTGTACATCTGGGGTACAAGGACATTTCTGTTAGGGTTTTATTCAGAGTGCAATTGCTAGTCCGGGATTAAGGTTAACACACTGTTTTATGTACGTTGGTAGTGGGTTAACCTTGGTCCCGGACTAGCAAATGCACTCTGAATAGGACAGTTAGGGTATTATTTATGGATTATTAATATTTTTGAAAGAATGTACATTAAATTGAGAATTTTAATTGAGAATGGCTATCTATGTATAATAGATTAGTAGCTAGCTATAATATCATCATAGTACCGATGTTGGGCGCTGGGGCAAAGAGTGGGAATCGCTTTCCGCATCTTACGAGACGATTATCGTACGTACGCGGAGCTAACAAAACAACCAATCACGGCTGACGGTACCGCGTCGCACGACTAGCCAATCTCGTAATCGTAATGCGCATCTTTAGCCTAGCGCTCAACTTCAGTGCAGCTGCGCGGGGCGGTCGCCTGTATTTTATTCTACGGTTTTATTTGGACTTTGTGAAATGTGTAAGGATACGATAGAAAAAATCCTTGCGGAAAAGACCCTGAATGAGTTAATTACTTATCAGCCTTCATTTCCCAAATAAGGATACATAAAAACATCTAGTCTCCATTGCTCTTTAAGTTTCGAGTATAAGAGCGAGAAAATTGTAAATAAATAATTGGATTCCTTTTGCGAATTGAGTGAGTTCATTTCGTATCAAGGTAACGCGAAAGGATAACGGCCTTGCCCCAAATTGGAGATAACAAAAATGTTCACATTGACTGCCTTACACTCAATACATCTCAAAGAAAAAATGCAACACATTATGGCATTTATTATAATTAAAAATAATGCTGGGAGGTTACTAAGGTTTTGCATCTCTCCCAATTTCTTGCCATAGGATAAGTTAGAAAGATGGTTAGAACAAATGCATAACAAATATAATGAGACCTAGAAATAAAATATTCTTACTCCACTCCATGGTGACTCCATGTCTCCATTGCTCTCCTGGCCGCTCAGCTCGCCTCGCGGTGGCATGCGCTCGTCCGCGCAGATGTTCAGAGGCGCCTCCGGGCTACGACCCTCGCTCAGCACGTCAGCCTTGCTGTCCCTCTCACACACTTCCACCTCCCCATCTATATGTCCCTCTCTGTTACCGATCTCCGTGTACTCAACCCCACTACTATCCGCGATCTTATAACTCTCGTGAATGAAATTCGGTAGCACGAACTCACTCTCTTTATGTGACGGCTCCCCCCAAACGTATATACCGTCTTTCGGACCGTCTTTCGAGTACGAACACGATTCCCGCACCGCATCGAAAGACTCTACTCTATCCGGAGTGAAATAATCCGCGTAAATGTTATCCCCGAAATAGTTCTCGTTCATCATGCTGACGAACTGCTTGTTCTTAGATGCCGCTTCCAGTTCCAACAGTTCCCTGTGGTTCGACTCGTCGTCGAACTCGCCTGGCGGCATGTTCCCGTATGTTATCACATTTATCGGACGCAGAGTCTCTAGTGGCGCCAATTCGCGATTCGAAGTACTATTCTCGTTGCTATATTCGTTACTTGTATTCACCTCCTCTTTGACCTGCACGACGTCCACGCTGGTCGTGAACTGATCTGAATTGTTCAAACTCGACGGCGCCACGGGCTCGATATCCATTGACTGCTCCTCCATATCAGCATCAAAGTCATGGTTGTCGTCATGATCATTTTCCACAGTAATCCTCTCCACAGATATAGTTTGTAAAGTGCTCAATTTATCAAGACTCTCATTCCTCTCAGAACTCATTTTGCTCATTGAATAATTTTCAGGCAACTTACACGAGGATGATGATGCCTGAGGCTCTATTTCCGTGTGGTCTGAATCACCACTTGACTGAAATGGCTTGGCGTTTTTTATTTGTAATATTTTTTTGTTCTTTTTCACATAAATGTTGTTCAATCGTAGTGTGTTGTGTCTGAACGGTTTTTGAGGTGAATTGCCTTTCTTATCAATATTGCTCTCTGTACAAATCGGCTGGCTCGCCTGAGGCCTCGGCGACGCGCAGGCAGATACCGAGGTGCGGTCAGTTGAGTTCTCTCCATTCTCGGACAGTTCACTACATGGTGAGATTGATGGTTTCTCATTACATATTAAATCTGGGACTGGACAGCTATCAGAAAACTCTGTATCAATTTTACTGTCCACAACACTCGATTTGGTAGAGCAATCTTTGTAAGATGGTGGGTTACCAACATTTTTTATCACAGAAAATGTATGAGAGACTACACTATCACTGCTGGATATTGATGGTTGAGTACAGTCATCAGACATTTGGTTATTGTCATCCAAATCAGGCAGGATCTTCTCTGGTGTCTCAGACCTATCCGGGTACTCATGTTCGTTACTCCCAGTTAAATCCATGACTATGTTCAGCATATTTTTGTGGTGCTGAACTGGAACTTCCACTTTAATATTGCTAAGGATTTTTAAACCTTTGCTTGTTCCTGGTGTTTCACATTTATCCAGTGAGAGAGCCTCTACTTTGTTGGGTTTGGTAACATCTTTATCAGTTTGTGTAGTGATTGAATTAGTTGTGGCTACATCAGCCTGTGTTGTGGGAGCAACAATAGGACCTACTTCTATTATAAGAGTCTTATTGGTGTCAGCTGATGAAGACCCAGCCTTATCAACATGTGATGTACTGGGAGGCACATGAGACAAACTATTAGGGTATATGGATGTAGTACAAGACTTTGGTATTATGGTTTGAGGCGTTGTGTACATACAAGGTGCATTTCCAAGTTGATCTACAACCATCAGATTCTGATACATTGAAGACCCCTGCGCAACATTAGTAACATTCTCATGACTGAGTACAGAAGGCACACAAGAAATAAAGCGCTTACCATCAATATTATGAACCATTTCTCTATAAATTATTTGAGAATTTTGTACTACTGTTGTACCAGGTGTAAAGGTACTGCTGGTCATTTGATTGAACTGGTTTGTAGGTATTGTAGGTGCTAAACTCTTTGTCTCAACCATTGTTGTGCCAGGCATCCTACTAGTCATGATCATATTGCTTTGTACATTCTTTTGGACAAATGTTGGAGCTGTAGGCACCATTACATGCATCGGTTTCACACCAGGATTGATATAATGCACCCCACCCACTTTAGTCTTTACAAGTATATTTGGTTTTGGTAACACTTTTACTAAATTTTCATTAACTCTCCGAGGCAGAGCAGGAAGCAAGGTGGACTGTAATTTAACATTGGTAGCTGCAGTAGGAGTATTATGGGTAAAAACTGTACTGGTGGCTTCTAATGGATTGTATTCTGCACTGCGAGAATATTTTATTTCTCTATCTTCATTAGAGTCTTGGTAAAATGCATAGGGCTGCTCAAAATCACCTGTCGGTGTATTTAGATACGTTTGTTGGGTTTTGTCAGATTTTATAGGATATGTTGACCCAGAAAACTGACTGGCACTAATGTTGTTATCAAATGTAATATCACCCATTCTAATATCTGGTGTTCCATTGCGAGAAGAATTCAATATCTGACTTGATTTGGATGTTCGGCTAGGAGTTCTGCGCCAGTATCTGTCAGTTTCACTACTTCTATGAGAGCTGGGCCATCTATCATCTGCAGCCGGAGTCCGAGACCGGCTTCTATATGAGCGTTCAGAATGCAAGGGTGTTGATGTTCTACTTCCATAGCTACTACTGCCCTTTGTTGTTAGGCTGCACAATGCCTTTATTACCTGGTCTTTTGGATGGGTATCAAGATGAGACTCTAAGGTCATCCCATTGTGGAGGTACAAGGTGCACACGGGGCACTGCACCAGTTGATCCATTGTGCCTCACTTTAGTCTACAATGATTTGAAAACACTCCTTGAAATTCGCTGGAGTCGTGAACGTCGAGTCGAGTCTTTCCTTGACCAAATGCGCACTCAGAGCGAAGCACCAGTCCGCACGACGGCCGTGACGCGCATATCCCTAATGACATGCGAGACTCCACGACCCACAACAATACATAATCTTCGTTGTAAGTCGTCTTCTTATCGATCTGTCAGACAAAATGAATATATAAATACACGCGATATCCACAACTTCAAATTCTACAAACTTGTTTGAATGTCGAAACCGAGGACAAAAGAAACAAAACTCGTGAGATAAAGGCCATTGAGACATAAAAAAGTACAACGTTGTACTTGTACAAGGAAGGAATGAATAGCATTAAGTTTATGGATTAACAATCATTGACTGACCTGTTTGTAATTATTATCACGTGTAATCCATGACATTAATAACGCTAAAACTAAAATAGATTTAATTACAGCTATGCTTTATCTAAAAATATTTCCAAATAGTCAGACATATTGCAGACGTCTCGTTCACTTCACAAAACTTTGTATTCCGATACACGGACTAAAATGTCGATATCTGCTTCGTGGCATTGAGCCATGTAATTTTCCAAGCAAATCAAAAATCCATTGAACGACCTATGCGTTTAACGGAAAAGTCATAGACTAATGTCAAGGACCATAGTCAAAACTGTTGCTTCTTTTTTTTACAAATTATTGCCATAACAGATATATGTTGGCAATGGATGTTTTGATGTTGAATGATATTACAAATTCATGCAAACAGCTTGCAGATAAAACTTTTAAATAAATGCATGCTTATTGCTTAATTATATTGCATGAAAATCAAGATGACGGAAAATAGTAAAATTATTTTTTGATAGTTAATTAATTTTGTGGGGGGTTTCATAGTATAATAATGAGTACTGCGTATTGGTAACATCATTTAAATCTATCAAAAAAACTAGTGTTTCCTTCCTAGATATCGAATATTTATCATCGATAAACTTTACAATAACTTAAAATATTCAATTTCGCCAAAAAATATTTAAAAAACTGCCTACGAAATAAAATACAATTCGTGGTCATGCTGACATTTACTCACACAAATGAGTAAAGAAATTAACAAGGACATGCGGTATTGCTCTAAAATAATACCTATATAATTATATAGCAATCAGTAGATAATTATTATTGAAAGAATTGATGCTATTGAATTTAAAAACAGGAATATAAGTCATCGACTGAATAAATGTAGTAAGTTTATTTAAGCACCTATTACACTACGCGATATTCAGTCTGTCTTACTAAAACTTAGTCTAGTGTAATTAATAAGAGTTAGTCAGTAAGTTAGTCTAATTAGACCGCCCGAGTAGAGTCTGAATATCGCGTACCTAGTGTAATAGGCATTGATGTAAAAAGTAAAGATACGGCTGACAGAACAAATCGCCTTGCATTTCCTCCATACATGACACACTAACCCCATCTGTTAGACTTTGATGTCAACTGTCAAATAGCATCATAGAGTAACCACAAAATTACTCCTAAGTAACCTTGTAAGAGCGGCATAAAACGAAAGAGGAACTAAGAAAAAAGTTTTTATTCACAGATGTTATATTTAAAGTAGTATCAGAGTAAATATAACTTTTTGCTTTTTCAAATTAAATACGTCAACATGAATTAAGGTAAAATAAAATAATCTTTATTTGCTTAAACACGGTACGCATAGGTGTTTTAAAATGAACGTATCAAGCATGTTTAGCCGACACGAGGCATGCAAATTAAATATAAAATTGAACTAAAATGAAATATAAAATTAATCTAAAATTGCATTAAATTAAATTAGGTACATAGATGTCAGTCATATCATAATTATGTTGAAATTCATATTTATTATTTAAAAAACTCTTTTTGGTATGTGAGATTAGCCACTTATTCAATTTTGTTTTAAATTGATTATTATTTAATGTTTTGAATTCATTAGGTATATTATTGAATTTTTTTTATACTCATTGTTATACAGCTTTTTTTATACTGCATTGTTATTGGAGTTTTAGTAGTAACAGGATATTGTGATTTCTTGTGTTCCGTGGATAAATGTCAAATGCCCTATTAAAAATATGCATAATTTGCATTACAAAAACACATGTTTCAAATATATACAGGGACGTCAATGTTAGTAATTGCAACTGTGCAAATAGAGGGCGACATGATGTTCGTGGAGGGATACCGCATATTGCTCTTATCCATCTTTTTTGGGCAATAAAAGCTCTATTTATATTAAGTAGTATCACATCAGTAAACTGTAGCGTAATTTAGAACCTACAATGCATGATAGGTAGCAATCGCAGTTTTTGTTACAGATCTAACCTGCTTTAAAGCATAAATAAACTTATTGACTCTGTAAGGATAGGTCCAGATCTGGCTAACGCGCCGTGAATGCACAGGACGCGCACAGCGCGCGATTTGCGCGCGAGCTGCACACGCGCGGCATGCGAGGCTTGTACAATAGCGCAACTCATGCAAGGCTTGTACAATGCGCGCGATCTGCGCGCGTGCAGTTCTGGTTCACGTTCGAGCCAGTTTAAAGGTCGCTTTCGCGCGGCTCGCGCGCAGATTCGCGCTGCGCCTGATGTTCAAACATTATCTATATGCGTTTTCCAATTTACGTCTTGTTCTATAGTTAAACCTAGGAACTTCGTTTGTTTTACTTCGTTAATTTTCGTGTCTTTATAATAAATATCAATATTTTTGTTTCTGTTTAATTGTATGTAAGTAATTAGTAAATACTTTAACATCAACATTACTTTTAAATAAAACTATACTTTTCTTATAAGTTGTAATGATGACTAATCTATTCATATAATTGAAGCTATAAAACAAAAAACAATTTCTCTCTCTATCTCTCGAAATGAAACAAAAGGTATGATTCCGAATTCAGCAGCACGTAGTAGTGTTGGTCCCCATTTTTTCTATATGTTAGTGTGAAGAGCACGAGCATTTGCACCTAAGTCATGGATGTTTATAAATGTATTTAAGTAGTTTATAAATATATTTAAGTATGTTTATTATCTGTATCTAGTGGCAATAGCACAAGATTTGCTTAGTTTGGGGCTAGATAATTGGGTGTTTGTGGATACAATTTATTTTTATAAGTATACGGAATCATACCTTAAAACTTTTCTAAAAAAAACTATATCATATAATTTATATATATTTATTAATTACATTTCACTGTCCATCGAATAAATATTTTTTTTTTACTTACGCCTTTTGTTATTTTTGACATGTTTTTAATTTTTGACTCATAGTGCTTTATCAGGTAAACTTAAAATAAGTATTCAATAAATCATCATAAAATAAAATATTTATATTACATCGCATGTACTGGACTGCACTCAGTGCACTGTGAGCACTAATGCACGCCGCTACAAAGTTGTATCGGTTTTGCACGGTAAATATGGCGTTGCTTCGTAAAATTGACAAAGAAGTTGGAAAATTGTTAAAGTAATGTAAATAAGTTTAGTGTTTATCAAATATGCGGATTATTGGTGAGAAGTAAAATTTGAATTTGTGTTTCCTTTCTGTCGTAATTTATGCAACCTTTCAGTGAACATTAAGGCATTTTTATTTTTTCATACAAATGTCAGATCACGATGACCGCCGACCACTGACTACGTCACATCGGCCTCGGTCGGGTCATTTTCGGGTCTCTTTAGGTCCAACACCCAGACGTGTGGTCCGCCCTGTCCTTACGAAGTAATATATAAGTCAATGGTAATAGGACTTAGCTAGCACGCATAACCGTTCAGTCTGTCTGCGCCCGGCAGCGGCAGAGTGAAGTCGATTGTTTTTCGATTTATAACTTTGATATTGTGTGAATTGCGTCTTTTATACACGACAATCTGGGATTTTAACTAAAATTGTTATCAATTTCAGACTTTTTACGCAAAGTTATTTTGATTATTTAGCTTGCTTTTAGATGTATTCTATTACAAATAAGTACACATATTATACTATGTATGGGACGAACATCGATATCTCAATGAAGGACGATATTCCTAAACGATCCGTAATTGTTAAATGTTTTTTTTATCTGCGTTTTCGATGGCCTTAGAGAAAATTGTGTTTTCAAGCCTCAGTATCAATCAGAGAAAAATTTAAATTTCCTTTTTATGTTTCTTTGGTATCAATATAAAAAATAGAATTTACTTTAGTTAGGTATTGAAATTTTCAAATTCAGTTGAAAAAAAATCAAAACGGTGCATTTTGGTACAGACATGTTGATGTTGTTGGTATTGAAAGTGAACGAAAAGAGGATGCTCTTAGACTTATTTTTTTACACTCTGTATTTGCATATCTGATATTTTTTCCCGTAAACGTAAATACTCCTTCACCCATATTTTTCTCTTTTTTTTGTATTCAAACTAATAGTCGCAGCAAGAGCTATGGTGATTTTCAGTCGCTTTGAAAGTTTTGCCATGATGACACGGCGACAGACAAGCCTTACCGGCCGCGTACGACTCGCAACTGAGTTAGCGTGCGATATTCAGTCAAGTGTAATAGCTCGCTGTCTAGTTAGACTCCAAGACTGAATATCGCGTAGTGTAATAGGTGCTTTAAAAGTTTTACCAGATGAGAATACAAAACGGTTTAGATACACATGTAATTAGTTCTAATAGAAATAAATAGGTATCTATTCCGATTGCAACAGAGCTTATTTTACCAAAGCACCGTCTCGTCCACTCGTGGGTCTCACAAACGAAATTCAAAATCCAATTATTATCCATGATTGAAAAACATAATATCTATTTCGATTGCAATATAGCTTATTTTAAGAAAACACCGTCCCGTCCATCTACACATGGGCCTCCCTCGCAATCGCATCGAGAGAAAGAGACAAGAGTGAGCGATAAGAAAGTGCAAAAAGGATGCAACGTTTGAAGACGAGCTACGGTTTACGGTTTAAGAAGATTTGCGATTGAAACCAATTTCAGTTTCGATTACTTACGTTCGCCTATGGACTTCGCGAACTGCGCAAGTGCGCGTCGTGCGCGATGCAAAATGTAGTTCATGAGTAAACAAACTGGTTCATGGGTCGACTATGAACTAGTTTATCAGTTGACTCCACATAAACAGTTTACAAAAACAGTTCGGTTATTCAACGCCCACCCCTACTTTGGCTCAGTCCAATGCTCTGTGGGCTCAGTCCGTCTTCTGTCAAAGTCAATCAATAAATGACAAGCCATTAAAGCAAGACAACTTCTTTACAATTTCAGAGTTTCCAACTTGCGTTTTTTTGATGAACTAAAGAGATTTACGGACTTCTTTAATACTAACTCTACTTCAGATCAATAATGGCCGACAACTATAGCGAGCTAAGCTTTAGCGGTTTGTATTTTTTATTCGTTTGTTATCCAACGTTTCATTTAACATTTATTCGTTTTCCCTTTATCAGCAGCGATACCTAATTTGCCTAAACCGCATTTTCTTGCTATTTAGACGTCCTTTTCTACTAACTGCAAGGTAAAGTCCACAGTCTTCCAATCTCACTCATTGTAGTCCCTAATCTTGCCTACCTAACTCAAGTTGTTCATTTATATTGTACTGAAAATCCAGATTACACAGCCAATTTTTTCATCTACTTCAAGGGTCCATTGACCATCAGAGTTTGATATTCATTTCAACATTAAACAGGTAAAAATAAACCTGTTCTGCTATGTGTTGAAGAGGTATGTTATGAGTGACTAATATGACTTATTCTTTTACCAACAGAGGCAAAAGACTTGCTGCGCCAGTGGAGAGAAAACAATGAGAGGAAAAGTGATGAAGTTCTGAAAGTGTGGTCTGTGATATTTAACGGTGGTGTCAAAAAACTGGGAAATGAAAGTAAGTATTATAGCACAGAATTATATATTTATATATTATAACCACACTTATTCATATATCAATAGTTCCAGTTGAAATATACTTATGTATTTTTTTAAGTATCAGTTAACAGTTCCTCCAATTTAATGATGAAAATAAAAAAGAATAATGTTGTAAAAGTAAGATTACATACTCTTTACACAAATTTGTATCCATAAAATGCCTAAATTTCTTGGTTTGAAATCAATAAAAATAGTTAAGTAATAAAGTAAAACCGAAGTCGAACATTATTTTAACTCTGAAGTATAAGATTCTTTTGCCCTATTTTGGCAAAGTTATTCTTCACCTTTTTTCTATGTTTTATAGTTTTTTTCTGATCTTATCCATAACATTTTCCTGCTACTATCATTATATTTATTGAACATTAAATATACATAATTTTTAAATATAACAGAATAGTAACTATTTTACCACTTATTATATTTATTTTGGGTGGCAGAAAATAATGACAAGTCATTTATTTTCATTTTAGTTCCCTTACTGTTACATCTACAATCTTTGTATAGGTTTCGATTTGTTGTTAAGTGTGAATATAATCAATTATTTGATTGAATGGAGAGGCCTGTGTCCAGCAGTGGACTAATCTAGGCTGGTGATGATGATGAATTGATCTCATGACACTTGAGAACTAGTGTTGTTTATTAGACATAACTTTTCTTTGTAATATTTGCAACAGTGTCATAGATAGTCCCGACCTCGCTACTAAGATGCTTAAGTTCAGAGCCCCTCACACCCGAACCAGGCACACTGAGCTTTTCAGTAGTTCATTAACTCACACTAATTTTGCGCAAAATTCAGTAGTAAGTAGAATGCACCACACTAATAACAAATTGCTTAGTAGTAGATTTATTTATTTAGCACCTCCAAACGATCCCTTAGGAAAGAGGTTTGCAATTTATTTGCTCGGAGGACAACCCCATCGCCCACACAAACACACTCACATTTCATTTTCACTCATTAGAACTCATACACATTCGTACTTATATACACCACTCATTCAGACCCTGCCATTTACCCCCACACATGCAAGTATTCTCTTTGATTTTATTTTTATTTTTTCTTCTTTACATACAATTTGTTTTATCAATATATTTGGCAGTGTGTCCAAAAATAACCCTGTAATTGTATAAGCGTGCTCGCCTCTCGGCTACGGAAGTCATCGACAATGCTGTGATTGTATAAAAAAACACATTGTTTCAGAACACCTGGTACTCGAGCAGGTGTTCTACGCGGCTCTGGACTGCCACTACTACACCATGGCGTCGTACTGCAGCCTGATGCTGCAGGAAGAGTTCCCTGGTTCCTTCCGCGTGGCCAGGCTCAGGGCTACACTGGACGAGGCACAAGAGGAGTAATGACGATTTAATTTATTTTAAACACTGTTGAGTCTTAATGTACATTCGGTCGATGTCAGAAAATGTTTACCAGTTTTGATTTTTGATTCTTAGAACTAGTGACCTAAATGTGTGCATGCAATTGTGATCCTTAAGGTTTGCGAACATTGGCGAAATTATCGGACCGTTCTTGGAAGGAGACGATACTTTATTACGCCATAAAAAAAAAAATAATAATAAGGTGGTAAATATTTTCTGACCGCGACCATACGACATGCCTTAGTGCCATTTTAGCTCGGCGGTTGCGAAAAAATGTAGTAATTCTATGTTACAGCGGCTTTCAAGTCAGCCGTAATGTAGAATAATTCAATTGCCATAATGATTCAACTATGTAATAACTAGGCGTGTGGTTGAATGGCGTTATTCAATGAAAGGGCTAGCCGTGCAATTAAACGGCTACTTTAACTAGTTGGCTGCAACATACATACAAGATACATACTATTTTTTATAAGTCCGTTCTTTTGTATGTACCTCCTTTGAAATCAGATATGTATGTATACTAATTTCTTCTAATAAAAGTTGACAACCCTTGGAGAGTCCTACACCCGGCAATGAACTGAAGTAGGCTGATTGTGATGGTCTCGCGTGTAGGAGCTTAGTGATTTTCAATTCTACTAAGCAACTTTAGTGTGCATGCAAAGAAAATTTAATATAACTGTCCGTTATTTTGACCAACCTTTCTTTTTCCAGGCTTCTATTCTATAACGTCCCTTTTTATAAACTGGTGAAACTTTAACAGAACTTTTAATTATTTTAGAGAAACCGGGCCATATCATTTTCATTCTTAAAAGCGGGCTAGTTTTCATTTTTATTTTTCCTAACATAAATAAATATTTTTAAAAGCATCCTGTCTAGTCTGAGACATCCCTACGTCATCGCCCCTGTCTCTCTTATTTCAATCGTGCCTCACTCTTTCCTCATTTCATTCAGCAAGCAGCACGGGTTGTTTTATTTTACGTTGAAATCAAAATAGTTTTTGGTGTTTTTCTCGAAAATAAAGCATATAAAATTTGTCTTATTTTTAACAAAAATGATTCATTTATGTTTTTATAATTGCCCTTTGAATTTCACCAGTTTATAATAAGCGATCTTTTATATTGTATCATAATAAGTGATGTGATCAACCTACCAGTTTAATGTCCACTCTGATAAATTATTTTTAATTACATAATTTTACTATTAGCGCACTTGTTAGCGCTGTCTAGTAAATCACACTCACTCATTTATTTATTTGTAGAAAAATTATAATGATTACTTAATATACCAGTAATTTTTTTTTTTTCATTCATTCATTTATTCAATAAATCAACACATAGACCAATTAAATGCACTTACACAATGAAATAAATGAGTAATAAATAAATTATAGGACAATAATAAAATAACAGACGAAATTATTTTTTTACCTCCAGTTACGAAAACGCCTTAGGCACATTGCAAAACATAATCCGGTTGGACGAGACCAACGCTGCGGCGCGCAAGCGCGTCGTGGCCATCTTAAAGGCGCAGGGGCAAATCCAGGCGGCTATTAAGGAACTAGTCGATTATTTGAAGAAGTAAGTACTGTAGCATGATCACAGTGAATCTAAATTCTAAATTTTCCCAAATTACAGCTAGCGGCACGTAAGTTTAGCGCTAGGGCGTGTCAGAGACGCGTGTGCGCGAAGCTAACAACCAATCACGGCAGGCGGTGCAGGCGCGGTCCGCGAATAGCCAATCACGTAATCGTAATGATCTTTTGCGCAACTTTCGCTTAGCGCTAAACTTACGTCTCGCTAGCTGTACATTCATAGACAACTAAAGTCGTGTATTGTAGGCAGGATTGAAAAAATCATTTTTTTTAAATAAAAAAGACAGATTTTAATACAAAAATCTCATTCGTTTTTCGATTTTTTTGATAAGGTTTTGCGATCATTGCCTTGGGTATTGTTCCGGGAAACATTTTTATTTAGATATAATTGATGTTAGTCGAGGCAACACCGCCAAAAAAAGGAAAATGTAACATCGACCAGAAAAAAAGGTTATGTCAGTGCAGTTTAAAATTTTGTGTTTATTTATTTATATTTAGAATATCTGTACCTGTCTATTTGAGTAACATAAATAACCTTGTAACGTGAACAAAAAATGAGTGTTGGTAGGAAAAAAGACCCTATTTGGAACAGTGACCACGAAATATCGAATGCTTGATTTAAATCAGTGTTTTTTTATTAAAAAATCATGCAATAAAAAGTGATTTAAATCAACTTGATTGAAATCATGCCGTATCCGTGCCATGCCATATGCCATAATTGTGCCGTGTGGGGACGGCCGTAAAGAATACACTTCCCCACCGCCAACAGGAGGCGTGTCGTAAGAGGCGACTAAATCCTGTAGCACGAGACGGGGAGCAGCGTCTGCGTGCGAAATAATATAAAAAAATTGCACTTGCCAACCCGCCTGCCAAGCGTGGCGAGTATGGCAACAACCCCCCGATGACAGAAGTCACTGGGCCTATGTTCAGCAGTGGACGTTCTACGGCTGAAATGATGATGATAATGATTTAAATCATTTTAAATGTGTCGTGTTGTGCCGTTACGTTAAAAGAATAGGACCACCCCTTCTCTTCCTATGGGTGTCGTAAGAGGCGACTACAGGAGAACCGCCACAAGAAGACGGGCAGCAGCGTCTTCTTTCCACCATTGGCCAAACTGCGATCGCCAACCCGCCTGCCAAGCGTGGCGATTATGGCAAAATCCTCCTTTTGGAGAGGCCTGTGTCCAGCAGTGGACTAATATAGGCTGGTGATGATGATGATGATGATTTAAATCGTGCAACCCTGGTCGTAGGTTCATGTCGGACGTGGAGGCGTGGCAGGAATTGTCGGAGTTGTACCTGCAGGTGCAGGAGTACGGGCGCGCCGCCTTCTGCGCCGAAGAACTGCTTCTTCATCAGCCGCACAACCATCTGGCGCACCAGCGGCTTGCTGATATTCGCTACACGCAGGTGGGTCTATATCTGCATTGTAATCTTAATATACAGGGTTATTTGAAAAATATAAACAACCTCGCACGATTAGATAGCTGACATCATAAACATAAGTAATTCATAAATCATTGTATTATGGCGACTAGATAGGATAAACATCTTAAATACGTTTACAAACGTCCATGACTTAAGTACTAATGTTCGTGCTCATCACAAAGATTTGCCCCTCGCGGGATTCGAGGGTTACATTAAAAGGTGCCATTTTTCAGGGATCACTCAGAATCAGTAACTAAATTGATCTACGAAAAACTTTTTTTTTCATATTTATTTTATTATCCGCTGTTAAAAGATGGCACGCGCGAATTATCTTGTCTTATTCATAAAAAATATCCACGCACTATCTCTGTGCACCCATCCACTAAATAAAACAATATTAAATTATGTAGACCTAGAGATGGGCAATTTCTACCTACCCAGTCAAAAATAGGGTGGGTTAAAAATGGCGGGTGAGTAAAAAATTTAAAATATCCATTATTTACCCGGTATATTTTAATTTTACCGGTTTAAAATTAAAACTTATTTATTTGATAGATTTAAACTAAAGCCGAAGGTGCTTGTTATAATACAAACTACTCCCTACCTAATAATGACGAAAATACTTACTGTCTTATTCAGAGTGCATATTTTACTAGTCTAGATTAAGGTTATGTAGACCTGCCCCTCTAGCATGAGCAACAAAACACGATATGATATGATACGATATAGCGATTTATCGACACCCAACTTTTAAAATATAATAACATATCCGCCATCTTGAACTTTTATCGAAACAGTGAGTATGTCCGTGCCGGCGACATCACGGTCATGCTCGATTTTTAAACGAAAGTTTATATTTTAAAGAAAAAAAATGCGATAAATCGCTATATCATATCATACCATATCGTGTTTTGTTGCTCATGCTAGAGGGGTCTGATAGTCTATATAATATACATATTTAGTGTGTAGTCTGTATGTTGTATATTGGGCCATGCGTCAATGATAAATATTATTTTTCTTTTTACAGGGGGGTGTAGAAAATCTGGAATTGGCAAAATTATACTATTGCCAAGCATTAAAGCTTAACCCTGAAAACATGAGAGCACTACTCGGCTTGTTCTTGGTGAGTATATCTTTATTGTTGCGACACATATCACACGCGAATATTCGCATTTCATCATCACATCACATACTTTCTTTATTACCATAGCGTCTGTCTTCGACGTCTGCTTTGACTTCGGAATTAAGCCAGAGAGCCATTAAAAATCATACTACGGGAACAAAATATAAACGTATAAGTATGATAAACTAGATTTCAGCTAATTCCATTCAGATGTAAAACCGTGATTAACGTAGTAACAAACATACAAACTTCACGCTCTTACAAAGCCTACGCTACGAAGCGAATACCGGTCCGCTATTTTCGGAATAGAACACAGCTCAGTGGCGGGCATTGCTTTTATTTCGAGGTAGGCACTAGATACTAACTAATGTGTTTTATTGATGATAATCAGTGGTTTTCACCAATAACACACATTTGTAAGTACCTACTGCCTTCCTCATTTCATTTACCAGGAGGCACTGCCTAATTGTCTACATTCACCGCCAGGGGCGTGCAGTGCATATAGGCAATTAGGCAGTGCCTACCTGATAAAAGACATGAGGTAGGCAGTAGGTACTTACGAATGTATGTTATTGATGAAATCCACAGATTTTCATTAATAAAATACATTAGTAAGTATCTACTGCCTACCTCGAAATAAAAGCAATGCCCGCCACTGTTCACCGCACGTCCCTGACACAGCTAAGTTACACGGGACCATCCGTAGTTGCAGGGAGCTCACAGACGTGCGACAGTATGTCGGCGTCTGCTTGTGACATAGGCACATGACAATCGCCAATTTGCACTAGTCCGCCGTCGCGACACTCATTCGCCAGCAATTTGCCTGTCAATCGACTGTCACTAAACTTGAAAATAAATAACACTTGAAAAAAAATCATCGACCTCAGGTGGGACTCGAACCCACGTCCCATCGCAAGCCGGGCGAGTGCTTTACCAACTAAGCTACCGAGGACGTCACGTGACACGATGAAATTTCTCAAGTGTTTTTTTCTCGCTGTTAAAGCCAGCTTATCTCTTATCAATGTTGTAGCTATATGTAATTAAACCATGCATGGAATTGCTAAAAACAAAAATTTTCAATGTCACTAAACTTTTTTCAACTTAACAGTCGCGATGCGTCAGGAATTACCGGCGACAGTCACCGACCGTAGCCTACCTATGTCGTAGGCAATCGTCTACAAACTGTCTATGAACATAGGATGAAACGATACCACCGAGGTATCGATACTTTTACTCAATACGTCATCAGTTTTAAAGTATCGATACCTACTCAGTACCGATTAAAAAGTATCGATACATACTCGTATCGAGATGTTTTAAATATAATTTAAAACATATAAAACAGCTTTTTTCACTGATACGAAGAGCAGTACGTCTTTTAAAATAACTTATAAAACAAGCCTGCTTACTGCGCTAAACTACGACTAGTTTACTTTAACCAATACGAGTACAGCCTGTCGATTCTGTAAACAAAACCGCGCTCCCACTGCACTCGTCGCTGCACTCGCTCATCAACGATAAATAATATGAACCTTCTTACTAGCAAGATAGAGGCTATGTTCGTTTGTACGGCTAAGTCGAGTTTTAGAGCGAGTACGTTGCGTTTTTCTTAGAGAATCGACCGGCAGTACGCGGCATCGATGTTCACCGCTGGGGCAAAGACTGGGGATCGCTTTCATCTTATAAGAAGATCAGAGATGTGTGTGCGCGGAGCATCAGTTCAGATAACATACATCGTCGGCGCTGCACACGCGTCACACTACTAGCCGATCATCACCAGCCTATATCAGTCCACTGCTGGACACAGGCCTCTCCAAAAGGAGGATTTTGCCATAATCGCCACGCTTGGCAGGCGGGTTGGCGATCGCAGTTTGGCCAATGGTGGAGAGGAGACGCTGCTGCCCGTCTTCTTATGGCGGTTCTCCTGTAGTCGCCTCTTACGACACCCATAGGAAGAGAAGGGGTGGTGTTATTCTTTTAACGTGCCGGCACCACACGACACGACACTAGCCGATCACGTAATCGTAATGGTCTTATGCGCATCTTTGGCCCAGCGCCGTGCAACTTCCGTGCCGCTAGTTGTACTCGTATCGTTTCATCCCTATATGAGATCGGTTATCAACATCAGTCGTCCTCGGCAGACGACGAACAATCTCCTCTCGCAGTACAAGTCGTCGGGGCACGGCGGCAAGCGCAAGGACACGTGGCGCCTCTGCCAGTGGGCGCAGGCCGCCGCGCGACGCGCCAGCCAGCAAGCCGCGCCGCTAGCGGACTGTATGCTGCAACTGGCTATCACTGACTAGGGGCGGGTATATTGAGTGTAGCATAAAACAGTTAAACTACAACCCAGATAAGCCTACTCTCCTACATATATATCACCTAAATCAGGCTATGTTGCAGCTCGCTATCGCTGACTAGGGCTAGGAGCGGGGACAGTGAGTGTAGCATCAAACAGAATTAAACTATGTATTAAAACTCGGACTACATCCATCCGGAATTTCGGAACCCACTTAAAAATAGCCCAGGACAAGCCCACATCCAATCTGTCGCTTAAACAAACGTAAAATTTTACTGCATTTATATTCCATCCGGTACTGAAGGCAGTTTATTCCTGGTCTAAAAATTTCCAGCTGCCTTACTCGGGCATCCTTCTTACTCCTGCTCCTAATTCCACAAGGAAGTATCCTAGGCCCTACCTTGTTCCTTGCCTACATTAATGACCTGACTGGCACGGCGGCAAGCGCCTTACTTCGGCTGCCTTACTTCGGCATCTTTCTTATTAAAACAGATCAGATGGCATGGTAAACGGGTAAAAAGCTGTCAAGTGACAAGTGCTTTATGTATAATTTTTGTCCGCGCGCCCAAATGTACAAAAGTTGTCATCGCCATCGAAACCTTATACAGGGTTATGTGAAAAACACCAACAACCTCGCACGACTAGATAGCTACCATCATAAACAACAATATTTGTTCCACGAGTTTTCTTATAACTCAATACATTAATTATAAATGATTTTCTAAGATATTATTGTACTGTCGTGACATTTGTAAGTCTATGTTCCATTCACATACGAAAAGGCGCCGCGCGCGATGCGATGCGCACAGAGATAAGGACATTCAGACGTAAAATTAAATTGATATTTATTTTTGTTTGAAAGTAAGTATCAAAAGACTTCGAACAAATGTTGTTGTTTATAATGTTAGCTACCTAATCTTGCGAGGTTGTTGATGTTTTATAAATAACTTTGTATAATAAATATCATTTAAGTTAAAAATGATAAGCTATATTATGTCTATTTTAAAATTTAAAAAATATACTAGTTTTGACTGTGTATACAATATTTACTTTAATTGATGTATGTATCAACTGTATATCAACTACATTAATTCTAAAGCCACTTTGTAACGGGTCGGTTATTAATTTATTTAAATAAAAATTGAATTATATATTTACTGGTTAATTGTTTTGTTTTATTTTTCTAAGTACTCACTAACAGGTTGTAGGTATTCTACCTGAAGTAGAACACACATACGAAAATCAAATCAAGCGTCCACTGCAAGACATTAGGCCTCTCGCAATCCCAAAATTCAGTACACTAAGCTCGAAAACTTATTTATTGCGTGTGTATCGCACAAAGTACCACGAAATATAGGCAGAACTCCTATTTCATTAGGGCTCCTAACGTGTTCAATGCTATGGCCGATGACCTCGAACTAGACTTATTTAACACTAGTGTTAGTAGTCTCAAAAAGCGTTGTTCAAAAATATGGTTTGAAGCCGTGCACTGACTGGATTGAACCCACTGCTACTTTTTTAATAAGTGTACCAACGTTTAACCCTGTTTGACTGTATTTATGTCATAAGTTACTTTAACTTGTACAAGCCATACTTTGATTTTATATGTGGAAACACGTAAATGGTGTTTAGTGACAAATCTAGCGAGTAATTTAGTTTTAAGATACTGTAGTGTTTTCCTAATAAAATAAAAATAAATAAATAAAAATAATAAAACAAGAAATATAATGTAAAACTTGATTTTATTTACAAAACATCAGCTTACAGTAACAGTAATTTAGAAACTTTACGTGACGTCACCGGCGGCCGTCTTGGCTTTATACGCAGCGGTGGCCGCAATCTCTTCGGCGCGTCTTATTTTCTTTTCCCGCCGGGATATTTCACCCATGGCAAAGTATTTCTCTCTGTAAATAAACATGAGGATTATCTTTTTCGGGTAAAGTTAGTTGTTTACTTGGTAAGTTTGCTTACGGAGAGACTACCTAGCCTAAATATTGTTAAATTAATCAATATTAAGTAAATAAATATCTGACAACATCGCATACATTGCTCTGATCCTTAACTAAGTAGTTAAAGCACTTGTGTTATGGAAATAAGAAACAATGACGGTACCACAACACTCATCCCCGAGCCAAGATAGAATAGTTTGTTTTCTACATTGACCCGACCGGGAATCGAACCCGGAATCTTATAGAGATGACGACACCATGTCCGGCGTGCTCGCCTCCTCATCGTCTTTAGAAAGTTATATTTAAACAGGAGAGACATTAGCGGTTTTATAACCTGTCCGCGATACGTGGAGCTACCTAACAATTTAGAAACACATAAATATAATACACTGCTGTACCTTCCTTTGGTGTTATTGAAGTCTTGAAAATTAGTCAACCAATTTTAAAATGTTGACATCAGACATTCGGGACATAAAATTATTAACAAACATTTTTAAACATTCGCTTTTGTTTCGCGATCGAGTGCTCACCTGAATACGGATGCGGCGGTTAGTGTGCAGAATAGGGACACAGTGAGTGTAGTGTGTGACGGTACTTGGCGTGAAAATAATATTATGAGGGTAGATGAAAAATCTGCCTCTCATACGGAGTGAAGACATCGCTGTTCCAGTCAGCCTGTGACCACGGTCGGTGCAACCCGATCGAAACGTCAGGCAAAAAGGTAACATTTTGTACCTAAATTATGTTCGCTTTAATTCCCGTTTCATCGAGTTTTAAAAATTTTTAGTTGGTTGACTAATCTTTAGACAAGTGTTCAAACTTAGTCTTTTTTTTTGTAGTCAGGACGATAATGTGTTATTTACCTAAAGTTATGCACACCCCCGTGCGTGTCCCCGGGCGCGTCATGGTCCTGTTCGGTTCGCTTCTCGTAGACGAGCAGGCGGCGCGCCGTGAGGCGGGACAGCACTTGCTCGCAGTTGGCCACTAGGGTCAGCGAGGGGTGCTGGGGTAGGTCTTCTGGACGGTACTCTTCTCTGCAGACAAGGATAAGGTCAAAGGTGTCTTTAAATTTCCTGAATAAAGGCGAAGGAAAAGTCTTCGGGGTACTTTTTGTCCGTCAAAATAGATCGTTGGCAACTAACTGCATCGGCTAAAGCACACGACCACACGAGGAACTTGTTCTTCGGACAACTGAGGTCAGGGACAAACTGAATCAAACAAAAGTACGCTAGAGTTTAAATAAGTATATTACAAAGCATCGTAATCTATGAATCATCATCATGTCAGTCACAAGGCGTCCACTGCTGAACATAGGCCTCCCCCAGTGACTTCCAGATCGGCCGCTTGGAAGCGGCCTGCATCCAGCGTCGTCCTGCTACTTTTACCAGGTCGTCTGCCCAGCTTGTGGGTGGACGTCCCACGCTGCGCTTGCCGGTACGTGGCATCCATTCCAGAACCTCCGATTTTTCATTATTTAAATATAAAATTAGGAAACTAGGACAAGACGCGTGAAAACCCCGGATTTTTGAGTCCAGGACCTGGAATGCTACTGCAACAAAAGATAAGGCTGTTATTTTTAACCCTGACTGCAAATTAAAGCCCGCCCTGACGCTTCTCGGACGCCCTCCAAACTAGAACAAATCCGAGAACATCCAGACGGACAACCCTACTCACCTCACCACCGGGTACCAGGATACTAGCCGGCCTCCGAGGGTCAGGTGTCGCGCGGCACAAGCCAGCAGGTCGCGGTAGATGTGCGGCAGCGCGTACTCCACTTTACTGGGCACGTGGTACGTCAGGTGATCCTCAGTGAGGATGTAGTTCGGTCGCTCGATGCCTATCTTCTCTGCTGGCTCGCGGACGCCGTACGGAGCTAAAATATAGATATTGGACAACATCACATACATTGCTCTAATCATAAAGGGTGTGTGGGACACTAACGTCTTTTGAGCGTCGACGTCGTGTTGACGCAACGCTTGCGCAGCTGCATTTACTTGACGCTGATTGGACACTGCCACGACATCGACGCTAGTGTGGGGAGACCTAAGGTGCTAAAGCTAAAGCACTTGTGTTATTGAAATCAGAAACAACGACAGTACCACAACACCCAGACTAGAGACAATATAGAAAAGTTTGTTTTCCACATTGACCCGACCGGGGATCGAACCCTGAACCTCAGAGGTGACGAACCTCGTAATGCCAAATACTTTTTTTTCTTAAATTTTTCTAATGTTTTTATTATTTATTCTGCTTCGAGGCGGACAAAGTGCAAATCCAACAAATTATAAACCGTGAAAATCGGTCCAGCCGTTCTCGAGTTATAAGTGTTGTAACAAACCCGACTTTGTTTTATATAAGGACGATTTTATTAGTGTACATCCTGTTAACCTGTGACTATATAGGTGAAAAGCAATCGTTAAAACCAATTTTCAAATGTGTACCATAAAAACTAAAAAAGTTAAAAATCAAAATCAACAACTTTGACTTCATATTGCATTAACTCGTCCTATCTTTGGTACGTTTAACCATGATTATCCGTCTTATTCCTTCTCCTTGTCAGAGCGAAAAAGTGTTTGAAGATAGGACGAGTTTATGCAATATGAAGTCGATATTGTTATTTTGTATTTTTATTTTTTAGTTTTTATGATATACATTTGAAAATTGGTTTTTACGATTGCTATATAGCCTATATAGTCACAGGTTAACAGATGTACAATAATAAAATCGGACCTTATACATATAAGTATTAAAGATCTATTTAAAATCTATCCCACTACTTACGGTCAGTGATAATAGCGTCGAACTTGAGGTCCTCCCTCCACATGGGCAGCGAGAAGTCGCTGACCATCACGTCGAGGTAGCGCGCGGACGTGCCGTACTGCTTCATGTTGCCACGAATACTCTCCTCTTTGGTGCGCGCCTGACAAGTAGATTGTGGACTTAAGAGTCGGATGTTAATCAAGTGAGGCACGAAATATCACAAGGGAGGAGAGGAATCGGGGTAAGATGTAGTGAGATATCACGTGTATTTTAAAACCATCACGTCGACGTAGCGCGCGCGGACGTGCCGTACTGCTTTATGTTGCCGCGGATACTCTCCTCTATGCTGCGCGCCTGACAAGTAGATTGTGGACTTAAGGGTCGGATGTTAAACAAGTGAGGCTCGAAATATCACAAGGTTGGAGAGGGGGGGGGGGGGGTAAGATATAGTGAGATATCACGTGTATTTTAAAACCATCACGTCGACGTAGCGCGCGCGGACGTGCCGTACTGCTTTATGTTGCCACGAATACTCTCCTCTTTGGTGCGCGCCTGACAAGTAGATTGGTAAACTTAAGGGTCGAATGTGTATCATGTGAGGCTCATAAGGTGGAAAGGAGGTACGGAAAAAATCACGTAATAACACAAGAGGGGAGGGAGGAGGATGTTTTGAGATATCACGTATATTTTATGATTATATGTCAGTCACAAATAACCTGCAACCTAATTGTAAATGATGAATCACTATTTGAATCTGCTCTGTTCTGTCGCTTTGACGTTGGTATTTTATCAGGTTTAAAAAAATGTGTTTTGTGGCATTTTTCACCACGCAGCTTTAGTGCATATTGATGATCTTAGAAAGGAAAGTCACTAACCTAACTTTGAGATCAAGCTATCCTATCTTATAGTAATTAATCTTCGTTTTAGGGCCTTATTCACACAGCGTGTAAAAAAAGCGTAACGTAACGTTCACTAAATCCAATCGCAAACAGTAATCCTTAAGCAAACGATCTTTCCGGTATTTAGAACGCAGAAGAAATAGGCTGTGTAAATGCACCCTAACGCCTGTAACTATGCTTATTTAGAAACTGTATTGAACACGAATGGTACTTCTTTTCCATGTCTTTTGATTCGTACTTGAAGCTTCGTATGTATTATGTACTTAATATTAAATTAATCCAGACTCCAGAGTACAGTCATGAGCTCACGAGCATGACTGTACACAAAACAGGAGACGTATTTTTGAAGCATTCGAAATGAATCTTGAATTCGAACACGAATACGATTCGTGTGCGAATTCTATTTCTATCACTCCCAATTTTACGCATTTTTGAATCACTCGAATTCTGTGTTCCTGTTATGGTAAAATTCTTTAACTATTTTCGTTTCACGCAGAAAATGTTTAAAACCGGAATGCAAAAACTTATTGATTTTAAAAACCGGCAATGTCGCATGGAACGGAACGAAAAAAAAAGTTTTTAATCTGTGAACCATATGTTTACTTGTCAAAGTCATACTTCTAAACTTTCTACTAGTAAAATCGAAATACGAGTGGGTCGGACCACTCGTTGCAGAATTCACAAAATGAATTTTCAAAAATAGCGATTTTAGTCATTCGCATGCGAATCTTGCCATTTCGTATTCGAATTGGAATTCGCATGATTCAAAAATACGTCTCCAGAGTTCGAATGAAAATACATAGAAATAAGTACCAATCAAGCGAGTGAATACATACTTTGTTACCTTTTGACCGACTCTCGTGGGCCGCGTGCGCGCGTGGATCATCAAGAAGTCGATATCCGAGCCCCACACGTAGCCTGTGAGGAAAACGGTTTCTTTACTAACGGTTCTCGCTCTTCTTTTAGGAAAAGATAAGGACCGCAATACGAAATAGAATTAACCAGGATTGTCTAGGAATAAGACGCGCTTTAATTCAAAAATTTTAAAGCTTTTGTTTGTACCATTTCTGTTCCATCACTATTATAATATCAGCCTTAAGCTTCCCCCACACTAGGGTCTTTCGAGCATCGACGTCTTGGCAGTGTCCAATCAGCGTTAAGTAAATGCCGCTGCGCAAGCGTTCCGTCAACACTGGTTTGATGCTGTCATGACGTCGACGCTCGAAAGAGCCTATGTGGGGGAGGCTTAGCCAAGGTACTGGCAACCCGATTGACGTAGTAATTAACTTTGAAGAGAAAGGGACGCCGATCTTGGCGTCCCTGATTCTTGGCGTCCTTGATTTCCCGGGTTCGATTCCCGGTGGGGTCGACATAGAAAACTTTTTGGCGTTAAAACTATATAAAGCTACCTGTTTCAAGACTTTCAAGCGAACGACATTGCGCCGCGCTGTCCGCTGCGATCATTCGTGCAGAATCAACATGTCTTTATTTAACGCCAGCGTATAGGTAGCGTCCATTCTCGTGATGCCGATGAACTGATGCTTCTCGAGTGGAACTGGATTACGATTTACGTCACGTGACCGTCTGCTGCTTGCAACGGTATTAGTTAAGAGCTCACCTCCAAAATGCGCGGCGGCTACCAGCACGGAGCCCGAGCCTACAAACGGGTCGAGCACGAGGTCGCCGGGCGCCACGCGCGCCACGTTCGCCATCACCAGCGCGAGCTGAGCGTCCATGCTCGTGTTGCCGATGAACTGACGCTTCTTCAGAGAATGGAACTGAATTATGTCACGCTGACCGTCGGCTATCTGGTGACAAAGCTACATGTTCACGCCTTTCTTGTGTGCGCCAAGTAAGCCACCCTTAAATTACGTCACACTTTAAGGGGGTGAAAAAAGTGTGACGTCATCACATCATGTGACTTAATATGCCACTCCAGAACAGGTGCGCCAAGTAAGCCACCCTTAAATTACGTCACACTTTAAGGGGGTGAAAAAAGTGTGACGTCATCACATCATGTGAATTATGATGCCACTCCAGAAGAGGATGTCAATAAATGTGGGAGAGGATTGTATCCAAATATCATAAAAGTAGTAGTAGTTTGACGAAATTTAACGATTGCCTCTAATTTAGTAAGTAATTCTTTTCTGCTACAGTGAGAGCTGTGGCAGAGAGTACATAATAAATAAAATAAAATAGCCTTTATTGCTGTTTACATGTTGTAACACTAATATTATTACTTCTTTGTTGTTTAATCGGCTTGTCTTCCGACAAAGGCCTCCTCAAATGACCTCCATTCTACTCTATCTTTCGCTATTCGCGTCCACACTGGCAGAGAGTACATAAAGGGTGGCAAACAATGGCAGCCGGCTTTGCTCTTGTAAGGGTCTCACGCTTTAGCATTACACACGTAAAAAAAACATTAGGTGCATGAATTTCGCTAACGCGATATCGCATGTTTGTATCGCTGCATGAAGTTACAGTGTGAAGGGGCCTAATAGTTTATTTAATAATGCGGTTATGGCAGTGACCATAAAACAACCAGTTCTTATAAAGAGTAGAAACGAATATAGCCAGTAGGTTATCAGTCAACTAAATATGTACATATACATACCCATTTACCAAAAAATAAATCGTAGGGTTCCTCAGGCACATTATTTGGGTCATCGCCATAGAACTCCAAATATGATAAAGTCACATCTGGTTTTGTCAGTTTTACTGCACCTTCCATTGGTAAATAGCTAAATCTCTGCAACATCAACAAAAAAACACCTTTCATTGTCTGATTGCTACATAAAAGATATATTTTAAAACTTAGTGAAACAAGAATTAGCACAATCATAATTTAGGTACAAAATGTTACCTCTTTTGCCTGACCTTTCGATCGGGTTACACCGACCGTGGTCACAGGCTGACTGAACTGAATCACTGAGTTTAAAAGTAATTATAGAAGGAATAATCAATGGAAATCTAGCCTAGCCTACAACTGCTATTTTGAGGTCCAGAGAGTGAACAAGTGAAGTCACTAGACCAACACAGTTATAAAATTTTGAAAAATGGCTAAAATAATGTGATCATTATTTTTTAATATTACCTCTATTTTTTCCACTTTTTCTTTCATTGAGAAATGCTTGCAGAAAGTCTCAACTTCAATCTTGAATGTTTTATCAACCAGACAACATGGTTCAATCAGAGAATTTGGACACACATGTTCATCGCTCACTCCATTTGACTTGCTCTCATTCACAATCCATTTGCCAGACGAATTATTTAAAGCACCTTTTAAGTTTGAGTGTAGCTGAGACTCGGTCTTCGCTCGAGCCCATAGCTCAATGCAGTTTTTAAGAAGCACGGATCTAGAAGCTATCTTTCTAACACTTTCTTCTGTTGGCAGCTCCACAATCCAGTACGGTTTCCTTACACATGGCTTTTCTACAAATTTAATAGGAATATCGAGAACTGAGAGAATACTTTGCATTTCCTGAAAGAATATAAGTCATCAATATTTTGCTCATACAGAAATGATTTGTTTATAAACATGATCCACTTACTGCATTTCGAAAATCGACGTGTTCATGGGCGAACCATAACAAATAACGACGCCACATCGTAACAATGAATCATTAATTAACTCCGATAAAATGTTTCAAAGCACTGATCAAATTCTGATCAACTTCAAAGGATAGAATTATTTTTCAGCTTTCTTTATAAAATAGATAAACTTAGGTAAAAAACCTAACCTAACCTCAAAATCTTTTTGACATATACTCAGTAGGGTTGTTGCGTTGCGACAGCATAGATTTTATCGATGGTATCGTGATTGATACTAATACTAATTGTGAACTCGTAACACAGTCATTCTTGGAGACGACATTAATAAGACCTATTAATCCCATATCCTTCATATTTATGTCCTCCTTGGCTCAGTCGTTCGTTCATTCATTCAGTCAGTGTTTCACACGCTGCACGCAAGTGCACACGCAGAAAGAAAGACATACCTACTCTGTCTGACCCTAAAGCATTCAGTCACAGTCAGTTGCAAAGACGTTGGTTGAATGCTCTGTGACTCTGACTAATCTGTGACGCAGAACGTAAATAATTATAAAAATGACTGAGAAATGCGTAATTTGTGAACTGCATCTTACGTCGGACGTAATATTAGTGAAAAAACGAGGTTTGGCACGGTTAATTACGGCAAGCGAAGCGCGTAAAGATAATAAACATCTGTTTTTTGTCGGAAAAAACGAATTACAACTTCACAGAAAATGCAGATTAATTTACATTGAAGAAAAGTGTATACAAGCCCACAAAAAGCGAATAAATACTGACAATGTAAGTTCAATTAGGAAGAATTTCGAGACGACCATGTATCAACAGGCGGCCTACTACGAAAAAGTTTCGTTTGTTTTGACATATAGGTAATCTTAACAAATTGAAATAACAATTCACTTGTGTCAATTCTTTGACAAAATTTGAACATCTGAAATTAGCCGTGTAAAAAGCACGACAGTTTTCAATTGGTTATAACTTAAAAAATAAGTAATTTTAATTTATTCGGTTTTATACGTCCGAACGAAACATTTCCGTAGTACAGTACCTAGGCCTCCTAAGTCTTAAGCTCGGTCTTTCTATACTCAGCTGGAAACCGGACCGGGTTACCGCGGATTCAATCCATCACTTATGCAATAAGGTCGTTTTTTGAACGGATTCTTACGGATTCAGGCAGCGTAAAGTCGAAGCGTGTGCGCGGAACAAACAACCAATCCTGGCCGGCGGTGCGGGGGGCTTACTACCTACCTACGAAAGCGTTTCAGTCGTTTGAACGTATTAACCTATCAAATGTGTCAAAGACATAAAAACTATTTTGATTTACTTTTTAATTTTTAAATTTTGACAGATAAAAAAGATTTTTGTTTTTCTCTTCCAATAAAATAATTTCAGAATACGATACAATATTTACAGTTTTTTATTATAATAATTAATTAACAATCCATACAATACACGAAGGAGTCGTACAAATACAATACATCTTATACATCTTATTACATAGTTCTTCATACAGCGACCTAATACGGTTTGTGATTATATAAAATGACATCCTTCGAAGCCGACGGATTTAAAACACCGGAAGAAAACGTGAGTCCCGATGAATCTAATTACAAAAAATTAAGAGGAATTGCAAAAGCTAGTATCACTAGATTAAAATCATTCATTGGTAGCCCAGCGTTCGCCGAGGCAAACAAATATTTATTGCAAGCAAAGTTGGAGTGCTTACAGGCAAGTTATGCTAAATTTACCACTCAAAACGATATGTTAGCATGCATAAACCCGGATTTAGATGAGTCAGAGGAGGTTGAGGAGAAGTGTACGAACATAAAAAGTGCGCTTCTGTCTAAGATGGACATTGAACAGCCAGTTGTGGCCACAGAAGCAGCCGCGCCATCGATTACTCTCCCGCCTATAAGTCTCCCAAAATTTAATGGGAATATGGATGACTATCTACCTTTTATAGATTTATTCTATTCGCTTGTAGGAAACAATCCAAAACTGACCGATACACAAAGAATGTTTTATTTAAGAAGTAGTTTATCGGGAGAAGCTTTTAATTTGATAAAAGGATTGCCGCCGACGAGTAATAATTATACAGATGCTTTGGATATTTAAAAAAATCGTTATGATGATAGATTCAAGCTCATGATGCATCACATTTATAATTTCATGGATTTCAAGCCGATTGAAAAAGCAAATGCTTTATTGCTCAGAGATTTGGTCAGTAGAGTCAAACAAAACGTGTGCGCTTTAAAAAACATGAATCTCAATGTCAACGAATGGGATATCATCGTCATCGCCATAGTTTTGAAGAAGTTGGACCATGCAACGAATGAAGCATTTCATTTTCAGCGTGATTTTAATACTTTGCCTACATTACAGAGTTTATTGTCATTTTTAGAAACTCGAGCTTCGGCTATGGAAAATGTTACACCTGCCTGTTATAAAATACAAACCACAGGTACCAACAATCTAGCTATTACAAATTCAGATAACTATTGTAAATTTTGCTCTAAGGGGCAGCATAAACTATATACATGTACTAGTTTCAAATGTAGTTCAGTAGAGCAACGTAACAAATTCATAGCCAAAAATAACTTGTGCAATATCTGTTTAAATTTTCACAAAAAACCATGCAGGTATGAATTTAAATGTGTTTTATGCAAGCTACCTCATAATACATTGTTGTGCGATAACAATAATGAATCCATAAAGAGGCCGGAACCAATTTCATTATTATCTAATTCTGACGCTCAAGTATACGTTTTACCAACTGTCAAAGTAAGAGTACAGGGTAGCGATGGTTCTGAGCTATTTGTTAAGGCCATATTAGACTGTGGCAGTCAAGTTTCATGCATTACTACTGATTTATTCAAACTTATTAAGGGGAAAGTTCATGAGAGCAAGTACAATCTTTCAGGAATAGGCACTACATCCAAAGACAGTAACCAATCTATATCTTTCGATTTATATTCATGTAAAAATAACAAAAAGATCGAAGTTACTTGCGCGGTTGTTGACAAAGTCACTCATAAATTGCCGCATTACAAATTTGACATTCAACATTTCGATTTTCCCGCTGAATTATGTTTAGCTGATGACCAGTTTAACATTCCTTCCGACATACATTTACTTTTAGATGCCAACATATTTTTTGAATCATTACAACCTGGAAAAATTCAGCTGGCTCCTCATGGACCATATTTACAAAATACTGATTTTGGTTATGTTGTGTCGGGTAATATTTCATCGTCTTCTATACCAAACTATAAAAAGACTTGTTCATTTACAACTTTACTTGTTCAAGGAAATACTGATAAGTCTCCTAAGAATAATTGTATTAATAAGCTTTGGCCATATAAATCTGTTCCAAACGTATACACTATAGAAAATCAATCTGAACATAAACTGAGTAAATCTAATTTCGTACATCGATACGATACGATACAATCGGTACAAATCATAGATAACAAATTTCAGGTAGCTCCGCCTTCAAAATCAGAGTTACCTAAAATCAAAGCAGGTTCATTTTTACAGTCTTCACACAAATTCAATAATTTTAAAAAACGTTTCAGGGAAGAACCTATGCTCGTTCATAACTACAAAAAATGCATTAACGAACATGTTGAATGTTGTGGTTATGGTTGATACTTTAATTTATATAATTTATTATGATCTCAAATAATGGTCATGCATTTTCCCTACGGCATCATGCTGTGTTATTTTCAATTTTTGTTATAAAAAATAATATTTATACTAATTTACATTAAAACATTAAACACTGTACACACTTATAATTATATTCACAGGTTCTTATATCTTGGCTGAAAAATATTGATTGTTTTATAAATACAAATTCAGATCCTGTAAAATGTTTATCCAGGGACACTGTCATTAATTCATTGTCGTTACATTTAGCAATCTTCTAAATATTAATGAATTCTAAACGACAATAAACCTGATTAATTTAACAATAAGTATTCATAATCTAGTAATCAGTGACAAAAAATTAATGAATTGTTTGCCGCAAGATTAACTTCTGTTATTACTGGGACTGAAATTTGGTTACAGTTGTAGAATTGAAAAAATAAGGGTATTTACAAGCGGGCAATACATAAAGTAACTTCTGTTAACTAGTTTTAATGTATATGTTTGTTACCCTTGGATGTTTATTCTTTCATAGTATTCAAATGTTAATGTTATATTATAGTTTACCATTAAATTCTTTGATATTAATTGCACATGTCATGTATGTTTAAATAATTTCATGTTATTTCTATGTAAATACGATCCAATGTAAAACCTTCTTCTAAGGAATTATTACGAAGACATATGCATGTTAAGTATTTTTATGTAGGTAATTACGATTTAATGTAAATTCTTCTTCTGGGGAATTATGTCAAAGACATAAAAACTATTTTGATTTACTTTTTAATTTTTAAATTTTGACAGATAAAAAAGATTTTTGTTTTTCTCTTCCAATAAAATAATTTCAGAATACGATACAATATTTACAGTTTTTTATTATAATAATTAATTAACAATCCATACAATACACGAAGGAGTCGTACAAATACAATACATCTTATACATCTTATTACATAGTTCTTCAAAATGAAAATAACCATTCACTTGTTTACAGTTTACACCAAATCAATTTATGAGCAATATAAAAAACGGTCGGGTTTTTTGCACGTCTAGTTCGGGTTGATCATTTATTATTTTAGTAAAGGATTGATACAAATTTGAGATTGTAATTTTTATTTTTGTAAAAAACACGAGACAACCACACGCGTTATTTTTTTTTAAAGCTTGTGATTTGAAGCCGCTCTATTGTTTCGCGAAATATACAGTGTGTCTGGGTTTCGTTAATTCATCAAATTTTATCGACAAAAACCCCTCATATTGGGGTCTAACTCTCCCCCCTCTTGAATTGGCAGTCATTTAAATATTTTAAAACTTTTAGGGTATAGCACGCAAAAAAATATTATTTATAAGGATCTTAAGTGAATTATGGAAAAAGATTCATTTGAAAGCAATGATACTGCCTATCATATAAAACAAGGACCAATTCAAAAAAAGTCCTTAAATTATCGCCGGGTCGAAAACTCGAAACCCAGACACACTGTATATAAATAAATATAAGGTCCGATTTTATTAGTGTTCATCCTGTTAACATGTGACTATATAGGTGAAAAGCAATCGTAAAAACCAATTTTCAAATGTGTACCATAAAAACTAAAAAAGTTAAAAATCAACAACATCGACTTAATATTGCATAAACTCGTCCTACCTTTGCTACGTTTAACCATCTGATTATCCGTCTTATTACTTCCCCGTGTACAGAGCGAGAAAGAGTTGAAGATAGGACGAGTTTATGCAATATGAAGTCGATGTTGTTATTTTGTAATTTATTTTTTACTTTTTTAGTTTTTATGATAGACATTTGAAAGTTGGTTTTTACTATTGCTTTTCACCTATATAGTCACAGGTTAACAGGATGAACACTAATAAAATCGAACCTTATATAGCGAAAGCGGCGCTGGGCGTTAAAATATAAAGGAGCGGCTCTTCGCCTGCGCCATGCCGCACCTCTCACTTCCTAAATTCATTTGTCATCATCTCCCGCGCAGCACCTCTTTTAATGACTCGCGTAGTAAAGCTCTATCGGTGATGAACATGGTAAATTCATAACCGTAAATTCCCAAAAACACTATTTAGCCTAGTTGCTGAACTTATAGTCATGACTGTCAGGAGCAGCCTGATTGAAATAAATAACAAAAAACGTGACACCTGTTTTTTATTTACAGGAGAAAAAGGAGCGAATGGATGCTGGTGAAAATACAGCCAAGTTTAAGGAGTTTGATAAAATATTTTTTAACATAATCGAAGATGCTTCTCGAGATGGCTTAGATGTTTCAGAGGACTCTGAACACGAAACAATATCTGAAACAGACTGGGATAATACATTACCTGCAGAAGCACCTAAATTAGCAAGGAGTAAAGCTTCAATATTGCAACGCATTAATTCTATGGATGATGTTTCTGAACTTGAACAACTAAAAAAGAAAAAAGCTAAAATAGAAATTGAATTAATGGAAGAGAAAGTGGAAATAGCAAAAAGACAAAAATATAAACTGGACCTAGAATTGGTGAAAATGGAACGAGATCTAGGCATAGCTCAACTATCATCCTTTACAGCACCATATTCACATCATTAGAAGATAAAGTACAGTAACTAATGATTCCTAGATAAAGTGATTTCATAATTTAATTACAAAAAATACATGTTAATTTTAGAAATGTTTAATACTAATTTATAAGACCCATGGTTTTTTTAACCTTACATATCCTAGAAAACATTACCATAATTCAGAAATGTCTAAACACAGCAACTTCTTTACTGGTTTCTTCTTCAGAGCAGGCTTACGATGAAATCGTTTATTTATGGTCATAATTGTGATTTTCTATTTGGTCTATCCGTCTTTACGCTCCTCATCCTTTTCCTCATCCAATAGATCTTGGTACCTATCATGGAGGAAGTCTAGGTATGCATCTTTGGTTGACCCCGAGCATGCTACGTAATGTCCTCCGGAATGTTCTGCTACCACTGGCTTAATGAAGAGGCTAATTAATGATTCACTCATTTCTGAAAGCAAATAATAGTATAATAATATAATCCTATAAATAAAATATCCGACAAGTTATGCCCAATCCCATAACAAAGAAGTTTGTATAAACTGACAAGAGTACATACATTTTACGAAAAATTGATTTTGAACAGATAGATAAACGAAGTTATTTCATTCTGAATCTTATGGTATTTTTATTTTCACACATCAATTTAACTTATTTGATGCCAAGAGGTACATAAAACTGTAATCATAAATTTACTGAGGGATTGAGGGAAACACTTGTAACGCATAAATATTTATAATTGAAATGGAATTTACAAACCTTTCGGTATAATGGAGTCGCTTTCCCCATAGACATGAAGAGATGGCAGACTGATCTCTTCATCGTAAAATCCTTTATGTACCAAACTCCCAGACCGGAATCCAGATGCAAATATTACAAACTTGAATGTGTACGGTAAATCTGAAATGTATATAAGGTCCGATTTTATTAGTGTTCATCCTGTTAACCTGTGACTTTATAGGTGAAAAGCAATCGTAAAAACCAATTTTCAAATGTGTACCATAAAAACTAAAAAAGTTAAAAATCAACAACATTGACTTCATATTGCATAAACTCGTCCTATCTTTGCTATGTTTAACCATCTGGTTATCCGTCTTATTCCTTCCCCTTGTACAGAGCAAGAAAGAGTTGAAGATAGGTAGTTTATGCAATATGAATTAGTGTTACTCCGTGATCATGGCGCTTGCAACAGTGCCGAAATATCGGGAACTCAAAAATAAGGTACATGGTAGCAATCCCGTAACAAACTATTCTAATATGAATTCGATGTTGTTATTTTGTAATTTATTTTTAACTTTTTTAGTTTTTATGATAGACATTTGAAAGTTGGTTTTTACGATTGCTTTTCACCTATATAGTCACAGGTTAACAGGATGAACACTAATAAAATCGGACCTTATATATTATATTTTACTATAAAATATAAAGCCTTTTTATTTGCCATAACAATGATTAAAACTATCTTTAAAGAAACTCAAAATTATAGGTGCACAAAAAAATTATGTTGATTCAAGTAGGTTGTCAAATATGGCTCCCTTGTAGGCCTCCTCCAACTCTTTCCAACCTTCTCTATCTTTGCCCTTTTCCAGCCAGTCCCTTTTCATTTTTTACTATATCAAAACAATTTTTTTTCCGGATCGCACAAATATTTTTAGGGTTCCGTACCCAAAGGGAAAACGAGACCCTATTACTAAGACTCCGCTGTCCATCTGTCTGTCTGTCACCAGGTTGTATCTCATGAAACCATGATAGTTAGACAGTTGAAATGTCTACAGCTGATGTATTTCTGTTGCCGCTTTAACAACAAGTACTAAATTTCTGAATAAAATAAATATTTAAGGGGGCTCCCATACAACAAACATGATTTTTTGGTTCTTTTTATAGATAAGGGTTCCACTTGGTGCGCGAGACTGTCAATTTTTTTTTTTCATAATATATACAGAAAATAAAAGCTTACATCCTTTCTGTTGCATAGCAGCAAGCAGCCCTACTAGGCATGCTCCCTGTGAGAAGCCCATAAAACCATCAAACGGGCCATGCTCCACCACTACTTTTTCAACTAATTTCAAGGTGTCTTCAAAACCTATAGCAGGTCCACCCAGGCATTTGCCACTGAATGTGTTGTCTTCAGCATTAAACCACCATGATCTGCAATCTGCATCAGAAAAAATAATAAGTTTAATTGATTTAACCTTTGCTGTTTGTATAATGCAATGAATTAATTAATATAGTATGAATTTAGGACATTCGAAAGGCTTCATTGGTGTTAATTTAATTAAGTTAAGCCCTATTAGCCCTTAAGCGCCGATCCGAACGCGCGAGTATTCAAATAGGTACTGGCTGTAGAAAATTGGACAGTCAGTTCAGATTCCCGTAAAGCCATTTACGAGGGGAATTTAAATAAAAAGAAAAAACAATAACTTACCTTCGTCACCACCACCGTCTTCATTGAAAATTTTATGTGGAGCCGACATAAATGTCAACTGAGCATATTTGGCCACAGCTTTGCGGAATGATCCAATTTTACCCCGGAAAACTGCACCATTCTGTCTGTATCCGTGGAAGGCAAGGATTTTTAGTTTTGGTCTACTAGGCTCCTTGGTTTCTGCCGTTTCTGGCACCGAAAGGTTAGAATTCGAATTTTGTTCTGCCGACATAGTTAAGTGCCGCCGAGAGATGTAACTTAACACACTTATGCCATATCTCTTTACTACACTACAAAAAAGGTAATTACAATGAATAATATTGCGTTTATCAATTTATTTTGATATTTTTAGCAGTTTTTTTTTAGATACAACCAATAAATTATTCTTCTTCTTTTGGATTATGGCGATGAACTAGTGTTTTGACTTTTGTCGTACACGATTTTTTTTTTTTTTTTTTCCGGTTTTTGGCTTAACACGACTTGTGTGTTGCCATATTCGAGTTAAAACGAGGAAACGGGATTATAAGGAAATAATAAACGAAAATGACGGAAAGGGAATTTAGGAACGAATGTGATCAGGAGGGGTTAAAGGTTAGGATTATGTGTATAAAAATAGGTAATATGTACATCATTAATAATAATAAAGGTAAAACTAATTATACAGTATTTACGAGTTTTAATCAATTTTAGTTTAAATTTTAATGTTGTTTAAAATAATAAATATAATAAATGAAGCTAATATTTTATATAACATAAGGTCGTTAGAAAACAATAATTGAGTAATACTTGTAGGGAAAGGAACGTGATAGGAAGTAAGGCTATTTATGAAAGATGACCGGTCATAAAGAGGACACGCAAAAACAATATGATTAACATCAGCAGTATCGGCTCCGCACTCACACTTTGAATCAGTGATAATGCGAAGTTTTGCGAGATGGGCCGGTGTACAGACATGTCCGAGGCGCAACCGTATTAAGATTGATGTCACCGTCTTACTAAATTTTGCATTATAATACCACGGTTTTAGGGGTATAAAAGGTTGTACCTGAGCATAAAATCTACCTTTGGTTTGACAAGATGTTTCCCAAATGCTTTTCCAATCATCCATAAGGTAAACTTTAGGTAAAGATAGAAGATCATGAGAATAATTTTTGTAAGGAAATACGTCACCACATTGCACCGCATCATTTGCCAGTTGGTCGGATATTTCATTCCCAGTTATCCCACTGTGGCCTGGGATCCAAGCGAAATGAATTATAAGCCCATTAATGAAGCATTCATACACCACACGCCGTATTTCGAATAAAACTGGATATTGAGCTTTAAGATGAAAAGGGAATTTATTCAGAGCTTGCAACGCACTCTTTGAATCCGTAAAGATAATGGTTTTCTTTAACTTCAATAACCGAATGTAATCAACTGCTTTAAAAAGGCCGTAGCATTCCCCTGTAAATACTGAAGTTTCTGTTGGCATTTTCACTTTTTGGACTATCTGATATTGTGAATGATATATTCCTACACCAACACATTCCAAAGAAGAATGTTTTGAAGCATCAGAATAAATGTGATGGAAGTCACTAAATTTAGTGTCTAACATACAATTAAAAAGAGTCTTGACATTGGGGTCCTGTTTATCTAGTAGGCTGTAATGTACTGTGCAAGAAAATGAAAGGGATTCATACTTGTGAGAATAAAGTGGTAGGCGGTTAGATCGATGTGTTGGAGAGGACAGGGATAAGAATTTACGATAGCTTTTAATCAAACAGGGTATAGTTTTGTGAGCCCAATAACTTGACGTGTCTAACATATCTGATAGAGTTTGAAGCTTGGCAATAAGTGGATGGTTAGAAAACTGAATGATACGGAATATAAATTTATCAGACAAAAATTGTCTTCTGAGATGTAGAGGAGGTTCATTGCATTCTACTTGAAGAGCATTTATTGGGCTAGATTTCATCGCTCCCGTTATTAGTCTTATGGCCTTGTTTTGAATTTTATCTAATTTATTAAATGCAGTTACGTTACCAGGTTCTAGGAGAAAGGTTCCATAATCTAATACGCTTCTAATTAAAGCATTATAAAGGAGTTTCATTGAGTAAGGATGTGACCCCCACCACACTCCAGAGAGACATCTAAGCATATTTAATAGCTTTTCACATTTATTAACAACAAAGTTGCAATGCAACGCACCCGTAAGCTTAGGGTCTAAAATTACCCCTAAAAATTTAAACTCATCTACTACAGGAATAACATTATTATCATATAGCAACTGAATAAGTGGGGTCGAACGTTTGCGACTAAATAACATAGCTGCGCTCTTAGATATAGATATATCCAAACCATTACTATCCATCCAATGTTGTAATGAAGTTAAAGAAGAACATAAGTTAGATTTAGCTATTTCAATTGATTGATTTGAACAATATAGTAATAAGTCATCGGCATATTGTAGAATTTTAATATTATTGCCTACAGCTGTTTCTAGATCGTATGTATAAATATTATACAATAGGGGGCTGAGGACAGACCCTTGGGGTAAGCCTCTCGATACCAAGCGATCTGTTTTAAAATCTGAAAATGGTAAGTTAATACGGCGTTCAGTTAAAATACTAATTATGAAATTACAAAACATACTGGGTACTTTTAACTTTTCGAGCTTTGTTTTTAAAACCGGTAAAATAACGTTATCATAGGCAGAATGAACATCGAGAAAGGCTGCGATTAAAGAATCATTTACCGAAAAGGAAAGTCTTATATCTGAAATAAGTAAACTTAAACTATCAGCGGTACTCCTTGCTTTTCTAAACCCATATTGGCTATCAGATAAGTATCCATTGCTTTCCATGTACCACTCTAACCGGTTTTTAACAAGATGTTCCGCAATTTTAATTAAAACCGATGACAGGGCAATAGGGCGGTACGAAGAAGCATCGGACGGTTTTTTACCGGGTTTTATGAATGGCAACACTAGTTGACATTTCCATGATGGTGGAATATTACTTGTCAACATAACAGAATTGATAAGATCTAAATAATACTTAAGAATATTGTCGCTAACATTGGCAAAAAATGAATAAGGTATGCCATCGGTTCCAGGAGCAGAATCGTGTGTATTTATGATGACAGATTTGAGTTCATGTAGTGAAAAAGGCGAGATTAGTCCGGTAATATCTGTTGGTTGTTGTACGACTGGTAGAAGTGGAAGCAAATTAATATCTTGAGCTACCCAGGGTGGTGCTAACTTATCCAAAAACTCACTTGCTATAGACTCAGGGACTGTTCTAAAATTGGATTCAGAGAAGGCCGATCGGAATCTCCTAATACATTGCCACACCATAGCAGATGGTGTATTGGGAGAGATGGAAGTACAGAAACTACGCCAACTTTCAAACTTTTTATTTTTAAATAATTTGCGAGTATTAGCTATAGCTTTAGTTAATATCTGGAAATTTGTGTCGGTACTATTCGCATTATATTTTTTTTCTGCTGCTTTCCTATTTTTAACAGCCTCAGTGCATTCACTATCCCACCATGGAGGAGATGGTATTTTACGTGGGGAATTACCTTTAACAGGGAAAACTTCTCTGGCTGCATCTGACAATACGGTTGCTAGAGCATCGGCACATATGGTTTCATTGCCAGGTGTAATATTTGGGAGGGAAGAAATTCTCTTTTGAACACAACTCTTATACTTATCCCATATATCACTATCTTTACTTTTTGGTACAACAAATTTTAAGCGAGTCATCTGTCTAGGGTTAGTTGTTTTGTTATATGGAAAAGAAATAACTATAGGGAAATGATCACTACCAAAAGTAGATGGGTAAGTTTCCCAAGTCAATAAGGAAGCTAAGTTAGGGGTGCAAATAGATAAGTCAACTGCACTCTTGCCCTGATTTGGAAGAGTACGTCTAGTAGGAGCTCCAGTGTTCAGGATGCAGAGATTATGGTAATGTATTAAATCAATAAGTTCCTCTCCATTACTATTGGTACTAGCACAACCCCATGACTGGTGATGTGAATTAAAATCACCTAAAACTAATATTGGTCTAGGTAGCAAAGAAAGCATGTGGCTAAATACATTAAAAATTTCAGATGAGGGATAGGGAATATACAGAGAAACTATACATATATTATTTACACTTACAGCTACTATAGACATATTTACATTGTGAGGTGGCAGAGAGATTGAGGTAAATGGTGTGCCATTCTTTATTAATAAAGCAGCACCACCATAACCATCGGGTCGGTCATCTCTTACCACTGTATAACTATTAATTTTAAAACTGTACATTTGTTTGAGCCATGTCTCTGTTAATGCAAAGACAAAAGGCTCAAATTTATTTAATAAATAAATCAAATCCGACTTTTTATTATTAATGCTGCGGCTATTCCATTGCAACACCTTCGCTGCTGACGCCATTTTTAATCACTTCCAAACATTTTTCAATAATATAAGCAGCGTGGGACGGTGTATTTGTGTTAGACTGGGTTAAATTAATTAAAGAAATAATTAAATTAATTAAAGAAAATTGTTGAGAAGGATTATTTTGTTCACTATTTGAGTTAAATGCACAACCATTAGAAGGACTGGGAATGATAAAGTCCCTAATGAGAGCTTCATGGGCCTCCTGGTCATACCCCTTTGATAATTTTGGAGGGGGGCGAGGTTTTAAGAAAACTGTTTTTTTGTTAGATGTACTCATAGGTGCAAGGGGTGTGTTTCTATTGTTAAGAGAAGAAGATGAGAATTGAGGACTATAAGGCTTGGAAGCCATTAGTGTATCAGCATAGGATTTGGATGTAGGTGGATGGAGCTTAGAAGCCTCAGCATAAGACACACAACTATTAGCCATAGAGGACTTGATATTCTTTTGTCTTAAAAATTCAGGGCACGATTTACTTGTAGCGAAATGGTAACCAGTACATAGGCAACAAGAGGCATTATCTTCATCGACTTGACAAGATTCCCCAGTATGAGATTGACCACATTTATAACACCGAGGCTGTGATCTACATTGTAATTTGGTGTGTCCGAATCTACAACAATTGTAGCATTGTATAGTTGGGTAAACATACAAATCTACAGGAAGAGCATTATAGCACATAAATATGCGTTTGGGTAAAGTTTGTCCATCAAAAGTTACTACAACAGATTGTGAAGGTTTCCAAGTTGGCATTCCATTTGTAAAGGTTTTAAAGTTTAAACGTCTCACCTTAATTATTTTACCACAATCTTCAGGGACAGTGATGTTGTCAATAATCTCTTCGGGTGACCAGTCTTCAGGCACACCTCGTACAAGGCCCATTCGGGTGATGTTGAAGGTAGGTATGAAAGCTTTTAGATTGTTTGCAACTAAGCAGCCATGTGAGAGAAAAGAATTGGCATCATCACTGTTCGAGAAGGAAATGGACAACTTATTTCTTCCAATTTTTTTTAAACTTCCTTTAATAATGTTGCGGAATAAATATCTTTCCAGAAGTCGGCCGCAAACAATAGGATGCAATGTGGTTCCAGAATCTTGTGCTACTATTCTTTGTATGTGAATTACATAAGGTGCAGAATCAGTACTATTATACATTTGACGACCAACAGGTGGATGATTGGGACTTGGTAAATCTGTAGGGTTTACAACCATTGGCATAGGGTCAGCAATAGGGTTTTCGTTTGCCGGAATAACTGCATCTTTATGTCGGCCATAATGTTTTCGACGTTTTTTCATGCGGGGTGCTGGGGAATGCCCAGAACCTACACAACTATCTGTAACATTTGAGCCATCTGACTCTTTTCCAGACTCATGTTCCTTTTCAGAACCTATCGTAACATAACTTGCTGCTGGAGGGACGATAAAACCCCCCGACTTGTCGGGGGGTTCATTCATGTTAAAGAAAGTAAGTAAAACTTACCTAAATTACAGCAATTAACACAAATAATTATATATAACTTAATAAAAATACTAAAACTAACTTTATACACCCTACTGATCACTTTTTAACAATAAAATAATTAAATAAAATTTTTAAGAGAAAAAAGACACCCGCCACGATCCACGTTTCCCGCCCTTTTTTTCGTCGTACACGATAATTAGGATTTGATCTTTTGATTTGATGGATATGTCAATTTCACTATTTTAACGCACGATAATCTTGACGTTATTTGGCTGAAATACTCTGCCCAAATCCAGAAAAAATGGCATAACCACAAGGACGAAAAAAAAAAGGCGGGAACTTTCGAGGCGGGAGGTTCAACTTTTTATTGTTTCGAGATAAAATATTTCGATTGCCTAATTTTTAGTTGTTTTTTCGTTTCAAAAGTGAAAACATGGCATCTGATAGCGGTGGAACTATTAATCACAAGAAAAAAAGAAAGTCAACCGTGCCTATTAGCACAGCTATTAATAGTGACTTTTCAGACGAGGACGAGACAACTAAGTACGCGCCGTATTTCAAGAAAAATCATATACGGAGCTATCCCGAAAATTCGCCAGGCACAGTGTTTCCTGTCTACATCCAAAGCGTGAATGAGAATATTAAATTTGGTAATAAAGACCCAATTTACTTAAACAATATATTCAGTCGCTATAACAAAGGTGTTAAAGAAATTAAGAGGGTAAATGCATTGCGGTACGCTGTTTATTTTGACAAACCCAAAAACGCCAATTCACTATTGTCTAACTCTGAGTTTCTATCTTCACATGAGATTAAGGCATACATTCCAGCTTCAAATTCAGAATGCACCGGTGTTATAAAATTCATTCCGACTGATCTCAGTAACAAACATCTGTTCGATAAATTGATAAGTTCACAGGAGATACTGTCCGTCCGGAGATTTACCAAAAGAGGCCCTGAAGGTGTCATCCCACTACAAACTGTATCAATTACTTTTGCAGGAAATGTGCTTCCCAGTCAAGTAAGTTACGGTCTATGCATTATCCCTGTAGAAGAATACATAAAGCCAGTTTTACAATGTTATAAGTGTATGGGCTTTGGCCACACTACCAAGTTCTGTAAACGCAACATAGTTTGCTCAATTTGCTCCGAGTCTCACTCATACAAGGATTGTACAAATGTGACAAAGCCATTATGTATTAATTGTAAGGGAGAACATGTCGCTGTTGCTAAGATTTGCCCTGTAAAACAACAGAAAATTGAAGAAAACAAATCTAAAATAATGAAAAAACAAACACTGGGTTCTTTCTTTCCCGTACTTAACAAATCCTATGCAAAAGCAACAAGTTCACAACCGCAAGAACAAATTAAAAAAGTAAATAAAGATACTATATGTGACATAATCAACAACGAATTCATACTGAAAGCTATTATTGACACTTTGCTTAACTTTTGCAAAAAAGATAATGAATTACCAGTTAATTCTTCAACTATCAAGGAAATCTTTATTAAAAATATTAGTTCTCAGAATGGATAAAAAGTTAGTAATCATTCAACACAACATACAGAGTTTAAAACCAAAAATTGCAATTTTTTCACAACTTTTAGCCAGTTTAAATGTAGATATCTGTATATTAAATGAAACTTGGCTGAAACCTTCAGACTCAATTAAAATTAGAGGTTACAAAATATTCCGTAAAGACAGTGACAATGGTTATGGTGGTGTTGCCATATTATGTAAAAATTCTATCAAGTGTAATAAAATTGATACTCATAGTGAGGATCATATACAGACAATTGCCATTAATATTACGACTTTGGGTAACAACACACTAACTATTTTGGGAGCATACTGTCCCCCAAAAGGTGGACGTTTTCCTATAAATAAATTGAAGCACATTATGCAATCCTTACCAACTCCTTTACTAGCCATCGGAGATTTTAATGCTCATCACACCGCATTTGGTTGTTCATCCAATAAGACTAGAGGTAACCAAATATACGACATGTTAGATGAATTAGATTTATGTATTCTGAATAATGGTGATGTGACAACTCTTTCTCGTCCAAATCAAACAGCCTCTGCTATAGATATCGCTTTTATTTCTCCCCATTTAGCATCATCAGCAGAATGGTCCGTATATTCCGAAGACACTTTGGGTAGCTATCACTATCCCACGGTAGTAAGTTTAGATATTACAGTTGAAGTTTATGAAAAATGCAGTTACCAAAAATTTGTGTACACCAAAGCTGACTGGTTAGGTTACTCGAGTAAGTCTAGAGACGCCTTTAATCATTTAGTGATTGGCGAAGAAGACCCTATAGTAGCTTATGAAAAATTTATTGAAATACTCATTAACTTAAAGCAAGAGTTTATACCTGTCCATAATGTTACCAGTACCGATAAAAAAATGCACAAAGCCGTACCCTGGTGGAACGAGCGCTGTGCCAAAGCTGTCAAAGAAAGTAAATTAGCTCTTTATATGTATCGTCGTCATCCTTCAATTGATAATTATTTGTTGTATAAAAAACTAGATGCTTCTAAAAAATTAATAATTAGAGAGGAAAAGTCTTTAAGCTGGAAAAATCTGTGTTCTAGTTTTGATCGCACAACACCCATTACCAAAATTTGGAATTTCGTCAGAATATTCAACCACAAACGCATATCTACTCAAAATACAGAAACTGATTTCATTGATAGTTTTTTAAATAAAGTTACTTCAGACCAACCTACTGAGGATGCTGGCGACCACAGTGATTTTTTTGAATCAAATGAATTAAATAATCATCTCAATTTGCCATTTTCTCAAAATGAATTTGACTTGTCTTTGAACAGCAGAAAAGACACTACTCCAGGGCTTGATGACATTCCGTATATTTTAATAAAGCGTTTGAACCAATCGGCCAAACAAATATTACTTAAAATTTTCAATAACTTGTGGGATAAGAATGTGATACCTAGTTCGTGGAAAAATATCGCTGTTGTGCCAATCTTAAAACATGAAAAAGACCCTAAACTTGCTGAATCCTATAGACCCATATCTTTATCATCATGTGTAGGCAAGATTTTTGAAAATATGATTAAAAACAGACTAGAGACGTACGTAGAATCACGATTAATAATTCCGCATGATCAGTTTGGATTTCGTAAGGGTCGAAGTACAATAGATAGTCTTCTGAAATTTAGTGGGGATATACAAAAAGCGTTTTATGAAAATAGTAAATTAGTAAGTGTGTTCCTAGACGTCAGTGGCGCCTTTGATAATGTTGACTTATCAACCTTGGTAGAAATTTTACATAGTTACAACATTCCCGGGAAAATTTGTAAATGGGTGTATGACTTTTTTTTCTCGCGTTTAGTATATATTAAATACAATCATTCCCTTTATGGACCCCGACGGGCCTACAAAGGAGTGATGCAGGGAGCATCGCTATCGCCTTTACTTTATCTACTGTACACAGCTAATTTTCACAAATATATTTCTGTAAATAACTTATCAATATTGCAATACGCAGATGATCTTGTATTATACACTGTAAATAGAAACTTATTACAGGCTGAAAATGTCCTTAATAATTCTTTAAATTTACTCTTCTGGTATTATAAAGGCAAATTGAAGCTAGATATTAATCCTCAAAAAAGTTCCATGATGATATTTAGTAAAAAACATGATCCTAGCTATGTAAATATAAATGTAAGATATTGCAATGTAAATATTAATTTAGTAGAAGAAAAGAAATTTTTAGGTTTAGTGTTTGACTCCAAAATGTTATTTAATTATCATGTAAATAGCGTGGTCTGTAAAATGCAGAAGACTGTAAATATTATGAGACATCTTGCTAGTGTTACATGGGGAATGGATCCCAAATTATTAAATTTGATTTATAAATGTATTGTAAGAAGTCACTATGATTATGGCTTAATAGTGTATGGTAGTTTTATTAGCCAGCTTTTATATCGACGAATAGAAGTAATGCAAAATAAGGGCTTGAGGATAATAACGGGTGCTATTTGTTCGACACCCATCAATGCACTCGAAATAGAAGCTGGCATTACCCCTATTTTTGTAAGATTGCGATATTTGGTAGAAAAGTTTTATGTTAAAATACTTTCAAATCAAATATACAAAAACGTATATCAATGCAATAAACTTTTGTTAGGAGAACATTTAAATGAGTTGAATGTAATTTGTGAATGCATAGACCTTAAAGAAAATTGGGATTTAAGCACATTGGAGATACAAACAATGAAACCCAATATCTGTACGAAAAAAGTAACCAATAATACAGAATTTGTACAGTTTGTAAATAGCGAGAAAGCAGGATATCGGAAGATATACACGGACGGCTCTAAAACAGAAGAATACACAAAGGCAGCATATTATGATTCTGGAAGAAAATTTGGACGATGCTTTACGTTAGATAATAATTCTACAATTTTTACAGCTGAGGCTTACGCAATTAGCGCCGCTTTGCAATATATCTTTAGAATTAATGATACTTACTCATTTCTAATAATCACTGATTCACTTAGTGTGCTTACATGTTTGGAAAATTCACACATTTCATACAAAAATAATTTACATATAACAAGAATTAGAGAAATGTTACTAGAGATCGAAGATAAGCGGATTGAATTTATGTGGGTCCCATCTCATTCTGGGATCACTGGGAATGAGTTAGTAGACAGCCTAATGAAAATCCAGCACCCAAGGATCAGCAACTCACCATTTAGAGCACCTTCAGTTCCCCTTACTGATTATAATGCGATATTGAAGTCACGAATGTTCGATCATTGGAATAAAGTCTGGCAAGAAACCAAACTTACCAAAGGAAATTGGTATGCGCAAATCCAACAGCTTATCCCAACCAAGCCTTGGTTTTTTAAATGGAATTCACCTACGAGAAAGTTTATATCGACTATAAACCGATTAAGATTTGGACACGGCAAATTTCCTGCACACCTAAAACGAATTAAAATTACGCAAAATGATGAGTGCCAACATTGCAACTCAGGTGTGGCAACATTAGATCACCTTTTTCTTCAATGTCCTGCCTTCAATATTCAAAGATTGTTGCTAGTAGACGGTCTATCAAAGAACTATCAGAATAATGACATTCCCCACCTCTTGCCCGATCTACTGGCAAATGTAAATAATTATCAGGATCTTTTTACGTACTTTGCCACCACCTTTAATGAAATATGAGTACTGCTGACTAACAATCAAGATACACATCTCAAGTGAAAAGAATTAAATTTTAATACAGTCTCACAGGAAAACTTTACAACACCTGAGAAACACGCTTTCAAGCAAACATCAATGAAGAATACCATTAAAGACATTGGCTGTATGAACCTAGTTCAAAGCCGTTAAAATTTTAATTAAAAAAAAAAAAAAAAAAACCACAAGGACTAAAGAACTGCTGCTCAACTGCTGTCAAAAGCAAAAAAAAACATTTCGCGGATTCGCGCCAAATTCTTTCTGTCAAAAATCGTTTCGTTGATTTTGTTGTTGGAGTTTGTTGTGTTATTTTACTAGAACATTAGTAGTTAGTGTGCATCAACATGGAAGACGGAGATTTTGATCAACGTTTAAGAGATTTGCAAAGGGAATATTTGGAGTTTTTGGATGACGAAGTAAGTTCATAACAAAACCTAACCTTGCACGCATAGTAACCAATGTAACCATACTGTTTCCGTACAAAAAATATATTTTCTAGGAAGACCAAGGAATATACATGGAACTGGTGAAGCAAATGATAGCAGATAAGTCTAAACGTCTTGTTGTTAACGTGAATGACCTTAGAAGAAAAAATCCACAAAGAGCAAAGAACCTGCTTGAGAACGCTTTTGAAGAACAGATAGCGTTCCAACGAGCTCTTAAGGAGTATGTGTCGTCAATTGACCCCACATACGCTAAGGTTCAAGAAGAGTTTTTCGTTGCCTTCTCTGGAAGCTTTGGTAATAAACATGTTACACCCAGAAGTTTAACATCTAGGTAATATTTATATCTTATATTTTGTTTTACAAGCCATTGTTTAATGAATGTGCTATTAACAAATCTAATGAATATTGTTGATGTTAGGTACTTGGGTAACTTGATATGCGTGGAGGGAATTGTAACCAGGGTTTCCCTGGTGCGCCCAAAGGTAGTGCGCAGTGTGCACTACTGCCCTGCCACAAAGAAGGTTATGGAGCGGAAGTACACAGACCTAACATCCTTTGAAGCATTCCCCACATCTGCTGTATATCCAACAAAGGTAAAAACAGATAATCACTTTTTAATGATTAATTTATACTGAAAACAGCACAATTACTGTTTCTTCTGACATTGTTACAACTTGAATATTAAAAATGTTCTTTCAAAATTAGTATAAAACTTTATTCAGTGCATAAGCTACACATTAGCTTATAACCTGTATTAGTTTCTTATATTTATATTCTTCTTTCTTCATAGGATGATGAAGGCAATCCCCTAGAAACTGAATTTGGATTGTCCCGGTATAAAGACCATCAGACCCTCACAGTTCAGGAGATGCCGGAGCGGGCTCCTGCTGGCCAGCTGCCCAGGAGTGTGGATGTGGTCTGTGATGACGATCTGGTGGATAAATGCAAGCCCGGAGACAGGGTACAAGTTGTGGGGAACTATAGGTGTCTCCCATCCAAGCAAGGCAGTTTCACTGCTGGAACTTTCCGGTAAACATAACCAACTTCAGTTTTATCTTTTTTTTTAAATTGACGTTTCATGTTTCAAAATATCTATCAGCCTAATATGTAGTTGTTTCATATGAAGCACAACCACACAAAATCAGAGCACAACAAAAAGTGATCAAGCAGTGGTTATGTCTAGGCATGGCAATGATTGCTATTTTTCAGTCATTGTCATATGACAAAATGAAGTCACCTGTGATAAATCATTGGCAATGATTTTTTGTTGCAGTGTCATAATGTAACACTTTTGCTATTTGTTACTTAAAATGAAATATGATTTATTGTGAACATTTGCTCCTTGCTACTTTGCTACTTTTTTATGAAATGTCATATATAGTTCGTGCGCTACGTAATGTGCTATTTGTGTGTATTATTTAAGCATTTTTTTTAAACAATTAACTTTCCTTCATACTTGTACAGGCTTGGGACTGACAATGTAAAAATTTTCATGTGAATTTTTTTTAAATCCTGAATGTGTGAGTAAACTTATTTTTACATTGGCGTATGCACCTATCAGTCATCACCGGGCGACTAGTGAATTTAAAAACAACATCATAAAATCATAATTCACACATAAAACGAAATTTCATTGTAAACAAAACGAGCTCGACGTTCCCTACTATAAAATCATAACAAGATAATCTAAACCTTACGGCGCTCAGCATAAAATTCAACAAACTAGAAGGTTTCAACCTGCCACTCGTAACAAAAATCATGACAAACGAATCTAAACTTTACGGTCATAAGTTTAAAGCTCTTAAAATGCTCTGTATCGTTATCGTTCGTCACCTATGATGGCATAAAAAATAGCACAGCATGTTTGTCTTTTTCTAACACGCATCTGTAGCAAATCATTCCTACTCGCTCGCGCGCTCTAGGCCTGCGCTCGCTAGACCCGCTCTGCTACATGTCATCAACGAATGAAAAGAAATTTGCGCATGACATATGATTTTACAGTCTGTGATTTGTAGCAGTCAATATGACAAAATGTAGCAGGTGTGACAAATGATTTTCAAGTCATATGATTTTTCACCTGCTCCTCATGATATCGTCCATGCCTAGTTATGTCCAATAGTATCTGCAGCTTCTTGCAGTTGCATTGCACTGTAGATGTGGTTTCATTGTTGCTAGTAGTTTCAATGTGGTTAAGTAGTGGCTCATGTTTGCAGATAGGCAGGTCATTTATTGTTTTTGCAGTATCTGTTGTATTGCCTACACTGTTAAAATTGACCCCAAAATGAGACCCCTTTGAATTGATTAGGTACCTATTTATTTTCAAATAAATTAGTTCCTACATGAATGTAGTATGCTTAAAAAAATCCGAATTCACAGTAGTATCGTTAATTTCTTTTCACAGAACCATACTCATAGCCAACAATGTAACCCAAATAAACAAAGACATGAACTTAACTGTTACGCTGGAAGACATCAAGCTATGCAAGCGTTTAGCTAAGCGTGCCACTGTGGACATGTTCGATCTGCTGAGCAAGTCTCTGGCGCCATCTATACACGGGCATGATTATATTAAAAAGGCAATACTGTGTCTGCTGTTGGGTGGAATGGAGAAGGTACTACCTAATGGCACTAGACTCAGAGGGTAAGAATCTTATTTTATTCTATTTAGACAAGCATGATAAAAATCTAAGAACTGTACAATACAACTCAATTTGACTTTTTTTTATGTAGCATTACTTGTTTACTCACTACACAGTAAAATATCACTATTAGAATGCAATCACAAAACTTTATTTTTTTTCCATACATGAGTGACCCACCCTACTGTACATGGTATAATAAAAAAAAATGTGGAAGAATTCTGTAATTAAAACATAAATTTTATAACATAAACAAACATAATGTTTCTTGTCAAAAAAACCAACATAACTAAAAACTCAAGGAATCCCTAATCTATGTGGAGTAGTTACATAGTAAATTCACTGTACATAAATATACATAGCGGATTTATTAAAAAATACAATATTCCTGTTCAATTCTCCTGTACGTACTGTATTCACCATTTAATAACATTTAGACCAGTTTACTTAACCTTTTTCAAGGGCGAACCCCTAACGCCAAATAGCTATAATTCGCGGATCCCTTAAACCATTCGCCTTCAAGGGCGGTCCCCTTACGCCAAATAGCTACATTCCGCGGCTCCCTTAAACCGTTCGCCTCAACTAATAAGCTCTTCTACTATTACATCTGTTCGCGGACCCACTGAGATAGGTTGATAGATTTGGAGATCTGGAAAAACACTGATTTAGACCGTAATTCTTCACCTAGCGACATCAACGTCCTGCTAATCGGCGACCCGTCAGTCGCGAAGTCGCAACTTCTGCGCTACGTACTGCAGACGGCGCCGCGCGCTATCACTACCACAGGGCGAGGGTCCTCCGGCGTCGGGCTCACAGCCGCCGTTACTACCGACCCGGAGACTGGGGACCGGAGGTAATGGGTCCTACATTATAGCCATAGTTCTCCATCTAGCGACACCAACGTCCTGCTAAGCTTCTGCGCTACGTGCTGCAGACGGCGCCGCGCGCTATCACTACCACAGGGCGAGGGTCCTCCGGCGTCGGGCTCACAGCCGCCGTTACTACCGACCCGGAGACTGGGGACCGGAGGTAATGGGTCCTACATTATAGCCATAGTTCTCCATCTAGCGACACCAACGTCCTGCTTAGCTTCTGCGCTACGTGCTGCAGACGGCGCCGCGCGCTATCACTACCACAGTTCACTCACTGCTTCGCACACGATATCACTACACAGTCAGCGGTCAATACACCTCAAACGGGAACGACGATTCATAACATTAGCCGACAAAGGTCTTACTTAGCTTAGGATCAGAGCAATAAACGTGATGTTGTCCAATATTTATTTATATCTACTGTGAAATCAGAGCAATGTATGTGATGTTAGCAAATATTACATTGTGCTTAGGAATCGGACGCTACCTGTTTTATCTAGGCTAGTTGTTTTTATATTTCATTATTACTATCCGCTGTTAAACGATGCTACGCGTGGATAACCGTGTCTCATTCATTAAAAATATGGGTTTAGGCGCATAATGTCAGAAACGCAAAATGACAGATTCTTAAAATGTCAGAAACGCAATATGTCAGGTGGCGCAAAATGCCAGATTCGCAAATTCCAGATTAGCAAAATGCCAGATTCGCAAAATGACAGATTCGCGAAATGTCAGATTCGCAAAATGACAGATTCGCAGAATGACAAATTCGCAAAATGACAGATTCTTAAACTGATAGAAATGCAGCAACCCTAAATCAATAAGGAGCCTTTGTTCGCTAGTGAACATGACAGTGCGACTAAATTCAATAAAAGACGTGTAATTTAGCAGTTTTTTTTATTTCTAATTCTAAATGAACTTTAGATGTTCAGAGAAAATCAACAATATAAGGTGTAAACTTATGTTACGATCACATCTCAATAGATGGCGGTACCCACCCGGTATTTTAGTGTGAAGTTTATTTTTTTTAAAGAATCTGTCATTTTGAGAATCTGGTATTTTGCGAATCTGACATTCTGAGAATCTGTCGTTTTACGAATCTGTCATTTTGCTAATCTGTCTTTTTGCGTTTCTGACCATTTGCGACAATCTACTAACATCTGACATTTTGAGAATCTGTCATTTTGCGTTTCTGACATTATGCGCCTAAACCAAAATATGCACGCACTATCTCTAGCCAACCTAGCCCTGCAAATTGTAACTGCAAAGTTCAATTCATAATTAGTCACAATGGCGCGCGAAAACAAACCTTAAACGATGTAAGGTACATTTCTAACAGCAGGAGCGCCCCCGCAAGGCTGAGGACCTCATAGGGTCGTTGTTTGTTCGGTGTCGGCACCGCGGCGCACGCCTGTTATTATGAATGACCGAGCAGGTCACGTTATCGCTTTTCTAAGGTATTTTATAGTTTATTTATTTTAAAAATAGTAAAAGAAAAAAGACAAGAACACGATGAAGACGCACTTTTATATTATTCTCTAGATCCTATTTTTAAAATTTGGCACTACCTAGCAATGTCACCCTGTATAAATAGTTTTAGTTTATTCGAATTCGTATTACGATTCTGGAGTTTGACTGGGGGCCCGGGGACCACAGTAAAGTATACTCTTAATTTCAGGCTAGAAGCAGGCGCGATGGTCCTCGCCGACCGCGGCGTGGTCTGCATCGACGAATTCGACAAGATGTCGGACATCGACCGCACCGCCATCCACGAGGTCATGGAGCAGGGCCGCGTCACCATCGCCAAGGCCGGCGTGCACGCCACGCTCAACGCGCGCTGCAGCGTGCTCGCCGCCGCCAACCCTGTGTACGGGCGCGTGAGTACACACTAGTGCTAGTGCACACGGTACACACCTGCGTCGCTAGTGCACACGGTACACACCTGCGTCGCTAGTGCACACGGTACACACCTGCGTCGCTAGTGCACACGGTACACACCTGCGTCGCTAGTGCACACGGTACACACCTGCGTCGCTAGTGCACACGGTACACACCTGCGTCGCTAGTGCACACGGTACACACCTGCGTCGCTAGTGCACACGGTACACACCTGCGTCGCTAGTGCACACGGTACACACCTGCGTCGCTAGTGCACACGGTACACACCTGCGTCGCTAGTGCACACGGTACACACCTGCGTCGCTAGTGCACACGGTACACACCTGCGTCGCTAGTGCACACGGTACACACCTGCGTCGCTAGTGCACACGGTACACACCTGCGTCGCTAGTGCACACGGTACACACCTGCGTCGCTAGTGCACACGGTACACACCTGCGTCGCTAGTGCACACGGTACACACCTGCGTCGCTAGTGCACACGGTACACACCTGCGTCGCTAGTGCACACGGTACACACCTGCGTCGCTAGTGCACACGGTACACACCTGCGTCGCTAGTGCACACGGTACACACCTGCGTCGCTAGTGCACACAATACACACCTGCGTCGCTAGTGCACACGGTACACACCTGCGTCGCTAGTGCACACAATACACACCTGCGTCGCTAGTGCACACGGTACACACCTGCGTCGCTAGTGCACACGGTACACACCTGCGTCGCTAGTGCACACGGTACACACCTGCGTCGCTAGTGCACACGGTACACACCTGCGTCGCTAGTGCACACATACACACCTGCGTCGCTAGTGCACACGGTACACACCTGCGTCGCTAGTGCACACGGTACACACCTGCGTCGCTAGTGCACACGGTACACACCTGCGTCGCTAGTGCACACATACACACCTGCGTCGCTAGTGCACACGGTACACACCTGCGTCGCTAGTGCACACGGTACACACCTGCGTCGCTAGTGCACACGGTACACACCTGCGTCGCTAGTGCACACAATACACACCTGCGTCGCTAGTGCACACGGTACACACCTGCGTCGCTAGTGCACACGGTACACACCTGCGTCGCTAGTGCACACGGTACACACCTGCGTCGCTAGTGCACACGGTACACACCTGCGTCGCTAGTGCACACGGTACACACCCGCGTCGCTAGTGCGCACGGTACACACCTGCGTCGCTAGTGCACACAGTACCCACCCGCGTCGCTAGTGCGTACGGTACACACCTGCATCGCTAGTGCACACGGTACACACCTGCGTCGCTAGTGCACACGGTACACACCTGCGTCGCTAGTGCACACGGTACACACCTGCGTCGCTAGTGCACACGGTACACACCTGCGTCGCTAGTGCACACGGTACACACCTGCGTCGCTAGTGCACACGGTACACACCTGCGTCGCTAGTGCACACGGTACACACCTGCGTCGCTAGTGCACACGGTACACACCTGCGTCGCTAGTGCACACGGTACACACCTGCGTCGCTAGTGCACACGGTACACACCTGCGTCGCTAGTGCACACGGTACACACCTGCGTCGCTAGTGCACACGGTACACACCTGCGTCGCTAGTGCACACGGTACACACCTGCGTCGCTAGTGCACACGGTACACACCTGCGTCGCTAGTGCACACGGTACACACCTGCGTCGCTAGTGCACACGGTACACACCTGCGTCGCTAGTGCACACGGTACACACCTGCGTCGCTAGTGCACACGGTACACACCTGCGTCGCTAGTGCACACGGTACACACCTGCGTCGCTAGTGCACACGGTACACACCTGCGTCGCTAGTGCACACGGTACACACCTGCGTCGCTAGTGCACACGGTACACACCTGCGTCGCTAGTGCACACGGTACACACCTGCGTCGCTAGTGCACACGGTACACACCTGCGTCGCTAGTGCACACAATACACACCTGCGTCGCTAGTGCACACAATACACACCTGCGTCGCTAGTGCACACGGTACACACCTGCGTCGCTAGTGCACACGGTACACACCTGCGTCGCTAGTGCACACGGTACACACCTGCGTCGCTAGTGCACACGGTACACACCTGCGTCGCTAGTGCACACGGTACACACCTGCGTCGCTAGTGCACACATACACACCTGCGTCGCTAGTGCACACGGTACACACCTGCGTCGCTAGTGCACACGGTACACACCTGCGTCGCTAGTGCACACGGTACACACCTGCGTCGCTAGTGCACACGGTACACACCTGCGTCGCTAGTGCACACAATACACACCTGCGTCGCTAGTGCACACGGTACACACCTGCGTCGCTAGTGCACACGGTACACACCTGCGTCGCTAGTGCACACGGTACACACCTGCGTCGCTAGTGCACACGGTACACACCTGCGTCGCTAGTGCACACGGTACACACCCGCGTCGCTAGTGCGCACGGTACACACCTGCGTCGCTAGTGCACACAGTACCCACCCGCGTCGCTAGTGCGTACGGTACACACCTGCATCGCTAGTGCACACGGTACACACCTGCGTCGCTAGTGCACACGGTACACACCTGCGTCGCTAGTGCACACGGTACACACCTGCGTCGCTAGTGCACACGGTACACACCTGCGTTGCTAGTTCACACGGTACAGACCTGCGTCGTGCACAAGTACACACGACTCGTATAAATGTTTTATTTTGGCGGAGGGTTTAAAAGTAACCCAGTATTTTGAGACTCGACTCGACGCAATACTTTCAACAATTAAATAAAGCCTCCGTTCCCCAGTATGACCAGTACAAGACGCCGATGGAGAACATCGGTCTGCAAGACTCGCTGCTCTCGCGTTTCGACCTGCTGTTCGTGATGCTGGACATCGCGGACGCTGACCACGACAACATGATTTCCGAGCATGTGCTCCGGATGCACAGATACAGGTTAGATTATAGGAGTCGGTACCCTTACTCTTAGTCGGCAGGCGAGCACGCCGGACTATACAGGGTTAAATTGCAAAGGGGTGCTAAATTTTAAAAATAAGATCTAGAGGTGTACTGCTTATTGTATTTGTTGTCAATTTAAACCTCTGGTATGCGCGGACGCTCCTGCTGTTAGAAATGTACCTTACATCGAAAAGGCTAAGGTTTGTTTTCACGCGCCATTGTAACTATTATTGCATTGAACTTTGCAGTTCTAGGTTGCACAGAGATAGTGCGTATGTATTTTTTATGAATGAGATAAGATTATCCACGCGTACTATCCTTGAACAGCGGATAGTAATAAAAAAATATATAATAATAAGTGTTTTTTAAATCGTTTATATCGTAGATCGATTTAGTTACTGATTCTGAGTGGTCCCTGAAAATTTGGCACCCCTTTGCAATGTAACCCTGTATATGGCGCTGCCATCTGAGGTTCTGGGTTCGATCCCCGGTCGGGTCAATGTAGAAAACGAACTTTTCTATATTGTCTCGGGTCTGGGTATTGTGGTACCGTCGTTGTTTCTGATTTCTATAACACACGTGCTTTAGCTACTTACCTTAGGATCAGAGCAATGTATGTGATGTCCAATATTTGTTATTTTATTATTATTTATCCTGCTAAAGCAATGCGACGGGGAAAGTTGAACAATTCTGGCTTTAAAATCGCAAATTGACAGAAAAAAACAAAGCAATCTACTGTCAGTGCTGCCAACATTGGCTCCCATAAAAATAGAAATTGAATTGAATAGATTTTGACTAACCATCAATCGGGCGATTATAGCTGATTTCAAATTTTTAGGTAATAAGGGTGTGGCCCTTTTATTCCTATTTACAGAAATAAATTGTTTTCATTATATTGGCTTTGCATTATTTGGCTAAATATTGGACAACATCATATACATTGCTCTGATCCTAAGGTAAGCAGCTAAAGCACTTGTGTTATAGAAATCTGAAACAACGACGGTAAATATTGTATCAATGCAGCTTTTTCGATTACTTTTACAGCAATAATGTATTATTCCATCTTATTTATTCTTATTTTTCATATAGGTCCAAAAATGGTCTGATTTCAACAGACCAATAATGTTATTATATTTAATAATTAACCAATAATTAATCTTAAGTAAAATGATTCTCGCAATGTATTGTATTTATTAACCCCTATTTCTATAAGCTATTTATACTAACCCATGGACCCATGTAGTCTGAAATAAAGAGATTTTTTAATTTGATTTGATTTGAATGTCTCTAGTCAAAGTTTGAAATTAATGGAGTAACTTTTTATTATAAAATTCACTAACTACATACTCTAAAGTCAAAGTGTAACACAAATGTAGTCTTGCAAGATAAAACAATTGAATCAATCAATTAATTATCTATTTACTAATTATATATAATTACCTAATTAGAAATCCAAAAGAGCAAGACGGCGAAGTTCTACCGATGGGTTCTTCGGTAGAGATGCTGTCAACAGATAACCCGGACAATGAAGAAGTTGATGTGAGTTTGTTACCAAAACTGTAAACCTTTATCACCATTTTCGACGACCGTCTGATGTAGTGGTTCGCGCTCCGGACTACAATGCCTGGCGGTTACGGGTTCGAATCCCGCGAGGTGCAAATGTTAGTTTGATGAGCACGAGCATTTGCACCTAAGTCATGGATGTTTATAAACGTATTTAAGTATGTTTATCCGTTATCTAGTCGCCATAGCACAAGCTTTGCTTAGTTTGGGGCTAGATAATTGGTGTGATTGTGGAAACAATTTATTATTTATTTATTATTATTTTCTAGCTTGATGCCTTTAGTAAAGGTTGATTTATTTGAATTTACTGATCGCTTAAGAATCTTATTTTCCTGGAACCGAACCTCCTTTTTCCTCACCTAAAAATCTTAATTTGTGTGTCAAATAAATTCGAAAACCTTATCTGTTCATAATCACGCTTAATTATCTAGTGTATTTATGTACTATTACAATTTACTATTAAATTTGCAACTACCCATAAATACCGTATACCGTCAGGGTCCCTGTTGAAAATCAGCGTCGTGATAATGTCCCTGGCTGTCACGACAAATGCTGAGCCTTTTTGACACATTTTTTAAAGTCCTGTTATATATTTCTTTTGTATTCTCTCTCTCTCTCTGTGAGTGTGTGTGTCGAATAAATCATTTTCTTTTCTATTCTAAATAAACAACCGTTATTATAGGAGACAAACGAGTCCATATACGAGAAGTACGACCCCCTTCTCCATGGCAACACTCGCAGCAAGAAAGACCAGATCTTAAGCACGAAGTTTATGCGGAAGTTCATCCACATCGCTCGCCTCATGAAGCCCAAGCTGACTCAGCAGGCCTGCGACTCCATCGCGGACGAGTACGCTCGGCTGCGCAACCAGGATATGATGGACAGCGCCGTGGCCAGGGTAAGTTATACTGTTATAGTTTACCACACAAAACCACAAAATAGAAAAAATACAGAAGGTCCACTCCCGCCGTTCTTGAAAACAACTGCCTCAATTGGGCTGACTACCTAGGGTTGCTATTCTGAATTTTTTGAAATAAGTTAGTGTGCTTTATTACTTCAATACATCAATTAGCTTATACATTCATCTTATCATACGTCCAAGCCTAAATGGGAAGACAAAGCAATATTTACTCTCCTCAACTTGGCTTCTTCAATGACTGTCGTTTTTAATAGCGGTGGCAGCTGCGCGTTGGTTGACAGAAATTATACGTACTAACTTGTTATATACTCACATTTCAAGGAGATGTATTTATCCTAGCAACGATAATGTAAAAATACCAATGAATAATTTAATATGTCTGTTATCTTTTATTTAACGCTTACCTAAAACACTGGTGTTATACCAGCGACGATATGCTAATATGTTTTTATAATTCTAGTCGAATAATATAAATTTTAAAAATGTATTAAAATTGACCATCCTCTTGATCATTGAACCTACCGAGCTTTAAAATACAGAAACTGTTTTTTTACATTATATCAAAACGGGCTTGAACTACGTGCAGCCAAAATTTTTAGATACCGTTAAGAAACAGCCTCCGAACAGCCTTCGTTAAGAAACATTCCAAACCGGTCGTGTCCGGAGCCGTTTTTTAGCGTGTTTTGATAAATTCCGGATGTATATAGTCCGAGCCATCAAGGTCAGAACACGGACTAAGCGGTTTTATCATTAAACTTTCACAAGAACTTCTTTAATAACAGAGTGATCGAGGTTTGGAACAAATTGCCTGCAGAAGTAGTGTCAGCACAAACCACCAACCAGTTTAAGAACAGACTAGACAAGTATCTGGAGGAAAGGAAAACTTGAACTATGATAATGAGATGCAGACCAGTTGTTTCAACTGCTTGCCTGCCAATAATAAATAAATAAATATCGGGTCTAAAAAAAGGCTTAACGAAGCCGAATACTACATATTCTATGTATTATTACGATCATTTTTTCTTTTACACTATACCTGGGAAATGACGGGTTACCGAGTTATTGACAGTCAAAGTTAAAAAAGTTATTTTTTTTATACCCAAAAATAAAAGTCACTTCCCAGCAATTATTTTTTTTGCATTCTACTTGGTTTTATGTATAGAATTCGTGGTGTAAAGCTTCGTTAAGCCTTTTTTTACACCCTGTATTTCGATTTTCTTTTATACAGACGCAGCCAGTGACGGCGCGAACCCTAGAGACATTAATCCGTCTCGCCACCGCGCACGCCAAGTGCCGCCTCAGCTTCCAGGTGTCGCAGGACGACGCGAGAGCCGCCATCGAGCTTGTGCAATTCGCTTACTTTAAAAAGGTAATATATCTATATAACTATCATGATTCATAAGATACAGCTTAGTGACAGACAGACAGACGGACAGTGAAGTCGGAGGACAAGCGGACCCCCGTTTTACCCTTTGGGTACGGAACCCTAAAAAGGACAGCGGAAAATATCAGGAGAATAGTATTAATAAGGGTGCTTTATTGCCAGGAGCGGGTATTAAAAGCGACGTAAGTTTAATACCCTTTTAATTCCTATAAATTGAAGAATAGGAGGCTTAAATCGGACTCTCGGTTTAATCAGGTTTTATCAGCACCAGGTACAACATCCTACTCCAACTCTTCGTAAGACAATCCCCCGTAAAACAATAGAAAACGTCCGTAATCACATTCAAATCCGCATTCATTTATCCTCTCGCCCACTCCGTCTTCCTTCTCTTTCACACAGCTTACGTTCCATTCCACACATCCCACATCGATTTTGTAAAGTTTGCTGACTTTGAAAAGGTAATACATAAATACATCGTCAACGTATACACTCTTCATTAAACACTACACCACTCAAAAGATACCACCCGCTGCCATCGAGGTTGTGCAGTTCGCTTACCTTAAAAAGGTACACATATCTACAACATTAAGCATAGACACAGCCGGTGAAGGCTAGAACCATAGAGACGCAGATCCAGCTGGTCAAGCAAGCCAAGTGCCGCCTCAGCTTTCAAGTGTCGCAGGACGACGCGAGGGCGGCCATCGAGCTTGTGCAATTCGCTTACTTCAAGAAGGTATACATATCTACAGTATACGTCGTCTCAGGTAACATTGTGCATTTTATGCACTTGTTGCAGTACAATACTATTCGCTTTTCAAGCGTACATAAAACCCATTTATGGTGCGTTTTATGCACTTGTACAGTCAACAGCACGTCAATCTACCCAAAAAGTCAAAAATTCTCCAATAGATTTTCAACTTTAAGCCTGACATATAGAGATCATTTTCAAATGAGAAAATTTGACATTTTGCGGTAGGTCGACGTGCTGTTGTCCGTACAATCTACTATACACCGTGAATTTTTAATTACCCGAGAAAATTAACTAACATACTCAGATATCGATATACATCGAATTTGGCGAATAAAAAAAAACGGAACGGCGTACGGCGTTGGCGTACGGAATAAATAACTATGAATGAAAAAAAAACATTCATAGTTATTCCTTCCGTACGCCAATATTACGCGACCAAATTAGGTGGATTTTGGTTCCGTTAATGTTGGAATGATAATGATTACTATTTGAATTAGCAGGACTTTTATGGTGCATATTTTTTAAGGAATGTTAGGGACCTTTTAAATAAATTTCTCATAAAAAAAAAATTTTTTATTCGCCAAATTCGATGTATATCAATATCTGAGTATGTTAGTTATTTTTCTCGGGTAATAAAAAATTCACGGTGTATTTATTTAATGAGTTACCTGTTGGTTAGGTGCTGACCAAAGAGAAGCGTCGCAAGCGGCGCGCGTCGTCCGACGACGAGGAAACGCCCGACGCACCAGAACAGGAACAGCCTAAGGCCAAGAAGTCGCGCAGGACGGTGAGTTTCATATTCATGCAGATTTACAAATAAATATACAGTTGTGGATTTAGCAATAAACATATGATTGCCATCTATTAATCGCGTCAAACGGTAGAGGGGAGGGGCTCCTAAAGTTCGTGACGTCACATTTCGAAACCTTATACGGGGTTTACAAGAGAATGGGACACTCCTTAAAACCACGTGATCAGCTGGTCATATACAACAACCTTTTCTATGGGAGCAACATCGAAATCAATATTTTTCAGCTTCTCCATACAAACTTACTCGCATTCCTCGATGATAATGTATGGAGCATCTGAAAATAAAATCACGATTTCGATGTAGCTCCCATAGGAAAAGTTGTTGTATATGATCAGCTTATCACGTGGTTTTAAGGAGTGTCTCATTCTTTTGTACACGCTGTATATTTCGATTTATAATACACTTCCAGTTATTTAATTCCTAGGCCAAAAACTTCTCGTGTTTAGGGCGATAATGACCGGCAATAGCACAGTTGGCCGAGATCAGGGCAAAAGAGAGAGAAATCTGAGGACGATGCGTGCGGTATCAAGCACCACCGCCTTCTGCATCTTTGTGACGAATCCCAGCATTTTCGACTCGAGTCGCATCACTACATTAGGTACACCTAATGTAGTGATGCGACTCGAGTCGTCTTTTACCACTCGAGTCATTCGAGTCATTTTACAATCTCACTCGAATACCACTCGAGTGGTTATTTCACTCGAATACCACTCGGGTAATGGGCATGGTCCACAAAAAATTGTTACGGTTTTTATATTATTTTTTTTAGAAAAAATAGAGCATTTTATGGAACTTATTTGAATATTGCCGTTAAAATTAAACAATGTCCTAAGTATACTTATCTAAAAATCTTACTGTGAAAATCGTCCGAGTTATGAGCTGTTATGAGAGTGACTCGGGTCCGAGTGAAAATCCGAGTGAACTCGAGACCGAGTCCACTCGAGTCAAGATATTTTTCACTCGAATACGTTTTTTTCCGTTGCTACTCGAGTCACTCGAGTAAAATTGGACTCGAGTCGCATCACTAACCTAATGTGGCTGGGATGAACCCGTTTGCCGATATAACAATTGGTATGATTTCAGTGGACGCCACTTCCCACATTTCCGTAATACAGTTATAATTGTATAACATTCCCGTACTAGGTATGCGTTTAAACCTAAAAAGTTAAAATCCTAAACACAATTTAACAGATTATATGCAAATTATTGTTATTGGTTAGTCAAATAATTAAAAACAGTGCATTTTTGAAAATACAATTCGAATGAATGAATGAATTAGTTTAATTATACTCTTTGCAATAATCTTTTCGATTTCTGCCGTGTAAAATAATGCTAGTTTATTATGTCAAGGATAATTTTAACTTACAACTTATTATTTTTAGGGTTCCGTACCCAAAGGGTAAAATGGGACCCTATTACTAAGGCTCCGCTGTCCGTCTGTCGGTCACCAGGCTGTATCTCATGAACCGTGATAGTTAGACAGTTGGAATTTTCACAGATGATGTATTTCGGTTGCCGCTAATCAACAAATACTAAAACCAGAATAAAATAAATATTTAGGGGGGCTCCCATACCGCAAATGTGTTTTTTCGGCATTTTTATAGATAATGGTACGCAACCCTTCGTGCGCGAGTCCGACTCGCACTTGGCCGGTTTTTATTTAATTTCTACCAAAGGCAGTTATTTTTTTTTAATATTAGCCTTGTTTTATTAAATTAAATTTCATTTATTTCAGATAAAACAGTATCCATAATTCACACAATATTGACATTTTATATAAAATAGGTGCAAGTTAAATAAATTAAATAATAATAAAAAAAAAGATTTTCATTAAATAATAAAATTTTCAAGAATTAAATAAAATAATAAAATCAAAAATTAAAATCAAATTAAACAATAAAAAATAAATTAAATGAATATAATATAAATATTTCAGGTTTTTTTTTATAAAATAAAAGGCGATGAACTGGCGTCCAGCTTTATGATGTTGTAAATTATTTAATTACATTTCCCAGGACGCCGGCCAAAGCGAAGATCCGTACCAGTTCTCCTCGGACGAGGAAGCCGAGCCAGTGCTCCGCGCGGCGCGGGAGTCGCAGCCCGAACCCTCGCAGAGAGCTACTAGGGCTTCGCAGAAGGCCATCGACGCTAATAGGTAAGGGATAAAAACCAAGCGATCAGGATAGACTAGCTGTTCCATCAATATTATATACAGGTTGTCCCGTAAAGACTACGATCATGTCACCACGCATTTTATTAATTAGTTTGGGAAACAAACGGCAGATTGGTTAAACAAACAGCAGATTGTAATTAGTTTGGGAAATCGAAAAGTTGTGGTATCCTCGTTTTTACTAATAAAACACAATTTCTTTAGCTACCTAGAATCATAACAATGCATTTATCCAATATTTATCGATAACATCGGTAAACCTATCTTGCCTACTGAAATTAAAATTTTTCTGTACCTTACTAACATAGTTTTCAAGAATATTGTTACTAACATGGACATAATTGGTCTGAAATAAAATAATAAATAAATATTGGACAACATCACATACATTGCTCTGATCCTAAGGTAAGTAGCTAAAGCACTTGTGTTATAGAAATCAGAAACAACGACGGTACCACAACACCCAGACCCGAGCCAATATAGAAAAGTTCGTTTTCTACATTGACCCGACCGGGAATCGAACCCGGAACCTCAGAGATGGCAGCGCCATTTAAAGTCCGGCGTGCTCGCCACTCTGCTACGGAGGTCGTCAAATAAAAGATTTTTTTTATGATTTATGCCTTTCCACCCAGGCTGACGCAGTTCAAGACAACCTTACAACAATTGTTCCGCGACGAACGCGCCAACTCGTTGCCCCTCGACCGCATCTCGGCTCACCTGGCTGAAGCGTATTCGCACGAGCCATTCACTTCCGACGAGATTCACTCCGCGCTCGACAAGATGACGCAGGACAACCAGGTCATGATGGCCGATGATATTGTGTTCTTGATTTAGAACCTTCACCGCATGCCAGAAAAATAAAACCTACATTGTTACTGGCCAGTTATGTAACCGCATTTCCGAAAATAAAACCTCCTTTGTTATTATTGGCCAGTTATGTAATATTTCGGTAAATTAAAACCTTTGTAACTGGCCAGTTATGTTCGCATTTCCGCAAATTAAAACCATAGTTTAGTCTATTATACCGCTCATAAGGGAGTTTTTATTCTCTGGAAATTTACCTCATGTGTAAGTTCTCGATCAACTGGCTCCGAATATTTTATTGTTCAATTGATAGCAACTAAACAACTAAGCTAGATCACCAGTTCTGCCTTATTTAAATCTAAGCATGATTTGTGATTCATTATTTTGTATCCGCCTTTTTATGTGTACAAATATGTAACAATAAACATTTGGTCTTTGCTTTAGTATTTAAACTATTAAATGTAAGACATTAAAGTTAAATCATGTCTGTTCAATGTAACTGATTAGTTTCTCATAATTTTTAAGGAAAATCTGATTAAATAAAATAGTTTTGTAACAATAAATGACTTTTATTTCGTATACAACTTAAATTATTGTTTCTTTGCCCTGCCCCTCTTGTAGTTGTCGTCTGCTTTCCTCTTCCGCGGGTTTTTGGTGAAAAGATCTATAAAAAAATGAATTATTATTGTAACTATTTAACATTGCCGAAGGTAAATTCAAGGGCCATTTCATTTCGTTCTCATACTGAATTTTTAAACGGGGAAAGGATGACTAAATAAAGTAATAATTACAAGACAGAAACAGAATTACTTACAATCTAACTAAGTAGTCATTAGCTAGATTTTAAGCAATTACTGCACATTTTTGCTAAATGAATAAGTCAATGAAAATATTTGGATACTATTGTAAATTTTATCATCATTTCAGCCACAGGACGTCTACTGCCGAACATAGGCCTCTCCCAATGACATCCAGATCAGCCGGTAGGATGTGCCCTGCATCCTGCAGCTTTCTGCAACCTTTACCAGGTCGTAAATTCATCCTCGGTCTTTGTGAATTTGTGGAACGTGAATATCCTATGTTGTCTTTAAAATATATTTTTTTGGAAATTAATTCTTATTCTTATGTAATAATCGACGACCGTCTGGTGTAGTGGTTCGCGCTCCGGACTGAAACGCCTGGCGGTTGCGGGTGCGAATCCCGCGAGGGGCAAATGTTAGTGTGATGAGCACGAGCATTTGCACCTAAGTCATGGATGTTTATAAACGTATTTAAGTATGTTTATCCGTTATCTAGTCGCCATAGCACAAGCTTTGTTTAGTTTGGGACTAGATAATTGGTGTGATTGTAGAAACAATTTATTTATCTTATATATAAAATTCTCGTGTCACAATGTTCGTTCCCGTACTCCTCCGAAACGGCTTGACCGATTCTCATGAAATTTTGTGAGCATATTGAGTAGGTCTGAGAATCGGCATATATCTTTAAACATCTATTTTTCATACCCCTTAGTGATAAGGGTTGTCCACTCTTAACATTTTTAACTTAAAAATTATTTATATGGCAAAACAACGTTTGCCGGGTCAGCTAGTTATTTATAATATTCACTTCGGGTGCCGTGTGGGGACTGGGGACGGCCGTAAAGAATACGCTTCCCCACCGCCAACAGGAGGCGTGTCGTAAGAGGCGACCAAATCGCCGGAGCGTCTGCGTGCGAAATAATGTAAAAAACTGCACTCTCCAACCCGCCTGCCAAGCGTGGCGAGTATAGCAAAAACTCCCCGATGACAGAAGTCACTGGGGGAAGCCTATGTTCAGCAGTGGACGTCCTGTGGCTGAAATGATGATGATGATGATAATACCTTTGATTAACTTGCTAACTCTGTAATTGGAAAGAGGTATTACATCAATCGCTGGTGTTCGGTAGTTACCTTTATCTGGCTCCGCGCCGACCTCCTTCCTGTAGTATTCTGCATCGTCGTCATCTTCATGGTCCGTCTCCGCGCTGCGAGACTCGGCTGCTGCTAGCTCCATCAGCCTACGAGTGTAAATAATATATATATATATAAGGTCCGATTTTATTAGTGTTCATCCTGTTAACCTGTGACTATATAGGTGAAAAGCAATCGTAAAAACCAACTTTCAAATGTCTATCATAAAAACTAAAAAAGTTAAAAATAAATTACAAGATAACAACATCGACTTCATATTGCATAAACTCGTCCTATCTTTGGTACGAACGTATAACCATCTGATTATCCGTCTTATTCCTTCCCCTTGTACAGAGCGAGAAAGAGTTGAAGATAGGACGAGTTTATGCAATATGAAGTCGATGTTGTTATTTTTATTTTCAACTTTTTTAGTTTTTATGATAGACATTTGAAAGTTGGTTTTTACGATTGCTTTTCACCTATACATACAGGCTGTACAAAAGAATGGGACACTCCTTAAAACCACGTGATCAGCTGGTCATACAACAACTTTTCCTATGGGAGCAACATCGAAATCGTGATTTTATTTTTAGATGCTCCATACATTATCATCGAGGTATGCGAGTAACTTTGCATGGAGAAGCTGAAAAAAAAATTTATGATTTCGATGTTACTCCCATAGAAAAAGTTGTTGTATATGACCAGCTGATCACGTGGTTTTAAGGAGTGTCCTATTCTCTTGTACACCCTGTATATGTATATTCGACAACTTCAGTACTACTCGTACTAGCGGCACGGAAGTTGAGCGCTGAGCGAAAGTTGCGCAGAAGACTATTACGATTACGTGATTGGCTAGTCGACCCGCCTGCTCCGCCGGCTATGATAGGTTTTTAGCTCCGCGCACATGCGCCTCCGATATGAGAATCGTCTCGTAACGGCCCGTTCACACATGGGAGTCCGATTTACTGGTACGTTTTTAACGGATACGTCATAAATTTATGCTCTGTTCACACATAGGCACCGTATAACGTTCAACGGATCCATCATGACGACCGTCTGGTGTAGTGGTTCGCGCTCCGGACTACGATGCCTGGCGGTTGCGGGTTCGGATCCCGCGAGGGGCAAATGTTAGTGTGATGAGCACGAGCATTTGCACCTAAGTCATGGATGTTTATAAACGTATTTAAGAATGTTTATCCGTTATCTAGTCGCCATAGCACAAGCTTTGCTTAGTTTGGGGCTAGATAATTGGTGTGATTGTGAAAACAATTTATTATTATTATTATTTATCATTACTGGATCCGATGGCTGAACAGAAAACTCGCAGTATACCGCCGCTATTCTACAAGGATGGACGCTGTCGTATTGTATTGGTACTATCGTCGGAGAAGGAAGATTCGACGTTATTGGCAGCATCCACTTAAGGCCCAAAGATCTAGAAAGGGTGAGGGTGCGAGTCAAAACCTGTCGCATCACTCCCCCTCCTACAACCCCGCACGTTAAAATTCTACGTATCCGTATATTTTTACTGTTCCGTCGTCCAGTATTCGATGACAAAACAGAATGTAATTTTTTTACGGTACGATATACTTCACTGTATACAGAATACTGTGCCATGTGTGAAGTCACTTATACAACTACATACGCCATCGACGAAAAAAAAACGTACACGATAAAACGGAACAGTAAAACGGAGACATGTGTGAACCGGCCGTAAGACGCGCAAAGCGATCTCCACTCTTTGCCCCGCCGCATTCAACATCGATGTCGCGTTGCCATTGTTCAATATAATAAATAAATATTGGGACAGCATCATATACATCGCTCTGATCCTAAGGTAAGGAGACAGCACATGTGTAATAGAAATCAGAAACAACGACGAGACCCGAGATAGTATAGAAAAGTTCGTTGCCTACATTGAAACGACCTACCCTTCTAGCACGATCAACAAAACACGATATGATACGATATGATATAGCGATTTATCGCCTATTAACTTAAAAAATATGATAACATAGCCGCCATCTTGAACTTTTATTGAAACAGTAAGGATGTCGGTGTCGGCGACGTCACGTTTATGCTCGCTTTTTTGATAAAAGTTCATATTTTGACAAAAAATATGCGATAAATCGCTATATCATATCGTATCATATCGTGTTTTGTTGCACATGCTAGAGGGGCAGGGATCAAACCCGGAACCTCAGAGATGGCGACGTCATATACAGTGCGGCGTGCTCGCCTCTCGGCTACGGAGGTCGAGGTGGTCGATTTCTTTCAAGTACATAATATATTATTTGGAATAAACCTAGCGTATAATTTCTAAATATCAAAATTCAAGGAATTAAAAATAACAATTTTTGACAAATTTACATATTTCGAGTATATTTAAAATAGATGTAAGTGTTAGAATTTTGAATTTATTTAAGTACTTTACGACCAATTCTTATACCTACCAATTATACAAAAAAATAAAAGTACCTTTGGCTCTCGGTGACTTCTTTCTTCTTCTTCTTGATGCCTTCGAGCGACTTCTGTTTGAGCTCGTCCTTATGTTGTTGCTTGCGTTTAACGTTTTCTTCCTGCTGCGCCTTGCGTTTTTCTTTAAGACGTCTATAAAAACACATTCAATAATTAAATTGGAACAATTACTGCTATCTTATATGCTGAGAGTTAACTAAGTAGCAGCAGGGCTTAGGTAGTGATTACCAATATTAAGCAACCCACGCCACGGTTGTGAGTAGATGGGTGACCATTCCCTCTGAACATATTTGGTAAAAAAAATTACAAGCATCTCCGTGCTCCGAAAGGTACATTATAAGTTGGGACAATATCGCTTGATAATAGTCGTAGAGCCTTTAAAACAACGTGGCCGGAGGCTTGATAACATGCAGTGGCGGGCATTTGTTTTATTTCGAGGTAGGCAGAAGATACTTACATAAGTGTTTGTGTAATGAAACACGTTTGTAAGTACCTACTGTCTACCTTATTTCATTTACCAGGTAGGCACTGCCTAATTGCCTAAAAGCAGCGCACGCCCCTGATAACATGTGACAGTAAGGTTTGTCACTGGCTTTACAACAGCCTTCAACAGCACTGAGCTTGTGTGGTGGAGTTTTGCCTAAACCACCTCATAGTTAAAGCGAGTCCTGTGCCCTGCAGTGGGATGTTTATAGAATTACTTGGTTTTTATATTCCGTGTAATAATAATAATGTACGGCGATTTTTACAAGAGGACCACCACTTGGTTATCAACCCGTGAGGTCATCTTTAAAAACCTGAACCGCGGGTTCCGAGAATTACCAAAGGTAAAAATGAAAATAATAATCTTTCTTTATTTCTCACACAAACAATAATATCAACAACATACCTTCTTTCGTCCCTCTTTTTCTTTATGAAAGCTTTCTCTTCGTCCGTCTTCTCAACCAACTCGTGGAACAGCACTTCGCCGTCCATTAGGCCATCTTCAATCTATAACAAAATAAATAGTTGTCATATAATTAAATACTGAATATAGCAGTGTATCTTCTTCAATCAGCTGCTTATACATAACAACTTTTTAGACTAACTTCAAAATCGCCGGAAAATGTGTCGTCTTTTTAGAGTTACATACCCAAAGGGTAAAACGGGACCCTATTACTAAGGCTCCGCTGTCCGTCTGTCTGTCTGTCCGTCTGTCACCAGGCTGTATCTCGTCAACCGTGATAGTTAGAGAGTTGAACAGCAAATAATAAAAAACAGAATACAATAAATATGTATGGGCGCTCCCATACAACAAACGTGATTTTTTTGCTTATTTTATAGATAATGGTACGGAATCCTTCGTGCGCGAGTCTAACTCGCACTTGCCCAGTTTTTCATAATTACTTGATACGAACAAAAGTGGCTGACATAGCCCGCCGGATTAGCAAGCTTAAGTGACTGAGGGTGGGGCACATAGCACGTATAACTGACGATCGATGGGGTAGAAAGGTTCTTGAATGGAGGCCACGTGCCGGCAAGCGCAGCGTGGACCGTTTAATGTGGACAGAGTAAGTAATCTCGTAAAGATTGCAGGAAGCCGCTGGATGCAGGCCGCTTCCAACCGGCTAATCTGGAAGTCACTGATGAGGAAACAAACTGTTCTAAAGCAGCAGTGGTGGGGTTAAAAAATATTATTAGGACGTGTAAAAGTGCCTTTATTGGTCAATTTGCAGAAATAAATGTTTTTGATTTTGCCTATGTGCATCAGTAGACTTCCTATGGCTGAATTTATGATGACGTACTTACTTGTACGTCCCCGCCACGGGGCTTGAGCTCTCCAGCAAAGAGTGGGGATCGCCTTGCGCATCTTACTAGACTATCATCGATTCATCGTATTAGAGACCCGTGTGCGCGGAGCTAACAACCAATCCCGGCCGACTCTATTATACAGGCGCGACTAGCTAATTACGCACTAATAACGATCTTCTGCGCAATTTTCGTTCAGCGCTCAAGATCCGTCCGCTCAAGTACCGCTAGTTGTGCTAACAACCAATCCCGGCCGGCTATACAGGCGCGACTAGCCAATCACGCAATCGTAATGATCTTTTGCGCAACTTTAGTTCAGCGCTCAAGATCTGTGCCGTTAGATATACCTTTATCAGCTGGAAGGATATCCTGGGTCCCAGCTCGACGAGCCTGATGGCGGACTTGGACTCTGCGGTGGCGCCTCGTGTCGCCAGGGTTTGAGGCAGCACGACCTGCGCGCTCGGGTCGTCCTCAAACTCGCTTTCTGATAGAAGACCAGCTCTGAAAATGATTGAAGTGTAGCCTTTATGTGTTGAAATGAATGGATGTAAAGGTAAAGGCACAAGCCGATGGATGCAGGCCGCTTCCAACCGGCCGATCTAGAAGTCACTGGGGAGGCCTATGTTCAGCAGTGGACGTCTTGTGGCTGCAATGTTGATGATTGTACGGTTTACGTACATTACGAAATCGACGCGCTACGGCGCGCCGTCATCATTTTGGCGCATTGACCCAATATTGCATTTATAAATAAATTTATTAAGTTCACCAGTACTCGACGAATCACCAACCATATCGCGCGTGCTCATTCATACCATTACCATTTGACCATCATAGCGTAGTAGTTAAAGTGAATATAGTTAAAATCTTTATTACCAGTGACTTTTCTTTATCTACCAACTTCTTTAAATGTATAGACAATAACCGTACAATGATGATGATGAAAGGAAGTGGATGTGGAATTTACGATTAGTCGATTAAATTGCATCTTGTTGGCGCGGCGTCGGCGTACGCCCGTGGTCTCCGATGAATTAAAAAGCAACTCGTTTTTTTTCTTATTGAAATTTTTAACTATATTTCATGCGAAAACGATGATTCTAATTTACGAAATTTTTTCAATAGTTTCTTTAGATTTTAAAATTTGGAATTAGTTTGCATTGTGGCTGCATCAAACTTTATTTTTATTGTTTTTGTGTTTCGGTAAGATAAATGTTAATTCCTCTATTCCTTAATTTTGACGTCTCATCATCATCACCAGCCTATATCAGTCCACTGCTGGACACAAGCCTCTCCAAAAGGAGGATTTTGCCATAATCGCCACGCTTGACAGGCCGATTGGCGGTTTGGCCTATGGTGGAGAGGAGACGCTGCTGCCCGTCTTCTTGTGGCGGTTCTCCTGTAGTCGCCTCTTACGACACCCATAGGAAGAGAAGGGGTGGTGCAATTCTTTTAACGTGCCGGCACCACACGACACGTTTTGACGTCTACATAGACTAAAATAAGTTTTAAATAAATAAAATAAATAATAAATCGAGGAGAAGCTACTTTCGTATACTTAATAATAGTTTCGTGATGCTTAATAATAATTCTATTCTAGGTACTTACTTGTCGAAAAATTCAGACATTTCGCGACACTTATTCAGATTGGGTATTTTCCCTTGCACCATCTGTAATAAAAATACCATGACTATGAATTTAATTATTTTTTTTCAATGGAGAATGTTAACTAATTATGAATATTAGCTCTCCATATTTTCTCTCAAAAATAAAAAAAAACTAGTGAAAGAATTACTTCGATATGTCAATTAGTTTCCGATTTATAGAAGTAAACGTGTGACGGTGTGACGTCATCTCACAACACTCGCTCAGTCCGCTCGCGCTCTCATCAGCACGGTGTCTAATGACTTGCTACTAAGCGGAGCGTTGTAAATTGACGTCACATGCGGTCACGTCACTGTTAGCGGGACTCGATATTTATCGTAAGTTTAAATGCCTGTAAAATCAAAACTAATATTTTTGACTACAACAAAAACTAGTTTATTTGTATACATACAAGCTTTACTGTAACAACTTTACATACATACCTATTAACATTCTCAATTATTCAATTGACTCAAAACGTTGATCCTGTATAACATGTTTTATAAATATTAACTTACCTTTTTAGTTCCCTTGTTGAGTCCGACGGGGGTAGCTCTAATGACGTAATGCCGTAGGTCGACAAGTTTAGTGGATGGGTTGTAATTCATAAGGACACAACGGCGGATATTTTTTAGCTTTACCTATAAGAAAGATATATAGGATTACAATTTAAATATATATATGTTTATAGTTTGATAAATTTCGCAAAGATACCTTACTAAAGTAGAGATAAGCCAAGTAGAACTTTTATGACCGAGTTTTTCACCAAACTCAATACTCGGTCGTTACTTGTTTCAGGGTTAGGCAGGTTTGAGGCGCAAATATATCTTTAAGTTAAAGTAGAAAACTTCGTATTCTTACACACCATGGCTTGCTTTTATTTTCAATTTTATTTATACATTGTGTCCGTGGCAATAGTAATCAAACTTTCAAAGTGTGATCTCGAGCTGCATACCATTACGTTCAATGTCTTTATGGAAACAAAGCCTAAATTATTCATTACCTACTCCTAATTTGTCTTATTTAGAGTGAATTTGCTAGTCCAGGACTAAGTCTATTGTCTACCCTGTTCTATTACTATTCTATACACTGTTCTATACCCACCCACTCTACTAACGTACAGATACAGGGTGGGTATAGAACAGTGGGTTAACCTTATTCCCGGACTAGCAAATTCACACTGAATTAGACAGAATATGTCTAGGCTTTACCACAATTGTCAGCCAAATTGTACAGTTAACAAAGAACATACTCCAAAATGTAAATTTTAACAATTAAAATAGTTACTTTTCAAACTTACATTGGTGATGTTGATAGTAGGGAACATATTCTGGAACATGGTGGCCATGAGCTTCATGTGCATGCCTTCCCCAGAGAAGCTGTTGAGTACGATGAGTGGAGCGCTTTGGAACGCTTTTACTATTACATACTGCTTCCGGAGAGAGGATATCACGTCACGGGCGAGACTGTACTGAAAACAAATAGTTTGTCAAGTGTTTTTTTTGTGCAAATTACTAAGGGATGGTTCTGAACCACCCAATTTTTTTTCAACTATTAAGTTTGTGTGGTGAATGTTGCACTTGAAACATTACTGCAGGCAATTGCTGCGCATACAAAGTTATATGCAATTTTGGATTGCAGGCATCATCTCAGCTTATTGCAGTCCACTGCTGGACGTAAGCCTCCTAAAGAGCGCCAAAGAGCATGATCGCCCACTTTTTTCATACATCCTCTGCCAGCCATCAGTTAATACAGTGCAGCACTTAATTATTACTATATAGTATAAAACAGAGTCGCTTTCTCTGTCCTTATATCCCTATGTATGCTTAAATCTTTGAAGCTATGCAACGGATTTTGATGCATTTTTTTTTAAATAGATGAGAGTGATTGAAGAGGCAGGTTTATGTCATTGCATCCGTGCGAAGCCGGGGCGGGTCGCTTGTTAAAAAATATTTTCAGCATAATGTTTACAGTTTTATTATTTTTCTAATTAAATTGGTTAAAACGATTTTTAAACTTACATTGTGTACTCTGAAAGTAAGTGTGGGTCCCCGAGGCAGCCGAGACAATCTCATGTAAGTTCCGAGCTCTGTTTCTGTGAACATTATCATGTGGGAGACGTGCAGGTATCCTGACACCGAGAGGAAGTCTTTTAGTGTGTTCTTTTTTCTTTCCTGAAATGAAACAAAAAATATATAATATTAATTCAGAATCATGCATAGCATACATTTTTTTGCAGGAAATAAAAAAAAATGCTGATGACAGTGTTTTTTACATACAAGTTTACATGATACTGAAAAGGTCTACTACTAATCTACTCAGTATATGTCGGAGCATATTAATAATACAGATACGGGTCTTCCGTAGATGCCCAGGATAAAATATAAATCGATTGTTGTTTATAAACAACTTAGATCTTCGTTTTATAACTCATCGCTGATTGTTGTGGCATTAAGTCAAATGGAATAAAACTGAATGGTAAAATGAAGTGGATTGCCATTAAGGCTCGGTCTATACCCAGTCGGAAACGGATTCAATCCACTGCTTAAGCAATCAGGTTGTTTTTTGAACACATTTTTGCAGATGCTAACAGATTACAGCAGCATAAAGTCCGAGCATAACTTCTCCATTTCAGGTGTTGTAATTTGACCTTCCTTTGCCCAAATTGATGTGCCTAACAACAGTAATAACTTTAACCTTTATTCAGTTATCAGTTACATTATATGATTTCTTATAATTAAAAAAGTATCATTCTTTACAACACTGCACTCATTGATTGTATGTCTGTATGCCATTAGTTGAAAAAGCCTCCAGCTGACTGTCACCATTCCTCTCCGACATATTGTGCCTAAAAGTAAATAGTAGATCGTTCATGCATACCTTCAACTGCGACGCTGTGAAAGGTTCCATTATCTTCCTGAAGTCCTTCGCTAACTCTATGAGGTCCTTACTGCATTGCCCGCGGTGGATCACGAACGAATGGGGCGCCTTTACCAGGTGCTCGGGCTCCAGGGCCTCCTTTGTCGCCGGATTCTTTTTGGCACACTTGCCTTTGCGTTTACCCATTTTATTGGTTCACTCAAAGAATTGAAAGTACAAAGTATTATTAAACTATAATTGAGTTCCACTATGATTATTAAACAGCTGTACTTTATGGGGATTTTAAATACTTTAGCACACAAAAAATAAATAAACACACTTTTTTGAGGTTATGAGAGCACCTGGACCCTGGGGACTGGACATGGATAGGATTTGACACTTTAACTGTCAAGTAGTGTTGCCACTCGTTCGATTGTCCATTATCGAAACTTTTATCGATCCAATCACACAATCCAATATCATCAATTTTTAAATTACAGAAATTGCATTGATTAACCATCACAAACGCGAACGTCCACTCCACAACACTATCAATAGTATTTTAAGTCCCGGCCAAACAGACGCGTGCGCGGTGGCGTGCGTGGTGGCGTGGGTGTTCAGATCGTGCCATAGCATTTGTATCGACGAGTTCACACCGGCGTGGACAGCGGCGGCGTGCATCACGCGTGCAGCTTGACATTCAGCTTTTGCACGCGCGGACATGACATTTGACGTGACAGGCTCAACAGACAGATGGTGCTACTACGATAATATAAATAATTACGTTTTAAGCTACTTTTTTTTTTCGAAAAGCAATGAGTGAAGCCAACTAGCTTTTTTCTTTCCTACATCTTCAAATAGCTTCGCTCGGGTAGCCGCGTTCGAATTAATTAATGCGAAACTCAGTAAATAAATAAATTAAAAACTCTACAAAAATTCTTTGTTTATTTAGTAAAAGGGTTGAGCTTTTATATTTGTAGTATATCGGCAAATAATCTGATAAACAATAGTTTAATCATAATTTCTACAACATCATTAGATTCCTTTATTATGACTAACGTTCATACATAATCTTCTTTGACTTCATTCATGACTAATCTCTTTTCTTGTTAGGATTATACATCCGAGCGAAAGATACATTTTCGTGCTAGGCCGCCTGAACACGTAGTGTCCGCGTGTTTGGTGTTTACTGGCCTGCACGCCCACGCCCATGCCACCGCGCACGCCCACGCCCCACACTGGCTCAATATTTAAAAAAAGTGGACATAGGGGTCAATGTTCATATTAAGGCTTGTAATTTTTTTCACATATTCCTCTTCTGATTCTAAATCACTTTTACTGATTCCAATTTTTCTCAAAAACTTGTCAGTTCAGAGAAAAAAATTGATGAATATATTTTTGTATGGAGAAAAAGTTATTAACGTTTGTAGCATCAAAATGCGTGCGTGAATCAAAATGCCACCTAGTAGGCATCGAAGGCTATATTATTCTTTAAAATAATTTTATGTAACTTTTTTCTATAACCTTGCAACTTTCGGAGCACAGGCCCTGAAACATCGGTAATTAAAAAAAATAATTATTTCGACTTTTTTGCAGATAATACTCAAACAACCTTTAAATATCGTTAGGATCAGATTACCTTAGTTCATTTAGTACATTGTAGCCCCTAATAACCATTGAAAACAGTGTTTAATATACTAATAATAAAACAATTTAAAAATATAATATATGGTCGGAAATTGGCTTGTAGCTTTGTTCGTAGCCAGTGCGCGCGCGCTTTGTTAGGGTTCAATACCTGGAATTGTTATCTTTTAAAATAAACCGACCGCCAATTCTTCAAAGGGGTCATTTATGACTTGCAGTTAATAAAATTTTATTGTGTGCTTTATTAATGTGTTGGTTTTCAAACTGTATTTGAACACTATGTAAGTGATATGATGACAAGAATTACGATCGCAAGTCAGTCTCAGACAAAGTGTTTTCGTGAGTTGACGTGCTAACTTATCTGTGACTACGCTAGATTCCGAGTTTTCGTTTTTGTTGAATTTTTCGTTTTTGTTATTCCGTATTGTTATTTGAATTTTGTTGTTTTTGTTGCTTGTTCGTTACTGTTTATTTTTCTCAACTTTGTTGTTTGTTTATTTTCGAGTTGTTTTACTTACCATTCTGTTGGTATCGTTTGTTTACTTGTTGTGATAGGTTGGGTTGAAAATGGCTCAGTTTGTAACCCATTTGGATTTTTATGTGGCATTGCAAGAATGTACAGATATAAAAAAATGTGATTTCTTATTTAATTTGCTGTCGAGTCATTTGCCTTCGGAAGTTTGTGATGAAGACGTAAAAAATATAAAAAAAATCACTAAACGCTTCGTATCAAATTTTCAAAAAAGATGGATTAAAGCACATAGAATAGCCAAAAAAATTTCCGAACAAAATATGTCTTGGTTGAACTCCAATATTCGTTGGCCTACTTGTTCATCAATCGATTTGAAGCCAATATTTTGCCGAGAAATCATAGAAAACACAGAAAATGATTCAAATTTGTCTTCTCAAATGATGGAAGTCGGTCCATCTCATTGTGATGTTAGTACAAATACACCAAAGTCAAGAAAGGCTTTTGGTGATGTGACAAACAAACAAAAAATAAGGCGTTCTGGTTCGTTGCTTGATTATGATGAAGAAGAGATAACATTTGCGTTAGTTACGAAATTAAAAGAGAAAGGCAATAAACAGCTTGCAAAAATTATTAATTGTCTGTCGACAGATGTGAACAAAACTAAGAAAACCTATGATTTTTTGTTTAATACTCAACCAGAAAAATGTTTATCAGAAATTGAAACATTAGCACCTATTAATGCATTAAATTTATTAAAATGGCAGTATCAAATAGTAAAAAATGTCTTTACCGACAAAGGTATTTCAAAATCGTCAGTGTTTATGATAAGTTTAGTCCCATTACGGCTTATGTGTGGTGATACTATTGTATGGGAAAATCCTCACCCATCATCGACTTCCTATTGTCGACCTATTATGTTTGAATTCATAAAAGAGACTGAAGAAATAATAAAATCACAAACAGATGCAATTAATGAAGAAATTTCAAACCTAAAACCAACAAAAATAGGCGAATTAGAAGTTGCTCATGAGCTTCACATGACGATGATTGATGAAAAAGTCGCAACAGTAATGTCAAAAACACGATCCAATGCTGCTTGTAACATTTGCCTGGCAACCCCAAAAGAAATGAATAATTGGTAAATACTTTTAAATAAGCCAGCCACAGTAGATATGTATAAGTTCGGCTTATCTTCACTATCTTCTAAGTAATAAAATAATGAATCATTTGGTTCTTTTTTGGTCGTACGTAATTTATAATGAAAGTCTGTTTGAGATAAAATACATTTTAAGCAGCTGCAAATCATAAATGACCCCTTGAAGAATAGGTGACCTGTTCATCTAAACAGACAACAATTCCAGGTATCAAACTCTTACAAAGCGCGCGCGCACCGGCTACGAACAAATCTACAAGCCAATTTCCGACCATATTTTATATTTTTAAATTGTTTTATTATTAGTATATTAAACACTGTTTTCAATGGTTATTAGGGGCCACAATGCACTAAATGAACTAAGGTAATCTGATCCTAACGATATTTTTGTTTGTTTAAATTTAAAAGTTGTTTGAGTATTATCCGCAAAAAAGTCTAAATATTTTTTTTTACTTTACCGATGTTTCAGGGCCTGTAGCTCCGAAAGTTGCAAGGTTACAGAAAAAAGTTACATAAACTTATTTTAAAGAATAATATAGGCTTCGATGCCTACTAGGTGGCATTTTGATTCACGCACGCGTTTTGATGCTACAAACGTTGATAACTTTTTCTCCATACAAAAAAATATTATAAAATTTTTTTCTCGGAACTGACAAGTTTTTGAGAAAAATTGGAATCAGTAAAAGTGATTTAGAATCAAAAGAGGAATATGTGAAAAAAATTACAAGCCTTAATATGAACATTGACCCCTATGTCCACTTTTTTTAAATATTGAGCCAGTGTGCGCGCCCCCGCGTTGGTTTGGCCATAGCTTTACTTCAATGAGTTTTGAAGATTTGATTATACCCAGCCCAAACCTGGACCAGGTTACCGTGGATTCAATCGATCATTTAAGCAATAAGGTTGATTTTTGAATGGATTTAATCAATCGGAGCAATTTAATCGATAGTATTGCTGCATATCAATTGTCGGTTTTAATGTACTGTTTGTTTGTTTCATACATTTTAGCATTTGAATGCCCTAAGATTTTAGCAAACGAAGGTATCGATTCTTTAAGATTGTATTTGACAACCGATGGTTCGGCAACACTACTGTCAAAGTCAAGACGTATGCGTGCCTTCCGTCCGTCCGATTTGAGCCTAAATCTATTGTAATTTGGTTCCGAAAACAAAATATTTTCTCAGCGCCAAATTATTAAAGGAGGGGTCTGTTTTATTAATCGTGTTGTAATTTGTAAAGCAATATGAGCAGCACTATTGTGGTGTCGTGTCTTTAAGCACAAAATTTTGTGCCTAAAGTCGATAGATTTTTTAAAAATATTGGACATCACATACATTGTTCTGATCCTAAGTAGCTACAGCACTAATGGTGTTATAGAAATCAGAAACAACGACGTTACTACAACACCCAGACCCGAGACAATGTAGAAAAGTTCGTTTTCCACATGGACCCGACCGGGAATCTAACGCGGAACCGAATTTTAGACAGTTACCCTATCGAAAGATCAGGAGATGTATTTTTGAAGGACTCGAATTTCAATTCGCATACGAATGCACAAGAATCGCATAAGAACTCCTAGGAAATTGTATACGATTTTAGGATTTCGTATGCGAATTGGAATTCGAACGTTTCAAAAATACGCCTCCAGAGTTTCTTAGTTTCGGGCTGTAATAAAGTTCATTCATTGGGTTGGTTATTGGAATGTTTGGGGGGATTTGGAATTTGTGGGGAATCAAATAAATACACGGCAAAACAAATCAAAACAGCTTTATTTCCTGCTTCATTGTGGATTTCCATACTTGCACAGAATCACTACACTAGGTACCTATTCTCTCGAAGTCCCACCGCGTTGAGTCGATATTTGTTCTTGTGGTACAAAACTTTCGAACGAGCGAGACTATCGCTTTATTTGGAGTTAAACCGATAATTCATATATAGACGGTGTACTACAATCACAGTATGATTTGTATGAGCGAAGATAAAACAAGTTGAGTACATTGAGAAGTAACCTGATGTTTTGCCAGTCGCCATCTCGTGGTACGGGGGGTAGGTGGATATACCGTGGTCATCAAGTACTTACATCCAATAAATTGGAAGATTTAATCATGCACAGTGGGGCATTTTGAAAAATATTTTTTATTTTTTTTTATTCCTTAGGGTGCTCACAGAAGAACGACAGTTTTTTGCCGACTGCTTGCGACATTAGTAGGCGACTGTCGACAAAAGACGGCGAAACCTCGAAAACAGTTACCGATAATCGCCAATTTGCCTGACGAGTCGGCGATGAGTCAGCGACTGTTGTCGGCAGTCGCCTACCATTGTCGCAGTCGCCGAGATACTGTAGCTCATCTGTAAGCGCTGTTGTGAAGGCACCCTTAAGTTACGCTGCGTATGTATTTTTCCAAGAATTTTGATAATTAAATACAATGATTAACGCGTCAAATGCACATACACATCTATTTCAAACGACGCCCCTCCGTCCAAAGAGAGCGACCATAAATTCTCTATCCTATAATATTACAGACATTACAGTGCAATAAGTGCTGTACCACTTATACCCAACTATTCTAATACTTTTGAAATAATTTTCGAAAGGAAAGATGTAGTCAACTGGTAGGTAGAACATTTAAACTGTGAATAATTTAAGAATATTAACTAACTATGGTCGCGAACGGTGAGCGGGTCGCAGGCGCCGCACACCGACGCATGGAGACCGTATACAGGGTGTACAAAAGAATGGGACACTCCTTAAAACCACGTGATCAGCTGGTCGTATACAACAACTTTTCCTATGGGAACAACATCGAAATCGTGATTTTATTTACAGATGCTCCATACATTATCATCGATGTAAACGAGTAAGTTTGTATGGAGCAGCTAAAAAAAAATCTCGATTTCGATGTTGGTCCCATAGAAAAAGTTGTACATGACCAGCTGATCACGTGGTTTTAAAGAGTGTCCCATTCTCTTGTAGATTCTGTATAATGGATTTTTCGAGAAATCGAGCCCAAACCAAAATATACAGAACATCGTACATGAAAAAGGTGCATTAGAAAACATTACATAAAAAATAGAAAAAGAAAACAATAGCAACCTTTTTATTAGAGGAACAAGAGATGTTCGATTTCATAGATGTCTCGAATGTCATAGAATCGGGAATCATCTGCATTTACGAATATAAAAAGCCCCCTATTTTACCCCTATTAAATTAGCTAATATCTATAGTTCATTCTAAACTATCATCAGTTAAATACCGTTATCATTAAATTTATTAAAATCATATTTATAATGTGTACATTATAATGTAAGTATTAGAAAAGCCTGTAGCAACAGAGTCGACGCGGTTTCGAACGAAGAAGAGTTTGGGCAGTAGGTGTCATGATCATTGAGGTATAATGTACAGTCAACAGCACGTCGACCTACCCCAAAAGTCAAAAATTCTCCAATAGATTTTCAACTTTAAGCCAGACACATAGAGTTCATTTTCAAATGAGAAAATTTGACATTTTGTGGTAGGTCGACGTACTGTTGTCCGTACTAGCGTACTAGAGAACACATCTCGAACTAAATGTTTCAGCCAAGCATTGTAGCCCGGTGGACTACAAATTCATTGATTGAACAATCAAGAAGCAGTTTTGACAACTTCAATTATTGACACTGACTGAAGCTTTGTAGTCCACCGGGCTACAGTGCTTGGCTGAAACATTTAGTTCGAGATGTGTTCTCTAGTACGCTAGTACATGATACCTCAATGGTCACGATTTGATTGGTGTGGTCGCCTCTATTGCTAAAAGGTTTTCGCGTCCGCTCGCCGCGTCTGTCTGGTGTACTAAACTATACAACTATTGAAATGACTTTATGTGCCAGCAACCGCAAGCATAGTACAGAGAATTCACTTTTTACAAAAAAAAAAAATAGGTTACAGATACGACGACCGGACCCGGTCCCCGATTCAGAACCGTCCGGTGACAAACTGTCGACCGGAAACCACGTGACACTTAATTTATCATTACTATTACGTCATTTATCGGTTGTCAATTATTTATCTGAAGGTTTTGAATTGGGGGCCTGCTTGACGATAGATCAAAAATCCCTCAGAATAAGGGTGTTTCTGAGTCGAGTCGACATTAGCGTAAAGCCACGAAAGAAATTAATATGCGGTGACGCAGCGTTAGTAGAACGTTTCAAATCGTTTAGTGCAAAAATATTACTTTATTAAGATAGTTCAAAAAAATGAGAATGGTATAGCTTTTTTGTCGCCATGGTCTGATGTCATGGCCTGGGTGAATGAAGCCACAATAATGGTGAGCCGAAAATTATTGTGACATATAATATGTTAACCTCAGATTCCGCGTGCAACTGAATGGGTCAATTGTAATTTCGCGTCAGCTGCTGTATTGTTGGAGTTGTAGGCACCATAGGTTAAATAAGATCCTAATTATTAACAAATTTTCTTCTAGGTTTTTTTTTCTGTTCTAATACTCATATCTTTTTTTCTATATTATCAAATCGATGTCAGTTGATCGACAGTTTATTATTATTATTAATTATCAAATCCATTTATTTCGGGTCACTGAGACCCATAATGAAGTGATCACAGATAGTTACAAGTAATAAAAATAAAATTATAGCATTATGAGAGTCATTTTTTTTCGCACATTCAATGTTAGGTTATAAGGAAAAGTTGTAGGTATACGAGCAGTAGAAGAACCCAGAAGAAGGTTAACTTTAAATTAATACCTTATATCACTTATGCGCTGATTTTTTAATATGTACCGGCTGAATGAAAATTCGATCGTTATAGTTCACGTTTGCAACATATTGCGTACAAGTTATTTAAACACAGCAGTTGATCAAAAATGTACAAGTGATATTCAGATGCAGCCAGGAATCAAAGGTGACGCTCTCGGGCGGCACACGACTTACAAATAAAACATTGTGACTTCTCTATGAAGGGACCTTCAAATTCAACCAACACCATAATGGATTCTATATTCTATACAAATTAAACATTGTTATACACTGATTTACAATTTTATTTCTTTGTACAGGTACAAATTACTATAAGTCGTCAGGTAAAAGGGTTAAGAATGCGTGTGCCGCCTCCGAGATAAGTTTTTAGCGATCTGCGCACGCGCCACTAGGACGCCATTAACCGCGGCAGTGACACAATAGATCATAAACGAATCGTATTTTATTTATAAATATATAATCAGTTATCAATCTCAGGCTATCCCATACATTTTTGGCCTCCAGTGCCGTTTAAACTTAGAAAAGTAGCCTAGATTTAACGTGACATCACTGTCACATCACGTGTCACTAAGATAGCGCCAGAAGGCTTGGTACTACAAAAATGTTGTACGTGATAGCAATTACCATCTTGTGTGAAACAACTTTTGAACAATGAAAACAGTCGGGTTTTTTACACGGCTAGTTTCTGATGTTCATATTTTGTCAAAGGATTGACACAAGTGAATAGTTATTTTGACTTATTAGGTTAATACGTTCAAATGAATGACACTTTTGTAGTAGGCCTTCTGGTTGCGGCGGCCTGCGTGGCGCATGCGCTCGTCCCATGAACATGATCGCTAATTGCCTTAATACAACAACCGGCACGGATTTTGAGCACTGCCCGAATGCGCAGAAGACCGTTGCGATTACGTGATTGGCTAGTCGCGCCGCAAATGCACCGCCGGCCGCGATTGGTTGTTAGCTCCGCGCACGCGTCTCTGATACGACGATCGTCCCGTAAGATGCGTAAAGCGATCCCCACTCTTTGATCGAGCGCTCAAAATCTATGCCGGGGATTGTATCTTACGCCCGGCACACACTAAAATAACTATCTCGAACGCGAAAGAGCGACTGTGCGAATATTCTAGAAACATATTGAACCTAAGTCTTAAATAGTAAGTAATAGAAGGGACATAACAATTCCTCTTCAGTCTAATAGCGAACTCGGTGTTCTGATCGCAGATGCTATAGGAGCATTTTCTGTAACGTTACAGCTAATGGCTTGAGTTGCGGCAAAGTTACTGTATTTCGCGTATCAGTGTATCCCTTGCTTAACTCTTTATCCGCTTATGTAGCCAGTTCGTTACTCGTTGAAGCACTAAGCTGCACAAATGTTTGCGCGGGTCCATGGCTATTCAATTGTTATCTTTTTTTTCCGAGCATACAGGATAGTTAACAGTCCCCATCGCCCGCTTCACCCGTACTCGATGGTTCGTTCAGTGTGCCCGGCCTCAAACACCAACATCGATCATTACAAAATGCGTTAAAACGTCCGTAATGGACAAACATTATCATAACTATTGTTTTCGAATTTCTTAGAGCAACAAAGTACAAAAGCGCTACACTCCATTGTACAAAGCATCGCAAAAATACTACAAAGAAATGTGTAGACATAACAGATTATGTTAAAATCGAACACAAATCGTCGATAAATTATTAACAAAATATGTTCATATGCAAAAAAAATATAGTTTAAGGTACCGCCCGCGGCCGGGCGCTGGAGTGGGCGGCCCGGGGCTTAGTGCTGGTCCATCTGGGGACAACATATATAAATAAATAAATATAAATATTAGACAACATCACATACATTGCTCTTATTCTAAGGTAAGTAGCTAAAGCACTTGTGTTATAGAAATCAGAAACAACGACGGTACCACAACACTCAGACCCGAGAAAGTTAGTTTTCTACGTTGACCCGACCGGGGATCGAACTCGGAACCTCAGTGATGGCGACGCCATATAGTCCGGCGTGCTCGCCTCTCGGCTACGGAGGTTGTCCGTGTATAATATTAAACAATTTTAAACAAATAAATAATATTCTGGAAGTCACTGGGGGAGGTTTATGTTCAGCAGTAAACATCCTGTGGCTGAATTAATAATAATTTATTTCGGAACACGGGTTCCATATACAAAAATTACAACAATTCATTACACTAAATATAATTTCATTACAATTATTAATTTATAAAAGATTTAAATAATGATTTTTAAAACACAATAAATTATAATATTATGAAATAAAAATAAGAAATGATGGTGAAATATTTAATAAATATTGGACAACCTCGCCTACATTACTCTGATCATTATGGAAACCAGACTTAAATGTATGCTCTTTAGAACGGAACCTCTATTGGTTACCTCGCACCCTTTGACAAGATGGATTTTAGTTTTCGTAAAATCTTCATAACGAGAGTTTCATAAGATAATTTAAAATTATTTTGTTTTTTTTACCCTTATTAGGAACTCCAGATTAAACTTGACAAAAAACTTGTTAAATTCTGGACTCTGAAACTGTCTCGAGTCTGGGTGTGCTAGGAAACGGCTCTGGCATCATCATGTTAGTTTAAAAAAATATAGCCGAACTAGTGTTGTGGCGTAGCAAATCACGTTGCACGAAAATGATATTTTTTCTATTGTCTCGAGTCTGGGTGTGCTAGGAAACCGCTTTGGCAAAATACATTGTCAAACATAATAATGTTAATTCCCTACTCCAACAAAGACCAGTTCGTCATTATTATCATCATTTCAGCCACAGGACATCTCCTACCAGTGGCGGGCACTGGATTTATTTCGAGGTAGGCGGTAGATACTTACTAATGTGTTTTATGTACAAAATTACTGGTTTTTACCAATAACACACATTTGTAAGCACACTGCCTACCTCATTTCATTTATCAGGTGGGCACTGCCTAATTGCCTATATGCACCGCGCCCGTCTCCTATTGAACATAGGCCCCGGGGCGCCGGCTTTAAGAAAACCTCATAGGTGCTCATGGTCATTTGATGACTTGAAAACGGGTCGTTGGGTAATAAAAAAAACGCCCTTCCCTGAAAGGCGATTACTGATCTGTTTCTTTATGTCTATTATCAGAGGTGCTTGGAACCCACTGTTTATATCTCATGGGTGCTCGAGCCCCCGAGCACCCACGGAGTCGCCGCCCCTGCATAGGCCTCCCCTTGTGACTTCCAGATTGGCCCGTTGGAAGTGGCCTGTATCCAGCGGCTTCATGCAACCATTCCCAGCCACCTTGTGGGTGGACCAATTATTTTTTAAAACATAACCATAATGACCACCACATTAAAAATAAATATTTATAAGAAAAATTAGCCCTGTATATAGCATAATCACTTATTTTTGGTATTTCCTCATAATACCTGAACTTTGTATGAATTTGACTATATGGAAAACAAAAAAATAAGATAGAAAAATAGCTTTATGGTTAAAAATACTGTGTCATTTGCTGAAAAACGAATTAAAAACGACGACACCATCTTTAATGCATCACTTTGACTGTTTATTTATTAACATCTGCATAAAATAAAGAAAAACAATTCTACTCGAAACAAATTAGGTATAAAGACAAAGAGGGTATTATATCTGTATCATATAATCTGTTGCAATGATTGTCCTTGATTATCAGACTACAATATAATTATCTTGGTGGTTACTTGCAAAGATAAAGCTAATAAATTAATAAATCGCGAAATAATCCGTAAAAGTAGTTTCATTTAAAAGATATAGCTATTAAGATAACCAAATATAATATGTAAAACCACTTCAACTTAATTGAATAATTTTATAAAAATAACATGGCAACTGGTAACATAGTGTTTCAGTGATAAGCTAACTAAATTATGTGTTAGGATCAACACAATGTCATGGAGTCATTGGCGAAGCTATAATTTTGCCAGCTTAACTAACTAACTAGTCATACGGTGTTAGGAAAATGGTATATATATCAAGCTGAAACTAGCCTATGTAATCATACGACGTCGACCTCCATAGCCGAGAGGCGATCACGCCGGACTGTAAATGGCGCCGCCATCTCTGAGGTTCCGGGTTCGATCCCCGGTCGGGTCAATGTAGAAAACGAACTTTTCTATATTGGCTCGGGTCCGGGTGTTGTGGTACTGTCGTTGTTTCTGATTTCTATAACACAAGTGCTTTAGGTACTTACCTCCTAAATTATACATACATTGCTCTGAACCTAATCAGAACAATGTATGTGATGTTGTCAAAATTATATATAAACCTTATATGCATGTAAATAGTATGGTGAAAATTGATCTGATTAATGAGGGCTCATAAATGATGCCTAGTAATCAATAATAAAACAGTCTAGGGTAGGCATAGCCCGCCATGACTCCCTAGCTATATAGAATATAATAGTCGTGTCTGATTGGTGTTTTACCTACTTACTTTAGAAACAGAGCAAGCAATGCATGTGATGTTGTCCAATATAATGTTATGGCACATTCTCTCCTACAATAGCATGAGGCTTATATTATAATCTTTACATATATCATACCTGTTCCTGGCCGTTTGTTTCCTGAGACTTCATTACATCGGGCAAGTCTGGTGGGGATGAGTATGGGGTCAGGTCCAAAGCTTCAAATTCACCATTTTCCTTTCTGTAAACCAAATAACATTATATTGATAAATGAAATCAAAAAGACAAGACAAAAAAAGTATTCTGTAAAAAGGTCAATCAAAGATATTAACTGACCACTGAGGCTAACAAGAAAAAAAGGTTTGTAAATTATTTACTGTTATGAATTTTATCAAAATTGGTAGAAACTCAACAGATTTTTGCCATCTCAGAAAATGGGAAGGCAAAATCTTTTAAGCTCTGGAATCTTTGTAAACTTGAATAACCATTGATATAACACAATGGCAACAGTTGGAGGAGGCTTTTGCCAAAAAGCACACACAAGTCATAGATATGTATATCGAAACTAAATTCTGTTAAGTAAGGCATTTTTTTCAATGAAACTACTTTTGAGCTATCTTATTACGTATCCTGTGTGTGTGTATCTCAAATTGTTTGTTTTTGTAATATTTCTAAAATAAATAATATAAAACTGTACCGTAGAGCAAGTCCGATGGGGGCAGGGCACTGTGCTTTGGCGGTGTTCGATGTCAAGCCATACTCAGCCAGGGTTTTCTCGTCTTCCATCAGCTGACTGTCTTTGTTGAATAACATCTGGCTCGGAGGGGGCACCTTTAAGATTCCTGCAAAGAGCAATACAAACAATAGAACACCGACGTGTAAAATTGCTTAGTTTAAGCCTATTTACAGAAAAAAATTGGTTTTATTAAAACTTAAAATACACAATCAAACCTTTTTTAATGTTTACAAACAAGTCAACATAATGATTAGATTTGAGCTAAAGCTCAAATAAAATGTATCTTAAAGAAATAAGGAATTTAAGCCATGAATAAAACAAGAACTATTATTGTTCAATTCAACAAAGCAAAAAAACCAATGTAAAAATGCTTTTCTATTCCTAAACTTCATTGTTTGCACTTTACTTATTATGCAGACCTTTTTTTATTTAAATTGTAACATTATCGTGTTGTTTGCGTGCTCCTTTTTACCCAAACTTGTCGCCTGACAACAACAACAGTATCAGCAGATGCTGAATGACATTGGGACAATTTAAAACATAGTGACTCACAATACATTGACCTCTTAACCAGTACTATTAAGAGTCAATATTATAGCAAATATTTGATTACAGGTTTACTTGCCGTTAACAGGGCAGAAAACAGCATGTTATAACAACAAAACCTACGCGGACTCTCCGACATTATATCGCTACTATAAATAGATTTTCACACGAGCGCAAAAGCAGAACTCACCTTCTATCATTTTCTTTAATTCTAAAACCGTCGTCGTGTCTTTCGCATCGGTGAATATGGTTAACTTTTTTCGCCTAATCATTAGAAAGACGTCCTGAAAACAAATTGCATTTTTGAGGTTACAAGGCTAGACTAGTCATACGTATACGAGGAATTCACTGCATAAACATTAATTACGGCTTCAGAAGCACTGAAATATTATTAAACTTACCATATTGAGTTTATAATATAATTTTATCTATTTATTTTAGGTAAAAAAACGCTTCAAGGCGTACGAAACGAAATTAAATATTGAATGACAGCTCGCTGGCCAACCACAGATTAGAAATAGCCACAGATTAATATGAAATAGCTTGCCACTGACCAAGTAATCACTACGTTTAAACGTAGTATGGAGTGAAGTAAGGAGGACCATCTCTGTGTCTAATGCTGGGGCTTCACCTGCGCGACGCATAAGGGAGTAGTTATTATGACAAACGCATGGGGCGTGTGCACGAGGCGCTGCGTTTCGGGTGCTCTGCTAAATTGTATTAAGTTGTATGCTATGCAACTGATTACGTCAAGCGTCGTTTGCGCATTGAGCGCGCGTCGTGTGCGCGTACGAGGCGCGCCGCGCGCTCCTCCTGGATAGGGCTACCATCCATCCGGGTTTCCCCGAAACGCGATACTATGACCACACTACGTTGTATGTACTTGTGAACCATCAATATGTTTACTTCTACTGTATTTTTTAAAAAGTAAATTGTTGCGCCATGTGCGCGTCCCTCGTGCGTTTGTCATAACTACTAAGCTATGATGCGTCATATGGGTGTGTGGCCAACTGGCCACACTCGTTTGACTCTATTCTAGCTAACATTTGCATGAGACCGCCAGTCCATATTAATTTTAGGCTATTGTCGAACATTGACATCACAGATTACACAAATAATGTCAAATTATCAAGTTTTGTTTGTTTGTGGTTTTGTTGGGTTTTCGAAGCGGTCGAGCTGTCAAGCTATTTTTTTTAAAACTAGATAATGTATTTCAAGTAATTCCACATCATTCGCGATTAAAAGGCTGCATTCTTCCTAGATATTCGTAACATTATCACTGAAATGTTAGATTATATGAGGCTTAACTTTAAACTTCAAGGTTTGGAATTATAACCTCTCAGTTGTTTGTTATGCCATTATGAATTCCCAAGTTTGTGTGAATTGTCGCAATGAGAAGGTGGTGAATCTGACTGATAACCGGCTGGTAACCGAGGGCTGTGGCCATGTGAAATGTATGGACTGCCTGCTTCTCGAGAAGACTGGATGTAGTGCCTGCCTCAACTCCATCCAGGAGTGTGTGGAGCCTCTTGAGGAAGACCTTGATGGGGACAGTGGCGCTGAGCAGCCCGACTTGCCTATAGTATACGAGAAGGAGAAGGAAAGTCTGATAGAATATGATGATTTTGGGAAGAAGAAAAAGCCAGAGACGTCTCACATTAGAATAGAAACTGGTATTTATTATTATTATCTATTGTCAGGCACTTCCCCACTGGTTAATCTTATTTGCAGCTAAACAGATGCTTGTCGAGTCTATTTTTAAACTGGTTTATTAGTACATTGGGCTGACACCCAGGGGCGTGCAGTGCATATAGGCAATTAAGCAGTGCCTACCTGGTAGGAAACAAAATAAGGTAGGCAGTAGGTACATACAAATGTGTTTTATTGATGAAAACCACTGATTTTTATTAATAAGACACTTAAGTAAGTATCTACTGCCTATCTTCAAATAAAACCAATGCATGCCACTGCTGACGAAATTTTTTTGATGGGTCCATCATCAAATTATGCTCATACATAATCCTCAATGGCTTATTGATTTATTCATTATTTCAGATGCTGATGGTAGATGCTATGTTTGCACTGTTTGTAAAAAGAGGTTTCATGCCAGGAGCCAAGTTGCATATCATGCATACTGCAATGGACAGCGCAAACCATTCCAATGTCCTGAATGTAACAAGGTATGTTTTATAAAATAAATTTAACTACATGGAATTTATATTTGTAATAAATCTGTAATTTTTTAAGAAAAGATAAAAAATACTTTGTTTTTTGGCTTAAAGAGAATTGTAGAACCTAACTAAATGCCTCACAAAACAATTTGAAAATATTTTTTTATTGAAAAACAAAATTAGGTTTTTATTATTAAAAGCAATAAATGCTGTCTCTTCCTGTCTTTTCTGTGTCAAATCAACATAAACAGTAAAACTAAATTTATTTGTTCACCAGAGTTTTGCTACTCACTCGCATTTCAAGTACCACATGCGTGTACACCGGAACGAGCGCACTTACGCCTGTGATGTCTGCGGGGATAGCTTCTTCCAGATGTCCAAGCTACAGCGGCACAAACTCAAGCACACAAGTAAGTTCATACTGTCAATATGTTAACAAAGACGTTGCCGAGAGCAGAGCTTAAAGGAAAAGAAAAATATGGAAAGAAAGCTGACCCCACCACCATGTGCCATTAACAGCTTGGAAGAAAGATCATGTGCTTATATCTATTTAATGGGTTGAAAATTGAATAATTTATTCATCAATATTTTCTTTACTAAACAACACAATTGATGCAGTATCACCTTAAATCCAAAGGTTTGATTCCTTGGTAGTGTGTGAAGTAAACTATTCTAAATTGACTCTGATTTGTGTTGGAAAGTGTGTTTGTCACGCAAAACGTTTTGGACAACGCTAATATTGATTCCCCTTATGACTTATTTTGTCAAAGTAACACACACATCGTAGGGGCCTTATTGGTCATCTCTGTTGTGTGCTCTTATAAGGCTACGGAAACCTATACTGACAGCATGTGTAATTAAATAAAAAGGCAACAGTGGACAGATCTTTATCTAATTGGACTAGGCGTTGATAAAAAAACAAATTAATAAAGAAAATCCGTTTTTATAGCTAGTAGTAAACAAGACAATAGTAAACTAGACATTTATAATACATACTAATCTGATCAGTGAACTTCGTACCGCCTCATACTTGTTTGACAGATAGGAACAGTTTATATGGCAAAATAAAATCAACGTTTTTACTCTTTTTCTCACAATTTTTCCATATTTTCTCTCCGTTTAAACCTTCCCTGGACTTCCTCAAATATTTAAAGACAAAAACTTGCCAAATCGGTACAGCCGTTCTCGAGTTTTAGCGAGACTAACGAACAGCAATTTATATTTTTATTTATAAAGATACTTGTTTGAAAACAGCATTGACATTTTCTTTGCAGAAGAGAAGAAATTTGTCTGTTTGCAATGCAACAAGGCCTTCAACAACTTATCATCTCTACGCAAGCACGAGTTAACCCACACGGAGGTGCGGCCGTACGCCTGCGCCATCTGCGGCCGCCGCTTCCGCGACAGTTCTAACTACCGCAAGCACGTCGCGAAGCATGACGGTACGTTATACTTGTAGTACACAATTAGTCCTATGTATAGTACATATTTTAGAGCTAACCCACACGGAGGTGCGGCCGTACGCCTGCGCCATCTGCGGCCGCCGTTTCCGCGACAGTTCTAACTACCGCAAGCACGTCGCGAAGCATGACGCTGCGTTATACTTGTAGTACATACTCGTGATTAGTCATATGTATAGTACATGTGTTAAACCAATTTATTTCTGAAAATAGGCCTGGATTTAGCATGTAAGCACATAGTATTTTCAGTACATAATTAGTCTCATGTGTAGTACACAATGAGTCCTACATGCAGTACATAATGTATTCTGGCTGATTCACTCAGAGGTATTACCTTATGATTGTGCCATCTGCAAGATATAATTTAATCCTTTAACTCCCAAGCGGTAACCGGTTAACGCATGTCCATTGTTATTCCATTGTCATTCCATTGTTATTCAATTTGAAGTTGAATTGTTGGAGTTGAATAGGTAAGCTTTGTAATGGACTGTTTGCTACAGTTACTTTGGCTTCTTAAATCTTTTTAGTGGACCATACATAAAACACGACGGATTAGCATGTTGCAGGATGCAGGCCGCTACCAACAGGCCAATCTAGAAGTCATGACGACCTCCGTAGCCGAGAGGCGAGCACGCCGGACTTTAAATGGCGCCGCCATCTCTAAGGATCCGGGTTCGATCCCCGGTCGGGTCAATGTAGAAAACAAACTTTTCTATATTGTCTCGGGTCTGGGTGTTGTGGTACCGTTGTTGTTTCTGATTTCTATTACACAAGTGCTTTAGCTACTTACCTTAGGATCAGAGCAATGTATGTGATGTTGTCCAATATTTATTTTTAGCAATATTTATTTAGTGTAGTCGCGCTCCGGGCTGCAATGCCTGACGGTTGCGGGTTCGGATCCCGCGAGGGGCAAATGTTAGTGTGATGAGCACGAGCATTTGCACCTAAGTCATGGATGTTTATAAACGTATTTAAGTATGTTTATCCGTTATCTAGTCGCCATAGCACAAGCTTTGCTTAGTTTGGGGCTAGATAATTGGTGTGATTGTGGAAACAATTAAAAAAATATATAGTATATTTATTGTCAAGTCAATGTTCAGCAGTGGACATCATATCCTATTGAATAGAATAGAAAATATTTATTTGACACATAAATTGCTAGAACGATAGTTACGATGGCAACAAATAATTCACAGACAAGAAGTGCACTTGCGGTCGCGGTTGCGCGTCGTGCGTCGGTAGCGCGTCGGCCGCGCCGCCGCTGGAGCGGCGCGCGCACCAGTGCCCGCGCTGCCCGCGCGCCTTCCACTCGCGCAAGGATATGCGCCGCCACCAGGCCGTGCACACAGGTACGCGCCACACACATCACACACGAGCCATGCTACACACTCTACACACGGGCCATTTACACTACACACGCGCCAAACACACTATACACGAGCCAGACTCTCTACACACGTGCCAGACACTCAACACAAGCTCTAAACACACTTACACACGTGCTAGACACTCTACACACGCCACACACACACTTTACACGAGCCAGACACTTTACACACGTTCTAAATACACTACACACGTGCCAGACACTACGCACACGCGCCACACTTACTACACATGAGCAAGACACTACACACGCGCCAGACACACTACACACGCGCCAGACTCACTACACACGCGCCAGACTCACTACACACGCGCCAGACACTACACACGCACCAGACACACTACACACGAGCCAGACACTTACACGTTCCAAACACACTACACACGAGCCAGATACTCTACACAGGTGCCAGACAATCTACACACCACGCACACTACACACGAGCCAGACACTTTACTCACGTACCAAACCCACTACACATAAGCCATACATTCTACACACGTGCCAGACACTACATACGCGCCACACGTACTAGACACGAGCCAGACACTACACACGCACTAAACACACTACACACGCACCCCACCCAAAGACACACATCCGGGGCACATAGGCAGTATGGATATTTTACTTCAACTACTAAAACATTGGCCACTTCAACATTGTACACTACATTTTGTCTGTCCATTCCAGATTCAAAACCCTTTCGTTGCAAGGTATGCAACAGGCGTTTCAGGAGAAAGGACAACCTAGAAAGACACATTCGCAACACGCACCCCGACTATGTACCCGCTAGCGCGGTAGACTGTGACGTCACCGCGCTCAAAGAGATCACCGGCAACGGCCGTACTGACTCTCCCCAAGATAAAACCGACATCCCCTCACAAAACAACGATAAATCCATCCTAAAAATCCTTAACCCCCTACCTCCTCTACCTAAAGAAGTCATTCAGCAACACATGAGCGTGTCGAGCGAGCGAGTAGTCAACGAGAATCAAGAATCGAAAGTCATAGACAAATCTTATATCCTCGAAGCGAACAACGCTAGACAAAGCGTCATAGTCGGAAAGTGTAGTTTTGACCGGAAACCGGTGAGTCCGCAAGGGAATGAATACGTGCACAAAATTCGGAAAGCTAACTCAATGGCGAGTCAAAAGAACATTACTTTGCCGCCGATAGACGAGAAGAAGATTCTAGAACTAGAACAGAAAACGAATCTTAACAATTTAGATGTGGGTGCTCCGCCGAAAGATATGGAGTTGTATAAGAAGATATTGTATGGGAAGTCGGAGTTGGATGGAAGCGCTTGCGACGAGGACTCCAAGCTTACCTCCAAGATGCACTGGAGACAGAAGATGAAGCTTAATATTAACTGGTGAGTATCTTTTTGGTATAAGTCATTTGCCGATACGTGGCCTCCATTCCAGAACCCTTCTGCTCCATCGGCTGTCAGTTCTACGTGCTATATGCCCCGCCCACTGCCACTTTAGCTTGCTAATCCGTCGGGCTATGTCAGCGACTTTAGTTCGTTCACGAATCTCCTTTCTGACCCACAAGGTGGACAGACGACCTGGTAAAGGTTGCAGGAAGCCGCTGGATGCAGGCCGCGCGCAACCGGCCGATCTGCAAGTCACTGGGGGAGGCCTATGTTCAGCAGTGAACGTCCTGTGGCTGAAATAATGATGATGAGTCGTTTAGATTGCAGGACTTGAGGCTGAAAAGCAAAGAATTCCGCTACGTTCAGTTTCTTAGACCACGTTCCTTAACACTCTTTCACATTATAAAACAGAAACTAGCTAATAATTAACGCTTTGTCGTTTCATTACGTATTAATTTTGATTTGAATAATATAAATTGTCGTTTAATTTAATACGTAATTTTATTTTGTTTCAGATATAACGGAACGGAAGGCTGAAATGAGTGATTATGTATATGGAGCAGGTATTTTGTACAATTCAAAAAATCTACCATTATTTTTATATGTTTACTATTGAGAGTAGGTCGTGACTCGTCATCGTGTCATTGGAGGCGCATGTTTGTGCGATTTTTAGCCTTTTTAAAGTAAGTCATTAGTCTTTTTAGTATGTAAGGATTCATTTAACAATGAATTTTGGAATGCAACAGTTTAACAGAGTCATGAAAGATGACAGAAGTGGGAAATTGGTTTTATGAACAGATGAATAGTCAATAAGTGCGTCCGAGACGGTTATTTGTAAGCTGTTTTCTTATTAATTTTACGTTATCGATGTTTATTTACATAAAAGATTTAGAAACGTTGTTATACGATTATTATTTTAGTGATTTTTTTTTAAATAAAAACATGTGTCACCTGGCTCGAAGGACCAAATTTTTAAACAAAACAATTATGATTCAAATTGATCTCAAACTTTTTCACACTTTTTATAGATTTTATGCGAATGTATATAAATTATTTCACAATCACCGTGATAATAATGTTTCTGAATCTGATGTTTTTTTAAATTTAAAATTTTAAATTCACATTTTCTTACTTATATCTAGAAAACTTGCAAAGTGCAAATAAGATATGATTTCAGTCTTTTTATTAGGACTTTGACTGATGTTTTAAGAGCATGATATCAGCCTTGCAATTAGTATTTTTAAAATCAATAATCAAAAGTTGTGATAGTCTCCAATTTAATGTTTATTGGTTCCTGTTTTAGTAGAATTGCTCTTTTTTGCCAAAAAAGTAATGTGATAGCATAACTTGTCCAACTTGAGGGTCGTGTGAACATACAAATCCTTAGTAGTTATTATAATTTTGACTGAAAACGTGATCTCTACCATACGTTGATCTCAAGTAATTATTTAAGTTCATGCGGTGCGTCCCACGCGCTGTATGTGTGAAAGTCAATTTATATCGTAGTCTGCCAGTACCAACATAATCTAAAAGATTAATATTGAATTCTTGAGAAAAATCAGTGACGTAATAATGTCCAGTGTAATGTCATAATAAGATTTAACGGAATCATTGAGAGTGCTGTTACATTGGGCGGGTTGGCCGCGCCAGTTAAAATGTAGGGTGCTTTCACGACCGACATAACACGATATGATATAGCGGTTTATCGAGACCCAAATGTCAAAATATGATATACATAGCCGCCAGCTTAAACTTTTATCGAAACAGCGAGCATGACCGTGACGTCACCGACTCGGTCATGCTCGCTTATATTATATCGTGTTTTGTTGATCAAGCTAGGGGGGCTGACCGAATAAGTTCACGGATGTCAGGGGGGTGGGGGGAAGCACTGTTTAGTTTCGCGGCCAATCCACTCAATGTGACCGCGTCCTTAGCCTTATTGTAATGTGCATTATCCTAGTTTTAAAACATAGGTTTATTAACACTAGATGTCAAGATATAATATGCAGTCAGCATCACTGTTAATTATAAACATTACCAGCCGGTCGATTCTCTAAGAAAAACGCAACGGACTCGCTCTAAAACTCGACTTAGCCGTACAAACGAACATAGCCTCTATCTTGTTAGTAAGAAGGTTCATATTATTTATCGTTGATGAGCGAGTGCAGCGACGAAGTGAGCGCGGTTTTGTTTACAGAATCGACAGGCAGCTAATGTCTGCAAAAGGAAAGTTAAAGACCTCACACATACAATGAAAGTTCAGATCTGGAAATATTTAGTTGATAGTGATGCTGTGTGTACGACCAGATATGGAGATGATGATAATAATAATAATTATTATTATTAACAATACATACTTCAAGCTTCCTAAAAAAGGAATTCTCTACATCATCATCTTTTAGAAATCCACTTAATATTTTATGTTTAATTCAATAAACCGCTTTTGTTTTTAGCAGAACGAACTAATTATTATTTAAAACATAAATGTTTTTATAACAATATATTTTGTGACTTATGGGTGTAATGTAGCAAGGTGGCAATAATTTAATAATTGCCTTGGGAGTTACTGACTGGATATTTAAAAAAAATACTTCAAACTCTAACTTCAAAAAGAGTTTCGACTGATGATCGGCTATTTTCGATTTTATAGAGTATTGTCTATGGCGTCATAAATAATAGCGATGACAGAGACAATTTTGTCTATGACGGCCGCCGATTTTTAATGTCTCTTCTAAACTGGGAAGATAAGATTAATAATATAATTGATGTACATCTTCAATGCTTAGCTTTTATACTTTGTTAAAATACTGGTGCCTAAATTCATTTTTAGGGTTCCGTAGCCAAAGGGTAAAACGGGACCCTATTACAAAGGCTCCGCTGTCCGTCTGTCACCAGGCTGTATCTCATGAACCGTGATAGCTAGAGACTTGAAATTTTCACAGATGATGTATTTCTGTTGCCGCTATAACAACAAATACTAAAAAACAGAATACAATAAATATTTAAGGGGGCTCCCATACAACAAACGTCATTTTTTTTGCCGTTTTTATAGAAAATGGTACGGAACCCTTCGTGTGCGAGTCCGACTCGTACTTGGCCGGTTTTTTAAAGATTTTTGCTATTGTATCGTATTACCAATAATATCGTTAACAAGTTTTGCCGGCCGAAAGGGCTCACATTCGGCCTCCCTTACATATTTATTTTATTCTGTTTTTTAGTATTTGTTGTTATAGCGGCAACAGAAATACATCATCTGTGAAAATTTCAACTCTCTAGCTATCACGGTTCATGAGATACCGCCTGGTGACACACGGAAAGCGGAGTCTTAGTAATAATCCCGTTTTACCCTTTTCGTACGGAACTCTAAAAATCAAATCAATTTATAACAGATGATTCAGACAAGAACGTGCCGGGTGCGCGATCAGTCTGTCTTGCTTTAGCGTTGCTTAGTAGATGATAATTTTTTACCGACTTCAAAAAGGAGATGGTTCTTTGTTTTGTCCCCCGTCTGCACTGAGGTAGCGTCATCAAGAGCGTAATGGCATTAGGGTGACACAGGCTGGTATGGCATGGCATTCACTCGCAGGCCTTTTTGGGCATGCAAGCCTTCCGTGATCGGTGAATACCCAAAACCATAGACAAATTGTTAGTCTTGAAAAATATTGTAAGAAATTCACCAGAGACAATTTATAAGACTTAAACACTAAACATCTTCAACTTATTTTTTTAGATATTTTATAAATTAAACTTATAACACCCCTTTTTTTTTCGTTAGGGGGTTAAAATATTGTGTATTTACGATTAGATACAACATTTTTGTCCATATGAGCTTGTTTTTACCACAAAATCATAAATGCTGATATGGAAGGGTCCAAAGATTTTTATTTTGATGCTCTTAAAGCTAAATAGAGGCAAAGTCATAGAAGTTTAACATGACGGAACAACTGTCTGGATATAGTTGTTATTAAAATTGATTTATTTCAAGGCGGAATACTTAAAGCCGAGAGGTAGCATGAGACACGCGGTCTTATATTACAATTTATGTTGTGTCTCTGCCTAAGGGGATTACAATTATCTACTCTGTGACACTGCGATAAGATCTTTGACTATGCGCGATCGTGAAGCCGGTCTTTACCCGTGACGTTCTATTCTGTCATCTATTTGTTTTTTCGAAAAACTACCAGTATAATACAGGGTGTACAAGAGAATAGGACACTCCTTAAAACCACGTGATCAGCTGGTCATATACAACAACTCTTCCTATGGGAGCAACATCGAAATCGAGTTTTTTTTTCAGCTTCTCCATACAAACTTCTTGCATACCTCGATGATAATATATGGAGCATCTGGAAATAAAATTACGATTTCGATGTTGCTACCATAGGAAAAGTTGTTGTATATGACCAGTTGATCACGTGGTTTTAAGGAGTGTCCCATTCTCTTGTACACCCTGTATATCGTAATTTAAGCTCGGAAACATTTTTTTAAAATTACATTGTCTATTAAAATGTACCTATTTATTGGAAACCTGTTGTTAAAGCTGGTGGTTTATCATCTAAGTTATAGAGGTTTACTTGATATAATCATCTATTATTTAGCACGAATCAAGTTACTCCAATCATAATAATAAAACATATAATTTATCGTTAGCAATTCCTGGGTTATAAACTGTTATCGGTTTGTGTATTTTACTAATATTTTATATAACATTGTTTGTAACTGTACCCAACAATTTTATAAGAATAAAATGAACTCTGAACATAAATTTTACTTTCATTTTGTTTGCGTGTGTTTTATGTAATATTTCATTTTATATTTAGTGCCCGATGTCCGGCAGAACAGTGTTCTTGGGTAAGGGCCAATTTTTCTAACTCTCGATGGGCAATAACAGGGCCGGACTTTACTACTTTATTTTTTGTTTACGTTATACCACTACGGGGCTGATTCTGGTGGTCAAATCAAATTTTGCTAGGATATGAAAATCTAAATTTAATTTTTTTTTACTTCCCCCAATTAAATATAAAAGTTGTTACGCTTTGTAAGGTTTTTTACGTAAAAGTAAAAGTTGTTGTACTTTAACACTAGAATCAGCTCATAAGAGAGCTTGCTTTAGCAAAAAAAAAAGATACGAAGTATTACTACTACATACAACATCATTTATATTTTTTACTAAAACAAAAAATATGGGTTGTATGCCAAACATTATAATTTTCCACTGACACATTTGCTTTTAAGGTGTATGATCTTGTTGGTTATCCAAATAAATAAAATATTAACTCCTACCCATACCAACCCATAAGAAATCTCGAAACACGTTGAAAAAATCTAAAACTTAATCCGGCCCTGTGATCGATCTGGTTTGGCTAGAAAACGCGCCCTCAGTGTCAATGTTAGGATAACCATCCGCATTGTTAAAGTCTACATTCTGGTAGCTAGTTTGAATCTCAATAGTGAAAAAATACAGTGACATGCAGGAAAATTTAGTAAACGATATCATTGTTCTTTATAAGGAGAAGAAATGGAAAGAAATAGTTGACAAGTATCACGATCACCCGGATAGGAACAAATTGCTATGGGTGTTTCCTTCTGAACAGAACTTTGAGTTTCTGAAGAAACATCTGAAGCGGCTGGGTTGTGTTAGCGTGCTGAGTGTCGGCTGCGGAAGCGGGCTATTAGAGTGGATGATTTCTGAAGCTACAGGTAAGTTTTTAGTAGTTAGTTATGGCCTAACTACAAAAAAGATAGACAAGCGTTGAACACTTGTTGAACAAAATTAATGAACCAATTTGAAATGTTGACACATCTGACATTCGAGACATATTACTGACAAACATTTCAAAATGGTTGACTTATCTGTAAACAGGTGTTCAACACGTCTATCTTTTTGTAGTAAGGCCGTTAGTATTTTAAACACAATAAAATACGTCTATCTATCGTCTATATCGCACCGCCCACAAAACATCTCTGTTTAACCTAATGGTCGACTGGTAGAGAATGCCTCATGGCATTAAGTCCACCTATTGTATGATTTTTTCAAATCTGTGCAATAAAGTTTAAATCTATACATATAATAAAACTGTAGAAAGGGGGAAATTCTGTACATTGAAGATAATTAAAAAAAATACTACTAGGGGTCTTCATATGACCAACAGAAGCCAAAAATATGGTTTCTTAAATTTTTGTCTGTCTGTCTTTCTGTCTGTTGTTCGCCTTTCACGCAAAAACTACTGGACGGATTTTGATGAAACTTTTTTTTTATTATAAAGCTATTACCTAGTCCTGGGCAACATATAGGCTATAATTTATTTTGAAGGTCTGAATACCTAACGTGGAATACCAGTGGCCCGTCTAAATTTTAATAGGAAGTTATATAGCGCCTAAGGAAAAGTTGGTCAACGTCATCAGCACTTACTGTTGACATAAAGAAAAACGAGGGTCTGGTCTACCTGATGTGGAACCTTAGCAGACCAGCTAAACTTTGAGAGATATTAAAATAACGTCTCAGGAAAGGTTGTTCAGCATAATGAGCTCATGCTGATAACGTAAGAACAATTAAATTCTATTAGCTTCGACATGTTTATGACATATGTACTTCACTAGCAAGATTGCTATTCTTTGGAACTACTTTAGCAATTGCGAGAATACGTGGAAACATTTGCTTGACATTTTAGGAAAGTCCGGCGCCCGACCCGCCTTTTCTACTCCTGTCGTAGTGACCAGTCTGTATCAGTCCAAATTATCTGTTCTTTTTCGAATACATTTCGGAGACAGCCAAAGGAGCTGCTCAATCTTATAACTTTGTTTCACCGCCAAACGAGAGTCACAGTGAAAAGATTCAGTCGAAATTCGGGAGTAAATAGCTCTTTTTTTTATAAATAGTGCTTAACGCAGTCCACAGTGTTGCTTGATATGGCAACACCACTCGATTCCTGTAGTCCACACAAACGAAGTTGCGGGCACAGCTAGTAAATAAATAAGTTCGAAGGCTTAGCTTTTCTTGATGCTTCGCCATTCATTATTATAGAGTCCCATCTTCTGACGTTTAAAGAATAGTAGGGGAGATGGGCCCAAAACGGGTAACTTAAGGTTTGAGTCAATAAAAAAGACGTTACTGCAGTTGCAAAGTTATTTAATTTTAATAATTCGTACAAAGATGTATTAAACTTTGTAATCATAACTAAAAATCACTTCTCTTTTAATAAATCACTTCAAAAATTCAAAAACTAATCAGTTGGTCATTTTACCCGGTTTGCCCGCAGGGGGTGCCCAAAGCGGGTATGGCCCCTGGGGCAATCTTATAACTAAACAAAAATTATTGCTTTGTAGGTTATAGCAAAACTATTACAAGTCAGTCTTTTAAATCACATTCGTCAGTCTTAATTATAGTTACTGCAACATTTATTTATCAAAAAGAAAGGTTTTGTGAACAGTTTCAAAATATGAAAACAATAATAAAATTATAAAAAAGTAACACTACCGTTTACAAAATAAAAAAACATTCAAAATATATTTATTGATCTGTGGTAATTTATTCTTGACATAGATCACAATAGCAGGCCCCTACACCTAAATAGCTTGCGCATTGTTCATGGGCCCAACCATGAACCGTTTACCCGTTTTGCCCATACCCGCTTTGCCCAAAAGATACTTTTTCACGTTTTGTAAAATAAACTTAAAATCTTTATCAGAAATGTTGCTGAAACAATGAGAATTCTACGCTGTTTTGATGCAGAATAATACACAAGTAACAGATTTTACACAACTTTAAACAGAATGAAGTAATTCATATTCACATACCTTGATATTTTTTTGTGAAACAGGCAAATAAAAACATTCGCGTCTTAGAGCTCCGCCGCGCGTCGCCGATGTTTCGGCCAAACGGATTCGTGTCGGAGCGCGTTCGGGCGATGCCGCGACATGCACACATTTGCACAATGGGCTTTTATGCGTGAATAACGAAGGCTACCCGCTTTGGGCGGTATACCCGCTTTGGGCTCACCTCCCCTATGTGAAAATTGTGTAATTGTAGGCGGTCGCTGGTTAGGTCTTTGATTGTATTAATTAGTAATTGACGAAGTAATATACAGGGTGCCCCGTAAGTAGGCCATCTACTTATAGCCTCATTCTATATTTCACAGTACACTTTTGCTCTATGAATTTTTCGAGTTAGCATGTAAATCTTAATCGACTTCCATACAATATTACCAAAACACCAAAGGTGCCGGGTCAAATCAGTCCCTTTAGCACGAGCAACAAAACACGATATGATATGATAACATAACCGCCATCTTGAACTTTTATTGAAACAGTGAGCATGTCCGTGCCAGCGACGTCACGTTTAAGCTGGCTTTTTCGATAAAAGTTCATATTTTGAAAAAAATATGCGATAAATCGCTATATCATATCGTGTTTTGTTGCTTATGCTAGAGGGGCAGGAAAGTTGTACACGCCCCTTTCAAAAAAGAATTATCTGGTACCTCGTAAATTGTCTTTATTTGTAACAACTTTATATTTATTTTGGCACAGGTATACCAGTATCAGGCGTAGAGATAGACGGAGCGTGGTGGCACTGCAAGTACGCGCCACCAACGTTTATACCTCTCCTTTTCACCGCCAACAAGTTAGACAAGGACATAATATCCTTACTTCAAGAATCCCACTCAACAGCGCTGTTGTTCTGCTATTTCAACAACCGAGAGGCATTTAAATTATACATGAAGTACTATTCGGGAAATGTTATAGTAATTGTTGGACCTGCAGATGGAAAAGGCGTTCATACCGATCCCAAACCTTTCGGCGACATCGGGGGTGAATGGAAACTGTACCATAGCCAAGAAGTCAGAGATAGCAGAGATTTTATAGCAATATACTGTAGAAATTCGGTAAATAAATAACAACTCATCATTCCAATAAAACGTTAAACATTATATTGTTTTATAAATAACAGTCTTTTAAATGCTTATTCAATATACAAACTTGTGTATTAATTTTATTTACATTATTCTACACTTATTGTATAATAAGTGTATAAAACAAAATTAATTCTTCATTAATTCAATATTTTTAACATTAATTTTATTAGTTGACGGTCTCACTGACGTATTCATCATGGGATCCTTTTTACCTTGTATAAAGTTTTGGAAGTCATTATTCGAGCTCTCGGAAGAGATTATTTCCAAGTTTTCCTTCTGATTTATAATCGGCACTTCAGTTACAATTCGATTCATCTCGCTCACTGTCACTTCTGCAGGGATATTATTCGCAGGAATGTCATTTTCTAGGAAGTGAAAATCATTGTGCATTACATACAATGACTCTAGTGGTTGCAGGAAGTTCATATCGAAACGCGGCAGCAACTTGTTGTCGTCCGAATTGTCGTCGATCTCGATTACATCGTTCTGCTGGTCGTCGGACACTTCTGGGAGCACCACTGAAGACAGATCCATATGACCGCCTATTATGTTATCCATCAAATACTGGTCTAATATTGAAGGATTCGCTGCGGTACTGTTCATAGGTAAGTTATAAAACGCATCAGATTTGACTTCATTTTTGATCTCGCTCATATTTTTGTGTATATCTTCGAGAGGCGGGGAGGCCTTGTACTCGCGACTGATGGCCTGGCTGCTGAGTATGTTCGCGTTGCACATGCGCTCTAGACTCGGCGATTGAGTGTTCTGTTTTATCGTCGCCTCTAATTTAATGTAACTGGGATCGTTCGTCTGAATTTTCTCCGGTGGAGGGAGCAAAGTTATGGAGTTAACATTCATCTGTTGATTGAACGTGAATATTTGGGAGTTGTCACTAATTTCGCTCCCGACGGGAGTAGACGCTGGGTCCTCGAGCATGTTGTCTTCTGAGTACGGCAGCAGGTCGCTGCGGGACTCGCTCAGCACCGGCTCGGGCTGCAGCTGCATGAACTGGGTGGTGATGAGGTTGTTGAACGTCATGGGGCTCGCCAACCCGAACCTCTCATTATCTTCCAGTCTTTTGAAAGCCATTTTTTGCTGCGAATGGAACATGTTCTCCTGATCTGGGCCCTTTAAAATGAGATTACTCTTTACGGATATTTTCGGCTTCTTCCTCGGCACACCTTCGGGCTCTAATTGTAAGCTCACTGGCGAGTTACTCGATGACGGAACCGGCAATATCTGAGTCGGCGTTATTATGGGTCCTGTCACTTTAGTTATCGGCAATGAGAGTTTGTCTACCGGTTTGAGCATGATATTGTTGCGCACAGATATTTGCGGTGCCAGGGGCAGTCTGATTGGGAAATTGCTCATGATTTTGTTGCAGTTGTTCCCCATCGAGGAGTGACTAGAAGCAAGAGAGTTCACGTTATTATTCTGGAGTAACGTCGGCTCCATTGATACTGATGGATTTAGGAACCCGTGGAGATTTGATTGGGTGTTATCGTAAGTCAGCTGCAAGGGATGTTGCGGAGGGTACTGATGTCTCTCCATCATGGTGTCGTTAGAGCTTTCGGAAATTAGACAATCTGAATTATTGTCTTCCTTGCTTAGATCCGTCACGATTACTTGAGAATTAAAGGCGGGTGGTTGGTCGTCATTGTTGGAATGATTACAATAGTTTTTTGAATAGTTTTGCGGTAAGCTCTCTGAAATGCTGTCACAGTCGTACACCTCCATAGAGTTCGTTTCGTTGTTCTGTTCACTGGGTTCTTTGTCTGGAGTGGGATTTTTCTCCTCGGCGTTGCTGGGTATCGTCCAGCTGGGTTTATTTGTTTTGCCGTTTTTCATTTCGAGTAGAAGTTGAATTCCATTCTTGTCTGAATGAGTGGATAGATGGATGATGAATTTGTCTTTGTTGACTGTTTTGAAAGGGCAGTAGGGGCATTGGTGAAGGTCGTTGGAGCTGACGTTTGGATGCTTCGAGAGCATGTGTGAAGCGAACACTGTGGATTGGATGGCGCTGTAGGGGCAGTACTTGCATTGGTAAAGGCTCTCTTTGGAGTGCACTTTTTTGTGGCGTCGTATGGCGTTGTGGTCTGCCGACCTGTAGTCGCAGATATTACATGCGTATGGCTTTACACCTGCAACAGAATTACTGAACAAATTAAATTCGTCATTTGCTAAATATTATATAATAATGCGAATGTTTCTTTCTCAACAAAGCGTCAACAGCTGAACAGATTTAGATGTAAGGCACATTATTACCTGGTACTTTCATAAGACTACTTATGCAGGGTTATTTTAAAATGCGTTAAGATGCAAGTTTTTCTGTAGCAGACAGGATCGCATGCGCAAGTTTAGAAAATTAATAACACTCCTTTTTACTTTCAGTACAGTAGAGATCTCGCCTAACTTATAGTTCACACTAAAGTTGTTTCATGTAGGTTTTAGTCACGAATAAATAATGTTTTATTTTATTTAACCGTGTCATTGTTTAAATAAATTAAAGCATAAACTTTACACAATAAATTTACTTTGAGCAATGGCTCAGGTCCTAAGGTAAGTAGCTAAATTACTTGTTATAGAATTAAAAATCAACCACAGTACCAAAACATCCAGCCTCAAAAGAATACAGAAAAATATAGTTTTTTACACTAACCGGACCAGGAATCGTACCCAGGATCTCAGAGATGACATTGACAAGACCAAGGTGCTCGCTTCTCGGCAATGGTAGTCGTCTCAAAGGTCGGATAAAAAACCTGCATGAAACAACTTCAGAGCAACCTCTAGCTAGATATATGTATAACAAGTAACTGATCTTCAGAACTGACTCACCAGTATGTGAGCGTAAATGTAGTGCCATCTGCGTCTTCCTAGCAGCGGTGTAGTCACAGTGGCAGCACTTGAACGGCTTCATCTTCTCATGGACAGCCGCCATGTGCTGTTCCATGCGCCGCGCTGTACTGAACTCTAACTTGCAGACAGAACACTGCTTGTTCTCTTGTCGGTGGATTTGCTTGTGCTTTGATAGTTGGTTGGCATTCTTGAATGGTTTCGAACATATAACACCTGTAAAAAGAAAGTTAGGAGTGATTGTATTTGCACCAATATAGGTTCAGATGGAATTTTGTAGATAATTTGGAACATAACAAAAAGTTCCTACTAAAAATAAATCTTTTATTGTCTTCTGTAGATACATGCTTTGCAGGAACTTAAAATTATTCACTGTTTATACTACATTCAATTAAAAGCTAAGTTTTATTAATTATAGTTAATCATTTTGTTATCCTGACTTAATTTATTTTTAGAAAAAAGAGTACAGAAAATACTTACAAATATAGTTTTTGACTTTTTCATGGCATTTCATGTGTAAATTATAAAGTCTATATTTTTTGTACGTCTTAAATCCACATATTTCGCATGTGGGCAGTTCTAAATCTATGTTATGGATTTTCCATAAGTGGTTATGAAGAGCATCAACCACTACAAAGGCTCTTTTACACTCTGGGCACACCAAATGTCCGTTTTGGTGGCAATTCCTGTGGTATATTTGATTTTTCTCTTCAACAAGTTGTACAGGACAAAGTGGGCATGCCTTCACAACTTCTTTCGTCTCTTTTATCCCACTATCATTTACTTCTGTAACTCTATCTGAAATTGGTAACACATCTTCCTTTGTTTTTGATACTGGTGATGGCAAATTGGTACTATCAGCTGGTATCCGGTGCTGTACTGAAGATATCAGATCTGGGGGAATGCTAGACACTTGAACGACATTATGGCTAGTACTCGAAGCACCTGCATCACTTACATTAACATATTGAGTGGAGACTTCATTTGTGTAAACAATATTGATACTTGCTTCTTGAATAATCTCTTTTGGGTCAACTTTCTCGAAGTTAGGTGTACTCATTTTGTTTAGCTCGTCGACCGATATAAAAGCAACACCTTTTGGCAAATGGTTGTTAGCGTTCACTACGTCGGGGATGATCTCAATGACTTGAGGCATTTTAATGTCTGTTACCTGTTGTATGGGCACGGGGGCAGGAGTTTCGATTGGTTTCTCCTCCTTTTTTAATTTGGCATTCTTTAATGCAATTTGAACAAGACTTTTTATCATTTTCTTTATATCTTTGATACCCATCTTGTGATGGTTCCGTAAGTGAGTTCTGAGAGTTTCCTCGGCGTCGAAAATGCTGGTGCAGCCTGGACAAGGGATCTGTATGTTGTCTGCTAGCCCATTGCTCTTTGCTAGGTCTGGATGTACAGTGAACAGGTGAAACTTTATGTCGTCTTCGGCGAGCGCCATATAGGGACAGGCCTCGCATTTGAAAAAAGGAGTTGATCCTACTGATTTCTCCTCATAGGACATAAGTTTTTCTTTGGCTGCCGAAGGCTTTGTTTCGTGGGATGAGCTTGCATTCTGCATTGTCGCCCTGTTCAAGTTTATCAAGAAACATTGCGGATTCATTGCATAAGTTGTTCTTATCGTAGATTTTTCATATTACATTTGACTACAGCATTTCACAATAAACATTTTGCCTACGAGATTACACACATATCCAATCGAGAAATTGCGATAATAATTTATTTTTATAGAATTCAATTGAAAATCAGGCAAATCAGCTGTAAACTTGCAGTAATCATTTTTGACAATGACGTTTGACACTCGGTTTTTAATCGACATCAGCCACTGATCAAATAAACTATGTAGAACATCAGTCTTGACTTGATTTATTTTAAAACACAGCTCTTTTTTACAACGCCGTACTGAGCTAAGCGTTTGAGCTCAGTCGTTGAAATGTGGCGAATTCCACAATGCACAATAAAGTAACTAAAAAAAAAACTTTGACATAGGATTTGTCAAATTCCTATTGGCCGGTTCGTTGTTCTTTGCGGCGTGTAGTATTTTTGTGTAAAATCAGATAAATATCTATTCGAAATGAGCGTAAGTAATAAATAGTTTGACTAAAAAACAGCAATCCTTTATCCAAGTATCTTTAATTAGTGTATTAATCCTATTACAGTTGGAAATCGAGTCAATGGTCCGCTATGCATCGCCCATAAACCCGGCGGTGTTCCCTCATCTGACGTTGCTCCTTCTGGGTATTGGGATCTTCTTCACGGCGTGGTTCTTCGTGTACGAGGTCACCAGCACTAAGCTGTCCCGGGATCTATTCAAAGAGCTCCTCCTGTCCTTAGTTGCCGCATTATTTTCGGGTTTCGGAATACTGTTCTTATTGCTATGGGTCGGCATCTACGTCTGATACTAATTTAAGTTTAGCCTGTAAGTTATTATTTACCTATCTATGCATTCCTTGGGAATATGTATGAGTGCAATGCAGCAGTGAGCAGATAAACTTGTTATGTATGAATTATACAAAAATTTAATTCTACCAAGTTATTTTATTTCATAAAAGCAATAAAACAAGCGCTGGCGATAAAGAAAGTTTATTAACTTAAAACTTAAGTAGCTATTCTTGCTTGATTAAATACACTAAACTATTTCATTCTGAAAAGGATGCCAATAACATTTCTTTCATTCCTTGTTTACTGAATGAGAAATTTGGTACTTAAATGGATAATAAATTGAGAATATTATGTTTCTTTCAAATAACTATTTGAAGCTGTACTGTTACTATATTGCAGATTCTCATTGAGCTTCTCTCTGTTCCGCCGTAACACCTCGTCCAGCAGCACAGTCTCATGCATCCTCTGTGATGCGAGAACTTCAATGCGTTCATACAATATTTGGTATGACATTATGAAGTGCCTGCAAGTGAAAATAATCATAATGTATAATGTAAAAATTTGCTAATTGTAGGCCAATATTTTAATGGTGGATAACTTTTGTCAGATAAACAAGATGCACATTTTGATACACTTTCTATTAAAAAATGTAAAACTTGTTTATATAAAATTTATCTGGCTATTAAAAAATCGGCTCTAATTCATGTTACCTATTTTGTTTTAACATTATTTAAGCAAAGATTATTATGATCTTTGATATAAGGCAAAAAAATTTTTTTTTACCTAACTAAACTAAAGATAAGCTTTATAAGTTCTCAAGCTAATAAGCACTACATATAAATGTAGACATATCCATACAAGTAGTAAAATAAATAGAAGAGAGGTTTGCAAAGTAATGGAAGCAATGAAACATTAACTTATATTAAAAATTAAAGTATTATTTTTTTTATAAGCAGTTACATGGAAGGTTTATTCAAGATAGTTTAATAGGTACTTCAAAAAATCGACCACCTCAGGTGGTACCCGAACCTACGACTATCGCATACCGGGCGGGTGCTTTTCCAACTAAGCTGTTAGCTGCTGTAAAGTAAGCTGACCTGACGAAATTCAACTGTTTCCCGCCTTCGAAAATGATGGATTCGTCAGCGAGAAACACTTGAAAATTTTCTTGAATTCCAATTGGCATGCGATTTCACAAGAATCGCATACGAACTCCTACGAAATAGATACTTAGGATATAATTCTTAAGATTTCGTATGCTAAATTTCCTAAATTTGGATTAAAATTAAATTAAATATTGGACCACATCACATACATTACTCTGATCCTATTGTAAGTAGCTAAGGCACTTGTGTTATAGAAATCAGAAACAATGACGGTACCACAACACCCAACCCGAGACAATATAGAAAAATTTGTTTTCTAAATTGACCCGACCGGGGATCGAACCCGGAACCTCAGAGATGGCGACACCATATTGGTTTTTACGATTGCTTTTCACCTATATAGTCACAGGTTAACAGTACGTACAGTAATAAAATCGGAACTTACCTATATGAATAGTCCGGCGTACTCGCCTCTCGGCTACGGGGGTCGTAAAATGCTAAGTAATTTGAATTTGAATGCTTCAAAAATACGTCTCCATTGTACCAGTCTTACCTGGAGACCATGACTATATTGTCGGTCGTATTAAAGTTAATGATGAAAGGCGGAGTAAACGGGTTCCCAGTGGAGACCACGCCTTGGCAAACGTAGTGTAGGACGCCCCCGATGGACCGACGACCTTGGGAAGACTGCTGGCAATGGATGGATGAAATAAGCGGGAGATCGTGCTCTTTGGCGCTCTTTGGGGAGGCTTACGTCCAGCTGTGGACTGCAATAGGCGGTATAGATGGATTAAAGTCGCATTGACTACCAACCGAAAGTCTTCAGCGTCCAGGCGGTAGACCTGCGTGATCTCGACGGCCACGACAGAGGCGACGCGCTTGCTGTCTTTCATCAGCAGCGCCACCTCGCCGAAGTACGCGCCGTCCTCCAGGTGACACACCTGCGCAACCGACGTTGGTACATGTTACTCTGCCTGGGCACACTAGTTATTTCATGGCAAGATCGCGACGTGCCCGCTGCAATATCGCGACGATCTCTGAGCCGCTTAGCCGTGAAATCGCTGGAAAAAACACTAGTTTTCCCAGCCCCTCTAGCACGATCAACAAAACACGATATGATATAACGATTTATCGCCTTTTTCCTTTCAAAATATAATAACATAGCCACCATCTTGATTTTTTTTGAAACAGTAAGCATGTCCGTGCCGGCGACGTCACAGTTATGCTCGCTTTTATGAAAAAAGTTCATATGTTGACAAAAAATATGCGATAAATCGCTATATCATATCGTATCATATCGTGTTTTGTTGCACATGCTAGAGGGGCAGGCTCTTAAGGCGCCTTCAAGTTGCGTGAAGAAGGGCTATTAAATTAAATGTATTTTTATTTCAGACTTTAGGTCCAGGGTTAGTAACAATTTACTTATATGCTAGGGTTAGTAACATCAATGGATATAAGCTTATAAATTATTATTTTAATCATATTATTATTAAATTTATATTTTACTTTAATAAATTAATTATAACATATATTACATACAACAGTTATAGACGCGCGGCAGACATGCCAAGCCAATATCAAAGATTTCGCCAATATTTTTTCTTAAATTAACTATAGCATAGTTGCAGCGGTGTGGTGCCACTTGACAGTGACAGCCGATCGGAAAATAAAGTACGACGCATCGATGTTGAGCGCTGGGCTGGGGCAAAGAGTGGGGATCGCTTTGCGCATCTTACGAGACGATTATCGTATCGGAGTTGCGTGTGCGCGGAGCTAACAACCAATCACACCAGCCCCTCTAGCATGTGGAACAAAACACGATATGATACGATATGATATAGCGATTTATCGCATATTTTTTGTCAAAATATGAACTTTTATAAAAAAAGCGAGCATAACCGTGACGTCGCCGGCACGGACATCCTTACTGTTTCAATAAAAGTTCAAGATGGCGGCTATGTTATCATATTTTTTAAGTAAATAGGCGATAAATCGCTATATCATATCGTATCATATCGTGTTTTGTTGAACGTGCTAGAGGGGCTGGGCTAGCATGCGCAACACGATAAAATTTTGTCGTGGCATTTTATCGACTTTTGACGTAAATATGTCGTTTTGTCTTCGACAATAACGAAGAAAAAGACAAAATATCATGGCAATGCCGTGTTATAACGTAAAATTAAGTGGCTTTGATCAACGGGAGACCCTGAAAATATTAAGAAAAAGGATTCGAGACGTCTGTGATCCGTTAGGTTAGGGAAAAAGACAAAATTATCGTCGAAGACAAAATTTGTCTTGTCTATCGATAAAATAACCGATGCGCGCATGCTAGCCCTGCTGGTGGTGCAGTGCAGTCAGTAACAAATCGTAATCGTAATGGACTTCTGCGCAACATTCGCCTATCGCTCAACTTCCGTACCGCTGGTTGTAGTAACGAGTACCTGTACTTAAATTTGTTTCTATTTAGAATGTAACGGCTAAGTCCGGTGAGTGACGGCATACCTCAACGCCTTTCAAAGAATACACAGCAACAGTCCCATTCGCGATAAAATACATGCAGTCACCGATGTCCCCCGCGCGCACCACCAGGTCGTTGGGCAGGTACACCTCGGCGCGCAGGCAGCCCAGCACGGAGCCCACCACGTTGGCCGGCAAGCCCTCGAACAGCTCCACCTTGTCTACCAGCTTGTGGCAAGTGTGCAGGGTAATCTCATCGCGAAGCTGCCCTGAATGGTGAGTTTTTTAGGTTTATGTTAAGGATCGTCTGGTTGATTATTTGCGCTCCCGCATGGGCCAAATGTTTGTGTGATGAGCATGAGCACTTGTACTTGAGTCATGGATCTTTATAAACGTATTTAAGTATGTCTGTCCATTATCTAATTAGGTATTAACAAGCTCTTGGGCATAGATGACTGGTGTGTATGATATTAAGGAAACAATACTATTATAAATTAGGTAGGTAAGCTTTTGCCACTTTACTGTGCTATTAATGTGTTTGAAGCCACGTAAAAATCTAATAGTTCAGAAGTTAAGGTCGGACTGCGTTTTTTTCTCGTCTCGTAAGTAAGTACGTGTTGATTGATGGTAATCTTTTCTTGGGTTTCGGCGATTCGTAGTTAATGGTCCTGCAATTTTAAAAAAAAAGTTTTCTACCAGACAGAGTGTCGAAAGCCAAGTCCTCCCTGAAGTATTTGCCCTGGTAGTGGTAATAGTAGAAGGTGGACACTCTCTTCTTCAGCTGCGCCGGGAACTGCTTGTGTCTCATGTACTCCTGGTAAAACATTGCGTAAAATGGAAAAATGAGGGTGTTAAAAAACTTTAGAGAGTGGCCTAGGTAGAATACAGAAAAAAAATATTGTGAAAAAGTTTAATCAAGAAACGAAAACTGCACTGTGTAACGAAAATTTTGATGAGATTCTTATGAGTTATTTTTTTTAAATTATAGCGTAAATAATTACCTACAATGAATGGACAATTGATATTTTCTTTAATAGACCCGATTGTCAATAAAAAATGCAATTGACAAAAATATACTAAACTCGTTTCTGACTGAACCACCCTCTACTCGTAAAGGCTCATACTTGTTTTAACATCCTGTATATTTGCAACTTTTTAATAGGGTCCAAAAATTTATATTTTTTTTATTTAGGTTTTCTCTGATGTTTGTCAGCACACAACAAGTTTGGCTACTAAACCTTAGTCTTAATAAGTACCTACTTATACAAAAAATAAAAATGCATTGCAGGGAGCTCTTGCTAGCTAGACTCTTATAGTTACTTAGGTATACACCTAAGTGTGTGGCATTAAGTAGGTAAAAATGGGGTTACCTATGCCATATCGAATATCAAATGATCGAAAATCAAAATATCGAACACTATTCATCGAACGGTCAAAAAATCGAACGTTCAAAATATCGAATTTACAAATAATCGAACGTTCAAAATATCGAATGGCCAAAATATCGAACGCTCAATACATCGAATGATTAATTTATCGAAAATAACTATTTTGCATAGTTTTTTACATCATGAACAAAAACATCTATTCAGCTTGTCATATTGGCAAAATTATAAGGATTCCTGGTTGACTGTGTGATATAGTACCGTAAAATTATGATAATAAAAACTTTTTTTGTGAATATGTTTTATTTATTTATATTAATCATCTTAGCGGTAACTTGTAGGTTCTATAAGGTACATATATAAGCATGAAATCTCTAATAAATTCAATGAAATTTCATAAAACTTAATTTTTGAACGAAGCTATCTAATATTTTTTGTTTTACCCGATAACGGAGTAATATTTTGTAAATGCAATGCAGTTTATTTATAACTTCATAGCAGCAGTGTTGTGCTGAAAAGTTAGTAAATTTTGAAAATAATGTATGTTGGGGCCCTCTATAAGCCTGTGCAGTCACAAAACAGAAAAACAGTACTAAGTTTTTGTTCACCGCCATAACATAGCCACAGACATTATTTTCAAAATTACTAACTTTTTCAGCACAAAAAAGTTTTTATATCATAATTTTACGGTACTATATCACACAGGCAACCAGCCCCTCTAGCATGTGCAACAAAACACGATATGATACGATATGATATAGCGGTGTATCGCATATTTTTTGTCAAAATATGAACTTTTATCAAAAAAGCGAGCATAACCGTGACGTCGCCGACACGGAAATGCTTACTGTTTCAATAAAAGTTCAAGATGGCGGCTATTTTATCATATTTTTTAAGTAAATAGGCTATAAATCGCTGTATCATATCGTATCATATCGTGTTTTGTTGATCGTGCTAGTGGGGCAGGAATCCTTATAGTTTCGCCAATTTCACAAGCTGAATGTTTTTGTTCATGATGTAAAAAACTATATGCAAAATAGTAAGATGTATTGGGCATTCGATATTTTGACCGTTCGATATTTTGAACGTTCGATTATTTGTAAATTCGATATTTTGAACGTTCGATTTTTTGACCGTTCGATGAATAGTGTTCGATATTTTGATTTTCGATCACTTGGTATTCGATATGGCGTAGGTAACCCGTAAGAATGTACGCCTAAATAAATTGTAAAAAACCATTTTACTAACCTCCAATTGATTTATCATCTCGGTATAGCGAATGACTGAATGGTATTTTGTGAAATAAATCTTTACGAAGTTAACTAAAAAATAAACAATTTATTACTAGTGGCACATCATGGATTATAATATATTATGTCCCTGGAAGTATGGATCAAACAGGAGTACAGGAAGGAGGGTGATTCCTAAACTTTTTGGCTATGTAAATGTAGGTTTTATGACATGACATTAGGGCATAAATTCTTTGGTATTCTAATACAAAAAGTCTTAAATTAGCAGAATTAGACCTGTTTGTGCGGAAAAGTAAATGGTAATGTTTTCGTTGTTGCCTAGCTGGTCCCATAAAAAATGTTGTACTTGAGCATCAGAATCAGCCCCTAAGTATAATCATTACACTCTTATGGGATTTCATACAACTACAGACCTAAAACTATTTGTTTTTTGTCCCGACGTTTCGGCTCGATTACACGAGCCGTGGTCGCGGGTTGACTGGCGTTGCGCAGCGTCGCGAGTCGTCTCGAACGAGTCGAAGAGATTTCTCGATGTACCTACCGACATTTCTTCAATATTTTCGTCACTGGTACAGTCAGTCCGGGAAAATACACTAATAGTATCGGGAATTGTTTGAGACGGCCTAACCCGCGGATTGCACTTTGAAATCACGGTATTACACAATGGTGATAATTTAAATCCATCTTCTCGATTAAAATTTTTATGCTTCTTAATTTCAATGGCTTTGAGTGGTAATGACGATCAGTGGAGAGGATTTTTGGTGCATGTAGTACCATCCAAAGATTCACGTTCGATTTTAATAAGTGCTCAGCTATCGCGGATTTGCACGTCTGTCGATTCTTCACAGCTGCGATGTGTTCTTTGACCATTTCCGCGATTGAACGCTTGGTTTGGCCTATACAAGCACTTCCACAGCTGCAGTCAATCTTATAAACACCCGGCGTTTGCAGAGGTAATACATCTTTTGGTGAACGCATCTCACGAGTGTAATGTTTATGTTTAAAAATGCAACATGATAGTTTAAAAAGTTATACAGCCCCTAAGTAATTTTGTTGCATTATATCAATTAAGTAGCACCTTGTTAAAATTATATTTTGACGTTCGATGACCTCCGTAGCCGAGAGGCGAGCATGCGCGGACTTGGCGTCGCCATCTTGAAGTTCCGGGTTTGATTATCGGTCGGGTTAATGTGGAAAACAAACTTTTGTTGGGGTCGGGTCTGGGTGTTGTGGTACCATCAATGTTTCTGATTTATATAACACAAGTGCTGTAGCTACTTACTTCGGGATCAGAACAATATACCTATGTGATGTTGTCCAAATCATATATAATGAAAATTAGTAATGACACGTCTGCCTCGCGTCTGTAGCACTCTCCTTGCCACCACTTTGTGAGCTACCTTAGTTGAACAATAGCAAGTTCATAATGTTATTTAAGTTTAGTGCAATGCAGCATGAAGTATAACAATCAATCCTATAAGGGACTCCCCACACCAGCGTCTTTCAAAAGGCGCGTGGCAGAACGTCCGCCGTCCAAAGAGCGTTGATACAACGCTTGCGCAGCAGCATTTACTTAACGCTGATTGGACACTGCTACGTCGACGTCGACGCTCAAAAGACGCTAGTGTGTCTGTGTGTGTGTGTGTGTCTGTGGGGGGGGGGGGGGGTCTATAATAAATATAGAGTTCTAACCTAACGTGTAGATCATAAATAGCGCAGCGTATAAAGTCATCAAAGCGTGAACCGCGAGTTCAAGGGGCTCAAACACTCTGAACAAGGAAAATCCAGTTCCTGTATGACAATAATGATTACTTAAAAAGAGTATAGTTGTGTTGTATTACTATTCCAAGATGAAAAAATATTTTATGCTGGTCTTACCCATGAATGCGGACAGACAAATGAAAATTCCCCTTTTGTATCTGTATGCTATGGGTAGACTTACAAAATCTGTCGAATTCAGGAACGCATTGTAGGTTTGGACTGTCTTCCCTGTCCCTGGTAAACAGAAAACCTTTTATTTATTACAGGCGCCTTCAAAATTAGTACAATACCCGGCCAGAGGATCTTGAGCACTCGAGCAAAGAGTGGGGATTTCTTTGCGCATCTTACGAGACGATCATCAGATGATCAGATAATAGAATTTGATCGTGAAGGTAAAATTTCGAGTACTCTGGAGAGAACTGACGGCAGATGAGGTGAAGATGGGCCAGTGTAACACAAGAACTGGTAAAGGTTTGCAGGAAGCCGCTGGATGCAGGCCGTGCGCAACTGGTCAGTCTGAAAGGGTCATTAGGGTACGTCCAGATTTGACGCGCAGCACGCGTTCCGTTAATGCAATCGTTTGGTGCGCCTATTTAGCGGAACTCATGCAAGGCTTGTACAGTACAGATCTGTGCGCGTGCAGTTCACGTTTCAGGAAGTAGCTCAAAGGCTCAAAGCTCAAAGGTTCACGGTTCATTAGAGTACATCCAGATCTGCGTGGAACAAACAACCAATCACGGCCGACAGTGCAGGCGCGTCGCGCGACTATTAGCCAATCACGTAATCGTAATGCTCTTCTGTGCATCTTTCGCTCAGGGCTCAAGATCCGTGCCGCTAGTTCTACAGTCACATGTGTTTAATTGAAACAGTTGTATTTATAATTTAACAAATTGAGTTTTTATTATAGATAAAACATAATTTTAACAAATAATGTTGCTCACGCAATGGCGAATATAGCAAGAAGAAAAAAGATCATAGTCTAGTAGACTTTACTTAATTTTTTATTACAATGCACATTTGAGCAAAGAAAATTTAAATAACGCTTTTACATTAACAATAATGAAAACGTCAAATAATGTTTTCTTAAAAAATAAAATGAAATTTATGTTTGTACTTACAGTAAAAGTAGAGAACAGGCGCGAAGTAAATGAGGCAGCTGCACCAATGCGCCGATATCAGAAAGAGGATTGTGTTGCGCACTGCGTCGTAACACATGTAGGACACACGGAATATCTGGACACAAGTTGTTTGGTACATTAATTTGAGAATTTTCCTATGAATTTTCTACCTCAGTAGGCGTAGTTGTAGAGTACCTACTCTACCTAGGGGAGCAAAGTCGGCCGTCAATGCATAGTAGAGTGAAACTTGAGAGTTTCACTCTACTCTACTCGTCAATGCATAGTAGAGTTGAGAGTTTCACTCTACTCTACTCGTTAATGCATAGTAGAGTTGAGAGTTTCACTCTACTCTACTCGTTAATGCATAGTAGAGTTGAGAGTTTCACTCTACTCTACTCGTTAATGCATAGTAGAGTTGAGAGTTTCACTCTACTCTACTCGTCAATGCATAGTAGAGTTGAGAGTTTCACTCTACTCTACTCGTCAATGCATAGTAGAGTTGAGAGTTTTACTCTACTTTACTCGTCAATGCATAGTAGAGTTGAGAGTTTCACTCTACTTTACTCGTCAATGCATAGGAGAGTGAGGCTTGATTTCCTCCTAAGCTGACGTCGGTTTCTGACGTAAGTCGCGCGTACGAATATACACTAGTTCTATGAAGCACCGCACTGCAACGCTGACGTCAGCGGCAGATGATTTAGGCTTGATTTCCTCTTAAGCTGACGTCGGTTTCTGACGTACGTCGAGCGTACGAATATACACTAGTTCTATGAAGCAGCGCACTCCAACGCTGACGTCAGCGGCAGATGATTTAGTACGACGGTACGCGTTGCCGACGTCGGTCACCGACGTCAGCTTAGCAGGAAATCAAGCCTGAAACTTTAGAGTTTCACTCTACGACTGACTTTGCTCCCCTAGGTAGAGTAGGTAGGTAACTATACAATATTTTGTTATTGACAGAGCAGTATTACCACAAATTACGTATAGCGGCGCGGCGCGCGTATTACTTCTAAGTAGTCGCTCAGCTGCAGCACCGTCATAAATAGCTCTTAATATTATCTATCGAGAGCATGGGGGGGGGGGGGGGGGGGGAGCAAGGTTGAAAATCAGCTATATCTAGACTCGGGGCAGCTTGAGCTGAACCTCTTCCCGTTGCCTTCTTTTAATATAGTAGGTACATAATATGTCTTAAATTGTTACATTGGGAAGATAATAAATGTGTTTTTAATTTTTTAGTAATGTATCATTGTGTGTTAGTGTTATAGTTATATATACCCACCTTTATGAATGTCACGATATTATTCAGGTCCGTGCAGATTCTGAGTGTTTTTAAATTCGCTAAAATATGTGCTATCAAAATATATCTGAAATTGCTCGTGCGATAGTAGAGAAGAAGAAAAGATATTGGCAAACTAGATATCAAATCTATAGAAAACCAAGATCGCAGGTAATGGCTGAAACATAATGATTCATTTGTAAGTGTTATTTTATAAATTACATAAATGATATTAATATCTAAAATAATTTTTATAAAATAATATCTAAAATAAAAAAGATTACCTACTTAACGGTACTTCTGTATATGACCAAATCAATAATGACAAAACGTCATTATTAATTTCAAAACGTATTGAAGGTTTTGAACAGTTTAAAAGCAGTAGCTCCGATAGCGAATCTAATAGACGGGTCCGATTCCAATTGAGCAAATTTCTAAGTCAATCCACGACCTGGTAAAGGTTACAGGAAGCCGCTGGATGCAGGCCGCTTCCAACCGGCCAATCTGGAAGTCATTTAGGAGGCTTATGTTCAGCATTGGAGGTCGTATGGCTGAAAATGATAATGATGATTGTTATCATTAAACATGGTGTTGTTGCTCACCAAGCAATCAAACGTCTATCCAATATAACAAGTTTTTTTTCCAAATATCCGACGTGGAACTTGATGGCCGTGTCGAGCAAGCAGACGAGGTGTAGAGCGAGGAGTATGTAGTCGACTGCGCGGAGGCGCGGCTGCCGGTCGCGTGGCAGCACGTAGCACAGCCGCAGGCTCGACGCGAACATGTGCAGCAGCGACACCAGCGACACCAGGGTGCTCCAGACCAGGCTGGAAGGAGATCTTGCCAACTTACTCTAACTGATCTAATAAATATTGGACAACATCAACATTGTCCTGATCCTAAAGTAAGTAGCTTAAGCACTTGTGTTATAGAAATCAGAAACAACGACGGTACCACAACACCCAGGCTCGAGCCAAGTTCGTTTCCAACATTGACCCGACCGAGAATCGACCCCGGGACTTCGGATGTGGCGACGCAAAGTCCAGCGTGCTCACCTCTCAGCTACGGTGGTTGTGGATATAGTCAATGAGCTTATAAATAAAAAATCGCGGCATAAAAAGTAGGTACCTATGCCATACGTGGGCTGTCTTTTGTGGTGGCCGCGTATCGGTTTGGGAAGGATAATTCCTTTATGACCCGGCCTGGAGAAGGCGGAGGCGTTTCAAAAATCGCGCGTAGCGGTGGCCCCTTACACCCACACATCACACAACCTGCTAGACTGGGGTAATTTCGTGTGTACAGGAACACCCATATCCTATGCATAGGCAGGCACGACATATCACGTCGTAGTTGGGTGATACATGGATAGCACTCCAGAACACGGATGACCAAGTCTTCCGAGCTTACGTTGCGTCGTCGTGGAACTGTGAAGCTGTTTCTCGACGAGGGAAGTCTCATAACCTACTGGCGCATTCGTGGCAGTAGGTGTGCGATAAGTATTTTTTCTGCAATAAAACAAAGATTAGAAGAGTGACCAAAATGCGCGAACCAAGTTAGCGAATAAAGCGGTGCGGTAGCGGCCGGCGAAGTGCAAGTCATAAATTACAATTTTATAGCGGTACAAAAAAAACTTAATATGTAATATCCTTATCTTATTTGTGCGTTTTCGTAAGTAATAAGAATTTCTAAAGACTTATGGTGCACGCATACTATCCGCGCCAAAGGACCTTTCCTGATTTAACTGTTTAATGATATAACTTTTATTTTATACAAAGAATTCAAAATTCGGTGCACACGGCACAAATAAACGTGCGTTCATTTAACCTGCCTGAAGCAGCTGAAAGGATGTATAACGTATGCGCCCCCTTCGTTGAGCTGGCGCTGTCGCTCAGCCACGACGGTGGGGTAGCTGCGGAAGTGCTTGTATGTGGCCGGGTGGTACTGCGAGATGAGGGAGGCCTTGCGCAGCACGCGGCACAGCACCGCCCACGCCGGCTGCGGGACCAGCATGCTGTCCGAACCTGATCAGATATACAAATTGATCGTGAGGGTAACCTTTCGAGAACTCTCTCGGAGAACTGACGATCGATGAGGCGAAGATGGGCCAGTGTGACACAAGACCTGGTAAAGGTTGCAGGAAGCCGCTGGTCAGTCTGAAAGGTATGAGGGTACGATCTGAGTTGACGCGCAGCACGCGTTCCGTTGCTGCATTCGTTTGGTGCGCCTATTTAGCGAAACTCATGCAAGGCTTGTACAGTACAGATCTGTGCGCGTGCAGTTCACGTTCCAGGAAGTAGGTATAGCTCAAAGGCTCGCGTGCGGCGCGTAACTTGCGCGCGTGTGGATCGCGCAGCTACTGCGCATTCGCCAGATCTTTATGCAGCTATACTTTTTATTGCACACCTAGAAGCCTATGTTCAGCAGTAGATCAAATGATGATAATGATTGCTCAGTCTCTGTAGAAGTGTATCCTGTTAGGCCTCGTGTTTGAGCATGCAGCATACCAACGAGATCGATCTGATATAGGTCCGATCGAGTATATTTTACTATAACAGACTGATTATCATAGAAAAGTAGGTACTTACCGAGTTCCAACGAGCAGACATGTTTTTTGTGTGGCATTGTTTTCAGAATTGTAGTTCAGGCGTTCAACTTAAAATTAATTCGGAGAATCTATGCAATTATTGGCATAAGCAGAAGTTGGCAGAAGTCAAATTGAATTACAGGGATGTATTACCTAGATAGTAGATTACATACCATACATGTCTGTGGATTAGGCAAGGAATTTATAAGTTGCAGTCTTAGTACAAAATATATTGGAAATCTGTTATTATTATCATGTAGGCAAATGATGGTGCTTCTAATCGTATTCGTTTAGTCAATCTACCTACCTCCCTATCATGGTTACCCTACCACAGGGCCGGACCCTGAGTTTAGGGGACCCTGGGCTAATACTACTTAGGGGGCCACCTAATTACTCAGAGTATAAGAAAAAATAAGACAATAAATTCTTTAATGCTTTTCACATTCTAGGTTCTAGTATTTTGTATCGTCATTATTTATTTGATTTATAATCTGTTTGATTTCTTGTTTCCACATGATCTCAATAATTTCTTCATGCACTGTTTTAGATTGATATGATATTTCCGACTTTGGTTGCAGCTCTCGGTGCTCTATAATTTTGTTCTCGCAAGAATGGGTCAAACTCTGGCACTAACTCCAGAGCATCCATAAAATTACCATTATGTACAGACCAAATTCTTCCTTGGTACCGCTAAATGCTAAGCCCCACCCGAATATTAAAACATTGTTATAATATTCGGTTTATTTTCTTAATTGCTCTTGAAGTTGCTTGTCTAAAACAGATTTATTTTCTTTTCGTGTCAACCACACTAGCATTGAATTTTTATGTTCATTAGAATTTTCGTGATTTTCTGAACAAGTTTTCAATCAGAAAATCCGGTTAAGTATTGAGAAGTGGTTTTAGAAAAAAGTTTGAATGTCAAACAAAATACAGCACCAACCCTTAGCGAATAAAATAACCATGATTATTCCAGTAAATGAAATGGCCATTTTTATAAAATATTTATCTGAGAAGAATCTGTTTTGTTCTTTGTATTTCTTTGACGAAGCTGAATATTAATTTTTTGGATCTTTATTTTCAAAGTCTGTCATTTCATACGAAAGGAAGTCTCATGTTATAAATAAAAACAGTATTTCGCAAAACTGGTGGTCACAAGCTCACATCACTATATTTTTCAAACTCTTAAATGAATTGAATAGGTTTGATTAATCGCAGGACTCGCAGGGCTGCAAACCGTACGATCTGTTTAATTTTATTATAATGTCATCGTAATACTTGTTGCCTGAAATAAATGATATATTATATAATTTAATAAATTATGGATTTTTTCGCATCGTCTATTTTTGACTTTGATTTGACTTAGCTGGGCCCTTGAATCCACGGGGCCCTGGGCTGAAGCTCAAAAAGCCATATGGTAGATCCGGCCCTGCCCTACCATGATTTTAGATCATAGGTAAGTAATTGTTAATTTATATTCATGTAACGAATTAGGTAGAGCAGTAACAAAACTTAATGGTTAATATTATACTTATTCAGACCTAAGTACGGACAACAGCACGTCGACCTACGACAAAATGTCAAATTTTCTCATTTGAAAATTAACTCTATATGTCAGGCTTAAAGTTGAAAATCTATTGGAGAATTAAAGACTTTTGGGGTAGGTCGACGTGCTGTTGACTGTACAAATATTATAGTCCATTGCTAGACATGGAACTAGACCTTTCAGTGCACGCTATTGAGCCCAATCCAACAGTACATCAATGGTTTATTGGTTTAAATTAAAAAAGATAACAGATCTATAGGGTAAGAGCGGGTATTACCGGTCACCTAAGGACAAAAACAAACAACTCATAAAATAATCAACTTATCTTTATTAAACTTTTAGAAAAGGAACATAATCTTATCCTCTAACGAATGACTTGAATTGAGATCAATAGTAATTGTATTTTTGGTATAATCAACTTAAGAAAAAAAATGTGATTGACCGGCGTTAAACTCCATGGAGGACAATTCCGGTCATCATGGTTCTTATGCCGGTCAGCGAAGCCTAAGTCCGGTCAAGCTTTTCTGATACATATATCACACATGTAGTTTTCAGGTGTGTCACTACCCGTACATTCACCATGTGCCCACAACCCACAAATAACACATCTGTACCAGAGCTCATTGTTTCTCCCGTAGTCATCACATAGAACACACTTGTTTTCCAAATCATTATTTTCTTCAATATCTGTGTCATCATCTTTATATAAGTCAGTCATCCCTACATGAGATTCCGAACTGCTGCTAGTGCTATTTTTCTCCTGAAGAATTCTTTTTTTAACTGTGTGGCCTGTTTTTTTCTTTCCTTTTGGATTTACTTTTCTTTGCCTTTTTTCTATCCTCACTTTGCTTTTTAGTGGCTTCATTAGTAACTTTGCTCTTTTTCTGTTTTCTTTCTACTTTTTAAAGATTCTTTCTTGCCTCAGATTTCTTATTCATTTCAGTTTTTTCCTGTTTTCTTTCCTCTTTTTTCAGATTCTTTCTTGCCTCAGATTTCTTTTTAGTTTCAGTTTTTTTCAGTTTTCTTTCTTCTTTTTTAATCAATGTTTCTTTAAATGGAGTTCCTGTTATGTGGGTGGAATGTTGTTTCCTGTTACTCTTTTTATTCTCTGTGTTTTTTTTGGGTATTGGCAGAAGATCTTTAACATTTGTCAAACATTTAGGAGAAGTGACAGACAGAAAATTAGACGTGCATGTAGTTGTTGGCAATGCAGTGCTGGAAGAATCAGTGCAGGCAGAAGAGCAAGCTAAAGTTGTCTTAACTGCAGTGATAGGTGAAACAACAAAAGAAGAGCTAGCTGTGGCAGAAGATGTCGCCGATGCTGAAGTGGATGGGTCAATGATGTTTAAACTAGCTGTACGAGTTGATATATCTGTCGAGTTTGAAAGGCCAGTGATGATGGATCTCGCTGTGTAAGTCGATATCTTTTCTCCCGAAGTAGACGGACCAATGGTGACGGAGCTAGTTTTCTGGGTCTTGACTCCAGAGATAGATGCTGTAGCAAAAGTCACTGATGAAAAAGTCTCGCTATTAATTTTCTCTAATGCAAGGTTGGTCAGACTTTCTACTATCGAAAATGAGTTGGATGGGCAATCATAAGTGGTCTCATTTAAGAGAGAGGGACTGTTGCAGACAGTTTCAGGATTGTAGATTTCATTTTGTTAGTCGGTCATAAGTTGAGATTCAGGAGTTTTGTTGTCTCGTTCCCGATGTTCTGAAGAATGTGGAAGTAAATCATCGCTGTTAAGAAACTCTGCAGCAAGAAAATCTTCTTCGGTAAATACATCTGGGTTGTACGGATATATTCCTGCTTCCGCTTTGGGGACAGTTGCGATTTTTTGGAATGCTTTTCTAAACTGACTTTAGTAGATTGCAGTCAGCGTAACTAGCTGGCATCACCCTAAGAAAATACATTTATCACTTTTATTAAGGTGACCGGAATTACCCGTCAAACAGTATTTTAGAAAAGTATAGCGGGTAACTCCGGTCAGCGTGACCGGCATTAGGCGACAGAAGATATTTTTGTAAATCATACCTTTTTACAAAATGAATAAAACAATGGTGAAAAATAAATATAAATATTATAAAGTCGATCAGTAAGCACTCTAGAAATCAAATAAGAATTGGTTTAATGTAATAAATTAAAAACTTACGCCTTATTTTCGACGGACGAAAAATTCTAACAAAATGGCGCGAAAACTGACGACGTGCACTCCAGCTCAGCGTGTAATCGGAACTGAGCGGCGGTCGGCGGGGCGCGGACGGGAACGATCACGCCACCTTGTTTTGATGTGTGTGTGCATTTAGCGCGCCATTTTGTATGTAATAGTAAAGTGACCGGTATTATCTCCTGACCGGAGTTACCCGCTCTTCCCCTACACACCATAGATTACAGTTGATAAATAAAACAAAACAATTTATAACACAAATATAATTTATATTACAATTCACAACCATATATTTACATATGTACATAAGTGTTATATTTAGAATGTCTAGATTATGTCTAGCTATAGTGCGACAAGTTCGTGCGTTTTACCAAAACGGAGAGGCAGGCGTTAGGCTCGGTCTATACGCTGCCAGAATCCTTAAGCAAGAATCCGTTCAAAAAATGCTTAAGCGATGGATTGAATCCGCGTTAACCCGGTCCAGTTTCCGGCTGGGTATAGACCGAGCCTTAGTGGATCTCCGGTACGAGGTATTTACCCTTTTCAGGCTGATTCCGGTGTGTTAATAATTTAATAATTTTGCCAAAAATCTTTATTTATTTTGATTGTAGATCATTATTAAAATCCTTTAAATATTTACTTTAGATTTAAGCAAACACTTCAATGAAATTTAAAAATAAAGGAACAAAAAAACACTCAAAATACTTAATACGTGAAACGAAATGTTTTCTTATGCTCGGTCTTCACCTGCGTCTAATGTCATTAATTAGTGCGCAATTTTATTTAGTTCGTAGGTGTGGCCGGTCTTAACGCTAATTTGATGTAGTGACACTAGACGTTAGGCGATAGCTCGGACGGCGGTAACTTTCGACGCATCAAAGGCATTTAGCGGGCGTCTAGTGCGTTGTTACTACATTAAACATGTTAAATACGGTCACATTCAAAAACTCTTTGTGAAATAAATGTTAAAGTGCATCATGCAGGTGCCCCCAGCATTAAAGAAATTGATTAGCGTCACCGTCTGTCGCCCCGTACGAGCATCGCGTACAAACTTGCCGTGCTACAGCTGCGTACGCGCCGTTTGTCATTTGGGCAAGTAAGGTTTGGCACTGAAGCCGAAGTTGTTGCGGTGAGTGGCGACTGGTCCCCTTTCCTGCAATGAAAATAATTAAATAATATTAAAGAATTTTTCTACTCGATGAATTCATGTAAAGGATAAATAAATTGTTTCCAAAATCACACCAATTAAGCCCTAAACTAAGCATAGCTTGTACGGACAACAGCACGTCGACCTACCACAAAATGTCAAATTTTTTCATTTGAAAATGAACTCTATACGTCAGGCTTAAAGTTGAAAACCTATTGGAGAATTTTTGACTTTTGGGGTAGGTCGACGTGCTGTTGACTGTACTATGGCGTTTAGATAACGGATTAACATCAGTGTACCATGTTACAAGCAAATAATACATTTCTTATACTTAAATACGTTTAAAAACGTTTATGACTAAGGTACAAATGCTCGTGCTCATAACACAAACATTTGCCCCTCGCAGGATTTGAACCCGCAACCACCAGAGCTTGTAGCGCGAACCACTACACCAGAAAATCATCTTAGAAACGATGTTGTGGAGTTAGGTATTGTTTAGACAACGGCTTTACTACAAAAAAGATAGACTAGGGTTAAACATTTGTCTAATATTAGTCAACCAATTTGAAATGTTGACGCATCAGACATTCGAGACATATTATTATCAAACATTTCAAATTGGTTAACTAATCTTTAGACAAGTGTTTAACACTAGCCTATCTTTTTGGAGTAAGGCCATAAAGATTCGCAGATTTAGCTTTCAACAGGACAGCTTGAAGGGACTTGTGGTATTCCATAGGAAAAGTAGCGCGTGAACTTTACACCTTTTTGATAGGGTTGAAAACATCATCTAATTGGAACTAGTTCTCACCTGGTTCATAAAGATGCCGCTGAGGGAGTCATTGTCAGCAGGCGGGAAGTAGTCATCGCGGAACTGCGGTAGGTCCTCGATGCCGATCAGGTCGGAGTCACCGCTCGCGTCGCTGCACAAAATAAATTATAACAGTGAATTCTGCTTACAATCACACCAATTATTTAGCCGCAAACTAAATAAAGCTTGTACAACGGCGGCTAGATGACAGATAAACATTATCTACTTAAATAAGTACGTTTATAAACATCTATGCCTACTAAGGTACAAATGCTCGTGCTCATCAGTATCACACAAAAATTTTACCCTTTCGAGATTTGAACGTGCAATCGCCAGGATTTGTAGTCCGGAGCGCGAACTACTACACCAGACGGTCGTCAAAATAACGACGTTATGTAAAGAAAATTGGACTAAACATTATTGAAACACAGTATATTTTCGTTTACACGATCGATCGTACAATCGATCGAAGATGACGTTACAACTAACGGAACGAAAGTTGAGCGCTGGGCGAAGCTTGCGCAGAAAACCATTACGATTACGTGATTGGCTAGTCGTACGTCGCGCCAGCACTGCTAGCCGTAATTGGCTGTTAGCTCCACGCCAACGTGTCTCTGATACGATGACCGCTTAAGCGATCCCACTCTTTGTCACAGCGATCAACATCGATGCCGGCCAGTGGCGAGCATTGGTTTTATTTGGAGGTAGGCAGTAGATACTTATAATGTGTTTTTTTTATTATTTTTTTTTATTTAAAGATGTACAAAACAGATTACAGCCATTGAAAATTAAAGTTACAAGTAATTAAGACTTAAGAACTAGGTTGCTACCCTTAACATGTACATACTAAGTATTATAACTTTTAAGCAGACAATATTATGTGTACTACAAGATTTTTAAAATTATTAACATTTATATTGATAAGACAATAATAAATGTTAACAAAAAAGTGGACAATGTAAAACAAGAAGTAGCAAAACTCTAAACAAAAACAAAGACGAGGAATGTCCAAAAAAACATAATAAAGTGATAAAAATCAGTAGTTTTCATCAATAATCCACATTTGTAAGTACCTACTGACTACCTCATTTCAATTATCAGGTAGGCACTGCCTAATTGCTTATATGCACCGCACGCCCCTGGATGCCGCGTACGTACCTGATGGCGTCGAAGTCTGGCGCTTTAAGTGCTTCGTTCCAGATGGGGTTGGAGCCCTCGACGGCGTGCTTGTTGGTGCCGGGCGCCAGCCCCGCGCGGTTCAGCCCCGAGTCCACCGAGCCGTACTTCGTCATCGACAGCGCTTGCAGCTGCCGGTTCAGCCTGTGAGTGATAAAATTAATAAATATATATTGGACAACATCACATACATTGCTCTGATCCTAAGGTAAGTAGCTAAAGCACTTGTGTTACAGAAACAAGAAACAACGACGGTACCACAACACCCAGACCCGAGACAATATAGAAGAGTTCGTTTTTTACATTGCTCCGACCGGGGATCGAATCCGGAACCTCAGAGATGGCGACGCCATGTAAAGTTCGGCGTGCTCGCCTCTCGGCTACGGCCTGATAGTTGCACACCATACCAAAAAGTCGCTGAGCGATCTCCTTAAGACAACCTTCAGGTAGAAGACAGCAATAAAGAAAGGGGAAAATGGTAGTGATTCCATCAACAATTTAGAGTAGATCCGACATCTACTTCTAAAGAACTGTCAATCAGAAATGTAGATCCAGAATAATCCCTATAAAGTTATTCTCACATCTAAACTATGCTGGCTATACCTACACCCTTCATACAAGCAAGAGAAATCTTGGATAATTGATAAAAAAGATGTTTAGACAGATTATATAATAATTATTCATAATTAAAATGGGCTGTTTCTCTTGTCTTAGTTTAGTTTTCTTTCTTAGATCTGGAGACGTATTTTTGAATCATGCGAATTCCAATTCGAATACGAAATAGCAAGATTCGCATGCGAATGACTAAAATCGCTTGTTTTGAAAATTCATTCTGTGAATTCTGCAACGAGTGGTCCGACCCACTCGTATTTCGATTCTACTAGTAGAAAGTTTAGAAGTATGACTTAGACAAGTAAACATATGGTTCACAGATTAAAAACTTTTTTTCCGTTTCATTCCATGCGATTCATTGCCGGTTTTTAAAATCAATAAGTTTTTGCAGTCCTGTTTTAAATATTTTCTGCATGAAACGAAAATAGTTAAAGAATTTTACCATAATAGCAACACAGAATTCGAGTGATACAAAAATGCGTAAAATCGGGAGTGATAGAAATAGAATTCGCACACGAATCGTATTCGTGTTCGAATTCAAGATTCATTTCGAATGCTTCAAAAATACGTCTCCTGTAATTGAATGTCTGACTCGGATGCAAATCACTCCGATGTTCCAGACCTGCTTAAATCTACTGTGACATAATCCAGGAAGAGACTTCCACCTCTGTTTTCTTAAAACAAACTTTCAGTACTTACGCTCTAGTCCTACAAAAGAAGGTGAGGAGCAGCACAAGGCAAAGGAACCCTAGGATAGCTGAGAGCGCGGCCAGCACGTACACCGCCGTCTGGTTTGGGTCCACGCCCATGTCAGGCGACTGGCCAGTCACCAGGTCTTGAAGCACCAGGCTGTTGGCCGCTAGCGCAGTCTGGATATTGCGCAGCAGCAATATGTCACTGCGGATTCTGGGAAGTAGACGTCCATTGATTACATTGCATAGTAACTGTTTTAGGGGTTGATACTACTTATTTTAACATAACGATATACCTAGGCTCATCCCTCTCATAAATCTATCGGGAAGCCGCTGAATGCAGGCCGCTTCCAAGTTTCCAACCGGTTAATCTAGAAGTCACTGGGGTAGACCAATTTAGCAGTGGACGTTCTATGGCTGAAATTATGATCTGACTCATCCCATATAAGGAAGTTAACGATTTTAACCATTAAAATACACTAAATCATCTGAGATTCACTAATAAGTACCTACTTCGACAACCGTGGCGAAAACAGGCACATTGTCCCTTAAGAGTGCACCACCTCGTCTATGTCGTGAACCCGATCCTGAATGTGTGTGCTGTCTGTCTGTGTAGTAGTAAGTACTCACGCCTCGACAACAGTCGCGAGCACAGGCGCGTTGTCCCGTATGAAGTGCACGCGCACCTCGGTGGTGTCGTCCTGCGCGACGCCGCTGCTGTCGCTGAAGGGAACCACCTCGTCTATGTTGCAAGTCATCGTGAACCCCGTGCTGAACGTGTTCGCTATCTGTCAGGAATGTAGCATCTTTAATTAGAAGATTTAGAAGTTATTACAATCGGATCTGCTCGGAAAGACTTCATCGCGAATCTCCGTGGAGATGGTAATCTAAGGTAGACTTGCGCACAGCCGGATTACTTTAGTACAAGATTAAGACATCATTCTGTCTCAGTCATTGCCGTACAAAATGACAGCTATATGTAGGTAGAATGATGTTTAATACCGTATTAGTTGATTGTTCGGGATTAAACTCGCTAATCCTGAGATGTGCAAGTGGGCCTTAGATTTAGAGTACCTACTACTGTTCAAAACCACAACCTTTATTGTAACCCTAAAAGGATCGAAAAGATTTGCCTTCGGGCTCAGTGGCGTGCATTGGGAGAAGGCTATGTCCAGCAGTGGACTGACGATGGCTGATTGTGATGATGCAAATTCCCTTAAACAAAACGACGCCTTATTGGTCGTCGTATGATAAAAAAAAATAAGACTTACAAAATCTCTGTTTTGTTCGACTTGTTCCAGAGTGTTGTCGAAAATGAAGACCACGCGGTTCTGTGATGAGATGAGGTACACCTTTACCTGGGTTCTGTCTGTTGCAGAAGCTATAACAACAGTATTATTTTTAAAATCAGATTTTCAAGCCCATTTAATTTCAAGCAACGCGTCTTTTACAGAAAAGATAAACTACCTTAAGTTTTTCTCTCTACAATTGGTTCCTGTGATGTATATTATCTTGGTTCCTGTGTCTTTCAATAAACATATCAAGGAGCAGCGCTGTCTTATTTGCGGCTCTCTCCATATTAGTTAGTCACACTACAAAACTATAATGGAGAAGGTCCGGACATACTAGCATGATTTGATGACTTGATTTTGACGACCTCCGTAGCCGAGAGGCGAGTATGCCGGACTATATATGGCGTCGCCATCTCTGAGGTTCCGGGTTCGATTCCCGGTCGGATCAATGTGGAAAACGATCTTTTCTATATTGTCTCGGGTCTGGGTGTTGTGGTACCGTCGTTGTTTCTAGTTTCTATAACACAAGAGCTTTAGCTACTTACTCTAAGATCAGAACAATGTATGTGATGTTGTCTAATATTTAATTTTAATTAATGTTTAATTTAATTGCTGTATAAGCCTCAAGTGTCTACACCGTGAATTTTATCCGGTTGTTTTTCCGCAGCAGAACCATAAGGTATTAGTAGTACTTTCGATAAATTAGGTTAAATTATGAACATATTATTTGTGTGTTGAAATAATAAAAAAAAATCAACAACTCGAAAGCGTGAAAAACAATAGTAACTCACTAGGCTGTTAGACGTACCGCAGACCACATGAGTAAAGAAACGGAACAGAGACAAAGCTACATACGAATGCGCTGTGATAGGTACATCACTACAAGTGCAACGCGTGTGTGTGCGTGACCACTGGCTGCTTGTCACGTATGAGCCTAAACCGCTTCAAACTAGATCAGCCAGTGGTCAATCTCAGGGCTTGCAGGCGTGACACGACGCTCGAATGTCGTGCGTGTGTTGTTTTGTTATCGAGTTTCTCACATAATACGTAGTAATATTTTTGTTTTAGTATTTAAAAAGTGTTGTAAATATGGTTGTACATTGTACTGTGTGTGATAATACCTCCTGACAATTTTATTGCATTTGTTGAATTGCTTGAGCAAAAATTTTGCGAATATTTTGATCTTCATGTACAAATTGTTAATATTGGTAATGTCATATTAGCACGTTTGCAAGATTGTACATTTCATATGCCATGTGATTATTTCCCATTGGGTTATTTGAAAAAACTTTATATTAGATTTAGAATTTATCATTCGATTAAAAGACACAACAAATTATTAAAAACCAAGTAATAAAAAAAAAATTAGAGTATGTAATTTGTAAAAAAAATAACCTATTTTAATAAAAAGTGTGAAAAAAAAGAACATGTATATTTTAAATTTATTCAATTGTGTCAACCCTACCAAAATAGGTATAAATTTTGCTAGCTCTTTAGAAGCTTTGTCTCTGTTCCGTTTCTTTACTCATGTGCCGCAGACCGCGCGCTGCGCCCGTTCACCCCCTAGCCCGTCGCGACGGCGCTCGGAGTTACTACTGTATCTCGTCGATTTTGAGTCTCATTTCTCACAATTTGTAAATCAGACATTATTTGACTTTCAAGAAAAAGGTTTTTACGAATTAACATTGAGACCAAATCTTTACGCTGCGGAACGACAACCAGTAAAAATTCACGGTGTATAAGTTGGTTATTGACGAGATCAGGACTAACCCGGGTCGGTGGCGACGACTTCGAAGTCAAACATGCCGTGCATAGACGTCGTGGGTTGCATGTTGAGAGTGAGCACGCCCGTGATGTTGTGCAGAAGGAAGGCCGTGTTCCGCACCGTCTCCAGGCTGGGGTCCACCTGCATGCTGTCCAGGTCCAGGGTGTACGTGAGCGGGACGCTCTCCGTGTGATTCGCCTTGTAGATATTACAAGATGTAAGGTTAGCGAAAATACCAGGATTTGAGTTCATAGCGTCAAGTAGGTACCAGTAGGTACATTCACAATACGTGGGGCGACAGACGCAGAGGTACTTGGTGCGCAAGTTATAAAAAACAGAGGTCAGTAAAGTGGGAAAGTTTGTTTTCTCTCAACTATGGTATTGGGCTGTATACTTTCTCTTACCCGAATGCCTTTGTTTTCTACTATGGTATATCTTGGGCAGTATATTTTCTCTTAATCCAATGCCTTGATAATACTTAGCGTTTGTTTAGGTCTCATAGAGGCATTGCGCTTGAGCCAACGTCTGTCGCCCTACCTGAGTATAGCACACAACGAGTATATAGCACACAAACTTACACTCAAGTGCACTTTATTTGTTTTACTTACCCTGACGGTGAGTAGTTCCCTGCCGATGCTGTTCAGTGTGGAGATGCCTGCTGTGTAGAGTCTGTGCTCGAATGTTGGCCGGGGGTTTGCTTCTCTTACCTAAGGCAGATAAAACTCGTATAAAACTCTTAACTCGTATAAACAAAAGTGTTACGAACATCGGGCAGAGCGCGGAAGCATAAAACCAATAAGTCAAAATAGGAATCGGGGTGTGTTCAGTTAAAGTTAGAAGATATGACTAAATAGGGTGTCTCAAAAGTAGTCGTGTGGGTACACTAGTGACCATTCACATGGGGTATTACAAATAAACGAATACACATCAATTGCCATGGTTTTGAAATAAGAACGAACATCTTTGTGTAACCAGACCACTACGTCAATCCGGTCGTCAAAGTGTTGTGTATAAAATCTCATTGACAGTAACGACGCGGGTCAAAGCCTGCAAGGAAGTGCCAGTGGCACCGAGTGAGTTACTGGCCGCCACGTGCAGCGTGTAACTACAGCACCACTACGTTATCTGGTCGTCGTGAGGCTGACAAGAACAGTGAGAATAGAAGCCTGCAGGGGAATGCCAGTGGTACCGAACAAGTTGCTGGCCACAACGTGCAGCGTGTAACTACGCCAATCAAGTCGTCGTCAGATGAACTCACATTGACAGTAACGACGAGGGTCGAAGCCTGCAAGGGAGCGCCAGTGGCGCTAGGCGAGTTACTAGCCGCGACGTGCAGCGTGTACGAGGAGGTCACTTCGCGGTCCAGCTCGCGCGTCAGGGAGATCTCGTTGGTCGATGGGTCCAACTGGAACAGACCCTCGCTGTTGCCATCTGTTGAAAATACATTTGGAGATTTCATAACACATTTACTGCTTTTTAAAATTGATAGAGCAATCTGGAAGTCATTGGCGGAGACCTTATTTAGGCAGGACCTCTATGGCTAAAATTATGATGAGAAAGGATAGCTGGATGATATTATTATGATGGATCACTAACGAAATGCTTACCAAAAATCCTGTAGTAGATGTCCAAGCAGTCATTTTCGCAGAGGTGGTTCTTAAGATCTTCTGCAAGCGGTAGCGTGAACGTTTCATTTAGACCCTGTTCACCCTCTGTTCAAATATAAACATAATTTAGTTAGAACGTTAAAATTCTGGGATACTGCATTAAAATTCATTTTCTTTTCAATTTAGTTCAAGTTAAAAACTTATTTTATTTTAACATCAAAATTGAGGCATGTTTTATCTGCAAAAAATATGGAGAACATGTTCAATTCGAGATCTTAAGCCCGTTCCATACTCGCCGCAAACGCGTCGAGTCGAGAGATTATATTTATACAGGGTGTACAAAAATAATAGGACACTCCTTAAAACCACGTGGTCAGCTGGTGGGTGATATACAACAACTTCTCATATGGGAGCAAAATAGAAATCATTAATTTTTTTTCAGATGCTCCATACATTAACGTCGTGGTATAGTTTTTATGGAGTAAATGGTGAAGAGAGTAGTGTTTTTTTGTAACAAACACAAAATAACGGTTTTTTTTAATGTGTAATTACCGAAAAAGGCGACCGTAGCTGCGTTGTTCCCAAAGACTGGGTCACCCTGCGTCGGCACGAACACCACCGTCACGGTGACATCGACCCACCTAGGCCCGGGCTCCGTGCCACCGTCTGTGGCTCTGATCGTTACCTGCGATGTAATTGTTTTAACAATGTACTAAGTAACATAGGCTAGGGACACATTGTACGTGCGGACTCAGTCGCACTCCGCTCGCAATCGGCGTGCAGTTACAACGACAGTAAAATAGTATAAGTATGTAAATTGTATGAAATTGGCAATCTGACATGCAATCACGTGCAAAATTTTTATGGATTGCAACTTGTCTTAACCCCCAAGTGCAAGTGCCCACCAAATGCAAGTTACAAGAAGGCTGCCCAGTTGGTTTACCATACCGTGATTGTCTTATACACTGCTAAAAATGCTGCAGAAAGAACTTAAGATTTAAATGTTTGGCCAGTGGTTTAGCTCCATTGAAGGTATCAATTGAACTTGTGGGATAGTGGCATTTGCCCGTACGTTTCTCTTTCTCAAAAAAGCTAATGCAAAAAACTCAAAATTTTACAAAAAAATTAACTACTTACCTTACACAAGGGCCGAATGAGGTAAAAAAAATGAGAAAGTAGCCAAAATAAAAATCTTACCCTGAATTGCCTGATTTGCTCGGGGAACAACTGGCGGAGAGTAAGCTGTCCAACATTTTCCCCTGCTCCTGGTGACGTTATGTCGAAGAACTCTATGGCCTCCTCTGTGGGGGAAAAACTCTTACTAACTTTTCAAATCATGACTTTGCCTGGTGACTGATAAGACAAGAAATTTACCTAAATGAGCAGAAAATCTTGTTATATTGCCTCATCTTACCATTCACTCACACTGTATGGTTATAAAGATTTTTAAAAAAGCGACAGTTTTTTATAGCAATGTATCATTATACTGCCATCTGTCACTGTTATTGGCCGTGTTGTAGGATAAGTATTGCCAGCACCACATTGCCGTAAAACGTTGTTCGTTTACGTTAGAGATCCCCCACACTAGCGTCTTTCAAGCGTCGACGTCGCGGCAGCATGCAATCAGTGGTTGACGCAACGCTTGCGCAGCGGTATATACTTGACCTTGATTGGACGCTGCCACGACGTCGACGTCGTGTGTGGGGTCTCTAAGGTAAACGAGCATGAGTTTGAGTTTAAGTAAAAACTCAAACTCATAATATTTATTTGCTGTTGTCTTTTATTTACGCGAACACGATACATTTAAATGAAACTACTTTTACGGATTATTTCGCGATTTATTAACATTTTATTTAACCTGACGTTTCGAACACTTTACAGCGTTCGTGGTCACAGGTAGACTAAGGTGTTATTCGTCTTTACAATATTTTGAAAAATATAAACTACCGTCACTCAGTTAATATTAATTTGTGTTCCTATCTACGCAAAAAGAGCTAACTGTATCTAGAGGTCTTGCAGTGCGGGGCCTAGCATGGGATTTCGTTAAAACAGGATCCCATGCTGGTGGTATTTTCCAACCATCTTCTCTGTTGAAATTCGGGTGTCTTCTAATTTCAATTGCCTCCCGTAACATGCGAGGAACAAATCGTCGTTCTCTTGCAAGGACTTTAGGCTGGTCAAATCGTATGAAATGGTTGGGTGTATCTAAGGCATGTTCACACACTGCAGACTTAGTATTCCGTCTATGTTTGATGTCGGCTATATGTTCTTTTACCCGCACGCTTATACTTCGTTTTGTTTGACCGATATAGGAGAGCCCACAGTCACATTCCAGTCTGTACACCCCCGCATCTTGAAGAGGTATGTTGCACTTGACAGGTGGTAAAAATTGGTTAATCTTTTTCGGCGGCTTGAAGTAGGTTTTGATTGAAGCGCGCTTCAAAATGTTTCCAATCTTGTCAGTGACACCCTTCATATAAGGTAGTACAGCAGGTTGGCGTTCGACGGTGGAATGCTTGACCCGGGGTCTGGAACGACGTGGTACTACGGGAAAACCAGTTGCCGGTGACCAGCCTAAAGTCCTTGCAAGAGAACGACGATTTGTTCCTCGCATGTTACGGGAGGCAATTGAAATTAGAAGACACCCGAATTTCAACAGAGAAGATGGTTGGAAAATACACCAGCATGGGATCCTGTTTTAACGAAATCCCATGCTAGGCCCCGCACTGCAAGACCTCTAGATACAGTTAGCTCTTTTTGCGTAGATAGGAACACAAATTAATATTAACTGAGTGACGGTAGTTTATATTTTTCAAAATATTGTAAAGACGAATAACACCTTAGTCTACCTGTGACCACGAACGCTGTAAAGTGTTCGAAACGTCAGGTTAAATAAAATGTTAATAAATCGCGAAATAATCCGTAAAAGTAGTTTCATTTAAATATTTCTTTGTCTTACTTTGGGTTACACATTGGGATCTGATAAGTAGCGTACAAATATTTGTTTAGAAATATAAATCGCAAGTTATTGTATGATAGTAGGTACATATTATAACATCATTGCATCTTAGGTAATAGAACTAAATCATTTATGAGATAAAATAAACTTAAAACTAAGACATTATTTTAAGTACAATAACTTACACTTAAGGCAATGTGTTGCTGGCAATATCCCACATGGCCAATAACAGTCTTTATTATTCTGTGGTGTGGGGGAGGCCTAATGACATAATAAGGACACAAGACATACCGTTTCCCTGGATGTGGAAGGTGACGCTCCCTGCATGAAGGCCGTCCTCGTCCGTGGCGTGAATGTGGCCCAAGAAGTCAGGTGGGATACCCGCAGTCATCAGGATCCCGCCTACTGTAGCTTGTTCCTATACACCGTGATTTTTTAATTACCCGAGAAAATTAACTAACATACTCAGATATCGATATACCTACATCGAATTAGGCGAATAATTTTTTTTTATGAGAAATTTATTTAAAAGTTCCCTAACATTCCTTAAAAAATATGCACCATAAAAGTCCTGCTAATTCAAATAGTAATCATTATCATTCCAACATTAACGGAACCAAAATCCACCTAATTTGGTCGCGGAATATTGGCGTACGGAAGGAATAACTGGGTCGTTCTTCAAGCCACGTTTTTTAAGCGGCATCACCTAAAAAGAATGGAAATCGAAAAGCCAGCTAGCCACTTTTTTTTTCGGGTATACTTCCACTCCTCTCTTAACTGGGTTATTGATTATTATTCAATTATCTTTATATTTAATATCATTAAAAAAATAAGACACACCGATTCTTTGATTTTCGTGGAGTGTCCCAAACCCCGATCTGGTCACTTAGTAAATTATATATTTTAAACTAAACGGTACATGCTTACCAAAAAAAATATACTAAGTCATAAGAAGTTGACAATTCTATGAAAAATGAGATCGTCGTTCTAAAAGAAATACAGTATCTAAAAAAAATTAAAATGTGACTGTCCCGTGGTAGTTACTGATTTGCGTGGATCATTATAAATTCACTTGCAAAACCCTAATTTCGCGACCTGATGTTGCTTCATCCTAATTCACGTTAAAACTAGTCGCGCTCCGACGGCCGGTGTCCGAAAAATTAAGGTACGAACCTCGTTGCATGGGTATGGTTTCACAAAAATTTGATTTGTGTGGTACAATTTTCTCCGGTGTCTGTAAATTTATTTATTGAATAAAATTTTGTAGCGATCAAATAATAGGTTACGTAACCTATATTCAAAATACAGTTTATTTGCCTAAAAGGTTTGTGTATATTTTTAGGATAAAGGATTTATTTTGATTTTCGTGGTCGTGATTTGCGTGGTTTACGTAGCAGTTTTGACCCACGCAAGTCAATTATTGGCCATGCAAATGAAATAACTTTCGGGATTTGTAATAGTATTGTATGATCATTTTAATTTTGAAATGTCAATACGTTTAAATCACAATTAAAATGTTGCAGTTGATGGGTTTCTAATTTTATAAGTACCTTATTATAGTAAAAATAGTGTCAGATAAGCTACCTATATTAATAAATAATAAAATTGTCATCATATCATCATCATATCAGCCTGTCGCAGTCCACTGCTGGACATAGGCCTCCCCCAAGGAGCGCTACAGCGCTCAATCTCCCGCCCTTTGCATCCAGTCGCTGCCAGCTGCCTTCTTCAGGTCATCGGTCCATCTAGCCGGGTGGCGTCCTACACTACGTTTGCCTAAGCGTGGTTACCATTCGAGAACCTTCCGGATCTTATCCCTTAATGAGATCCCCAACATAGACCTTTCCATAGCACGCTGAGTGACGTGTAGTCGGTGGGCCAAATTGACTGTCATGTTCCACATTTCGGCTCCGTAGGTTAAAACTGGTAGGACGCATTGGTTAAACACCCGGCTTTTCAGGCACTGCGGCAGTGTTGACGTGAAGATGTGACGCAATTTCCCAAATGCTGCCCAGCCACGCTGCACTCTTCTGGCGATTTCCCGCTCGAAGTTGTCTAAACCGAGCTGTAGTACTTGTCCAAGGTAGACGTACTCTTGGACAACCTCGAGCGTAGTGCCCTTGACGGAAATTGGGTCCGGGATGACATGTTCGTTGAACATTAACTTTGTCTTGTCCAAATTCATCCCAAGCCCCACACGTCTCGAGGCAGCATTAAGACTGTGCAGCATTTTTTGCAAAGAAAAGGCCCTCAAAATCGTTTTGTGGGAAAAACTGGTAAAGCTATGATTGATGCTGACTCCAAGTTCAGAGCGGCTGACAGTAAAGTACCTCTTTATATATATAACGTGTCAAAGGATACGTCTATGAGTGACATCGTGATATATGTTAAGTAAAAGACCAATATAGACGTACATTTAGAAAAAATGAATATGAAATTATTAAAAGACTACGATGCCTATAAGGTGTTCGTCCCTAAACGCAAACAAGATATGTTTTTAACTGAGGACTTTTGGCCTGATGGAATATTATATCGCCCCTTTGTGGACTTTGGTCCCCGCCAGTCAAGAAGTACTAATTACCAGGTTAGAGCTAATGTAACACCCAAATAAAACTAGAATGAATATAAACTCAAACAAAATTATTAAAAAAATTATTAGCTTTAACTGTAAAAACGTCATTCGATCCGTTGAATGCGTTAGAAAACTTTGCCGATCGGCGGATATTGTGGCATTACAAGAGACCTGGTTGCTTCCACACGACTTGCCGTTCCTGGGAAGTGTTGATGACGAGTTTTCCTACACGGGCAAGTCTGCCGTTGATACGTCGCAGGGAGTCCTAATCGGGAGACCGTATGGAGGAGTTGCTCTGTTATGGAGAAAGGCAGCGTTCCCGTCGGTGTCCGTTATACAGTGTCGTAGTGTGCGTCTAGCGGCGATTAAGGTAAAACTTGATAATGAGCGCGAAATCATTGTGTTATCCGTTTACATGCCTACAAATAAAAGTGAGAACTTGCCTTTGTTTACGGAGTGTCTCGGTGAAATAAGCGCTATTATTGAGACTAGTAATGTAGAATCGGTGTTCATGCTCGGCGATTTCAATGCGGATCCTTGCGGTGTGTTTGCGAGGGAACTGTTAAAATTTTGTATGGAACAAACTTGGACGTGTGTGGACATGGAGATTTTACCGAGTGGTACGTATACATACGTGAGTGAGGCGCACGGGACAAAATCGTGGCTTGACCACTGCCTTGTAACTAGTGCGGCCCGAACATCTGTGCTTAACGTGTCTGTTTCTTACGATACCTACTGGTCGGATCACTACCCTTTTATAGTTGAATGTAATTTTAATATTGTGTTGCCTAAACGTATTGTTAGTGATGTTACATGTAATAAGGTAAAATGGGGGGAAAGGGACCACAGCCAAATAGACAAATATCGTAATTATTGTAATTCTTACCTTAGGGAGTTAGACTTTCCCACTGAATTTCGTAATTGTGCAGATAGACAATGTAAGGATGAGTTACATAAGCCCATATTGAATAAAATGTACCTACAAATTGTTAGTATACTGTCCAAGGGCGCGAAAATGGGTTATTCTAATAGTAACACTATACCTAAACGGAAACACAACAAATATGTACCTGGCTGGAACAGATATGTGAGTAGTGCTCATAGGGAGGCTCGACAGTGCTTTCAGATGTGGCTTTTATATGAAAAACCTAGGTCTGGTATTATTTATGATAAAATGTATGAGACACGCAAAATGTTTAAATCTAGATTAAAATATTGTCAGAATAACGAGGTTCAAATTAAAATGGACAACATAGCGAAATATCACGCTGACAAGAACTTTAATAAATTTTGGAAATCAACAAATAAATTAAATTTAAGGTCGAGTCTACCCGTGAGCGTGGGCGATGCTTATAAGCCGCGCGATATTGCCTGTCTTTTCCAGCGTCAGTTTAAAGTGGAGTCACCGCTCGGACCGGTGTCGCGGGTGCTCGGCGCTGAGACTCGGCATGGAGACGTCAGCCTTAGATTCAGTGCCAAAGATGTGGCAGTAGTGATAAATAAAATGATGAGAGGCAAGTCCCCGGGTCATGATGGCCTTAGCGTTGAGCACTTGAAGTACGCGGGTGTGCACTTACCGAGAGTCCTGGCCATGTTTTTTAATTTGTGTCTGAGTCATACCTACTTACCTGATGACCTCATGTTCACGGTGGTTGTGCCAATCTTGAAAAATAAAACCGGCGATGTGTCTGATGTCACTAATTATAGACCAATCTCGCTGGCTACTGTGATAGCTAAGGTGCTGGACAGGCTGCTTGACCAACAACTGGAGAAACACCTGCATTTACACGATGCCCAATTTGGTTTCACGCCTAGGTTGTCAACTGAAAGTGCGATCCTTTGCCTCAAGCAGACTGTGCAGTACTACACGGCTAGAAAAACTCCCGTGTATGCTTGTTACCTAGATCTTTCAAAAGCTTTTGATTTGGTAAATTATGACAAGCTGTGGAGCAAGCTGCACAATGAGACACAACTACCTAGCAAGGTAATATCATTGTTTCGGTATTGGTACAATCACCAGCGGAACACTGTGAGATGGGCGGGCGAGTTTTCGGATGTGTATGGGTTGGAGTGCGGGGTGAGGCAGGGGGGGTTGACCTCGCCACGTCTTTTCAACCTTTACATGAACCGGCTGATCGAGGAGCTCAACAGTACTAATGCCGGGTGTTCGGTTGGTGGGGTGACCATTAATAACATCAGTTATGCAGATGACATGGTGCTGTTGAGCCCGTCGCTTGGTGGGTTACGGAGACTCCTTCGCATTTGTGAGTCATATGCTGGGGCCCATGGGCTCAGATACAACCCTAAGAAGAGTGAGTACATGATTTTTAAAGCTGGTACCAAGACCTACTTATCTGCAGCACAAATCACGCTTTGCGGTGCTACTTTGAATAGGGTAAGTAAATTTAAATATCTGGGTCACTGGGTCACAGACGTTTTGTGTGATAATGAGGACATTGAGAGGGAGCGCAGGTCGCTGTCTGTTCGGTGTAACATGCTGGCTCGTAGGTTTGCACGCTGTACTGTACAAGTGAAAACAACTTTGTTTAAGGCTTACTGTCAGTCTTTCTACACGTGCAGCCTGTGGACCAGCTACACGCAGCGGGCATACAGCGCCCTGCGCGTCCAGTACAACAATGCATTCAGGATGCTGATGGGGTTGCCGCGGTTTTGCAGCGCCTCAACAATGTTCGCACAGGCGCAAACAGACGATTTCTGCGCCATCATCCGAAAGAGGAGTGCCTCGCTGCTCAATCGCTTTCGGAGCAGTACCAACAGTGTCCTGAATGCATTCGCTGAGCGGTGGGATTCCCCGATGATGCGCAGGTGGATGAAGCTGCATGCCAGTTCATCGCCTTTTATTTTATAAAAAAAAAGTGACATTTTATTTTTATTTTTATATTTATATTATTTTCATTTTATTTAATTTTTATTGTTTGATTTGATTTTAATTTTTGATGTTATTATTTTATTTAATTTTTGAAAATTTTGAATTATGGATACTGTTTTATCTGAAATAAATGAATTTTAATTTTATTTTTTTATTTTTTTAACTAAAACTTTTACTACTTAATGTTCACATTACATACATACATACCCTTAAATATTATTTCGCCTCTTTGTTACACCCTGTATAAGTAGGTAAGATGGTCCATTTGCTATGAGATGTAAGAGTATATTTTTAATGCTAAGTTTTTGTCTTTTACAACGAATCTCGGGATATAGAGGACCTTCAACTTACCTTAGAGAGCCGAATGGTGGATTCGTGCAACGGGAACTGGAATACAGGGTCATGGAAATTGTATGGTCTTATCACCATCTCGTACGTCTCGTTGGAGAACTGCTGCGGGTGGCCGTGATCGAAAGCCTGCAGAAGATACGAGTTAGGGCCTTAGAAGATTGTGAAGAAAAATAATGTTTTCTGCTTTTCGAAAAGTAGGTCCTAACTATGTCGGTTTTTTTAAATAAAACTTCGGACCTATTAAAGTAGGAAGCGGGTGGAATTATGGTTTACTTAAGACAAGTAAAACAAATCGTGATAAATAGATCTAGATTCAGAGATGATGTAGTCTTAGATTAATAATCTTAATCATTTGTACCAGCAATCACACAAATTCTAGCCCAAACTGAGCATTGCTTAAGGGATATGGCGACTTGATGGCAGATAAACATACCTAAATATATTTACTTACAAATAAATAAATATTGGACAACATCACACACTTTGTTCTGATCCTAAAGTAAGTAGCTAAAGCTCTTGTGTTATATAAATCAGAAACATCGACGGTACCACCACAACACCCAGGCCCGAGACAATATAGAAAAGTTAGTATTCCACATTGACCCGACCGGCAATCGAACCCGGAACCTCAGAGGTGGCGCCGATGGCCAGTCTGGCATACTCGCCTCTCGGCCACGGAGGTCGTCAATTTATAAACATCCACTTCATACGTAAATGCTCGTGCTCATCACACAAATTTGCCTCTTGAGGGATTCGAAACCGCAAGTTTTATAGTCCAGCAGAGTGCGAACCACTAGTCATGATTCGTCACATACTGTCAATATGTACCTGCTGTAACTTTATAAATTCTATGTGAGTAGGACAGGAAACTCTACGAGGTTACTAGTTGCAGTGAAATTACCAGAATGTGTATGGCATAGGTGCCCCAGTGTCCTCTAAGCGGCATAGCTGTCTCCAGCTCCCCAGTCTCGCCTCCGATCTCGATCATCACGAAGAGGTCGGGCACGGGGTTGGCCCGATCTATGCTGGTCAGGTTGAGGATGCTGTACCCGACACGCGAGTTGTCAGTACCTGGCTTGTCTCTATCTGGCGCGTAAATTTCATCCGGCACTCGGTAACCCTGGATTAAACAAAATTTATAGAGGTACCGAATTTATGAAATAGAATAGAAATAGAAAACATTTATTTGACACATAAGCACATAAGCTCAGCATTTGTCATTACAGCCAGAGCCATAACGACGCTGGTTTTCAGCGGAGACCCCGCAGGACGTAGCGAGTAGTGACCACGGTACATTGAATCACCAAAGAACCCCAAATTCCTCCGGCCAACTCCGGCTTGGAGTCAGTCGAAAAAACCAGACAGGTTCAATTATGATCTATATTGCTTAATATCCTATCTAAATTGCTTAATAAGCATTCTGCACCACTTTTCCCTTCTTTATAATTGTCCTCTTCCTGAAGGTTGTCTGGAAGAGATCGCTCTTAGTGAAAGACCGCCTAAATTGTACATCTTTCTGTAAATATCAACTGTTTCTTCTTTGTTTGATGTGCAATATATAGAGTATCTATATATCTATCTTCAAATGTTTATTGTTTGTTAGATATCTATTATCGTCTCCACGTCCACCAAGCGAGATCATACGGAAATAAATGATAATTACTAGGTAACGTAAATGCTCCTATTACCGCCAGTTTTAGCTGTCTTAGGATTCACTTTAAAAAAATAGTTATAAGCTGTTATGTTAGGAAAGATGTTATAATTTATAATTTATCTCAACGAAGTATTCTTTGCAATTCAGTACTTAAATTCAATATTCAATAACACAATAGTTACTAAATAATTATTTAATCCAAAACAGTAGTTGATTCTATAACCGACCCATAGAATGCGGCAAGATTCTATTACCGATTTTTCTACTTCTTTCACCGACCGCTACGAAGTTGTCACTTCTTCTATACTATTAAATAAAATAAAAAATCGTTTTAAAGGTATTTATTATATAATAACAATAGTTATCAGATCAAAATTATTATAATATGAAAAAAATGATTTATTTCAACGCTTAGAGCACTTATTTTTTGTTATTTTAATTAAAAAAATATATAATTAGTCTCAGAAAACAGTCTTCAAATAATTAAATGCTTACTTTTTAATTACTTACATACTAATTAGATATTATAAATTAGTAACAAAAATATTTTTATCTGTAATACAATAAAAACCTAACTTCCCGAGATAGAAAATCCATTTAGTGACCATGAAAGTTTAAAACAATAGAAAATCCAGTCTACCAGTCTTTTTTCTCCCTCCTTCGTTAAAACAGTTTGTTTTCCACAGTGTTCATTTATATATTTATTATTTCTCTTGTCACGCAGAGTTGTCCTCGGTATGCCGTAGGTTTTTGAAGCTTCGTATAATATGCTGGTCCCTTCATTTATAGCTAGAAGCGCAGCTTCTAGTTGAGCAGAGGCGTACTGCTTGCGCTTCTGCGGCACCATGATTCAATAAAAGAACACAATCTTTAAAGAGATATAGAATTTAATTCTTCGAAAGAAGCTTTAAAAAGTTACATGGCCCCCATTCCGTCCCACCATTTTTGTTTGATTTGAAATCATATGAAATAAATCCAATGCCATGAAGCCATAAATAAAACTGGATAGCAAAATTATGATTTTACATTAATAATAATTATGTCCTGTGACAAAATCTCTCAAAACGTCACGTATGCAAGAAATAAGCCAATTTGTTCAAAAATATACATTTTGTTTTTGTGTAGTGTAATATTACCAAAAATATCGTCACATCTGTGAGTCGATAATAGAATCAAGTATGAAGGTTACAATATTCTATAAGCGACCAATAAAATTAATAATAAACAGATAAAATATCCGCTTTATGGAATACTGTTAAATTAGATCTCATTGCTATATTTTTTTTTTTAATGTCCGTTAGTCTTTAATTCAGATAATAAAGTATTTACAGTACAATATCATTATAATAATAGGGATATTGATTAACGTTGAATCGAGTTTTACACAAAAACTTTAAGAAAAAGCTTTGACGTTAATAGATCCAACAAAGTAATATAATTTTAAGAATTGAACAAGAAAAAAATAAAATCAAATGAGGTAGTTTATAATAGATATTATTTAAAAATACTAAATGCTCTTAAAAATTTAACAACGCCATGAGTCGTTATTAGAATCAAGTTTTGAAATTTGGATTCTATTACCGCCTTAAATTAAAACATGATTTTATAACACAAACACCAATAAAAAGTATTATATTAAGAGTTAGTTTGGAAAACGAATATATACGTTACAGTTGTAATGCGATAGCAGTAAGACAAATCCATTTTTAGTGTGTTATTTTCCTTAAGTAGTATTTAGGTGTACTTACGTGGCTGGAGACGCGACACTATGAAATGTGCGTCAGCTTCGGGCGCGTCCCACTTACTGTCCAATTATTTCTTTCACTGGCTATTAAAACACACAAACTTTACTCGTTTTGTTGTCCAACAAAAATACGTAACTAATTTTTAAGTTATGACTTTTCTGGAACCCTATATTATGTCTAATATTAGTGATTTAAAAATTAGATCGTTAATAGAGTACACATTTTAGTGGGTCGTTAATAGGAGCTTTTACGTTATATACAAGGAACTGTTACATCATAGCCGTAACTAAAAATTTGATGCTCAATAGCGGCTCCAGACTCAAGGAGACAAGTCTCTGCAGATGGTTCGCCGAGACTTCTCACGGACACGAGGTGCTATCCACACTTACTCGATGGCTCACTTCTGTTCATGTCTCCTATCCAGTTTCAACTTTTATTGTATCGTCTTAATTATTGTCTGTAGGTATTATCATACTTTTTACAATCGTGATTTAGATTTGAGGTAAAAAATGGTTCTCCTTAAAATTTTCGATAAAACTTAATTCAAAGTCGAAAAAAAAAGCTATAAACAGGCACACGGCACACGCATAGACCACGCTGCAACGGGCAAAAATACTGACGCTGATTGGAGAACAGGCGAGGGCGAGAAAGCTATTTCTCGCTTCTTTGGAGTTCTCGGTACTTCTCGCCGTGTATCTGGAAACGCCGAAAATAAATAGCATTCTGACAATAATATGGCAAAAGTACGAAACATACCGCAGGTTGTGATTCCGAGATACTCCAAGAGAGCTCATCAGGCGTGGGCAGCTCCGGCGCGTTGTCGTTCACGTCCAGCAGGATCACTTCCACTATGGTCTCGTTCTGGTTTCTCCTGCCCTCTGTTACAAAAATTACTTGGTTTTCATATTCCATTTTTTATCAAGGATGATCTTAAGCTTGATTGATAGGTAGTAAGCGTTCTGTCTTTTTATATTAGGGTTGTTAAGAACCAGGTAAAAATCTTGGCGGTGGTCAGAGGAGTGCCTATGGCACAAGTTTGTGTACAGTTGAAGATGTTTGCGGTGTAGGTGTACACTGTACAGTCAATATCAATAGTAGGTAGCTTAGTATCTGAATTTTCCAAAAGAATCGTATAGCAAGCATTTCACAAACGTCTGACAAAAACACAGGTGTAATAAAGATGTCAGGTTGTTAAGGTTTAAAAGAGACAGTGCTTTCGTAAGTAATTATTTGATCAGTTACATAAAAATCGTCATTCTATAAACAGGTATCTGGTATATTCACAACAAACTTCTTCAACCCAATACTTACGTTTAACGGCTGTAGCTATTATCAGCATGTCTTACCAATTTGCAATTATAGTTATTTATGTTTATCTCGTTACGTCGGTAAGACAAACAATACATAAAAAACAAAACTGCTCAAGTGCGAGTCGGACTCACTCCTTAAATATTTATTTTATTTTGGTTTTTAGTATTTGTTGTTGTTATACCGGCAACAGAAATACATCATCTGCGAAAATTTCAAATGTCTCACTATCACGGTTCATGAGACAGCCTGGTGACAGACGGTCAGACAGACAGACACACCGACAGTGGAGTTTAGTAATACGGTCCCCATTTTTACCCTTTTATTACGGAACCCTAAAAAGGGGTTTTGTCTGCAAATAAAGTCATCAAACGATACCTCCAGCAGAATAAAAGTTATCGAACAGATTCACGAAGACAGTATGCGTGGGCTCAGGACCATCGCGGTCCAAGGTCTCGTCGGTCGTGTAGTGCACGTACAGGAGCCCAGTGGTGGGGTCCACCTCGAAGAAGTCGCGCAGGCGCGGCGAGACCACGAAGTTGATCCAGTACTGCACCGTGTGGTACAACTCTTTAACAAAAGTTTAGTGCATTGAATCGGGGTTGAAATAGGGATGAAAACTTTATTGGATGTCAAATAAAAATGCTGCCCAAAGTAACTAGTTCACTCGGATTCTTCCTCTTCTTCTTTGCGTGTCAACTCAGGCTTTTATTTCAGTGAGGACCAAAACTCAGCCACCGATATAGCACTGTCAGTGGCCTTGTAAAGATTCTCGCGTGTGCCGGTATTGTAGGGATACGCAGGGCATACACAGTGGCGGGCATTAGTTTTATTTCGAGGTAGACAGTAATGTTATTTATTGATGAAAATTAGTGGGTTTTTTTATCAATAACACACGTTTGCAAGTACCTACTGTCTACCTTATTTCATTTATCAGGTAGGCACTGCCTAATTGCCTATATGCACCGCACGCCCCTGGGTATACAGGATGAAGTCGCGGAAAAAGCTAGTACCAATTGCCAGTAGGTACCTACGTAGCATAATCGTCCCCTCAACGTTTTTTTCCGTAAGGGTTTGAGCATGAACTTGTCGAACTCCAGATAAGTTCGATATGGTCAGGGGCCCCGCAGAATACCAGTGTCGCGGGAGCAATCTTTAGCTGCCACGGCGAATGCTGAGGGTGCCTTTTTGGTACATTAAAACTCTTTTTATTATTCTTGTATGTTTCGTGTGCCAGATAAACAAATTAAAGATTAAACTATTATAAGGTATGGTTACCGTCTCTATCCAGGTCTGTGGAGAAGAGCTGCACCACCTCAGTGCCGTTGGTGGCGTTCTCCCAGACGTACACCCTTTCATCGAACTTGTACGTATCTGCCATAGGCACTTTGTTGTTTGTATCGATGATTTCGATTTCGATCTGTTAAAGGGAAGGAAACAATATAGTTTAAGTTAAATTAATAGTTTATTCAGAAACAAAATACGAACAAAGACAAAACTAAAACAAAAATAAACTAACCTAAACACAAAAACTAACTTTTCAAAAATAAAAGAGACATTATACAGGCGATTTCTGAGCGTAGACGGTAACGCAACTGGAACTTCATGCAGGATCAGTGTTGTTGACTGAGCATTAACGTTTCGGGTATAATTGCACACCTTTGCGTTTAAGCCGAATCGTTCAAACTATGACCTTTACCCCTAGTACTATTCTTTAGTTGAAGTACTCACATCAACGAAACTACACACCACCTTTTCGACGACAATAATACAGACGGCCTGGTAAAGGTTGCAGGAAGCTTCGGAATGCAAAACGCTTCTAGGCCATTAAGCCTTCTGGAAGTCACTGGGAGACTGTTCTAATGTTCAGCAGTGGATGTCCTAAGGCTGAAATGATTATGATGATAACTCACATCGGTTGGCATCGGCCAGTAGTGCTCGTCGGGAGGGCACAGCGTAGTGTTCTCTAAAGAGCATTCGTCACTGGCGATGACGGTGTAGTATAAGTGGTACCGCCGGGGCTCGTCCGCGTCGATCGCCTCGTGAGCATCCACGACGATTTGACCAGTCACGAAGTCGATCCTCACTAAGTCGTTGGGAGTGTTGTTTCGGGGTCTGTAAGAGGAAGAAAATGGCTTCATATGTGGAACTTAAATCATGTTCAATGTCATGTGGCAGCGAAAAATAATCTCCATGGTGTCCCGTTTCCGTGGCCTGTCATGAGTCGAATATTTGATATGAGCAGGTACGGCACGTCTGAACCATGTAACACTTTTTAGCTTTTTAAGTGTTTCAACAACAACAAAAGTCTACAAACAGTAATATCACACTTTATTGACTAGCACACAATATTATTATTGCTCGTTCTATACCGTGTCAGGTTCCGAACGCTGGGTTTAGCGTCCAGAACTTGAACCAATGGGGCAAGGCGGTCTTCTTTTAATGACATGTTATTTATAATGTAAGAATACCAAAGAAATCCACTCTTCTTTCTAAATCACAGACATTGCTCTCTAGCCGTTAAGGATTCAACCAAAAAATAAAGGTCCGTCGGACTGTTTAGACTTACGGGTCCTAATACTTATCTAGCTGTGTAGTATGTAACGTATCTGATACTGTATCTCGGCGAGACATTGCGAGCTTGCTGCGTTCCAGCTCGCAGCAGACTCGTGCCTACTACTCACTTGATACAGTATCAGTTACGTTACATGCTACACGGCTAGGTGAGTGTACCCTGCTCTACTGCTATTGCTACTTTAAGACTATATTTGCAAAAAAAATATTTTATTGGTTACTAGCTGACCCAGGCGAACTTCATACCGCCGAACAGTATTTTTTTGTCAGCCTTTCCGATGTTTTTATTATTTATTCTGCTATTCGGAGTGGAGCCAACAAATTATAAACAATGAAAATAGGTACAACCGTTCTCGAGTAAGTGTTGTAACAAACCCGATATCGATGTTGCTCCTATAGGAAAAGTTGTTGTATATGACCAGCTGATCACGTGGTTTTAAGAAGTGTCCAATTCTCTTGTACACCCTGTATATTATTATTTAGAATGGTTTAGGTACTAACTGTATAGTGTAGCGCACTTGGTTGTAGAGCGGGCCGTCGATGTCGGTGGCGAGGATCGAGCCGATGAGCGTCCCGCTGGCGGCCAGCTCGCGCACGCGCAGCGCCTGCGTCAGCGTGGCGTCAGCGAACACCGGCCAGTTGTCGTTCATGTCGATTATTGTTACCGTGAACCTTGCTGCAGAGTTAAAAAATACAAATGATTGGTCAATGAACTGGTGTAAAAACAACAGGCTTCGGGCCTCGGAAGATAAAGCAATACATACATACCATGAGGTGTGCGTTAAAAAAGTTTAGGTACATGAATGTCAGAAAAAGTTCTAAATCTTACAGATGAGATACAGATTACAGCTATCTATGCAATGAGATTTCAATTCTGTAAACCAGTAAGGATTTTTATGGTTTCGTACCCAACGGGTAAAACGAAACTCTAAGACTTCATTCTCCATCTGCCTGTATGTCTGTCCGTCTGTCACCAGGCTGTATCTCTAGTATCTAATGAACCGTGATAGTTACACAGTTGAAAATTCCAAAGATACCTAATGTATTTCTGTTGAATTGAAAAAACAGAGTAAAATAATATTTCAGGGGGCTCCCACACAACAAAGAAGATTTTTTTGCCGTTTTTATCGATAATGGTACGGAACCCTTCGTGCGCGAGTCCGAATCGCACTTGGCTGGTACTGGTTGGCTGGTGGCACGGCATACAAAACACCAGTCAGACTATAACGACGACGACTATCAGGATCTGTGCTTGGTCACTTTTTAAGCGTCACTTACACTCATCATACGTGTCCCCGTGCACGGTGTTTCTGTCTGTCACCCTGATGGTGAGGTACAGCATCTCGAACTCCTCGAAGTCGATCGTGACTCCATCTCGGATCTCCTGCACGATCACACGACCGATGGCGGACCCGCGGTTCTCTTCATTCGGGTATGTTGTTTCGATGGAAACACAACTGAATGAGGAAAATATAAATTATAGCAGCCCGTCCCGGCTTCGCACGGGGTAGACAATTATTATTTTCATTAATGTTTAAAATGAAAAAAGTTGTTGTAGTGACATAACTACAATAGTTGGACATATGCTACCTTTTTTGTAGACATTATGATGTTCTTCAATATTGTTGTACATTATTTTGTTCTATCGCTAATAGTTTCGGCAGCGCATTCGATGAAAGACATTTTAAGACTCATTTTTCTACACCTTCGGTTACATTGTTCAAATTTTACCAAGGATCCCTAATTTTTTTCAAAATGAAATGTAGCCTATGTCAAATTGGAAGAATGTAGCATTCTATTGGTGAAAGAATTTTTTAAATCGGCCCAGTACTTTTTGAGCCTATTCATTACAAACATACAAAAATAGGTACAAGTCTTTCCTCTTTATAATATTAGTGTAGATTATTATTTTAGCTATAGTCCACTGGTAGAGCATTTATGGTGATTCAAATGAGTCTTTGGATTTATTAAACTCTTATTTCACAGGCAGAACACAAAAGTATTTATTTCGGGTCGCCTTTTACCTTGGGCACCTTGGGTGTTCCGCAGGGATCGATATTGGGACTCATGTTATTTCTAATTTATATAAAATTCACAAAAAAAGTCTTAATTTAATCAATGTGAATGTCATTTATTTAGATTTGTAGAACTATAAATAAATATTGGAGAACATCACAAACAAACACTGCTCTGATCCCAAGGTAAGTAGCTAAAGAACTTGTATTATAGAAATCAGAAACAACGACGGTACCACAACACCTGGACCCGAGAAAATATAGAAAAGTTCGTTTTCTTCATGGAACCGACCGGAAATCGAACTTAGAACCTCAGAGATGGCGACAACATATACTCCGGCCTACTCGAGCCTCTCGGCTACGCAGGTCATCATTATAAATGTAGCTTAAATCTCTCGTGTCGCCTCTTACCATAGGTGTTCCGCAGGTATCAATATTAGGACCCCTGCTTTTCTCATTTCTAAACGTGTCCAAATAGCCTAAATTAAATGAATTTTATGTCATTTGATTAAGATTCTAGCTTGCTAGTCCCGGATTCAGATCATCAACTACGTGGCACTATATTATATTATTAAGCATAATTAGAGCATTAAAAATGCGGGTGTCACGTGATTTATCGGTTGTCAATTCGACATAAAACGGTTCTGAGTATCGAATAGGAGAATAATTACTGTAAGTATTCCCGCGGGTCGGTTTCCCGGCCCTGCTTAGTTGCCCAGGAGGTATCCCAGATGATCTCGAAGAAGAGATCCGCGGTGGTGTCAGGATCGGTGGCAATGATCTCTCTCGTGATATTATAGCCTGCTGGCACGTTCTCCTCTACTTCAGGTGTTTCCCGGGGCTGTAAACGAGATGCTGGTTAGTCAAAATCAAGAAAAGAAATATCTTTATTTTGCTTTAAATGTTAAGAAAAGACAATTTACGTTTAAAAACAATTAATGGTATTTACACTTTTACAGCTCAATTAGGTTATGCTTTGATAAAATTTGATCTACAACATAGTCGTCCAGTGTTACGCCTCAAACCAAAAGGGTCCTGGGATCGATTTCCAACGCCAGCACCACGCTCGGCTGCTATCGGCCGCGAAGCAGGGAAGGAAGTTTACCATTAAAATGAACCTCTAGGATAGGTTGAAGGCATTATTCCAGTGAGTATATTTAACCGTTAATAATTAGTATCTGGTGTAGAGTAGTCGCTAAGCTGTGCCAGGGCCAGTCTCTTGGTATTTATTGAAGAACAAAAAATGAGGACAAAGATATGAACTTGCCAGTCGTAATGTCGGCGGGGTGTTGTTGACATCTTCCAGTTCAATCACCAGCTGAGTCGTCTGCGTGTTATGGGGCGGATCTCCTAAAGTGTCATCTGCTCTAACCTAATAAATAACATTTCATTCAATAGACAAAAACAATATTTTTTATTTGATAAGTACTAATTTGCCATATAATTACAAAGTTATTGGAAGATAATACCCTCGTTCCCAGGTTCCAGAGGGGATTGAAAAGTGATTTGCGGTTTGGGAAGACTTCGACAATGTGCTGCAAGGCTCCGATATGCCTTCCCGAATGCCATATTTTTTAATTTTCTTCTTGATCGATATTAATGTTAAAAACTCATCTTGATAGTGATCATAATGTGATGTCCTATCAAGCAGGTCTTGTCATATTATTTAATGTGAAATTACTCGTGTTATAAAGATGTGTGATTGGCTAACTAAAAGTTAATGCCGCTATGCAATAGTATATTCTTAAAATTTCATGACAATAATCTAACTACCCAAATTGATAATGTATCTTAGAATTACTTTTACAATAATTCACTAGCTAGCTCATTAAGGAAAAACTATGGTTTTTTTCTCTAGTAAGTCACAAGTGTCACTTCGGCAGTAGCACTGACCTGCACAAACAGTATGTTCTGTCGATGGAAATCGAAGGCCTCGTCCCTCAATACGAAGATCTCTCCAGTGCTTTCATTAATCCTCAGATAGTCGGCGGCATTTCCCATCAATGAATGTCTGAAAATAACAAGTCATTTCATACATTTAACGCTATTGCACGCAGCTCAGAAGTGACCCGAACAATAGACTGTCTGATGAGATTGTAAAATAATGAAAATCCATCCATTGGTAGACAAATGATCACAAAAGGCTTGGAAAGGGTTGCAAGAAGCCGCTGGATGCAGACTGCTTCCAACCCGCCAGGCTCGAAGTCGTTCTTCTGGTACCTTCAATGCCGGATGGCGATCATTTCATAGAAATCCTCACATTATTCACTGCTACTATAAATAAGGACCTGGTACTAAGTCCAAACCACTATCTAAGATTCTTATAAATATGCAAAATGTCTTTATTTGGCTTACAATTTCTCAGGATCCTGAGGATGCAACGTAAAGTGGCAAAACTCATCAAGGTTTTTAAGTCGTAAAAAGTTAAGGCACTTCGCGTTGGGTACCAACTTTTGCATTCATCTGTCTCGAACGCAATTTGAGGAAGGGTGGGCGGTGCTCTTTTCATTTGCCTGTGTTTGTTCTCCGAGTGTGCAGGCAGGTGGTGTAATTGGGGCGCCTATGCCGTAACTGAGCGGAAATTGTAAGCAAAAAATTACATTTTCACAATCATTTAGTTATGGATTTCCGCAAAGTACTTAAGTAACGCTTAATTTAAAGTTTCTTGCGCAAAAAGTTTTTTGCTTGCCTGGTGTTCGGCGTACATTCGACTTGAAGTCATTGTAGCCTTTTCAGCAGTTGAGGTCCTATGGTTAAAATATAAAATGATGTTGGTGTACTCACACTACTTTGTCGTCGATGTCTCTGTCTTCGGCTAGGACTTGGGCCACGGGGTATCCCGCTCCGACCGTCTCCTTGAACGAGGCCGAGTAGCTGGACTGCTCGAAGATGGGAAGCTCGTCATTCCAGTTGATCAGGTATATGTGGACGAAAGCCTCACCCACTAACGAAGAGTTACCAGTGTCGACTGCTTTTACCTATGGGTATTTTAAAGTAGGTATGTGTTAACTGCAACTTGGTCGGATTTAAGGTTGCTGGGAGATCATCAACAGCCACAGGACGTCTACTGCTGAACATAGGCCCCCTAAGTGACTTTCAGATTGACCGGACGCTTCCAACCGGCCAATCTGGAAGTCACCGGGCCGGTCACTTTTGGCCGGCATCCAGCGGCTTCCTGAAAGATGCTCCCGGAAAAAAATACTGTCTGTGTTAGCCTTGTAATTGAAGAATGATTTCTCCTCTTTTCTGAGGTCATGACAATTAATAGCTTAATGTGTAGACTGGCGCATACTTAAACTAGGGGTCCTAAATTAGTTACTTTACTTCCACTTTACCTGATTATAGAGCTCAAATACCTACAGCAATTTTTTTTTGTGATCACGAACGATGTTCGTATCCGTTCGTGACATCTAAAAACACTTCTGCATATAAACTGATGTCACCTAGTCGACGATTTTGTAAGGGGAAGCGCTTTTTGTGATTTTGATGTTGGTTTTGGTTCCATAGGGAAAGTTGCTGTATAAGTTAGTAAGTTGTAAACTCTAGCACTAAAACAGTCTGCCACTGATAAAATAATCGCGAATTTCTTGTCAGTTCTACTCTCCGGCTCAAAGGACCATTTAAATGTACGGTTATTGTCCACACATTTAAAGAAGTTGGTAGATAAATGAAAGTCACTGGTAAGAAATAATTTTAACTATATTCACTTCAACTACTACGCTATGATGGTTAAATGGTAATGGTATGAATGAGCACGCGCGATATGGTTGGTGATTCGTCGAGTACTTGTGAAATTAATAAAATTATACAAAAATGCAATATTGGGTCAAAGTGTGAAAATGATGACGGCGCGCCGTGGCGCGGCGATTTCGTAATTAATGTACGTAAACCGTACTATAGTCTTATCGGGTAGACCAATGATCTCATTGATATCATAATGATCTCTCATGGTGAGTAATTGAGGTTACAAAGTCTAAAGGTCTAAGAAATTTTAGTAGACACTGGACATACCTTAATAGTGATGTTCTGGAACATGGGCTCCTCGAAGTCCAGCATGGTGTGGTTGACAGTGCCCATGATGAAGGTCTGCTCCTGGTAGCCGATCTCCGGCGCGATGTAGAACGCGGAGGCGGCCCCCGGGGGCTCTACGTCTTCCAGCTCCACAGTGTATCTAGCGTTTTCACCCTGAATGTGATAATAGAATTGTCTAAAGCCAAAGGTGTTTTCCGGAAATGACAGTCAATTGTTTAAAATAAAACCGCTAAGTACCTCAAACTAAATGCCAATTGTTATTCAGTTTTATATAGGGCAAAAGAATGGGACACTCCTTAAAACCACGTGATGGACATTTTCCTATGGGAGCAATATCGAACATATACGGCCATATTCGGCCTTACACGGCCTTACTACAAAAAGATAGACACGTGTTAAACACCTGTTTACAGATAAGTCAACCATTTTAAAATGTCTGTTAGTAATATGTCTCGAATGTCAGATGTGTCAACATTTCAAATTGGTTGATTAATTTTAAACAAGTGTTCAACGCTTGTCTCTTTTTTGTAGTAAGGCCGAATAGTGTTGAGTGCACAGACAAGCACGTCAACCTACCACCAAACCATTTCTTTTTTGCAATTGATAATGATCTCTATATGTGTCGCACTTAAAGTTGAATATTAGTTGGTTGACCTTTAACTTTTGGGGTTGGTTGACCTGCCGTTGACTGTAACAAACGTAAATGTGTATTTACCAAATCTATATCATTGAATCCAAATGGCTTATCAAAGTTGATGGTCAAAGGAGTTTCCTCCATGATTTCTACTGTGTAGTCTTTACTCAGTGGTACTGGGCGCTGGTCGTTAATATCGTTGACGATGATGAAAATGCGGGTTTGCGTGGAGAAGGAAACGTTGTCTGCCTTGTACGCCACGACGCTCAGCTCGAAGACCTCACGCTGCAGCACATCCCTGTCGATCTTCGCCACGTGCAGTATGGCGCCGTCATGCCCACCTTCGAGCGTTTCCAGGGTGAAGAAATCGTCTGACGAAAATAATAATACTGGTCATCACACGACGAGAATCATGACAGACCAAAACAGTAGGTATGTAATAAATATAAACTTAATAGTATTAAATATTTCCTCCACCTAATCTGTGCCTACTTAAACTAGGCAAAGCTTAAATTGTAGCAACTAAGATAGCGGATAGACTTACTATACATCATATGACTACTTTTAAACTTTCGCGTTGCATAATTTAAAACTCAATGAAATTATAATTTAGGTACAAAATGTTACCTCTTTTGATTTCTTTTTGACCATCATATGACTGCTGGGAGACGCCCCTTGGCAATTAGGTCATTGCCTAGTTCCATATTACAATTTTCTTATCATTAGGATATTAACTTAACTCCGTGACTATTCAAACCAAACATTACCAACCTCTTGGGTCTCTGATGAGTTCGTACTCGATAGCGCTTTCCAAGCCTGTGTCCCCATCTATCGCTCGCAAGGTGAAACTCTGTTCAGTCTTCTCGTCAAACTGCTGCACGGAGAAGATCTCCACCCATCGCGGCGGCCGGGACATCACGTTCTGGACTTGCACCATCATGGTGGCTGTGTCGGTGTTCTCGCCAGAGTCCTGTGGGTAAGGTGACAAATATATAATGTACATTATGAAGTGGTTAAATGCATATGAATATAGTATGGACCAGCCAGTCAACGCAGTAATTGAAAAATGGGACGAAGCAGCCATACCTTGATTGAAGCTACTTTAAAAAACCTGATTGGAGCTACAGAGTGGAATTAAATTATGTACTTTCCAATTTCCACCCACCTCCCGAAAGATGTGGGCTCAACTTTCATCTTAGGCAGGCGAATTAAATGCAATGTCATCATCATATCATCATGAAATGTCACTATCTATTCATTTCTACAATGGCTGTATTGCATAAATGAAAAGATAGCTTTTATTTATAAGAACGTTTTCTTGAACTCAAATAAGTTAGAAGAATTTTGTCGCTCGAGTAATAGTTTTGATCGAGTAATACTTACAATAGCCGTGACACTGAATATATGAAGAGCGTTGGTCTCGAAGTTTAGAGGCGAGTTTATCCCCACAGTCATGTTCATGATGAACCAGTTCTGAGGGTTGGGTTCCCCATTCATGTAGAAGATCGCCATGTCGCTCGGGCGGGAGCTGTCGACACGGAACGTCATGGCAATGGTGCTGATTTGCCCGTCACGGTCCGACACTTGGTACACACAGTCGGTTAAACGGGCAGCTCCGTGTTCCTGAAATATAAATATTGGATTACATCACCACAAATTACGTATAGCGGCGGCGCGTATCACATACATTGCTCTAATCCTAAGGTAAGTAGCTAAAGCACTTGTTGTGTTAAAGGAATCAGAAACAACGACGGTACCACAACACCCAGACAATAATAATACAGAAAAGTTTTCTATATTAACCCGACCGGGGATCGAACCCGGAACTTCAGAGATAGCGACGCCATATAGTCCGGCGTGCCGCCTCTCGGCTACGGATGTCGTCAAAATAAGGTCGAAATAAGGTTTATTTATACCACGTGTTTGTCAATTTAAGGCGACCACCCACTACGATGCGGGATGCGCAGATTTTTTTGTGATACGGAGCATGATTGTGCCATGTTGCACCAAGTTTTCTAACAAGCACTGCGGCGAAATAGGGCGTAAGTTAGTGAGACATTAAGCGCCAAAGGGACTTGATATGGCAAGTAGCGTCTGCGCCAGGGCGCTGTAAAACGAAAATGTATGACGGACAGGGAAACTTAACCTTTCTTTGGACCGGCTACACCCATTTTTCCAAGAGGCGAGCACGCTGAAGTTAGCGTCGCCATATTTGAGGTCCCGGGTGTGATTTAAGGTCAGGTCAACATAGAAAATTATCTTTTCTTTATTTTCTTGTCTGGGTGTTGTAGTACCGTCGTTTCTGATTTGTCACAAATGTTTAGCTGTTTGTGATGTTACAGTACGCGGTATCGATGTTAAGCGCTGGGACAAATAGTGGGGATCGCTTTGCACATCTTACGAGACGATCATCGATCAGAGACGCGTGTGCGCGGAGCTAACAACCAATCCCGGCCGGCGGTGCACTTCCGTGCCGCTAGCTGTATCGAATATGTATTTAGTTGTTTCAATTAGTCATGACTGTGACGTGACTCACATCAACTTAACTTGTATGTGTTACTTTTAGCAAATTACTTTGCAAATATTATGGAATACATATTTAAAAAAAAACACCTCGTTCTTGTCGGGATTTGAACCCTAATCTCCTGCTTAGCGCGCAGGCGCTTTACCAATCAAACTACAGGGACATATATCCCCACCAGACGAAATTGGCCTTCTCAATTGATTTATTACACTAACGCCATCTAGGAAATGCTGCACGCATTGTTCTCTTTGTTTTGCAAGTCGATGCTTGCCGCACCATGTAATGTCTGTTCGGGATATGTCGCTGTAGCTTAATTGGTAAAGTGCCTGCACGCTAAGCAGGAGATTACGGTTCAAATCCCTGTATGGACGAGTTGTCTTTTTTAATTTAAATATGTGACTCACATCCACTGGACAGGCGCCAATCAGTTCTAGGACAGGCGGGTTGTCGTCGATGTTGACGATCTCCAGCTGCACCATCACCGGCTGTTCAGCTGGCACTGTGATTGAGAATACATATTCCTGCATACTCGGTGTCTCGTAGTCTTGTCTGCAATACCAATTTTTAATTCATGTTATTTATTTTTATGGACTAGCTGTCCCGACAGTCAAATATTTCTAGAACCCGTTTGCAAGCGACACCTTCCGGATCCAATTGTGAATCTAAACCAACCAGTGTCCCATTCGTTGAAGTGGGTCACTATTAACTCAGAGTAAGAATTATACGTAATTAATTAGACATTAAAAAAACATCAAAATCGGTCCACCTGTTTAGGAGGAGTTCAGTGACATTATCACTTATAGAAGATTTAAATATTATGTAAGGGTGATTAAAACAGATTTGATCAGAATCTAATAAATCAACATACTCGTCGTCTTGGCCATTTGGCTTATAACCTTGTTGTTACCTAATGGAGAGAATAAGAACCCGTTCAATAAGAAAATATTAATGGATCTCTCTATTCAATCAATATTAGAAAAGATCCCGTACCGTATTATAATTAAACTGACATATCGACTAGTACATAAAAGCTTTATTATCATCATCATTTCAGCCACAGGACGTCCACTGCTGAACATAGGCCTCCCCCAGTGACTTCCAGATCGGCCGGTTGAGCGCGTCCTGCATCCATCGGCTTCCTGCAACCTTTACCAGGTCGTCTGTCCTCCTTGTGGGTGGGCATAAAAGCTTACCTTGCCGTAATTACAAGATACCACTGGCCACCTTCTTCTCGTCGAAACTCAGGTCCTAGCTGTGCCCTAGGCTGACCTGACAGCATTGTTAGACCCGGCTCCGCTGACCCTGTAGAAATGGATGAGCAGTGAAGAAAAATGCGATGTGAAACATATTCATGTGCATAATTTCATAGACAAATTAAGGCGGGAGTTACCTATTACAGGAAAAAAACTACAGACCAAGTATTATTACAGGAACAATAAATTATTACAGGAAAAAAACTACAGAGCATGAAAAAGTGCTTGGGGAAAGAAACCAAGAGAGAAGAGTGGTGTATTTTTTTAAAATATTTTTTTATAAGTAATCTATTGAAGCGCCATCGCGCCAGCGTGCTAATCAGTAGTTCTAGGCATGAGCGAGTTGGCTTTCTAAAATTAAAATATGTATTTCACGATATTTGCAAAGATATTTGCTAAAAGTAAAGGTACACAATTATCACACTTTTTGTTTTTGTCTGCTGCAACAAAAAAAAAGGCACGAGAGCCAAGCACACTAAATTCGTTTTCCTTACCTTGGTAGTTAAGCCTGGCTATGACGACTTCTCCCTCGATCTCCTCCTCCATGAGGATGACCTGAACCCTCGCGGCAAGCATGAACTCATTCATGCACACGTCTTCTCGCGTCGGACCCGGAATTAGAGGCTGTTCGCTCCAAGGCTTTCCTGGGAAATATTTATTAATATTATATATTAGAAAATAGTTATATATCTAGCGGACCGGGAATCTTGCTCTGGTGCACCACCAGCTTATAGAGGTGGGTTTACTACCATTTACATACACCCCTATTTCCATTAGCCCGTATGCTCGGAAAAAAGAAAACAATTAAATAATAATGGCCCCGTCACAAAGTGCACGAACTGAATGATACAGACAATAAACAAAAATCGTACAAAAATGTTTTTACATAGCAATGTATTTTTAATCTGGATCCGAAATATCTGGATTCTGGACGTAGGTCTTTCCCGCAGTATGCCACTGATCCTGATGCCCGATCCTTGACTATTATTCACTATTCTTTTTCTTCCTAAATGGTTTTTTATATCTTCACTGTACCTTGTTAGAGGGACGCAGCAAACAAAGATTAGTTGGACAGGTTTATACTACAGTGTATAGTTTGGTCTGCCTCTTTTGATACATCATCATTTCAGCCACAGAACGCCCACTGCTGGACATAGGCCTTCCCTAGAGACCTTCCGATTGGCTACTTGAAAGCGTCCTGCAACCTTTACCAGGTCGCCTATCCACCTTGTGGGTGGATTCCCACGCTGCGCTTGTCGGTATGTGGCTTCCATTCCAGAACCTTTCTGCCTCATCGGCCGGCCGATTTGATTCATTACGGTATGATAAAAAGAATAGCGGCAGAGAATCAGGTCCAATACCTGAACAAAAAGTTTTACAAAGTAATATGAGGCATTTTTAAACAGCGATGCTGTTTGTTTGTTTTACCTTCATAGTCTATAGGGTTCAATTCTGGTGTTGGTGGTCTAGGTATTTCCTTCATGTAGTCACATCGTTCTGAAAATAAAACATTTCATGTTCAGATCAGTAAACAAAAATTAAGATTATAATAAACCATTTAATACACTCTTTTTGTAATTCTAGTCGGTATTTTTGTGACAAATTATATTTAAAACTTACGCGAAAATACGACGGATGCCAAAGAGACCAGTAGCACTGCTGCGAAGTGGATATTAACCCCCATCTTGCATGATCTGCAAATGTTCAACAAATTGCATAAATGTCATGATTTTCGGGTTTAGTTTTAGTTACTTCAAAAGGAAAAAGAAACTCTAAATAATCATCTCTTAGCTGTCCGCCTGTCTGTCAGAATTCAGGAGTATAAAGGCACATTGTGATGGCTTCCCCGTACCTATGCATAACGTAAGATCTCCCAAAAAGTTATCAAAACAACTTAATGAAAAGAAACTTTTTTAGATTGCCATAACATGTGTTGCTATGAATTTTTGCGGCCCGTGTGGTATTGGTTTAAATAAAAAACAAGACTAGCTTAAAAAAATAATTTGTTTGTACTTATTTAAAAAAAAAACCCTTTTATCAAAACATGGCTCGCAAAAGTGAAAAAAGGGAAGAAAGGTGATAGGGTGGCGAATGGTGACTACGAATTGAAAGACGTAGCGTTTTAGGCTTCCAACCCGGTCTCAGCTTATTGCAGTCCACTGCTGGAAGTGTAGGCCTCCCCCAAAGAGCGCCAAAGATCACGATCTTCCGCTTTTTTCATTTATCCACTGCCAGCCATCTTCCTAAGGTCGTCGGTCCATCGCTGCCTAGGCGTGGTCTCCACTCGAGAACCCGTCGGTATAGGAAGTCGCTGGACGCAAACAGCCCCGTCGCTCGTTGTGGTTTTCTCTAGGGGTCTCATGTCTTAGCAGTTGGCTCCGAAAGGCTGATGATGGCAGTGAGAAAACAACATGTCGGCGCTACCCAATTTTAAAAAAAACCAGTGTCAATATTCATTTAATTCTGTTTGTTAGTATTTGTTGTTATAGCAGCAATAGAAATATATCATCTGTGAAAATTTCAACTGTCTAACTATCACGGTTTATGAGTTACAGCCTGGTGAGGTGACAGACGGACAGACGGACAGACGGACATACGGACAGACGGACATACGGACAGACGGACAGACGGACAGACGGACAGACGGACAGACGGACAGACGGACAGACGGACAGACGGACAGACGGACAGACGGACAGACGGACAGACGGACAGACGGACAGACGGACAGACGGACAGACGGACAGACGGACAGACGGACAGACGGACAGACGGACAGACGGACAGACGGACAGACGGACAGACGGACAGACGGACAGACGGACAGACGGACAGACGGACAGACGGACAGACGGACAGACGGACAGACGGACAGACGGACAGACGGACAGACGGACAGACGGACAGACGGACAGACGGACAGACGGACAGACGGACAGACGGACAGACGGACAGACGGACAGACGGACAGACGGACAGACGGACAGACGGACAGACGGACAGACGGACAGACGGACAGACGGACAGACGGACAGACGGACAGACGGACAGACGGACAGACGGACAGACGGACAGACGGACAGACGGACAGACGGACAGACGGACAGACGGACAGACGGACAGACGGACAGACGGACAGACGGACAGACGGACAGACGGACAGACGGACAGACGGACAGACGGACAGACGGACAGACGGACAGACGGACAGACGGACAGACGGACAGACGGACAGACGGACAGACGGACAGACGGACAGACGGACAGACAGATGGACAGACAGATGGACAGCGGAGTAATGTCCCGTTTTACCCTTCGGGTACGGAACTAAAAATATGGGTAGGTATTTTGAATATTTCTTGTAACGTCAAAAATAATAATGCTTTAATCAAAGATTACTAATACCTACAAGATGGTAAAAATACTTTCTTAGATACAATCGGTAGTTCATTATCACTTTAATTTGCGTTTTATTTAATAGGTTTACTAAGTAGGTGACAATGTTCTTTTAAAAAACATAGCCCTCGTTTGGCAGTCGGGTAAAAAGAAGGTGTTTGATCTTGTAAGTGTAATAATTAATAAGTAAATGAATCTTTTTAACACTTTTTGGCTACCTTCTCTTATAATATATTAACAAAAGCTGGCCAACTGTGTGTTTATTTGTTACGTAGATATCTACGTTGTGCGTAGGTATTTTAAGAACGTATCGATTTAAAGTTTTATAATCTTTCAAATTTTTGGATTTTTCTTCTTCTTGTTTCTTGCTTTTTCCCGTCGGCCCTTTGAGATTTATGTTACTTACGTCTTACGAAATTTTTAAGCTGCTCCATAGCTCGGAGTTGGATAGTGCAATTCAATACTAGGTTCAAATAAAAGTTTCGTGTTTAGGCTCTTTTGATTCGTTCTCTACATTAATAATACATACATTAAAAACTATGAATCATTCATTTTTGTAAATAGTAGTAGTTGAGGTGACAAAAGCAGAAGCATTAAGTTAACTTTGAAAGTCAAAGTCAACTTAATGCTTCTGCTAATCTAAATAATCTAAGTAAAGTACTTTAGCATACTTAGATTATTCAGGAAACACGCTGCCTTTTGTTTGGATGTTGTTCAATCCATTACCCTGACAACTTAATCAGTCAGAAGTAAGTTAAAAGTACCTAGTTAGTTTCAAGATTTGAATGTAATGTTGGTTAGATAAAAGTGAAGCCAATAAAAGTGTGTTAAAATCGAGGCTCTAATTTAGAAAAGACAAATTGACACAAGAAATATTGACAGTCAAAGTTACAATTTTTTTTCAAAGATTTTTACAAAATTGACTTCTGTTTGATAATACTAAACTTTTTTACAAAGAAACATTGTCCGCTTACACACACAGGCATAGTGTGTGGCGTGCGCGCTATACATTGCGGGTTAGAAATAAGTTATTTTTTTTGATACCCAAAAATAAAAGTCATTTCCCAGCAATTATTTTTTTTGCATTCTACTTGGTTTTATGTATAGAATTCGTGGTTTAAGGCTTCGTTAAGCCTTTTTTTACACCTTGTATATTGTATTCTGTTGTTTAGTATTTGTTGTTATAGCGGCAACAGAAATACATCATCTGTGAAAATTTCAACACTCTAACTATCACGGTTAGTAATAAGGGCCTGTTTTACCCTTTGGGTACGGAACTCTAAAAAGCGCCTACAATGCACACGCAGTTGGAATGAAAATACCAATATTTAAAACTAAAAACTCTTAATGTAGGTACCATTATATTAACAGTGACATCATACCAGCTAATTGACACCGAGATCCCGAATAGAGAAATCGCGTTGCGGTCATAAGTCATTGTACTTTACAGATAGTACCTAAGTAATGAACTTGCTGTTGAATTAATATATCGACCGTAGGTATACGAATAGTCAATATACCTAGCTTTAAGTTTAATTAATCTTTTAAGACCATAAATCAATTTCACAACAGTTATTGAACAAAATGAGTCACTGCGTCTTTATTATAAAGATATTTTTAATAACATCTCGCATAAGTACCAACTTAATAAATAACAACACGTTTAATATTTCTCCGAGCAACGTAAATTTGTGATATCTATTAGTCAATTATAATAGAGTTTTTTTTTAAAACCGGCCAAGTGCGATTCGGACGCTCGAAGGTTTCCTTATCCTTATCTATAAAAACGGCAAAAAATCACGTTTGCTGTATGGGAGCCCCCTTAAATATTTATCGTATTCTGTTTTTTAGTATTTGTTGTTATAGCGGCAACAGAATACATCATCTGTGAAAATTTCAACTCTCTAACTATGACGGTTCATAAGATACAGCCTGGTGACAGACGGACAGACCGACAGACGGACAGCGAAGCCTTAGTAATAGGGAAAAACTTACTAAAAACGGGATAGCATCCTACTATAAGCATAGTTTTAGGGGCTCTCCGATTCTGGTTTCAAATCCCTTATTTCAATGATACACATCAAGACACACCACCTAAGATAGTATTTTAATTTGAAATAATAATGTTAAAACTTCATTACTTTCGCTAGTTCCTTTCACCATACCTTCGAAATAGAGATTTTCCTCAACCACACAAAAATTTCACAGAGGTCACTTAATACACTTGTTTTTAATTGTTTGTAATGTTTCCTTGTCAAATTCGCACTGTTTAATGAGCGTGTGTTTTTTGACATCCTTATTGATAATGATAAGATTATTGCGATGATAATCGTAATTATTCATTCCTCATTATCGATTGCGGCGATAGGCACAAGGAAAGATTAAAGTAGGTATGTGCTAGGTAGGTATGTTGCGTTGTTTAATGTTATCAAAGCAGAGTATAGAATTATACAGAATGTAGGTAGTAGGCGTAGGTAAATTAAGGAGATAGCCTAGTAGGTAAACGATTCTGATCATGAATTAATTAAAAAAACCGTACCGCACCGTACATAATTAATTTTCATGAGACTATCCACATTTATCTTAAATTTTGGTTATGGCGCACGTGGCTTGCCCGCTTTACCACGGGCCGTTTTTCGGCGTACCATACAATTACAAACAATTAATAAACATAACGGCCCAGCTAACGTTGAACCCATGAGTTTCGGTCGTTTTGCGGAATGGTTCCCGATGTGATAATTTCATACATGTCTAAATTTATTCAGTAAAATATTTTTATCTATTATCTAGACTGCTCATTTTACCTTGACTTTAATTTACCTACATGCTGCCCTATACACCTTGTATAGGATGTTAAGTAAATGGTCGAACTTAGTCTATGTTAACATAATATAATAATATTTGACGATTGACGACCTCCGTAGCCGAGAGGCGAGCGCGCCGGACTATAAATGGCGCCGCCTTCTTTGAGGTTCCGGGTTCGATCCCCGGTCGGGTCAATGTAGAAAACGAACTTTTCTATATTGGCTCGGGTCTGGGTGTTGTGGTACCGTCGTTGTTTCTGATTTCTATAACACAAGTGCTTTAGCTACTTACCTTAGGATCAGAGCAATGTATGTGATGTTGTCCAATAATATATATATATATATATATATATATTAATACTATGTCGAAGTCAGAAGTTCAATATCAGTATTTTTGAAAAAAAAAACATAAAAATCGGATTCTAAAATGTACCCATGTATTGTACCTATAAAAAATTTTAATATTGAAATAAGTAATAATATCAAATTTCTAATTTCACCATACAATTTTTAAGTTACAGTTCCTAGATTCAGGTTGATATACCTACCATTTAACTTACCCTGTACATCAAAATTGGTTTTATAGGAGAACTCTTATCTACTGCAGTTGTGACAGCAATAAACTGGCGGTTGCGGGTTCGAATCCCACATGGGGCAAATGTTTGTGTACTAACTAACAAAGTACCTAAGACATAGATGTTTGTAAACGTATTTATAAACATCCATAAACGTAGTTTGCCATAGTACAAGCTTGGGGCTAAATGGTGGTGTGACTAAGGGAAAAACATTTATTTGCTAAAATAGTGGTAAACAGTTAAAAGCAATAATTGAAAGTAGGTATTTATTAACACAAAGCGATATCGTCATTGCAATTAAGCATTATAATTACGTGACATTCCGATAACAGCCGCTAATATAGCATTTGATTGATGAAGTAAAGGAAACGCGAAGTTAAATTACTAAGTTAATGGGATTTTATAAATTTATTTAGCAAAGTCCACAGCTCGTAATTAACATAGTTTGGATGTAAAATGCTTTACCTTATCGCCATTAATTTACAATTAATGATTAATAGACAAGACAAATAGTGGAATAAAAACAAAGAGTGACCGACACAGGAAGAAATTCAAACATAGCAGAAATAAAATAAATAAAAAAACATTGAAAAACATCACATACATTGCTCTGATTCTAAGGTAAGTAGCTAAAGCACTTGTGTTATAGAAATCAGAAACAACAACGGTACCACAACACCCAGACCCGAACAATATAGAAAAGTTCGTTTTCTTCATTGGCCCGACTGGGGATCGAACCCGGTACCTCAGAGAGGGCGACGCCATACAGTCCGGCGTGATCGCCTCTCGGCTACGGAGGTCGTCATATTGTATTCGGTTTGCGATTTCGATTTTGGCAAGCACTTAAACACTTCAATATACCTGCCCCTCTAGCATGTGCAACAAAACACGATATGATACGATATGATATAGCGATTTATCGCATATTTTTTGTCAAAATATGAACTTTTAGCAAAAAAGCGAGCATAACCGGGACGTCGCCGGCACGGACATGCTTATTGTTTCAATAAAAGTTCAAGATGGCGGCTATGTTATCATATTTTGAAAGTAAATAGACGATAAATCGCTATATCATATCGTATCATATCGTGTTTTGTTGATCGTGCTAGAGGGGCTGGTCGATCAAGCAATGCTGCAAGGCGCCCGTTGTTGGAAAGACTAAACAAAACCCTTTTCCATGATCCACAAACGCTAACCATTGCGTTTGTGGATTATAAAAAAAGGATTATGAAAGATCTTTCGTACTTGTGGCTCAAGAGTGAGATGAGTCTATCGTTTTTCAATGAGCATGTCTTTTAATTCTATTTATTTTATTAGGGAAAAACATAGGCATACGAGTATATCATAAAACCTAAATTTAGAGGCATTATTGCCATGGGCGTCTGCTCCTGCGACTTAAAGATTTCAACGCGCTCCCTGGGTACACCCCCTAGGTCTGGTATACTTGGCGTCACGTAAAAAGAGCGGTGGTCAAAATAGGAACTAACATTTTCAGTACTGCTATAAGTGTTCGGTGGAGACAAGTAGCGCCACCCTCCAGCGTTCTTTTTATTTGACGAAAATTATATCGCATTAGATTTTCAGGGATTTCGCCGACTCTCAATGCCATTGATCTACTATATAGAAGTGATCTAGAGTAATTTGATCTAAAAATTCTGTTGTTTTAATTCATATTAATAAGTATACAATACTTACTTAACTATGTAAACTAAGTGTAAAAACCGGCCAAGTGCGAGTCAGACTCGCGCACGAAGGGTTCCGTACCATAATCTATTAAAACAAAAAAAAAACCTTTTGTTGTATGGGAGCCCCACTAAATATTTATTGTATTCTGTTTTTCAGTATTTGTTGTTATATCGGCAACAGAAATGCATCATCTGTAAAAAAGTCAACTCTCTAACTATCACGGTTTATGAGACACAGCCTGGTGACAGACGGATGGACAGAAAGACAGACAGACAGGCAGACAGGCAGACAGACAGACAGACGGACAGCGGAGTCTTAGTAATAGGGACCCGTTTTACCCTTTAGACACGGAACCCTATAAAAGGGTTAGTTGCAACTTAACAATAATAACAACTCTCCGCTCAGCTGTAGGTGCGTGGCGACACCTCGGACCCCAATTCTCCGGAGGGCCGTATTTCTTTGGCCCTCCCTCGCCTTTTTTGCTTGCCTTAACACGTCAAAAGTCCGACACCCAAACAAGGGTCTTTTTTTTCCTGTAAAGTCCACTCGTATTGCAATTGCAGACATATTTAGAACATATCAACTCACAAGTCTACACTAAAATCCAACCCTAATTCATGCGTCCAGTCCAATATATTATCTTTTAAAAAGTATGTAATTGCAACTCCATATGAAAGCGTGGACTTAGGACTGTAAACGATATACGACTCGAAATGGAGTCGTGGACAGAGAACGTGTTAAGGCTGGGTATTCTAGCAGATGCCCCGCTTTTGTGTTTTTAAAAACCATCTGAGACAGAGAAAATCATGTATCCAATTCCGCAAAAAATATATGTATCAGTTAAGGATCTATTCTAGTCAAAGTCGCATTCAGTTACATGATTTAATAATCTTCACTTGATAGAAAAAAATCCCAAAGTTACCCCTTTTTGTAATGTTTTTTCAATATTATGTCTTATCTACTGATAATTTGCATTTGATTTTGTATTCAATTATAGCCACTAAATATTTATAGACGAATTCGCAGAGTTTGACTGGATAAAATGATTTTCTTAATGACTATGTTTAAATACCTACGAATCTCGCGAGTGCGGCGGCTCGACAGACCCTATCAGTCGCGCGGGCAGGAATACCTGGCCCTAACTGGCCGGCCAAGAGTGGAGTTGCAAGAGCAGAACCTACCTATGCTCCAGGTTGGAAGTGTAAAATGTAATAAAAGCTAAACTATTGGCTTAAAAAATCTGAAAAAAAACATTCAGTTTACGAGTAATAGCCATTTAACTTATGTATTAGAATTTTTTTTACCTAATAACAGAACAGAGGAAAAAATTGAGTGACTGAAATAAAGGGATTTCTGAAATATATTGTAGTAACGATGGGCAACTACGGAACCCTACACTTCGCGTGGCACGACACGCACTTGGCCGGTTTTTAAAGAATGATAATGCGGAGCGAACCGAGGATGGCACTTATTAGTGACATTCAAACTATAAATAAACTTTTACGCCTCTTTATTAAACTAAGTTCTTCGTTTACTTTTTAATTATACCTATGTTTTAAAGAGTAGTTCGTCCGTAACCTTCGCGTTAGTGGCGATGTGTTTATTAATTATTATCTTCGGAGCTTGGAGGAAGGGAGTATCGCGCACTCTTTCCCTCCTGACCAGACCGGCGTTACTATGTGGTGATCTTTGAACGGCCGCTCACTAGGCAGCGAAAAGGACATTTAGGTGCACGCAATCAAACGATGATATAGTTACTTAAAGGTTTAAACAAGGGATCCTTAAACTATTTTGGAGAAGTGACCCCTTTTCCAAAATGAACTGTTACCTTAGACCCCCATGGCCAAATTACCTACTTTTAAGATCAACCCCCTTATTCATAATGGTCCGCTAACTTAAAACAGCTGCTACAGAGTGTTATTTTTCATTCTGACTTAGGTCAATAGAAGAAGACAGAGTGAGAATTTTTTAGTACTCGTAACGTAACACAACATAAACAATACAGTACCTACCTTGAAAGTTTTAAATAAGAACTTTTGTTAATTTTATAGTGGTCGAGTTTTAGACCTCGTCGACCCCCAAAATCAATTTTCGTTTATGTCGACCCCTAGGAAACCGATATCGACCCCAAGGGATCGAAATACCAACGCAAAACCTTCTAAGAAATGATTTAGCTGCCAAAATACAACATCGTTTGCTATGAGACGACATTGAAATCTCAAGAAAAAATATGGTGAGATTTATTTGCGGAGGAACATGGTATAGATTAGGTGACAATAATATGCGATCTTTTTAATAAATTTTACCAAACATCATTAAAATTACAAATTATAAGATTGTACACATGGAGTTAATCCATTATTATTAATATGTAAATAAAATGTCAATAATTTTAAACTCAATGTCGATTAAAAGTAATCTAATAGAGAATATTATTATTTAAGTATGATTTAAAAATTCATTTACAGTATAGAAGCATTTCTCGATCAGTCAAAAAAGACTGCATATATTGCAGTCTTTTTTAATTGGTAAATGGCCAAGTTTGTAATAGGAAGTGTTTTTTTGTCTATCTAGTATAATTAATAACTTTCCAGTCACGTGATATCATAAAAAAGTCTTGCTTACGACGACTGTTGTACTGTATGAGATTATTGTTTTACTTATTTGGAGTTGTACCTATGTTAACTGTAATAATGTAACTGTATTTACTTTTTTCAGTTTGCAGTGAATCAAATCACGTTTATCCGCCAAAAACATCAGGGGAGTCGGGATAAACACAATAATCTCTTCTAACATTATCGCTTTAAGTCTAAAACTCTTGTAGCGTGTGTAACGTGACAATCATTCGCATTGAGCATAGTAAACAAAGCAAAGTCCGAAATGCTCTCGAGTGCGCGGCCGGGACGCGCGCGCCGGAGCACTCAGTTTGTCTTGCGCCTGCGCACCGGTATCGACGCACCCTTATCACGAGTGAGTAACTTTTACTTTGTTTTTTTTTTGCTATCCGAAAGGTCTTTTATCGTTATTGGATATTTTTTTTTATCGAACTTAACTAGAATAAAATTGCCAATTGCTGTTTGTTAAATGGTGGTGAATTTTGCGAAACCATTTTTGTTTTTTACAATTTACTATTTTTTACTTATCGTTAGTTTGCGTAGAAAACGAACAATTTAATAGTATATTTAACAAAATTTACCTTAATAAATAAATTTAATTTTATTAAAATCGATAACTACCGTCTTTTATAAATATTTTAATTGCTGTCATAACAATGTTTAATTTACATAAATATTGAAATACCTGAGCATTGCAGTATACAAGAGGTTATAGAATTAACGCAAAATATCTTAGGGGCTTGATTCTGGTGTTTATATAAATTATGGTGATTATAATAATAAATCGAAAATTCCATGTTGGTTCTTTGGCCATCAATGAACTCTCAATATATTGTATTTATTAAGAAAACTTACAGCCGTTATATAACACATATAAACACACACTAAATAAACTAAACATTTGGCATAAGAGTTTTCACAAACAATTCCAGTAATTATTTTTCCAAAACTGGTCAGCTGGTCGCAGTTTAAAATAATTTTGTTGCGTGGAAGTGTTTTAAGGGTATCGTACCCTGTGTAGTGTGTATTGTGAGTACGTGTATTACCGAGCAGAGACCCTATTACTAGGCTCCGCTGTCTGTCTGTCTGTCCGTCTGTCCGTCTATCATCAGGCAGTATCTCATGAACCGTGATAGTTAGACAGTTGAAATTTTCACAGATGATGTATTTCTGTTGCCGCTATAACAACAAATACTAAAAAACAGAATACAATAAATATCTTAGGGGGCTCCCATACAACATACGTGTTTTTTTTTTGCCGTTTTTATAGATAATGGTACGGAACCATTCGTGCGCGAGTCCGACTCGCACTTGGCCGGATTTTTTGCGATTTCGGTTTGGGCCCCCATTGAAATAGTTGCTGTATTTGCGTTACTTCAAATATACCTTGTATGAACTAGGTGCTTGTTTATTCAAACAACTATTATTATTTATTAAAATTATCATAATAATATTTCTTGTCTTCGTGTTATAAAGAGTTTTATTCTTAGCGCCTATAATATCTTACAGTGTTTAGTTAGATAAAAAATTCTCATTAAAAGTTCAAGAGTTCACTTTGATCAAATGTCTTATATAAGAATTTAGCATTGATTTTTGTTAGGGGTTGGCACCGACTTCAAACCTTTCAGATAGCACATACAAATATACTATTTTATTAATATTTAAGGTAGAAGATTTGAATTTAAAGCAATGTAAATTTTTGTTTTTAGCAATTCCATGCAAGGTTTAAAGCAATGTTTGAAAACAAAAGTTTTGTTTTAGGAGTCGGTTTTTTTTAAATGCCGTTTTTTATTTTTTACTTTTTAGTGTCTGTAATATGTTGTTTTGTAAACTACAGTAGGATTTTTTAGATAAGATGAGGTAGATTATAGTAGGTTTCGTTCTTGTTTATTGTCATTTGTCATACATTAAATAGCACAACTTGTTTCATGTAAATTAGTAAGTAATTGTTAAAGTAGCTATTAGCTGTTAGCTTAGGTAGGCCTAAGAAAAGTGATGAAATAATAGATCCCAAGCACGAAAGCACGAAAATATAGATCCCAAGAACCGGGAACGAATATTGTCAGGACATGGCTAAAGGATTTCTGACGCTACACCTTTTTAGGTCCAGGCCGGGCGTCCTCTGTGCCGGGTCCGGGCGTCGTCGGCCGAGCACTATCTATCTATTCAGCCTATCGGGCTGGGGGGCGTCCTACACTACGTTTGCCAAGGCTTGGTCTTAACTCGAGAATCCGTTTACTCCACCTTTCATCGATTCTGAGATAGATGTGGCTAGCCCACTGCCACTTAAGCTTGCTACATTTTTGGACTTTGTCCGTTACTTCGGTCTTCTGTCTGATGATCTCGTTTCGGATTTTATCCCTTAACAAATTCCCAAGCATCGATCTTTCAATAGCTTGCTGAGTGACGTGAAGTCGGTGGGCCAGATTTACTGTCATGTTCCACGTTTCGGCTCCGTAGGTCATCACCGGTAAGAAGACGCACTGATCGAATGTACCTTGCTCTTCAGGCATTGTGGCAGTGGCGACGAGAAGATGTGTCGCAGCTTCCCAAATCCCCAGCCCAGCTGCACTCTAATAGCACTTGCCCGAGGTTGACATACTCCTTGACAATCTCGATCGTCACGCTTTCGATCGGTACCCGGTCCGGGGATGGTATTGTCATTGAACATGACTCATTCATCCTAGGCCCAAACGCTCTCAAACGCTGCCTCGCCATAGCGTTATGACTACGCAGCATATTTTGTAAAACCTCCAGCGATTCCGCCCTGATGACAATATCATCGGTAAAGCGGAGGTGCGTGAAGTGTTTGACGTTGAGATTGATGCCCGTTCCTTTTCAATCCAGTGTCACGTCTTCAACACAAAGGCTAGGCACAGAGGCTGATTATACTCTTCTGAATTCTTTATAATCTGCCTTACTGTGTGAATATGGTCTACGGTACTATAGCCTTTATAAAGCCCAGCCTGGTCTGGTGGCTGGAAGGTGTCAAATCTTGCGGCTCGAATATTTGTGACGACTCTTGAAAACGACATAGGTACTCACGCTATACCGAGCGGTAACCGAGTGAATTTAAATTTAAGGCCGACGCTCGTGCCAGGCCTGTTGCCATCGGGCACTGTCTAGCGTGAGTCATCCTTAATAAATGTAATGAACCCAAATAAAACCTCCTAATGAGAATAACAAAGTATCGTGAAAATTGCTTTGTCTGGAGAAACAAGTAATTTTGGGCCAAATGGGCAGACGTGCTCGAGGTAGGGCACCCACGAGTTAGTCGGACGCGGTGAGCAAGACGGTGGGTGGAAAAATGCAATATGCGGTTCACAAGGCCTATGATCGCAGTCTGTGGAGGAAGACTATATGTGGTCGCGATCCTCATCAGCGAGGGATCGAGGAAGAAGAAGATCGTGAAAATTACATCGTTCAAGTTAGCAAAATTGCTCATTAAACTAAAAACCACTCAACCAATAATAATAATAAAAATATTGGACCAAATGGCAACAATTCCGCATCGGATAAAAAAAGAATGACGTAAATCGGATCAGAAATCTCGGCGTAATCGGTGTACATACATAAAAAATATATATACGTGTCGACTTGAGAACCTCCTCCGTTATTTCGTCGGTTAAAAATAGCAAATATCAAAACTTTGTCGATGTCTAGTCAGCAATTTTTTTCAATAGCTTATTGTTAGCTAGTGCAATATTTCCAGAAAGTCAAGTGTCCTTGTAGTAACTAAGTATTTAGTATTTATATAATTTGGTGTATACCTACCCCTAGAAATTATCCTATATTTAAGATCATTTCTTCCATAATCATAATAAAGTCAATGGTAAGGCCTGCTAATAAGGTAAATTATGTCATAGCGGTCCGAACTCCGAAGTTTTCTTCCTTTCTCAACATCTTTAATAGTAGAATAGTTTGTTACGACATTGCTACCATGTACCTTATTTTTGAGTTCCCGATATTTCGGCACTGTTGCAAGCGCCATGATCATGAATCGGGAACTCAAAAATAAGGTACATGGTAGCAATCCCGTAACAAACTATTCTAATGTTAGTGACCATGAAAGTTTAAAACAATATATCTTTAATAGTCTCGGTTGAGTAATAGCCGAAGTGATAGCATAGGTGATAGGGTCCAATAAAGTGTAAACGACATCACCGCATTCAGGATTGGTACGGACAACAGCTCGTCGACCTACCACAAAATGTCAAATTTTCTCATTTGAAAATGATTTCTATAAGTCAAGCTTAAAGTTGAAAATCTATTGGAGAATTTTTGACCTTTGGGGTAGGTCGACGTGCTGTTGACTGTACAATAAAACGTAGACGTTCCAATTTTTAATTATCACAATCAACAAACGTCAGTCCACTGCTAAACATTTAATCCCACCACTAATCCCACTTTCGTCATGCTAATGTAATTTCTTCCTTTCGTACGAATAACTTCCAACTAGGTACCATAGCACGTCGAGAGATAAACGTATTTCAATAGGTATACCTATATTGTCTTAAATAATTATAGTGATGACCTAATTACGATCACTTCTTAATTCAACACCGTCAGTTGTTACAAAACTAATCGATAACCTTTACAGTATAATAAGTCCATTTATTAAACGAATTAAACAACCAGTTCACGGTGTGACCAAATAGAGTGAACATCTTGTGCAGTGAATTTAAAATAAAAAATAAAAAGTCAAATCTAATGTCATTCCAATATCGCGCTAAAATAACTGTGACTAGTAAAATGGCGGGAAATGGGGAGGTTCACAAGAAATCTTTTAATGGGACGTGCACACTAGGGCTGAACAAAAAGGTTAATGGTGCTATAGCCCAAAAAGCTAAAGCCTATTTGCAGGCTGTCAGCAAAAGTCAGGGTTTACCAGTGCAGAACGGGAATGGTAAGTTAAATAATGTCCTTGATAAGACGTTAAAATTCTAATATAATTTAATAGGCTGTCTCTGTTTTAAGAGAAATTTACCTTTGTGAAAGTGCGTGCGTGACGTGCGTCACATTGTTGATTTCCGAAAACACCACTAAATATTTCAACAAATCTGCAAAGATATTGTATTTCTTGCAAATCTGTCAACAATGATAAAATAATCCATATTATCTTGTCTCACTTATTTATAGAGCAAGAGCCAGCGACGGCCAGACCTTCGTTATATCATAAAAGCTGAAAGTTTTTCTATGTGTGCCTCTAGTATAGGTAGGAACGATCCCCACCTATGATACTTGGGTAGTGGTTCCTTTGGCAGGTAACAGGTAGCAAAGGTGTATAAAATTCCATCTAATATTTATTAATCTATTAAACTTAATTTTTTTATATTTTATTCATAACAACATTAAAACTCGCGTTACTCATTGCCAGACACTTAGTACGGTTCCAACCCCCTGCCGGACACCCCTAAACTATAATATTTTTTAATTCTACTTACGTTATCTTGTAAAAGCTAAATTTTATATATGTTTTTTGGGGAACTATTAAACGATGTTTCCCTAGTAGCCAGACATTTTCGAGGGTTCTATCATCCTGACAGACACATTGAATCGGGCAGAAGTTGTGAGAGCGCGGAGCATATGCAGTTACGGGTGTGAGTGAAACAGAGCGTTCGGTTTATTGCAACTTTTTACTGCACATCAGCTGTTGTTTATTTAGAATTGTCACGTGATCTTTTTTTTTAATTTATCAAGAAGTTATATTAAATAAAATAATTCCAGTCCGGATACAAAATTTTTAACACAATATTAATTAAAAATCTTATAATAAAATATCAAGCATGTGAAAAAATTAATAACTTAATCCATATTATTTATAAGTTTTATAAAATTTATTGTATTTAAGTACAATTCAAGAATAATGTATTTTAAAACAAGAAACTGAGAGAAAAATCAATTTATTAAACAAATATTCAATAATTTATTAATTGTCATCGTTGCCATCGAAATCCTCAATTTCGTCTCCACTACCCGAGTCCTCGGATTGGTCATCATCTACTTCGTTTGTTTCTGCAATAGTAAAATAAAACCTAGTTAAAATCTAAACAATTATAAATTTGTATAAAATATTTTTATGTAATTATTACATACCTGATATGGTTTTCAGAGAATCACTAACATAATTAGGTAATTGATCCCCTTCAAACCATTTAAAATGGTATTTATCATTTTCCAAAATCCAACCATTATTTACTGGTTCATATGTTGTTGGGTTTTTCAAATATAGATTTTTAAAAATTTCAAACTATTTATTAGCCTCAATTAGGTACTTAGGTTACAAAAAATATATTACCAGTTAGCTTCTTATCGGTTTCTAACCTATTAAATGAAAGTTGCTTAAATTCTTCGGGTTGTTTATTAAATACTTATAAAATAATTATGCATTTTTATTAAACCTACTCTGGAGTAAAGGTATGATTCCGAACAATGAGTGTCGCGCAGAAGTTCTGCTACTGCTTGCTGCGTAGCTTAGAATGTAATCTCATATGAACTCGTAAATAATATATTATTATGGGGACCAGTAGTGCTGCGGTAGCACTGCTGCATTCTGCTGAGTTCGGAATCATACCTGTAACCTACTTTTAGGTCTACGATACGGCAAGTTTGCCCATAATAAGGCTAGATTGTGATTCCAAAAAAACATGTCAGGAAATTTTGATACGGATTTAAAAAAACAATAAAAATCTGTAAGTATCAAAATCATTTTGGTCGCACTATACAGGGTTGCTACTTAAACAACAGTGGCGCCCTCATTTTATTTCATGACTTTTTAGACAAGCTGTAACTGCATATGCTCCGCGCTCTCACAACTTCTGCCCGATTCAATGTGTCTGTCAGGATGATAGAACCCTCGAAAATGTCTGGCTACTAGGGAAACATCGTTTAATAGTTCCCCAAAAAACATATATAAAATTTAGCTTTTACAAGATAACGTAAGTAGAAATAAAAAATATTCTAGTTTAGGGGTGTCCGGCAGGGGGTTGGAACCGTACTAAGTGTCTGGCAATGAGTAACGCGAGTTTTAATGTTGTTATGAATAAAATATAAAAAAATTAAGTTTAATAGATTAATAAATATTAGATGGAATTTTATACACCTTTGCTACCTGTTACCTGCCAAAGGAACCACTACCCAAGTATCATAGGTGGGGATCGTTCCTACCTATACTGGAGGCACACATAGAAAAACTTTCAGCTTTTATGATATAACGAAGGTCTGGCCGTCGCTGGCTCTTGGACTATTAGATCTGTTAGTGTTGTCCGATTAATTTTGATGGGTATTAAATACTCGCGAAACATACTATAATTTTTTATAGAAATTAATCAGAGCAACATGAGATGTATTTGTGTATTTTTACTTTATTGCACATTTAAACTAATTACTTATTTAACGGGAGGTTTTCAGGCAAAAAGCATGATAATGACAGGTTTTAAAATAAAATTGTGAAAAAATTCGATTAAAATATTTTGATCTGTTAAAGTATTCAACTTCTATTCCTATAATCTAAAAATTATGAGTAATAGTTCTCTATTATATTAATTATATTTTTATAATATTTTTGGATTCAAACATTCATAAATAAATTATTGATATCTACAAGAATACATGTTATTTCTTATAAACATTACCAATGAATTATATGACCAATTGACTACTTAGTAAATCAAAAATAGTAAACGCAATAATTTCGGATTATAAAAAACCGGCCAAGTGCGAGTCGGACTCGCACACGAAGGGTTTAGTACCATTATCTATAAAAACGGCAAAAAGACACGCTTGTTGTATGAGGGAGCCCCCTTAAATATTGATATTCTGTTTTTCAGTATTTGCTGTATAGCGGCACAAATTACGTATAGCGGCAACAGAAATACATCATCTGTGAAAATTTCAACTCTCAACTATCACGGCTCATAAGATACAGCCTGGTGACAGACGGACAGACAGACGGACAGACAGACGGACAGACAGACGGACGGACAGACGGACAGACAGATGGACAGACAGACGGACAGACGCACAGACAGACGGACAGACAGACGGACAGACAGACGGACAGACAGACGGACGGACAGACAGACAGATGGACAACGAAGCTTTAGTAATAGGATTCAGTTTTACCCTTTGAGTACGGAACCCTAAAAAAACATAAACGTTTGAGATTTATTTTAAGTAAAAATACTGCCTTTATCTCAATTACATTTGCGCCCACGTCCATTGCAGTGGCAATGGTTATCAACTGATGCTTATTAATGACGTATTATACCGATCACTATAATACGTTATTTATAAGCTACATTGCTTTAACGACATCGTGTTATTATTTCCCATATCTATTATTACGCACGCGAATTCACTTTTTTGCTAGGTACTTGCAATTTGCGTTTATTTACAAATGTAAAGAAAAAAGTTTTGTCGACGGAAAAGTACCTACCTATCCCGGCAGTAGATTTACAAATGATGACGACGATTATGAGGATGTCTAGAACGAAAGTAGAATTTCATTTTATCAAAGTTTAAAGGTATTTGTTGGGGTTTTTCACCATACTACCGTCTTTCGAGCTTCGACGTGGCAGTGTTCAATTATCCTTAAATCCCGGTTAAATGTTCCTGTGGGATATATTTCTATATACAGGGTGTTTCTTGTAAGGTGTCAAGCCAGTGCGAGTTGATAGGTGAGGACCGTAGCTATCGATTTAAACCCCATGTCAGTGGCGGACATTGGTTTTATTTCGAGGTAGGCGGTAGATGCTTAGTAATCGTGTTTTATTGATGAAATCAGTGGTTTTCATTAATAACACACTATTTCTAAGTACCTAATGCCCACCTTATTTCATTTATCAGGTAGGCACTGCCTAATTGCCTATATGCACTGCACGCCCCTGCCCCATGTATATTATGTTCTTCGTTTTTTTGTAATTTTGATCAGTATGGTCCTCACCTATCACCTCGCACTGGGTTGACACCTTACAAGAAACACCCTGTATTGTTCTTTATTTGAACGTTTTGCGTTTGTATCATAATACCAATAATTCTGTCGTCCACGGCAACGAAGTTGCGGACACTAGTTACGATACCTATGTAACAGTGGACGTCCTATAACTAAAATGATGATGATTCGATGACATAATAAAAATATAACTAATCCATTTTGTTTTAGTGACTGTCACAAGCCAACAACATGCGCTGAAGCTGGAAGCGGTGTCCAGGGTGGCCGCTATCCCCATCGTGGAGTCGGGAATCGGCGTCACTGAGAAGCTATATCACACGATAAAGGTAAAACACCTTTTATTTACATTATACCTTACTCAAAGTACCTAAATTGGAATGAAACTATCCACGGGACAAGTAAGACTCGCTACGCAGAACTATCTCAAGCACAGAATGTCAGTAAATTAAATAGTGTCTAGGGTAAAGAAGTTTATTTTCGAGATCGAATCAGAAATGAGGATCAAATGTCGCTGACAGAGATCGAAAGTAGATGGGGAACATGCAAGTGGTAAGGGTTGGGAACATGCAGTTGGTCTATGTTAAGCAATGGACATCTTTTGGCTGAATGATGATGATGAAGAGGTGTTGATTTCTAACACAAAATTCGAGATCTTAACAGATTGCGTGTTTTCTGGCGCCATATATTTAATTTGTCAAACTTAAATCTCATAAAGGATTTTGTGTCCTGCCGGGTTATTAAAAAAAATGTTACCAGGTAGCTAAGTGCCTATCTATCAATAGGCTAGTTGATACCACCAATTATAGACATACTTTTTATGTGCTGTCAAAACGCACTTCTGCCTTAAAATTAGTGTGGCGCATAGACTTAGGATTTCTATATCTATGGTGTGGCGATAGCAAGCTATGACGTCATTGTTTAGTGGACTTAACTGCCTAACTTTTCAATTTTATATAAATGAAAATGTACCGGGTTATCGGGTCAAAAATAAGGTGTCCGATTCTAAAAATGATGTCTTCGTTCCAAATCCCAATTATCAAACAATGGGCGTCAAATGGATAACTAAAAATATGATAGAGATTTTTATTGTCAAAATGAAAAGAATATGATTCCATTCTTCAAAATCTGGACTGACGACCCCTAAAGGTTACAGGCCGCTTTCAACCGGCCAATCTGAAAGTCACTGGGGAGGCCTATATTCAGCAGTGGACGTCCTGTGGCTGAAATGATGATAATAATGTTTCCCAGGAGTCCAACCCGCTGTTCCGCTGGTACCTGTCCATGGGCGAGCGCTCGCTATCAGTGGGGGCACAGATGGCGCTCCCCGCCGTGCTGCTCTTCGAGTCACCCATCCACCAGCTGGACAGGCTTCTCTGCAAGTCCCTGGACTTGGTCGGAGAGCGCGTGCCTTCGATCTACTTGCCACCCCAGGCTGTGAGTATCTTATGGACTTAAGGATGATGAGACTAAGCGTAACGTATTTTATTAAAATCTATGGATGAGACCAATAGTCATCTAGACGTATATTTTATGAGCTGTCAAGGAATATTCCCATATTAATGACGTCACTTACAAAAACCGTATCTGGAGGATGATGACCTCAGATCAGAGAACATTAATATTTCTATGATGATGACCCTATGTAACCAATAATCAATTGACGCACTTTTTATGAGCTTTCAAAACGCGATATCCCTAAATTAGGACATCGCTTCCATGAACCCTAAAATGAAGTCGACGAATTTGCTAATAGAAAAAGTTTATGTGACACAATTGAAAGAAAATGAGATTGTTTATTGGTTTCAAAGCGATTAACAATATATTTTTACAAATAATTGAAAACGATAAATGTAAGAATGCTTCGTTCCTCGCTCAAATGCTTTAGCCATGCAGTGAGGAAACGATTAGCATTCTCGCCTCCTGCCTCATTATTTTTGAGTAGGAAGTAGTTTATTAATTTTAGATTAGTTAATTTTTGTTTTTAATTGTACTTCTTTGTAAATAATAAGAATAATAATTTTAATTTTAATTTCACGGCTTTCTGGCGTAATGGTTCGCGCTCCGGACTACAAAGCCTGGCGGGTGCGGGTTCGAGTCCCGCGAGGAGCAAACGTTATCTAGTCGCTTATACAAGCTTTATTTACTTGGTTTCGGGCTAGATAACCGTTGTGATCGTGGAAATAATTTATTTATTAAATTAACAATAATAATTTAAGGTATTTAAGGCTCCCATACATCAAACGTGATTTTTTTGTCGTTTCTATAGAAAATGGTACGGACGGAACCCTTCGTGCGCGAGTCCGACTCGCACTTGGCCGGTTTTTTAAATCTGCAATTCACTCTCCACGCAATACCTACCTACCTACCACAATACAATTTTCTGATCAAAACAAATAGAAACGACATAAGTTTCTAAATAGGTAGCTATTTACATATGTCGAGCCAGCAAGATCATTTCTAATCTTTCCGTATTTTCTCCACTTATCTGTATTTTCATAAAATGACATAATTCTAATAAAAAACAGAATACAATAAATATTTAAGGTAGCTCCCATACATCAAACGTGATTTTTTTTTCGTTTCTATAGAAAATGGTACGGAACCCTTCGTGCGCGAGTCCGACTCGCACTTGGCCGGTTTTTTAAAACTGCAATACACTCTCCACGCAATACCTACTGCAATACAATTTTCTGATCAAAACAAATTATTTTATACATAAGTATAAAATAGGTAGCTATTAACAAATGTCGGGCCAGCAAGATCATTTCTAATCTTTCCGTATTTTCTCCACTTATCTGTATTTTCATAAAATGACATCATTCTACTAAAAAACAGAATACAATAAATATTTAAGGTAGCTCCCATACATCAAACGTGTTTTTTTTTTCGTTTCTATAGAAAATGGTATGGAACCCTTCGTGCGCGAGTCCGACTCGCACTTGGCCGGTTTTTTAAAACTGCAATACACTCTCCACGCAATACCTGCCTACCTACAACAACACAATTTTCTGATCAAAACAAATAGAAACGACATAAGTTTCAAAATAGGTCGCTATTAACAAATGTCGGGCCAGCAAGATCATTTCTAATAATAATAATAATAATAATGCCCATGGTACTCTCCAGTACCGGTGTAATTCCAAAACACTTACATCACAGCTTAAAGATGGTCGACCTACCCGAAAACTCATATGTTACAATGCAAAAAGCAGCGATACTCAATACATGCAGTATTGTTAGACGGTTCCTACAAGACGAACCCCATACTTTAACTAATATGCCCTTAGAATAGGTCAGTTACTTGGCTATGCCCGTACTGATGCTATATGTAACCAGCATGTTAGCTGAGATAAAAAACAAAAACTCAAAATAATAATAAATAATAAATATTGGACAATATCACATACATTGCTCTGATCCTAAGGTAAGTAGCTAAAGCACTTGTGTTATAGAAATCAGAAACAACGACGGTACCACAACACCCAGACCCGAGACAATATAGAAAAATTCGTTTTCTACATTGACCCGACCGGGGATCGAACCCGGAACCTCAGAGATGGCGACGCCATATAGTCCGGCGTGCTCGCCCCTCGGCTACGGAGGTCGTCATCTTTCCGTATTTTCTCCACTTATCTCTATTTTCATAAAATGACATCATTCTACGATAAAATCATTTGACCCTGATGCTCAGAGCTGCGCAAAGCATAAGGTTAATATAAATAATCACACTTTAAACGTTATAACGGAAAGATAAAAGCTTACGTACTACCGAATGGAAATCTTAAGATCACACGTGACTATAACACGTTGTTGGCTTGTTGTTATAATAATAAGTAAACTAAATAAACCTAGAATAGATAAATGTAGGTACTAGTATTGCAATTTCTCCAACGTCAATTGTATTAACTACTTACTATAAATATTAATTGTATGCTAACGCATATGTTATTTTTATTGACAGAAGATAAGATATTTCGGTATAAAAACTTAGCATTATTACATGTATTTATTTTTCTTAGTATGATTTAGAAACGTAACAAAAATTAGTAATTAACGGTATAAAAGTGATGATCACACACACACTGTCACAACAAATAAATCAATTTCTATTTTTTCTATAATATGCACATTGCTTGATTGTATGGTTTGAGTTCACGTTCCCCTCTTTAACATGTATTTTATTGTATATAATGTAAATCCAATACTGGCTGTCTGCTCTGTAATAAGAAAATGTTTTATGTACCTACTTAAGAGCTGTGGATTTTGTAAATAAATAAAATAAATAAATAAAATGATTAGTTTATTAAAGATTTAAAAAAACGTAGGTACTTACTCACAAAAAAGGTAGACTTTATGCCATGTGGCATTCTCTGCCAGTCGGCCATTACGTACAAACTAATGGTAGAACAGAGTTGGCAGTTGAAGCTAGGCTTAAGCAAGCTCATACGATGTCGGGTTTTCCGAAATCTAAGCTGTGTTGAGTCGGTTGAGTGAAGCTGTTAAAATTAAGCAACTTTATTGGTTAATTTGCACATAGCTTTCCTAACTTTAGCTTTGCTCCGCCTCAATAGAGGCTCACTCTAGTATCTAAACTTGCAATTTATTTCCAGATGTACTCAGAGACGCGTCGCTTCGTCCTACGCCGAGCTGACTCCGTGAAGCAGCTAGGCACAGCTGTGCTGGATTCCCGCGTGACCGCAGTGACCGCCAGCGCGCTGGACCGCGCGCTCTCCACCGCAGATAAATACGTCGACAAGTACTTGCCGCCTGACAACCAAGACGCCAATGATGGTAAGTTAGCATCGTAAAAGCTGTTTTTGATTCCAACAGGCCTTATTTCCTTTGATTAGGATTTAGCTTAGTCAAAATCCAGTTTCGATCTGGTACCTTTAACATTAGTATCAAAGTATGTGGTATCAATCATATTAAATCATAAAAAAATCAAAACACCCGACTGCGTAAAAAGTAAACCATATAAAATTAACTCAAAAGACGGAACACGTTCTAGGTGGTCTAAGCAATTATACCTAGAATATGTGCTAGCCATAAATTAGGTTTAGAGGTACGAACCTCTGATAACCGGTCATCTTTCATGATAAACCACATTTGTGAGTAGCTGGTCACTTATCAGCTTGTGACCTGCTCAATGCACCGAAAACGGAACTTGATTAATTTGTGTAATAAATATAACAAGGCTACGTGATAACCGGGTGCTTCGGCCGCTGCTCCCGGCGTCTGCCGTGTGTCTAATTGCCAATTACCCGCAAATAGCTTCTTAGGGCACTTAATTAACTCAAGTTACGAGTCTCTATTCTATTGTCAAGTGTTAAGGTCTATATTTTACCTAAAAGTTCCTTTAATGAGCTTTCGATAGTGCAGTTTTCAATAGTTCATTCACGTTATCTCTTGTCTGGCGATGACAAATAAGCTATCAAGTCTGGTGAGTGAGGCGGGCTCCGTCCTCGTTCATATGCCGATAAATTAACAGATCCGCCACAATGATTCACAACTCCTAATTAACCACCGATAAAACATTATTCGATTCAGTCAAAGGGCGTGTTTGTGATCGAAAATTTCCTTAATTACGGAGCACAAGTCGGCTGATGTAATAATTGTATTCGTGGATGTGGAGGACACAATTGACTAACACAAAATTTTTGTCCGCCAGCCCGCTGGACAGATGACATAGTAAAGTATACGGAACTGCAGTGGACGAGGCTAGCACAGCATTGGCGAAACAATCCAAGTAAATTAGTTGATCGATTTATAGGTTACTTAGTTAAAGTTATTTTTGTAAAATCTCTTTCATACGAAGGCATCAGAGGCAAATGTTTGCACACCGGGACTTTTCGCGCGGTTTGGAGATGCTAACTTGCTCATTCTTCATTCCATACTCTGGCCAAGATCTTGAATGAAAAATAGTCTTATCGTGCACCGCAACCAGATTTCTCCATTGATTTGCTTTAATAAATGTCATTGTCCATTTGGGCTGGCGGTTTGTCAACGGTTCGCTTTTATCTTTTCGGACAATCGGCCAAGGTTCTTCTCCGCTTATCACTTCACTATACAGGGTTATTTGAAAACAACAACCTCGCATGACTAGATAGCTAACACCATTAACAACATTTGTTCTACAAGTTTTATCATAACTCAATACATTAATTGAAATGATTTTCTAAGCTTTTATTGTACTGTTATGACATTTAAGTCTACGACAACACGAGGTGTTGTGATTGGCCTAAAGGCAATTCACGCACACTTTAGAACTGCAATAAACACTAGCTAGCCTATCACGGCACTACCACCACTACTTCGCGAACGGCGCATGCGGCCGTACCATGGTATTTTCGCGACGCAGTGGATATCGGTAGCATCAGAATACATTGCGGTGTCATTAGATGTAATATTATGTGGTTGCTGTAAGCCAACTAAGCCATCAATGTCTAACATATCTAAATAAACATCACAATCAAGTTCGGCATTATGGTAGCTCATTCGGCACTGAATTTATTCGTGATATAGTTACGTTCTTTTTACTTCTAAGCTAAATAAAAATAAAATCCTAATATTTAATTTAGGTAAGTGACTCAATAATTCTTGTTGTTTTTCGTTTCATTTCTGTTTCTGCACGTAACTTCACAATAATTCGGCATTTTGCAACATTACTGTTTGTTTTTTGGAGAACATTACTGTTGTAGGTCTGAGCTGTGATTAAAGAGTGGTGTGGCTTGTTTCGGAAGCGATGTTCATTCCTGGTCATGTCGCGGTGTCACGCGCCACACCTCCATTACATATCTAGTCCTTTCTCTGATCTGAGCGCGCGACGCTCGCGCCCTAGCCCCTAGTGCCCTCTCCCGCCCCTCCCGATGTGAAGCGCACAGAGATAAGAACATTCAGACATAAAATTAAATTGAGATTTATTTTTGTATGAAAGTGGAATGTTTCAAATAATCAAGTGGTTGTGTTGCTAGCTGTCTAGTCGTGCGAGGTTGTTGATTTTTTTCAAATAACCCTGTATAAATTAGTATTGACGGATTAGCTGTGGTGACAATTTGTGATACGTATGTGTGTGTAGGATTTAAAAAGTGTTTCTTATCAGATTGGTATTACAAAGTTTTGATAGGTTAGCTAACGTCCTTGGTAGCTTAGTTGGAAAGAGCCGTTACTAGATTGCGGAGGAAAGACATGGTTTTGGTTCCCACAAGAGGTATAGACAATTTTTTTCATGGGCTTTTTAAAATAAGTTATTGATGTAACTATTTAGTATGGTAATTAAAAAAAAGTATTACACGAGTAGGTACTTATTATACTAAGCAGTAAAATCATCGCCTATACTTATGAAAGTTCAGTCCAGATCCAACCGGCTAATCTGGTAGTCATTGGGGAAGGTGTATAATCTACAGTGGACAATGGACATCCTATGCCTGAGGCTGAAATAATGATGATGATGACTTGTAGAAATTGGCTAGTAAAATTTATTAAGACATAGCATTTGAAAATGGCAGTGACTGGATGTCGTCTCACCCAGTGCTGATCGTAGTGAAGGGCCCAATTAATAGATTATAGAACCTTATGAATCACATTTTGAGCCTGGCAGTGACCTGATGTCGTCTCACCCAGTGCTGATCGTAATGGCGGGCCTAATTAAATAGATTAAATAACCTTAAGAATCACATTTTGAGCATGGCAGTGACTTGATGTCCTCCCACCCAAAGCTGGTCGTAGTGACGGGCCTAATTAATAGATTATAGAACTTTATAAATCACACTGTGAGCATGGCAGTGACTTGGTGTCGTCTCACCCAGTGCTGATCGTAGTGGCGGGCCTAATTAATAGATTAACCTTAGGAATCACACTGTGTGCATGGCAGTGACTTGATGTCGTCTCAAGCAGTGCTCATCGCAGTGACGGGCCTAATTAAATAGATTTAAGAACCATAAGAAACACATTTTGAGTATGGCAGTGATTTGATGTCGTTTCACCCAGTACTGATTGTAGTGCCGGGCCTAATTAATAGATTATAGAACCTTATGAATCACACTGTGAGTATGGCAGTGACTTGATGTCGTCTCACCCAGAGCTGGTCGTAGTGACGGGCCTAATTAAATAGATTATAGAACCTTATGAATCACACTTTGAGCATGACAGTGATCTGATGTCGTCTCACCAGAGCTGATCGTAGTGCCGGGCCTAATTAAATAGATTGAATAACCTTAAGAAACACATTTCGAGCATGGCAGTGACTTGTTGCTATCACTGCCATGCTCAAAATGCTGAGCGGGGACCTTTTTGACACTCTTTTTAACCGACTTCAAAAAAAGGAGGTTCTCAATTCGTCTGAATGTTGTTTTTTTATGTTTATATTTAATTCTGTTTGTAATTGTGCTTATGTGTCAAATAAATGTATTCTATTCTATTCTACTTGATGTCGTCTCACCCAGTGCTGATCGTAGTGACGGGCGCGGATGCCGGCGAAGGGAGCGAGGGGAGCGAGGGGGGCGAGGGGAGCGACGGCGGGCGCGCGTGCGCGGCGCAGGCTGTGCAGCACGGAGCGCGCCTGCGCCGCAAGCTGCAGCGGCGCCTCACGCGCCAGGCGCTGGCAGAAGCCAAGGCTATCAAGGAGCAGATACACGTGCTCGCCTATGTCGCTGAACTGGTGAGATATTGTATATTTAAACTTAGCAGATCTACGCGGCGCTGGTTTGTACTGACGCGGACTCCGACGCCTTACCGCTTTGTACAAAAATTCCTGTGTAAGCGCATCGCGCGGGACACGCCCCAACCCGCCCTGATTGGTTATGCATTTTACTACAACCAATTAGACACATAGAAGCTTGCTTGCTTGGGCCTAAACACCTATTGTCTTGATTGAACCCGAAACATAAATGAACGTAGGGCGTGGCTTGAAGTGAGTGGCAATGAGGTGCTTGCAAGCGATTTTAGCTTTAAGACTGGTCAGCCGTCGGAGCCCGCGATAGTACAGAGCATGCAAAAATAAGAGTATCCTACACTACATGAGTATCTGTCCCTTTGCAAAGTAAATGAACACCAGTCCGTACGCTGATCGCGGCGAATTTTTCAATCTTCATACAGTAAAAAAGAACTCACACTGATACTTCATAAAACATACAACAACTTTTACCATGGGAGCAAGAAAGAACTTGATTTTTTTTTTATCTGCTCTATAGAAACTTACGCGCATAACTCGATTATAATAATGTATGGAGCATATGAAAAAAAACATGATTTTGATGGTGCTCCCGTAGGAAAAGTTATTGTGTATCAGTAGGTAATCACGTGGGTGTAAGGAGTGTCCTATTCTTTGTACAGCCTGTATAATAGGTATTATATGAAACTTCGCTGACCTATTTGCATCAAATCAAGTTGACAGCCGGAAATTCACGTGATTTTTGGGGTGGTTGGGATCTACCTCCTAGCGGTCCACCCCGGGCAACGTCATCATAATTTGTGATGGCGGCAGAAGATCCCAAAGGCGGTGGTAGGCCCTGGAAGGGGCCGCCTGGCTCGCGACCACCATCCCGCCGGAGTCCGGCGCCAAGCAGCCCTGCTGTGTTCCGTCGGTGTGCGGGAGTACCAGTGCCATTGGGGGTTTGAAACTAAGTCAGTTGCGCTGTTGGAACCGGTCTCTGTCTTTAGGCGATGCTGTATCGGGTAACTCGTTCTGGAGGGTAGCGGGATCCGAGGCACGGTCCCAGCCGTTGGCCGACCGCAGTCAGTAGGGGGCCCGACTTACGCGCTAGCCACGCGTAAAGGCTGCCCCGCCAACTTGCGAAAAATCCCGTTATGCTCCACCGTGCCAGTTGGCGACTGGTTGCGAGGACCCGGTGGAGTGGTATCGGGGGGGCTCGGGCGTCCCCGCAGTCTCCAAGCGCGTTCCCCTCTGATCGGCTGAGCCGAAAAGTACGAGTAGGGTTTGCTAAGCAGCGCCTCGACTATATTTTTTCTTTCCCCTACTAAAACTCTTAAAAAATGACTACACAAATCAAGAAGAAAAAGTTTAAACAACGGCGACACTTCCTCCCACTCAAAGTGCACCTCACCAACATCCGAGGTCTGCACTCAAATCTCGACCCGGTCCACCACCACCTGGAGACCGAGAAGCCGCACTTATTCTTCTTAACGGAGACGCAGATAGCAACACCGTCGGACGTGGTATACCTCAACTACCCTGGATACACTCTCAAACATAAGTTCAAGAAATGTGCAGGGGTCTGTGTGTATGTTCGCGATGACATCTGCTGTAAGCGTCTCCGTTGCTTTGAGAAGTCTGAATTTCCTGTGCTGTGGCTTTTGGTGGACACTGGGGTAGAGAAATCTCTCTGCGCTAGTGTTTACCGTTCGCACAGTGGAGATCGAAAGGCGACTCGGCTCATGGAATACCTTGCTGAGGCGGCAGACTCCGCACTTCAGCGATATCCAACAGCAGAGCTTGTTTTTCTGGGGGACTTCAACGCCCACCACAAAGAGTGGCTGTTCCCATACCAGAAAACTGACCATGCTGGGCGAGAGGCCCGCAAGCTAGCATTGGCGCTAGATCTCACTCAGCTGGTGGAACAAGCGACGCGAATACCGGATATCGCTGATCATACACCCAATTGCCTGGACCTACTGCTGACAACTGATCCGCACAGACATTCGGTTTCAGTCTCGGCTCCACTGGGATGGTTCGACCACTGTGTAGTGGTCCGTATCGATCTGCTCTCCTCCGGATTACACCCTTAGGGGTACGAGGAGAGTATAGCGATACGAGTCAGCAGACTGGGACGAGATGCGAGCTTTCTTTGCATCATACCCGTGGCGGCAGTTATGTTTCTCTTCAAAAGACCCCTCATGCGTCGCTGATGCGATCACAGCTGTTATCCGGCAGGGAATGGAATATTTCATTTCATTTTCCGACATCCCGCTCGGTTTCAAAGCCCGACCTTGGTACAATGCGGACTGTGCTCGAGCTGAGGCTCGTAAACAGTCAGCTTACCAGGCTTGGGTAAAAGCTCGAGATCAAAAAGCGCGAGCGCGATAGGTGCGAGCAAAGAAGAGAGCATATAATACAGCCGCCAGGTCTTGCAAAAGGGTGCTGCGAAAAGCTAGGTTCGACCATGTCAGCTGTATTGGGGCGAAACTTGCATCTTACCCACAGGGTAGTAAGCAGTTCTGGTCCCTGTCGAAATCAGTCGAATCTAACTTCTGCCTTCCTACACTACCTCCAATGCAGAAACCTGATGGGTCACTTGCCCACACCACAACAGAGAAAGCAAATTTATTTCTAGACGCTGGCTCGAAACGTCCACCCACCTTGCCTCACTGTGATTCTTTGATGCCAGAGATCACAGTGCACAACAAAGAAGTCCGTAGATCCCTTCTTGGGCTAGACGTGAACAAGGCCTGTGGTCCTGATGGCATACCAGCAAGAGTGCTAAGGTCTTGTGCGCCTGAGTTGTCTCCCGTACTGACGCGACTGTACCGCCTCTCTCTCACGACAGAAATCGTACCATAATCTTGGAAGCTTGCCAATGTGCAACCAGTACCCAAGAAGGGTAGCCGTGCCGACCCTAGTAACTACAGACCAATCGCTATCACTTCCATACTCTGTAGGGTTATGGAAAAAGTTCTAAATTGCAAACTGCTTTCATACCTAGAAGACAATGATCTTCTCAGTGAGTCAATATGGCTTCCACCGGGGACGTTCAACTGGGGATCTTCTAGTGTATGTAACGCATTGCTGGGGCGAAGCCATCGAAAACCACGGCGAAGCAATCGCAGTGTCGCTGGATATTTCGAAGGCTTTCGACAGGGTTTGGCATGCGAGTCTGCTGAGCAAGCTTCCAGCGTACGGTATCCCCACTGGCTTCTGTAGCTGGGTGGCTGACTTCCTAAGTGAGCGGTCGATCCGAGTAGTCATTGACGGCTGCTCCTCTGACCTCAAGGCCATTGACGCCGGAGTTCCTCAGGGGTCTGTGCTCTCTGCGACTCTTTTCCTGCTGCACATCAATGACCTGCTATCTTCAGGTATTGTTGGGTACTCAGATGACAGTACTGTCGCGAAGAAGTATCTGTCTAGTGCAGGAGCCAGTGGAGTTGAGGTCCAAAGACTGAGAGAGGCCATGGTTGAGCGTACGAGCCTGACGTTAAGTAACGTCTCCCAGTGGGGCGATGACAATCTCGTCAGCTTCAATGCCTCTAAGACGCAGGCGTGTCTTTTTTCCACAAAAAAGAGTCCTTTCACCCTTTCTCCTACTTTCCGAGGTACATCTGTTCCAGTGACCGACACTCTACAACTTCTTGGCATGGAGTTATCCTCTGATCTCAACTTTGGCACCACCATCGAGTCTAAGGCTCAAATTGCAGCTAGAAAGTTGGGCGTCCTGAGTAAAGTCAAGCGGTACTTCACGCCTGGACAGCTTTTAACTCTTTACAAAGCCAAAGTACGATCTTGCATGGAGTACTGCTGCCACCTTTGGGACGGCTCGGCGAAATACTGACTTGCTGCACTTGACTCGGTGGAACGCAGAGCCAAGAGAATAATAGGCGATAAAAAACTGGTGGCGTCCAAGCTGCACAGCCTGGCTCACCGCCGCAAGGTTGCTTGCCTATCGGTATTCTATAGATTGTACTTCGGAGAGTGTGCTCATGAGCTGCATGAGCTCATACCACCGTCACCTTTCTTCCATCGGACATCCAGACGCACGGCCAGCTACCATCCGTTCTTAGTTGATATACCCATAATCCGCACTAAACACAGCTAAGGATTGGAATTCCCTGGGCAGGGAATTCCAATCCTTAGCTGTGCGCATTATAAAAGATGATGAGAAGCGCTTAGTGCGGATTATGGGTATATCAACTAAGAACGGATGGTAGCCGGCCGTGCGTTTGGATGTCCGATCAGGTTTCTGCTTTGGAGGTAGTGTAGGAAGGCAGAAGTTAGATTCGACTGATTTCGACAGGGACCAGAACTGCTTACTACCCTGTGGGTAAGATGCAAGTTTCGCCCCAATACAGCTGACATGGTGGAACCTAGTGCATATAACCTGACTCTCTTTAAGTCCAGAGTGAATAGGCATCTTCTGGACAAGCTCGCTCCATCGTAGATCCCATCTATGCTCTAGAGCAAGATTGGGGTCAAGAGTAAGCCCATCTCAAAAAAAAATAAAAAAGACACTATGCTAAATCCTCTAGAGCCACGGAGGTTTTCTGGACAAATTTTAATATTTGCTTACGAACAGTTGAGAGGGCAGTCGAGGGTCCAGTAGAAACTGGTTTGAAAAATTCTGTCGGCATATAAGGCGGGGGCTGGTGTGCGTTCACTTTAATGCTCATAAGTATTGCATAATATACCTCCAACTCAAAGCGTCGTTTATTTACTTTTCCATCATGATACCACCAGGTGGCAACCGACCCTGCTCTAGCCTGGAAGAAGGCCAAGGAGCTGTACTCGTCGCTGAGCCAGCCCGAGCCGGAGAACCAGGCGCGGCCCGCCACCGTCGAGGAGATGCTGGTGCTGTTGTCGCGCGAGGCCGCCAGGAAGATGGTGCAACTCGTCAACTACACGCACACTGATCTGCCCAGGTGAGGGCTCGATAAAGGAGTTGTTTTGCAATTGTGAGTGGTGTCACTCAACTCTTGATGTTTTGCAATCTCTCTTTCTCAGCTTGAAGTAAAACCTACAGAGGTTTCCGCTCTAAGTGGAACAGAATGATATAGTTTTTACAGTTTTAGTATGTCATAATCAAGGCATTCCCATTAGCACCCGGGAAGGTGTTCCTAACAGACGGACACTTAACTTTCTTGGTGGTCTCCGTCATCAATAATATTGAAGATGGCGTAACAAACCTCTTAATATCTTATCATCTCTCTCTGTTAGTCATCAAACCACTGCCGCCATGCTGGTTCACCTCGATATCACAGCAGGCATAACAAGCTACATAAAAACAACACACACACACACACACACAGAAGTACCGTAAACACACACTTTTTGGATTGAGGTGGACATAGATTCGAGACATTTAATGATATTTCTTTTTTTTCACCAGGAACGTGCGTCAAGCCTTAGCGTTGATCAGCAGGCACCTGTCGGCGGGCGCGGAGGCGCTGCGCAAGGTAGTGTCCGGGCAGGGCGCCCGCGACGCAGCCGCGCTGCACGCTCTCTTGCAGCGCGCCTGCCTCCTGCATCTATCCATCATCGTACCCCAGCCTAGTCAGTCGCTCCCTCACTCCTCCATGTCATGTTATTTAGCTACTTCTCCATGCCATGTAAACTCCTTTGCTGTTCCTCTACTAATTTAGGAGGCCTAATACGAAAGCGCATCGTTCGGTCGGTCGTATTATCCGATCAAATTAAAACATCCATCCCCCGTATCAAAGGTTTGACAATTTATGAACGATTGAAAACGGTCGGGTTTTTTACACGGCTAGATTGAGTTGGTCATATTTTATCAAAGGTTTGATACATGAGACCAGCCATTTTAATTTGTTAGGTTTATACGACCGAACGAAAGATACAATTTTGTGCTAGACCCCTAGAACCAGAATGAATAAATCGATTCCACTTCCAGCGCTACGCCATTCCATTCCTGAATCTCCTACCCTAACATTCACATCTGACAAACATTGTAGAAACCAGCAAAGTACTTTACCTATACCCTGTGGCGCCCATCGCTGCGATTCCTACGTGCCGTGCCGTTGTTTTATCACAAATTTTACTACTTTTGTTTACTTTTGATATTATGATTTGCAAAGGACTTACTTAGTTCATACGACATGACCTTCTACCTATATCATTGTTCTGCTTTGCGCTGTTGTGCTTGGCACTGTCTCCGCCTTCAGGCTCCAGGCTCAGATTGTCTACACAGAGAAATCGGAAGATACTGTTTTATTCCTACATCTGTCAAGTTGTGATGGCCTTCCTTTAACATAATTATCCTGTCATGTAACCAGCAAACCCTCTCAGATATGCTCAACACTTTACTCTCAGTAAACCAAGCATTAGTTGCAATTCAAACATCAAATTCAAGAGATCGCAAATTCGTGAACTGTATAATCGTGACCCTTTGATATTGAGTTTATCTAGCATCTAATCGATATCAGGCCGGATTGGTAGCTATAGGTCGCGCGCAAAGGCGCTTTAAAATTAAAATGATTGACAAGTTACCAGAAATTGATAAATAATTGAAGTTTGACGTGATTTCCGGCTCTCATAATACCACAAAATAGTACTTATAGTAAATGGATTCTTCTCTTCCTTGTCGGGGCTAGTGACAGAATGGATTTCATGCTAAGGGTGAGGACATAAAGAGGCGGGTTCTCGGTGCAGACAAACCTGTACGGGTAGGTATCGATCCGTACAGGTAAAATATTCCAATGTTATAAATAAATAAATATTGGTCAACATCACATACATTGCTCTGATCCTAAGGTCAGTAGCCAAAGCACTTGTCTTATAGAAATCAGAAACATCGACGGTACCACAACAACCAGACCAGAGACAATATATAAAAGCTCGTTTTCTGCATTGACCCGATCGGGAATCGAACCCGGAACCTCAGAGATGGCGGCGAGATAATAAAGTCCGGCGTGCTCGCCTCTCGGCTACGGAGGTCGTCAAAAATGTTATCTATATTATGTGTTTACCTAAAAAGAAACAGGCAATGCCGTAGTTTCTTTATAAGTGAGCGCATAATATAACATGGAATTATTGTACCTGTACCGATCGGTACCAATCTGCACAGATTTGTCTGCACCGGGAACCCGTTTCTTTATAACCGCACCGTAATGCAAAATTTCCCTGAATGGTAACGCGCAGACGGTGTGCGTATTACGTAGCATTTAAATCCTCTTTGGTAACGCGCAGACGGTGTGCGTATTACGTAGTATTTAACTCCTCTTTGGTAACGCGCAGACGGTGCCGGTGGAGGCGGCGCTGAGTGAGGTGCGCGGCTGGCGCGGCAGGCTCGCCACGCTGCTGCAGCAGCTCAAGCAGACCTCGCACTCTTATCTGGTAAGCCTTAAATTACAACAGAATAATACAATTATTTATTTGACACAAAACAAAACACAGAACCGCACACTTATTTAGTAAGCCGGCTAACTATTATGAACCGACTTCGGTAAAAAGGAGAAGGTTCTCAATTTTTTTTTATTTGACACAAGTCAAAACACAGAATAAAAAGGAAAAATAAATAGGTATAACCAGTCGCTTCCGACCGGCCGATCTGGAAGTCACTGGGCGAGGCCTATGTCCAGCAGTGGACGTCCTGTGAATGAAATGATGATGATGACAACACAGAATGAAAAAGAAATACATAACAAGATTAGAAAATGTGTTAAAAAGGCCCCCGCTCAGCATTTGTCGTGACAACCAGGGACATATCACGACGCTGATTTTCAGCAGGGACCCTGACGTTACGCGTACAGCATTTGATGCAGCAGTACATCGGACCACCACAAATTACTCTCTTCCTCTATAGTCGGCCCCTCAGAGGTTGAGGATCGTGACCCCGCCTATTTAGTTGATGTGCTGTCTCTAGGCGTTTCGATCCTGCGCCCGTCTAAATGCTTCGTAGAACGGCATCTCTAGGGTTTTTACAATGAGATCAGACCAACGTGTTGATCTTCTGCCACGTGGTCTTTTGTCCTGTCTTTTCCCGACGAGGATAGCTCTCTCCAGGTTATCAGGTGGTTTCCGGGCAAGATCCCCAAAGTACCGTAAATATCGCCTGCGGACGATAGTTGTGAGGTAAACAAATAACTCTAGGTAGGATCAAAAATACAGTCTACGGGCCCCTGCAGAAACACAACTTCAATGAAAACCGCAACAGGAACTTCCTAGAGAAGATCGCTGAGCGGTGTAGGTAGTATAAATAGCCCCCTCTTTACGTCCCAATGCAGGTTATAATAGGCTTAGGACTTTTACTGAGCCTAAGGCCTAAGGTCAGTCGAGGTAAGCCTCAATTATGAGGTGGCTTAAGACAAACTAAACCACAGCCGCCTAGTGTGTTTTGATATGTGACAGTGACTAAACCTTATTTTCAGATGCAATCAAGTTACGTAGGACCTTAGTCAGTCTTTGAGTGATAAGACTTCTTTTATGGAACTCTATTATATATTAAGATATCTTTGTATCCAACTAAGCGATCAATGTAACACACCGTTGTTCGATTCTCTAAGTTTTAATACTAGTAGAGTATAATACTTACTGTGCTAGTAGGTGGGTATACCTATGTAGACTAGGTAGAGAATTAGATAAGACACGAAGAAATTATAATGTCCATTGTCCTCCCACTCTTTTGAAAGAGAACCGACTAAAGAACTTAATGGTCTGTAGTGAACTGTGAGCATATGGATACTTACATAGGTACAGTTAGTTTGAACGTTTTTTCAGAATTCCCAATACAAGAATAAATGTCGTTTCCCGTATCTCATATCATTATAATGTCCCTTTTATTTCTTTATCCTCAGGAACACCTCGCGATATTCCTGGCCGGCAACGAAGAACGAGAGAAGATCGCCCCACGCTCCACTTACGAACAGCGTGACGATCTCGCCGCCATTAATGGACTCAATTAATTATTATAATAAACACTTATTATTAGTTGTTGATAGAAGGGATCCAGGAATTTCATATGTTAACATTTTCTTTCTTTTTCCTTAAGCGCACTTTGTGCTTGTTAATTTGTCAATGCGGCTGGTACCATAGTTACATTTTGGGGCAAGTGCCCCCCTAAGAATCAGAGCAATGTTTCTGTTTATTGTCTATTCTTTTCTAGCTATGGGTAATGTGGATTTCGTAAAATCGTAATTTTTGAAATTTGCTTTTTACTTCCATTAACATGGTTCTAAAATTAGTAAATGACTATGTATGATAAAGTGAAATCAGAAAGATATTCTTAAAAAAACACTAATTTAATGACGATAGCTGTTAATAGGTAGATTTACGGTGCCCTATTTATATCCTGGATTCGCATGTTTTTAGATTGATGATTTTTTGTGTCTTTATATCTTTTGAAATTATTTGTTTTCTTTAATTAAAATAGTGGACGGATACTGCAAGCTTGAGTAACATATTTTTTATTAAGTATCAATCAGAATATTCCACGTGTGCACGTGGGGTATAGAGTTGCCTTTTATAGCACTCTGCTACATTAAGTAATAACTCAAAAGTATTGAATGTTTAAGGTACAATGTCAAAGATTTGAACAAGCTCTTTGCGGTATTGTAATAAAATTACCCAGTAAAAAGAGTAATTAAAAAAGTTTAGGGTAAGTTTAATATCACGATTGTATAAGATGAATTGTTTTCTCTTTTTATCGTTAGTGCTCGTTTGTAAGTAGGTAGTGTTGAGGTTTGAATCTATTTTTGTATTTTTATTTTTACAATTTTATTGATCGATCGTTATGTAAATTTTATCATTCTTATATAGAATTAGGGGTTTCTTGTTTTAAGGCCTTAAAATAGTTATAACCCTCGCCTGAAATAAATGTAATACTTTTTAAATAAGTGGTTTTATGTTCGTCACCTTCACGAAACACCTATTTTATGTAAGTATGTACACATGGTGCCAGCACGTTAAAATAATTGCACCACCCCTTCTCTTCCTATGGGTGTCGTAAGAGGCGACTACAGGAGAACCGCCACAAGAAGACGGGCAGCAGCGTGTCCTCTCCACCATTGGCCTAACTGCGATCGCCAACCCGCCTGCCAAGCGTGGCGATCATGGCAAAATCCTCATTTTGGAGAGGCCTGTGTCCAGCAGTTGACTGATATAGGCTAGTGATGATGATGATGATGTACACATTAAAAAAAATCCCCATACAAATAATAATACTGATCAAGTAATAGTCCGACGACCGATGAAGACGACCTCCGTAGCCGAGAGGCGGGCACGCCGGATTATATGGTGTCGCCATCTCTAGGTTCCGGGTTCGATCCCCGGTCGTGTCAGTGTAGAAAACTAACTTTTCTATATTGTCTCGGGTGGGTGTTGTAGTGCCATCGTTGTTTCTGATTTCTATAAACACAAGTTCTATAACTACTTACCATAGGACCAGAGCAATGTAAGTATGTGATGTTTTAGAAAATATATATGGTACAGTTAAATTCCTTGATCGAGGCAAATATTAACGACGAGATAATCGTCACTGATCAAATAAACTACGTAGAATGATCGTCTCTAACACGGTAATACTTAGTATAGTATTACCGTGTCTTTAATCAATCACTGTCATGTACGGATGACACTGACATTGCTGACATTTCAGTTAAAATCCTTCAACATGGGAGCATTTTGAAATTATGAAAATTAAAATTTTCCTGTAGTTAATAAGAGAAATCATTACAGCATTTACATCCCACAATGAGTACTACGCAAATATTAAAAGAAAAGTCAAAGGATACGTACTATGTAAGTAACTGCAACATGTTGTGACTCGGTAGTAAACATTGAGGTATAATGTACTATAGCGGTAGTAAAGGTACTTCGGCTGACATCAGACGGGTTGCACCACATCAACCGCGTGAAAACGCATCAGCAACTGCGCGCGGTCGCTATATACAACTGCATGCAGTTATCTGCAGTCGGATCAGACTTGACGCAGTTGATGCCAAGCATCTAGCCCAGGAGCTCAGTGTAAAAGTGAACGTCTCTATGGAAGCGCAGACGTTACTTTAATATTCTTTCTTAACTATCTCTATTATGATGGTACCGCCGCAGCGGTGTAATCGAATTCAATAACTGAAACGTGCAGCGTTAGTGTAGATGAATCCATTGCTAAAATTTGGTGTTTTTTTCATACTGTATCCGAAGTTAAAGAAATAACAAGTCAGGATCGAAATCGATTTTTATTTAAACTCCTTCAAACGTTCAACGCGACCGATGTGCGTCGTGCTCCTTGACTAAGCACACTAACTATATGCGGTTAAAGATGGACAGCATGCGTCGACACTGCGTGACTGTAGCTGACCGCGTGAAGTTGAAGACACGACTGTATACAGTTAATATCGACTTCACATGACTGCAGCCGAGCGTGTGAAGTTGATATCACATCACAACCAGCCTGTCGATTCTGTAAACAAAACCGCGCTCACTTCGTCGCTGCACTCGCTCATCAACGATAAATAATATGAACCTTCTTACTAACAAGATAAAGGCTATGTTCGTTTGTACGGCTAAGTCGAGTTTTAGAGCGAGTACGTTGCGTTTTTCTTAGAGAATCGACTGGCTGAACAAAGTCAAACGTACACATGCAGTTGATTGAATATTATTAAATTGACTACGTGCTATTGCTGTGGTGCAGTCCGTCTGATGTCAGCTGGTACACGGTGCATGTATCTGGAGGAAGTAAAAGCGCTGGCTACTTGCGTAAACAGTGTGCACAAGTTTAATGGATAAATTACCTGCTCGTTTTGTTATATTGACTCGAGCTACTTGTGTAAGCTGCTTGCGCGGATGACATGTATGGGTCTGGGGTACCTACCTATAGACTTATACTAGCTACTTTAATCGCGCAAATAACTCTTGCATACTGCGCTCACAACATTCGCCCGTCCCTTTTTGTTCCAGTTTCTTGCATTGTGTAAGTACTTTAAGTGCAACGCAACGCCCGCGCCCCTTCGGATTTTAGATGAAAGTCAGTTATAAAGATAAATGTGCCACGTGAACGTGGGTGGGACATGAAGTAAAAGTCGGGTATCGCGTTGTGGCCAAAAGGCTAAAAGCGTTAGCATCCCAGGAAACATCTAGATTTTGCGCACCCTAAGACTTATTATTTAGGATCCCCAGGGTCAAAGGCTGTGGGTCTGCGAAGTGCACCTTGCCTGGGATTTGCCCATAATTAGCTTTAGTTGCGCAAACACAGCCTGGATAAAAGTTCAAGATAGGCTTCTATGTATATCATATTTTGTCAGTTGGGAGTCGATAAATCGCTATAACATTATCATATCATATCATGTCGGTCATGCTAGGGGCTAGGGGCCTAGGGGGGCAGGGCAGGGCAATTACCGCATCAATGTAAATAAAAGTTGACTTTCGAAATTCTTGCAATTGTAATAGGCGGAAATTGACAATGTGGAAGATACACCCCGAAACGGACAGCGTTTTGGCGCAGACGGACAAGCCAGCACCACTCTATGGCTGTTGGCGATTGCGCTGCTCCTGTGGTTGGCCACGTACCTGCTAACGATGCTGGTGGCCAAGTACTTCGACAGCGGTGTGCGCTCCGTAATCAGCCTCGCGTTGTTCGACGGGACCAATGACACGACCATCGTTTCTCTCAATGAAGAAAATACTAAGTACGTCGTGAAATATTGACTATAATAATTTCTGTTCTGGTAATAAATTGTATAATGTGTTGTTTTTTGTGTTTATTATATCTGTCTAGCTAGCCTTGTATTATTTTATATTTCCTGACAAAGGTAACTAAATTTGTTGCGCCGTTTCTGCTCATTACCTGCCGTTATGCAGGCTCGAAGCAGTGCCACCATAGAGAAAAACTATACTTTTGGAACGTGTTTTATCAGAGAATACTGGAGGGCGTATTTAAAGCATTCGAATTCCATTGAAATTTGAATACTACAAGAACGAATCCACAAGAATGGCATATACGTACGTACGTACTCGTAGGAAATTGTATAGGATTCCCGAATTGGAATTCGAACGCTTCAAAAATATACCTTGAGGAAGCGTGACTTAAGCCTGTCCCAGGCAGACGCGACATAAGTGGGCCGGTATTTGATGCAAGAGATGCAATTTTACAGGTAGCAAATATTTTGGGTGTTTTTCGTGTCCTTGGATGTTTTTGTTCGTTATTCTGTTCATCACCACGACCTGAAACACTGTTATTTATTTTAAATAGTTTTTCAATGGATTTACGATCCTCTCAAAAACGTAACTATCCTTTCTGCAGTCAAATATTATGCAGCTTCCAATTTTTATTTTTTTTTGTATTTCTTTGCCTTAATATTTCTAAAAACTTTTACTGCCAAATGTTTTGTCATTGACAGTTGACAGTTTGACACTTACAAGGACGAGCTAGTTGAAAAATGTATCGAAAAATGTCGAATCGATTGTACGGACAACAGCATGTCGACCTACCACAAAATGTCAAATTTTCTCATTTGAAAATGAACTCTATATGTCAGGCTTAAAGTTGAAAATCTATTGGAGAATTTTTGACTTTTGGGGTAGGTCGACGTGCTGTTGACTGTACATACAAAAAAAAAAAAAAAAATGTTATACATAGTGCTTAATTCATGTCCACGCTCAACCTATACAGGGTTATTTTTAAAACATCTACAAATTCCTTAGAGAGTTAGAGCATTCAACCAACAGGAGACGCCATTGACAGGCATTCTCCTCTGCCACAAGTCTATGACCGTCGGTCACAGAGGTTATATAAAACTATTTGCAGCGCGTTCCGCCATCATTGTCAAATCACGGTGAGCGTGGAAGGACCGCAGCTAAAAATGCCAAATTACGCCGTGTGCTCGTTTTAAAAAAGATCAGAAACATCTTATGTGCTAAAGGACAGCGTAAATTTTCATCTATAAGTATTATTGAGTCTCAATATTAGCAAATAATGCCTTAAAATTGCAAAAACCTCATAACATTTGTCAATCAAAAAGTGATACCAGTAAAAGGTAAAAAATCCTATTTAGCGTAATTTTTTATACTGAAGTACCCAACTTTAAAATCACACTGGTATTTCACGTTTGATATTGTTAATAATATTAATTACAATAGATGATTATTGAATTAATGATATATCACAGTTAACAAATTATGATTCTTGTTTAAGTTTTGCGCAATTTTTTTGGACTTAATACTTAGTTTTAAAGTATCTATAGTCAATAATATAAATATTTGCATTTAATCGGTCTACTTCAATAATATTATATATTTGCGAACTTCACCTTATTCTGAAAATTTGAGATTTTTATTGATATACGCTGGCCACCCTGCAGCAAAATTGGTGATGGAATAGCACAAAAACAAAATATCGATATCGATTTAACCACTTGACCTTTAGGACACCTAGAGTTGGCATTCCGCCCGAATGTATTTCAAAAATGGGAATATATTCGGAACATTCCCAATAAACCCACCCGTTGGGAAAATAATCGGGTGGATTAGGTTTTATTGTTTATATGAATTTATTTAACACAAAAATGATGTTAAGGCTCAGGTTACAAGCATTTTAGTTGTTATTTATTTACACATACAATAAAAACTGTATGCTGTTATAAATTTTGTTTAATTTGGTTGCTTTACTGTAAGATCCGTGTTATTTATATAACAATAGGCATTATTATAATGTGTCCATATTAAGATGCCACTAAATATTAATTTTCATTATTTTTGCGAAAATATAACATTACAAAAGGTTACGACAAAATCTTTGAGGCACCTAAAATATCTTATCATTTACCTTAAACTCTAGAGAAACATGTGTTTTGTACTTAGACATTTTGCTTGTTGCTAAAAGTTAACAGATTTAAGATTTAAGATTTTATTAATTTAAGATTATTTATTTATTATTCACCACCTTCTCAATTACTGATTAAGTCATAGAAATCAAACCATTCCAAAGAAACAAAACTTTATATTATAAAGTTTCCGAGCCAACCATTTCTAGTCACCACCATAGACAGACCCAGACCAATAATATTCGAATTTATTTACAACTTTGTCTTTCTAAGCAAGCAGAATAATTGGTATTATGATATTCTTATTTCATGATTTCTCTAGACTAATTTCATGTTTTCGATTTAAGAGATGGAAATATTTGTAATATATTTAGAAAGTCTTCTGCCTGAACCGGGAGTTGGGCCAGCCAGATGTGGAAAAAGCAAGATTGATATTCAATTTACAGGTATTTTAATTATCTTTATCTATCTATCTGGAGAATGCCTTTACTCCAAGAGGGAGGGGCTAGATGAATCATATCCACAACGATATAGAACTACCTTACCTACGCACTTTTCGAAACCGACACCCAATCTTGCAAATCCTACTTTACAAAATTCAACCTTCTAACTTTACCTTCAATTATATTTACGATTTTTGCGGGCTATAGCCCAGTATTTTTTTTATTATAATTATGACAATACACCTGAAAACCAAATTTTGCAGGTATTTCTTGCAGTTTGAGGCTTGGACTTTAACCAGCCGGAATGAATGTTAGAATCAGCTAGAATTCGTTCACGACGACCTTATTGCTTGCGATGGATTGAAACCGTACTTCCGGCTGGGTATAGTCCAATCCTTAAACTCTACCATACTGACGTATATTAATAAATAACCCTGTAGATCTTAATGACAGCCAAAAGGAAAGTTTCTATCATCACCACTACCAGCCTATATCATTCCACTGCTGGACACAGGCCTCACCAAAAGGAGGATTTTACCATAATCGCCACGCTTGGCAGGCGGGTTGGTGATCGCAGTTTGTACAATGGTGAAGAGGAGACGCTGCTGCTCGTCTTCTTATGGCGGTTCTCCTGTAGTCGTCTCTACATAAAGTTTCTATCTTACACATAATATACATAATGAGTCTGAATTGAATAAAACCTTAACATAATACTGGCAGAACTCATCGATAAAATTTATCGATAGTGTTAAGCACTATCTTCGTTTCTATAAAACTGACGTCACACTCGCGCATGGATAACTTGCCCTTGTGTGTGAATATATTTGTGTGCGTCTAGTTTAAGCTAGTGTTAGATATTTTTTGTTGTGTGCGAGCGTAGCAACGTCATTGAAAATTTGTTAGTGTTAATTCCCTATGTGTGCGTTATTCCCTTCCCCCCGCAAGAAATGACAGACTTTTTCTCATAGAAATTAGCGAGCTTGTCGTCTCCTGTTGGTTGAATGCTCTAAGACAAATTCGCAAGACTAAGTAGCTAAAATAATAAACAACAACATAACTTAAATTATATGGTAGTTATAAATGTCACAAGGGGTGTTAAATTTCAAGGATTTTCATTTTTGTTTGTAAATAAAATAAAATAAATAAAAGAGGTATATTTTTAAAAATATTTTTTCTCGAGTAGTCATAAGCAGGCCCACCATCTGGTGCCGTTTTATCGTTGAATTTTGGGACAGTATGTATATATTTAATTTTATTCTATTTAATATATATATTAAATATTATATACATTAAATAATAGATTAAATCTATTTTATATCAATATATATATGGATTAGATGCATATATGAGTTTATGTCAAGGTGGTTGGTATAGGTGGTGTTTGTTTGAAATGAATGAGCATGTGAAAACTACTTCAAATATGTACAAATAAGAAAAAAAATACTTTTTTAAGCAAGTGCGTGAGGTTTTTCAGTGTTCAATGCGATTTCTAGGTAAGTATATTTTTGTGGGAATGAGACAATAAAACAAATGTAGTACTTACAACAACTTAATTCAATTCTTTATTGCTTTTCCACAATGTACAGTCAACAGCACGTCGACCTACCCCAAAAGTCAAAAATTCTCCAATAGATTTTCAACTTTAAGCCTGACATATAGAGTTCATTTTCAAATGAGAAAATTTGACATTTTGTGGTAGGTCGACGTGCTGTTGTCCGTACATAAAGGTCTTAATAAATAAAATACAGATCATTATGGGCCTTGTCTGGCACAGCAATACAATGAATGAGACCATTGACATTTTATACTTATATAAAGCATACTTTTTATATGGTTATGCATTTTTAATGTAAAGGCATAAGTTAATCCTGTAAAACATATATTATTACTATTATTACTTAGTTTTATTTGTTATACAATAATTATCTAATGTATTTAAAAATATTATTTTATTTTGTAGTATAGTACAGTCAACAGCACGTCGACCTACCCAAAAAGTTAAAAGTTCTCCAACAGATTTTCAACTTTAAGCCTGTAGAGATTATTTTTAATTGAGAAAATTTGACGTTTTGTGGTAAGTCGACGAGCTGTTGTCTGTACTTTAATACAAATTTAACATTTCAATGTAGTTTTTTAACATTTGTGTTGTTTATTACCCGACTGCCAAACGAGGGTTATGTTTTTCAAGCGTATGTATGTATGTATGTAAGTATGTCCATTTCTTTCGCACGCCCTACAGCCTAAACCGTTACACGGATATAAAAGTATAATATATCAATAGATTCGTCTCAATTGTGGGAGTGACAAGGGGTATCTTATTTCCCGAAATTCCCGTCTGAACAGAACTTACGCGGGAAAAACAGATCTGTAATACTGATAAACCGATTTTGAAACTTTCTTATCTTAACTATGGGTCACATATTATTTTCAATTGTATTCAATACTTTATATCCCAAAATTCCTACGGGAACAGGCAAAAAAATACACTGAAAAAATAGGAAGGATTTTTTTAAATGGATTTACACATATATTATGTCGTTTGATTTGTTTTAGTTGTGGGAGTAACATAGGCTATGTTATTACCCGAAATTCCCATTGGTACAGGAATCAATTGGGAAAAACCGATTTCAGGTACTTACTGGTGTCAAAAAACCTTTTTTTTTCAATAAAGAGTTCCAAACAATGGTTTATAGTTACTACAAACTAAAAAGTCAAAAATAAAATTCATTAATTAAAAAATCAAAAAACCCGACTGCGTAATAAGTGAACGAAAAGATGAAAACAAGATTTTAAGACACAATTTGCAGTCGGAGGCATCAAATCTATGACTCGGTATGCACTGCGGTTGTTATTAAGTAGGTAATTTTATTCCGTGTAGAAAAAGTCGAATCAAGTAACATGGAATTGATTCCTCAGACAAATTGTTTCCTTTAATCTTGTTTTCATCTTTTAAGTACACTTATTACGCAGTCGGGTTTTTTGATTTTTAAATTAATTAATTTTTGTATATTATTATTATTTATATACTTATTTTTAGTTACGAGTGTGATAATTTTTAAAACATTTTTCTAGACATAACGCTACATCACATTGCTCGCATTTATAAGTAGTTCTAGTTTTAGTTCCATTGGCTTGACACCAGACGCAAACTGTGTATTTTGAGTGCCCCTTTATAATAAAGTGGTTGCCATCTAAAAGTGGTCGCTTTTGGACCACCGACAATGTCTTTATTTGTTGTCTGGGTGGTTCAGGTGGTCTAAAAGCAGCGATCAACGCCTCAGCCAAATCGTTTCGGTAGACCCTTTGTGCCATATTAGGCGATTTGGATCTAAATAAGATCAGTGAATTTAATATTGACACATTTAAGAGTCTCCGAAACAACTTTTTGTACCACACTTGATTCCTAATTCGCTCAATGGGGTATGCTGACAAAAGTTGATCTTTTTTAACAACTCCTCCCATGAGCAAATTATAATCAAGTATGGCTTGAGGTTTGAAGCGCCAATCACCATACTTCTCCTTCGTTGCAACCTCCATTGGGTGGTATGTGGAGATCATGCATATTAAATTTGCATCCCGCCACAAAAAAACAGCAAGATCGTGGGTATGGCTATATACTACTTCGCCCACCCTAAGTTCGGTCTTCGAAAATGACTTTAATGCATCGGGTACAAATTCCCGCGAAATACGAAGTGTACCCAATACATCTGTTTTTTTAGTTTTTAAACAACGCGCTAGCAACGGACAATTATAGTAATTGTCCATTACTAGCGTGTGTCCCTTTCCAAATAGAGGGCGAGCGAGTTCATAAACAATTTTAGCAGTTGCCCCATCAGGTTCGACATCAGGTGTTGATGAGTGGAATTGGCTGTCCTGTTGTAAGTATGTCCTGTCTGTTTGTACGTCGGGAGCCTGGTTGTCAGCAGCCTCTTTGCCAGCGTAAACAAAAAACTGCCATAAATATCCAGTAGACGACTCGCATAGCTCAAACGACTTTATGCCTAATTTTACCGCTTTGTTGGAGATTTTTTGAGCAAATGAGAGCCGTCCAGACCACAGCAGCAGACTTTCGTCTATAGCAATAGATTGACTTGGCATGTAGAGGGTGCTGAACTTGTGTCTAAGGTGGTCAATTATGAGTTGAATTTTATGGAGTTTGAGTTGGGATTTTGTCAAGTCTTTTGGTACGTCTGTAATGTCCGTAAAGTTCAAGAACCGTTTGAGCAAGGTAAACCTATTATAAGTCATCAAAGACGCTAGACCTGGTATGGCTAGCGTCCCTGTTGACTTAAAATAATCCTTCTCAACTGGTTTAGGGCTTAAGCTGTGGAACATGATAACGGCAAAGAAAACTAAAATTTCGTTACAATTCGTCGGTGTCCAAGTTGTGTACCTTGAATTTGGTTTAAAATCTTTTTTACTTCCTATCATCTGCGATGCATAGAGGTTGGTTTGATTGGCTATAAATGATATAATATCTGGGTCCCAAATTTTTAAAAATGCGTCAAGAGGAGAATTTAAATCTGAAATAGGGAATGTTATTCCAGCCGTACCCGTAAAATTTTCCCTGACGCCTCGAAAGGTTTGCGGTTCCTTACGCCAATCAAAAGTTAATAGATCCGGCGAAGCCAGGGTTCTAAGGGCGTTGTCATCAGCGGCGTCTGCTTTTTTAAGACCAGCTGCCACTGAGGGCATCATGTTGTCAGGCAATAAAGAAGGACTCGGCTTCATTTTTTAAGTTTGTGTTTTTCGCTTTCTCCTCACTTTCAGGTTCAGATCCAAATTCTAAAAGATTTAAACAAAATTAGTTTTCTGTTTTTATTAAGAACATTATAATAAAATATAAAAGCATACGTACGTTGTTCTGCTACATTCACATCGTTGGCAGACTCCAAAGAGACAAAAGAATGCACATCATCCGGTCCTATAATAATAAATTATATAATTCGGTGTTTGCAGCAGATGAGACAGGTACATTTTTGTATTAAAATTTAAAATAACGAACTTTGGCCCAAACTTCAGTGACGACCACGGGTGTGTCTTCCTCTATTATCGTGGGCAACCTTCTTGGATTCAGTAACACTGAAAAGTGCAAAAAGTGTTTTTACCCAACTGCTAAACGAGGGTTATATTTTTCGAGCGTATGTATGTAAGTATGTCCATTTCTTTGGCACGCCCTACAGCCTAAACCGTTAAACGGATATAAAAGTATATCAATAGATTCGTCTCAATTGTGGGAGTGACAAGGGATATGTTATATCCCGAAATTCCAGCGGGAACAGAACTAACGCGGGAAAAACCGATCTACTATACTGATAAACCAATTTTGAAACTTTCTTTTAATAACTATGGGTCACTTTTCAGTGCTAATAGTATTCAATACTTTATTTTCTAAAATTCCTACGGAAACAGGCAAAAAATACACTGAGAAAATAGGAAGGAAAACCCGTTTAATGGATTTCAACATATGATATGTCATTAGATTCGTCTCAGTTGGGAGAGTACTATAACACAAGTGCTTTAGCTACAGGATCAGAGCAATGATTGTGATGTTGTCCAATATTGATTTATTTTTTATTATTATTTATTTCATTCATTCATTATATAATTTATTTTAAATAATAAATTACAAATTATAGTGTATTATTAGGTAAAAAAAACAATTCACATTTTATTTCATGTCCCAAATACCTATAAACTATTTTCCAACTTAACAATTCTGTACGCAACTGTACTATTTAAATTTCTTTACAACACCATCAAGCGAGGAAGGATAGTTTGATGTATCGTGCGGCCGCTTTTTAATGTTCACTACAATTTGGTCGGATAATCTACCAAAAATATTTCGAATGGTTTTTAATCGTTATTGTCTAAAGTAATGGGTATACATACATGATTTTTTGCATACGTATTCTTAAAACAGCGCTCATATTATTGTAGAAGCATGTAATAAGCCAGCTCACAGGAAAATAGTGTTTTCGTATTCTAAGTAATTTCACTCAAGATAACCTCAAAAAAAAGACAAAATCGTTAAGAAATCGGAAATGATATGTAGTAGGCCCGCGAAACTTTACAGGATCATGTAAATATACAATGGCTACCAGTCGGCACTAACGCGAAGTCCTTGGCCTTGTTCGTTCGGGAGCCAGAGCATTTTTCCGTTTTTTAAGAAATAAAAGAATTGCATCTGAACTATACTAGTCATGTTAATGAAAATTCCGGCACAAATGTACCGAATCTGTATACAAAAAATCATAAATGTGCGTTCAACCGTTTCCGATATACAGCAATCACCAAAACGTTCGCCCAGCAAAAAACTAAATAACTCTGATATCTTGAGAGGCACAAATCTGGCTTTCACGGCACATTTATGATCGTATATAAGCTATCTTTTTGCATATTTAATATACAGCTAGGCCCATCAATTAAAAAAAATTTTGCTGGACGAACGTTCAGGCAGCAGAATCCGTTTTTCTTAAATTAATCTGAAGCTGTTGGAGGCACAAATATAAAATTTCGGGCACATTTACACGATATAGGGCACTAATTATCTGCATCATCCAATCCTTGAAAAGGCGTTTTTTTTGCTGCGCGAACGTACACATGAAGAGTTACAAATAAGGCTTAATAGTTCATTGAAAAGTAGTAGTAAAACACTACAAACTAAAAAGTCAAAAATAAAATTAATTAATTTAAAAAATCAAAAACCCCGACTGCGTAAAAAGTAAACTTAAAAGCTGAAAACAAGATTTCAAGAATCAATTTGCAGTCGGAGGCATCAAATCCATTAACAGCATAATGATTATTGACTTCGTATGCACTGCGTTGGTACCTAATTAAGTAATTTAAATCCGTTTAGAAAAAGTCGAATCAAGTAACGTGGGTTTGATGCCTCCGATTGAAAATTGATTCTTTAAATCTTGTTTTCATCTTTTAAGTTCACTTTTTACGCAGTCGGGGTTTTTGATTTTTTAAATTATTTAATTTTATTACGCTGTGCTCATTCATAATGTAACTCTGGTTTTACAATAATTACAAATAGTTTATTTATTTATTTATCACTGAGATAAAAATTATAAGTGCAGTCAATTATAGTCAATTTTGAGCATTTTTCAGAGAGAGAACATGGCAAATAAGATTTTAAAAAAGATTAAGGTATACCAATATCTTTAGCCCTGCCTTGGCTCACTATTGGCTAATTCCCAACAATATCTATAGCCGGAGTTGATATGATCGCATCTGTTAAAATAAAATAAAAACTTAGTACTGAACCTACATTGTATTTCCAATCATTATTTAAGAAGTCAATTACCCTCTTTTTTACTAAGGCCAGGCCCTCTGCCTGCCTCTCCCTTAGCTAAAACTGGAAACTCATCGGCATCTGTAAATATTTTAATTTTTAAGTAATATATTTGCATTGTTAAAAACAGTCAACCGCAAAGTAGTTTTCACTGTTAGTTCAACCCACCTATTTCTGAGCCAGGCGTAATGGTTTCTGCAACAAAAAATAAATATACTAACAAAATAGTGCTATCATGAGTTTTCCTAAAAAGCACTTATTACACTACACAATTTTCAGTCAGTCTTACTAAGCCCGGTCTTAGAGTCTAATAACTAGACACCTAGACAGCGAGCTATTACACTTGACTGAATATCGCACGCTAACTCAGTTGCGAGTCGTAGTGCGGTGAGGCTTGTCTGTCGCTGTGTCATCATGGCAAAACTTTCGAAGCAACAGAAAATCGCCATAGCTCTTGCTGTGACTTTTAATTAGTTTGAATACAAAAAAAGAGAAAAATATTTACGTATACAGGAAAAAAATCCAAATAAACAAATACTGAGTACAAAAATACATCTAAGAGCATCTTTTTTTCGTTCACTTTCAACACCTCTTAACATGTCTGTACCAAAATGCACCGTTTTGTTTTTTTTATTGAATCACTAAACTGTTACCCGTTAAGTATATTATACTTTTTCCAAAATAGTCTTCTTCTATGAAATATGCTGTGAGTAATCGTGCAATTTTTAATCCGTAAAGCTGATTCCCACTGATTTCTGCGTTTATAGTCCTAAGGAATAAATGAACTACTTCAATTTTACAGTTTCAAGCACCACACTGTTGCATTGCGACTTTAATCCTCGAAAATATGGTAAACAAACAGAAATTATTGCAAATTATCTTACAATCTGACAGATGTTATGTCAGATCTAGGTACAAGACAATAAGCGCCCCTGGCGTGATAAAAAGTTAGTTTTTCTCCCCATTTTAATACCTAACTACAGTAAATTCTATTTTTTATATCGATACCAAAGAAACATCAAAATTGATACTGAGGCTTGAAAACACAATTTTCTATATGGCCATTGAAAACGCAGATAAAAAAACATTTAATAATTACGGATCGTTTAGGAATATCGACCTTCATTGAGATATCGATGTTCGTCCCATAGTATAAGATGTGTACTTATTCGTAAAATAGAATATACCTAAAAGCAAGCTATATAATGAAATTAAAAGTACCTTGCGTAAAAAGTCAGAAATTGATAACAATAATAGTTAAAATCCCAGATTGTCGTGTATAAAAGACGCAATTCACACAATACCAAAGTTATAAATCGACAAACAATCGACTTCACTCTGCCGCTGCCGGGCGCAATGAGGATTTAAATACTACGTAATCAGAGTCGGCATTCTAGTAGTAGCCACTGAACCGATTTATGGAAGAAAATTGTACCGCACTGGTAATTTGAAATTGTACCAACATTTAAAAACACAACTGTCACACTAATTGACAAATAGGGCTTGACGAAGCTGTATCGTTCTTATCTGTCGATATCGATAAATCCGCAATCAATCGTTAGGTCGGGTGGGTACTTTTTACCATTAAGATATGTCAGTTGTATGCTCAAACTAAAAACAACAATTAAATTAAACGTATTTATTACATTATGTAATACAAAACATACCAAAGCTATTTTTTTTACATTATTATGAGTTATTATTACTCTAATGAATGCTGTATCTTCGGCGCATGCCACGTAAGCCGTGAAGTTCACTTGTTGTAAAAAATCGCTGTCGGGGCAAAAGCGCGGCTGGTTTGGGGGAGGGAGAGAGTGGGGAGCTTGATTTCTTTCCAATTCCATATTTGGTTGACCTTAAAACTGAAAAATAGATAGTCCTCTTAAGTAAGCTTGTACAAAACATCATCCTGTATTTTTATCCTTGAGTACAATATATCCCTTACTTGGAAAGTTACAAACTCTTACCTCTTATTATTAGTGGAGATTTCCCAAACACTATACACATTTTGTTTTCGTATAGACCGCAGCTAACACAAATTGCAGTTTAGTGTTTACATCGTACCTAGGTACAACTATTGCTGTAGGTATGTGTATAATTATATTTGGTTGACCATAAAACTGAAAAATAGATGAGTCCGTTAATGTCAGCTTGTACTAAACAACCATTTATCCAGCATTATTGTCCTTGAGTAGAGTTTATTCCTTACTTGGAAAGTTACAAACTTTTACCTCTTAATATAAGTGGAGATTTCCCACACACTATACACATATTCTGCTTTCGTATGGACCGCAGTTATCAGAAATTGCAGTTTAATATTGACATAGTACAACTATTGTTGTAAGTGTATAATTATATTTGGTTGACTTTAAAACTGAAAAATAGATAAGTCCGTTAAAGTTAGCTTGTATAAAACAACCCATTATCCAGCATTTTTATCCTTGAGTTTTCCCTTTCTTAATTTAGGGACATCATCTGTGAAAATTTAAACTTTCTATCACGGTTCATGAGATACAGCCTGGTGACAGATGGACAGACAGAAAGACAAACAGACAGACGGACAGCGGAGCCTTAGTAATTGGGTCCCGTTTTACCCTTTGGGTACGGAACCCTAAAGAACAAACAGAAAATCAAATAAATTACCTTTTTTGGTTTTATCAGGTAAAACAAAAATGGGAATGGGAAATTCCAAAAGGGTTTGATCAGGTAGTGGTGGCATGTTCAATTGCAAGGAAGGTACGGCATTCCTTTTTAATCGATTGCCTTGTTTATTAAAGGCGCTTAAAAAGTGGTTTCCACACAAAAAAAAAATCATTTAACTTTTGTATAGGTAAATAGGCAACATCTTCGTTTCCAGTTAATTTTACCCATAAACGGCATCTAAAATAAATAGTAAATATCTTGTATCGTCAAATTAAGTAAATGTATTGGTGTACTTACAAAATAAATTTCATTTATCGATAATTTAATTTCATCACTATCGTTTCCATAATAAGGCACGATTAATGCAGATTTATGAGAAAATATCAAATCTAGGAGTGCACTTTGTCGTTGCAAATTGCTATTAACACGGTCAAAACAATACATAAACTCGAAGGATAAGAAATATTTAAAATATCTCATACAAACCTGGTAGGGTCAAGTGGAAATCTGGCCATAAATATATTACAAGCACTTTTATTAACGCGTCTGATCCCACAAACTTCACATTTTCGTAAAGACTTTCCCATTTTGTATTGATTGGCACGAAATTTAATAATTTTTTTAAATAAATCGCAAACAACTCAAACAATTATCCAAAATTGGCGCGACGATGACAAACTTCTACAGATTAGTCAAAGAAACTTTACAATGTTACCAACACTAAACATAATTATTATAATACGTCTAAATTTAATAGTAATCATGGAACTTGTAAGCCCAAGGAATCAATACTCATTTTATTAGGGTAGTTTATTTTTAGATAATAGGGTAGGGATAGGGTATTTTTATATCTCAATGATAGGACAAAGTAAGTTCATAAATACATACTAAAAATACTAAAATTGCGATTATTTGGTATGTCGACGGCCTGGCCGGGCGCAGATTGAACGCACTAATCAAATAATACTACGTAGAACGGTTAATCGTGCTAACATGCTAAGTGCATAAGGTGTTACTTGAAGTAAAAGAGAACTTCTAAATCCACTTGGATTCCGCCACGCCAATAGTGTGGGGACAAGGTCGGCACCTCTATGCAACTTCCAAGGCTGCCACCACTTACACGAAACGCAGTGTTAAATGTAATAATGCATGTAATTTATTAATCAATTTATTTTTTCAACCTCGTAAGCTTACCTGCTAGGAGTCTTAACTTTCAAATTCGCAATAGTTTCAGGCGTCAATGACCCTGCACGCAGGACGCAAGGGCTTTTCTCCGGAGAAGTGAGCCTAGTGGTGTGTGAACAGAATAAAAAAATAATATAAACTGTATTTGAAAGCTGATAAAATCATGCAAAATGTAGTATTTTATGATATTACCTAGATTTTTTTTGTGGAGCATCAGGCAAAAGTGGCCTGGACACTTCTTTCCTCCTTTTGGCAGCGACTAGCTCCTTTTTTTTGTCCCCGGACAGATTCCTCACTATTTTATTGTAGCGCTGTCGCGGTTTCCGGGCCTTTTCAAGTTATTGAGCAGATCTATATAAAAATTAAAGAATAAAATAAATAAGTATCTAAAGAAAAATAAACCTGAGACAATGAGATGCAGGCTGTTATTATGAGTAGTTGCAGCTACCTGCTTTCCGACAGTAAATAAATAAATAAAAATTTATTTACAGAAAATACTTGAAAAATTCTGCTTTTTTAACCTTTTCCGTACGGGAGGCATCTATTGGTGCCAAGCGAAAAGTGAATCCTCTTTACGGGTGGCATCTATTGATGTTTTGGCAAAGCCAATACAAAATCGAGTTTTGCTAACAAAATGTCTATGGTAAGTTACTGTTTTATCGATGGTGTCTAGTACGGGATTGGTTGATCTATTTGAGAACGAAGTATTCAAGGAATTTACTAGATGTCTCTATAACAAAAAAAACCGACAAAGTTGAGTACCGAATCATGGGCATCTAATGATGCCACCCGTATTGGCGAGGTGTTCTTTGACAAAACAAAATGGTGGATTTATAGTGATGTATGACTTCAGCATCGATATAATTTTATTAGTTTATTTAGTAAAATGACGGTATTTATATTATTAAATTATAAAACAAAGTCGGTTTCGTTAAAACATTTATAAATCGAGAACGGCTCAACCAAATTTCATGGTTTATAATTTTTTGGATTTGTCTCCGCCCCGAAGAGCAGAATCAATAAAAAAAAACATTGGAAAAGCTAATGAAAAAAATGTTTATTAGGCAGTACGAAGTTTGCCGGGTCAGCTAGTTATTTATAGTTGAAATCAGTCTACTAGTTGCTATTAATCGGTCAAGTTGTTTGTGCTATTTAAATTACATACTATGTCTGGTGCGGGTCGTACGGATAACAGCACGTCGACCTACCACAAAATGTCAAATTTTCTCATTTAAAAATGAACTCTATATGTCAGGCTTAAAGTTTAAAATTTATTGGAGAATTTTTGACTTTTGGGGTAGGTCGACGTGCTGTTGACTGTACCTTAAATAAAAAAATTAATGAATATTCCCACATTTCAAAATACTTACCTACTTTTTGTCGTATTTTTGGTTTTATTTTGTAAAGCTCATTTAAAGCTTAATTTCATTATCGCAATATAATACCTACTAGTTACGTACTCAAGAAATTTGTTTATCGATATTATTTTTCAAAGGTATGTCACTAAAGTAGAGTGACTAACATTGCTTTTATAAATGGGTGTTTTTTCCTTAGTTTTGAGGCTTATATCTTTTATATTTGTAACTGAATTTATTAACAATTTAATAACGTGCTTAAAAAGATAACTTGTGCATCAATAACTGTGCGCTGGAGCTCGGAAATTGACTTTATATTTTATGTGAATAAACTTTGTTTTTATCAAAAAATAACAAATAAAGTGTAAAATGTGTATGTGATTATTAAACTACATTAGTTGCAGAATATATGTTCAAAATTTCAATACCGTAAGTCTTATAGTTGTCAAAATATCGTAAGTTAAAGTCTAACAAAAATTCTAACAGCGTAAAAAAAGCCCCGTATTGAGAGGCGCACTTCGGTTTCCAAGGCCCCGTATGGAAAGGGTTAAAGGGTGTGTTCTGTGTGTGTGTGAAAGCATCCCAGCTGCTACTTTCACCTTCTTGGTCTTGACCTTTCGATAGCCTTGAATCAAAAATAAAATTCAGCTTCAAAGTTGTAGGATATAGCAAACTTTTTTAATGGGAATGTGCGTGTGTTAGATATACGTGCTAAAGTACGGTAATCATTTGTACTCACTGTCTAGAATGGTTTATTTGGTGACGGTGAAATCAGGAAACTTTGTGCTTTTGGGATACCTCCTCTACCGCTACCTCTACCTTTGGGTGGCCTTTAAACAAAAATATATTTTTAAAATATATTTCTCAAAGGTTTATGGCAGTGCAAGTCTTTTATAGCAGATGTGTTAGTACATAACGTGCTGGTGTGCGTGCGTGCCTGATGACTGAGGAGTATGTATGTAAGCCGGGTTAGACCGCCCGCACTTATGGGCATGGATAGGTGCATACTAGCATGAGCTATGTGGGTCTGCCAAAAATACCCATTTGTCACCAAAATCTTGAGCATCATCTAGCAAAGGACAACAAATACAATATGTAAAAAAATAATATCAATATTTCAAATAACCCTTTTTAAGGATTTTACAATAGTCATTAGGTCTTCAATACAATTTTCAGCAATCTGATTGATATTTTCTAGCAATAATTACATTAGGAATTGAATTGACCTTGACCATGAATATAAATGACCGTATTCATAAGGCAAACCCTTTTAGGTTTTTGACTCGATTACGCATTTAAAATGTAAAACTAAGAGATAATCGACAAACGGCAAACACTATCATCTATCTGTCAGTCGGCACCACAGATCAATATCAAATATCGATACTTTCAGATCAAAAATATCGAATTTATAAATTGATTTATTTTCAAGTAATTATCGTTTTTTTATTTGTCGATATTTTTACATCCCTAGTGTCAGTCAGTCCGCCATTTGTGCGTAGACTAGATCATATTAATCTGTGGACTAGATCTAATATCTATAAAATGTTCAATTCGTTTACCATGGCCATTTGGTTATTCTAAACTGGTATCTGGAACATAAATAATTCTGCAGTGTTGTGAACATCAAAAGGCAAAATGCCGTCCATCGACGTGATGGCTCCCCCGGGACAGCCAATGGACGCGGCACCGGAGGAGCCCCAGGCGCCGCCAGCACCTGTTATAGGCATTATTTACCCGCCCCCTGAAGTCAGGAGTATCCTTTATTACTGTTTTGTGAAATGGATTAGAAATTGGTAAATATTTTGCCAACATAACCTCAAATGTTTTTTGTGTTGTATTTATTGTCTTTTCAATGTTACTTTTATGTTTAGGCTATGAATGGCAGAAAATGCGTGCATTTTGTAAATAAATCCCGTTTAGTATCGAAAATCAATGCCCTTGAACAAGGTACACTGAAAAATCACAATTTTGTATCCACAAGTAGTAGTTCCACAAGAATTTCTTTAATATTTGTGTTCAGACATTGTTGACAAGACTGCAAGCTTCGTAGCGCGTAACGGACCAGAGTTTGAAGCCCGCATCAGGCAAAATGAACTGGGTAATCCCAAGTTCAACTTCTTGAACTCTGGAGATCCGTACCATGCATATTATCAGCACAGAGTCAAAGAGATCAGGGAAGGAAAAGGTATGTTTTCACATTTACATAATAATAATAAAATAATTTTAAAGTCACAATTTTTTTTTTTAAATATTATACATTTATTGTGCTTTCTAATTATACAAAGACAAGCATTTGAACATAACTAAAGAGAACAGGAGGCCTAGCACGAAACCATATTGTTCTTTTGGTTGTATTATTTTATCAAAATTAATTTCTAAATCGTGTCTCTGCAACACTTGACTCGACACTGGTGGAATACCTGGCAGGCAATTCATTAATGAGCAACATTACATTTATAGATATTACACTTTGAACTGTAACTCGAGCATTGGTAATTAAGTCATAGATGTTTATAAATGTAAATTTAAGTAGGTGTGTTTATCTAATAGTACATTAGTATAAGGTCAATGCGGGGAAGTCCGGCATACTTTATTGGGAATTTTTATAAATTTATAAAAACCAATATATTATACCTTAATTTTTATCCTAATTTCATTTTGATTACAATTAGTATAGAGAAGATAATGTATTGTATAATATCTTATGCTGTAAAAAAACTTGTCCCACTTATTTTTAAAAATAAAAGCATTTTTTTAAAACGTGGCATATAGACGGGCTTCCCCAGGCTTTTGGGGTTAGTCCGCCTACTACCTTTATAATCTTTGATTCTATAGATTAATGTATATGCGTATTTGAAATCGATTTAAATTGAAATGTCATTTAAATGTAAACCTTAACGTCTAAGATACAAGACTAGAATCGTGTTTTATATCGCTATAATTGTAAAGTGAGCAGTGGCGAGCATTGGTTTTATTTCGAGGTAGGCAGTAGGTACTTATTATGTGTTTTATTGATAAAAATCAGTGGTTTTCATCAATAATCCACATTTGTAAGTACCTACTGCCTACCTCATTTTAATTATCAGGTAGGCACTGCCTAATTGCCTATATGCACCGCACGCCCCTGAAAGTGAGGCAAGTCCGTCATAGGTGTAAGGTCAGGGGTTGTCAACCTTTAATATACATAAATAAACGTACCTAGTAAAACAATATTTATGATGCTTTTAATTATTTATTTTAAAAAAGACAATGCAAAAATTACATAAACCTTTAGGCTTTAATAGTTTTATTCAAAAAATGGTCATTCTTGGAATGTCCCAAATACGAGCTGCCCTGTATCCGTTTAACTCGTCGTTTCTGACAGCACGCACGACATCTTGTAGCTTTTCTTTTGAATACGAAGCTTTTTCTGTCTTCCTTTTATAATGCCGCACCATTTTCGATTTACATTTATACCTAGAAAGAAATGTATAAGTTGACTTTTGTTAAAAATATACTTGTTATAATTAATTGTTGCTTGTATATCTGTCATCCACCATAGTTGCAATAAAATTTAAATTAATGTTCTGATGATTTTAACGAGGCTTAGTACCTAATATTACCATAAAATATTTCAATTACGCAACTACCGTTCGGTACCTACACCAAAATGTTAACGACATCTGATCAGGGGTAGACCGGCACTATGCCGGACTTTCCCTTTCAGACTATACGGGCTTCCCCCAATATTGAATTTAGAGTTTAGAATCTGATCACTAGGAATATTTCTATAAATTAACGTTATAAATCAAACTTAACTTCACAAATCTACAGTTAGTAATATTAACCATACACTTACCAGCATTTTTTGTAAAAAATACATGGTTTTCAATTATTTTTTTCATTTTGAACAGAGAGCGTCTCACTCGTCTTCAACGTGACAGCCCAAGTAAAAAGTCGTTACGATTTTTTTGCTTGGAAACGACACCTAGCGCCATATGTGTCGTACAGCTTGAACAAAAATCTCGTGCAGTTTTATCAAACCAACTGTCACAGACGTATCTGTTTAAAAATGGACCTAACGCAAGGGTATACGTAGTTACCCCACTGACGGACTTTCCCGCATTGACCTTATACAAAATCAGAAATAATTTTGTAAACACTAGGTCTTGGCACGATTTGGCGAAATCCTCCTTTTGGAGAGGCCTGAGTCCAGCAGTGGACTGATATAGGCTGTTGATGAATGCAATAAATAATTTGATTTGAGTGTAGGAAAAAACAAGTGGTTAAAATTATTTTTATTACAAAACATTACACTCTGGCGAATGCGAATAATTTGTTTTTATGCACTGTCTATGCAGTGTTTCAAACAGATTCACTTAATTTATCTTGATAAATGATTAATTAAGCTTTACTGTGTCTGCTTGTCTAAAGTTTCAAGCCATCATTGCTTTGAAACACTAAACAAAGTTGTATCGTGACAACCTCCATAGCCGAGAGGCGAGCACGCCGGACTGTAAATGGCGCCGCCATCTCTGAGGTTCGATCCCCGGTCGGGACAATGTAGAAAACGAACTTTTTTATATTGATACTGTCGTTGTTTCTGACTTCTATAACACAAGTGCTTTAGCTACTTACCTTAGGATCAGAGCAATGTATGTTATTTTGTCCAAAATTTATATTATTTATTTATCGTAATAGGGCCAGACCCTTCAATCCCAGCGGTGGGCCCGCCGGTGGTCAGGCCGGGACTCGCGCCCGCCACCGCCGCGCGGCAGCAGGAACTATTAAAAGCCGCCGCGCCAGCAGAGCCGCCGCCCCCGCGCGACCCGCCCCCAGACTTCGAATTCATCGCCGACCCGCCCTCGATCTCCGCCCTAGAGCTTGACATTGTAAAACTCACCGCCCAATTCGTCGCTCGAAACGGCAGGCAGTTCCTAACTGATCTCATGAAGAGAGAGGAACGGAACCACCAGTTTGACTTTCTCCGACCTCAGCATTCGCTCTTCCAATACTTTACCCGTCTGCTTGAACAGTACACCAAAGTGCTTCTACCTCCAAAGGAGCTGGTTAACAAGTTGGGATCGGAGGTTCGTAGTGGAGTGTTGGAGCAAGCTCGTAGTAGAGCGGCGTGGCACTCTCACCAGGCGCGCCGTAAAGCCGCTGATGAAGCGAGGATCGAGAAGGAGCGGTTGGCTTACGCTTCGATCGATTGGCACGACTTTGTCGTTGTGGAGACCGTAGATTACCCCGCAGGGGAGCCGGGAGATTTCCCGCCGCCGACTACTCCTCTAGAAGTCGGCGCGAGAGTGCTAGCTCAAGAGAGAGGCGAGAATATAAGTCACGCGCAAGACGATGACGATACAGAGATGCAGCTTGAGTCCGAATCGGAGTCCGAGTCCGACTCTGACCTGGACGAGATGGAGGACCGTACTCAGCAGCAGCAGCGACCAGACGACAACCGCGTGCAAGATATGGAAGAAGATTCGTCTTCGTCTGAAGAGGAAAGTGAAACAGGTGAGTAATGAAATTCTATCTAATATCATGTGGGTTTCGAAACCGCTTTGTAATAAAGTATTATTCAGTTCTATCAAATGAGTTTGTTACAAACTATGTTGGCCATCCGTCCCTTTGTTTCCCAGCAGTGTTTGAAATTATCAAGATGAATATTTCCTTTGATAATTATCGCGATAATTATCATGATAATTATAAGATAATTATCCGATAGTTATCCAACAAATATAAACCTAGCAATCCTTTTTTAAACTGGTATTACATATCAACATTCACGTTAAAAGTGAGTAGTTTAGTAAATAAATTATACATATTTTACAATCAAGGTTATCTTTTATTATCTTTTTGTTGATAATTTTGTGAATAAAAACTTGCCTACCAAAATACGAAAAGAGAGAAATATCATCGTAATCAACCTCTACTGCGTTAACTGGATGGAGGTTGTCCGTATCTGAAGAATCGTGTGGCGACTGGGAGATAACAACGCAGCTAATTTTCAATTTAGATTTCTAAGTTCCGATACACGCAGTTGTTGAATGCGACAAATTAACCAGTGGTAAATATTTTCGATTACCATTTCGAACCCTGTTTTCCTAGTTCGCCCAAGCACGGAAGAAGCTCCGCTGCCGCCCCGCGCTGACCGCGTGGTCGTCAAGAAGTACGACCCCAAGCGCGTCCGCCCCGCCCCCGCGCCAGCCAGCGAGGAATGGCTGGTCTCCCCCATTACGGGAGAAAAGATCCCCGCCAACAAGGTCAGTTTCATACTGTAGACTTCTGGTGCTATTAAATTAGTCTGATTGCAGGATTTTAACGTTCGAAGTTGTTGTTCGTATCGCTTGGCATTGGAAGGAGAACACAGTTTTGTTAATGCTTACTTGGTGAGACAATTTGTTGTGTTGCCTATTGTACCTACAAGTTTATTATTGTTTAGGTGGCAGATCACGTGCGCATCGGTCTGCTGGACCCGCGCTGGTTAGAACAGCGCGACCGCGCCGCAGCCGAGCGCAGCGACCGGGACGAAGCCCTCGCGCCCGGCGCCGCCATCGAGGCCAGCCTCAAGCAGGTACGTACACACGCGCACACTACACACGCACACACTACACGCACACATACAGCGCGACCGGGACGAAGCCCTCGCGCCCGGCGCCGCCATCGAGGCCAGCCTCAAGCAGGTACGTACACACGCGCACTATACACACGCACACACTACACGCACACATTCAGCGCGACCGGGACGAAGCCCTCGCGCCCGGCGCCGCCATCGAGGCCAGCCTCAAGCAGGTACGTACACACGCGCACACTACACACGCACACACTACACGCACACATACAGCGCGACCGGGACGAAGCCCTCGCGCCCGGCGCCGCCATCGAGGCCAGCCTCAAGCAGGTACGTACACACGCGCACACTACACACGCACACACTACACGCACACATACAGCGCGACCGGGACGAAGCGCTCGCGCCCGGCGCCGCCATCGAGGCCAGCCTCAAGCAGGTACGTACACACGCGCACACTACACACGCACACACTACACGCACACATACAGCGCGACCGGGACGAAGCGCTCGCGCCCGGCGCCGCCATCGAGGCCAGCCTCAAGCAGGTACGTACACACGCGCACACTACACACGCACACACTACACGCACACATACAGCGCGACCGGGACGAAGCGCTCGCGCCCGGCGCCGCCATCGAGGCCAGCCTCAAGCAGGTACGTACACACGCGCACACTACACACGCACACACTACACGCACACATACAGCGCGACCGGGACGAAGCGCTCGCGCCCGGCGCCGCCATCGAGGCCAGCCTCAAGCAGGTACGTACACACGCGCACACTACACACGCACACACTACACGCACACATACAGCGCGACCGGGACGAAGCGCTCGCGCCCGGCGCCGCCATCGAGGCCAGCCTCAAGCAGGTACGTACACACGCGCACACTACACACGCACACACTACACGCACACATACAGCGCGACCGGGACGAAGCGCTCGCGCCCGGCGCCGCCATCGAGGCCAGCCTCAAGCAGGTACGTACACACGCGCACACTACACACGCACACACTACACGCACACATACAGCGCGACCGGGACGAAGCGCACGCGCCCGGCGCCGCCATCGAGGCCAGCCTCAAGCAGGTACGTACACACGCGCACACTACACACGCACACACTACACGCACACATACAGCGCGACCGGGACGAAGCGCACGCGCCCGGCGCCGCCATCGAGGCCAGCCTCAAGCAGGTACGTACACACGCGCACACTACACACGCACACACTACACGCACACATACAGCGCGACCGGGACGAAGCCCTCGCGCCCGGCGCCGCCATCGAGGCCAGCTTCAGAAGGGCAGGGCCCCTAACACAAAAATGTATCTTTCGTTCGGTCTTATAAACCTAACAAATAAAAATGGCCAGTCTCATGTGTCAATCCTTTGATAAAATATGACCAACTCAATCTAGCCGTGTAAAAAACCCGACCGTGTTTAATTGTTCATAAATTGTCAAACCTTTGATACGGGGGAATAGATGTTTTGATTTGATGGGATAATACGACCGACCGAACGATGCGCTTTCTTATTAGGCCTAGTACGTACACACTACATACACACGCACACAATACACACTATTATAGCTGAACGTTACACTCTGATTGGTGCGACGTGCCGTCCAAGGGATTATTGACACGCACACATACAGTAACCTCATGTCATCATTCGCCTGACCTGTTCCCAGGTTATCTGGGGTCAGCGCAGTATGTTTTACTCTTCCATGCAATACGGTCACTCGCCGTCAAGTCATTCACTTCCTTCCCAGTCATATCGGCCCTCACACAATCTATCAATTTCTTCTTAGGTCGTCCTCTTCCCCTCCATCCATCAATACTCATACCCATCACCCTCCTCGTTACATGCTACACTTCCCTTCTCATCATCATCATCTCAGCCACAGGACGTCTACTGCTGAATATAGGCATCACATGTCGTGTTAAAACAGTAAAGTATTTTACATTTGACGACCTTCGTAGCCGAGAGGCGAGCACGCCGGACTAATATGGTGTCCATCTCTGAGGTTCCGGGTTCGATCCCCGGTCGGGTTAATGTAGGAAACGAACTTTTCTATATTGTCTCGGGTCTGGGTGTTGTCGTACCGTCGTTGTTTCTGATTTCTATAACACAAGTGCTTTAGCTACTTACCATAGGATCAGAGCAATGTATGTGATGTTGTCAAATATTTATTTATTTACATGTCCGGACTCCGTACCAGGATACATGTAACATAATATGTTTCCCCGCAGTTGGCCGAGCGTCGTACGGATATCTTCGGTGTGGGCGACGAGGAGACGGCCATCGGCAAGAAGATTGGCGAAGAAGAACGTCGGCGCGACGACCGGGTCACGTGGGACGGACACACGTCGAGCGTGGAGGCCGCCACGCGAGCTGCGCGCGCGCATATCACGCTCGAGGACCAGATACAGCAGATACACAAGGTATGGTGGTATTCTTGTAAGTAGTTATACGAAAACAGGTGTTTAGATGTTATCATTTTTTTAAAGTCGTTACGTTTTTGTTTATAACAAATTCTCATAAATACGTATATGAATGCACTAAAGGTTTCATGAATGCGTTAACTCAATATAAGCCTATTCGCGAATTTAATTAGTTTAGTTAACTATATTAATTAGTAATCGAAAGTGGTCGGTCGAAATCAGTACTTGGAAAAATGGTTATGTACGATTTATAGGCATATGATTTAGGTTAGGTAAGTACTTTCAACAAAAAAACTCTGATTCCAGATAGTTTTTTAAGGTTCCGTACCCTAAAAAACTATCTGGAATCAGAGTTTTTGCGTACCCTAAAGGTTCCGTACCCAAAGGGTAAACGGGAAGGCCGTTTTTTTTTATAGAAAATGGTACGGAACCCTTCGTGTGCGTGTCCGACTCGCACTTGGCCGGTTTTTTCATAACTTGAGGTGATTTTTTCCTGAGTAAATAACAACAGACAGACCGACATTAATAATTGTTGAACAATTCAACTAACCTGTAGTCATTTGCCTTTAATTTTCTCATCATCATCGTCTCAGCCACATGACGTCCACTGCTAAACATAGGCCTCCCCCAGTGACTTCCAGATCGGCCGGTTGGAAGCGGCCTGCATCTTAATTTTCTCAACTTTTCTTTAAAATTTGGAATCATGACATTATTTTTCATCGTGAACACATTAATTGCCGAACTTTATAAGCTACGCCTCAGACTTACAAAAAGCTTGGTAATGAGCTATACCTTCGCACATCACATCCCCCACAGGTCAAAGGTCTCCTCCCAGACGAGGAGAAGGAGAAGATCGGCCCCAAGCCGGTGCCTGGTGGGGGCAGCATGCCGCGCCCCCCGCCCCCCCGGGCAGCCCCGCGCCCCCCCGCGCCCGCACCAGCCCCCCCTGCGGTGCTACTACAGCCGCTGCAGCCCATGCCGCAGCTTATGGTCATACCGCCACTAGCGCCGCGACCGCCGCTTATACCCACGCCAGGTACGTTATTTAAACACTTTGACACTATATTATTCTTTTAAACTTTCATGGTCACTAACATTAGAATAGTTTGTTACGGGATTGCTACCATGTACCTTATTTTTGAGTTCCCGATATTTCGGCACTGTTGCAAGCGCCGTGATCACGGAGTAACTGAAGATCTTGCGGGTAAGTTGTTAAGGGCAAAGCAAGGTGCGAGAAAATAGTGAGTTTGTAGACAATGGTACCGACGCGTGCAATAAAAGACAGCGAAAGAGGGTAGACCGATATGTTTGCCCTTAACAACTTACCCGCAAGATCTTCAGTTACTCCGTGATCATGGCGCTTGCAACAGTGCCGAAATATCGGGAACTCAAAAATAAGGTACATGGTAGCAATCCCGTAACAAACTATTCTAACTCTATTATTCGTCCACACGTTTTTCCCGTTCCTATTTACTTTTGCTAGACCAAACCAGTCCTAGATCCAGTCGGGATGTGCAGAGAGTTTGATCAGCTAATTGTTTGTTGTGTGTGATATGACTACTTTAAGGTTATCGGACATATCTCTTTACTTGTTCTGTGAGACATTGTTTTTGGCTAGATTTTATGACTCTTTGTCAACTAAAGGTATAATATAGGTTTCAATTTTCTGGTATTAAAACGTGGCATTAATTGCGTGGCTGTATTTTTTAATTTCGTTGACTTCGAAGTTAAGTTTTTTACAACTTTAAGTAGTTTCTGTATTGAGTATTTGATATTATTTCAACATTATATCCCCGTTGCTGGTAAAAAGGATAGGATAGACAAAGAAGTGATTGCACAAGGTCACTTTTCACCTTTTGACGCACGGACCCTAAAAAGTAGCATAATTGCAAAAAAAAATTGGGTAGTTGTCTGCACCAATCAAGTGGCATACTTTTAAAGAACTATAAAAACGCACTATATCTTTTCAATCTGTGATGTTACTGTTCACCGAACGACTTGGTATTTATGGATTTTAGGGCAATTTAAAATCAAGTTTTATAAATGCGAATTAATCGGGTCTTTTGGCCTTAAATAAGGGGACATCACCCTTTTACCCGTAAAGTCACGCAACATATTGACATTTTTGATTTTTCTCCCTCAACGTCACGCTTCTTTCCAATTTTTTGACACACATTGTTTTTTGAAATAATGTTATTATAATTTATTCATTTCATTTACATTCAAGTTGACAAAGAGAACTTTAAAACCCAAGCAAGTCGCAAAGTAGGAAAAAAATACAATAATGATTTGATAAAGATCATGGTCAGTCGTCGAATACAATAATATCAAAAATTTATAAAATGTCTTGAAATTATTCGTAAATTGTGTCAGCATTCCCGGAATAGTGAGATGAACGATGAATCATCACAAATAAACGCGTATTCCTCCAGTGGTAGGCGGCGTCGGCGCAGCCGCGTTCGGCTTCGCGGCCGCGCCGCCCGCCGCGCCGCCCGCGCAGCCGCCCGACGATGATGATGCGCCGCTCGCCAAGCGCATGCGCACCGAAGATGCGCTCGAACCGGAGCATACGTGGCTGGCGAGACATCCGGGGGTAGTGCCTTTGCAGGTAAATATTGTAATATAGACTATTTGCAGGCTTTTTTTTAGCAGAGAAACATTACTAATCATGACATACGAAAGAGGAACATGGCCTCTTATTAAGACTGTAGTATGGGAGTAGCAGTGGATGGGATATATAGCACAGAGATCGAACAGCCGATGAGCAGAAAGGACCTAGAATGGAGACAACTTACCGGCAAGCGCAGCGTAGGACGTAGGACAGACGACCTGGTACCTGGCAGATCGCTTCCAACCGGCTTATCTGGAAGTCGTTGGGAGGAAGAGGCCTATGTTTGATTTCTCGCCCGCGCCCGCCGATGACGCGCCGCTCGCCAAGCGCATGCGCACCGAAGACGCGTTCGAGCAAGAGCATACGTGGCTGGCCAGGCATTCGGGAGTTGTGCCTTTGCAGGTAAATTTAGTAGTATTGTAGACTTATAGTTTTTGCAGGCTTTTTTAGCAGAGAATGTTACCAGTGTGTGCTACGTACGGAACAGAAATGGAACAACTTACTAAACGAACTAGATGTCTAGTTGTGAATTTATCATAGAAGGGTCTATCATGGAATAGTAGACGGGACAACCAGGCAGGCTCCGATGGACCGATAAACCGCTGCTCACATACCCTTACATTACAGGAGACATCATCGAGAAATATTTGTGTGATTGTCAAGGCAAACAATTTGTATGACTTACTTACCATAAAAAGGTTATGGCAGAATAACAGAGTTTTCCTGCATCTACTGAGCCATAGACCATTTTGTCTTATAGCATTAAGTTTTCATATTATGTTTTACTACATTCTATTGTAATATTCCCGCGTTATAGGTGGCCGTGCCATCCCTACCTGAGCGTTCGGAGTGGCGCCTGGACGGGCGCGCGCTGCGCGTGAGCATGGCGCTGTCGGCGCCGGTGGCGGAGCTCAAGGCGCTGCTGCAGCGCTCCACGCTCATGCCCACCGCCAAGCAGAAGCTGCACTACGAGGTCAGTGATCATGTCTTATGTTGGCACCGATGGAAACACAGTTCTGTCTATTATCACCATAGAATGAGCCTATAATTTAAAGTGTCGTGTGGTGCCGGCACGTTAAAAGAGTAGCACCACCCCTTCTCTTCCTATGGGTGTCGTAAGAGGCGACTACAGGAGAACCGCCACAAGAAGACGGGCAGCAGCGTCTCCTCTCCACCATTGGCCAAACTGCGATCGCCAACCCGCCTGCCAAGCGTGGCGATTATGGCAAAATCCTCCTTTTGGAGAGGCCTGTGTCCAGCAGTGGACTGATATAGGCTGGTGATGATAATTCAAAGTTACGAACGCTTATACAGGGTGTACAAGAGAATAGGACACTCTTTTAAACCACCAAACCAGCAACATTGAAATCGATAATTTTTTTCAGCTTCCCCATACAAACTTACTCGCATACCTTGATGATAATGTATGGAGCACCTGTAAATAAAATCACGATTTCGATTGTTGCTCCCATAGGAAAAATTGTTGTAAAAATTGTTGATCAGCAGGTGCTGATCACGTGGTTTTAAGGAGTGTCCCATTCTTTTGTACACCCTGTATAAGATGCGTTTGGAGCGAAGTTAGCTACACACTACACATGTTACATCATGTATCTCATATAACCGACTCTCGGGTGACGAGGTCAGGAGACGTATTTTTGCATTCGATTTGCAAGCATTCGAAATGAATCTTGAATTCGAACACGAATACGATTCGTGTGCGAACTCTATTTCTATTGCTCCCGATTTTACGCATTTTTGAATCACTCGAATTATGTTTTGCTATTATAGTAAAATTCATGTAACTATTTTCGTTTTACGCAGAAAATATTAAAAACTGGAATGCTAAAACTTATTGATTTTAAAAACCGGTAATGAATCGCATAGAACGGAACGAAAAAAAAGTTTTTAATCTGTGAACCAAGTTTACTTGTCAATGTCATACTTCCGAACTTTCTACTAATAGAATCGAAATACAAGTGGGTCGGACCACTCGTTGCAGAATTCACAGAATGAATATTCAAAAACAGGTATTTTAGTCATTCGCAAGCGAATCTTGCCATTTCGCATTGGAATTGGAATTTGCATGATTCAAAAATACGAAAAATACGTCTCCAGTGCTCTTGTGTAGCGTTTTACCAGGCCTTACTCAGCACATTAGGTACGACGCTGCAAGTACTTGCCACGCCAAGGTCAGGTCTCTCGTGGATATATTTATACAGGGTTACATTGCAAGGAAGTGCCAATTTTTCAGGGTCCACTCAGAATCAATAACTAAATCGATCTACGTAAAAACCAATCTTTTTTTCATATTTAAAAATGTATATCCGCTGTTTCAAAGATGGTACGCGTGGATAATCTTGTCTCATTGATAAAAAATACGCAAGCACTATCTCTCTGTGCAGCCTAGAACTGCAAAGTTCAGTGCATTAATAGTCACAATGGCGCGCGAAAATAAACTTTAGCCTTACGATGTAAGGCACATTTCTAACAAAAGGATTAACAATCGGATCGCGTCTGAGAAATTACAACAAATTCTTATGCAGTGCACATACGGTGCACGCACACCGTGCACACTGATTTTGTACAGCACGCGGCATCAATGTTGAGCGATGGGTCAAAGAGTGGGGATCGCTTTGCGCATCATACGAGACGAGCATCGTATCAGACGTGTATCCGCAGAACTGGTGCACACTGATTTTGTACAGCACGCGGCATCAATGTTAAGCGCTGGTTCAAAGAGTGGGCATCGCTTTGCGCATCTTACGAGACGAGCATCGTATCAGACGTGTATGCGCAGAGCTAACCAATCACGGCCGGCGGAGCAGACGCGGCGCGCGATAGCATAGCAATAAGCTATATACTTATGTTTATCAGATAAAGATATGTAGAGGATATAAGTGCTTGAATTAATGTGTCATATAAATAAATAAATCGTTTATTAAGTATAAGAAATGAGATACATTTAAATTAGTACACCTTAAAAACTATAAATTGCTTAACTTATCTTTGCCTGAACTAGGTAGAACCTGTGCTTCAGGCGAGAGAGAGCTTAAAATGATTATAAGTAACATAAATTAACAATATTCAAAGATTAAAAAGTACTATTTGAAGGTGCTGAAACGCAAAAATAGTGTTCATCCTTCATTTCAGTACAAAATAGGTTATTAAGGACATATATGACATTGTGATAAAGTCCTTTACTAATATTTTGGCACTTTCTATGCAATACTTTTGATAACTTTGTATTTCTTATATGTGTATTCAACACAATCCTGTAATATCCTCAGGGGCTGTTCTTCAAGGACACCAATACCCTGGCGTACTACAACGTGCCGCCCGGCGCGCTCATACACCTGCAAGTCAAGGAGCGCGGCGGCAGGAAGAAGTGATACGAGCCGCGGGTGAAGGGTTAATTACCGCGTCTTGTACCGGTGCGGTTGTATGTGTTATGTTCTGATCCAATAAAGAATATATTGTGAAGTGTATTACTTGTTTTGTTTCTGTAGATCAGTGGGGGGTTTCCCCCTAGCATGACCAATAAAAGACGATATAGGTAGCTATTTATTTATCGACACCCAACTGAAAAATATTAACTTTTATCGAAATAGCGAGCATGATCGTGACGTCACCGGCACAAAAATCAAAATCATTTATTTCTGTAAATTGGCCATAAAAGGCACTTTTACATGTCCCAATTTTTTTACCTACCACTGCTTCGGGACTATTGTGGGCTAGTGCCGAGAAGTAGCAGCGCAAGAAACTCGGTCACTATTGTCAGCCTCTTTTAAAAATAAATAAATATTTTACAAGATTTGTTGTGAGCTAAGCAGTTTTAAATCCACACATTTTTATCATTTATATAATCACTAACGGTGTAATAGCCCTTTTTCATTAGAGTCCTTTTAATGCAATTTAAATTCATATACAGGCATTTCAAGAATGGATTGTGGTAATTTATTAAAAAAACGAATACAATTGCCCATGAAAGAACTTCCTACCTTGTGCAATCTAAACATTGGAACGGCAAGTTTATCTTTATGCCTGGTATTATACTTATGTATGTCATTTTTCTTAGTAAGCAAGTGCAGATTTTTGCGAACATACATAATATTTTCAAAAATATATTGTGAAGCGACTGTAAGTACGTTAATTTCTTTAAATAGTTCTCTTAGCGAATCTCGGGGTCTAAGATTGTAAATAGCCCGAACAGCTCTCTTTTGCAGGACAAATATGGTTTCAATATCTGCAGCTGAGCCCCATAACAGTATGCCGTATGACATTAAACTGTGAAAATAACTTAAATACACTAATCTTGCCGTTTCAACATCAGTCAGTTGTCTTATCTTTCTCACGGCATAAGCAGCTGAACTAAGTCTTCCCGATAAAGCCTCAATATGAGCACCCCACTGCAAACGGGAATCTTAAGTTATTCCTAAGAACGTTGAGGAATTAGTCGTATCTAGTTGTTCATCTTTTACAATAATATGCGTTGAGACCTGTCTCACATTAGGCATTGTAAATTTAATGCATTTAGTTTTGTTCGCATTGAGCAAAAGATTGTTGGTAGTAAACCAATGCAATACTTGCGAGAGGGCATAATTGACATCATCGAAAGATTCTTGGCCCCTTTTGATTTTGAAAATTATTGATGTATCATCTGCAAACAATACCATCTCACATAGATCTTTTGTAAAGTAAGAAAGGTCATTTATATATATAAGAAACAACAGCGGTCCTAATATTGATCCCTGCGGTACACCCATAGTTAGAGGTGATCCGGAAGACTCAGCTCTATTTATACATACTTTTTGCGTTCTACCTGTGAGATATGAATTTATTAAATCTAAAGACTTCTTTGATACACCATAATGTCTCAGTTTTTTAAGTAAAGTTTGATGATCTACTCAATCAAAAGCTTTTGAAAGATCACAAAAGACACCTAAAGCGTCTTGCTTACTCTCCCAAGCATCAAATATATGTTTCAAGAGTGCAACTCCAGCATCGGTTGTGCTTCTACCTTTCGTGAAACCAAATTGTTTATTATGTAGTAATTTATTCAGAAAAAAATGAGATAATAGTTGATTGAACATAATTTTTTCAAATATTTTACTAAGAACTGGTAAGATAGATATTGGTCGAAAATTGGAGGGGTCACTTTTCTCACCAGATTTAAATAAAGGAATTATTTTACTAAATTTCATTGTAGTTGGGAATTCTCTATTATCAATACATTTTTTTTTTTTAATTTATTTAGGACAACAAACAATTACTTTTGTTAAAAATGATTGTAAGATATGGGGCTATAGTATTTATAATTGTACTAATGATATTAACAGAGATTCCCCATAGGTCTTCTGTGCTTTTCAGTTTTAATTCTCTGAATGCTGTTATTATTCCATCGGGATTAATATATCTAAAATTCAATGGGGACTTGCATTCGTCAACATTTGATTTTAGAAGAGATTCAGCTAGTTCAACAGACGAAGCAAGATCTTTAGTTGTAGAAGTAGCTATGTTTGAGAAGAATGTCTCAAAAGTATTTGCAACTCCTATGACTGAGCTGATTTGCCTATCCCTAATTTTGAGAGAGTAAGTGTGATCCCTTGACTTTTGCTTACATGTTTCTTTATTTATAATATTCCATGTGGCCTTTACTTTATTAGTAGAACCTGAAATCAAGCTGCGAAGGTGGTTGGACTTGGCTTTGGCACATACAATTTTGAATATTTTTGAGTACTTTTTGACATGTTCTATGACTAGTGGGTTCTGAGAATTTGCTTTTGCAGCATACAAATCATATAAAGTATTTCTACTTTTGTAAATACCAGGTGTTGCCCAGTCATTAAACTTACAGTTCAGCTTATTTGTTTTTAATTGCTTTTGAGTAAAAATCTGATCAAATTCGTTTCTGATTAAGCCAAAAAGATCTTCATATAATTTATCAACACTATGTCCATTATTAGGCCTTAGTAAATCTACACCATTATTAATATTCTCCTTAAATCTGTCTATCCTACTTACAGTAACTGGCCTATAAACAGCCTGTACTATGTTTGCGACTTGATGGTGCACAAATGATGCCTTTTGTCCACTATGGTCCGAACTTAGACAATTTATAATAGATTTATTTATTACATTGCCATTACAAAAAATGTTGTCTAAGCAAGTCGCTGTTGTGGGAGTTACCCTTGTGGGTCCATTAAAAAGATTTATCAAATTATGTGACTTAAAAAGATTTAGAAATCGGACTGAATATTGATTTTTCACTAATATATTGACGTTAAAATCTCCACAAACAACTACTTCCTTGTTAGATTTACAGACCTTCCCTAAGGCCTCATCCATAATGGATTCAAAGATATGGTAATTTGCAGATGGGGGGCTATATACACTTATTATAATAAACTGCTCTAGCTCAACACACGCTAGTTCAATATTTCGTTCAGATGAGAGTGACACAATGTCTTTGCGTTCTTTACATTTTAATTCTTTGTTCAAAAGGACAAGCGATCCTCCTCTAGTAGTAGACTCCCTTGTGAACGAACTACCAACTTTATAATTATCAATGTTTAACATTAACTCATGTTTATTGAACCAGTGTTCTGTTATGCAAATTACATTAACATGAAAATCTTGTAGAAATAACCCTAACCCTAACTCTTTGCCGGCCAGACCTTGCATGTTTTGATGAACAATATTAAAGTTTCCATTAGGCCTGGCTTTTGTCTTCCCTCTCAGTTTAAATTCTCAGAGGTAGTCAGAGGTATATTACAATTAGTACAAGTACTAATACGTTTATTATCCAATAATTTTGTTTTATTAACAAAACAGTTAATATTATATGCTAACAGGGTAGCTATTTGTTTCTTAAATTTATAAGGCAGGTGTAAAGAGCTGCCTGTCAATATAAAATTATTATTAATAAATTTATTTGTGTTGCACATGCTCGCTGTTTCGATTAAAAGTTCAAGATGGCGGCAAGCACATCAAGTTTCCACAAACTGTTAAATTTCCCTAATGAATAATAAACTTTATTGCTTAAAATAGATTGAACTAATTTAACAATTTTGGATAATCATGACGTGCTGTTGTCTGTACGGACAAATTTAACAACTTACCCGCAAGATCTTCAGTTACTCCGTGATCATGGCGCTTGCAACAGTGCCGAAATATCGGGAACTCAAAAATAAGGTACATGGTAGCAATCCCGTAACAAACTATTCTAAAACGTAAAATGTTCTTAATTGATATTGAACTGTATTTTGTTAGCTTAAAGGAGAAAATCGGTTGAGGAAACTAGACATTTTGTAGTGTTTGATTAACCAATAGGTGTACTTACTACTTGACCCTTAGAAAAAAGTCAGTATAATAAAACAAAAACTTTTTAGTAAACATTTAATAAAAACGTGTAAAATGTATAACAAAATGCATTAGCACATTAATCGTGTGTAAAAATATATAATTAATTCTTCATATTGGAATGCGATTCATATTGCACTTATACCGAAGCACCGAGATACTTTTATAGTATAACCGTTATATATTAAAAATCTCAATAAAATAAATTACTCTCAAAAAATCCTACTAAATCACAAAATATCAGATTCGTCAACAAAAATGTCATAAAGGCACTGTAAAGCTTATATATGGAATGTGTTAACAATTAATATTAATAATCTAATTTTCTACTTAATTAATTGAAAGACAAATGCATACAGGCACATATGTGATAATTATAAAAGCAATTAGTTTCATTAATTGAAGCTAGGCGTGAGATTTAAGCTCGTTTTCCACCAACTTTTATTAAATGCAGCGATAATATTTTAAGTCTAACAATTTCGGCTGCTGACTAAATGTTTTATTACCTCCGCTGCGAAACCATAAAAGCGAAACCGCAATAACTTCGCCATGTCCTGTCAGCAAGTATCAAAAGCGGAACACTAGCGAAATTGCCTGTTCTAGCGCATTGATTTGACTATAATGCTGTCTCTTTCCCCTTGCGGTTTCGCCGATCTGCTTCGACAGCTGTCACACTTCCGCCAGTTTGTTGCGGTGCCGCATAGTTTCCGCATGTGGTTGTCAATGTTGACAGTTTTTAAGAAGCTAAAGAGCGTTTTTAATTAAAATGGACATCAAACTCGCTTAGGTCAGAAATAGACTTGTTGTTCTGTACTTGTTTTGTCATCCAGACTATAATAATGACATTTCACTCAACAAAACTGTTGTATCAACAAAACTGACTGACATGCATTACGTTCCGCGCCGCGGAACGCTTGTCACTCTACACTAGATCGTAGCGGAATGCATCCAGCGGTTTCGCTACTCGTGTTTTGCAGCGGAGGTGTGCTACGGGCGTTAGTATTTGGCGGTAGGTGACACACAGCCTGACAAGACTGCGTTGAGCCACAGTGTTGTGCGTACCTTCTAGATACCTTTTGTTTGCAGAACGTGTCAACGCAGTCATATCGAGTTGTAACTCGTAGTGTTGATCCTAGCGTATATTACGTCGTTTACTCGTCGATTTGACGCGACTCCCCCTTAAGGGCCAGTGTAAGTTTTTCTCGACAGTTATTGGTGAGAAGGTCATTTGCAAGGTCATTGTTTCTTTTATATGCCACCAGGTGGCGCCGCTAGTCTACAAATTCACGTTTACTTTTCGATCGATTAATGCATTAAAAACTCACACTAAGCCCTCGGGGTGCCTAGTGCGAGTACCATATAACAAACTAGTCACTTAAATCGAGCGAAAAGTAATACAAATTAACATTTAACATTAAGCACCCTTTCTCTTCCTATGGGTGTCGTAAGAGGCGACTACAGGAGAACCGCCACAAGAAGACGGGCAGCAGCGTCTCCTCTCCACCATTGGCCAAACTGCGATCGCCAACCCGCCTGCCAAGCGTGGCGATTATGGCAAAATCCTCCTTTTGGAGAGGCCTGTGTCCAGCAGTGGACTGATATAGGCTGGTGATGTGATGAAGTGACACGATTATGGTGTGGTATGGTGAAGCAATCCTGAGTCTTTTCGGCAGTTTTATAGCGTCGCTTTGGGCTTGTCAAGTGAAGGGATATCTGCGAGGATTTCTCGGTAGCGCGCTAGTAGCGGTGTGTAGATCTTCTCGTGGTCAGGGTAGGGCGTGGCTACTGGGGACACTGTGGGCTCCGACCCTGGAATTATAAGTAAGCGTTTAGATATAAATATAAATATTGGACAATATCACATACATTGCTCTGATCCTAAGGTAAGTAGCTGAAGCACTTGTGTTATAGAAATCAGAAACAACGACGGTACCACAACACCCAGACCCGAGACAATATAGAAAAGTTCGTTTTCTACATTGACCTGACCGGGGATCGAACCCGGAACCTCAGAGATGGCGACGTCAATACAGTCCGGCGTGTTCGCCTCTCGGCTACGGAGCTACTTAAATGGAAAATCTTGGTGACATATTTAATTAAAGAGGTAGTTGTTATATGTATACAGGTTGACTTTTTATCACCATTCAAACTTTCTGAGAAGACTCCCGTGATACAAACGAACAACTCTTTCTATTGGACCAACTCTCCAACTGCAAAAAAACAGCTATTCCATACAAAATATCAGTATTCATTCGAGCAAAATGTATGGAACAGCTGATTTTTTTTGCAGTTAGAGAGTTGGTGGCTCGGGTCTGGGTGTTGTGTTACCGTCGTTTTTTCTGATTTCTTTAACACAAGGGGTCTTCCATTAATCACGTGAGGTTTTTTTAGCAAATTTTTAACTCCCCCTCCCCCATGGTGATACGTGGTGAGGTTTTAGACTATCCCCTCCCCCCCCTACTCAAATCACGTGTATTTTTTTAAAACAGATTTCACGACGCGTTTTACACCAGAGTTCGCACGAACTCCGGTCTCGTAAGTTTTGAAATAAAACCGCTGTTCCACCACCGCACCGGGCGCGGGTGAAAACCGCTCCATGAGTTTTTAGCCTTGAGCCAAGGTCAGGCACCTCTTTTCGGTTTAGAAATCGCGTTCAAAGAAAATAAATACACGTGATATCTTACTACAACAACCCCCTCCCCCTAGTGATATTTCGTGATTATTTCCGACGCCCCCCCCCCCTTTCGAGCCTCACGTGATTAATGGACGACCCCTAAGTGCTTCAGCTACTTACCTAAGGATCAGAGCAATGTATGTGATGTCCAATATTTATTAATTATTTATTTAATACCTGTGAGCTTGACGCCAGCCCTGGCGCTCCACACCTCCGCGGCGCGTATGGCGGCGCCCAGCAGCGCTGCGTTTGCGTGAGAGTCCTGATAAACAATCATAGAAAGATAGATACCCTTTATCACACCAAACAAAAATGTTAAAAAAAAGATAATACATAAGGTGTAAACTTATCAGTTAACTCTTTTCTAGGAGGTGGTTCTACTGCTCAAATAAACCAACTTTTTGTATGAGACCAACTTCGAAATCGAAAAAAAATATTTCATATCTTTATACAAACTGATCTCAGCTGGTCTGCCGTTTTGTATGGGGAAATGGTTTTTTGTTTTGCGATTTTGAAGTTGGTCCCATAGAAAAAAATGTTCTATTTAAGCAGTAGAATCATCCCCTAGAAAAAAGTTAACTGATAAGTTTACACCTTATATAGTTTTTTAACGTACTGTAAAAAGACAAACGCAAAAATCGTGTATATCCTTTAGTTTGTGAAACAGGCCTAAAGTATTATAAACAAGTAGGTTAGCACGTGTACCTGCACGTAGACGGGCGCGCCGAACACGTCCGCGAAGATTTGCAGAAGTTCCTTGTTGACGGACGCGCCGCCCGTCGCCACTATGTGGGAACCCGCCTCTGAGGATACAAATAGTAGAAAATAAATAACACTTGAAAAATTATCGACCTCAGGTGGGACTCCAACCCACGTCCCATCGCATGCCGGGCGAGTGCTTTACCAACTAAGCTACCGAGGACGTCACGTGACGCGATGAAATTTCTCTAGTGTTTTCTTTCTCGCTGTCGAAGCCAGCGTATCTCTGATCAATGTTGTAGCTATATGTATAGCTGAGTAGTATACTACCGTCAACACCCGATAGAAATATTTTTACAAATATTTGACTATTGGTTAAGATCAGAAATGCTTAAACAATTGAAAATTTTTGTTTTTAGCAATTCCACGCAAGGTTTAATTGAAGATAAATAACACTTGAAAAAAATCATCGACCTCAGGTGGGACTCGAACCCACGTCCCATCGCATGCCGGGCGAGTGCTTTACCAACTAAGCTACCGAGGACGTCACGTGTAGGGCTTGCATTCGAACATTCGAATATTCGAATAATTCGAATATTAGAGTGGGTTCGAATATTCGAATACCAAATCTGCAATATTCGAATATTCGACCAATTTCCTGACCGCCAAACTGAAAACTTTAATATGCACTAAATATTACTTTCAAAGTTTTTGGACAGTATCAGTCACCTTAATCTTATATCGTATGACCTCGTTCCGGATCTTATCCCTTAATGAGATCGCCAACATAGACCTTTCCATAGCACGCTGAGTGACGTGTAGTCGGTGGGCCAACTTGACTGTCATGTTCCACGTTTCGGCTCCGTAGGTTAAAACTGGTAGAACGCATTGGTTTAACACCCGGCTTTTCAGACACTGCGGCAGTGTCGACGTGAAGATATGACGTAATTTCCCAAATGCTGCCCAGCCAAGCTGCCCTCTTCTGGCGATTTTCCGCTCGAAGTTGTCTCTACTGAGCTGTAGTATTTGCCCAAGGTAGACGTACTCTTGGACAACTTGTAATGCCCTCGACGGAAATTGGTTCCGGGATGACAAGTTCGTTGAACATTACCTTTGTCTTGTCCAAATTCATCCCAAGCCCCACACGTCTCGAGGCAGCGTTAAGACTGTGCAGCATTTTTTGGAAATCCTGCAGCGATTTTGCCATAAGAACTATGTCATCGGCAAAGCGAAGATGCGTAAGATATTCGCCATTTACATTAATGCTTAGTCCGTTCCAATCCAGCGTCTTGAACCCATCCTCCAGTGCGTTGGTGAACAGTTTCGGAGATATAACATTTCCCTGTCTAACACCTCGGAGCAGCTGGGTGGGTTTTGTTCGGTGGCTTTGTACTTGGACGGACATTGATGCTATACTGTACAGGCTTCTTAGCACCTTCACGTACTGCCAATCGACTTGGCATCGCTGCAAGGACTCCTGTACAGCCCAGGTTTCGACCGAGTCGAAGGCTTTCTCATAGTCCACAAAGGCCAGGCACAGGGGCTGGTTATACTCTTCGGACTTCTGTATAACCTGCCGCACCGTGTGAATGTGGTCTATGGTACTGTAACCTTTGCGAAACCCAGCCTGTTCCGGTGGCTGGAAAGCGTCAAATCTTGCGGAAAGATGGTTTGTGATGACCCTCGAGAACAGCTTGTAAACGTGACTCAGGAGCGTGATTGGTCTATACTATATCAGGAGACTTTTGTCTCCTTTCTTGAAAAACAATGCCACCTGCTCCCACACCACGCTTCCGGAGTTGTCCCATTGGCTATGACGGAATTGAAGAGCCTCTAAGGTTGGCCAAGCACAGGTTAGCCTGCAGCTTTTAAGAGCTCAGATGTGATTCTGTCTTCGCCGGGAGCCTCCTCATTACTAAGCTGTTCGAGGGACGCTTATCTCATCCTCCTCCACGTCTGGGAGATCTTCAGTGTAGTGGCGGGTAAGCTTGGCTTTTGGGTCGCTCGCGTCCGGCTGCGGCTGTAGGGAATGCAATGCGTACAATCGGCCGTAAAAGCTTTCGATTTCGGCCAGAATCTCCGGAACCGATGGGACGATTCTGCCATCCGAGGTTTTCAGCTTTGTCAGGAGACTTTTTCCCAGTCTTTTAGGGAAGACCTTCGACCCCCGATTCTGCTCAATCGCCTCCTCTATGAGGCGAGTATTGTAACTGCGGAGGTCGCGTCTCACCAATCTTCGGGTCTTTTTATGGGTGCCAGACAAAGCTTCCTCCTGCATTTCCTGTCGACGTTTCATCAGTTCCAAAGTCCCGCCCGAAAGTTTGGCCTCTCGGCACGCTTGCTTTCCCTTAAAGTGCCTGTTTCCCACTTCGTGTATGACTCCAATCACACTGTCAAGGTCCCTGTCCACGTCCTCAGTAGTTTCCAAAGCAGCGAATCGGTTTCGGAGCTCCAACTGGTATGTTTTGGAGTCTTAGCCGGCCTAGACCAGTGTCGGACGAAGAGTCTACCTCATCATGCGGCTTCTTTCCAGCTTAATGTTGATATTTTGGGTGGTCCTTACCAGTCGGTGGTCGCTACCGGTAATAAACCTATTTACCACAGAGACATCCCTAAATATATGCTTTTGATTAAGAAAGGATTGGTTTCCAACTAAGATTTTGGCAATTATAATATGATTATAAATAAAGTAGAAAATTAGGCTTAGTAAGATATTGGCAAATAAAACTTGATTTTAACCTTTTTCATGTTTTTTATTATTCGAATAATTCGAATAACATCCAAAAATATTCGAATATTCGAATACCAAAAAGTTTCAAATATTTGCAAGCCCTAGTCACGTGACACGATGAAATTTCTCAAATGTTTTTTCTCACTGTCGCTTTTTTTTTCAAGTGTTATTTATCTTCAATTAAACCTTGCATGGAATTGCTAAGAACAAAAAATTTTAATACAAATAAATATTAATCAATAACATGAATTATTCATTCGTAATTGGGATGTTGACACCAGGGGTTGAAAGCGGTAAAGGTATAAGGGTATGGTACCGGTATAGAATTACGATACAGCTTCGATTTAAAGGTAGAATCAAAACGGTTGGGAATTACGGTTGTGGTACCGTTAACAAAAGAATTATACATATATTTTTTTACGGTATCGTTATACCTATATAAGGTCCGATTTTATTAGTGTACATCCTGTTAACCTGTGACTATATAGGTGAAAAGCAATCGTAAAAACCAACTTTCAAATGTCTATCATAAAAACCAAAAATTAAAAATAAAAATACAAAATAACAACATCGACTTCATATTGCATAAACTCGTCCTATCTTCAACTCTTTCTCGCTCTGACAAGGGGAAGGAATAAGACGGATAATCAGATGGTTAAACGTACCAAAGATAGGACGAGTTTATGCAATATGAAGTCAATGTTGTTGATTATAATTAAGATTTTTAACTTTTTTAGTTTTAATGGTACACATTTAAAAATTGGTTTTTACGATTGCTTTTCACCTATATAGTTACAGGTTAACAGGATGTACACTAATAAAATCGGACCTTATATAATACTAATACCTTTACCATAGCGGCTGACATGACCCGTGAAGCTTCGGCGCGGGCGGGGGAAAACCTTTATTTTATAGCACTCGCCCGGCATGCGATGGGACGTGGGTTCGAATCCCACCTGAGGTCAATGATTTTTTTCAAGTGTTATTTATCTTTATTTTATAATTTAGATACTTGAAAAAGTAATGATACCGCAATATTACAATATCAAAACTATACAGGTACAGTTACTTTAAGGTATAGTAATTTAAATGTACCTTTATTTTAAGGTATCGAAATTTAAAGGTATGACATCATACCGCTTACCGTTTCAACCATAATTTTTTCGGTTATTCAATCCCTGGTTGACACCATTCATAAGTAATTCTTAGGCATAATTTATCAAAACTAACTAGTAATCTTGGGCTATCTATCACCTATCACGCGCTACATTATCATTTATTTGAAATAACTGATTTTTGTTTTCTTCAAACTCAATAAAAAAAAGTAAGGCATTTGAGTTTGGTAAACAGTGACGTCATAGTCCGATATCGCCATACAAATTCTAAGGAAGAGGTGCGTTTGGACAGCTCATAAAAGTATTGAAAATTTTTGTTTTTGGCAATTCCATGCAAGACATTAATTGAAGATAAATAACACTTGAAAAAAATCATCGAGTCCCACCTGAGGTCGATGATTTTTTTCAAGTGTTATATTTATCTTCAATTCATAAAAGTATGTCAATTGTTTGGTGTTGTCAAATAGCATTATAGTAACAAAATAGTATGTATGTAACCATTATAAAGGAAATGGTTTCTTTTTGGACTGCATGAGAACACAAATGGTTTATGGCCTGCTACTCCCCTTTGTTATCTAAGTCTTGAGTTTAATTTTATATCATGTCTGTTTACTGCGCGTTAGACTATGGACTAACCACCTGTAAAATGGGTAGGAGACGCTTATTTTTGTAGCATTCGAATTTGTATATGAATTTATAAGAATCGCAAACGAACTTTTGGGAAATAGTATACGATTCTTAGGATTTCGTAGGCGAATTGGAATCTAAACGCTTCAAAAATGGAGACGGCCGGAACGACGATTTTAAGTGTTGAATTAAAAATCGCCAATATCCTCACCATGTTTCACCAGGGTGAGAGGGAGCTATTTGAAAAGTTGCTAAAAACATGCGATTTCTGAACGATTCCTAAGGTACTACTCACCGATCGCGAAGCCCATATCCTCAGCGTGGGCCCGACGCGCTAAGGCCTGTCCCTCTAGCAATGCGCGCGCTTCGAACTGCGGCGCCATTTTGTCTATACACCGGCCGGTACTGTCCCGCAGCCAGCGGCCGGGGGACGCGCGGGGAACAATCTCTGATGTGTCGTAGTATATGCCTGGGGAGGAACGAATATACTATAGAGGAACTAATTTTGGAGATCAGTATGTGAAATCGTGGGCGTAAATGGCTAGATTAGACTATCATCATTTCAGCCACACGATGTCGACTGCTGAACATAGGCTTTCCAAATTGACTTGCAGATCGGTCGGTTGGAAGCGGCCTGCATCCAGCGGCTTCCTGCAACCTTCACCAGGTCGTCTGTCCACCTTGTGGGTGTAAGTCCCACGCTGCGCTTGCCGGCACGCGGCCTCCATTCCAGAACCTTTCTGCCCCATCAGCCGTCAGTTTTACGTGCTATGTGCCCCGCCCACTGCGACTTCAGCTTGCTAATCCGTCGGGCTATGTCAGTAACTTTTGTTCGTCCACGGATCTCATTTCTGATTTGATCTCGCAAAGAAACATCAGGGATAGCTCTTTTCATAGCGCGCTGTGAAACTTTAAGCTTCCTTATAAGGCCAAGGGCATAGTAAGAGGCACGTTTCTGATCTAGATATACTTTATTGCACAAAAAAGTGTCGCGGGTCAAGTCTTCTGGTCGCATGCAAACAAATGGACTCAGATCGCAACTTACTGGGTTCCTGAATATGGGTATCGTCGTAGAGGACGCCTAAAGAAACGATGGAGTGATGATTTGAAGAGCTCTTAAAACGAAGTACAACTCACCCATATATCCCATATTGCCTCTAACAGTCGCCTTCAGCAGGTCATCGAACGCGTCCCAACTCGGCCCCGCTAGTCTGTCCCTATGGTTCTGCCTGGTCAGTGACCCGTTAGCGAAGCAGAGCAGGGCCATATACGGCGCGGCCGCGGTGGGCCCCGCTAGTACGTGGCCAGCGCTGGGCGCGGCGGGCGTGGGCAGGCCCAGCAGAAGAGTATCGCTGGTGCCCAGGCTTAGACCCACCCAGCCGGAGCGTAAGCGGAGGCCTGGGGTTATGGAGAAATTCAATTAGTTAATAATGTTAAGGCTACAGCACACCGGTCGCGTCTGCAGCACGATGCGTTGCATCTACGACACGCTGCGTCTTGAAGCAATTCACACCGGCACCACGGCATCGCACACGCAACGCAGCGCGTTGCGATGCATCTGCGACACCGTGCGTCTGCGACACCGTATGTTCGTTTCGGATCAAATTTGTTATTTGAGCGGTTCTTATATTTTTTCTCCTGTGGGTAATATACACATTTGTATTTCGAACTATATTGATGAATATTTCGCGTATTTCAAAATCCATGATCCTTAGTAACTTTAAGTTTGTAAATATTTACAACTGAAGTGCCGCAGCCGGTGTCGCAGCTGCACGCAAACGTATGCGTCACCGCGGTGTGGCCTCAACTAAGACATCCTATGGAATACAACGTCATCATGCCGGAGCGCGTGTGCGACGTTGTCACTCCACTCACTTTCGGTTTGTATCTCGCGGACTGCTGTGCGACTGACGCACGCAAGCGCATCGCAATGCGTCTGCGACACCGTCGGTGTGAACCTACGCGTACAAATTCATATATTACAGATCCTGACGCACGCAGATGCAACGTATCGTGCTGCAGTCGCAACCGGTGTGCGTCAGCCTTAAATATTATTAAATAGATAGATAATCTTTATTGCTATGGACAATGGCAGTTTTTATTGCACCACATAAAAAAAAAAAACTCGATAATTTTTACAGAAAAACATAGTTAAACACGCCAAAACTGAGTTTAACAAGATACACATAGCACCGCTTCGACAGTAAAAGGGAATAATAATACGTAATGCATTTCCTAGGTGGCATTAGTATGGTTAAGTAAAATAGGGTATCTTTTAACACTTAAATGCATGATATTTTGGTTTTTAAATAAAGTTTTGTATGTTCCTTTTTATTAGTTACTTTATGATTCCAACACTTCAAAAAAAAATTGTGAAAAAAAATTTTGGTTCCGTAAAAACTAAAAAATTAGAAAACAGCCCCATTCCAATAATGTTATTTAATTTTGATAAGTTTAAATATATTCTTTTAAACTATAAAAAAATCATTTAATTATAAATCTGTCACAATTTTCATGATTAGAGTGGCACTTCTGGAAGTATTTTTTTCTTTTTTCCAAAAAAGGTTTACATTTCTGAATACAGAAAAGATTTTTCCAAAACGTCCTTTTTTATAATGTCAATCAAGAATAATCCTCCTTTTATATATTTATTTAGTAAATCATGCTATACTCACAGATCATAGTTCAAATACTTATTTTATTATATAAAATAATAATAAAAAAATTTTTTAAATTAAATTACTCAATAATAAGTAAGTATCAAAAATGATACACTATGCATTTAAGGGTTGAGACAGCCCGCGAAATTCGAAATTTCTTACGTTTTTTACAACTTGCCACTTTTCATTTGATACTGATCAAAATCTGTGTCAAAATGTTATTCGCGGCTGTAGTTTCTGAATCCATATTTGGTCAAAAATATCATATTTAATTAAAGATAAATAACACTTGAAAAAAAAACATCGACCTCAGGTGGGACTCGAACCCACGTCCCATCGCATACCGGGCGAGTGCTTTGACCACTAAGCTACCGAGGACGTCACGTGACAAGATGAAATTCCTCAAGTGTTTTTTCTCGCTGTCAAAGCCAGCGTATTCTGATCAATGTTGTAGCTATATGTATAGCTGAGTAGTATACTACCGTCAACATCCTATAGAAATATTTTTACAAATATTTGACTATTGGTAGTATACTACTCAGCTATACATATAGCTACAACATTGATCAGAATACGCTGGCTTTGACAGCGAGAAAAAACACTTGAGGAATTTCATCTTGTCACGTGACGTCCTCGGTAGCTTAGTGGTCAAAGCACTCGCCCGGTATGCGATGGGACGTGGGTTCGAGTCCCACCTGAGGTCGATGATTTTTTTTCAAGTGTTATTTATCTTCAATTAAACCTTGCATGGAATTGCTAAAAAAACAAAAATTTTATCATATTTAAATCAATCGGGCATACTTAGAACCAAATAAATCAATGAGCTAATTTTGTCCGGTCCCAGATAAGAGATAAACATTGTAAGGTACTTGTATAAATTTTATAAACCTATATGACTAAGGTTCAAGAAAATCCAACACATGCCTCTAGCGGGATTCAAACCCAAAACCACTTGGCATAGTAGCCCACTTACCACTAAAATATAATCAAATACATTATTTTTGTTGAAATCTCAAACAAGATAACAAATAAAACGCTGTCACATTACAATCTCGCCCACCGCGAAGATATCTTATCGGCAAATTGTTTTTTAACAACTTGTAAACTCTTGCCGTCTTGAGCTGTGCGTATGTAAGATAACATTGAGATAGATATTTATCAATACTACTTTAATAACGTTTTATCTCAAGTGGTATAAACTACATTAGCTGATTATTTTACTAGTAATGGCAGACTTAAAGAAAAAATAGAAAAAAAAATTGACTGAGTTGCACCACCTTAACTTTAACCATAACTGTAACTATAACCGGTGTTTCTGTATGGAGTTTGACAGACTTTTGACGTTTGTTAAAGTTAAAGAAAGATGATGCAACCCAGCTTTATGTTTTTAAGGGTTTACCGTAGGATATTAGTCAAGCGTTCTCTGACATTATTGTTTTTTTCGTAACAGGTAACTAGCATGCCACAAAAATAGATATAATACCATTGATTGCGCAATAAAAATAACTTAACGTTAATAAAGTTAGGGAAATAGTAAAAACGCTAAAACTAAGTTAAATCGCGGAACATACATAAGAGTGATTCGGAAGCCCCTATCGGGTGCACTGAATCCAGACACTATTTTTGGAACACCCTGTATACATTTGTCACTTTATATTTTGGGAAAAACTTTCGGAACATTCTGTATAAATTTTTCATTTTATAATTGAGGAAAAACTATCTTTTTGTCTCTTTAATTTGAGTTTAAATGTCAGTTACAAATTTTTACATACCAGCCAGTGCAGAACAGTTGTCCCCTGTAAAGGCAACCACTCGGCAGTCTGGCCGGAATCCATAACGGGCGACGAAGTACGGCGATATCACCCCGAGGTCGCTAGGGGTTGCTATGGGCTCGCCCAGCTTGCTGGCTAGCGATTCATCACCACAGGCCTAGAATAGGATGGGACAAATTAAAGAAATTAAGTTTGAAAGTACTAATACACATAAGACCGAGTATTGTTTTTTTTTCTTTATTTATTTATAGAGTGTTTTTATAAAACAGTTATAATGCCACCCTCATTGTAATTACAAAGTTTCTTATCTTCGTTTAATGCCTATTTGGACCATCTTGTACAGCGTTCTGGCTTCCCCAGATAGTATTGGTTTTTTTGTAATAAAAATAGTCTAGTCGGGTAATCTAAGAAATATAATGAAGGAAGAAACAAGCGAGATTTGGGCGGCGGTTTTAATTCCCCTTCAAAGCTCCTTCGTCCCACTTTATCAACTGAATACCGGTTCATCCCCAACCCATCAGGCAGGTCGATCGGCGGAATCCGACCCAGGAACAAGGAGCAGGCGAAGGAAGACACCAGAAAAACACAGGAGGAAGGGTCAACTCACCTTTCTAACTTTTTCATCCCCGACCCATCCGCAAGGTCAATAGGCGTAATCCGACTCAGGACCGAAGAGCAAAAAACACAGAGCTTACCCCTTGATTCGACCCAGGAACAAAAAATACAGAATTTGACCCAGTTAACGGCTTTAACTTACCTGTAAAGCTTTTTCATCCCACGTCATCGAGTGAATATCGAGCAGGTTCATCTCCGACCCATCTGACAGATCGATGGGTGCAATCCGACCCAGGAACAAGGAGCGGGCGAAGGAAGACACCAGTAAGACACTGGAAACAGCTTCAACTCACCTTTAAAGCTTTTTCATCCCACGTCATCGAGTGAATATCGAGGAGGTTCATCCCCGACCCATCCGAAAGGTCGATGGGTGCAATCCGACCCAAAAATAAGGAGCAGGCGAAGGAAGACACGAGGGAGATGCGTGCTGCGGCGTGGTAGACGCGCGGCCGCGTGCGGTACATCTTGCGGATCTGCGCGCCAGTGAAACGCTCGTATGCTCGGGACCCGGTTATTTTTGCTAGTTCCTGTTTGAAGGTAATACTTATAAATTAATATTGGACAACGCCACATAATTATAAAAGGTCCGATTTTATTAGTGTATATCCTGTTCACCTGTGACTATATAGGTTGAAAAGCAATCGTAAAAACCAATTTTCAAATGTGTACCATAAAACATAGGCCCCATGGCTAGCAGTGGCTGGATGAAATAAGTGGGCGATCGTGCACTCAAGGATCAAGGCTTACGTCCAGCAGTGGACTGCAATAGGCTGAATAGATAGATAGAGAAATCTTTATTTGCTTCAATGTGGTATATAAGTTCTTTATTTAATGAACTTTAATTTAAGGTATAAAGGGAGACTACTTAAGATGTCATAGACATAAAAGGTGAATACCAAAGGTACCAAGGGCGCAACAGGAATAAAGGGCGAATATCTAGGGCACCATAGCTATAAAGTGCGACCACGTATCTATTAAAATATTCCACCTATGGGCCGCCGCCACTTGGGAAGTCATAAGAAGACAGGCACTATACCTCGTGTACTTTCTTTACTCGACTACGGCAAAGTCAAAAGGAAGGGTAATGATTTTGGCAGTCTACGTCTGAATGTATGAATGAATGTTTGTATATATTTGTATGTTCCATCGTAGCGCCTTAACTACTGAACCGATTTTAATGAACAAAGTGTCAATAGATTCTAAATAATTAGCCGGGTAAAATAGGCTATATTAATTTTATCAAAATTTTATATGTCGGAACTTAAACCTTAGATTCTAACCTCGAAAAAAAATTAAACTGAGATAATCACGACGTATTTGATATCAAAAGGAAGGTCATGGCGAGCACATTACAAGTATGTATATAATATATTTTATTGTCTAATTAAAAATACAGGGTGTACAAAAGAATGGGACACTCCTTAAAACCACATGATCAGCTGGTCATATACAACAACTTTTCCTATGGAAGCAACATCGAAATCGTGATTTTATTTTCAGATGTTCCATACATTATCATCAAGGTATGCGAGTAAGTTTGTATGGAGCAGCTAAAAAAAATTTTTCGATTTCGATGTTGCTTCCATACAAAAAGTTGTTGTATATGACCAGCTGATCACGTGGTTTTAAGGAGTGTCCTAATCTCTTGTACACCCTGTATATCTTTTTAATGCGGTCGTACAGTTCGCGCGGTCCAGTCGTAGTCGGGTTATAATTTTTATAATTATTACATATTCACATTGAGTCAGAGTTTTATCTGCTGGGATGATATAATCATAATCCCTACCTCTGGTCCTCCAACAGCTTCCTCCAACGCTTTACAGTCTTCAGTAGTGCTGGAGTCCATCCAAACCGGGGAGTCGGCCACGAATGCGGAGGCCAGCTGCGTGTGCACGAATTGCTCCGGGGACAGTGTGGCCAGCCGCGACTCCGCTACTTTAGACCACCACACTGAACCGTGTTGCTGGAAAATTACGTAATTACAACGAAAACTTAAAACTTTAGGGTTGCTACATACATAATCGGGCCGGCATTGTCGGTTCGGCAGTATTTGTCGATCAACAAAGCCGACCGACGAATTTACTACCTTACATCAAACTATACATAGGTATAACTGGTAAAGGTTGCAGGAACCCTTAGGCCGTAAAAATTAAACTTAGTAAATTTTACAGGGTGCCTTTTTAATAAGTACAAATATTTTATTATTGTATTCTACTCATGAATATAAACAACTTTTATAATGAGACTAATAGTAAAATACATACTAAAGTTATGTTCTATTGTTCTTTCGATTTTTTCTTCTTCATACTAAAGTTGCTGTGCTACTTGACTACTATGTATGGAACAGTTGTGTTTTAGGGTTCCATACTCAAAGGGTAAAACGTAACCCTATTACTAACGCACCGCTGTTCATCTGTCTGTTTGTCACCAGGCTGTATCTCATGAACCGCGACATTTAGACAGTTGAAATTTTCACAGATGATGTATTTCTGTCAGATGAAGGGTTCCGTATTATTTATAATAATACGGAACCCTTCATGCGCGAGTCGGACTCGCACTTAGCCGGTTTTTAATTTCGATTTGACTATTGGTCCCACCCATGGGTAAACTTGTTTATATTTATAAGAAGAATATTTATATTAAAATTTGTGGTTTCAATAGAAAGTCACTTTGTAGCATATGAATAAATAAGATTACAATCATTTCTTCTTAGTTCTACAATAGAATACGTAAAAAAAACGAACAATATCATAATTTAAAAAAACCATGACATCATGAGGCGAGATGAGCTTTGTATTACCTATTTCAGACAACTTTGCATACAATAGTAAAATAATTATCTTAAAACAACTTTCTAATTTCCCATGTTATGTCCCATGACCTTGCTTTAAAAAATTTAAAGGTCTTCTTAGCTATAGGACCGTAGTAGGCTAAATAGAAAATTGAATGAAAACTTACCTGAGCTGCTCCAGATAATGCATCAATCAAGGAGAAGTCAACACCTGCCACCACAAGGCGGTCCATTACCATGTCTAGGGCCTTCACCCATAGCAGTGGTGGGGCGGTCACCTCTCCACGCTCGCCCCGGAGCACCCCACCCGCCGTCCTGGAAAAATTATACAGTATAATCTGATTATCCGAATATCGAACATCTGAATATCAGGACTCATTTTTCACAGCCCTAAATAACCGACTTAGAAATAAATAGACGGTGCAACGAGATATGTAACGACAAATTTATTCTCACCTCCGATTTTTTTAATGAAACCAATTTTAAAGTTTGTTGCTATATTCCTTTAGAAGCATGGAACTCTATGCAATTGCAAACATTATAAAGAGCATGAAATAATAAAGATTGTTTGATTTAGCTTTGAAATCGATTATCCGGATTTTCGATTATACCTCAATACCCCTGGTTTTAATTGATTCGGGATTCTACTAAATGAATTGAATCCACAATCACACCAATTATCTCGCCACAAACTAAGCAAAGCTAGTACTATGGCCATTAGATAACAGATAAACATACTTATAATATGTGTCTAAACATTACTGATAATATGTGTGTTATGTTAAACATACAACCAAAATATTTGTTGCTCTCTGCTTGCTACGAATCTGTTAATAGTTGTTTGGTATTGGTATTGGCCATAGAGAATATTTAATTGAAACAAATTGAATTATTTTAAATTAAATAAAAAACAATTTTGCACACCAAATGTCAGCTGGTGAGCGGTCTAGAATGTTTTTTTAAATTTTTATGTTGATGTTGTTTTCTTACCCTAGAAAAAAATAAAAAAAATATTATGGCCTCAATTTATTTATTGAATTCCAGGAAAGACTTAATGTTTTGGTATAATTTGCAGCTATAAAAAATAAAATATACTTAGGTTGGTGACTTGAATATTATTTATTACCTGAATTCTGGAAGATCAACATCAAATTCCACTTCAGCCTCATGCAGAACATCATAGTCTTCGTTAATCACCACAGCTTTTAGCTATAATAAATAACTTTATGTACTGTTTCAATTTATTTTAAAAACCATCTGACTATAGTTTGTTAGTTTAAAGGAAAGCAAACTATTTACTTGCACTTAAAACTATAAACAAATCAAGGTGACCTTCAAATAAAAAGTTTTTGAGAATATGCCTAATTTATAAATAATCCTAGACAATCTAATTAACTTTCTGTTCATATTGTCGAGGTCTTATTTAGGGAGTTGCTAAGTTTAAGCGGCATACCGTTATAACATCACTAGACCCAGATAAGGCGGTCTGAGTCATAACTATCACATTTTTGTAATTATAAATTCATGTAAGACGTGAAAAAGCAATAGATGTTAGCCGCTGATTAATTAGTTACGTAGATGCTATTCCATTAATTACTTTATTATATGTGTGAATAAAATTATTTTAACTTTACAGATAGATTATTATTAGTTATATTTAGTAAATACTTAATAAATCAGAATATTACTTACCCTTTGAGTACTAAAATCAAATCCCAAAAAAGTTTTCTTCCGCGTTTCGTCCATAATTTTTTCTTTTGATTTTTGACAGCGCTTAAATTGACACAAGCGCACTCCGTTCGGAAGCGTGTCTTCACTCACTGATCTTCTTCGTTTCGTTCCGTTTTCGTACTTCGTAGACACTGTCGTGCGTGACTGAATGGCCGCTGTTGCTCGTTTTATTACAAGTTTTCACGAAATCATTAATTAAGTAATGTTATGTTGATGTTGAACCGGAAAAATCGTTATCATTTCTAAATGCATGGGTAAAAAATACCTACAGTACATGTATCTTCATTGTTGATTTCATTAATGACGTCGCGTTTCTAATTCAATCTGTATCTTTATTACATAACTTCTTGTATTTTTTACGGTCTCACTGGTACTCACATAGGATTATACCTACATGTCTTTAATCAGATTTTAGTATTTATTCGGTACTGCGGCAAACTTTTTCAAGATTTCTAATAAAAATAATTATTATTTTAGATTCAAGTTATTTAAGTATCTATAGAAATTAGTTTATTCATGATAGTCGTAAACGTATTGTACCCTGTGTACCCAGTTTGCTTTGATGACTGCTCATTTTACCATGCATAATTGAAGTGCCTTCATAAATGATTAGGCAAACTTACAACACGCCGTAAAATTGCAGTTTGGTCAAATCTGTTTTGAATAGGCCTACCTAAATCTTTTTAGAGACTGTATAACAGAGTAATTGCTTATGTAATGTTTTGGGTTCCGTTCCCATAAAAAGTGGACCCACATTAGTTGCTCTCTATCGCTTCAGCTTCAAGCATCCAATGATCCAATCAGCTTGTTCTGCATCAGTTCCATTCAGGCCCGGGTATCCAGTTAAGATCTTTGGTTTCATAGTGTTAATAATATAATTAAAAATCTAAATCAAATTTATCAAAAATATTGTTTATAACACATATTTTGATACTCGCGAACATCTCGCGAACACACTTTCTAAAACCCCTTTTCCCGGAACTAGAATCGGGGATTTTTTTACAAAAAGGAAAGCTTCAGGAGGCTTACCATGAGCTTACCTACAGTTTACAGAAAACCATTCAGTCAGTTGCCGGGCAGTTCAAAAGCAGGCTTACATACGAGTTTCATCCAAAATTTCATCTTCACTCTTTCTTTAATGAATGAATGAATTAATATTTATTTAATATAGTAATATAGACTTATATTTTGTTAGTAATTACTTACAACAAGGTTAGTTTTCTAAACTGTATTATTATTAGTTTTTTTAAAGGTATAAATCACGAAAGTCATTTTTGCACCAACCCCTTTGATTTGGTACAACAATGACTAATGTAACAGTACCTATAAGCAGTCTAGCCTGCTCGCGATCATGCTCAGGAGGCTGTTGGTGCTCCCCGTGACCCTGCGCACCAGGGACGCACACCTCATCCGCAGTAATTAATTAATGCAAACTGTGTTACTTTTTGTGTTTAGCCGCTGGATGCGGGTGGCACAGGACCGATCTTCGTGGAAATCCTTGGGGGAGGCCTATGTCCAGCAGTGGACGTTTTTCGGCTGATGGATGATGGATGATGATGTGTTTTACCTACTAAAAAAGTTGTCCTAGCGCTGCAGGCTGCAGCAGAGGATCGCAAATTAAATGATAAAAAAACGAAGGAAAAAGGTTTCATTGCGCAAGTCTGACTCGCACTTGGCCGGTTTTTTGTCACAGAATAAATATTATGATACTTACTGTCACACTCAGAGACGTCAATTAATAATTGACGACCTCCGTAGCCGAGAGGCGAGCACGCCGAACTTTAAATGGCGCCGCCATCTCTGAGGTTCCGGGTTCGATCCCCGGTCGGGTAGAAAACGAACTTTTCTATATTGGCTGTTTGTTCGGCGTTGTTTCTGATTTCTATAACACAAGAGCTTCAGCTACTTACCTTAGGATCAGAGCAAGGTATGTGATGTTGTCCAATAAGTATTTATTTATTTATTTAATTAAGTGTGGATTACCATTTTTCTTCATTCAATTATGGTCTTTATTCGTACCGACTTTAGTATTACAGGTTTTCTATAGGTAATAACGTCTCTGAGTGTGGCAGTTAGAGCCCTATACAAAATTTTGACAATTTTTCGGTTGTTTGGTGATTAATGGTCACTTAGAAGATATTGAAAATCGGAGGCCGTTACATACTAAAAAATAACAAAAGCCACTACTTATATTCATAAGTCATGACATAAATGTCTAAAGACGAAAGTCTACAACCAGTGTGTGTTACCAGTGATGACATACGGAACAGAAACGTGGCCTCTTATTATGGGCCTTATAAGAAAGCTAAAAGTTGCACAGCGCGCTATAGGGCTATGCTCGATATTTCTTTGCGAGGTCAAATCAGAAATGAGGAGATCCGTGAACGAACAAAAGTCGCTGACATAGCCCGACGGATTAGTCAGCTAAAGTGGCAATGGGTGGGGCACATAGCACGTAGAACTGACGGCCGATGGGGCAGCAAGGTTCTGGAATGGAGGCCACGTACCGGCAAACGCGGCGTGGGACGTCCACCTACAAGGTGGGCAGACGACCTGCTAAAGGTTGCAGGACGACGCTGGATGCAGGCCGCTTCCAACCGGCCGATCTGGAAGTCACTGGGGGAGGCCTATGTTCAGCAGTGGACGTCCTGTGGCTGAAATTATGATGAATGATCATGGACATTAATGTATAGGAACGTGCAAAAAATTGAGAAATGATTTTTTGCTTTGTCCCAAAAGGCTATGATTATTTAATGAAAATGAATTAACTCGCTGGATTGCGACACTTAGTATAATCATAGGTAAAAAAAAATAAAAAACATGAAAATAGGTACACAGTTTGGTAGTCCGTTGCATGGCGAATTCGACTTGTGTAGCACTCTGATAAAAAACATTCTAACTATTTTAAACCTAAAATTTTGATTTAAAACCTTTTAGTTAAACCAAAATTTTGGTTTTAAACCGCATGGTTAGATTCGTTTTAAACCGGCCTTACATTCACATGTGCTCACTACACATTTACCCCTTGCGAGACTCGAACCCGCAACCACAAGGCTTTGTAAACCGGAGCGCGAAGAGACGTGTCACATTTATTGTCATCGACAATTTCCACGTGAGTAAAATACGATGACGATTGCTATAAACGATCGTCATCATAATTACCATCATAAGCCCAAGAGACTTAAATTTAAAGCATTCGAAACTCCAATTATCATTTAAGAATTCACAAGAACTCCTGGAAATTTTACACAATTCTTGGAATTTCGTATGCGAAATGGAATGCGAACATTTCAAAAATACGCCGCAGTCAGGCCACTTCTGGATATAGGCTTCTTCCACAGCATGCTGCTAAGTCCGATTATCAGTTATTCTTTTTCATCCGCTGACAGCAGCTTTGCATTATCGTTTCACCTATAAGTTACTTAGTTGGAGGTTGCCCTACTCTTCGTTAGCCAAGCCGCGGTCATTCCTCAACCACTGTTTAGTTTCGGATCACTAACTTTTTAATTTGTGGCGATTATACATAGAATAAGAGCCTTTTTAAATTTATTTTCAGTATTTGATAGTTATCGATCGTCGTATCGTATACACGACAGAGTGTACAATAGAATAGGAAACTCTTTAAAATGTGACCAGCTGGTTATATTATACAACAACTTTTACTTCGGAAGCAACATCAAAATCAAGATCTTGTTTTTTAGAGGCTAAATAAGTACATTATTGTGGAGGTAGTGCGTTACTTTTTCTGATTTTCGATGTTCCTCGATCCCATAGAAAAAGATGATGTATTATGATTATTCATGTGGTTTTAAGGAGTTTATTATTATCTTGTATATCGGGTGTAAAAAGGCTTAACGAAGCCGAATACCACATATTCTACGTATTATTACGATCATTTTTTTCTTTTCACTATAGGTACCTGGGAAATGACGGGTTACCGAGTTATTGACAGTCAAAGTTACCATTTTTTTTTTAAAGATTTTTACAAAATTGACTTTTGTTTGATAATACTAAACTTTTTTTACAAAGAAATGATAAATATTTTCAGTACTTCTTTCATAAAAGGCCTTTAAAGGGCACAGCCGGGAATTAGAAATAAGTTTTTTTTTGATACCCAAAAATAAAAGTCATTTCCCAGCAATTATTTTTTTTGCATTCTACTTGGTTTTATGTATAGAATTCGTGGTTTAAGGCTTCGTTAAGCCTTTTTTACACCATGTATACCTACATAATAATAAAAAATGAATGCACTTATGCTTTATATTATATGCGTTCCTACCATCATCCGATTGCAATGAAAATAATTAAATTGTGAGTTGGACACAAGCTGTGCAAAGAAAAAGAACCCGAAAAATTTTCGGGCAACAGCTAATATGCAAATAAAAACAATGATTTAATAGGCAACTTAACCTAAAGCTTATCCAATTTTACGTACACCGTCCTAGAAATGTTAGTGGCATTTTATAAACCGCGACCTTATTACGCACACGCAGGCTGATTAGCGCTTACCCAATGTGCACGACGTTAAAACATCTATTTGAAGTGCTAAAGGCGTGAACTGCCTCCCTATAAACCACCCCGGGGTGTTTATATATAGACGACGAAAGCGGGCCGAGCGAGCCGTGTAGGTTTTCCACTAGATTAAACTTTTACATGCACCCCTGAATGCGGGCCTGCACGCTCGGCTCATCTGAACAGGCAGCACCTTTTTGACATCGCCCCGTTTTGCGTGGATCGAATATTGACATTTAAACCTAGGTACTCATCAACTCATGGTTTAGGTAACGGTTTCGTGAATCCGTACGGAGCTATGGAACTTGAATCAATATTTTCTGAAAGGTTTTTAGGTTATAATTTAGCACAGTACTACTGTATTACGACATCGATTGAAATTGTAGGTGCGTGTAAGATTTTCCAGTTAAGGCATAGTGGACGGAGATAGATATTGTCGATACGCAAATACCTATTGGCGAGTCATATTTCGTAATGATTTTTGTCCCTTTGAATTTCACCGGCCAATAGTTACATCGGCCGGTGAAGGCCAGAGGCCTCTCAGTTACAGGGATATAGCGCAAAAATGAAAGGCAGTTGCTTAATACCTACAGTCGTGAATAATCTAAGTTCGGATTACATAAATTTCATAGGTCTTTTGTGTAAGCGTGACCCCTCATGCTGCGAGTGGCGTCTGGCCGTCGGGGCGCTCCAGCGCGATGCTGCGCCTCTTAATATTGTAAACAAGAGCTCTTTCGATTGGTGGGCGGCACCGCGCACGCGTCGCACCGACTGATCTTGCACCGACGTACACATTACTTAATACATTTTTTTTAAGTTTACCAAACAAACCGATTGATGTAGTAGCTAGAAATTATATTGGTCCGGTAAAAAGATACACCCGAAAGTCTCTAGCTTAATAAAACCACAGAGTAAGAATTATACTACGTAAATAAAACGTTTAAGTTCGCTTCGTAGCAGGGTTAGTGCTACGACGTAGTCGTGGACGCGTTACGGCCTTAAGTTAGAAGCTCGTTGATGTTTTTTAGGGGACCAAGTAATAATGTTAGCGTTAATACAAGTAAATTTTTAAGAGATTTTGATGGAACAACATTAAACTTCAGTTGGACAATATTTTAAAAACGATCCGTAATATAATTGTCTCACAAAAACAGTATAAGCGAAAGTACAAGAAGTCATGCTGAGTCAATTTAGAAAATGTCCAAGGAAGTCGATCTCGAAGCTCAAGATTCCATCTCCCGAGATGAAATCGATCCAGCGTGAGCACGCCGGCACGAGGACCGACGTTGGGTCTGCGCGCGGTGCTAGGGCGGGGCGGGTGCGCGGGGTGCGCGGGGCCCGCGGGGCGCTCGGGGCGCGCGGGCGGGGCGCGGGGCGCGTGCGCGGCGCGGCCGGGGCGCGGGCGGCAGACGCGCCGCGATGGTGGGCCGCGACAGCCGCTCGGAGAGCGCGGCGCGCCCCTGGGCGCCGCGGCATGAGTAGCGCGCCAGCCCGGCCCGGCCCGCGCGCCCGCCATGGCGCAGGCCGCGCCCGCGCCCCATCGCACCCACTCCTTCGCGAAGAAGACCTTCCACAAGCCCACCTACTGCCACCACTGCTCCGACCTGCTGTGGGGCCTCATCGGGCAGGGCTACGGCTGCGAAGGTACGCGTCGCGCATGCGCCCCGCGTGCGTCGATACCGGCTCCGCGCGCCCGTCCGGCACGACCAGCGTTATGCAACGGGGCCCGGCGACCGGTGTCCGGCGTCCGGCCCCGGGCGTGTCCGGTCGAAACGCCCCCGACGCCGCCCCCGGCCCTCGCCGCCCGCTGCACGTGCACGCTGCCCGTGCCCGACACGAAAGTGCACTTGAAGTTTCAAGGACGCCGTCGACGGCCAAGGCTAAGTCTCTCGCGACGTCTTTAGATTGATGAATCCGGCTGATGGAAGCTAGAAAACTTGAAGCTGGTCGTGTCGAGGAGTAGTCCGAGTGGACGTTAAGATTCCAGATAAAAAATAGCCATGGCGAAACGAGTGAACTTCTGAGAGCATATCGATCGATCTGTTTTGTAAGAGGTTTTTTCTAAGCGGCGGCGCGGGGCGGGGCGCGGCTAGGCTGCATCCCTTAGCTTTGATCCTGGTCCGGCGGTAAGTGGCGGTGATGATGATGTACGGTGACTATAAGCGAGCTAAGGCTTTGCGCCGAATGAAGAGACATCTTGTTTTTTCGCATTTCTTTTGATCGTTTGAGCATTAGAACCGAACGTAGCACGCAATACGTTATGTACGATGTATTTTTCTTAAGCTTTAGGCCAGAAAGTATCCAACACAATAAAATTTGGTGTCATGGTATCTTATATATGCATTTATGTAATACTTCATAATTCTTAAGCGCCAACGAAAGCTAGGTAAAGAACCTACTCTACGTGTCCACCCTAAAGTGCGTAGCTTCATCCAATCTTTTATGATAATGGTGACGCTGGAAGGAAAATACCTACATATCTATCTTGAGTCGATAACTTAACTTGAACAAAGTAATTAACGTGCTAAAATGGCTTGACTTAATTAGTGTATTAAATAAAAAAAAAATTAGTTATTCAAAGTCCTAATAACATTCTTAAATCATAAAATAACACATTTTGTGAATTTCAGATTATCAAAAGAACCATCGTAATGTTTGTACGGACCAACATAAAACGTACAAATTTTAACATTGCCATCATTTTAAGGAGGTTTTAACCTGGGCTTCTTCGGAAATTGTTTTCCGTGTAATTACTTAGGAATGAAACATCAAATAAGCCCAATCTTGAAGGTTCTACTTCCCATTGAAGCGTTCCACTATCCTTATTATTGATACATCATCAGATCAATTCGATCGTCTCAAATTATCACTATCCTCATTATTGATCTATCATCAGATCAACTCGATTATCTCAAATTATACGTATGTCATTGTTTGTGAGAAAATAAGTTATGTCTGGGGGTCCTCGGATCTTGGACTATATGTTTTAATTCTATACGTCTTACCGTTAAAAGTAACTTAGAGTAATGAAATACTACGTTTAGTAAGTTAAAACAACGACTCCAAAGATTTGATGACGTTAATACTCGTAGTTAGCCGATACTCTTATCATTTCACATTTTCTACATAAAATCTTATATTTCCACCTAATTCGCGACCTAAGAAAATATTTTAAGTAAATAAAAAACATTCGAATGCAATCCCAGACTTTTGTGTAGACATTTAATTAAGTACATTTTCAAATATTACAACTACCTATTTCTTATATAAATTATATCATCAATCCTGCAAACCTCGATTCACCAAGTGTCTTAATCAGAGTGCATTTACTAGTCCAGACTAAGGTGAAACCACTGATTTTTGTACGTTAAAACAGTGGTTTAACCTTAGTCCCGGAATAGTAAATGCACTCTGATTAAGACAGTAAAAGTTTAACTTGTCAACTCCAAGCAACTAAATCTTCCATTGTACATTAATTATAACATATTATTATTATCTATAAATTTTGTCGATTGTATCACAATAACTCTAAAAAATCTTAAACACTTATTTACTTATTTATAACAGCGCTAGGTTTTCTACTGATTTTTGTTTTAAATTAAATATTTATTTACAATCAAAAGTACTTGCCTGAATGCCTTTCATCTTTATTACTGATCGAAAATACTGTAATAGACCCCAAAAACAGTAAGATTTCGTAAAATGGCTCATTATTACTAAGTTGAAATAAGTGAAGTTAAAAAGGGTTTAAAAAATACATTTCTTTGATGTTGAAACAGTCAGAAAAAATCAAGGTTTTTATGGACCGTTTAAAAATAAAATGTACTGTAATGAATGCATACGGTTTTAACGCCAGTTGTAACGTTTTCCTCCTACTATCTAACTTCACATTTGATGTATTATTACATCGGTATGCTAACAATTAACAGGATAGTACGAGTAATACCAATATATTTGACTCATTTTTTGTGCATTTCCATGACATGACATGATAGGAATAGACTTATATTTTATTGTACTTTTTCAATTTTGACGACCTCCGTAGCCGAGAGTCGAGCACGCCGGACTATATGGCGTCGCCATCTCTAGGTTCCGGGACTTTTCTATATTGTCTCGGGTCTGGGTGTTGTGGTACCGTCGTTGTTTCTGATTTCTATATCACAAGTGCTTATGCTACCTACCTTAGGATCGGAGCAATGTATGTGATGTTGTTTAATATTTATTATTTATTTATTTAATTAGATAAGGAAATACGCACATAGTTAAAGATAAGTAAACGCAATGAAACAATCGTTCGCGGTAATTAAACGCTTGAAGTTCGCCTATAATTGGAAACGAATTAAAAACGTGATAAACACGAAACAAATAGAAAATCACACAAAACGTGTGTGTTTGCTATCCGTTTATACTGGATGACTTTTTTTACCGTCAAGAAAATAATCGTGTGAGTTAGGTAAACGATATAGGTGATGATAACATGATAATTAAAAAAAAAGTTTAATTTTTTATTTTATTTTTATCAACTATTTATCCTCATAACCATCAAATTCTAAGTTAATTTAGACTAACTGAACATTAAAAAAAGAATATTGGTAAAATAATAATAAAAATATGAAACCGACCAAAACTCAAACGCATATTCACTGATGTATTCTATGTTTATGCATTTTTTTGGAAATTCCAAAGTTTATAAAATCAGTTGTATTTTATAAACACACATAATATCACATAGTTTTAGGTACAGAATACACAGTTATTTTTTCCGGAGGGTAAAAAGAGTCATCTAGCATAAAAAACCGGCCAAGTGCGAGTTGGACTCGCGCACGAAGGGTTCCGTACCATAAAAACGGCAAAAAAAACACGTTTGTTGTATGGTATCCCTCTTAAATATTTATTTTATTCAGTTTTTTAGTATTTGTATAGCGGCAACAGAAATACATCATCTGTGAAAATTTCAACTCTTTGACTATCACGGTTTATGAGATACAGCCTGGTGACAGATGGAAAGACAGACAGACAGACGGACAGCGGAGCCTTAGTAATAGGGTCCCGTTTTACCCTTTGGATACGGAACCCTGAAAATGAAATTAAAATATATATAAAATATAAATAATATATAATAGATATAAAAGTGTGTTTTATAGTTTAAAAAACTATAAAACACACTTTTATATCTATTGGGCAGTTGAGCTTGTCAAAGCGAATCGTGTTAGCCCAAACCCGAATATTTTACTAGTACCTAGTCGTGCAAGAGTTCCATTTTCCACCGCTTAGCGGATCAGTAACAGATCAGCACCATGGTGTCAAATTATTGGTGTCTGAAATCTGAATGTTAATTTTTTAAGTTTGAATCAAGAATTCAGTTAGAAGTAGGATTAAAACTACATCCTAAAGATGTTGAAAGTGTCAGTTACAAGGAAAACTAATAACCACACGTCTACTCACAAGAGCTCCGTACCCAAAGGGTAAAACGGGACCCTATTACTTACTGTCCATAGTAAAGCAGAGACTTGTATAAATTATACATTCATGTGTTTTGTAACACTATTAAACATTTTAACAAGTTGCCAGTTTTATTACGAACATTGCCAGCAAATAAGTTTAAATTGACATTGAAAATTTCAACTGTCTAACTATCACCGTTCATGAGATACTGCCTGGTGACAGACGGACAGACAGACAGACAGACAGACAGATGGACAGCAGAGCCTTAGTAATAGGGTCCCGTTTAACCTTTGGGTACGGAACCCTAAAAAACAAAAAAATATTAAGATTGGCTATTTTAAGGATACAAGTCCATAAAAGTAACTTCACAAATTGTAAAATGTTTTACAAAAATGCTTTAACATGTTTCTTAAGACTTAGAAATCTCGGTCGGTCGAAGACAGTCTTACTTTCTCATCCCCAATTAACAAAAATCAAAATAACTTGAGCACGGTATAATATATATTCTGTGTATGAATAACTGGTTACTCAAATACTTTGCCAGCTGAATTATTAATATCATGTCCTACGTGTCCAACACATTAACTATATATGGTTTAAAAAATTATGTTTCTTCGTTTGTCAAAACGAATCAAATGAGTTTAAACTAATACTCACACAATTAACACACTTTTATTAGTAGTCATTAAAGAGTTCCACAATTTAAGCCACCTCCTGGCTCCAAATAGTATCAAATTAGGTAGATAGTTCATCATCATCTCAGCCTATTGCAGTCCACTGCTGGACTCCTCCAGGCCTCCCCCAAAGAGCACGATCTCCCGCTTTTTTCATCCATCCACTGCCAGCCATCATCCTAAGGTCGTCGGTCCATCGAGCTGGGGGTCGTCCTACACTACGTTTGCCTAGGCGTGGTCTCCACTCGAGAACCCGTTTACTTCACCTTTCATCGGTTCTGCGACAGATGTGGCCAGCCCACTGCCACTTAAGCTTGCTACATTTTTGGACTATGGCCGTCCGAAAGGTAGATAGGTACAAAGATCCTTTAATCGATACTATAAATGCATGTTGAAATTTGATAAGTATAAAAACAAGCACACAGTAATAATTACAGTCAGGGAGAGAGAAAATACAGAATTTTGCCAACATGGTCTCTTCGCTAGATGCTCAGCATTACGCGTGGCATTATTGGCACTTAATTGGTTAAAATCGACGTCAATTTGTTACATTTTACACTTAGTTAAAGCCAGAAAGAAGCGCTAATAGAAATTATGTTATATTGTCAAACCACCTACACATTCTCTCTACGTCTTTATTCTCTATAATCTTATCTTTAATCTCTTAACTGCTATAAATAACTATTGTTCAACTTTAACCTTTCAAAATTTCTATTTTGTCTGAAAAAGTCCTACTTAACACCACCCAAGTGCCTAAAATCTCGAATATGAAAATCAAATTGTCAGAATACCTGTTACTTGAATCTAAAAAAATTAAATACGATATGCTAGAAGAGGATTTAATAAACATTTTGAATCGAATAATTTTGATTATCCGTTAAGTCCCTTGGATTAAAACATGCACAAAAAAGTGTCTATTTTTTCATAAATTGCAAATGTTCTCATAAACGACACAAGCAATTTCATTACTGTTTTCACACAAAATAAGATTTTGGAAATATACATGTTTTGAATTGTGAGTTTTATTTGAAAATTCTCGTAAAAGGCATTAATTTCATAAAAAAACATGTTTTTCCGATTTTTAGCGGTCATCCATCCGCACGCGCGAAATTGTATAGGCAGGACGCGTCAAGGTCATTCAAGCGTGTTAAGGCCTAAATCAATTTTAAATGATTGATTTCAAAAATAAAATGTTACCATGTAGTTATAATAAATTTACATTACTTAATACTATTGTCGAGACAACCTTCAAACAAAAACAAAAGTAATACGTGCTACGAAATCTCGTAGACTCGGAATCTCGTAGTCGTAGCAGAGGTCTGCGCGTAGTACCGTTACGAAAATACGATACGTAGCAATTTCGTAGTAACCTTTGAAAAGAGAATTACTTAGGTACATGAAAAAAATTGCTTTGGTACTAATAAGTAATTTTAAATAATAATGTTGCCCTTAAATAATATACTTTTTTATTATTTTTTTATAATTATTTTTAAGTTGTAAATATGTTAATAGTTCTAATAAAAAGTGTAAAATTTGTAAATAGCCGATTTTCACAGTTATAAAAAGATTAAATCTTATGTTTTTTTATTATAATATAACTAGGTATCTAGAAAGAAATCAGTAGTTGGTCTAATAACGCCTTGTTGAGAAAATAAATGATATCACACGATGTTCTATTGTTAACTCCCTATTTCTTATAGTATAATGAGTTGACATAGAAGCCTAGCTTTTGTAACTCTAGTGGGCATCCTTAGTGATGTTAAAACGCGTCAATCTTCTTTTGTCTCCCAACCGGACAACAAAGGCGCTGCACGTAACTGCACGTTGACGCGTGGGCGTCCTGCAGAACAATCCCTTTCAGTACACATTTATTACGGCATGTTACTGGCAACACTATCTTGACAGCGCGCTCACAATGGCACAGACAACGTCGCACAAAGAGCCATAGACAATGCACGTCCGCAGCTGGAAGTGGGGCGGCAGAGATAGCGCGTGTGTGGACAACTTTGTTGTCACACCGAGCCGCCTTTCGGAATCACATTCAACTGCCAACGAAGTGCAACAATGATCTGCGATTGTATATATGCAAAAAAGATACGCGTAATACAGGGTTCGGAACTGTTCGGTATCGTTTTGTCGACGGGAAAACCACGTGACGCTTTGATTAAACCTTAGTGATGTGGATAAGCGGTTGTCCATTCGATATTGATGGCTAAATCGGGGATCTAGTTATCCTTCATAGTATTTTAAAAGATCAATGGGCCTAATAAGATTTTAGATCAGGCATGCTTTTGGATATTTTTAATACTATCTGAATACTATCTCTATGATACTAAGATCGAATTTCAAAATATCAACTACTTAATTCTTTAAAAGTATCGTGATAAGAAGAATATGTAGGTACCTAATGGTACCCTTAACATAGGTAAAGTAGTGTTACGGAATTGGATACGGGATTGGAAGGAAACGACGACAGCTCTTCCAGAAAGACGATTTATATCCTCTTTGCTACAAGCTACACAGAAACAGTCCCGATAGAGTTCCAACGTGGCACTGACGTAGTCTCCTTGATTGACACGGTCCTCTCGACAATAACGATGTGATCCTCTAGCTAGACTGACGTAGCCCCGACGTGGACTTCTTGATACAGAACTCTTACGGTCCTCTTGAAGGACGTGAACCGCACTATATTGCACTGCAATGATGGCTTTTCACTACTTTCACGCAAACGTATCGATAATTTCTAATATTAATGTCGTAACAAATTGATTGATTGATTGAATGATTGATTGTCGTAACAGATTGATTAAGTCACGTGGCTTTAATTCTGTACTTATCAGGTAATTGCCTATACAGCTTAACCCCAATAAGACAAATTCGACAATTTTGCAATTCCATGCTATTTACCGTTGCGTTGTTAGATAATGTCTATCTTTTACATATATGTAGGATTACATATACGAAGGTAGGATTTATTTCCACAGTTAAAACCCGTTTTTAGTTAGAACGCGTTTTCCCTAGTTAAAACTAGTTTTCACTAAATGCCTTTGTTAAAACTAGTTATACCTAGTTAAAACTAGAATATATCACTAATATATTTTATTTTGAGATAAAACTAGTAGTCACTCTAAGCTGGGTTCCCTCTATATGGGATTATTTCTTTAATCCGAAATTCATTTGGCATAACACACTTGGCATAATCTTCTTTCAACGAATATTATTATGGCATATTTTTATAAGCATAAGTAGGTATTGTTTGGTCGAATGTTTATATGTCCGAATTCACAATGGCATACTTTTATGATAGCAGAATTTTACTAAGAATAATGACACAATTATACTAGGTTTGCTATGAAGATAGAAGAATTTCGTTTAGAATTATTTCATTACGCATACCAATTGGTATTTAAACCTTGAATTGAATTAAGATACTGTTTTAAAATGTATGCATTATTAAGCTATTTATATGATTATTAACAATAACTGCTTTACATGCAATCTGGATTGGTACCACCAACCTTGACAAAACTAAACCATGAAAGTATACTACTTTCTACTTAAAAGTAGATCTGATATTATATCATTTTTAACCTAACTTTTACTTGATCAAGAAAACAGTCATTTTCAATTCACTTTCTTGAACTTAACACTTTCAGATCTAGACTCTAACGGTTCTATTTATTTTTAACGATGAAAAACCCTTTGTCTACTGCAAAACTTGACACGATAGAAACTTTTATTGGTGCGCGGACATAAGTTAGCAGTTGCATTCTTGAAAATTCAGAATATACCTATTCCGTGAAACATGACAATGCTTGCCCCCCTTGCCATTCTTAAAATTTCGTTTTGCTGTCAGCAATTTTCACTATTTCCGTAATCCCACGTTTAAATTATGACGTCAATGGAGAGAAGCTTTTCGGTATACTTAAATGGGTTAATTTGAGGTCAGTAACTACGTATTTACCATGACCTCATTATAACATCTTTGAAAGCCCAAATATTTTCAAGACATTTTAAAACAATGACTGTCTTATTCAAAGTGCATTTACTAGTCCAGACTAAGGTTAAACCACAGATTTTTGTACGTTAAAACAGTGGTTTAACCGTATTCTCGGAATAGCGAATGCACTCTGAATAAGACAGTAAGTAGATTGCTGTAGCAATTACCAAAAATACTACCATGAGATACAATCTAACAACGATTATATCGTAGTTGGTACTTACTAAGGCAAGTAAGTACGAAATTACAAAGGAAATTACAGATAGCAAATTATTTCCAAATTGACAATAATTTTTAATTTTCTCTAGTAATGGCCAGTGTTATACCAAAACATTAACCACACAAACAAAAAAAAAGTTTAAATTCGTCATTTTCTATTTTTAACCAGCAACTCCGTAATGGCCAGTTCTAAATTTAGAACTCCTTGCACTTGTGGAGAAGAGGTGTTGTAAGCGGCTGTGCTAGCTGCCATCCGGGGCTACGCCCGGCGCGTATGTAGGCCAGTCGTGACGTCACACCGTGATGACCCAGTTCCTATGCCATTGAGAGACGCGCGTCAATGGTGCCCCCCGCTCGCCACGCTCCCCGCGATGCACTCCCCTCGCTTTTCGATACACCCTGGGTGTGTCAAAAAATAATTTAAAAAAAATTGCCGCTTCTACCGTTTGTAGGAAAAAAATCCAGGTACCTAGATATTACAATGAAGCATTGGGTACTGTGGGTATCGTGCCAGAAGTCACGTAGGCAATGTTTTCAGTATCCTTGAAAAGGTGCCGGTAAAGTAGCCTTCGTAGCCTGAAAGTAGCTGAATTTTATAAACTGTCTTCTTGCCATATAGTCTTCAGAATCAACGAACAAAGCTTCAGCACGAACTTCGTAAAATGCAAGTTCGTTGTATGGGTTAGTTAATTATTCACACTTCCTGGGAAATGTTGGAAGTATTCATGTGGTTGGTAGTGCACTGAACTTGATTAATAATTAATTCACTGCAACCGCACTATACCAACTGTTTATGATTTTAAATATTTAATCAGGAATTAGCAATGAGTCAGGTTTTACCTACTTGTAAAGAAAACATCAAGATAAATTGCAAGTGTAGTTTCAAGTTTTATATTAAACAATCAGACGTAAGGGTAGATCTTATGGATGGAGATAGTTCGTAAAAAGAAGGAATTCTGACAGTTATTAATTTTTGCCTTAAAGCATAATAATGAGTACCGCTTAGGTAATTCCAAATTAATAGCAGACAAAAAGCCTTCTAATTAGGTAACGGTTTTGAAGGCACAGACTATGGCAGGCAATGGTTTTATTTCGAGGTAGGCAGTAGATACTTACTAATGTGTTTGTTCATCTGGTTTTCATCAATATTACACATTTGTAAGTTCCTGCTGCCTACCTCATTTCATTTATCAGGTAATTGCCTATATGCACCGCACCCCCGCTAAATGTTTAGGCCACAACGCCTTTGGCAGTTTAACGGTTTAGCTACTTTCTTTTATATACAAGTAGCCGTATCAAGCTTTGGATATAATCCAAATATCACCATCTCAGCCTATTGCACCATCTCAGTCTATTGCAGTGTACTGCTGGACGTAAGCCTCGCCCAAAGAGCACAATCTCCCGATTTTTTCGTCCATCCACTGCTAGCCATCTTCCTAAGGTCGTCGGTCAATTGAGCTAAAATCCAAATATGCTATAATCAAATTACATACTTTAAATCCTAAATCCTGTAGCAGGAGACGAGGAGCAGCGTCTGAGTGCGAAATAATATAAAAAATTACGCTCGCCAACCCGCCTGCCAAGCGTGGCGAGTATGGCAACAACCCCCCAATGACAGAAATCACTGGGGGAGGCCTATGTTCAGCAGTGGACGTCCTGTGGCTGATATGATGATGATGATGATACTTAAAATATAGGTAGACATAGCTTAGTCATAAAAGTAGCTAAGTAGCATTTTTGTAAAACTTAAACGTATAGTTATAGATCAAACCCCACATTAAACGTTCACACTCAATTCAAAGTTAAAGACGAAGTTCGCGCGGCTCATTATCTGTTTCTTTGTGCCAGGTGTGGCACCTTAAACAATGGCCGCAAACTAGCACGCAACAGCTCAGCTCGCAGCTCAGCCAACAGTTGCGCTGCACCCAGACAAAGGGAGCGGCAACTTGCGACAATCAATTATTCCGTGAACTAGCTCGCGAGCCGTGAACGCTTTGCCAAGCTTGATGATTTATGCGTCAACTTTACTCGAGTTTTCAACCGAATTTTAAAAAGTTGATAACTTTTGAAACGTTCAATTTTTATACTTCTTTTTTGGGATTGGTTATTTCAACAGGTTGTAGTTTGAACAGTAGGAAAATTTAAGAAGGTTGATGAATTTGAAGGTTGAAGGAAAATTTAAGAATAGGTTGATCAACAAAAAAAATATGGTGTCATCGTCGAAATCATAAAAAAGATTTTATCTGTTCCATACATTATCATCGAGGCTGTGCATAATGGAAAAACATAAATATTGTCCCATAGAAAAAGACGTTTTTTGATTCGCCTTCTTAATTTGGCAACTGTTCAAAACTACACTCTGTATAGTGAAGTTGGTCCAGTACGAACAAGCATGCAGTTTTGTTTAAGTATTATACGATTTCTTGTGGACATCGACACTTTTACTTTTTTTATAGAGCTAAGTACCTGGAGGCCTAATACGAAAGCGCATCGTTCGGTCGGCCGTATTATCCGATCTAATTAAAACGTCCATTCCTTATATCAAAGGTTCTACAAATTATGAACAATTGAAAACGGTCGGGTTTTTTACACGGCTAGATTGAGTTGGTCATATTTTATCAAAGGATTGACGCATGAGACTGGCATTTTAATTTGTTAGGTTTATACGACCGAACGAAAATAAACATTCGTGCTAGGCCCCTTGCTATTTGTATGTATTCTTGATAATTTTAATATAACGATGAGGATAGTTCCATTAATTAGGATAATTGCTGAACGCTTGTGCAGTTTGTGTTTTACTTGGCTAATGGCGTCCAAACTGCCAACGCCTATTGCTAAAAAACAAATGAAAAACTCCGCAGCAGCCTGGCAAAGAAAGGGGTGTCTTCACAAGCGAATCATTTATGAAGCTGTCTGTCCGCTGCATAAAAAATGCAGCGCGCTGCTTTTGTCGCTTTGTAGCCCTAATGACGAAACGCGCACGCGACGCTTTTGAAGAGCGCTTGAAGCGCTTTCAGGGCTCAGTATCCGGCACTTCTTTGCTTTTAAACCGCCGCAAATAACCGCCAGTTAATGTCATGGAGCAAGTGCGCGTATATTTACTCTTTGAATTCGGCCTGTAATGTTACGGTTTTTGAGGAGTGGGTTGGAATTGATAGTACCTATAAATCTGCTTGACTACATTTGATTAGGTATGCCTTAATCATTAGCTGACTTATTTCTTAAGTAGATAAAAATTTGTAGTAGGTATAATATCTCTTACCATGTTTATACATTCGTTTTGACGACCTCCGTAGCCGGGAGGCGAGCATGCCGGACTAGGCGTCGCTACCCCTGAGGTCCCGGGTTTGATTCCCGGTCGAGTCAATGTAGAAATGAACTTTTCTATATTGTCTCGGGTCTGGGTGTTGTGGTACCGTCGTTGTTTCTTATTTTTGTAACACAAGTGCTTTAGCTACTTAACATAGGTTCAGAGCATTGTATGTGATGTTGTCTAATATTTTAGAAAAATATATTGCTTTCCAAACTCAAATAATGTTTTCTTATAACTCATTATCTGCTTTTATTTACGGCATTCTCTGCAAGTCAACTTGAGACAAACGGTATCTACAATTATATTTAAAGCTTTGTTTCATAGTAAAAGAAAACAAAATTATAAAAAAAAACTACTTATTTCCTTATTTTAATTGACAATCAAAATACTATTTAGAATCCGCGTGAAAAAATCTTGATCAGTAGTTATTTAAACCGATCTCGTTAATCCCCAAAAGTAAATCGTAGTAAATTAAATTAAAATTTGGCAATGAAGCGTATGTGGGTCAAACACGGCAGTCATAGTGCGCTATTTATATCAGTTAACCAAAATAACAGTAGTATTCCTGGCGGCCAGGAATAAAGCACTTACTCCACAATGGAGGTAACGCTGGGTGGCCTATTTTACTTTACTACGTCAAACGGTAACGTTAAAAATAAAACGAGTAATTTAAACAGTGCCTATTCTTTGATTTAAACTTTTATCTGTGTTTAAAGTTTTTAAAACGGTCACTGGGATTAGATCATTGAGTTCAAAATATGATTTTGTTACACATCGACTAAAAATCGTAGATCCTAGAAATCTGGTATTACACTATATTAATCAGTATTGGTGTTTAAATTTAAATTATTATTAATTTAAATTATTATTAAAGGATAACTTAATACCAAACTTGGACAAGAAGATAGAGAATTTCATATTGGGATATAACTATATAAGACATGTGTAACGTAGCATCTTTTAACCAGCCTAGTTTAAAAACCGTCAGTCACTGAAGAGACTAGTCAATCATTTGTATGGCTGATTCAATCACTCTGCTACGACATAAATGTACGAAAATAGTTTATGTTATTTATAAAATACACAGACATATGGACAGACGACCTGGTAAATCAATTCAAATTATTTGCCATAATAAAGGTTGCAGGCCAATCTGGAAGTCACTGGGGGAGGCCTATGTTTAGCAGTGAACGTCCTGTGGCTGAAATGATGATGATGAGAAATTTATAAAATAATTGAATTATTTATATCGAGTACTCTAATGTGAATTGTGTACATATTTATGCAATGTTCAAATAGTAGCCGCTAGCGCCGGCCTGTCTGTCGCCGCAGCCAAATCGCAGTCATTGTTACTGATTGCTGGCAGGCATCAGCATCTGCTATTATTCATAGTGCATATTGGTACTTACTTTAATATACCTATATGCTCGGTGTCGTGTGGTGCCGGCACGTTAAAAGAATAGCATCACCCCTTCTCTTCCTATGGGTGTCGTAAGAGGCGACTACAGGAGACCCCCACAAAAAGACGGGCAGCAGCGTCTCCTCTCCACCATTGGCCAAACTGCGATCGCCAACCTACCTGCCAAGCGTGGCGATTATGCCAAAATCCTCCTTTTGGAGAGGCCTGTGTCCAGCAGTGGACTGATATAGGCTGGTGATGATGATGATGACCTATATGCTACTACTACTACAACTAGCGGTTTCCGCGATTTCCCTGCATAATTGTCGAATTTTCCATTCAAATTCTAGGCTCCTGTCGCTCTTTAAGAATGAATTTACATAAAATCATTTCTTATTTCAGTTCTGCACTTTTAAATGTATGAAAAAGTATATTATGAGCTATATGTTTTGTCAGTAAGTAGGTGTATCGCCATTCGCCTATCGCATCGCCATGTTTTCTAAGACAAGATTTTGTCCGCTCGATTTCAATCAAAATTAAAAGGACTAGATCTTTGTATGAGATTTTGATATCGATTTGGAATATTAAACCACCTGGCAGACATATAGAAAATCACGCTTACACAGAATATTAAATCGCAAAATATGACGTAATTATCGTTCGTAAGAGGTACTACATCCATACGTACTACGTCGTAGCATTTCGTAGCAAGGTCCGTGTATTTTCGTAGTAATATTCTATTGCTACCAAGAAAGGCAGCTTTCGTGCGTAGAAACGTAATTTACATATATTTAGAAATTAATATTAGACTACGTACACTACAACATCTTTAATAGAAGTTTCTTAATACGACGCTAAAACCGTGTCGTTGCAAGATAAGCGTAGCATGAAACAATATCAGAAGTAGAACAATATCAATATTATAAATAAGTAATTGTCAAATCTTAAATTATAAAAAAAACTGTTACACAATCACAACGACTTGGGGAAATAACTAAGTAGAAGTAACGAGAAAAGTAACGGAATCAGCCGGCTGTTAATAATCCGGTTCTTAATTACCTAACTTTAAGCAGCACCGCCTAGCTTTGTTTTTTATAGTGTCTAAAGTTCCTACACTGGTTACAGATTATCTCTTTAGAATTAGAGATATATACACTGTAACCAATAAAGGAACTTTAGATATTGCACCGTCAGCGTATCGGGTGTCGTGACCGTGTCACGAATGACGTCATTGCGAGACGCTCGCATAGAGATGAGGGGGCGAAACTCGCAGCTAGAACAGGGGGCCTAGCTCGAAAGTATCTTTCGTTCGGTCATATAAACCTAACAAATTAAAATGGCCAGTCTCAAGTGTTAATCCTTTGAGAAAATATGACCAACTCAATCTAGCCGTGTCAAAAACCCGATCGTTTTCAATTGTCAAACCTTTGATACTGGGGAATGGTTGTTTTAATTTGATCGGATAATACGACCGACAGAACGATGCGCTTTCGTATTAGGCCTCCAGGACACAGGGCTATAGATGTTTTTGCGTTGCACATCTTTATTTTAACTTATGTGCACTGACTTTTAATAATGGTAACTTATTTGTTATTTTATTTATTAGTAATATCAACTGTAGTTACAATATTTTTAATCTAGAGGAAACATGCTTTGGTAAATAAGAAATATTGCACAACAGATTTATAGATAAACACAAATTGCACTATATTTTGCACATGTGTGGGATGTGTTTACAATAAACTATGTATAATTATTTAGAGAAAAAAAGACAAAAAAAAAACATTATGGCATTCAAATTTTGTGAAAGCTGTGAGAAGAAAGGAAAGGAAAGGGCTACCTGACAATGCTACACAGATCTCAGAGATACTTTTCTTAAATCGGAAGATTGAGTCCCAGTGGATATCCAAATAATCAGTGTATAACTTGACAAAGTTAACGTGAATAAATTGATAATTGATCAGTAATATATCATTTATTGCATGCCGTTAGTATAATAATATCCATGTGCACAAACTTAAGTGTGACAAAGTTAACATGTAATAAATTGATAGGCATTAAATCTCAATTTCCTTTTGGAAGAGAGCGCTAAAAACTGATCTGATTTCTATACAGCGTCGCTTCTTACGTATTTTTCTTTTGCTTGTCCAAATCGACATCTATTGTAATGAGGCTAAGCTTATCTTATTCCATTCTTTAATCACTTTGTATGAAGAGTATATATGTATAAAACTATGTATAAATTGGAGCACCCGGTCCCGTGACCCGGTCGCTCCAGCGCAGCGTATGACGTCATCCTCAGCGCATGCGCTTCGGATATCTGATTATCTTGAGATGCATTGTGAGATGAAAGGTGTTAGCCCCGGTTAACCCCATTTTGAACCGGAGTTAAATAGGACTTGCAAATACGATTGCAGCGCTTCAGTAGCAACTATAGAAAGGATAATTCAGACGTTGCTTTCATTATTCAGCAGCTGATAACGTACTGTTGAAGAAAATTAAGATACTAAATAACTTGTACACAGTTCACAACGTTTGACGGAAAGATATAGTTTGCACTACGCAATCAACGTCTCGCTTGACTTTTACAAATATATTTTTTTCATATTTAGGCCCATTTCTGTATAATAAAATAAATAAATATCTTTACATATATGCCCTTAATTATTATAACTGTAAAATAGCACTAGATAAATATTTTAAAAACTTGTCTTACGATGAAACGGAAGAATTACTTGTAGCTTGTAAATAAAAATAGTTTAGTAGTTTAAACAATTTGGAATTATAATGTTACCTTATTTAATTAAGTTCTACTTAAGTTCAATTATTGTTTATTTGTGCAACCTAAATATACTTAAGATCTCTCACGCCTGAAGCACAGGTTTCACCTAGTTCAGGCAAAATATCATCTTTTGCACTTTTTGATATAAGTTACAATAGCCAAATGTAACTGCCTTTTAAGTGTTTAATAAACGATTTAATTTATTTATTTATTTCCGGAAATGAATTTGTTTGGGAATCTACAGACAATAGCTTGTCAACCTACCACTTATAGTCATATTTTCTCAATTGATATTGATCTTTATTTGTCAGACTTAAAGTAGGTAATCAGTTGAATGACGTTTAATTAACTATTTAGTTCAGGGTAGGTTGACTTGCCTTAGTCCGTGCTTACATTTAGCTCTATTTTACCTTACTTCGTATAAAATACAAACTTCTTAATTATGCAGTAATAATATTTTTCTGTAATCTTTAACATCGTGTAATTCGACAATGCGTTTACCAATTTTATCTATTTCCATCGTTACATGGAGCAGGGTGTGCGCTAAGGTAAGGGGTGTTTATTTAAATGCAGTCCGTTCAGGTGTCATTACGCAAAATATAATGTTTCTGAGTGGCGTCTTACATACCTAACGTGCTAACCTTACATGTCATAGGTAACTCGACTCAGCACGACGAGACCACGCGATTAACACGCGACGTATATTTCACGCCTAGTCACATTTTCTATGACGAAGCCTTTAGTATTTTTCTCATAAGTTTAGTAATAACTGGTGTTGCCAGATCCGATTTCCCAAATATCGGGACTTAAAATAAAAAAAAAACGGGACGAGGACGAAAATATTGAGAATTCGGGACTTGGCTAAAAGTGAGTAGTGCACTTTCTAATATTAAGTACAATAAAATTATTTTAAATTAACGGAACTACCGCCGCCCCCTGAGGGTCCGCTAGGCGGGTCTTATTCTGATAGTGTTGAAACGCGACACCCGTCAAAAGCGAGACGTCTTACAACAATAGACATTACCAAAACGATGACGCCTGTGTCACAGGCTTACAGGCACAGCCCTACCGCCTCCAACTGACAGCATCAAAGAGTTTATCTAGCTCTCAACAGATGTCGCCGTTTCCGCATCCACTCTTTGATCTGCGCGTATGTTGCTGTCTGCTGTTGTCTTCATTTGCACCCGGATCAAACTATTTATAGGGCACTTTGACCGACTTCAAACATGCTAAAAGTGAGGCGTAAAGCATCTGTTGAATACGCAGGTGCCCCTACTCCAATGGGTAGGTACATGTACCTATAAAACCGGCCAAGTGCCAGTCGGACGCGCACGAAGGGGAACCCTTCGTGCGCGTCCGCATCATTATCTATAAAAACGACCAAAAAAAAAACGTATTTGTTGTATGGGAGCCCCCTTTATTATTGATTTTATTCTAGTTTTCAGTATTTGTTGTTATAGCGGTAACAGAAATACATCATCTGTGAAAATTTCAACTGTCTAACTATCACGGTTCATGAGATACAGACAGACAGACGGACAACGGAGCCTTAGTTATAGGGTCCCGGTTTACCCTTTGTGTACGGAACCCTATAACTAAGGCTAAACCCTGGACTGGCTGTTGTCATAATAAATTCGAACCTTAATTAGATTTTCGCCGCCAAGCTGAAGGCCACTGTATAAGGAACATTATGCAGTATACGACTAAATTATTTCTTTGAACTGTCACTTATGTTGTTCAGGTCAATAATGATATATTGCATATAACCATGCACTGATGTGCATGGTTCATAAACAATGAGTATTGTAAGGGCAAAAGGAAGGCCCAAGACCCGAATATAGAGCTACAGAGGGACTCCCTCCTGGACATGATATACCTCGGGCAACTTGGAACTTCTTAAATAGCCTACGGACCCAAGTAGGCCGAAGCAGGGAGAACATGCACAGGTGGGGTTACAGCTTTGGAGAGCGCATGTATGTGGTATTTCCCTCCAGACAATGGCACATATGGTCATGCCCTGTGTGTCCCTACACCTGCACACGCGAGGATCTGTACAAGGCTACCGATAGTACTATATCGGTGACTGAGTTTTGGTCCTCACATATAATAAAAAGCCTGAGTCAACCTACCCAAAAAGTTAAGGATCATCCAACTGAACTCCGACACATAAGAGTCCATTTTAATAATTGAGAAAATTTTACGTTTTGTGGTAGGTTGAGGAGCTTTTGTCTGAACCTAAATATTTGATAGCTGCTACTTACGTTATTTTTATGAAGCCGGCTTCGAAACCGTTTTTCAGATCATAAAACTACAATCAAACCATAATCTGAATAATAATTTGAGTAATATCGTAGAACTAAGTACTTGTCTAAAACATTTTCGAGGTAATTAAGCAGAAGTCGCAAACATCGCAAATACCTGTTCAGCGTAACTTGCGAACCTCGCGAGCGGCAAGTGACACCATAACGATATTTATTGCCCTAATACCGAGTAACGGCTAATCAACTAAGCAACATGCAAGCGCGTCCCGCCGGGATAGACCCACCCGCGGCTAACTCGAATTTCGAACGCGGAGCCACGCCGCGATTGGCCCGCGCGCGTGACGTCAATGCCGACCTCCCGTCGCGCCGCCCGCGCCCCGCGCCCCCCGCCGAAGGCCGCGCCGCTCGCTTCTGAAAAATAATCATTTTCGGACGGAACGGCTTTTATTTTTTTTCTGCCAAGACACAGCTTCATTGTTCCACATCCACATGTAGGCCGCCACAGATAATAAACCGTCATCGCGACATATGGCGTGGCTCCTCCTGAAGCACGTGGTATAAACAGAATTAGTCATGATGTGTGCTTGTACGCTGTTGTGTAGCTAAAGGTACACCATTAGGTTATTTCCGGATGCTCAGAAAAGCTATAGAGCAAGAGCCAGCGACGGCCAGACCTTCGTTATATCATAAAAGCTGAAAGTTTTTCTATGTGTGCCTCTAGTATAGGTAGGAACGATCCCCACCTATGATACTTGGGTAGTGGTTCCTTTGGCAGGTAACAGGTAGCAAAGGTGTATAAAATTCCATCTAATATTTATTAATCTATTAAACTTAATTTTTTTATATTTTATTCATAACAACATTAAAACTCGCGTTACTCATTGCCAGACACTTAGTACGGTTCCAACCCCCTGCCGGACACCCCTAAACTATAATATTTTTTAATTCTACTTACGTTATCTTGTAAAAGCTAAATTTTATATATGTTTTTTGGGGAACTATTAAACGATGTTTCCCTAGTAGCCAGACATTTTCGAGGGTTCTATCATCCTGACAGACACATTGAATCGGGCAGAAGTTGTAAGAGCGCGGAGCATATGCAGTTACGGGTGTGAGTGAAACAGAGCGTTCGGTTTATTGCAACTTTTTACTGCACATCAGCTGTTGTTTATTTAGAATTGTCTCGTGATCTTTTTTTTTAATTTATCAAGAAGTTATATTAAATAAAATTATTCCAGTCCAGATACAAAATTTTTAACACAATATTAATTAAAAATCTTATAATAAAATATCAAGCATGTGAAAAATTTAATAACTTAATCCATATTATTTATAAGTTTTATAAAATTTATTGTATTTAAGTACAATTCAAGAATAATGTATTTTAAAACAAGAAACTGAGAGAAAAATCAATTTATTAAACAAATATTCAATAATTTAATAATTGTCATCGTTTCATCGAAATCCTCAATTTCGTCTTCACTACCCGAGTCCTCGGATTGGTCATCATCTACTTCGTTTGTTTCTGCAATAGTAAAATAAAACCTAGTTAATTATAAATAATTATAAATTTGTATAAAATATTTTTATGTAATTATTACATACCTGATATGGTTTTCAGAGAATCACTCACATAATTAGGTAATTGATCCCCTTCAAACCATTTAAAATGGTATTTATCATTTTCCAAAATCCAACCATTATTTACTGGTTCATATGTTGTTGGGTTTTTCAAATATAGATTTTTAAAAATTTCAAACTATTTATTAGCCTCCATTAGGTACTTAGGTTACAAAAAATATATTACCAGTTAGCTTCTTATCGGTTTCTAACCTATTAAATGAAAGTTGCTTAAATTCTTCGGGTTGTTTATTAAATACTTATAAAATAATTATGCATTTTTATTAAACCTACTCTGGAGTAAAGGTATGATTCCGAACAATGAGTGTCGCGCAGAAGTTCTGCTACTGCTTGCTGCGTAGCTTAGAATGTAATCTCATATGAACTCGTAAATAATATATTATTATGGGGACCAGTAGTGCTGCGGTAGCACTGCTGCATTCTGCTGAGTTCGGAATCATACCTGTAACCTACTTTTAGGTCTACGATACGGCAAGTTTGCCCATAATAAGGCTAGATTGTGATTCCAAAAAAACATGTCAGGAAATTTTGATACGGATTTAAAAAAACAATAAAAATCTGTAAGTATCAAAATCATTTTGGTCGCACTATACAGGGTTGCTACTTAAACAACAGTGGCGCCCTCATTTTATTTCATGACTTTTTAGACAAGCTGTAACTGCATATGCTCCGCGCTCTCACAACTTCTGCCCGATTCAATGTGTCTGTCAGGATGATAGAACCCTCGAAAATGTCTGGCTACTAGGGAAACATCGTTTAATAGTTCCCCAAAAAACATATATAAAATTTAGCTTTTACAAGATAACGTAAGTAGAATTAAAAAATATTATAGTTTAGGGGTGTCCGGCAGGGGGTTGGAACCGTACTAAGTGTCTGGCAATGAGTAACGCGAGTTTTAATGTTGTTATGAATAAAATATAAAAAAATTAAGTTTAATAGATTAATAAATATTAGATGGAATTTTATACACCTTTGCTACCTGTTACCTGCCAAAGGAACCACTACCCAAGTATCATAGGTGGGGATCGTTCCTACCTATACTAGAGGCACACATAGAAAAACTTTCAGCTTTTATGATATAACGAAGGTCTGGCCGTCGCTGGCTCTTGGACTACTAGTTATTTACACTTTGAAAGTTTGTATACGTTTTGTTGAACTTGTTTTTCAATTCAAAAACCGTACTTTATCTAGATTTTAGAAAAAATTAAATCATTTAGAACTCTACTTTTCTGAATAGTGTTTAAAATGTAGGTACATTGCCTACCTTAAGTACTTTTTGTGGGGAAAATAGCACGTGGAATAATAGCCTAAAAATCATTTTTGCACTTTACTCACACAGAGGTGTGTGTCAACCAGAATCGTTACAAAACTGTGCGAGATTCAGGCAACTATCAGCTGTCCCAACTGCTACCAATAACCCGCAAGGCAGCTTGTAGCGACCTATAGATGAGCGATATATCGAACCACAATTCTCCAGAGAGCTCGTAATAATTCTCTTATTAATTTGGCCCTCGCTTCTCTTGCTTGCCTAACAGTCCGGCTAAGAGAGGAGTTGCAAAAGGAGGAGGAGTTTCCAAGTTGGATGTAAAACTGATGTCATATCACCTGCTGCTGACTGCCGCTTTGCAAACTCAGTCAGCGATGATGCTACCCTCGTTATCTTATCGAAGCTTTGGGCTGTTTTAGAATGGTTTTATGTAGTCACCTTTTGCCATAATTATCGAAATGACACATGACTGACTCTCTTCGACCGTAGCCGCTGTCACCGATGTTGCTACCTTCGTTTCTTCTAGGACGTCTTCTTTGACGACAGTCTGATGCAGTGGTTCGCGCCCCGGACTACCACGCCTGGCGGTTGCGGGTTCGAATCCCGCGAGGGGCAAATGTGTGTGTGATGAGCACGAGCATTTGTACCTAAGTCATGGACGTTTATAAAAGTATTTAAGTATGTTTATCCGTTATCTAGTCGCCATAATACAAGCTATGCTTGGTTTGGGGCTAGCTCATTGGGATCGTAAAAAAAACCCAGTAAAAACAGTTCTAGATGCTTTTGGCTGTTTTAGAATGGCTACTTAAACTACTTATGTAGTCACCTTCTGCCCTAATTATCGAAATGACATTTGATATGGCAGAATTCTGACGACGATCTGGTGAAGGTCGCGGGAAGCCGCTGGATGCGGGTGGCACAGGACCGATCTTCGTGGAAATCTTTCGGCTGATAGATGGATGGATGGATGGCAGAATTGCCAGACATCCTGTTATTTCTTTTAACATTAGACCCGGGCCCTAACCATGAACTGTTAAAACAATCACAAATCTGTCAAACATTATCATTTCTGTCAAATTTTGTATGAAATGACGTACCAAAATTGACAGATTTGACAACTTTGAGATTGTTTTAAGAGTTCATGGTTAGGGGGCCGGTGTAATTATTATCTTCTGTAGTAATACTTCAACCTAGCAGGTTTGTTTTAGTTGTTTTCTGATCAGTGCAATCTTTAGTTGTAAATATCCACCTCATTACCTTAAAGGGCTTTCTTCGTGTTCTGTATTTCCACGTATCTCCACGGACGCCTTCCAAAAGTATCGGCCTCCATGCCGTGATATCCTGTAGGATAGATACTATAAGAAAATTAATTCGATACATAAAGTAAAGACATACGTAATTTGGTTTGAAAACACTTCAGCAACTTGTAAGATAGGTTTAATAAAGCAGTTTATTTATCACAGTTTCCTTATCCCAGAAGTACTTACGCACTACTTACAGCGTAGCGAAGTCGTAGCGTGGAAATCCTGATTTCACGCTATTTCACAGATTTCCAAACGGCCCTCAAAGCAGATCGGTGGCTCGATACGACGAGCAGTGGCGGGGATTGATTTTATTCGAGGTAGGCAGTAGATACCAATCAATGTGTTTTATTGATGAAAATCAGTGGTTTTCATCAATAACACACACTTGCGAGTAATCACTGCCTAGTTCATATCATTTATCAGGTAGGCACTGCCTAATTGCCTATATGGACCGCACGCACCTACGACGAGGTAATGCATTCATGCGCACATCACACCAACAGGTCATTGTTTGTGGACAAAATAACAAAACGAGTATTAATACATAATTTTCAAGAAAAAGAAAGTCAATACATTTTGTATTTACACATTTCGAAGTAGTGACAGTTTAAAAAACGCGCGACGAATTGGAACCCCTAAACTCAGGTTAAAAATGCGATTCGTTACATCAAAGAAACATATTTTAAATTTTCTCTGGTTACATTTACTTTTTGGCCACAATAAGATAAAAGGATATTAAATAAAATAAGTACATAAAAACTCAATAGTCGCCGGCTACTGATATACAAAATATTGATCTGTATCAAAGATGTAAACCTGTCGTTAAACCAAGTCGTGCTCTCCACTCTACGTAGTTTATTTGATCAGTGGTCTCCACTCAAAATCATCTTGAATATATCATCATCATTTTCGGCCCTGTGGCGTGCATTGGGAGAAGCTATGATTGTGACGATGATGATGTTTTTTTTATTATTTTGACATAACTCACACATTTCATAATTTCTAAGAAATCCTGTGTTCCTATTGCTACGAAGAAATGTTTTAGTCGACATTTGTGAGAGGCGTAGTATAAAAATAATGGGTAGTTCAAACAAATCCCAGCACATAACCTGAATCATGTATCAACTTGCCAAACGTAAGAACAAAATCTTAGAGAAGCTTGTACATTTAGATAAAACTAGATTCTAGCCACTATCCAAAATGATCGGTTGTGCCTTAGAGCTACGCAATACGCAGGTCTGATGACAATTGCTCTGAATCAAATAAGCCAGATATCACATGAAATCACATCTAGGCCCTAGTCACAGGGGCGTGCGGTGCATATGGGCAATTAGGCAGTGCCTACCTAATAAATGAAACGAGGTAGGCAGTAGATACTTACAAATGTGTGTTATTAATAAAAACCACAGATTTTCATCAATAAAACACGTTAGTAAGTACCTCGAAACCTCGAAATAAAACCAATGCCCGCCACTGGCCCTAGGATAGGAAACCGGACAAAAATTTGAGAAGAAGAAGTTATTTACGACTCTATCTGTAGAGCAGAAAAAAGCGTTTTTATGTTGTGTACCCGGATAAAACCGGTTACACCTGGCCTGGTTCTCGATCATTGCAATTTCCAAAGCCCACAAAGTGGATCAATTCCCTAAGGGTAATGACTAATGAGGTAATGGATGCACGACATGCACGACATCTACAGGTGGAGACATGAAGTTGCCAAGCGTTTTAGTTTTTATAACGTTAAACTCATTAATTGAAAGTTATAAAAACTAAAACGAAAATGTCTTATCGTATTTCGTACATCGTAGCCGTTAACCGAGTAAGATTCATTACCTACTTCACATAAATAATACATCATGGATCAATGAAAAAAAAAATTTTTTGATACTTTTGACGTGTAAAGTAAAAAAAAAGTTGAAATAATGGTGGAGAAAGTTAGCCCTTCCACGCCACAACCAACACGTGACGGGCATTCCGAAACAATGTCGCTATTTTTAACTATAAAAAGAAAAATCAAGCTCTTTTTTCGACACCCGGCACGTGCCTGTTTTTTTCTACTGAGCAATAGTCAAGTATTTAATGCATGAAACAGAAAATTAGTTGCGTCAAGTTCTCCACAGTTACTTTTTGTATAGCAACTTTTCCAAGTGTTGGTTAACATACGAAACTAGGAAAGTGCTCGAATTTCTCAATGTTATCAAGTTGCAAAATGTTTCTCCACAAAATTGCCTTATAGATGCAGCAATAAACATTAACTACAAGTACTTTTAAACAAGTATGCGTATAGTTATTAAGTTTAAGTAGGTACATTCACAGCGTAACACACATTAAATGTTTATAAAATAAAATAGATCTGTGATAATCTGTAATACCTATTTTAAAAAAACATCAATTTTAGAAACGGCTACAATTGTTAGGAATAACTTTGTTTTGTTTTATTAGCTAAATGTTTTTTTTTGGTTATGTTAGGTAGGTACCGGACTAACACGAACGGTTCCGTATAAAAAACGGCAAAAAAATCACGTTTTTTCTATGGAAGCCCTCTTAACTTTTTATTGTATTCTGTTTTTTAGTATTTGTTGTTATAGCGGCAACAGAAATACATAATCTGTGAAAATTTCAACTCTCTATTTAGGTTCATGAGATACAGCCTGGTGACAGACGGACAGACAGACAGACAGACGGAGAGCATAGCCTTAGTAATTAAATATGGTCCTGTCTACCCTTTGGGTACGGAACCCTAAAAATGAAACTTAATCATACAACTTTTTAAGTGTTGGACTATTTCGTATGGGTAATTGAGAAGTCCTGAAATACGACAAACCTACATATAGACATTATTAAGGGAGTATTGATTTCATTTCATTGATCCATTTTGTTACAACAAAATGGATCTCTGTTCTGTTCTGTCTAATCTGAATAAATAAATAAATTATTATTAATTGAGGAGTCCTGAAAGTCCTGAAATACGTTAATACGACAAACCTACCTACATTAATAGTATTGGAATACCACAAAATTAAATCTTTTTTTTATCTGAAATGCCGATGCCAATGGCGGAGTGCACAATGGTGTAGTCACGACATATTAGTTGGAAGATCAGGAACTTTATTTAAATTCGTACAGTATTTCATGCGCGTCTAAAAAGCGGCCAGCCTAATAAACCGTGTTGGTCCGTTAATTCCATAATTCCGTTTTCGTGGACAGACTGAAACAGCCGCGCTATTTTGGGCGCACTTCCAAAAGCGCGCGTGACACGTGCGTCGTGCGCCTTGTATTGTTTTTGTTCTTTTATACATTGCTGAACACTTTCTTATTTTTTACTAACTTGTTTTGTAACTGTTCTTATTTTTTATCTGGTTCTACTGAGACATTTCCGGTTCAAACAATTCGGTCTAGGATATGATATGTACTTTTAAAATTGATTCACATCTAGTGTGCTACGATCAACACAAAACAAACCTGGAGGCGTAGCACGAATGTGTATCTTTCGGTCGGTCGTATTATCCGAACAAATTAAAAAATATATTCCCCCGTATCAAAGGTTTGACAATTTATGAACAGTAATATTGAAAACGGTTGGAGTTTTTTACACGGCTAAATTGAGTTGGTCATATATCAAAGGATGATATATGAGACTGGCCATTAAAATTTGTTAGGTTTATTCGACCGAACTAAAGATACATTCGTGCTAGGCCCCCTGGGACTATCGATCTCAAAATGTCATTTAAAATAAATAGATCAGGGCAACACAAACACAACACTTCTTGTAGTATGGAATCAACATCCCTGTTTCTCGAAGTGTCAGACAATGCATTGACTCGTACCGGGAATCGAACTCGAAGCCCTTTTGTGTACAAGGCTAGCACCCTTTATATCCTTAGCACTACAGCAGTTTCGTCAATAATAAATTGCACACAAATAACCTATATATAATCAATCAATTGAGACGACGCATGCCTCGCAGCAATTTGCGGCGCGTCATTCAGTTAATTGTCCTCTGCACCCATTCATTCATTCATTCAACGGATATAACTGCTGTAACTAAGGCGCCAGATGTTTATCAGAACAGATATCGATATAAGATAACAAAAAACGAGCGAGTTTTGTATTAAAGTGTGAGCAATTACTCACACTTTGATACAAAACTCGCAAAAACCAGATTCACAATCGTTAGTTTTGAAAGTCATAATTACCTAATTGACTTTAGTAGTAGGTACTTTAAGGTTTTTAATTTTATTATACTAAACAGCAGACATGCAAGCAAGTCTTTTCCTGTTTTTTTTTTACAAATATGTTTAGGAGCGTTTAGCCGTTTACACTGTATTCATAAATTCATATCATCAAGTCTTTGAAATTAATCTAAACCTATCTAATGAAACTAAATAAGCCTAATTATTCAAGATATAAGTATTAAAACTAAAACTAAATTATTTGTCGCTTTGTTATTTAGAAATGTGTGATTAAAAAACTATAATTAAGTATTTGTAATTCTCCGTTTGTATAAAAAAAAACTGAAAATGGCTCGAATTTCAAAAACTGTAGTTTTTGAAATGCTCTTACTAGTAACAACCAAATAAGGAGACTAAATTCAACGGTTAAAGGAGGCAAAGTGTATGCGCGTACGCACGTGTATAAATACGCGTCTATTCGCGGCGTGCTTCATTGTGGCCGCGGCGCCACCGGAACCAGCGGGGTAACCATGAACTCTTAAAACAATCTTAATGCTGTCAAATCTGTCAATTTTGGTACGTCATTACATACAAAATTTGACAGATTTGATAATGTTTGACAGATTTGAGATTGTTTTAAGAGTTCGTGGTTACCGCCCTGGAATTTCTCTGCCAACACTTGTATGAAGAAAGTTACACATGTTATCGTTACCACACCGCCATTCAATGTTTCTGCCTCGCCTAATGGTTGACTTGTAGAGAATGCCTTAAGGCATTGAGTCCGCCAATCGTACATTTATTTCGTGTTATAAAGAATAAATAATAATAATAATGTTGCCGGCTGTCATAATAAAATTGTGTCTAAATTTATTTTTTTCGTTCGTTTGTACGGTCTACATAATAAATTCAAATGCACAATCACTTGTGACGTGTTTCAGAATTTGACCTTTGACCAAAGACATTTTATTAAATGTCTTTGCCTTTGACAGATTAGTGGATATAAGGTCGATGATTAAATGATACTTAAACTGGCAACATTCTGCTATGCGTCAGCAGATTTAAAAAAGATGTACCGCGCGTCGAACATATAACCTCCTCCTTTTTGAAGTCTGTTACAATAAGTTCTATTAAAAGAACAATTAATGATTAACTAAAACGTGAAAATCGTTATGAAATTATTTATTGGTATGTAGGCTCTTCGCGAGAACTATTCCGATTAGTCTGACTCTATCTTTGAATAATCGTTTTTGGCAACTTTATGGTCAGCAGATTTTAAAAAAATATACCGTCGCGTCGAACATATAGAACCTCCTCCTTTTTGAAGTCTGTTACAATAAGTTTTATTAATAGAACAATTAATGAGTAACTAAAACATGAAAATCGTTATGAAATTATTTATTGGTATGTAGGCTCTTCCGAGAACTTATTCCGGTTAGTCTGACTCTATCTTTGCAGTGGCGTGCATGAGTTTTATTTCGAGGTAGGCTGTAGGTACCACAAAATGTCAAATTTTCTCATTTGAAAATGATCTCTATATGTCAGGCTTAAAGTTGATAATCTATTGGAGAATTTTTGACTTTTGGGGTAGGTCGACGTGCTGTTGCTGTACTTACATAAGTGTTACATTAATAAAAATCAGTGGTTTTCATCAATGTCACACATTTGTAAGTACCGACTGCCTACCTAATTTCATTTACAAGGTAGGCACTGCTTAATTGCCTATATGCACCGCACGTGCACTGCTTTGAATAATCGTTTAAGTTCTAAGGGCACGGTGACGCATAGGTAATGCATCTTATTCTAGTATCGTTTAGGCTTAGCTAAACATTGATGTTCATGATCACCAGATCACAGGGTTATTGCCCTCTGTCTATTTCAGTACGTACAATGTTTACTTTTGCTATAACGAGATAGCTTGAAGGAGAAAATTGTACTGAACTAAGTAGGTACCTTGTTTGATGTAAAGAATCTATTATAAATCCTTACTAATATTATAAATGCGAAAGTAACTCTGTCTGTATATCTGTCTGTTACGCTTTCACGCCGAAACTACTGATCCGATAACTGTGATTTTTTTACAGAGATAGCCTAGAGCTTGAGAAAGGACATAGGTAATCTCAGCCTATTGCAGTCCACTGCTGGACGTAAGCCTCCCCCAAAGGGCGCCAAAGAGCACGATATACGTGACTAAACTGTAGCAATAATGACGACAAGTTGCATCATAATCATAAAATAATTCGATATAGAAAAACCTAGACCCGAAACTCTAGCTTATAAAATGTAAATGATATAAGGTACACCTAATTGTTCATACGATTATACACAATAAGGTGGTCTTATCGCTAAAAATGATCTCACCCAGATAACCTTTGGGAAAAGTACTTTAGTTTTTTTTTAAGATAGGGCTATTAAGGCTATGCATGACAGAATCAGAAATAAAATAATGTGATAGATACAAATCGTAGTATAGCTACTTTATTATATGCTACGTAGGTATATAACACACATAAAAATCAACCACCTACGCGAACTTGATTAGACGAGCGTGCATAACGCTAAAGTGTCTAACTCTAAATACCGTTCTGCTAAAGCCCTACTTCTAATCCTAGGTTTAAGATAGACGTTTCAAAATTTTATAAGAGAATGACACAATTATGTAAATTAAGTTAAAATACTTAATAACATCTTTGATCTGACTTTGGATCCGACCTAAAGCCACCTTAATAATGTCGTCACACTTACACTTACAACATCCTAAACTTTTTTTACGTAGTAATTCCACTTGTAATTTTCTTTAAGTTCATTTGGCAAGCAAAGAAGTCGGTGCCGCGCGGGCTGGACGCGCGTCTATCGCGGCCCCGCCCCAAGGCTATTTAAATATATCGTGACGTATTAACGGCTGTACAATACTCGTTTCCTTGATCCCCATCCGGTTGCGGTGCCCTTCCGCGATAAAAAAAACACATCGATATTGACACGGCGGCAAAAATAGCCCGCTTTGTTTTGCGTGCGTAAGGAGGTTGCGTATTATAGTCATCAACTCGACTGTTGATTATTTAATGGATGTCTTTTTACGCAGGGTTATCGATGCTTTTTTATTTTAGTAGCTTGGTATCGTACTGATAACAATCTAGCCTTCTAAGGAGACCATTAAGCTTCTTCTATTGGTGTCACACTTGGTAAATATTGTGCTCACACAGTAACAATACTGTGGACTCCCCTTTGATGCCTCAAAGATCAATGCCATGCCCATTTCAATTGTAAAACAATAAATTGCCACCTTACACACAGCTTAGCTCTAAACATCAAGCTATTGGTGAAACGGGTAGTAAAAAAAACATAATTGTCAGATGTCTTTTTACATTCAGTTAACGGGAGCTTTTCCAAGCAAGTATCGTACTTTGTTAATAATCGAATTGATAATGTCAGCTCGGGACAATCTTACATGGCGCAGTATGAATATAATTGTTACAAGAACACGCAAGAACATAGAACCATGGAGCTACAATACTTGTATAGCAATTTTTCTCGTTTAATTTTATAAAAACTGATTTAATTCAATTTTTTATTACTAAATACCACTAAAAATTGCCTAAATTTAATTCGAAACAAAAACGACTTAACCACGTATTAAAAATCGATTAAAACGTAAAATTAAGAAGTTTCATGGTAGGTAACCTAGCTAGCCGCTAACAAAAAGAGAAATCTATTTCACGTCAAGTGTCACTTCTCGATCAAAATGCAGTTTACAGTAGCATTTTCTACTTCATTAGCTCATGTCGTGAAGCTGGCTGCTAACGAAAAACAAAATCCATTTCATACGAGTTTCAAGTGTCAAATCTCAATCAGGGGACATTCCTTAGCTTTTAACCCCGTTGTGGCTATACACAAGCCGTTAAAAAAACAGGGTGCACTGTAGGCATGGCATTTACTAGTTACCTAGAGCTCATCTTGCGAAGCTGGCCATTACCAAAAAAAAACTGGGGGAGGCCTATGTTCAGCACTGGACGTTTTTTTTTTTTAAATTTATTTAGGAAATCAACGGCGATACAATTATGTTTAAATATACTTATTAGTTTCTTAAAATATACAGCTAATAACAGATTTCCACGGTTTATCAATAATAAGTAAATCGGAAGTCCTATGGCTGAAATAAACGAAATCAGTTTCATATCTACTGTCAAGTGTCATTTCTCGATCAGCGTGCAGTTACAGTGGCATTTTACTAGCCGCTAACAAAACCCAAAATAAAAACTAGGTGAGGCCTATTTTCAGCACTAGACGCCCTATGCCCAAATGAACAAAATAAAATCCATTTCATATCAAGTGTCAGTACTCTATCAGTGCAGTTACAGTAGCAAACGGCAGTTACAAGTTACTAGCTCATCTCGCGATCTGTCCGGCCCGCGTGTACTGGCCCGCCCGAGGTGCCATGCGCGCCCGTATCGATCGCCCCCAGATGACTTTCAGGGGACTGCGCTCCGCTCAGCGTGCAAACGATACGTTCCAAGTTCAAACTGATATTCTGTGGCTAGTTTTTTTGCGGCCAGTGTGACTTGGGTAAATGGGAAGGTGAAGGAGGATAGATAAGCTATGAGGTTCATTGTACCAACGAAATAATTTGTTAGGTACTTGCATTAAAAAAACTTTCGTCATTTGTTTTATCATTGCAGTATGCCATAGTATTTTACAAACATTGGTAGTCAATAGAGTGGATCCCAAGTAGATTCATTTGAAGATGACTTTCGTGAGTCTATCTGATCTAGTCTATCTGATCTAGGTAGTTTAGTGGTTTGCGTTCCGGACTAGTTACAAAGCCTGTAGGTTAAGGGTTCGAATCCGTGTTGAAATGTTTGTGTAATGAGCACTAGGTACTACTTACAAATGTTTGTACTGACTAAAATACAATTCTATTAGCCAAGTTCAAAAAACAGGCTGAAATAGCGTACCTATCAATTCTGTCTTCGAACCTAGTAGGTAGGCGTTGATAATAGAAGTTTGGAATTTCACCTTACAACTATAAGTATTAAGATAAGAGCAATGTATGTTATGTTTTTCAATATTTATTTAAGAAAGACTTTTTTTGTTAAATTTACTTTCTATTACAATAAATAATAGTTAAACAAAATAACACCATAAACTGTCAAAATCTTAATCATAACCTTTTTTTTTAGTTTAATACCTAAAATCTATTGTTTAAAAAAAATCCTCTATCTTTAGTGGAAACCTTTTCAATTCGAGTGGTCATATTTCTTAGTAGTACCACAGAATAGTATCATACACGTACCTACTTGAATTAGGCGACTTAGGGTAGCGCACAACTAAGAGATATGACCACTAGAATTGAAAAGGTTTTCACTCGAGCTACTCGTAACATGAACAAATTAAGTAATTGACGTTAGGAACAACTTGCACACGCGGCCAGCAGGATAGCAATTAAGGAAGAGTGCTTGTCCAGGGTTGGATGCATGAAAACGTGTTTATTTTACATACTATGCGGTACTTTATTCAAATAACAATATAGGTATGATTAACATTAACAAAATAATAAATACAATTAACCTTAACTTAAACAACAATTAATTCAATTATAACAATTTAAGATTAACATTAACAAAATAATATACACACACAATTAGCCTAAACTTAAACAACTTAGGTACAACATAAGAAAATAAACTTGCCGTTACAAAAAACAAACCTTTAGCGGTACCTAATATTAACGGTTACTTTTATTTTATATGTAGGGGGTCGTCCTGAATCGAAATTTCGGCTCACTACCTCAAATTCCAAGGAATTTTCTTATTCATACAATAATGTCACAGATTACACATCATGTCGATCATGGTCTTAATTGAAAGAAACAGCGAGGCCTCAGTCAGCCTATGAAACGAGCTAATTCATAAAATTCTGTTTTTTAATTGACCTGTAGGTACATAGTTTTCTTTTAACCTGTGCCCTTTTACCTTCAAGCCGAGTCATTACGATCAGAACGATACAGGATTTTTAAAGCATTAGAATTCCATTTCGCATACGAAATCGTCAAAACCAAAAACAACTTCTTAGTCAAAAAGCCGATTGGCTTTGGTTCTTGGACACTTATTCTAAAACATACGTGTCAAACTGTCAAGTGTTTTATCGGCCGACAAATTGCTATCGAACGGTTCTAATTCGGAGGGCTGATCGCACACTTGAACCTGCGGTTCGCGTGTGGCTTCGTGGCCACATTAATATTGCACCAATGCCAAAGCACATAACCTATGCCGCACGAAGCGACCCATGGGTGTAGGCCGTGTAGGACAGACTGTACTTACTACACGGAGTAAGTACAGTATGCCTCCAGGCTATAAGGAACCTTGGCCAACCTGGAGAAGTCTAAACAGGCTGAGGACCCAGGTTGGTCGAAGTAAAGATAACCTGTGTCGGTGGGGGTACTCAAGTAGCGCAGACGCCAGCTGTGAATGTGGAGAACCCCTGCAAACCATGGCTCACCTCACTAACTGTCCCGCGTGCCCGACCACCTGCTCGCGTAAGGTCCTACTTGTCAGTAACCAGAGGGCTACCACGGTAGCCGCCTTCTGGGCAAGTAAGATTTAGCCCGTGTTCTTACCGACACGAAAGAAGAAGAAGAAGAAGAAAGAAGAAGAAGACGGAGTAAGTAAGGAACTAACTCTTATAGGGCATAAACGTTATTAAGTCGACGAAAAAATCCTCCATTAATTAATATGTGTTACTATTTTTTAGTTGGGCAAGAGTGACAAAACTTGTCATTACTTCATACTAAGGATCTATTTCACCATCATCAATTTAAATCACTTGACAATTAAAGTACAGTACGACTAATTATTAAACGTTAATCAGAAACGTTGGTAAGAAAATATAAGTATGATCATACTGCAGTTGGAAGTATTTTATTTTAATCGGCAAGTAAGTACCTAACTGGCGATGGTGAAGGCGAATTAGGCCCTAATTGTTAGTGAAAAGTCAGTCACTAGGCCACACCAGGTTCTTTTTTTAAGCGAGTTAAGATCAGCAATGTCAGATAGCAATGAATAGGGATGTTGACCCCATTTATAAATAATTCTAAGGCATCATTTATTTAAACAGACACTTTGTTTTAGGCCTAATAACTCAGTACAATTTCATTTAAGAGGCAAACTGATTTTTGATTGCTTTAAAATCGTAAAAAAGTAAGGCAGTTGAGTTTATCGGATAGTGACGTCATAATCCGATATCGCCATACAAATAATAAGGAAGATATCTGTTTTGACAGCTCATAAAAAGTATGTAAATTGATTGGTGGTGTCAACTAGCCTATTGGTCAAATAGATACCTTTACAGTTGGTAGCCCTGAGCTAAGTCGCGTGCGCGCTGCTGACAGATGTTGGACTTGCGGCCAGGCCAGGGTCACCATATCTTTAGTATAATAAATATTGGATATCGTCACATACTTTGCTGATACTATGGTAAGCAGCTAAAGCACTTGTATTATAGAAATGAGAAACAACATGAAGAGAAATAAGAAACAATCATCCCACGAGAACGGAATAAAAAATATCCTATTTCAATATCTACTAGGCTACTATATCTTTAAGTGTGACCTTCAGATAAGGTGATTCCTTAAATCCGTTGAGCATTAACAAACATCCAAATAGGCAAACTTTTTTTTTATAAGATATTATTAGTAAATTAAACTCGTAAAGTCACTACTTGCAGGCCAACCTCGTCGCTCTACGAATATTTTAAGGTCGCAGACTAAATATGCACTTGCTATTTGTAACATTCCCATGACATTAACGTCATGTCCACACTTCCCACTCTTTCATGGCGACCCTAGTTGCGTGCCAGCGCGCGCGTTTAATATTGTAATGAGCGCTTTGTGTGGCCAACACCGCAATTACTGCAAAGCTCGCGACACTAACCACTTTTCAACTCCAATTGACGAGCTCCGGTACTAAGTACTAGAAAACTGGCGATGTATTATTACATTGTTAGTTTTTTTACCGTGACAGTATTGACATAGGTATATTAGATTCGGCGATTAGTAGAGATAGATTTGGGGTTCTTTGGTGGTTCGATATAACATAACGTCGGGATTTCCGCTAAAAACTAGCGTCATCATATCTCTGGCTGATACATTCTAAGGTGTTGTTGCCAATGAAAAATTGACAAACATTCTATAAATCTTCCGCTCTGCGTGTTGGGTGCCCAGCTAGGCGGCGCCTAAAGATTGAGGTTCTATGAACTGTAGCGCATAGGATTAACGATGTAAAACTTGAGTATTAAGACGTCTATCTCCACTCATTCAAAAGAAATAGTACTTTCTATTGAATGAGTGGAGATATAGCTAATTTACATTTGATATTTTATAAAAAAAAATTCTTGAAACAAAAGAATATAGCACATTTGTAATTATGTAAAAAGCCTTCGATAATGTCAATGCTACGAGAGCTATCGATTTATTTTCCATTAGAGCCTTGCATCATAAAGCCTCTATCTAGTAAGTAGTAACTTTAAAAATAATTTCCTGTCACATGATGATGACTTCTTTTTACCGTACCCAAAGGGTAAAACGAGACCCTATTACTAAGGATCCGCTGTCCGTCTGTCTGCCTGTCTATCTGTCTGTCTGTCCGTCCGTCTGTCACCAGGCTGTATCTCATGAACCGCGATAGTAAAAGAGTTGAAATTTTCACCGATTGTGTATTTCTGTTGCCGCTATAACGACAAATACTAAAAACAGAATACATTAAATATTTAAGGGGGCTCCCATACAACAAACGTAATTTTTGGCCGTTTTTATAGATAATGGTAGGGAACCCTTCGTGCGCGAATCAAACTAGCACTTGGTTGTTTTTTTTTCCCTATTTATAAAAAAAAACTATGAGTAGCGGTAAGGCGTGATTCCATGGTCGTGTGAGCGCGTAGATTCGACGTCACGAATATGAGGTTGAGCACCTATGTATCTAATTATACATTTCATCGTATATTAGAATGACGCATCTCTCCAAACCGGCGGATTGGTACAAAGTGCAAAACGGGAATTTTCCTCAAAATTTGCTGTGAACTTTTTATCTTCTGAGAAATGTACTGTACGCAATCCGGTATTTTTATATAAACTAAACAAATGATAGGTAAAGTAAACTAGCCATTAAAGTCGATTAAAACAAAGATTCGTGTTTTAGGTATTTCGTTATGACACATTTACTGAACTTGCAAGTATTCAATCTATTTCATGACCAAAGCTTTTGAAAAATAATAGCTTTTGTTATGAAAATAAATATGCTTGTTGGCAGTAAATTAGTTATACCTACTAAGTTTTTTACGGTCGGGTCACGTAGTTTTTCAATAATTTGATCCAATCGAACGCAAACTTTAAAAGTATCTACTCTTCGGTAAATGTTACCACCCCATCGTTGTATAATGGCGTTACTCCTCCCTTGCAATTAGTTGTGTGCCTGGCCGTATTTGTTGTTATAACGTGTGCTAGGTACATACACTATTTAAACACTCGTTGTTGCGTTTTGTTTTGTTAGTATTTGCACCATGCATTCTACGAGTAGTTCTATAGCGACTATAATAAGCAGTAACAATTACATTGATATAATACCTAACTAATATACAGGGTGTAAAAAAAGGCTGAACGAAGCCTTACACCACGAATTCTATACATATAACCAAGTAGAATGCAAAAAAAATAATTGCTGGAAAATGACTTTTATTTTTGGGTATAAAAAAAAAACTTATTTCTAACCCGCAATTTATAGCGCGCACGCCACAGACTATGCCTGTGTGTGTAAGCGGATCATGTTTCTTTGTAAGAAAGTTTAGTTTTATCAAACAGAAGTCAATTTTGTAAAAATCTTTGAAAAAAAATTGTTACTTTGACTGTCAATAACTCGGTAACCCGTCATTTCCCAGGTATAGTGTAAAAGAAAAAAATGATCGTAATAATACGTAGAATATGTAGTATTCGGCTTCGTTAAGCCTTTTTTTTACACCCGATATATTATGGTCGTTGCCTATGTTAGTTGGAAGCTGTGGCGCTTGGGAGAAGGCGATGACAAGAAGTGGATAGGATTAATAAATTGTAAAAGGCAGCCCTGGCAGACCAGTCCTTGCCGTAGAACCTCGCACCTTATCCGCAGCAAAACACTGCGAGTGCAAGGGTGTGGTCTGATGGACCACTTAGTTGAACCCGAAAATGTCCTCAGTCATCCGGCTCGAAGGACCTATGTATGTTTGACCTACGTGTGACTGACACCTGACTGAACTAAAGAATTAAACCACCACACCATAGATCTGCTGAACTATTTCAGAAAAATACTTACACTGCGCGAGGCAAACAAAATACAACGCCATCTGTTGGTTGAACTTAAAACTATTTCTCTTATCAAGCTCAGTATAGTATAGTCCGTATATCATCATTCGTCGCGTCCTTATTTAGTTATGTACGTACCTTACCTGTTTTTTCGACCCTATGTGTTGCAACTCATGTTCACGAAAAATAGTAAATTAAGTAATCACTAGAGATGTTGTTAACAGTATGTTTTTGTGTTTACAGTGTGCAACTTCATAGTTCACGAGCGATGCGTGGGGCAGGTGGTGACGCCGTGCTGCGGGGTGGCGCCGAGCCTCATCAAGGTATATCTGATAATATCATTCTAGCACTAAATATTATATAGGTATATTGAGAAGTGCTCGTAACTCAGTGGCGGCGGCACTTTGGTATCGATTACTAAAGTTAAGCAACCAACGCCGGGGTCGTGAGTGGATGGGTGACCATTCCGACCATATTTAGTGACATTTATCACGAGCATCATCGTGCTTCGGAAGGCACGTTAAAAGTTGGTCTCGGCTTATATCGCTTGGTATCGGTCATGAAGCCTAGTCAGAGGCCTTATGGCGACTTGATTACCTGACAGTAAGGTTTAGTCACTGGCCTTACATCACCCCTTCACTAATCCTCAATGGGCCCGCGTGGTGGAGTATGGCCCAAACCACCTCATAGTTGAGGTGAGGCCTGTGCCCTGCAGTGGGACGTATATAGGCATATTTTAATAAATATTACTAGAAAGATACTTTGCCTGCAAGTCAAAACTAATATAATATAAGAATAGCCGAGGTATTCTTTTCCACCAGTTTTGACTTGATTGATTGGACCGATGTGAAATTGTGGACTAATTGTAATGATGAGTCTGCAGAGTGAAAAAGGTAATGCGGAGAAGAAGATCTAGGTATGAACCCCTTGGCCGAAGAGAATGTGTTTTAGGCAGGTTTTATTTATCATTGGAATTATTTATTAAATAATATATCCCTATAGCTTTTGTTTGGGAATAAGTACATGGTAATGACGAAACATCCAAGTAATATATGATAAAACGAAGTGAAATTATTTAATATTTATTTATTTCCGAAAGCTCCGAGTTTCAAATACCGTGATAGTTTAAAATAAGCAATAAATTAAAATTGAATTTTACAAATAATTAAAAATTATGAATGAACGTAACTATGTATCTAGTCGTAGCATATATAGCACTATAGGTACTACTATCGTAGCAGCTCACTACTGTCGTAGTAGGATACCACTTTCGTAGCAGCCCACTACTTAGTTCGTAGCACTTACTACGATATAGTAGAGCTACTACACATTTTCGTTTCGTTCAAAATAAACCAAAAAGTAAACGCAACAAGTGAAAATTAAGTATGATCAATTAAAGTTATTTCTAATGTATTTTTGATTTTAAGTTCGTCGCAAGTCGATCACTCAATTCAGGCACTTTTCGACAGCGGTCTTGGATTAGCGACGCAATAACTTACATTTAACCCAACGGGGTCCTGGATCTGATTCCGGTCTTGTCAGTTCCATTTTTTCTAAATTGTCTCGCGTCCGAGGCAGTTGGAAGACCTTTATTAGTAGTTCGAAGGTTCTCAATTATCATTTACTTTCAGAACCCGGTGGCTCACTGCTGGTCCGAGCCGACACACCACAAGCGGAAGTTCTGCACTGTGTGCCGGAAGCGGCTCGATGAACTGCCAGCCTTACATTGTATGAGTGAGTATTCTGATAACAAACGTACAAGTATTAAGAAAAAAATGAGGTTTCTATAAAATCGTTGTCTGTAAAGTAACGTTATGGACGATAATTTTACGTGATAACGTCTGTGATAGATGCGTCACAAGCCGAACGCGTAGGCCGATCGTGCCTCTTTATCGCTTGCTTCGCGCTCTCGCTCGCACGCGGAACGTGACACTTTTCGTGCGTGCACCCGGCGTTCATCGATTAATAAGACGTTATCATGTCAAAAATCAAGGGTATAAATCCAAAACATGGAAACATCACCGGCCTACTGAGTACTCCGTGATCATGGCGCTTGCAACAGTGCCGAAATATCGGGAACTCATAAATAAGGTGCATGGCAGCAATGTCGTAACAAACTATTCTAATGTTAGTGACCATGAAAGTTTTAAACAATATATAACTGATGTGGTCTGTAGTCACGTTAAAATACCAGAGGCCTGGGTAACGTGTCATTCTGGATTCGATATCTATCTGAGAGAGTTATTCAAGACTTTAGAAGAATCCAAAAACATCAATTTGGAATAAAGGGAAACATTTTATTTACGAAATACTGTGTCCATTGATCGCGATTAATGCAAAACATTTTCATTTAATTGCTATTGTACTTGATAAATATAATTGATGATTTTCTTTTGATTTAACAGATCCACGACAGCACAGGTTATTATTTTTACCTGTATGTGATTTAGTAAACGCTACATTACTTATGCATAATCCACAGTGTTGATTAGAATAAATAAATAACTGTAGGTAATTGATTTCATTGCAGAAAAGCCTAGAGCTAGGGAGTTTAATTTGGGATCGCTAGTTTTCGGTGCGCTTACTCGGGAAATATAAATTGCTCGATTTCGAGGAAAATTATTATTATATCACGACTACATCCTCCATCAAGCAACTTATAGCAATAGGATGCAACATGGAGCAATTGAAGATACTTAATTACAATAATTGAGTTAAGTAAACTTTTGCTGATCATGTTTGTCTTCTTTTAATATTGGTCAACTAATTCCTCCAGATTGATACAACAGTCCCCCGTATAAGAGCAATTTAGCGAGCATGGCCAAGAATGCCTGAGTTTCCTGACACAATACGCAGTTACACTAGTCGCTAGTATCTAAGCTCATCTCAATGAACATCTGTATTGCCAATTCCTAACCCAATGTAACCCGTTCCAGTATGCGAATACTATGTCCACGGCGAATGTGTGGACTTCGCAGCGGCGGACTGCAAGGAGAACGCCACTTACTGCGCCGGCAGCGAGCCCCGCCATGTGCACCACTGGCGCGAGGGCAACCTGCCGGCCAACAGCAAGTGCGCCGCCTGCCGCCGCGCCTGCTGGTCCGCGGAGTGCCTCACCGGCTACCGCTGCGAGTGGTGCGGCAGCACGGTGAGCAACACACACACACCACTAGCGCGAGGGCAACCTGCCGGCCAACAGCAAGTGCGCCGCCTGCCGCCGCGCCTGCTGGTCCGCGGAGTGCCTCACCGGCTACCGCTGCGAGTGGTGCGGCAGCACGGTGAGCAACACACACACACTCACACCACTAGCGCGAGGGCAACCTGCCGGCCAACAGCAAGTGCGCCGCCTGCCGCCGCGCCTGCTGGTCCGCGGAGTGCCTCACCGGCTACCGCTGCGAGTGGTGCGGCAGCACGGTGAGCAACACACACACACTCACACCACTAGCGCGAGGGCAACCTGCCGGCCAACAGCAAGTGCGCCGCCTGCCGCCGCGCCTGCTGGTCCGCGGAGTGCCTCACCGGCTACCGCTGCGAGTGGTGCGGCAGCACGGTGAGCAACACACACACACACACACACACACACATCACTAGCGCGAGGGCAACCTGCCGGCCAACAGCAAGTGCGCCGCCTGCCGCCGCGCCTGCTGGTCCGCGGAGTGCCTCACCGGCTACCGCTGCGAGTGGTGCGGCAGCACGGTGAGCAACACACACACACACACACACACACACATCACTAGCGCGAGGGCAACCTGCCGGCCAACAGCAAGTGCGCCGCCTGCCGCCGCGCCTGCTGGTCCGCGGAGTGCCTCACCGGCTACCGCTGCGAGTGGTGCGGCAGCACGGTGAGCAACACACACACACACACACACACACACATCACTAGCGCGAGGGCAACCTGCCGGCCAACAGCAAGTGCGCCGCCTGCCGCCGCGCCTGCTGGTCCGCGGAGTGCCTCACCGGCTACCGCTGCGAGTGGTGCGGCAGCACGGTGAGCAACACACACACACACACACACACACACATCACTAGCGCGAGGGCAACCTGCCGGCCAACAGCAAGTGCGCCGCCTGCCGCCGCGCCTGCTGGTCCGCGGAGTGCCTCACCGGCTACCGCTGCGAGTGGTGCGGCAGCACGGTGACCAACACACACACACCACTAGCTCGAGGGCAACCTGCCGGCCAACAGCAAGTGCATCGCCTGCTGCCGCGCCTGCTGGTCCGCGGACTCCGCGGAGTGCCTCACCGGCTACCGCTGCGAGTGGTGCGGCAGCACGGTGAGCAACACACACACACACCCAAACAAACATCGTTTTTCAGCAGCTGGCTGGCACTAACAAGACACACAAAGTACTGGCGCAACGTACAACGAACTTTACGTTGACGCTGCATCATCATCAGCATCTACAATACTGACTCTACTTCATGAACCATTAAGTTGATTAATAAGGTGCTTGCAACAAGAAGAATCTAACTCGGTAACTTTGTTTTGGGCAGGACGAAATGAAGTTAATCACAAAAAAATATGAGCCATTTTACTTCTTCTACAAGTATGAATGAATTAATGTCTGAACATATTTTGAAATTAAGGATAAACTCACAATAGCCATCTAAAGTACAAGTAACGTCATCATTTTGTGGCGCATCGTTCTACAAGTCAGTTCAATCATAGAACTGTTCCCCCAATAGTGACACAGTTTGATCAGTCTGTCTCAACACTTCATTTCTCATGCAGTGTCACGCTGGCTGCCGCGCACTAATCCCGGAAGAATGCAACTTCGGCATGCTGCAGCCCATCTTCCTGCCTCCATCGGCGGTCTCGATCCCGCGGACCGAGGTCCCGATGGAGGCCATCATCGGCGTGCACGTGCGCCCGCCGCCCTCGCAGCGCGACTTCGGCTGCCGTAAGTGTCTCCACAGCGGCGCTGCCTCGCTTGCCGACATGTGCCACGCAATTCGCGGTGCTTAGTAGCCGCTTGTAGCATCACCGCCCTGCTCCCGAACGTTAAGCACTTCCGAACTCAAAACTATCTTCCTTTCGACTTAAGTAGGTTTTTTAGCTTCGTTTTCTTAGCTACTGTAGTTAGTTAGTGGTTCGGGAGCGGGTCCGACCGCGTGGACTATCGAATCGCGCGGCACATGTCATTCCGTGAGTGTTTCGCGGCGGAGTGTGAGCGTGTCTTTGGGCAGCGCGCGCGCGCCGCGGGTCTGGCGCGGGCTGGGCGCCGGCGCGGCTGGTGACGCTGGCGCGGCGCCTGCTGCCGGCCGCCTGCTCGCCGCACGCAGGCGCCTCGCCGCCCTACTCCAGAGGTACCGACCCTCCCTACCCCTACACCCTCCGTCCTCCACCCTCCACCGGCCCCCGTAGCATGATCCTCGTGCCGCTCAGCTCAACTACAACGATTAAAAGGACACTAAACATAACTAAAACTTATCGATAGCTGCTTCAATAAATAAAACTTTAAAATAATCTTTAAATTAACTAGTAAATAGATCGTAGTTCCGCTGAGCTTAGTTGGTTTGAAAGCTTTCGCTGTATGCTTTATATAACACACCTTCCACGCACAGCATTCTCGCCTCGATGCAACATAATGTAATAATATACTTAATTAATTATATTTATAACGTGCAGCGAGTGTTATCCAAACTTCCCCGTGTAACCTGAAACTGTGCGTGCATGGCAAAATACCTACTGCGCTTGTATAGTGTAACAATATCTAACTATCAACACTGTATATTCTGTTAATATTTATCACACTATTGCACACCTCATTACTAAACGATCGTTACAAACACCCGTTTACCAAACACTTTAGTTACCTTTAAATATTCTTCTCGATTCGACATCATTCGATTCTCTCTCGATTTTTGTAAATTACTTGTAAAATTACAAGATGTTAAATTAAAAAAACATCCAACAAATGTAGGTTCTAAAAAATTACAGAGCGCGATATAATAAACTTTAACTTAAGTCCTCCTGATGAAAATACAATATTAGCTTTTATATAAAAAATATGCCTCATCTAGTTACATGAATGATTTTCACCAAGATTTTAAACAAAAAAGAAAATAAAAGTTACAGAGTATTTAATAGTTTAATTTTACTTTTCCAACTAAACTGAAAATAAAAATCTTGTAGTTTTATAAACTCACTTCCCTACTACACTTAACGACACCTGACGGATGGGGGACTGGCAGATCAGAACCCCCATGAACCCTCGTGATGAGTGTTCCACCGGCCGCAAGGTAAACACACCGACGCCCCACATTATCACCATATTAATATTATTTTGTTAACGCAGTCGCTGCATTAGCACAACACAACTGTTGCTAAACTAATGTATATTGTCAGCTCTAGCGTTAGACGTAGCGCTTTCTCTGTCCTTGAAATTAATGCAACGAATAACTGGGACCTGTTTAGGAACAACTCTTTTTTTTTCAACAGTGATAATGTTAAAACTACATGTTATATAGCAAAAAACAAAACAAGGTTAACAATGGTTACCTACATGGAATTGTCACAGATAAAATGGACAGAGAAGGTGTTAAACGAATATGTCAATTTCAACCGATGTATCCACTTTGAAATGTAGATGAGCTGACTGTAGTGCCGCTAGTCCAACGCTGGTTGTAACAGTAAATACGTACAATGTCTAAAGCTGCTTTATTTGAGAAATTTTAGTGTTTTTGTTACACGATTGATTGCAAAATGTACAACTTGTGTTTCAGCATAGATATTTTGGGTGAATTAGATTGTAAAAATAAAGGGCCTAACAATGCTTAAATGCGAAGATATAACGTTCTGACAAAGCTATTTTCCTATGATTTTTTAATTTTTTAGATCAGTTTCCTAGTAATCTACGTTGTCTGAAATATTCTTTAACAAACAACTTGTCAACTTAGCTTTATCAGAACGTTGCCACCTTCGACGTCGACTCATAGGGTTTTTGTTTCTAAATAATGTCAAATAAAATCCGCACTTGGAAACTACAAGCAAATTAATAAAATATACTTGCTAGCCATTAAAAAAAACAAGTAAATAATAAATAAGTAAACAACATAATTATTGAAAAATTGTAAACCTTGGTCTTCCTAAGAAAATAAAATAAAAATAAATAAAATAAAATAAAAAGTAACGCCGAAATCCGCAAATATTAACCAGTATGTAATGTATTATTGAGTACGATCTTCTTCTTTGCGTGTCGACTCGGCTTTTATATATGTGAGGACCAAAACTCAGCCACCGATATAGCACTAATCGGTGGCCTTAAAAATGAGTATGATAATATAAAGTAATGTGCAAGTAATTCTCTGAAAAGAAACGTTATTTCGTTCGTTCCTCTTTTAAAATTTTCACAAAATATTTTAATCTTCTTGAGAAATGTTTGACACTTGAAAATTGAACGATAGTCGGGCTAGGCCAAAAATAGCAGTTTCGGCGGGGACCGGGGGGCGAATGCAATGTGAGCGATCCGCGGTGTTGCAGCTCGCAGCGTCAGCGAGGAGTTCAGCTCGGGCTGCGAGGGCCGCTCGGGCTCCGGCGGCGGCTCCACGGGCGCGCCCGCCGACCAAGACCACAAGCCTGACCACAAGCAGCACAGGGACCGCACTCCTGACGACAGGGATGAAGGTACACGTCCATACACAACATATAACAAAATAAAATTGATACTCTCTCTTCAATTATCATGAATTTCCAACTTAATTAATAACTATAAACGTGGTAAAACGATAGTTACCAGCGATTTCCCCACTTCCTAAGTAATTCCTGATATTTGGTAGACGAAAATAGCTTAACTGTCAAAATAATACCACGTTTTTCTAAAAAGTAATAACAAAAAATAAACATCGCCATTGAAACAACAGTCATGATGTTAAATTTTAAAGATATTAACAAGACCAAAAATACTTAACCAAAACCAAAAATCTAGAGGCCTGTTATATAAAACTTACAAGCTTTCATTACAAATGAGTTTTACCATAGAGAAAGAATTATACTACGTAAAAGTTTTACTGTGATTCACACCAAAGATAAAACTGCTTGTAATACTAGACTTGTAATTATACAACAGGCTCGATAACCAAAAATTTGAATTTCTCCTTTCTCTTTGAGCAGCGTATAATAAAAAAACGAAAAGTGAAAAGAAGCAACCGAGAATCCGAATGTTTCCAACAGAAGTAGTGAAGGTGTACGACGGGGAAGCCGCGTGGTCGCGGAGGCTGTACCGGCCGGTGGTGGTGGGCCGCAACTGGAACGAGCGCGAGCTGGTCTCGGCGGCTCTGCGCGCCTTCCACGTGGCGCGAGACCCGGATCTCTTCGAGCTCACCGACGCTCTGGCCGGCGACGAGCCACCACTGAAAGACCCCACGCCTCTGGCCAGGGTCACAAGGCTTCCCAACAAACGGCCGGCGCTCTTCCTGCGTTTCAAGTGAGTATTTCTAACGCCAATATATCGTTCTTGTCCCATCTCCTCTGCGCGCCTTCCACGTGGCGCGAGACCCGGACCTCTTCGAGCTCATCGACGCTCTGGCCGGCGACGAGCCGCGGCTGAAAGACCCCACGCCTCTGGCCAGGGTCACAAGGCTTCCCAACAAAAGGCCGGCGCTCTTCCTGCGTTTCAAGTGAGTATTTCTAACGCCAATATATCGTTCTTGTCCCATCTCCTCTGCGCGCCTTCCACGTGGCGCGAGACCCGCACCTCTTCGAGCTCACCGACGCTCAGGCCGGCGACGACCCGCCACTGAAAGACCCCACGCCTCTGGCCAGGGTCACAAGGCTTCCCAACAACCTGCGTTTTAAGTGAGTACTTATAATTCTTTCAAGCCACCTGCTCCGCCTTTCACTTGGACCCTGTTCTCTTCGAGTACCTACGTGAATCTTAGAAAAATTACGTAATGTCGCTCCTCAAGGACTTATCACATCTAGGCCGCTTCACTACCAGTCTTTCCAATTCCAAGTTAATTAGGTAGCAGTGCAAGCTACCTATCTACACTAATTACCGTACTGTGCAGAAGCTTTACCACCCCACGCCTGTGGCCTGGGTCATCAGGCTTCCTTTCTTGACAAAATGCTATTTTATCAACTTAAACGTGTGAATAAACCATTATGTAACCATCTTTTACACCTGTAAAACTTAAACGTAAAGGCCATTAAATAATTCATTCATTCATACAATAAAGCAGCAGCTGAAATGCCTGTCCGACGCTCAGAACTACATTCGTTACAATATCACGTCAATGCCTTAGTAACGAAAAGGTTGTGCATATCTCAGCTAAACATGAAACCATGTCTAACCTGTAATGACTTCCAGGGAACTAGAGGTCGGTGGCGGCGAAGTCCGGGTGTACCCTGGGCGTGTCGCGGGCGCCGGTGATACCTTCGTCACCGTTGAGTGCCGCGGCGAGGATGCTGTCACGGACCTCATGGCCGCGGCGCTTGAACGCTTCGGTCTGGACCCAACCACGGCTGCCAACGACTATCGCTGCTCGGAGATCTTGCTCGATAGGGGTGGTAAGTCAGTTTCTGATTCTGTCAAATATTATTTTGAAGGTGCATCTATGTAACGGGCGCAGCGTGGGACGTCCACCCATAAGGTGGACAGAAGACCTGGTAAAGGTTGCGGGAAGCCGTTGGATGACGCCGACGCTTTCGACCAACCGATCTGAAAGTCACTAGGGCCTATATTCAGCAGTGGAAGACCTGTGGCATGTAGCAATTATGCTAGGTCCCTGACATAATAATAAATAATCGTTTATTATGTTCCCAATGTTTTAAAATTTTAGATATGCTTATCACTGAATTAAAAGAAGACAAGGGGAAGAGGTTTAGCTCAGAGTCATGCTGCTATGAGACTAGGTCAACCGATATGTGATATAAAGAATCGGAATTGTACACTTTCAAGATATTTTACGTTAGGTATCTCCAATAAAATGCATCAGCTACCCATTACCACAGTCACTACTCATTTACTCATTAACATCCTCCACCTCCAGTATCAGAAAGGGTGCTCGAAGAAGACGAGAGACCGTGGCGCATCGTGGTGAGGCTGGCGCGGGAGTCGGTGCGGCGGATGGAGCTGGCTCGGTTCTACCTCCAGCCTCAGCGAGATCCTCACGGGCCGACGCTCGCGCTCTTCGTGGCCTCGCTGCCGCCAGGCCTGTCCGAGAGGAACTACGAGAACATCTTGGTGGAGTTCCTTGGCACCGGTAAGTGGATTGCAGAATCATTACACCGAATAAAGAATTTCATTTCATTTTTATAGGTATGCTGCTACTAATTTAAGACTTACATTAGTAGCAGAATACCAAAATATATCAATTGGATCTCATCTAATTTAAGTCTAAAATTTAAGTCCTATAAGATTTTCAATTACTTATGCCATTTTTAAATGAGCAGAATTGGGGCCCAGATAGTATGACAGGGTCTTACATAACTATGCAGTTAGGACATGAACTATAGAACTGGCTCGGTTCATCGTGTTGCTGCTTACCTGACCAGCTTAAACATCTTAAACGTAAAAAGTTATTTTAGTTCATAACACACCCCAGCTAACCCTCTTGCGAGCGCATGGTATGAAAGAGTTTGGTAATAGTAGCGGTTACCTCGGGTCACAGCCGTCAGTTAAAGATTTGTGATAGCATCGTAATTTTTATCCGTTTGGTATGATTACCATAAGCGCGGCGTTTGACGACTGCCGGATTTGCATCGTGTGTCCCGAAACTGCAACTGAAAATGCAACTGCAAAAATGCAAACGTTGAGCCGCTACATTTTCCTCCATTCATACCTATTACTCTTTTCAAACGAAAAAGACTGACATCTTCTGTTCTGAATATTATCAAATTGAGACCATAATCTCGTTTTGTATGATCCATAAATCATGGTATTTTTTTCCCCATTGCAACAGAAAACAAGTTCACATCGATCGGGCCAATCTACTACGAGTACGGATCAATGGTGATCACGTACGAAGACGCCAGCAAGGCGGTGCGCGCGCTCTACGCGCTCAGAGAGGCCAAATATGAAGATAAGCATTTATTAGGTAAGTCATGATATACACCAGAGAACAAGTAAGACTCGCTACGCTCCATATACACCACAACACTCACGTAATCCTAAACCTAAATAGTGAATAAATACCTACACAAAAATAAAACCGTGTTCGTGAGGCAAGGAAGCAAGGATACTGGCAGCGTTTCCTAATAATTTCACGCAATTAATCTTCTGAAGAAGTCACCATGAAATCATCTATGTAATTCAAAATACAATATCAATAATAACAACTTTTGATATTGTTAACCTATTATTTTTATTTAACTACACATACCGGAAGATTTAGCTAATACAAATGAATGTAAGCAGATAGGTAGTTTGTGGAAAATGGAAAATGAAATTTCATTTCAAAGCGAACTCACAAGTAAAAAACCCGAAATGTAAGCATTGAAATGTTTAGAATTATAATAAACTAGCGACCCGCCCTGGCTTCGCACGGGTGTAATGCTGATACTAAATACACTACATTATACACATAAACCTTCCTCTTCAATCACTCTATCTATTAAAAAAAACCGCATCCAAATCCGTTGCGTAGTTTTAAAGATTTAAGCATACATAGGGATATAGGGACAGAGAAAACGACTTTGTTTTATACTATGTAGTGAAGTTGTCATGCGTTCTGCTAACGACAAGCCTTATTAATTATGCAATAAATAGATATTAATGTCTTTCAAATCAAACATGCATTTCGAACACTTGTCAACAACAAACCAGTGTATGTATAACAGTGCTTTTCGTTTACCGTTAGGCAGGTATGTCATTGAAAATAATTTACTTATTATTTTTTTTGTCGACAACACGGTGGTACAAGATCGAACACACAACCTCGCGGATGCGTAGGACGCTACTTCTCTTTAGGGTATCTCTGTTTTAGGGTTTCGTTCCCAAAGGGTAAAACGGGACCCTATTACTAAAGCTCCGCTGTCCATTTGTCCATCTGTCAGTCTGTCACCAGGCTGTATCTCATGAAACGTGATACACAGTTGAAATTTTCACAGATGATGTATTTCTGTAGCCGCTATAACAACAAATACCAAAAAGCAGAAGCAGAATATTTAAGGTTGCTCCCATACAACAAACGTGTTTTTTTTGCCGTTTTTATAGATAATGGTACGGAACCCTTCGTGCGCGAGTCCGACTCGCATTTGGCCGGTTTTTTCGTGTTATTAACAAGATATAACGTTGTCCAGTGATGCTGCTACCCAGCATCGAACCGTCAATGGTGCCAGCGGGCGTGAAGCCTCTGCTGGTGTTCGTCAACGTCAAGTCCGGCGGCTGCCAGGGGCTGGAGCTCATCTCTTCCTTCAGAAAGCTTCTCAACCCCTACCAGGTGTTCGACCTTGAGAACGGAGGCCCGCTGCCGGGGTGAGTTTACTACTTCATTATCATTTCAGCCACAGGACGTCCACTGCTGAACATTAGGCCTCCGCCAGTGACTTTCAGATCGGCCGGTCGGAAGTGACATGCATCCAGCGGCTTCCTGCAACCTTTACCAGGTCGTCTGTCCACACACTACGGATTACTACTCATCATTCTTTCAGGGGGATTCCATTGGTCTTCAGCGAGCTATGCGTCTCCCTGGAATCTTTGATAAATTGTCGGTGGTCAAACCACGCTGCACTTGTTAGTGCTATGAATAGCTAATTGTCCTTAGACAAGTTAGGTCGTTAAATACTATATTTTTAACTATCCATTTTTTATTTTTAAAGGAATCAATAATAATCACTAAAAAAACATAAATTGCATGATCCACCGCACATTGAAGAAGTTATTTGCCACAGTTCTCGCTCTCAGAACAAGTTACATACCATCACTTTCGCTGGATCACCGCGCCAACATATGATAATGTAATGTTATCCGCAGGCTGTACGTGTTTCGTCACATTCCCAACTACAAGATCCTGGTGTGCGGAGGCGACGGCACCATCGGCTGGGTGCTGCAGTGCCTCGACAACGTCGGCCAGGACTCCCAGTGCTCTAACCCACCTTGCGCTATCGTCCCCCTGGGCACAGGTGAGTAATCTCATGACAATTACACCCCACCCCAAATTACAGAGTGCAACACAGGCATGTTTACCAAAAAAACATATTTCCACCATAATGAAGTCTATTCATTTTTCAGCAATCTTCTTAATCACAAATCATTACACTTGACTATTTCAATAGCTCAGTTTCTCAGAAATAACAATAATGACACCACAATACTAAATAAAATTCGAACCTTTGTTTGATAAAATGTACGTACCTATTTTTTTTAAGATTTCGATACTGTAACTGTTAATGTCATTGTATTTGAGCAGAAGAGTCTGATATTTAAGCCTGCAGAACTAACCGAAATCCACCGTGTATATTTCGCCAGCAAGAGGACCTAACAAAACGTATTTTACCTTAGGCAACGACCTAGCGCGGGTCCTCCGCTGGGGCTCCGGCTACACCGGCTGCGAGGACCCGCTGTCGCTGCTGCGTGACGTCATCGACGCAGAGGAGATCCGCCTGGACCGGTGGACGGTGGTCTTCCATCCCGAGGACAAGCAGGACGAGCCGAAGGAGCTGTCCAAGCAGCTACCTGGTCAGTGTCTATGGAATCTTCATTTTTCTTTAAGCTGTACTCTATGAAAGCAACCTCACCATAGTACTACATGGGTTTTGGGTCGGTGCCTGTAAGAAGCAAAATTGGTATGACGTTAATGAGCACAACTTTAAATTCCAAGCTATTTTAAAGCAATTTTTTTTTTTACGCTGTACTCTATGAAAGCAACTTGACCATAGTATAACATACTTAAGTCAGGGGGTTTTGGGTCCGAATCCAGTAAGTTCAATTCATAAGCTACTTATTTCAACAAATCATCTTAAATAATCTTAATGTACTTTAGGTATCAGAAAGTAGGGTGAATACATTCTCTAATAAATTGAAGATTATTTATTTTATGTGTCCATCATAGACAAATAAATTCTTATTGCACACCTTAAAAAGAAGAAGCAAATAAGTGGAAGCGATCTCTTCAAAATAATAAGGTAGAGACAACAAAAGTTTACAATATTTAAGCATTTCTGATCTTAACCAATAGTCAAATATTTGTAAAAATATTTATATAGGGTGTTGACGGTAGTATACTACTCAGCTATACATATAGCTACAACATTGATCAGAATACGCTGGCTTTGACAGCGAGAAAAAACATTTAAGGAATTTCATCTTGTCACGTGACGTCCTCGGTAGCTTAGTGGTCAAAGCACTCGCCCGATATGCGATGGGACGTGGGTTCGAGTCCCACCTGAGGTCGATGATTTTTTTCAAGTGTTATTTATCTTCAATTAAACCTTGCATGGAATTGCTAAAAACAAAAATTTACAAGGTAGAGACAGACGACAGTTGAACTGCTGAGTGGAGGAAACGGAGAAGAGTTTTATGCCATTGTTTCGTCTTAACAATCATACGGGATTTTAATGACCACAATCATATTTATCATCTTCAACTATTATATAATATTAAGGGTTTGTTTTACAATGTACGGATAAAGTACCAAATGTAACAGATAAAAATATGTAGAGGATAAAAGTGTTTGAATTAATGTGTCATATAGCGCTATTTGACAGTCGTGGAACGCAAAAATAGTGTTATCCTTCAAGGTGGAAAATAGCTTATTCAGAACTTATATAGAACTTATCCGCACATTGTGAAACAGGTCCAAAGTGTTAGTATAAATAGGTTTAGTTCACAATCCATTAAAGTCAGTATCAGCCAGCTCATACCCCACTGGATCTGTGACGGTGCGCTCACGTTGCAGCGTCTGTGACCACAGGCTCGCAGTCGGAGGACAACTCGCAGATCCTGGTCATGAACAACTACTTCGGCATCGGGATCGACGCCGACCTGTGCCTCGACTTCCACAACGCTCGAGAGGAGAACCCTAATAAATTCAACAGCAGGTAAAAAAAAACAATCAAACAATTCATTTTTGCAAATATGCTTAAACTAAGCGCTTTTACGTCCCATTCTTTCCCCTACCACTGACAAATTTGGGTAAATTATGCTTAAGTGAGCGACAAACGCAATTCGATCGCGACACGTTGAAAACCTATCAAAGACTAACTATGTAGGCATAGTGTAGAAGCATAGGTGCTTGGGCTTGGGCTACGTTGTTTATTTATTTCCCACTTTGATACATTCAGTTTTGATAGGTAATTTCGTTGCAACAAAATGAACTAAAACAAATATAATCGATTATATTTAATAACGTATTGGATGACAGGCCTTACATTTAGCATTTCCATTAGTAGCCAATCAATAGCTCCTGTTAACCCTTAGTCAGTCAACAATTTCCTCATTTTAAAGCAATCATAAAATTAAGTTCTTTGACGCCCATTGCCAATTCATAAGGTACCCTACCCAAAAATAGATTAAAATATTTTCAATTTTTCCTCCTTACTCCTTTAAAATACCAGAGGCAAAGCTACATCCCTTAATCTGACTCTGGAATGACTTCGCAGGTTGCGTAACAAGGGCGTGTACGTGAAGATGGGTTTACGCAAGATGGTGGGCAGGAAAATGTGCAAAGACCTGCACAAGGCCGTCAAATTGGAGGTGGATGGAAAACCGGTCGACCTGCCTGCTGTCGAAGGCATCATTATTTTAAATATTCTCAGGTAAGAAACAGCACCTATCTTTAGTCGCCATTATGGCAGGAAGACAAAAAACAAACGCATTTAGTTTATGAAACTTGAAGGTAGATTTATACTTTGAAAACTAAAGCCTAGCGTCGGAGAGGCAGTAAAAGCTTTCTATTATAAGCTCTTTAGCTTATTAGTTTAATTTAAAAAGAAGATTTAAACTTTACAAAATAAAACTTAGGGTTTGAATGTCACTAATAGGAATGGACCTTCAGTCAGTCATTAGAATCAGATATGAGATACACAAAATTAGACGATTTTTTTTACTACTGTACATTTTATTTTATATTAGGTTAGCTCGTTTGTAGGTGTATGATGAATCATGATCATATGATGGTATAATAAAATATTGTCAGCTCCTGAAAACTTACTTTCTATAGTTACTGTCTTTGTGCTATAATGCTTATGCATCAATAGGCCATTATAATGAAATGAAATATATATATAGTATAGTACCAAGGTAGTAACTATAGAAGGTGTCAGGAAAATGTCAGTAACTTTTACTGCTTAGCTGTCACCACTCGCTTAAGTAACTCGAGAAGCTTGGCATAAGGGGTATTGTAGGTACTCGAGTGGTTTGAATCATATCTATTTCATCGCAAAAAGAGAGTGACTGTTGCAGGCTCTTATAGTGATTACGCATCAATCATGTTAAGCGTGCCCCAAGGGAGTGTTTTAGGACCCTGTCCCTTGCGCCGTCTTTTGCGTTGTCCCTAACAAACAAAGTCATAAAAAAGATCCTACTAACTTACACACTATCCTCCACAGCTGGGGATCCGGAGCAAACCCGTGGGGTCCGGAGAAAGACGACCAGTTCAACAAGCCCAACCATTGGGACGGCATGCTGGAGGTGGTGGGCGTGACCGGCGTGGTGCACCTCGGACAGATCCAGTCGGGTTTGCGGGGAGCGATGAGGATAGCCCAAGTAAGTACACCGCAAAACCCAGTTTTACTTAACAAAGGTACACTGCAGCAGCAGTAAAGAGATTGGGTTTCTCACTTTTGGCACCAGCCAATTTTGTTTAAATGCATTGACAGCTGTGCAAAGTGTATAAAATGGCCTAAAAAAATAACTTCTCTAATATTATATTATAAACGATCTGCAAAAGGCTAGTTGACAACTTGACACCACCAATCAGTTGACATATTTTTATGTGCTGTCAAAACGCACCTCTTCCTTATCATTTGTATAGCGATAGCAAGGTTTGACGTCATTGTTTACCGTACTCAACTGCTTAACTTTTTATTGGTTTTGAAGCAAACAAAAATCAGATTTTTGGAATAAATAGTAATAATAATAAAATGTTTATTCGGTTCAAAATTTTTTGACATCAATTTAAGTGTGGACTTCCTTTAAATAAATGATAATGTATGATGTCTTAGAATTATTTATGATTGGTGTCACTGTCCACTGCCCAATTCGTTTAATTTTAGTCCCGTAAAAAGTACTTAATTTAAATCTGGAATTAGTTCTGAGGACGATTCTGGTGAGCCAAAAATATTTAAGTTTATCAGACATGAAGTTGAGATTCTCAGGTAATCTACAAGTATACCATTCCTTAGGGCGGGCACATCAAAATAAACTTGAAGAGCGAGATCCCCGTACAAGTGGACGGGGAGCCGTGGGTGGCCGCGCCCAGCGAGGTGGTGGTGCTGAAGTCCGCGCTCAAGGTAAGCGTCGTCTGCATGTGCTCGCTTGTCGCCCGGTCCGATTCACCCTTGCGTACTCTAGCAAAATCCGCTTGGTCAGGGGTAGGGCTCGGTTGGGAAAGGAGTCACGCAAGGTGCAACCATGGGACCTTCACTATTTCTGATGTTAAATGTTGAATGTAATTTTTGTTTGAGATATATGTGCTATGGATGTACTGTGAATTGATCTGAGGATGTATTCACATCTGTCTTTATCTTAAATACTTACAAGATATTTAAAGATAGCAGAATTTAACTCATTAAAAGATTTGTCGATTTGGTTCCACCTTGTATAAAGGAGACATCGCTAATCTTAATTCAAGCTAATGGAATAACAAATCATGAACCCTTTTTTCTGGAGAATCCGAACAGTATTGCCATGTTATAAGATATGTATGTCAAGTCAATGCCCACGTACCGCTGTGTGAATACACCACCTGCACGCAAAGCTATAAATGGGAGTGTAACACTATGTTCAGGGATCTTACTAAGGGGAAGTGAGGGACGAGTATTATTTGTTGATGACTGTGAGACAACACATTCTTGTCAATAATATATTAACGATGATCGATCAAGCGGAAGTTTGTGTGATAGTACTTTAATGTATTCAAAATTCCCGATTCACGTAATGCCCGAGCACTCAAACTCCACGCAGCACCACTCCACTAGCTCACGGCTGCGTCCGTCGGCCGAACGTTCGCCCGCCGCGCGAACGTTCGCTCGCCGGACGACCGGTCGCCTCAGATACGAAACGAACACAGGTTTAATTTAAAATGAATTTAGAAGTGATATATCGGACGCGTATACGGTTGTCGCGGTGCAAACTTTCTACAAAGAAAGTAATATCTAAATTGAGAACGAGTACGAGCAAAAGTTCTACTCACTCAACCGAGCTAAGTTTGTACTTCGCTAGAATGCGTGCATAATATCAATTATTACAAAAAGTTGTCCTTTCTGATATTTTGTAACAAATATTCGGTCTTTATTTTATGTAATAGCAACCCTTTTAGCAGACCGTACCGAAGCGTCAGTGTGGCAATCGCGCGGTGCAAGCTTAGCTAGGTGGAGTTGTAGAGTATGATGAGTATGCCGAGAGGCGACAACCGTAGCCGCGTGACGAGATCGATACGGGCCGCGGGTGAGACGGGCGAGGGTGGCGAGGGCGGCGGGGTGGGGGGTGCGGAGCGCGAGGGCGAGCGTGGGAGGTGACGGGCGATGTGTGTGTCCGGCAGGCGACCATGCTGAAGAAAAGCAAGCGTGGGTCGGGCGGCGCCAGCGCGGCGGGCCCGTGACGGCGCCGCGAAACGCTCACCCGCGCCCCGTGTCGCGCTGTGCAGGCCACCATGCTCAAGAAGCGCGGCAAGGTGCGGCGGCGCAACACGGAGCCGGCGCTGGCCCCCGCGGCCCCCGCGGCCCCCGCGGGCCCCCCGGCGCCGCGCGTGCCCCCCGAGCGGCCCGCGCGGCCCCCCGACTCCTGAATCTGGCTGAGCGAGCGCCTCATCTAGCGCCGCGCCGCCTCGGGCTCAAGGCGCGCGCTGCGCGAGCGCTCGCTGGCCGAAGCCGCGCACTCCGCCGCACCATGCGACATGTAAATATCACCGAATATATTATACTTATAAAAAATAAATTTATAGTCAATAGTCGTTGTTTTATTTTTAGTCATATGATTTGAAAATGTGTAAAAAATAAATAATGAAATATGTAAACTATGGGTTTTCTTTATAACACCTTAGAACTTCCCTAACAGAACCTAAACACTAATCTCCAATGGGAGAAATTTGTAGGATACAACGTATAATTACTAAACAAGCAGTAAGTAAATTACCACGAAATGGACTACAATGCGCAGCGGGTTTGCATCCCGCAAGTCGCGTACAAATACTTGTGCTCATCACGAAAACACTTGCCGTGTTTGCGTGATGAGCACAAGTATTTGTACGCGACTTTTAATGTTTTTAATTAAATTCCTATCTAAAACAAGCACTGCATAGTTTAGTTAGATCCTATTAAAAATCAATTATTTAAGGAATTTATTTTTAATAGGATTGATAAGAGCCCTGTGAACGAAGCTTTAGTCAGATCAGAATCGCTTCACTGTTGGGCAAAGTTTCAAAGCCTTCGTTAAAACAAGGGACTTGCTTATATATTTAAAAAAAACTTGACCAACCAGAGCGCTGTAGCGCTTGTTATACTTTTTTTAATATACACGCAAGTCAACCTTTGTTTCAGCGTAGACGCTCAGACAACTATATTAGAAACAGATAGATCCTAGAAATTCATAATTACAAAATTGAATAAGACACCGTTTCGTTTCAATAAATTTCATTTATTTTTCCCGAAACTTAAGACTAGTTCACAAGCAACGCTATTAATATTAGTTACCAGACGTGCACTGGTTTATCAGAATCTTACTTATAAATAGAACTCGGCTCAGTCTAGGACTGTTCTATCACAATAAATTAATTAACAAGCAACAACGGAATTCTAAAGCTTGACAACTCAACTGTGATCGCACGAAGATATCAAAGGCGTAAAGATTTTCATTTTTTTACATAATTATTAAGTTATAAAAATATGCTTATAATACATAAAAAGCAGACTTACCTACACAAAGTTAGGTTAGGAATTTATACAATTATTAAGAAACACTTAGATCATGTATGTCTGCCTATAATGTATTTGATTTAGCAATTATGGAATAAGCACTGGTATCGAGAGAAAAACATGACCTACGACTACAACTAGTGGGATGTTGAGCGCTGGGCGAAAGATGCGCAGAAGATCATTACGATCACGTGACTGGCTAGTCGTAATTAATTGTTAATTCCGCGCACACGCGTATCTGATACAAGAATCGTTTCGTAAGATGCGCAAATCGATCCCCACTACTTTTCCCCAGCGCTCAGCATTGATGCCGCGTTCTGTAGTATATTTAGAGAAGCCGATTTAACTTTCCACATTTTGTAAATACACTCTAAACATTTTTTCTAAATGAAATTGACACAGAATGCTGTAGTTGAGGCCTAATCCGAACACAATAATAATTTCTTTTGTACTTCATCAGTCATAATATTTCAAAGTCAAGTTGCCAAGTAATAAAAACACAGTACCATCGAAAAATATCCTCGCTGTATAGCGACATGGTTTCGTTATAATTATTGCTTACTCTATACAAAAACAGGATTGTCAAACATCAACAGCCTGAAAAGATTTCCGGAATATTGTACTTCAACATTTATTGTACCCAAAAACCTTTTAGGCCCGCCATACACGGACAGCTCGAGCAGTTAGCCAGTGATCAACATACACAGACGGCTCTTGCAGTCATAGTCAACAGTTGAAGCTGCTATTGATAACTGCTGGAGCGGTTGGTATTAACTGCACAACAAGTCACAATTTCATTTTCATTCAAATCAGTAGCAAACGTGGAATGCCCGCGCGCGGGCGGTGGTAACAGCGCGAGAACAGTCGACAGCTCGAGCAGTCAGTGTATGCCTAGCGACTGCTTGACCACCCAACCGCCCAAAGCAGTCACAACTGCTCGAGCAGTTCCGTGTATATGTGTACTAAAATTCTATATTTTACTATGCAATCGCAGCTTGAAGCTGACGATACTAGCTGCTTCAAGCTGTCCGTGTATGGCGGGCCTTAGACTCATATTTAAAAAAATAATTTGGCCCAAAAAGGATAATAATATTATGATTTAATGCTTTTTAAATATTTTCTAATAAACCCTGTCGTTCATACAAAATAAATCGTAACAATTTACATTCTCGAGATATTTATCCAATGCCTTTTACTGCGCATGACTACGGGACATCTGCACAACAATGCAACACTTGTCACAACAGACGGACGTAAGTATGTATTATATTTGTAGTATTTTAAACCACTCACTAAAGGTTAACGCACACTTATCAAATAATATCATGGAACATAATACTTTGCGCATTGCGCACTGAATCGTTAGAACCTGGTAAAAGAAATTCATCTGCGCGTTTAACTCAGATAGATGTGCGTTTACGCTAACGATAAAAGGTCTGCAAGCGTATGACTACCCTTATATTTACAATACAATATCAGTTAATAGACAAAATTCGTACAATAATTTGGCGTGTAAACTACTATCAAATAATTATTGCACTAAGGAACCATTTATACATTGCAATATATGATCTGGGGTGCGTTTTAGAGCAAACGTTTATAAAAGCATCATCAGGGGCAATATTAAAATGATAATTCCGTTCTACTCTTCTCTAAACTAAAAGTCTGTGACTTACTATTCGATTGTATGTACACAATATGGTTTAAAATTTTTGTGGCTTAGAAATTGTAGCAATAGTCTGTATGTAAATGTCAACATGTTAGCTCCTGGAGACCCTTTAGTATTAAAGTATTAAAAAAAGTATAAGTAGTTTGTCTCTTTTCAATTATTAGGGAGTAAAAGAGGCATCACAACCTACATTAAGTTAAGAGACTGACGACAGTCAGGCCGTTATTAAGGCCGTCTGGTGTAGTAGTTCGCGCTCCGGACTAAAAAGCCTGGTGGTTGCGGATTCGAATCCCGCAAAGGGCAAATGTTTGTGTGACGAGCACGAGCATTTTTGCCTAGATCATGGATGTTTATCCGTTATCTAGTCGCCATAGTACAAGCTTTGCTTAGTTTGGGGCTAGCTAATTAGTGTGATAGTGGAAACAATTTATTTTAATATATATTTATTCATTTCCGCTGATCGATGCGGCGCTGTAAGAAATTTGTATGCGGAGCAATTGCCTGCTGTGTCACTCAATTGCGATGTTGCTTCCAAAAAACTCTTGCGAAAAATATTTTGCAATTATGCGCAGCGCCGCGCATGCACTACTCGCACATCGCAGTGTGGTTAGATCTTAACGGACTTTATGCCTATAAAATAGGACAAAGTAAATATATTGTGACTTGAGATAAATAACCTAGCTAGCACGTTATCTCGTGCCACATAATACTACCTAACAGCTTAGAGCATTCAACCAACAGGAGACGCCATTAACAGGCATTCCCCTCTGCCACAAGTCTATGACCGTCGGTCACAGAGGTTATATAAAACTATTTGCAGCGCGTTCCGCCATCATTGTCAAATCACGATGAGCGTAGAAGGACCGCAGCTAAAAATGCCAAATTACGCCGTGTGCTCGTTTTAAAAAAGATCAGAAACATCTTATGTGCTAAAGGACAGCGTAAATTTTCATCTATAAGTATTATTGAGTCTCAATATTAGCAAATAATGCCTTAAAATTGCAAAAACCTCATAAAATTTGTCAATCAAAAAGTGATACCAGTAAAAGGTAAAAAATCCTATTTAGCGTAATTTTTTATACTTAAGTACCCAACTTTAAAATCACACTGGTATTTCACGTTTGATATTGTTAATAATATTAATTACAATAGATGATTATTGAATTAATGATATTCAGAGTTAACAAATTATGATTATTGTTTAAGTTTTGCGCAATTTTTTTGGACTTTATACTTACTTTTAAAGTATCAATAGTCAATTAGAATAGTTTGTTACGGGATTGCTACCATGTACCTTATTTTTGAGTTCCCGATATTTCGGCACTGTTGCAAGCGCCATGATCACGGAGTAACTGAAGATCTTGCGGGTAAGTTGTTAAGGGCAAACATATCGGTCTACCCTCTTTCGCTGTCTTTTATTGCACGCGTCGGTACCATTGTCTACAAACTTACTATTTTCTCGCACCTGTTCTCGACACACAACACTAACAGTATCTGACCGCAAAACAGCAGTTTGTTGTTTTTTCCGGTTTTTGCACATACGAATCACTGGATTCCAGACACTTGACAATTTAAACCCATCCTCGCGATTGAAATTTTTGTACTTTGTAATTTCAATCGCTTCCCTGACCATTCTTGGTATGTAGTGGCGTTCTGTCGAAATGATCTGAGGGTTGTTAAACTCAATCCAGTGATTTAGACCTCATTCCAACAAATGTTCCGCGATTGCCGATTTCTGTTTGTCGTTGTTTTTGACCGTTCTTTCTTCCGACCTTTTATGTGTTCCTTCACTCGGCACGCTATGTATATACTCGGTACGTTTTGTTTGGCCGATATATTAACTGCCACAGCTGCAGTCAATCTTATAGACACCCGGTTTCTCCATTGGGAAACTATCTTTTGGAGATCTTTTGGAGCGATTGAAATTACAAAGTACAAACATTTCAATCGCGAGGATGGGTTTAAATTTTAAGTATAAAATGGGTACCGACGCGTGCAATAAAAGACAGCGAAAGAGGGTAGACCGATATGTTTGCCCTTAACAACTTACCCGCAAGATCTTCAGTTACTCCGTGATCATGGCGCTTGCAACAGTGCCGAAATATCGGGAACTCAAAAATAAGGTACATGGTAGCAATCCCGTAACAAACTATTCTAATGTTAGTGACCATGAAAGTTTAAAACAATATATCAATAGTCAATACTATAAATATTTGCATTTAATCGGTCTACTTCAATAATGTAATATAATTGCGAACTTCACCTTATTCTGAAAATTTAAGATTTTTATTGATATACGCTGGCCACCCTGCAGCAAAATTGGTGATGGGATAGCACAAAAACAAAATATCGATATCGATTTAACCACTTGACCTTTAGGTCACCAAGAGTTGGCATTCCACCCGAATGTATTTCGAAAATGGGAATATATTCGGAATATTCCCGATAAACCCACCCGTTAGGAAAATAAACGGGTGGATAAGGTTTTATTGTTTATATGAATTTATTTAACACAAAAATGATGTTAAGGCTCAGGTTACAAGCATTTTTGTTGTTATTTATTTACACATACAATAAAAACTGTATGGTGTTATAAATTTTGTTTAGTTTGGTTGCTTTACTGTAAGATCCGTGTTATTTATATAACAATAGGCATTATTATAATGTGTCCATATTAAGATGCCACTAAATATTAATTTTCATTATTTTTGCGAAAATATAACATTACAAAAGATTAAGACAAAATCTTTGAGGCACCTCTAACTTTACCTTCAATCATATTTACGATTTTTGCGGGTTATAGCCCAGTATTTTTTTTATTATAATAATGACAATACACCTGAAAACCAAATTTTGCAGGTATTTCTTGTAGTTTTAGGCTTGGACTTTAACCAGCCGGAATCTGTTAGAATCAGCTAGAATTCGTTCACGACGACCTTATTGCTTGCGATGGATTGAAACCGTACTTACCCGGACTGGTTTTCCGGCTGGGTATAGTCCAATCCTTAAACTCTACCATACTGACGTATATTAATAAATAACCCTGTAGATCTTGATGACAGCCAAAAGGAAAGTTTCTATCATCACCACTACCAGCCTATATCAGTCCACTGCTGGACACAGGCCTCACCAAAAGGAGGATTTTGCCATAATCGCCACGCTTGGCAGGCGGGTTGGCGATCGCAGTTTGGACAATGGTGGAGAGGAGACGCTGCTGCCCGTCTTCTTATGGCGGTTCTCCTGTAGTCACCTCTACATAAAGTTTCTATCTTACGCATAATAGAGAGTCTGAATTGAATAAAACCTTATCATAATACTGGCAGATAAAATTTATCGATAGTGTTAAGCACTATCTTCGTTTATTTAAAACTGACGTCACACTCGTGCATAGATAAGTTGCCCTTGTGTGTGAATATATTTGTGTGCGTCTAGTTTAAGCTAGTGTTAGACAATTTTTGTTGTGTGCGAGCGTAGCAACGTCATTGAAAATGCGTTAGTGTTAATTCCCTATGTGTGCGTTATTCCCTTCCCCCCGCAAGAAATGACAGACTTTTTCTCATAGAAATTAGCGAGCTTGTCGTCTCCTGTTGGTTGAATGCTCTAAGCCTAACAGTTACAAGTTTGAGCCTGGTATTTGCCAGCATAAACAAGTTTTAGGGTAACTGATATTTAGAAGCATGCCATGCATGTATAGAAAGAAATAACGTCCCAAAACAGATGGCGCCACTAACCACTTTTTAATTGAGCTCGTAACAATTATAAGCTAAGGTAAAAAACACATTATTGCTTAAATATCTAGCGTTGACTTAGTTGTTAAAATACTGCACGCTCACAAGTATTTTAAAAACACTGAAAAACGACTAAAACGCATAGAACTGGGATATTATCAACATCAGTTACATAGACCTAGAGATTTTGTATAATATCTTTACGAAACATTTGCGCAGAACTATACAAGAAAGTTAGCGTTTACTAAGTACATAGGTACTTTAAAAATAACAATCACTTTATTAATTCATATTATTCAGTAACAATTCATAAGAGAAAAATACTGTCGACACCTATGGCATCGAAAGCTCCAATACGTGGGACTTGGAAACCAACATGTTTTGAACAAAACAACTCTGGATTACAACCAAATAGACTTACATTATTGATGACTATTCATCTGTTGCACTATTTCTCAGTCAAAATCACCTGGAACAACATTCATTGAATTAATAAATTTGCCCCAGACAACTCACCATGATCCCAATCAAAAAATCTCAAAAAAAGAATTATCTTGTTGCGAGGTACCCTATTTAAAATAGCCTAATATCTGACCACAAGAAGCAGTAGTCTCTAGGACAACACACATAGAGGCAGTAGTATCTTAAGCAGCTCACCAAAGCGGCGGCCTCGGCGCTGTAAGCGCTAGGGCGGCTCACGAATTGGCTAGTAGTCACTAGGGCGGCTCACAAGTGGCAGTTGTCTCTATGGTGCCTCACTAAGTGGCAGTAGTCTCTAGGGCAGCTCACGTGGAGGCAGTAGTCTCTAAAGCGGCTCACCAATTGACAGTAGTCTCTAAAGCGACTTGCCAAGTAGCAGTAGCCTCTAGGGCGGCCCACCAAGTGGCAGCAGTCTGTAGGGCAGCAAACCTACTAGCAATAATCTCTAAAGCGACTCACCTAGAAACAGTAGTCTCTAGGGCAACACAAATAGATGCAGTAGTCTCTAAAGCGGCTCACCTAAGCGCGGTAGGCTCTAGGACGGCTCACCAAGTGGCAGTAGTCTTTAAGGCGCCTCACCAAGTGGCAGTAGTCTCTAGGGCGGCTCACCAACTGGCAGTAGTCTCTAGAGCGGCTCACCAACTGGCAGTAGTCTCTAGGACAACACACATAGAGGCAGTAGTCTCTTGCACGACTCACCTAAGCGCAGTAGGCTCCGGGCAATGGCGCGGCGGCCTCGGCGCTGTAGGCGCGCACGCGGCTGAACGCGAAGGGCGGGAACTTGCCCGGCGTGAGCTCGAACTGCGTCCACTGGTCGCGGCGAGAGCATACAGAGTATCGCCGCCAAGCCAGCTGGAAGTTGCGGCGGGAACGCACGTTGCGGAGCTGGAACTCCTGGGAAATTATGAAAATAATAAGGAATGAAACTCACTAACTGGCACAAATAACTGTTACATTAAGGTTTTTGCTTACTACACTATATACCATGACCGTGCTAGGAACGTGTCAGGCAAAGAACTATTATTTGTATTGAAATGTATGTGGGACGTCCACCCACAAGGAGGACAGACGACCTGGTAAAGGTTACAGGAAGCTGCTGGAGCCAGGCCGCTTGGAACCAGCCGATTTGGAAGACACTGGTGGAGGCCTATGTTCAGCAGTGGATATCCTGTGGCTGAAATGATCATAATGATGATGAAATGTATGTATGACACTGTTCCCACTAGATCGTCTCTTCGATCGGCACAAAACAGTTTCGATACGTTCAGTGCGCATACAAGAGCGTATCGTGTTGCTTTTCGTGTCTGATACGCTCCTATCACGTCCATGGTATGATGATACGGTGTAGTGTAGTGGGCAAAAACCTTTATTCTCTCTTAAACGTTAGTCAGTTTTCGATTACTTAAAATTTGAAATCATGAAATGACAACACAAGTTTAAATTAGACTACTGACTATTTCTGTAACAGAAAAACAGTATTGCGGAATTTTTCAGTCAAACTTATAGCAACAGTTAATGCACTCCTGTGTCTGGTAACGATAGCACCGCCCTATTTACGACACTGCAACATCATCATCATCATTTCAGGCTGCAGTTGAACATAGGCCTCCCCCGGTGACTTCCAGATTGGCTGGTTGGAAGCGACCTGCATCCAGCGTCGTCCTGCAACCTTTACCAGGTCGTCTGTCTACCTCGTGGACTCCATTCCAGAACCTTTCTGCCCCATCAGCCGTCAGTTCAACGTGCTATGTGCCCCGCCCACTGCCACTTTAGCTTGCTAATCCATCGGGTTCTGTCAGCGACTTTTTTTCGTTCACGGATCTCCTCATTTCTGGTTTAATCTCGCAAAGAAACACCGAGCATAACGCTTTTCATACCGCGCTGTGCAACTTGAAAACTGCATACGACACCTCTTTAGCAATCCGCATTCGTGGTGGAGTATAGCCCAAACCACTTCATAATTGTGCTAAGACCTATGCCTTGCAGTCTCTAAAGCCTGTAATATTTACATACAAATTCACAAATAATTCGTGCTTACCATGTGAAAAGTTTGCTCGTGGTTTTCGGGCGTCTCCTTGCGACGCGCTCGGAACCTAGTGTTCGACGCCGCCGCCGGTTTCTTGTCGCCGGACTTTTTTATTACTACCACAACCTAGAACAAAGGATCATCATCAAACATGTTACAACAGTATCATCTGCGAGTGTGGGTAGTTTAAGCCAGGGGCGTGCACTGCATATAGGCAATTAGGCAGTGCCTACCTGATAAATGAATTGAAGTAGGTTGTAGGTACTCACAAATGTGTGTTATTGATGAAAACCACTGATTTTCACTATAGTAATTATCTACTGCCTACCTCAAAATAAAACCAATGCCCGCCACTAGTTTAAGCAGGCCAGCGGGTCTAAAACGGCTGCATTGGATGTTTCATATTTCGTTCATAATATGTTTTATTTAGCAAATCTTAATATGACAAGTTATTTGATGAATCATAAAATGAGCCTCGAACATTTCATATTTGCAGTTCATCTAATTTGACAGTTTTGTATGGAAATTCGTATTATGGTCTACTTATTATGAAATGAGTAGAATAGAATAGAATAGAATAGAATATTATTTATTCGTCTAATTAATGGTACATGTTCGTGGGTGTGTACTTACAAGCTACTTTATTGCAGTTTGCTATGAAATGAGTAATTCATATTTAATGTCAAATTGGTGAACCACCATTTTAATGTTATTTTTATAATTATTTTGTATTGATATTTGTAGAACACACAAAACGAGTATTTTGAAACATTTTGTTACTTTGTGTTGTTAAAAACATTCATTTTCACCAAAACCGGAAAGTAAGATTGGACGCGTCACTATATTATTTTAACGTAGAAACATCGTCATTAAATATGATCCATTTGATGAAATGAATTGCATATGATTAATTTATTAATGTGGCCGTTTTAGGGTTTGCAAAGCATTTCCGCCACATTTCACTAAATGAATCAGATTAAAAATGAAACATCCAATGCGGCCGTTTTAGACCCGCTGGTTCACTCCGCAATTCAGTCGACATTTCTACCTACGAGCCGGGTCCCCGCGCGGTATACAATATCAGGCGGGTGCCACGCGCGCTCAGTTATGCACGCGACGCGACGTAGTAGGTAACCAGGAAGAAATTAGTTTACTTTCGCGCTAAAACACACGTGTTTTACCTAGTCGTTTTACCCATTGCAAAATGGTAAAATTATAATTATATTACACTCGAGTAGCACTTTTAAATTAGGTACTAAATTACAAAATATCCACTTTCTGTATTTAAAAATCATTTTTGCTACCATCAAGCAATTTTATATTACATGGTTGATAATCCTTTTATTTACTTAAATCATTCGTTTAAAAACATTATTTCTACGTTTCATTGCACAGTCGACCCTAGTGAGGCGACCAAAACTACCCAAAACCAATTTGGCTTAAGCGTATCCGAGTAATAAGTACCATATCACGTATAGATAGGGTTCATTTTTGCTTGTAGTGAACGGTAGTTGGTAGGTCAATCAGTTAGGTAGGCGTGCGAGAGCAAATTATTTTAGATCTTATTGTTGCGAAGAAAAGATTGATAATTTATTGTAACTGTTTCAGAAGTGATCCTTCTGTAGATTTATTTTATTCTGTGGTTTAAGTGCGCGTGCATGAGCTTGTTCGTGTTCGTGCGCGTGCGCGTGTGCGTAAGCGTACGTATAGATAGATACTCTTTATTGCATACCAAACAAAGAAGTTACAGTTGATTGTACAGAAAGATGTACATTTCATGTGTCACTGTTTATGTACGCTGGCTGTCTGTCTGTGTGCGCGTGCTAGTCTGTGAACCAGCCAAGATCTTAAAAGCAGTAGAGTAGTCAGCTTGCCTGCCAGTGTAGTTTTTTTTTTGTCAAATTGATAGTACCATTCTGTCACCGTATATCACTGAGTGAGTCGGTTTGAGGGAGTAGTAATCTGTCTCTAGTTGGCTGATAGTAGAGTCTACAGCCACATAGAGGAAGATTTTTATCGGCAATACATGAGTGTCCCGCATAATTTAGTGCACTGACAGACGGTATAGTCTACAGCCAGCATATTACCTCATCAGTCATGAGTCATGAGGCGGTAGTACCCTGCTATTATGTAGTTTAGTATTGAACCAGAGCCAACAAGAGACATGATATCTATATCGGTCACTGGGCAGTAGTATTCCGCTGTTATTTCAAACTATCTTATTGTTGTGTCCAAACTATCTAATTATTATGTCTTCGAAAATAAAAGGCTGCTGCTACACAAGCTTGCTTATTGCAGAAGCCGCTAGACATAAGTTACTCTGTAATCTTATTGGCAATAAATAAATTTGTAATAATAACATAATGCAAAGTTTTTATACAGAATACATTTTATCTTTAATTGAAGATAAATAACACTTGAAAAAAAAAATCATCGACCTTAGGTGGGACTCGAACCCACGTCCCATCGCATACCGGGCGAGTGCTTTGACCACTAAGCTACCGAGGACGTCACGTGACAAGATGAAATTCCTCAAGCGTTTTTTTTCTCGCTGTCAAAGCCAGCGTATTCTGATCAATGTTGTAGCAATATGTATAGCTGAGTAGTATACTACCGTCAACACCCTATAGAAATATTTTTACAAATATTTGACTATTGCTTAAGATCAGAAATGCTTAAACATTTTATCTTATTTTATCTTGTATGTTCACTGAGAGTCTACTGGCAGCAAGAGGCAGATTACCTTGTCCCCTATGAGCCGGTAGTGGCCGGCCGTGACGCCGAGGGCCCCCTTGGCATGGCGGTACCTCAGGTGCCCCACGCACGCCGCGGGCTCTTCCGCCGTCGTCCACATCAGCACGAGGCCGTCGGGGAAGAACCTGAACAACAAATTCATGTTAAACTTTCAGCCTCTTCGCGTGTGCGAGCTTTTAGATTCCAAATATTTATATCATTCAAATTAGTAGTAATAGTAATCGTCTGTGTTTATCACTACAGTAGCGTTTCCCTTATCGGCCTTAAGCACTAAAATATCAAAAGATACGAGTTTTGTAGAGTGACGAAGAGGTGTACAAACCGGTTTCGTATAACCCCACGGCCAGAGTAACGCGTAGGATCCGTGCTCTTATCCGAGAAAATCAAGACCTTTTTGCAGAAGACGAGTACGAAAAACTGTATCGTTGTAAGTCACACCAACCACCTAAGTTATATGGTCTGCCTAAAATTCATAAGACTAACGTGCCATTGCGTCCAATTGTAAGTCAAATAAATTCGCCTACTTACGATCTTGCAAAGTACGTTGCATCAGTATTGCAGCCTCTAGTGGGAAAAACACCGTCTTTTGTAAAAGACTCACGCCATTTTGTTCAGATTATTAAAGAACTAAAGTTGGAACCTGATGAAGTTATGGTGAGTTTTGACGTTGATTCGTTGTTCACCAACGTTCCAATTGGGGAGTGTCTGGACATTGTAAAAGAAAAACTGTGTGACAGCGAAATGGCCTTCAATTATATGGATTTGCTGAAAAACTGTCTAGATGGGAATTATTTTCTTTTCCAAGGTCAATATTACCTCCAGATTGATGGTGTCGCAATGGGAAGCCCTGTAGCCCCTGTTCTTGCTAATATCTGGATGGAACATTTTGAAGAAAAGGCGCTGCAACTTGACCCTGGAACCGTCAGACTATGGAAACGGTACGTCGATGATATTTTCAGTATCATCAAAGGTTACGAGCAAGAAGTAGATCGATATTTAGAACATCTCAACTCGATTCATCCTAAGATGAAATTTACATATGAGTTGGAGTCGGCCAGGTCGTTGTCATTTCTGGATATCAAAATTACAGTGAGATCGGATGGATCCTTGTCGCACTGTGTCTATAGAAAGCCAACACACACAGATAGATACTTACACGCTGCCTCACATCACCATCCACGCCACTTACAATCCGTAATGTCATCATTAAGAAATAGAGCATATGATCTCTGTGACCCTGACCATTTGAAGCAAGAGCTAAATCATGTTCAGGAGGTTCTCATTAAAAAACGGATACAAAGTGTCACCACATCTGTTGAAGCCACCGATAAAACGCTCTCTAAGTCCGAATGTAAGCAGACATCCCGCATTTTGCCTTACGTGAAAGGAGTGACTGATAAAATTGGCTCCCTGCTAAAGAAATGGTCCATTCCCACGATTTACACCCCGGGGTTAAAAGTACAGACTTTACTAGGCACAACGAAGGATGTCTTGCCGTTACAAACACCAGGTGTTTAGAAAATAAACTGTAGCTGCGGGAGTTCCTACATAGGCCAAACGAAACGAACCATCGCTGAAAGGCTTAAAGAGCATATAGCTGCTGTGAAAAACCGCCAAACTGCAAAATCAGCGATTGCCGAACACCTTCTTGAATCGAGCACTAATCACTGGATTGAATTTCATCAAACGCAAGTTCTTTCCACGGATCGCCACTTTTATTCAAGAGTTGTGCGTGAAGCTATTGAAATCAAAAAGTATAAAAATTTTAATCGGGAAGACGGTTTCAAATTATCCGCGACATGGAATCCAGTGATTAAAAATAAACAATCTCGTTTTGTTTCGCGATCGAGTTCTCACCTGAATACGGACGCGGCGGTTAGTGTGCAGAATAGGGACACAGTGAGTGTAGTGTGTGACGGTACTTGGCGTGAAAATAATATTATGAGGGTAGATGAAGAATCTGCCTCTCATACGGAATAAAGACATCGCTGTTCCAGTCAGCCTGTGACCACGGTCGGTGTAACCCGATCGAAACGTCAGACAAAAGAGGTAACATTTTGTACCTAAATTATGATCGCGTTAATTCCCGTTTAAAAGTAATCATTAACATTGTTATTTTTTCATAAATATAATTTTATGATGCTAGTTATCATATCGAAGATGGTGAGTAGAAAAAACTACCACAGGAGCGGAGGTTAATGGTGGAGGACGCGGAGCGGATGATAATAAAATACCATCAACCTTCTGAGGTGATGGTTTTTCTTTATGCGGAAGCCTAGCTGAGGTGTGGGTACAAAGTGAAAGCGTGGTTCCGTTACAAACGGTATAACACTCTTGAAACAAAGAAAAAAATACTAGTTACACCTTGTTTTTGTTACTTAAGTACAACATCCAACTTGTGGAAAGAGACTGGAATTTGAAACTTAAATACAGGGTGTAGTTTTGAACAGCAACGCCCGACTCAGGGGTGATAGTACACATGAAAGTAATTACAAGAAAAATATAAATTAATATTTAACTATACTTCATTAGTAAGAATCCTTGTTCAAAAGTATCCTAAAACTTTTGAAATGTGTGAGTAACACGCACGGTAGGCGATAATGCTACGAGTGTTACTACGCTACGATAGCTACGAAGGCCACTTTGCAAAATTTGCCCCAAGAGAATGACCGATAGCTCGCCCGCGTAATAATACCATAATTTCCTGATTTCATGGATTTTTCCATAAAAATTTAAGGTATTCTTTTAATATTTTTTTTGGCATCAGTGTCGTGTATACTACCACCCCTGAGATGGGCGTTGTTTTACAAAACCACACCTTGTATATCTAAGATAAATAACACTTGAAAAAAAAATCATTGACCTAAATATATCTAAATGTTACTAATGTAGTAGTACTTGAGATACAGGTAGTAATATAAGAAGTCTGGTACGACCTGATTTCTTGTCCTGAAAGAAGTTTGCCAGGTGTACAGATTGACAGACTTAGAGTCCGTCCGTATACATCTGCTACACGAGGCAAAACCTTTCGCACGGAGAGAGCGATAGTTCCTCTCTCTCCCCTCCGCCCCTCCAGCCCCCTCTCAAGAGCAAAAAGATTGAGGTTTGAAACCAAAATACTGCATATGTACTGTAGAGGTTTATAACTCGATTAATAAAACCTCTACGTCTACCATGGTATAAAAGTATTCGAATTTGGAACAATCTTCTTGACGTGGAAAAAGCAGTTGTTTCTGGATGGATTCAAATAACGTGGGCCAAACAGAAAATGAAACGTCTTATAATCTAAAATAGTAAAAATCATATGAATCAAATGATTCAGGAATAAGAAACATATTATGTAGTTTCCATATTAGGTTTTAGCGTTAACCTGTAATTCTAATCCTCAAAGAATAAATATTTAAAAAGTGATATAAATATTTTTAATTTTAATTAATTTTCCTTAGAATTCGTCACCACAGTACCTGAGGTACCGGTAGTAGTCTATGAGGTACCAGGGCCGGTAGGACTGGTCCTGGAAGGAGTTCTCCCCGTGGCGCAGGTACGTGGTCTTGCTAATGTAGCAGCCCTGCAGCTCCAGCCGCGGCCGCTCGATGTACATCTGCCGCCAGGAGCCGAAGCCGTTGGCGCGGGGGGTTCCGCACTCTATTCCCCAGGTTCTGTTCGACAATTTAAATTTTTGTTTTTAGCAAAAAATCGTCCGCCTCAGTTGGATCCGAACCCACGTCCATTTTTTTTTCAAGTATTAAAATCTTAGTTAAACCTAGCATGGTAATTGCTAAAAACAAAAATTTAAATTGTTTAAGCTTTTCTGATCTTTACCAATAGTTAAATATTTGTAAAAATATTTCTATCGGGTGTTGACGGTAGTAGTATATACCGCAACATTGATTAGAAAATACGCTGGCTTTGACAGCGAGAACGACTTGAAAGATTTCGTCGAGTTGACTAACGTCTCGGTAGCTTAGTGGTCAAAGCACTCGCCCGGTATGCGATGGTCGTGGGTTCGGATCCCACCTGAGGCAGACGATTTTTTCAAGTATTCAAATTCTGTTCGACAATTAGTTGAAGCATTACATAGATAGACAAATATTTTGAATACACACCATACAAAGTAGTTACAGTTATGTTTACAGAAAGGTAATTTTGAACTTCCTATCACTAAAAGATATTGTGTATCACCATCATAGAATAATAAACACTCCAGAAATCCGACTCTGCAACGGTGGCAAAAGCTGTTATTAGCTGTATGTACTACTCTGTCAAGAAAGTACCGGGAAAAGATTAATAATACACAAAATGTTAGTTATTCATCCAAATTTATTTTATCACCTTCATAGTATGCTCCTTCAGAAGCGATACACTTACGCCAACGAATAATCCAATCATCAAAACGTTTTTAAACGCTTTTTTCGGAATCGAGTTGGGTGGTTGAAACCGGGTGCCACGAAGTGGTAATTTGAGTTTAGGAAAAAGAAAGAAGTCGGCTGGAGCCATATCTGGTGAATAAGGTCGAGGGTATTTGTTGAGTTTTTGGGCAAAAATTCGTTCACAATGATGGCCTTGTGGGAAGGCGCATTATCGTGGTGCAAAATCCAAGAATTTTCATTCCACAAATCTGGCCTTTTTCGTCTAATTTGCTCTCTTAAACGCCGCATAACGCTTAAACAATACTATTTTTTATCGTTTGACCTTTTAGCATGAATTCTGAGTGCACAACACCGCGACAGTCAAAGAAAACAGTCAACATGACTTTGACTTTCGATCGAGTTTGGCGCGGTTTCTTCGGTTTTGGTTCAGTTGGAAGGCGCCACTCCGAAGCTTGTTGACTAGTTTGCATGTCAAACTCGTAAACCCACATCTCGTCACCAGTAACAATGCGTTTCATGAATGTTGGGTCGGAATTGACTCGTTCTAGCATGTCCTCAGCGACTCTTTTGCGATTGAGTTTTTGGAGAAAATTCAGGTCTTTTGGGACTAGCCGAGCGGCAACATGTTTCATACCCAATTGATTATTTAAAATGGTACGAATCAACTCGTGTGACACAGAAAGTTCGACGGCTAGCTCTCTCAAACTTGAATGAGGATTTTCAGTCACTATTTCCTTCAATTTTGCGATGTTATCTTCAGTAGCAGATTTTGATGGCCTACCAGAGCAAGGCAAATCTTCCATGACATCTCGACCGCTTTTGAACGCTTTGTACCACTTATTAACACGTATTTTTGAAAAAGTCGATTCACCTTAAGCCTTCTGTAACATTTTCAGAGACTCCGAACACGAAATCCCATTGGCGATGCAATATTTAAGACAAACTCTTTGTTCGATGTTTTTGTCCATTATGAAATTCGCAATACACACTAGATATGGTTTAACTAAAAACAATACTGTATTTAATCTAATTATCAGATGTAACTCAAACTCCGCGCCAAAATGTAAAACAGTTGTGCAAATCTAACAACAACAAAAAAATAATAATTTTGAATTTGGAACCATAAACAAATCATCAATTCCCGAAACTTTTTTGACAGAATGTAAGTATGATTACACAAACTCACTTGAGCGCGAGCGAGCGCCACAGGTCCTGGTCTCGCGCGGCTACGTACAGGCCGCGGCAGGCGCCGGCCGCACGCTCTAGCGACGCCGCGTCACACTCTGCGGACACTACCCAGCGCAGTACTAGCTGAACTACCTCGTAAGGCAGCCAGGATATATGCGCGCCCTGGGGACACAATATACACTATACTCACACCTTGCAATAATATAACGTGCCACACCAAAACGCAAATCTTTAGGTGGGTTCAGATATGTTCTGTTGTCCGTACCGTACCTCCGTTTTGGTTGTCGTATCAGAGTTGCGATCCAAACATTCGGGGCGCAAAAGCGGCATTAGAAATACATCATCTGTGAAAATTTCAACTGTCTAGCTACCACGGTTTATGAGATAGAGCCTGGTGACAGACGGACAGACAGACAGACGGACAGCGGAGCCTCAGTAGTAAAAATATCCATCGATAAGCTTCACGATATCTGCCCACAAGTTCTGGCTGGACTCTCTTTGAGAGCTCCTGCAAAGCCCTGTAGGTCTAACCTACTTATCTTCCTCCTGAGAGCGTCAAATAACTATAGACAGAACAGTTATTCGTGGCGTGTAGGTGACAAATTTAAAAAACTAAGTAATAATTTAGACTTGGACCTTTTCTGTACTAGCGTATGAAATGAAATGAAATTAAATGAAATTCTTTATTCTGTATATAGGCCCTCTTCCGGGCACTTATACACGTCCCAACATATAACTTAGCCCTACCACCGCTTCGGGACAACATATCGGCTGGTGATGAGAAGAAACGGCGCAACAAACTCAGTCACCTTTGTCAGCCTGATTTTATTACAGGAAATACAATTACAAGATAGTGTCTAGGCAGGCTATTAAGTCCATGCACTCTTGTCGTTCAAGTAATCTTCAACTTTGTAGTATCCTTTTTTCCATAAAGATTTTTTAAATGTGGTTTTTGAACTCATAAACAGGTAAGTCAAAAAGAGTTTGTGGTACTTTATTGAATATTTTTATACATTTCCCCAAAAATGAATTACCTACCCACTTTCTTTAATCTGAAGCTAGGAACGGCAAGATTATTTTTATTTTTAGTATTATAATGATTTGAATCACATTTAAGGCTAAACGAACTTAGGTTTTTTTCTAACATACATAATATTGTCAAAAATTTATTGTGACGCTACTGTTAATATTTTAATATCTTTAAAGACCTCAGAGAGTCGTGAGGCCCAAGACAGTATATTACACGTACAGCTCTTTTCTGCAACACAAAGATTGACTCAATATCGGCAGCTGAGCCTCATAGCAATAGACCATACGACAACAAGCTATTAAATTAACTAAAGTATAGTCTTGCCGTTTCGACATCAGTTAAAAGCCTTATTTTCCTCACAGCATAAGCCGCCAAACTGAGCCTTCCTGACAAGGCAATTATATGGGGACCCGTTGCAGTCGGGAGTCTATTGTAATTCCCAAAAAGGTTGTTGAATTGATTGCATCTATGTGATCGTCTGACATATTAATATGCGTACTGACCTGCCTCACATTGGGCATAGTAAATTTGATAAGCTTGGTTTTTTTTGCATTAAGTAACAGATTACTACTTGAGAGAGAGCATCATTCACATCGTCAAAGGCAGCTTTACCTCTGTCAGTTTTAAAAATCAATGATGTATCATCTGCAATCAATACTATCTCACAAAGGTCTTTAGTAAGGTAAGGAAGGTCATTTATATATATCAGGAATAATAAAGGTCCCAATATAGAGCCCTGGGGCACACCCATGCGTAATGGGGCCCCGGAAGAGTCAGTTCCATTGACATTAACTGTTTGCGTTCTATGTGTGAGGTATGACTCTTACAATTTTTATGATTCATTGCTACATACACCATAATGCCGTTATTTCATTAATAACGTTTTGTGATCTACACCAATCGAAAGCCTTAGACAAATCACAAAAAACCCCTAGAGCATCTTTCTTATTTTCAAACGCATCGAAGATATGCTTAATGAGTGCAACTCCCGCATCAGTTGTGATTCTACCCTTGGTAAAACCAAACTGGATTCTCATGCAATAGTTTGTTCATTCTAAATTGTGATAAGAGTTGATTAAACACTATTTTTTCAAATATTTTACTAAGAACTGGTAGTATTGATATCGGTCTATAGTTAGAGGGATCACTTTTATCTCCGGATTTAAATATGGGTATGATTTTGCTGTATTTCATTAAATTAGGAAATAAACCTTTATCAATACACTGATTAAATATACAAGCAAGATGCGTTGTTATACTATCAATTATATGGTTGATTATATTAATTGAAATGCCCCATAAATCCATAATGTTTTTTTTTTTCAAATTTAGCACTCTAATAGTTTTAACAATAATTTCGGGATTTATATGCCCTAAATTTAGAATAGAACTGCATTCATCAACATTTGATTTCAAAAAAGTTTCTGCAAGACCTTGTGAAGAGTTTAATTTACTAGTTGTAGCAATAGGTATATTAGAAAAAAAAACCTTAAACGCGTTTGCTACCTCGTTGTCGGATTGAATAATTTTATTATCAACATTAAGGCTAAATGTGCGATCTAATTGTTTAGTTTTGCATGTTTCTCTATTAATAATGTTCCAAGTGGCTTTTATTTTATTTTTGGAGTTAGCAATAGTATCACCAATGTAATTTGATTTGGCCACTGAACATACTTTTTTAAAGATTTTAGAGTATTTTTTGACATGTTCAATAATTTTAGGGTCTTGAGTTTGCGCTTTTAGGTCATACAATACATATTATTTTCGCGAGCGTTTTTTTGAACCTTCTGTTTAAATAAATTATTTTTAAATATATTAACGTAGGCGAAGTTGACATAAGTTTTCGAATGTGTTTATAGCCGGTGTCTGTGTTGCTCAAGGCGATACTCTAAATTTTATACAATTTTTCTCTTTTTAAAATTACTTAATTTCTATTTGTGGGGTGGACCTATAAGTTTTTTAATGTTATTTGTGTATAATTATTGAAAAATTGTAAACCTTGGTCTTTCTAATAAAAAAATATTATCGTTATCCCACTGTATTTTTCACTTCCGCTGTCGACGACATGGTGGGACGAAAAGAACACACTATTTTAACTTTGCGGCCACAGTTTTTGGATCGCGACGCTGGTACGAAACGGAGTTACGGTACGGACAAAAGAACATAATATATACCTACCTTAAACAAACACAAAGCGACACCTATTAGGATAAATGAGCTTCCCCATTTTCATGACGCAAGTATTACACGATACAAGCGCTACAAGTTACAAATGCTACTAGTTACAAGTTTTTCAAATTACAAGTGTTACAACGTTAAGTGTTACAACTTTCCAAATGTCACAACGTTAAAAATTGTTACAAGTAACACCTGTTACAAATTACTAGTGTTACAACGTTACAAATACCACAAAAGTGCAAGTGTAATAAGACTTATAATGTTACAAATGTTACCAATTACAAGTGTTACCTTAGCGGGGAAGGCGGGCTCGCACAGCGCCCCCTTGCGGGCAGTGATCCTCTGAAGGCGCGCTAGTAAATCCTCTCCCTCTACAGCGTCCTCGTCTTCGCTTTCGTCGTCGTTGTCTGGACGCTCTACCTCCTCAAACCCGGAGGCCTCTATTAGGAAAAAGCATTCATTTGGCATAAGAACATATTTAGCACTAGCAGCCCGTCCCGGCTTCGCACGGGGTAGACAATTATCGTTTCGGCAGCGCATTCGACGAAAGACATTTTAAGACTCATTTTTCTACACCTTCGGTTACATTGTTCAAATTTTACAAAGGATCCCTAATTTTTTTCAAAATGAAATGTAGCCTATGTCAAATTGGAAGAATGTAGCATTCTATTGGTGAAAGATTTTTTTAAATCGGCCCAGTACTTTTTGAGCCTATTCATTACAAACATACAAACATACAAAAATAGGTACAAATCTTTCCTCTTTATAATATTAGTGTAGATATAGATTAGAATTCAATGTATCAAATGCGAAATCATCAGAATCGTGTATTTCTTAAGAAATTAGTAATTCACAACCGATTCAAAAACTTCGAAAGCAAGTAAATTAGGTTAGGTATCTACTTAGGCCTCCGCCACACTAGTGTCTTTCGAGCGTCGACGTCGTGGCAGTGGCCAATCAGTGTTAAGTAAATGCTGCTGCGCAAGCGTTGCGTCAACTCTGGTTGGACGCTACCACGACGTCGACGCTCGAAAGACGCTAGTGTGGGGGGTCCCTTAATTTTATTACTTACTACCTGTGCCCGGGACTTCGTTCGCGTGGACTACAGGATATTTGATCTGTCTCATAATTCAGCAACATTGTGCTCTGCTCTGAAGCACGCATCAAAAATGAGCATTTTACTTTGGATTTGAAACATACTGGTTGTAATAATTTATCAAAAGACAAACAGGCGTAAAAGAGTGACTCTGTTTGGACTTCCATACGACCTACGACCTTTCATCCCCATACAAGTGAAAATTTCAAAAACGCTATAATTTTTCTCTCAATATCGATTCAGTATTTTAGGCATGAAACGTAACAGACAGAATAAATAGTTTTTTCCCTCGATATTTGTCTACATGGAATAGTAGCTTTGGAAAGAAAAGCCAGATTCAAGTCATACGAAGTTACTAAAGGTTCAACAAAAAAACTTGTTACTTGCGCGAGTCATTAGCCTACAGCGCCATCTAGTAATAAACGAAGAAAACATTTCCCCGTTGTATAAGTTCCCCCATTTTTACGCCTTTTTTCGAAATAAAAGGCCTATGCCCTTTCTTAAGCTCTAGTCTATATCTGTACAAAATTTCACAAAAATCGGTTCAGTAGTTTCGGTGTGAAAGAGTAACAGACAGACAGACAGACAGAGTTACTTTCACATTTATAATATTAGTAAAGATTACCCATAGGTATTAACAATATAAAAACAGATAATGAAAACTCACCCACGCCGCGTTACTTATGTCTCGAGGTCAGGACTGACCTAGATTTTTGAATTCAGATAAACTTTATCTATCTGCATGGCGCGCTTGTAGTGCTGGATGGCCTCGTACAGCTATGTATCATGGACGATACATGGGTTATATCTATCTGTATCACCTTCAGGCGTGTCCAGTCTGATGTCCGAGCTCTCGTACAGGCGCGTCTCCACGTCGGGCAGGATCTGCATGGCGCGCTTGTAGTGCTGGATGACCTCGTACAGCTATGTATCATGGACGATTCATGAGTTATATCTATCTGTATCACCTTCAGGCGTGTCCGGCCTGATGTCCGAGCTCTCGTACAGGCGCGTCTCCACGTCGGGCAGGATCTGCATGGCGCGCTTGTAGTGCTGGATGGCCTCGTACAGCTATGTATCATGGACGATACATGGGTTATATCTATCTGTATCACCTTCAGGCGTGTCCAGTCTGATGTCCGAGCTCTCGTACAGGCGCGTCTCCACGTCGGGCAGGATCTGCATGGCGCGCTTGTAGTGCTGGATGGCCTCGTACAGCTATGTATCATGGACGATACATGAGTTATATCTATCTGTATCACCTTCAGGCGTGTCCGGCCTGATGTCCGAGCTCTCGTACAGGCGCGTCTCCACGTCGGGCAGGATCTGCATGGCGCGCTTGTAGTGCTGGATGACCTCGTACAGCTATGTATCATGGACGATACATGATTTATATCTATCTGTATCACCTTCAGGCGTGTCCGGCCTGATGTCCGAGCTCTCGTACAGGCGCGTCTCCACGTCAGGCAGGATCTGCATGGCGCGCTTGTAGTGCTGGATGGCCTCGTACAGCTTGCCGCCGCGTTCCATCTCCACACCGCGGAGAAACAACTGCTTAGCCTGTAACAACCAAATGGAAGTTACATAAGGTTGTTTGAAGATTGCGGTCGACAAATGCATTTGACAATATTTTCAGAATGAGACAAACACCTGCCTGTTTACATTTAGTCGTTTGCCGCATGTTGACCAATGCTCATATTAGGTCGTTTACAATTCATAACCACCGTATTACCATATGCATATCACAACTATAGGCCAGAAGCCGTAGGCGATCAGAACGAATGAACTAATGTTTAAAATACTGTCCACTTTACGATAACATTGTGGAAGTAAATGTTTTTTTGGGATTTCAATGTTAGTCCCATATAAAAAGTTGTTGTATTTGAGCACCAGAATCAGCCCTTAAGAGATTTCATATAGTCAAAAACTTACCCTGTAAAAATAAAGTTATATGTATGTATTTATTACTTTAACCATTGTGATAAATTATTTCACATCACATCAGTAACCTCAGCAGTAACCATGCTGTTCATCCAAATCTCTAACATGTTTTGAAAATAAAGATGGTCTGCTCAATGGCAGTACCACAATGAACAGAAAAATCCACATCACCTTATCCTCGTCCGACAAAGGTTCTTCCGGTTCCGGTTTCGGCTTGGGCTCTACCTGCGGTGTGGGCGTGGACTCCAGCTCGCGCTGCCACTGCTGCCTGAACAGGGCCAGCTCATCCTCAGTCTCCCTGTTCTAGAAGACAACAGATGAATATAAGTAAACATAAAAATAAATCCTCCACAAAATACATAAATTCTGAATATAGGCTCTCTTCCATGCAACAAGTCCCAAGAATATAGCTTTGCCGTACCATACAATCATGGTCTCATACTTGAGAGATAAATATTCTTGTGTTACAAGGAATCACTGTTACCAAATGATTATGCTAGCAGGGTTTTAGTTTAGTAGTACTGCTCTTATCACACCAAACCTGAACTATATATAGTAGAAGAAATTGTTTCCTACATTGACTTCAACCAGGACATGGATTACATACTATGAATACGTATAGGCTACTAGACTATGTATATTTCAGTTAAAAAAAATTAGAAGCACTGCACGTCATCAGCAAATTAAAACAAACGCGGCAAACCGCGACAGCCAGGCTTTGTATGCATCCGTATGAGACAATACATCCCAAAGGCAGTGCGGTAGCGGCTCAGTTACTGTGCGGTTGAGACTCAGTTAAATCATAATAACAGCCACTAATAAAAATACTATTTACACTATTTACTTGAGCATCATCTTGTAAGTTAAGGCTCTCAAGGCCTTCGCTCACATCTGCGTCATTTGAGTGCGACGAGTCCTCGGGCTCCTCGCCCTCACACTCGTTGTCCACGCCACCTGACGCAGAACCCGCCGATGATGCCTACAAACACATAACAAATTAATTCTAATATAATATAGACTAAATAACCTTAAAACATCTTAACTACTTAGGGCCTACTACACAAATTTTAAATAATACCAATAAGTGTAACGGGAATTCTACCACCTCATTATACAATTATTTCAAGGGGTTTGGTGCACAAAATAATTCGAAAGGCACAAAAAAATTAATACTTGCAGGTTTTCAGGACAAACAGCATACAGGCCTTAACAAAAAAATATATAATACATTCTATTTTAAGGTTTTTTAGTGTCCCAATATTTCTAGATAAAAAACTAAGAGGACTACTTTAACGATAGGGTAAATATTTAGAAAAAAAAATATTTTATATTTAAAATTAATGGAAAGTCGCAAATTGCTCCATCACATACCATTTTTGTTGAAAAATTGTGTTATGCTTAGAAAAATTATGATCCCGAGTTGTTAGTTTTTAAATCATAAAATTAACATTTATTAAGTTTGTAAGAACATTAATTCAATAAGATTTCAATCAATTCGAAGTCGCTAAATATAAAATATTCGGTACTTTCGTATTATTTTTGTGACCATCTGCCATCTGTCACGTTTTTGTCATAATCTGTGGTTTTGTCACCAAAATCAGCTGTCACAGATAAGTCAGTGTCAGCTGTCACGCTTTTTTTTTTGGTAATTTAGGCAGGAATACCGAATCCGAAACAAATATGGAATCACCATATTAACGGTATTCCGTTATTACAAAACGTTATAATTATCTAACACTGTTGGTCGATTTTTAACTTATTCATTTGCAGGTAAATGTAATTTGAGGAATATACAGGTATACGGTATGATATAATAGAAGTCACTTTCTATCATATATTAATGTGTGCTTTTTAACTATCGTCGACTACCTTACAAAAAGAAAATGGTAAGGTAACAAAAATACTTAATAAACTTGCTGAACGAGCTGAATGGACGGCGTTCTCATCGTGACATTGCTTGAACTTGCCCCACCTAGCCTTCTCCTTCTTTCCTTGTCCCTTGACGTCGAACGCACGCTACTAGATGGAAGGTTCTTCCATCCTACAAGCTTTCTTCAGCCCGACCACTGATCAAATAATAAGCCCGACGGCCAAAGCCCACCCACTGATCAAATAATACTGTGCCCACCTACAAACCACTGATCAAATAATACTACGTAGACTACAAACACTGATAAAACATTAGTCATTCTCACTCATCTTACTGTATTTTTAATAAATTATTATTGTAACTTTTGCTTATATGTTGGTTTTTTAAAAACTTTATTTTATTTATTCATCATAATAGTACCTACCTACATACAGTAAAACTTTGCTTCGTTTGGGGAATGGAGCTGGACAATAATTATCTAGCCATCCCCAAACGAAGCAAAGTTGATTTCAATGCTTCCTATTTAATACTTAGGTAAAAATTGAAAGATGAACTTTTCTAGTTTTATACGTTTCTGGGCATTCTGGGTGGGTGTTAACACTGAGGTATAATGTACTAATGGTTGTTAATGATATTTTCCCGAGTTCTGTTTGGTCTGTCCATTTCTGGTAATTTTCCTGAGTAAATTATTCTAATTTGGTGAAAACAGGACCTCTATCGAGTAGAAATTATGATTTTCTGATGATGATTGACGAAAAATAAGTGGAACATCAAGATCATTGACGTGGCATGGGTGACGGGACGTATACTACTGAACATAGGCCTCCCATTGAGGTATAATGTACTATGGCCGGCTTAACATACTTACTACGTAAACAAATACATACAGTTGAATCCTCCTTTTTCAGTCAGTAATAAATAAATAGAAACAAATCTAATTTCAACCTAACGTGGTTTTTTTTTTTTGAGATGGGCTTACTCTTGACCCCAATCTTGCTCTAGAGCATAGATGGGATCTACGATGGAGCGAGCTTGCCCAGAAGATGCCTATTTACTCTGGACTTAAAGAGTCAGGTTATATGCACTCGGAAATACAGACGCAGGCAGGGAATTCCAATCTTTAGCTGTGCGCATTATAAAAGATGATGAGAAGCGCTTAGTGCGGATTATGGGTATAACAACTAAGAACGGATGGTAGCCGGCCGTGCGTCTGGATGTCCGATGGAAGAAAGGTGACGGTGGTATGAGCTCATGCAGCTCATAAGCACACTCTCCGAAGTACAATCTATAGAAGACCGATAGGCAAGCAACCTTGCGGCGGTGAGCCAGGCTGTGCAGCTTGGACTCCATGCAAGATCGGACTTGAACTTTGTAAAGAGTTAAAAGCTGTCCAGGCGTGAAGTACCGCTTGATTTTATTCAGGACGCCCAACTTTATAGCTGCAATTTGAGCCTTAGACTCGATGGTGGTGCCAAAGTTGAGGTCAGAGGACAACTCCATGCCAAGAAGTTGTAGAGTGTCGGTCACTGGAACAGATGTACCTCGGAAAGTAGGAGAAAGGGTGAAAGTACTCCTTTTTGTGGAGAAAAGACACGCCTGCGTCTTAGAGGCATTGAAGCTGACGAGATTGTCATCGCCCCACTGGGAGACGTTACTTAACGTCAGGCTCGTACGCTCAACCATGGCCTCTCTCAGTCTTTGGACCTCAACTCCACCGGCTCCTGCACTAGGCAGATACTTCTCCATGACAGTACTGTCATCTGCGTACCCAACAATACCTGAAGATAGCAGGTCATTGATGTGCAGCAGGAAAAGAGTCGCAGATAGCACAGACCCCTGAGGAACTGCGGCGTCAATGGCCCTGAGGTCAACAACTTTACGTGGTAAACAATTTTAAACATTGTTTTAAACCTGGTCATAAAAATATGATTAATATTTTAAAGCATCATGCATGGCAAAGCCACAGAACAAGTAAGACTCGCTACGCCGCGCTCCTCTCTGGGCAAAGCATATTGATAAAGTAAACAAGGTCTTACAAAACGAGGCATAAAGGTATTTATACATACTACAGACAGCCTATTTCACTCATGAATTTAAGCTTGCATTTGTCCCCAGCCCCAATGATGAAAATTGGAACACAAATTTTACAAATTCTATTCAAAATGTATGGCGCTAATGCATTGAGGTATAATGTAATGCGCTAATGACTTTTTGTCGATTTTGATATTGATCGTAAAGGCTCTTCTAAACAGGCAACTTTTTTCCCGTTAAGAAGCGCCTTTACTTTTTTAAGCGTAGAATATCTTAAAACAAATGTTGATGACATGAAAAAATGTGTGTGAGTGCATTAAACATTTTATTTTGCTGGTATAAAAACTTTAATTTTAAACCTTATATAATTGTTATATGTATATTTATAACATTCGATTCTTCTTTTTCAATAAACAACTGACTTTGAATTACTATCCAAAAATAAAGCAATAAACCAGTATAAATTAATGCGAATGTCAAGTATAGTCCACCAAAAGACAAACAACCAAAATATATAGCCTCGATACTAACCACAAAGGCTAATATTAAGCTCAATATCATATAAAATATCATTAACCACAGGTAAATAGTAAATAATTTTCGAAGATGTTTAACTTCAGCAAAACACAAAATTACATGGGAAGAAAAGACAACTACACTAAGAACACCGTTAATGTATCTCAATACCACTGCTTCCAATAAGGGTATTCCTCGTTGAATTAAAAAGCCGCTGCCCACTGAAGTAGCGAAAAATAAGCATTTCACTGTAGGAAGAAGACCCAATATTGCTATAATATACGTAGCTACTTTAAAAGGGATGCAATAACAACAGCTTGACAAAATTGGGCAATAGTAACCCAATTTATTTTTCTTCATAATATTTGAATGTTATTGGAATTTTTTTTTCCAATTACATTTACCTTCTTAATACCTATTTATTTTCTACTGGCTAATAATTGATTGCCAAAAATATGAGACATTTAAAATAAAATTCAAATAAAATCCGAATGGAATTGGTGACATTTGAACATTTTTTGACACGACCCAATACCACTGATCAAATTGCCCAATACCAGCCTTACGTCAGTGCCTATTGAGATTTCTGTGACAGCCAAATGTCAGCTCGACTTACTTTCGATGACGCCATGACAGATGTTTTCTACCCCTTTTATAGCTTCTTAAGCGTAGCCAGTATTGTTAATAAGATCTGTCACCTGGCTGAATGAATAAAATTTAATGATGTGAATGAATAAAATATTTTTTGTGAACGAGTAAAAAGTGTCGAAGCCCCATCCATAATAAGCACGATTTGATAACGTAATCTATCATATCTGCAAGGCTCGGATTATAATAAGCTGTTTCCGGCCGATATTAGAACCTTTTTAAAAAACGACCTTAGGCTCGGTCTATACGCTGCCGGAATCCGTAAGCAACCGCAAGAATCCCTTCAAAAACGATGGTTTACAGTTTGACCCGTATGTTTGTATGTATGTATTTAAATCGCGGACAAACGTCCTTGATTTTCTCGCGTTTAGCTCATCCGCTTTTGATGCGGTTTTCAGAAAAGTATTTGTTACATTCTGAAGAAGGTTTTAGTATGCATATCATACTGCTCAGCTGATGATGGAGGCCACAGAACTCCTTAACATTTAGGAGTCAATAGATAATACTGCGATTTGTCTTCAGAACGTATTTCGTAGTGTATTAGGCAGAAGTGGCGCTTACGAGGTACCAGTCAGTTATTTTATTTACTGGGGGCGTAAACCAGTACACCCAGAAATAAGATAAAAAAATGCTAGTTTTATTTGATGATAGATACATTTTGATGGAACACTTAACAACATTTAGGTTATCCACCATTATTTTTCTTCTGCAATTACAATGTAACACGCTTTTATTTTTTTGAAATGCTACCTATATAAAGGTATTTTTCTCATCAGGTAAATATATTTTTAAATTTTTAGTTCATTTTATTAACAAATAATAAAAGCTTGTTTTTAAAATAGTTTTTTTTCTTTAATTTTATTTTTAACTTTTTAGTATTTTAATTCGATATTTTTTGTTAATGTTGTTCCCACGAGTATAGGACAAAAACGGTCCATCCCCCAAGGGGTCCATTGTATAAGGGCTTCAGTAGAACAGGGTTCGCCCTGGTACCCTGAGACGCAACGTTAGCGATATGAAATGTCTTTACACCCTCATACCATTCAGCCCTTGGCACGTGCTCACCTTGGCATCTAATCAATCAGACGTAATCCACATTCATAACAATCAATATTGCATTGTCATACGATTTACACATGCATGCAAAATTTCAGCTCAATCGGAAACCAGGAAATGGATCAAATTTAACTTTCTTACCTTGCAAGATTTGATTACAGACAACGGGACAGGCTAAAGTAAAAAAAATAAAAGCTTGGCACTTTAAGTTTATATGTATTTTATTAATAATCATTTAAACTTTCGCGTTGCATTATAACTAAAACTTATAATTACGGGTCTAAACGCGACGTCCCCTCGTGACCACGACCGTAGCATCACGGTCGAAACGTCGAGGAATGTAAGTAGCATCAATACTACTACATACTATAGTACGTCGCGTTTAGACCCGTAATTAAAAATATTTTATTTATATTTAAATATCTCATGTTTATATGTTTGCAGTAGGGTAAAATAATGTTTAAATTAGTTATGTAATAACTTGAGGCGCAACGTTAGTGATATGAAATGTTTATACACCTTATACCATTCAGCCCTCGACACGTGCTCACTTTGGCATTGGGTAATCCATCTAATCAATCAGAAATAATTCACATTCCTAACAAACATTCATTCATCATAATATTGCATTGTCACGCGGTTTACACATGCATGCAAAATTTCAGCTCAATCGGTAACCGGGAAGTTGATCAAATTTAACTTACCAGATTTGATTACAGACAACGGGACAGGTGAAACTAAATAAAAGCTTGTAAAAAAAAATAGTTTCAGGTATCTTTCTTAATGTGTAATTAAACATAACATAAGTTCAAGTGCAAGTACATAGCTAAACTTGTTTAGTATTCGTTATTGAGTGGGTTGTCTATTTTTAAATGGATATCATTGAAGCTATCGCCTATTTAATTAGTTTTGTGTTTCTTAAATAATAGGGTTTGCCCGCAAAATAGAAGATTTGTCACCAAAATGTAGTCACCAAACAATATAAAATCAATTTCACAATAAATCACCAAAAATCATGGAGATATCTGGTCTAGTACCAAATAAATGATTTTGTATGTATTATAATAGGTTTGTCCTAATAAGTATTAAATCAAACAAACTTAAAGAGATCACTAATAAATTATATATTAAATGACTAGAAAATTTCATAAAGTTACAAAAAATGTTGGGTTGTCGTCATCATCGTTTCAACCAAAATAGTCTACTACTTAACTGGGCATATGCCTCTCCCAAGGATCTTAATATCCACACGTAGTAAAAATATATTTAAAGAAAATTTCTAGCAGAAATGTAAATAAAACACTTAATTAAAATCAAAATAATCAATATTTATTGTTAAAAACAATAATCACTGAATAATCAGCGCTGGTTTGGATTTTGAAGGTAGGTACGTTTATGTATGTATGTATGTAGAAATACCTTATTTAATTATAATAAACTTTGTTTTGTGCTTTTCCATGGTAGTAAGTAGATTTTGTCACTCACTATTTACGTTTCCAAACCAAACTAAGCGTTATTGACATCTAAATCTAACACGTGTTAGGTAAAACGTTACAACAGTAGAATAAGCCGCGCTTAAAAAAGGTAGTGATTTTAATTTATTATTTTTAGTTTAATGGTTTATGTTTTAGATGTGTTATATTCATTTGTGGTAATTACTAGTAAAAACATTTCTGTTTCGCCCTGTGCCTTCGTCTGTGCACTGTGTGTAGTGCCTTATGTCATCGAATCATGGTTGATTTTACAAAAAGTTTTTAATGAACAGTACATACTTTTTTATAAGATTTAATACTCCTTTGTATTTATTTTTTGTCAAAAGATATTCGGCGTGTCATTGGCGTCTGTCAAGTGTCAAGTCATTAAATTAAATTAAATTCTGAATTGAATTTACACGAAATATATTTTAAATTACATTTAGTGCTCCTAAAGTGCATGCTCATACAAGTTGTATAAAGCTGTATAAAATTAAAACAGCAGAAAGAGTTCAAACTCTTGTTCATGCAGATATATGGACCAATCGTGTATTTCTTATTCTGAGGTTCTATGACATTCTGTGATGTACTTATGTGAGTCAATAAAATTGATTGGAACTATCTTTGCCTTCTGGATCTGTTTGTTAAAGTTCCTTTTCGGCTACAGCTACAAGAGAACGAGAAGATAATCTGAGACTATGAATCTGTATTTCTGGGACTGAACTAAGTGTATTTCTTATTATGAAGTTCTTAAATATTAAATTTTCGTTTAACTACAGTTTTATTGTAAAGTACCCATTATTATTATTATTGCAGGTTCTGATAGCTACTATACAGCGCATACTACCTACCGACCGATTACAAAGTATCGATTAACGATTATCGATTAAAGTGCATCGATATCTCGTTTATGTCTAGATCTATGAGATATTATATAGCCTGTGGACATTTACGGTCATCAGACATAACATCACTATTAAGTATCTCACTCTGAGTTTTTTCTTTTCTTTTTTTTTGTCACTCGACGAAAAAGTTTCCAATCAATTGAAGTAAGTGACGTTTACTTTCTTCGATATTCCTACTCCGCTATCTTCTACGTAGTATTATTTGATCAGTGCCCAATACTCCCAAATCCCAATCCAAACCACTGATCAAATAATACTCCGTAGAATCCAAACAGCAGGTAATCACACGTAGTTTATTTGATCAGTGGTAATCACTACGTTGCTTAGAGCATTCAACCTAAATGCTGTAAGCTACGTTGTCTCAATGAATATTCAGTATTTGACAATCTTCTTCTTCTTCCAAGCGTTCCTTCCGTCTTATGACAGGGTCCGCTGTTGGTTGAATCATAGTAATAAATTTACATATAAATTCCTTGCTTACCACAAACAAACTGAGTGAGAGGTATTTGACAGAATCCTATTAGGGTAGGGACTAGGGAGTAGTCATGACAAGCGCACGAGGCGCTGCGTTTTGGGAGCCCTGTTAATGTGTATGAATTTGTATGCAACGGATTACGTCAAGCATTAGGCGCGCGTCGGGCGAGCGTAGTGCGCGCGTACGAGGCACGCTCCTTCTGGGTAGGGGCTCCATCCGTCCGAGTTTTCCCAGATTTGTCCTAGTTTGGATGGCAGTTTATTATTTGTTCTCATTTATTTCATTTTCTATTGCGTTTTTCTGATTTATTAATGTAAGCGTAAGTCTTTGTGCAGCACATATTCTATCCCCTTACCTGTTGGTTTTCTTCGTTCATTTGGTTAGCAGCGTGCCGTAGGAAGTTCATCAAATGATTGGAAACTCTAAGAAAAGCAGTGTTTTTTTTTAAACTATTAAACCTGAATGAACATGATATTTAACACAAGTGCTTTAGCTACTTACCTTAGGATCAGAGCAATGTATGTGATGTTGTCCAATATTTTAGTATTATTTTTATCTAAGACGTTTCTCTTTTATTTTTACTTGCCATTTATATAAATTAACGATAAACTTAAAATAATTACAGTAGAAGTAATCATGTTGATGGTTCAAAAGTACAACGTAATGTGGTCATAGTATCGCGTGCATATGTCATTGGTGACATTGGCGTCGAACGCACGCCCCATACGCAGCGCCCCGGTCGCGCACCTCATGCGCTTGTCATAATATCACTACACCCTTAGGCTTTATTATCAGATCTGGCGAATGCGCAGCTCGCGAGCTGTTCCGTTACTAGGTGGCATCCATGGTCATGAAACTAGTAAAAGGGCAAGGGCATGACATGTAGTATAATAATATCAGAAATGTGTATGTTTTACGTTGTTTACTTAAGAATTCTTTTTTTATTATAGGCACGAAATGTAAACTGCAACGGCAACCTTATTTTCTAAAATAATATTTAGTCAAATCGCGAAAATATATTTTCGCAACGAGGCGTACCTTGGCGTACCGACCGGCATGCACGTGGTATCATTCATACATATGTCACCATTTATAATTTTTAAATTTAGTAACAGATAGTAACATCCTTTGGCAAGCTAACAATACAAGTGTTCTAAAAGGTTTCGGCAAAAATCGTTATTTCGGTCGTCTAAGTGGTAACGTAACAAAACGTTACTAGATAACTGGATCCAGATCTACACCACGATATATACCGATTTTGCGAGCACTAACGTAGTAGCGACACGATATGATAGGATACAATACGGGATATGAGGGATCCAGCGAAAAACTAAAAACGAATGTGGCTCCCTTCAGAATGGGAAGTTGGAATTTATATTTTCTATGAGTCTGACATTTGCATGCAGTGACGTAAAAAAAAGTCATTGAAAAAAATACTGAGGTATTTGACCAAGTGTTTGTTAAATATTTCAATTATAACATAGAAATATATTTAATGCAGCACTGTTTAATTCATAAGCGTAACATTCCACATACTTATAGTATTATTCCAGAACTAACATAGTTGTAAGGAGCAACATCCAAAGAAAGATGGTAAAAACCACCTCCCTCGTATCCTTTTGGATTTACCTGACAAAAGTTCAGGATAAAACTTGCAATATGTTGTGGTAGGTAATTATATAATAAACTAAACATATTTTTTGGAATTTCAGATGCAATTCATGTTATTGTTCAGCCGACAAGGTAAGCTTCGGCTGCAGAAGTGGTACGTGGCTCACCCGGACAAGTTAAAAAAAAAGATCACCCGCGAATTGATCACCACGGTTCTGGCGCGCAAGCCTAAAATGTGCTCATTTCTAGAGTGGAAAGATGTCAAAGTTGTTTATAAGAGGTTAGATAATACTATTAATATTTATTTATGCATAAGTCTCTACCACTACATGTCACAGGCCTCACCTCAACTGTGAAGTGAGTTTCGGCCATTATTCTCAACCATGGCTGCACTGTATTCAGTTAAATTAACCCAATTACTAGGAGTTTAACAATAATGATAGATACTCTTTATTTCACTCCATAAAATGTATAACATAAAGATATAATTATGTAAAATTTTGCTATATAGGCTACCCTGTGGTTAATAGTTGTCTTTTGATACTGTTAGTACATTACATACAGAAGAGAGGCATACCTCAATTTGTTACTCAAATAATCAGCTGTTTAGAAAGTCTTGAGTTTCAAATGTTCAATAGATTATTGTATGAGCAGTAGGCAACTTAACTCATTAATTCTTTTTATTGTGTAATTCACTCTTTGTATTGTGTAATTTTACTAACATTAGTTCTCAGGCCACTAACTACGAACCTATTATGGATTGTAATATCCGAAAATAAATGAATTATTATTAAACCCGAATGGCCAACCAATTTGAAATGTTGATTCATCAAACACATTATTAACGAAAACAGTTTCAATAGTATGACTAATCTTTAGACAGTGTTAAAAAATGATCTATCTTTTTTGTAGTAAGGTGATAAGTGTTTGCATGAGGCCAACAAAATTACTGACGTGCCTTAGATGTAAAAAAATCAATGTAACTGTATGATTAACAGATATGCATCCCTTTACTTCTGCTGTGCCATGGAGCAGGAAGACAACGAGCTGCTGACCCTCGAGCTCATCCACCGCTATGTTGAACTGCTCGACAAGTATTTTGGCAGTGTATGTTTTTTCTATTTTTATGTCAACCCAAACACTAATTGCTTTAGATTTAAAGTAAGGTGTAAACATTATTGTCTTACATAGTAAATTGCTATTTTCTTGCCAGGGGGCATCACACAATTAATCACACCAAAACTTGAGTCAGTTTAGTAAAGGTCTTAACCTTAACATTATTGTTTCCAACGCTGTGACTTCTAATTTCAGTTTTTGTAAATTTAAAATCAAATAAGTTGTAAAATGATGATGATGATGAAATAATTAGATTAATGGTCAATTCATAAACAACAAAAAAAGGTTTTCCTTAAATGATGTTTCCCTATTAGATTTTCATATTCTTTTACCTTTATTAACATTGTCATAATTACCCTAGATTATTTATAATGGAACACTGACGACCTCCATAGGCATTACTTGGCGTCGCCATCTTTGAGGTCCTTGGTTCGATTTTCAGTGGGGACAATATTATCTCGTGTCTTCTAAGTGTTGTGGTACTGACATTGTTTTTTATTTCTATACCACAATTCTTAGCTACATACCTAGAATCTAATCTAGAGAAATGTATGTGATGTCGTCTAATATTCCATTGCAGGTGTGCGAACTAGACATAATCTTCAACTTTGAGAAAGCATACTTCATACTAGATGAACTGGTGCTCGGCGGGGAGCTACAGGAGACGAGCAAGAAGAATGTGTTGAAGGCCATCGCGGCCCAGGACCTGCTCCAAGAGGTCAGTAGCCAGGACAACGAGCTTGTTTAATTTGTGCCCGCTGGAATTTGATGTAATAATGTTTGAGAATGGTATGCTTCCTGGCGTTGAGTTTGCAAAGACTTGACATTCATGTCATTTAACTCCTGAAATGCCATTGGAGGCACACATAAACAATCGTTTTTCTATTGTGTCTCGTTTTTAGGTAGTAAAACTCGTGGACTTCTTAAATAATAATCCAGTCGTTGCCAAGTGGTTTACTTGTGAAAAGATGGCGATGCTTTCGACTTATTCTTATTTACCTTAAAATAATTGGAAAAGACAAAAAAATAATATCAAAAACATATTGCAAATAGAGGGTTCAAAAAGAAACCCTGGCTGGGATTGGGATTCCCATTCCCCTCTGGTTACCAGAGGGGCTTTAAGAGTTACCATGGCAATTTAAAAACAGAACTGAATGTCTATTGTTGCAAACTGTTTATAACTTGCATTTTGGTGCAATGAAGTGTGCTATGACGACCAAATTACTGACCAATTCACAATTACGTTGATGATACAACATTTTGCTCGTCAAAAATATCTTTGCTCTGTAAGTGAGTGAGTGATTAAGTCTTAAAGTGTGAGAAAAGTGGTGATGAACGCTTGGTGCATGCATATTACTAAGGGGCTGTATCTTATTCAAATCATTATTACATCAAAGTCACATGGAAATTATAATGTATACAATTTAAATAATATTGAAAATGGACCATAAGAGTTATAACGTAGGTTATGTAGTTCATATTTATTAAAACTAATCAAATGTGACCGGTTTTATAGAATTAACTTTTTGTGATGCAAATCATAGTATAGCGAATATACACGAATTATGGTCTTTTAGGAAATTTATCGAACTAGAAATATACAATTAAATTTTATCAAACTTTAAATACTGAATAAATGCCAAAAAGCAGTAGTTTTAGGGTACCGATTCCCTGTGTTATTTGAATATAGTACCAGTCAATGCAATATTTAGAATTTGACATTATTAAGGTATATAAATCTAATTTTGCTTATAAACAAATGGATCTAGTCTACACATATCTCAATTATATTCTTAAGTTGGTGGAAAGTGATCTAGTGTATTGATATGGACCACTATTAGGACAGAGGCCTCAGTAGTGCCTTTTCATTGTATAATGAAATGAATAGAAGTCTCTAAGATGTGTAGGAGCACTGCCTTTTAGTGTTAAAATATATTTATAAAACACTTACACTAATGTAACATATAACATATCAGACACATATTGAGCTACGTTCTATGTTAGATGTTATAAATTTCAGTGCACATAAATACTGCTATTTGCACTAATCTATGTCTAATTGAACTATGGTAAAACATTTATGATAGTTAAAAAGAACCAATTTAATTAGATGCTTCATTAGTGCCTAATAACTTTTGATAATAAATTAGGAAGTAAATTGTTATTTATGAAATTAAAATAAAATTTTATACGTCATAAGAAAATCACAAAAAACCATAAACATTTTGAAAATTAAAATAATAGTTATTACTTTTTCTAAATCTATTTGCTAAAGACACCATAATTGGTCATTAACTTGGCTTCCTTATATCCTAGTGAATATCAATTCAAAGTTTTTCTAACTGGTATGCACACTGAACTGTATACTCACATAGGGTGTTTACCAAAATATATAAGTATTTATTCTGCTTACTTTGTTATTATTATTACATTGATTTAATAAATAAGAAACAATAATTTACCCTAAATCAAATCTACCTACAGTTAGGCGCAGTTCATACAAATACAAATATTTTTATTTGCTATTAAGTAGGATACATAGCCAAAATTCTATAGCGCAAATACTTATTAAATAAAATTAAATAAATTAATAATTTTAAGCAAAGATTCTAATATGTGAAGTAAAGTCAATTAAAGATATGTCAATCAATAGTACAGTAAAGAAAAATAGAAACGCTTAATACAATCTAACTAACAATACCTGATCACCCAATGTGAGTGTCCAGTCAGTGTTACCCTAAAGCTTGGACTCGACCCCGCCGCACTCGCTAATCTTCCTTTTTGGTGTGATGTATGCATGCTCGGCCCAGGACCTGAACGATGGACTGTTGCACTGATCGCTCCACGCCGTCGCGATCAAACGAGACTACCTCTACTTGTGTGATTCTTGTAGTTGTGTGCTACTGTTGTCTAGGCACAATCTGTAGAATAGATATGGTCATATTTTATTTGTTAACCCTTTGTGGGGCTTTGTATATTAGACATCATATTTGGAACCCAAAACCTTTATCATAAGTTCGAAAACCAATTAAAATTTTCAACATGCTCTGCCTCATAGAGATTTAAATACCCTTAATAGGTTCTAACCCTCAAAAGTCTATTTGACCAAAATTGAAATCAATAAAAAATGTTTTTCCATCGTAAATAGCCGATCAGCTGTCATAGGTTGTTTGTATGCTATTTTCTTATTTATTGTTGGTCCCTTAATGAAAGTAATTTTTAAGCAGGAGAATTGCCCCAAAATTGAAGATAATTAATAAAATATGACCTTGTTAGATTAAAATCCTAGTCTTTGGCTTAAAAGATGACGACGCTTCTAGGTACTGAATGAATAGATATTTACAACGAAATTATAAATGACTGGCGACTACGTTTTCGCCCTTCGTTCTATGTAGATCGTGCCTTAGACCGGAGATGTGAAACGTCAGAATTCAATCAAAGTTGCCGAATGCTCGTCGCACTTGTGTGAATATTGTGCATGTGTTTGTCGCTTCTTATATTTCCCATATATTTTTTTAATTTTTCTTCATAATATTTATTATTTTTACCGTATATTTTTTAATAATGTTGCATGCACATTTGCACTCATTCATTTACGACATACAACTCGACTCTTACAATACCATTTCTATAAGCGTATTATTAGAATGTTGTATAGACATTTTTGTAATCAATTTGACTTCGCTCAGATGTAAGTTATTATGTACTTTGATGTAGGTCATATTCGTCGTATGTAATCCGTATGTATATTACTGTTGCTTCGTTATGTATATGTAGTGAACGGAATAATTATTATTTTACTGATTGTATAGTGCAGTGTTTCGCCATGTTTCCGAGCATGCTTTTGTGACATCATGTTCATGTTTACTAATGTCCATTGCATTTTGATGTAATTATTCGATAAATTTGTATTATAATATGTTTCGTCTGTAGGTTTGTTGTGTAACTCGAGGATTTGAGATAGATGCCTTTATGATAGACTCTAGCCAACTGCGGCGACACTTTTGGTTTGTACTAGTCGACCAGAACAATTATGGCCATGTAGTTATGAAGATTAGGTGCTCACACCGCATCCCTTCAGGCCACGAAAATGAGAATCATTCATAGCTAGACAGAGTTCAATACAGTGTGGATCGGCAGGAGTGTGTTGGAGCAGCCGGTCAGGATCGCAAGAAAATGCAACTCGATCGGACAAGCATGATCCACGATCCATGCTCCATGATCCAGGATCGCGGATCGCAGGATCACCGATCCAAGATGGATCGTTTGGTGTGGACCCGGCTATTGGAAATGTTATTGTTACACAGCCAGCGGTGGGTTTCACACCAACAAAACACACAACACCATTCATAAATATTTTTGATTGCTTTGAAATCAATAAAAAGTTAGTCAGTTTAGTTTGATAAACAGGGGCGTTAGCTTACAAATTATATGGAAGAGTTGCGTTCTTACAGCCAAAATAAGTATGTCAATTGATAGGTGGTGTCAACTTGCCTATTGTAATAAGCCTAAATGTTTTGGTCGAGTAGTACAAACCACTAGTTCTTTTGCGGTTTCAAATTACTGCCTTTATACAAAATACCAGATTATATGAAAATTTGAAAAAAGTAATTAACTGCTGGTCCATCGAGTTACATGAGATACCTAGAGATTATATGGGTGAGGGGAAAGCGATCCATTTAACAGGTAGACGTCGAATGTAGAGTTTTTCGGTGCATCCTACAATATTTTCAACTTTAAAGACATATTGCAATAGATTTTTTTTGTCTCTCTTGTAGTCAAATGTATATTTTTAGTACAATAGTACCAGAGTTTACGGTAATAAGTGCAAAAAAGTGCTTCAATTACTTAATGCACAGTGTTTCTACAAAATACTGATCACGAAACATAAAAAAACAAGTTAACATTCGCAAAACAGTTGAAATTATTGTAGGATCAGATTCAATGGAGATCTCGTAAAACTAAATTGCTTATTCGACGACTATCTGTAAAGGATGTGGTTTTAACATAATCTAGGCTTTAGCTTGGTATGTGAGGTGCATATTTATAAAAGGTACTCAGAATTTACGTCGTCATTTCGATAATGACTCGGATACCTGTCATTGGTTAGAACATCAGACCTCTTTCAAGTCAAAACTTGAGGATTGGGATATAATATCATTTCAAAAATTTAAAATGCCTGGAGAGGCGCTTACAGAACTTGAATTGAGATTTTACTTTAACTGGGTTTTTTAAAGTCCGAGACATTGTGAGAGGAAAAGAAACTGAGACATAGTTTTAACTTCGATATCCGTTAAATCGAGAAGTTCTGCAAGTGGGGTTAAATTAATAGTCAAAGAATCTTATCGTATATTTAAGAAAACACTACAAAAGAATCCTTTTATAAACATACGCCTGAATAGTGTCATGGTGAAACTGTACTCGGTGATGGTTCGCTGCTCATGCGTGTATGTATTTGAATGTGGAAATACATTGGTTCGAAGGAAAATTCTGTTTTCTTGCATGGTCCCGTTCCTTTCCTATGTCGTGGCACGCGATTTTCTTTGGTAATCGCCTTTTTAAAATATTTTATTATACAACACTAATTGTAAACTGCGCCGGGATGCCGAGGTCTACTCTGCAAAACGATTTCGGTTTAATATTTTATCATAGAGCACTCATTGTAAACTGCGGGATCTACTCTGCAAAACGATTTCGGTTCATTCGGTGCCGTGTCTGTTGGGTGGCCTTCTACAAAAATGTTTCGTTCGTACCTAAAAAAATTACGAATGTGGCTCATACTGGGTTGAATGAGAAATCCGTATAGAGTCAAAGAAATAAAAACCATTTATCGCCAATCACAGAATCTGATGGCCTATTCAGAGTTTGATAACTTTTGGAGAAAGCGTAAACGCTTATTTGCAAACATAGAAAAAAAGGTTTCGTTATCGAGATGCCAGGTGGCGCCAGTACAAATGTCACCTTTTATTTGCCTGACGTTTCGTCCACGGTCGGTGTAACCCGGTCGAAACGTTAGGCAAATATGTAAAAGTTAACATTTGTACCTAAATTATTATGATCGCCTTAATTCCCATTTCAATGAGTTTAAGATGTGTTGTATGCATATGTAGGTAAGCTAACGACTGCGTAATTAATAATCCAATTTTCGTAAAGTAATTTCTCTTGCTACATTGCTTGTCTACTTCACTGTATTATTATAACAGCATGCTTTATTTCTGGTTTTTAATCACTAACCATTATTATGACTTACCTGGCTTAATCTTGTATTTAATCTCTAAATCCATGGTTAAGGTCTGGTCATTAAAGCTTTTCCATGGACACATTATTAATCGATTTAAATCATACCAAAATAACTCAATCAATAATCTTGTTTATATTATCTGACAAAAAGAATTACGAATTTCAAATATGTAGGCCAGTTACGCCCGTAGCACACCTACGCTGCGAAACGATAACAGCGGAACCGCAATGATTTCGCCATGTCCTGTCAGCAAGTATAAAAAGCGGAACACTAGCGAAATTGCCTGTTCTAGCGCATTGATTTGACTATAATGCTGTCTCTTTTCCCTCGCGGTTTCGCTAATCTGCTCCGACATCTGTCATACTTCCGCCATTTTGTTGCGGCGTTGCATAGTTTACGCATGTGTTTGTCGATTTTGACAATTATTAGGAAGCGAAAGTGCATTTTCAATTAATTGGACATTAAAACTGAAAAATTGATGCAAGAGGTCAGAAATAGACCTATTCTGTACTTGCTTAGTCATCCAGATTATAATGACGACATTTCACTCCGATTGTCTCGACTAAAGTTGAATAAAAACTGACTGACTTGCTTTACGTTCCGCGCCGCGGAACGCATGTCACTACACTAGATCGCAGCGGAATACATCCAGCGGTTTCGCTCTCGTGTCTCGCAGCGGAGGTGTGTTACGGGCGTTATGGTCCGATACCGCAGTTATGAATCAGCGAATCGCCAAATAGCGCCAAAGGTCTCGGGTTCGATTCCCGGTTGAGTTAAATTGTCTTGCGTCAAATACCTAGATTGTTTTTTCTTTCTTTGAGACCAGGACAATTAGTGTTTTTACTGGAGCTAGTAACTTCCTTTAAAAGCATATTTTCTGCTGCTCAAATAAAACGAACTATTTGGTCTGGTAGTAGTGTAATGGGTAGGAAAGGTATGTTTTTTATCAGGTATTGCAACTTTGTTCCAATGGGAAATACTAATAAAGTATTTAAGCAGTGATAACTGAGAGGACTTTAATAAAATAGGAACTTGTAAGTACGTAGGTAATGTTTTAACAACCTTATTACACAACAGTTAATATAGGTATGATTTTGTTAATTTTCTTTCGGGCTACCTGTTTATTATGTAATTTAAAAAATCCACACTATTATTATTATTAATTTATTTAAACGTTATCGCACTAAGTTAAAAATGTACAACAGGTATAATATCAAGAGCATTATCTGCCAACCTTTTAAGTATAACGCAAGCAATGCTATATATTGCCTGTGTTATATGAGTTCCAATGGGATTACTAGGACGAGACCGTGGACGCAGCCCTGAGGGAAGTGGGCCTCCTCTGAGACAACGCTCCGCTACGAGGGACTACTTGACTTGCACCTACAAACGAGTTTTCAGACTGACACTATTCAAATTATATTCTTTTAAACTTTCATGGTCACTAACATTAGAATAGTTTGTTACGGGATTGCTACCATGTACCTTATTTTTGAGTTCCTCCGTGATCAGGGCGCTTGCAACAGTGCCGAAATATCGGGAACTCAAAAATAAGGTACATGGTAGCAATCCCGTAACAAACTATTCTAACTATTCAAATTGTTCTATGTTTTTCCAAGAGAACGAACGAAGAAGAAAAACTATATTTTTTCAGTGCAATGAATTTAAAATTGTATGATTAAGAGAAAGTTTTAAGGTTCAGAACTTTAAAATAATTAAACCTTTATACTACCACAGATTACCAAATAGTTACTTACTTCGTCATTCGTCTGTCCATCTGTCGAGACATGTGACTTGTTTAATGAAACTAAAGGGAGTGACATTAATATGAAATACACAAAGCTTAGAATGAAAGAGAGAATTTTCATCCAAATAAAAATAAAAAAGGAGAAGTCACTTCTTTAAGAAGAAGCATATTTTCACAACCCAAAATTCCGAATATTATAATTATCTTGTTGTAATAACTAAATAAAAAAATTGCCAGCTGTAGATATTTTATGAAACTAAGTCAAAAACGGTAAAACATATAAGAATCTAACTTCGTGTGATTACAACAATAACCGTTTAACATCAAAATTGTAAATAAAACCGGCCAAGTGTGAGTCAGGCTTACCTTAAGGATCCCGTAATAAATTGAAAAAGATATGGTGGTAATATACGGAATCTTTTTGTGGAAGTAGTACTCTCGCTTGGCAATTTTTTTGTCTATCTTTTAATAGATTTATATTTTTAATAAAAATAACCCTTATTTAATTGAACCTTACATATAAGGGTTGTTTACATATTCTTAACTATTGTAAAACCGACCATAGTACCTACCATATCAATGGGTAAAATCATGTGACTGGTTCTTCCAAGTATTAAACTAGAGATTCCATATTATAGACACAATAATTTATAATTTGTAAATGTTACAGTTCTACTGTAACTTTATGTAGTTTAACGTAAGGATTTTTTTAAATGATTAATTTAATTACCAAATGGAAAGTAATAACATAAATGGTAGTGTCAGTTTTGTAGGTATTTTTGGTAAGTCGTCAACATAAGAAGCAATTTTTTTCTATTTCTTGTTCATAATTATTCTATCAATATTCATATTGTTCAACGAAATTTAATAAGAATAAATAAAAGTCTAAAATAAAAATGTACATACATATCCCTATTTTCGTAAACGTGACCAAAGTTTGTTTTGTTCCATTACTTGCCTTATGATATGTGTGTTATGCTACGGCCACACTACTTTACCGCATAACGCCCGTTTACCGCATTAATTATGGCATTAAATTACTGCTTAAATAAACGAAGTGGTGTGGTTACACTAGAGATAACCGAGATATTGCCAGAGCTATTGCCGACCGTGAATGCCATATTGATGACATTGTAAAATTATGGCCATAAATCGTGGCTACACCTATAGGTGTTGCTTCAATAATTTTATTGCCATATCACGGTAGTGTGGCCGTAGCATTAGAAGCACCTACAGATCGGAAGTGGTTGCCGCTGTCGCCCCACACCTCGTTGAAAGTCCGCCACTATCCTGTCGGTACTTGGTCAAAATTATTGATAATGGACGTGAGAACTTAGGTATGTCCCTTGCCGTTTTACATTAAAAGAATAGAAATATTTAAAAAATCTTATCATTTATCTCTCCTTTACCGATATCTCAAAAAGTAATCCACATAAGCACTTCCTAAGCAAGCGAGTAGTCCGAGCGTGGAATAAACTCCCAGAAGACGTAGTCTCAGCCAAAAGTATAAATCAGTTTAAAAATAAACTCGACAAGCATCTGTCTAACTGCAAAAAAGATTAACCAGTGGGGACCAGCACGATACAGGCAACCATCAGTTGTCTTAACTGCCTGCCTGATAATAAATAATAATAATAATTTATTTCATAGAATATTGTTACACTTGGTTTACTTAGTCTTGCTTGGGTTAGTCACAACGTTTTATATGGGTGTCACGACTCCAAAAACGTATTGTGGTTCTTTTAAAAATATCCACAACGCATTGTAAACATTTTATTTTGTTGGTTTTTAATTTTGCGCGCCGCTCCGCAACCATTTCTGATGTGTAGACCGTAGAGTCCATTTTTTTTTCTTTTGTCGATTTCATATTTACAAGTAAGTATTGTTTAAGTGATAAAATTCGAAGTTACAAAATATCGAATATCTTTTTACTTAAAGTACCTTATAGATTTTAAGGCATTTGATTTTTTTATAGTTTAATTTCGTTACTTTCTTTTTAATTATTGACACAGCCAAACAACTGGATTTGATAGCGTAGGTACTAGCTAAATAAAATAATCTATTTTTCAAAAATGTGCCATGCTATGCCTCAAGAAGTCCTCAAAACCAGGACGTTTATGAAGAAATTGGTTTTCTTTAAACTTTTGAGGGGATCGACTGAACTTAATGAATATTACCAAGATTCAAAGTACGTAGTTCTTAATAATAGGTTTTTTTTTAACAAATATTACTGTTAAATCTATCTTTAGATATTTAATGATAAAATATATCAAGAATATATAAGTGCATAATTCAATAAGTATGTACCTACGAAATTGTATCCTGTTGTAGTAGGTTAGGCTAAACTTTAATACTAACGATTTTTTACGATATAATGTTTACATCTAACATAAATATATTTTTAAGTAGTTATTTTAACATTTATCCAGTATCAGATAATTCGAGTTGTTATGAATGTGCAATATCCATTTTATAATGGTTCATTGGTGCGTGGTGTGCTAATTTTACCGCTGTCCTTTTATAAAATTATTATTGATAAGGTTTATTAAACGTGTTTAATTACATTCAGTACCTGTTTCATTTAGACAACGATGAAAATATATTAAATATTATTGTCACTAACACTTATTAAAAATCGGTAACTCATGTAAAACACCGATTTTTATACGACGTAAGGGTTAATGTGGGGCTCTGTCGATATATTAGACATCATATTTTGAACCTTAATCCATTATTATAAGGTCGAAAACCAATGAAATTTCTTAACATGCTCTGCCTCATAGAGGGTTTAGCGGAATAAGTATTAATTCGGACATGAAACGCAGACGTCTATTTTTGTAACATAACCTGTATTCATTTAAACCGTTTGTATATGTGCCCGTTTGCCGACGTAGCAAAGTTTAATAACAACGACAAATTAGTACTAGTTATGAAAAAACAAAAGTTGCAATGAATCATTTTTGTCATTATCCATTCAATCAACTCTTAAACCCTAAAATGCATTAGTGGCACATTGCCGATAAGCGATGGCTCGGTCTAACGCGGCCACGAGCGACACTGGCTCAGTGATGACCCTTGTTGCAGGAGGAGACGCCGCAGGGCTTCTTCGAGGACCACGGCCTCGGCTAGACTCCCTGCCGACGCAGCCCGGGGCGGCTGCCTACGAGTGTGTACGAGAGTGAATAATAATGCAGCAGTTCTACGTCTACTATGTGTAAGCCAAGGTGTATGGAGCGTAGACAGGTAAAGGAGGACCATATCAAATAGGAGAATAGTTGAAAAAGTGTCCAACTTTAAGGCCTGTATTTACTTTGATTAGTGAGAAATTGCAGCTGATTAGTGCAGGTGTGTAGTGCGCGTAGTGTCCAGCCGGTCGATTCTCTAAGAAAAACGCAACGGACTCGCTCTAAAACTCGACTTAGCCGTACAAACGAACATAGCCTCTATCTTGCTAGTAAGAAGGTTCATATTATTTATCGTTGATGAGCGAGTGCAGCGACGAAGTGAGCGCGGTTTTGTTTACAGAATCGACAGCCAGTTCTATTTAGTGGCTGTGTTTAGTAAATTCAGTATTCTAATCACCTGCACTCACACTAATCAGAGTGAACACAGGCCTTGCTGCAGTAAATAACAGTTGAAAAACCCTCCACAACAGCACTAGTGTCGCTAGAGGGTATGAAATGAAGTTAGCAGTTGTGTCAACGGAATAAAGTGTGCTGAGTTGAGGAATTTAGTGTATGTGGTGACTTTTCATTTTAAAAAAATAACAAATGTAAATTATTGAATACTCTCATAAAATTACGAAAGTTTCTATATATTTCTGAATTTTATAAAATTAACATAATTTTTATTTTGTTCAAAAGTGCGCCATAACAGCGAATGTTTTCCTGTCCTTGTTTACGTCTCTTCTATCTCACTCTCTCACTGTAACAACAGTGGCGCCGCGCCGCCTGTTTACGCTATTCTACGGACACTTTTTAATACATAGAGATGACCCTCCTTTATTCTACACTCCATACCAAGATGGATAAAGTTGTCTAATTTGAAGGTTGGTGGACAATGGAAGGCCTATAACCAATAAACAGTTATCATTCGTTTATTTACTGGATAAATTAAATGAACATATATGACGCCGCGTCTATGTCCTTGAATTTGACGGGTGTTATGAGTAGAAGAAATTTGTCATCAACAGCGGCAATCCGTTGAATTAAGAATTATTGAACTATGAATTTTTAATAATTTACCTTTAAAGGAGCATGGCCTTCCATGGTCCACCCACCTTAATATTACAATTTGGCAAAATATGGCATCTATTAATCATAAGTAGACTTGTTTTAATTGTTATTCTTAGTACACACAAATCATGAAATATAGCCCCAAATTAAACAAAAATCTGCGATATTTAAAAGTATATTTTGTAACAATGTAGAGGCGTCAATGGGTTTAAACCTGAATTAATTTTAATGTAGAATGTGAAGCTTAGTTTTAGGCGCAACTGAGTTGGGTGTTAACTGCATAAAGCACTGCATTTTTAGTTACGATCAAAGGCAGCTACGTACTTAATTTATTATTTACAACTAATGTGTTAAATGCACAAAATATTCCATATTTATCTGTCCTTAAACTGTTAATCCTGTCCAATGGATAATTTATGTATTTTTTCATATTACTTTTGAAATGTCCTTATTTCATGACTATCTGTTTGAAGAACTATTGTAAATATGATGTAGTCCGTGCCAAAATGATATAAATGTCCCAGGCTCTCTCAATAATTCCATGTTGACTAGTTTTATTAAAACTTAGTGGCAAGTTAACTCGCAGCTAAATCTTGACTTCAAACATATGTGCATTTATCAAATATTATATACATTTCCTAATCATGGCCAGTGCAACACAGCAAATGTTTAATTACTATTTACAGTAATCATTAGACGCACTTGAAATTATTCCATATCAAAATTCATATCTAGCTGATATCACGGATTTGATAAAATGCTTCTTTATGAAACTCGCTATACTACCTACTCGATAAGGGCCTAATTTCAGGACAAATGTACACTATTTACTACTTTTTTGGAATTGAATTTAACCGAAAATAAAATACTTGTGTAATGAAAAAGTCGTTTTAATTCATCATTAAATATATTTCCAAAAGCTTATAAATAATAATCATAAATTCCACAATATCGCGTACAATATTAAAATTCATCAAAATATAAGACTCTTATCAGTCTTCGATATTCAATAATTAAAATACAATCTTAAATGCTAAGCCAGAACAGAGTAGATACAGCCGGTATATCTTCAGTGTGGCTGAAATATGCTTAGTTATAAAAGTATATAATGTTACTGGGTGTTAGACTGTTCTGATATGTCAGATTTTCCCTCGGGGGTGGTTTTGACCTTGGTGGCGGTGGTGGGCGCCGAGGGGTGGGAAGGGGGGGCTGGTTCAGGGGCGGGGGGCGCAGGTTCCGCAGGCGAAGGGGGGGAAGGCTCGGCTTGCTGTTGCTGCTGCTCGCTCGTCACCTTGGCCAGGTGTAGTGCCGCCATTAGCGCAGTCACGTAGCGGCGTACGTCCAGTTCGATGCCTGAAAATAATGGTACGTTACTATTAATCTTTAATATGGCAAACGCAACGTAGGGCGCTCTCTGACAAAGTAGTGTGATTTCATACGCTGCTTTTAGCAGCGGGTGAGAAAGAATGGCTAAGGATCAGGCTTAATGGCGTGCTGCGGGAAAGGCCTAAGTCCAGCAAAAGGCTGACGTAGGCTGATTATGACGATGACTTATTTCTTCAAGTATAAAATAGACCGTTGCTGGCAACAAGATTCCCCAAGTTAAATGAGTGTAGGAGATCTGACTCGATTTATTATTCATATATATATTCACACCGACGGCTTTCATGCGCCGATCCGAAAACGATGTGCTTCACTCCTAGACCGCTTCCGCAATAGCACAAATAGCATTCTGGGCGCATTAGCTGAGAGGTAGGACTCGCCGATGCTGGAGCGCTGGATTAGATTACATGCTACCAGAGCTGTGTAGGCTGCTCCTGCTGTCGGTCCTCTCTCCTACTTTTTATAATATTGTTGTTTTTTTTTTATGTCTTACTCGTAATAGTACTAACATAGGCTAAGTTTTAAAATTTGTTACTAACTCAAATATGGACCACGGTCTGAAATAAATTTCATTCATTCATTCATTATTCGGCCAGTTATTTGAACCATAGACAAAACAAAATAATTTTGGCCGTCGTAGTTATCTATAGTTTGAATTTCTACCATTGACTTTAAAGATAGCCTTGCCTTGCTAGGTATGAGACTTATGTATATATACTTTGACTTTTTTATTTGACTTTTATATATTACTAGCAGCCCGTCCCGGCTTCGCACGTGGTAGACAATTATCGCTAATAGTTTCGGCAGCGCATTCGACGAAAGACATTTTAAGACTCATTTTTCTACACCTTCGGTTACATTGTTCAAATTTTACCAAGGATCCCTAATTTTTTTCAAAATGAAAGGTAGCCTATGTCAAATTGGAAGAATGTAGCATTCTATTGGTAAAAGAATTTTTTAAATCGGCCCAGTACTTTTTGAGCCTATTCATTACAAACATACAAAAATAGGTACAAATCTTTCCTCTTTATAGTAGTAGTATAGATAATATCCATCTTTAATATACATCATTAATTTTTAACCATTTAAACTACTATTAAAGATGAGGCGTGTAAGGTGAGAAGAGATAAAAAGGGAGACTGTCTTACTCTAAATACTAGGCTATTTAAAACTGGTGTCTACTAATTTGCCTCCTTATATGTCAATAAATAAGCAGAAACACTCATCTGAATACAATAATGGTACCAACCTGAAGCCCTAAGCTCGTTGATCTTGCACGCGAGGTTGGCCCACACGCGGCGCGCCGCCACCGCGCTGAGGCGGCCCACCGTCTGCATCGTGTGTAGGGCCGGGTCCGCTGTCGCCACCGCTAGTTCACCTACCGGATATATATTCTAGTTAGGGCCTGTACATTGTACGGAAGTGCCAAACAGATACGTAACAGATAAAATATGTAGAGGATAAAAAAGCTTGAATTAGGGAGATATTTTATATTAGACCAGGCCGAGGCGAGGCCGGAGCGGAGCCCGTCCAACGAGCGTCATTCGGGTCAGGGGACACGGATCATGCACTGTGTAATATAAACTGCTTCATCAAATGTGGAAACAATTTATTATTATTATTTCAATTTTTTTTATTTTCTTAGGAAGACCAAGGTTTACAATTTTTTCAATAACCATACTTAAATAACATTTAAAAAACCACTTACAGGTCCACACAGATAGAAATTAAGTTTTTTTTTTTTTAATTAAGAATTTATTTAAGTCGAAGGTTTCAAAAAACGCTCGCCCAGCAGTCGCCTAACCGCTGATACGCTAGTACAGAAAAGGTCCAAGTCTAAATTATTACTTAGTTTGTTAAATTTGTCGCCTACACGCCACGAATAACTGTTCTGTCTATAGTTAGTTGACGCTCTCGGAAGGAAGATAAGTGGGTTACACCTAAGGGGCTTCGCAGCCAGAAGTTGTGGGCAGTCAATTTCAGCTTTAGCGATCTTCAACAGATACGTGACGTCGGCTATCTCACGTCTCAACTCCAACGGAAGAATGTGATGCCTTCTGCAGACGTTTAGATATTCCGAGGATTCATATGAAACCCTCAAACGATAGCAAAGAAACCTTATAAACTTTCTCTGGATGCTCTCAAGGCGTAAAATGTACACCTGATACCTACAAATCCGTGCTTCGTCCGGGCCCCGGCCTCGGCCCGGCCCCGACACGGCCCGATCTACTATAAATCATCCCTTAGTGTGTCATATAGCCTATAAGTACAGAATTTATCGTGTCCATTGTGAAACAGGCCCATTCAGCAGTACGCGACATCGTACATCGACGATGTTGAGCGCTGGGGCAGAGTGGAGATGTTATGCGCATTATACGAGACGATCATCGTATCAGAGGCGAGTGCGCGGAGTAGCAACCAATCACGGCCGACGGTGCAGGCGCGGCGCGCGACTAGCCAATCACGTAATCGTAATGGTTTTCTGCGCTACTTTCGCCCAACTTATGTTGTACAAAATATATTTACTTCTCACTTGCTACTGTACTTAGCAGGTGTAAATCGGCCTTTACTCTGGGAAGAAACTTGCTTTTGGGTCTACTCATCGAGAGGTGAAAGATTTAACTATGGTCAGCAGGAAGACTGACCAAATTGGTACAATTTAAAAGAGAGGGCTGGCTCCGTTGGGAATAATGTCCTATCGCACCAAAAACATTTATGTTAAAATGTTGGCAATACGAGACCATATGGTTGGCACTGTCAAAATAATCAAAACTCATGTAGAGCCAAGATTCTAACTCTCCACGCCCACTTCATACAATAGTTCTTGTAGTAGTAACTACAAAGCTATATTTATTTATGACTTAGCTGTCCTTTCTATTTCTAAACGATCAATGTTTTCCTCAACCGCTTACGACCATGGTTCAAAAGGCAAAAATGGATTCTTTTTTGACTGAGTTCAAAATAAGGTCATTCAGGTCAAATCAAAGTAATTTGTATCGTCGCACAAATAATTATAATACGTTTAATATAAAAATTAATCATCGTCATAATAACGCTCCATAAGCAAGCTAAATTTATTTTTATCAGATTAAAAAAGGATAATTATAATAAATTGCAATTACTTTATCGCGTTGAAACGTTATCCGCGGTCGCTAAGCCATTACTTATAGTACGTCACACATTTCTAGATATGGCGTAACGTCCTCTGATTCAACAAATGTCGCAATAATCTCATTTAAATAATAGATCTTATCGATGTTATAAACAGAAACATTAATTTACTGCGTTGTTATAAATTCGCGTCACATCTGCATTAGCAACCTCACGTGACATATTATGTAGTGAAGTGCATTATTTTTACACTCTCAAATAGTAACTAGTAATCCTCCTTTTGGGGAGGCCTGTGTCCAGCAGTGGACTGATATAGGCTGGAGATGATGATGATAGTAACTAGGACAGAGTGCCTTAAGAACTCCATGCATAATCTCTTAAGTAGCTTGGGTTTAAGGGCGCCTTAACATTGGTGGTGTGAAGAAGCCCCTCAATCGACGCACGGTAGATGCGCCACTACAATTTTCATTAGCAGCTACTGTGGCGACACTCACTAACAGCGAGCCAAGCGTCGTCGTCGTCGACGCCGCGTTAGTGTCGCTGCGGTCAAATGATGTTAGACCATAGACCACCTATCTGTCGCGGCGTCAAAGACGCGGCGCCTCTGACGCTATAGACGCTCGCTTCGAAAGTCTACCTAAAGAGTAGTTACGCACTGCATCCGATCCGAATCATCTGAGAACCTTTACACAAATAGCACTACGTTTACTTCGGACCGGTGTTTCTCGGATTCGGATCGGACGTAGTGCGAAACCGCTCTTAGGGTACCTAAGTGTCAGTTCAGACACGGCTATAATCGTTGATCCTTATAAACGCGCGGTTACGTCTGAACGATTGCAAGGAATGATAGGTTAGTATAAGACCCGCATGATTATTGCCGTGTCAGAACTGGCAATAAGACTCCATTGAAGTGAAGCTGGCCACCAGCGAAGCGCTAACCAAGTATTCACCACCTTACTGTTAGCTAGAGATTACTAAAGTGGGTGGAAAAGTTATCCACATAACTTCTAGCTTAGTTATAGTGGCACAGTAGTCACTCACCAGTGGGCTCGGGCTGCGGCCCCACGGGCGGCAGGTACCGGTCCAGCAGGCGCAGCGCGTACGTGGCGCCGGTGTCCACGCCGATCACGGCCTTCTGTCCATACGCGGTGGACAGCAGAGCGTTGGCCTTCGCCCAGGACAGCTCTTTCAGCGAGTGCACGCGTTGCTCAGCAGCTGCGCGGGCTACGTACACCTACAAATAACGAGTTATCATCATCAGCATCATCGTCATTTCGGCCAAAAGGCAGGAGAACGACCGCAACCACTTTTTCATAAACCCTAAAACAAGTTATGGTAAGTTTTATTTCACGACTCGATTGAGACGATGGCGTGATGATTCGCCTTGAGCGCAAAGGTTCGATTCCAGATCGGGCTATGAAACCATGGATAGATACTCTTCTGTATAACACACAATATCAGCCTGTTGCAGTCCACTGCTGGACATAGGCCTCCCCCAAGGAGCGCCACAGCGCACGATCTCCCGCCCTTTGCATCCAGTCGCTGCCAGCTGCCTTCTTCAGGTCATCGGCCCATCTAGCCGGGGGGCGTCCTACACTACGTTTGCCTAAGCGTGGTCTCCATTCGAGAACCCTCCTGCTCCACCTCTCGTAGGTTCTGCGACAGACATGGCCAGCCCACTGCCACTTCAGCTTGCTACATTTTTGGACAATATCAGTCACCTTAGTCTTATGTCGTATGACCTCGTTACGGATCTTATCCCTTAGTGAGATCCCCAACATTGACCTTTCCATAGCACGCTGCACACACACAACACACAAAATAAGACAAGTTATCTGTGTCAAAATCCAAATTGGTGCATTCAATTGTTTTATTCAGATTCATGACGTCATTGAAAACAGAATTATGGAACAAGTGAATCATGCATGAAATTAATCAAAACTTATTGAGGTGTTATTGTGAAACTTTATTATTGAAGGTAAATCATAATCGACGGCCAAGGTTCATCCTATTCCGGTTCAATGTCCACGCGCCAGCGGCCACCCGCAATCTTATCAGCCTCGCAACTAAACTGACAGATCCTATTATTTGTTATTTTAAACCGGGTAATAATACAATTAATTAAAATTATGACAATCGCTTGGTATTGCACGTGTTTAGGGAATTCATCAATACAAAGAAGGTATAAATGGTTTTTACATTTTGCGAATAATTTTTAGGGTTCCGTACCCAAAGGGTAAAACAGGACCCTAATACTAAAACTCCGTTGTCCGTCTATCACCAGGCTGTATCTCATGAACCGTGATAGTAAGACAGTTGAAATTTTTACAGATGATGTATTTCTATTGCCGCTATAACAACAAATACTAAAAACCAGAATACAATAAATATTTAAGGGGGGCTTCCATACAACAAACGTGTTTTTTTGGCGTTTTTACAATATGGTGCATTTCCAAACTAAGAGTTTCCTTCGTGCGCGTGTCCGACTCGCACTTGGCCGGTTTTTGGAGTCGGTACGAATGAAAAGATTAACCCTCTCGTTGGTAACAGTGAGTGACCTGTTTCATTCGACAGCTATTTCATATTATGCAAAACAAAATGTACTAGTAAATATTTTTTTACACAAATATAACATTACTTAAATCAACCGACGTATAGACTTTATACACAGTTTCTAAGAAAAGTGCAACTGACGCGAGGGGTCAAGCAAAAGGTCTGAATTACCATTAAACAAACTAGTTACGTTAGTTACGCGAAGTAACTGAATGTTTGGAATTGAAAACTAAAATTTGATGCTCAGTTAAGTCAGCATAGGCCGTTATGTTTATACTGCTTCAATAATACATGGATGTTGAAATCAACGCCGGCTGGCATTCCATACCTGCGCTCATGTGTAAGGCGCAACTGCATTATTTATAAACTATCGCGTGGCTATATTTAAACACTTAAATGTGTGTCAATTTCATAATAAATAGGTACTTACTTAACGAGCGGTTTAAAATTATGGTAAATACACTTCAAGGCCTATTAAAATGCATATAAAATTAATAATTTGATAAGTATCTATGTCAGTCAGTGCGTTTAACATAAATGTTAGCAACACAGTTACGTTAAATCTGTGTCATGGGCACATTTTTCTCTGAACCCTTTCCGTTTTATTATGAGGGTTTAATACCCTTAAAATATACGCAGGTAGTAAATAATTGTAGCGCAATGTCTGAGCTCTGAGAATCACAACTGTATATTATTGGCAATTTTAAAGAAGTCGTTTGCCACATGCCTTATTGTAAAAAAAAAACAGTGATTATGACTTAAGAATCAATGTTCTGCTTCACCAAGTAATAACCTTGTCGTGACTAACGCTAACTCTGCTGTACATTATAGTAGTGTGAACACATTTCCAGCAGTTATTCACGAATTCCAACTCAACGTAATTAACTTGACGCTTTCTGTTGTGGATGAATACCGAAATTCATACAAAAACGTCAATCTATTCCACTATTGATTACGTATCACGCAGTTGCCACCTTTCGCAAATGTCAGCCTAGACGAGGTTAGCAGCGCTGTTTTAAACTTGCATTATTAAATACCTACCTGTCTGGGAAAAACTGCGAATGGGTAACACTTGAACGGTTTGCTCCTTATTAAGCAATCAAATCATCCTTCATTCCATACGAGTCCATGTCCACAATATGACTTTTTGCTAACGTTGCCAGAGAGAAAGTGTTACAACAAGTCATTGACCCTAAATCAGGGCAATCTGCCAGACTCATAATATTATACTTATAAAGTTATATGCACTTTTCTGCATTTGGCGCGACAGATCCAGCTACAGGTAGGTAGTAGGTAGGGATGATGTCATGTTTATTAATTTTTCGGAGAGTAAGGTAATTTTATTTTATGTAAATTTTGTTTTTCATACTTTTATGTAATCGTGTTTCAATGATCGTCTATGACGATTACGACACTAAGAGAGCCTTCATTGGAAAATTATACTGTAAAATTTTGTGTTCGTTGCTTGTTTACACATCACGTCTGAATATATTTGGCTGATGCACTCATTAAAAACTTCTGGGATCTGGTACGGGGAAAAATATTTTCCGCGAGTTGCGCTATGAACTTACTATCAAGTTCATGACAGGTTGGGAAATTTAATCTAGATTTTTTATTTGTCTAATTAATCATCGCGCAATCGAAATATAATTAAATGCTTTTATTGCAAAAAGATAGACAAGCGTTGAACACTTGTCTAAAATTAATCAACCAATTTGAAATTTGACACATCTGACATTCGAGACATATTACTAACAATAAATAAATAAATAAAATAAATTGTTTCCACAATCACATCCATTAGCTAGCCCCAAACTAAGCAAAGCTTGTACTATGGCGACTAGATAACGGATAAACATACTTAAATACGTTTATAAACATCCATGACTTAGGTACAAATGCTCGTGCTCATCACACAAACATTTGCCCCTTGCGGGATTCGAACCCGCAACCGCCAGGCATTGTACTCCGGAGTGCGAACCACTACACCAGACGGTCGACAATCATTTCAAAATGGTTGACTTATCAGTAAACAGGTGTTTAACACGTGTCTATCTTTTTGTAGTAAGGCCGGTGTTTAACAAAGTTTATTAGCAAAAACTATCATCTTAATTTCATTTTCTACATTTGGCCTTGCATGTTACGAGACTAGACAGACATTAATTTCCAGCAATGATGCGGTGTTATGAAACATTGTACCGACATCTGCCACTTCCTGCCAGTAACCACGTAGGCCGGCCAGCGTTGTGTTGATAATAACAAGCGTCCGGTTCGCGCTCACTGTGACGCTTTCAAAGGGCTGACCTTTGATTTCAATTCAGTGATAAATCTTGACACTTGTTTAAAAGTGTACAAACCTATTCAGTTACATCCTATGAGACATACAAATACAAGATAACTAATTATTTCAGTAGAACGTATTGCACAATAAATGTTTGTAGGTGTTGTACTAGACGAACACAAAATAATAGGGCAAAAACAATTAAGTAATTGACATTAACAACATCCTGTTTTTTTTAAGCTAGTACTTAGAGGCAGTACATACAATACATTTCTTATAACAATAAGAAAAGGAATTCGGTATCACTAGGTCTCAAACAAAATAAAAAGTAAACGGGAACATATTGCACAACATCACATACATTGCTCTGATCCTATGGTAAGTAGCGAAAGCACTTGTGTTATAGAAATCAGAAACAACGACGGTACCACAACACCCAGACCCTAGTCAATATAGCAACGATCGTTTCCTACATTGACCCGACCGGGGATCGAACCCGGAACCTCAGAGATGGCGACGCCATGTATAGTCCGGCGTACTCGCCTCTCAGCTACGGAGGTCGTCGTATCGTATGATAATTATGTGTTTTGTCGACCTGAGGGCCTAGTGCAAGTTCTACAAAATAATCGCGTCACTTACTTTGACCGAAAAGTCAATGTTAATTTGTATTAGTTTTCGATCGATTTAAGTAAGGTTGTTTTGTGCAACTCACACTAGGGTGCCTAAAACAGGGTTGTTTGGATTTTTGACAAAACTTTTGGGACTAAGCGATTAATTAATTATATTTAGTGTGTCGTAAGTACTTTAGATTACGGATTTGCCAGGAGTGTCTCCCAGAACAGTCAAATATCGTACTTAATTAGAAAACAACGTTTTCTGAACCTGAACCGGGCATCGAAAACCCTTAGCGCCCGCGTCAAATAACCCACCGTTAGGTAACCAATCGGATCGTAACTTTGAAAGCCACGTGTAACCAGCTCACTGAAAGCACTGGCACTACCATCATCATCCGTAGACCTAGATTACCAGCTAGCATCAAAGCACACGTCAAGACGGATCAAAGGAGTACAAACTCGATGGGGTTGTGTTGTTTAGTTACAGAGTTCCTATGGCCACCTTCCAGTTCCATCATCAGATCTGCCCCATCTCATAATAATTTTGCATTGCTATCAAATTTTCACATGCATGCAAAATTTCAGCTCAATTAGTAACAGGGAAGTGGATTAAATTTAGCTTGCAAGATTTGATTAATCGGTAACCGGGAAGTGGATAAAATTTAACTTGCAAGATTTGATTACACACAAACATCAGGACAGGTGAAACTAAATAAAATCTTGTAGTAAAAAGAAAGTGAAACTAGTGCTATTCCTTACCTTATTAACATGTGGTGAGATTCGTGACAGCACAGCCTGTTTAGTTGTCTCGACGATGACCTTTGGCTGTTCGGAGACGAGGGGCACTCTGCGTTCTAGCTCGTCAATGGCGGCCGCAATCTTCGCGTCTCCGGCCGCCAGGGGCGCGGCCACGTATGGCGCTGCTGTGGTAGCGGCTAGGGTCATGCTCGCTTCAGCCGTCGAGAGCGCCCACTCGAGCAGCGAATGTGCGCCTAGGTCAATAATAGTATTGTCAACATCATCAGCATTTGGAAATTCACTGTTGGCCATTGGCTTTCCCTAGAAACGCCAGCAAGCGGTTTGCAGCGGCTAGGCTGTCCGCTTCTTTGCCTGCCACAATGCGATTACCAGTATCCTGGTCACCATTAAGCTTGTTATTCCTAATTTAAATTTTGTGATTTAAATTTTACCCTATCACTGTAGCACTGCTTCGGAACAATGCCTGTCACTATTGTCAATCTTTATAAATAATTACTATTTACAAGAAAACACCTCCAAATTTTGTAAATGCAATTTTTTAAAATTAATTTTGACTAAAGCTATCTTTTTAGACTTAGCAAGCTTCAAACAATTTTTAAGAAAGAAGAAGGAAGATGGTTTGATAGAACTGCAATAAAAATAAGTCTAATTAAAGGCTGTAATTTCATTTATACATTCTTATTCCATAGTTATTTAGGGAACTATTATGAGATGGAACTAAAATAGAGGAACACCTGAGTTTAAAAAATATTATTGGTGTAAATTTCACTTTTGATGTGACAATGCAAGAACTTCTTAGTTTGTTTTTTTGCTGTTTGTCTGTATTTGGACCTGACTGTAGGGATTTCGACGGTTTTTCACTATTAGATAAGACTATTCGTCAGGAATGTCAATGTATAATTGATTAATAATGACTGTAGAACATAGTCAAACTTCTACAAAGCTGGGGCAGGCAGGTCACAGATTCATAATAATTACCTATTTAAAAACATAAGTAAAATAAAAATTTTCAGCTGAATCTCTTCTAGTTACAGTTTATTTAAACACATTAAGTCTTGTTACCTTTGACTTTTGTGTAGAAAGCTCCCACTTGCCCGACGGCTGCCCCGACAGAAGGCAGAGCCATTGCCTTCTGGATGGAATGCAGTTGCGGCATGCTTGGGGGTGCACTCACTTCTGTGGCCATCTAAACAAAATAACTAATATTACTTCTCTTACTCTTACTTACTCAAACTCTCTTCTACCAATTCCAATACCATTCAGGAATTTGACTTGTATCAAATATGGTATCAAAGGTTTTTAGGAACAGAAAATTTTCACACAAAACTGCAGTCAATTGAAATCCCTCCTACAAACCTTAATTAGCATTGGTCACAAATCCTATAATGTTTTCATAGTCTATTCACAAAATATGTTTTGTTTTTATTTTTAATAATATTATATCAAGATGACTTAAAAAAGATATAAAATTAACACTACATACCTCAACACCTTCCATGTAAGTTTTATTTCTCAATAATATTATCGTCATTAGTAATTTCAAGTAGAATATGTTACAGAAAAATACTATTTACTACTTTGGAAAGTTGTCACAACTTTGATGCAACCAGTTTTTGCCATACAAAGTTACCCACGATTTTTAATTAAAAAAGGTTTAGAAATACCTTCAACGTTTTATAATTACTTCCTTATTCTTATAATAGAACAAAATTTTCACATCCCATATAAGTAAAAACTTTTGTACACTGCGTATCTTTAAAAAGTCGGAATACACTTTACTCTATTATCCATAAAATATATCCAGGTAGAAAATATAATGCTAAAAACGTGATTGCGTCATTGCATTGATAGAAAGTTTATGCAAAGATAACAACTGAAGACAGGTACAGCAGAAGTTAAAGTTAACAAAAGGCGACACCAAAAAACAAAGGAACTTTAACGAATGCAGCGATATCTATACGTTTAGGGGTCACATTGAGTGCCTTTCCTAATCTACGATTATTGATAATAATGATTATAGATTGATAAATCCGGTTCTTTGTACATACCTTTTATAAAAGTTGCTAAGATATATCTTTAGCGTATTTATGGCAGTCAATTCAACTTTCAAATGATGGTGTCTTGCTTGCAATCAAGTAGATCAAGTCCTTGTAATTATAATTAAAAAACAAAGCAAAAGTTTATAATACTCCTCATAGAACGCAATTCAACGAATGACTGACTGAATGAAAATGACTATTGGTGTATAAATATGAACGAGTGACAGCAGACCGAACTAAGTCGCAATCACGATCGAAAAATGTATTCGAAAACGGACTAAATAAAAAGATTAGATAAGTTTGGGTAGTGCTGTATTATATCAATGTTTTAAGCCGAGCAGATTATTTAATCACATAATTTTTTCATGATCTAACCTACATAGTGAGTTTTAAAAACTTTTTGCTTTCAGTGAACGAATGAACGAAATAGGTCATAATTGAGTGAAGGAAGTAGGTACTGTCAGAGAGAAATAGAGATACACAAACTAATTAAACCGAAAGAGACAAAATATTGATGATACAACAAAAATATATAATGATTGACTAGTAAGTAATGTGCAAGGAAGGGAAGGTAGGGGAGATTTGACAAAGTTTAAAACGGTCTGTCAATCGACTGTTTCGAGCGAGATACTATTTGTCAGCTGATGTTGTGTACTACTAATAACTTTAATAGTAGGTATATTAAAGCTAAGGCATACCATCTGATCGATAAATTTATTAAAATATTTTAATAATAAAATAAAATACCTACATATGACGAACGATAAAATGAGGATATTTATAACTATAAATTAATAAATATTGGAACAACATCACATACATTTCTGATCTAAGGAAAGTAGCCAAAGCATTTGTGTTATATAAGGTGTAAGTGAATTAGTGTCAGATATTTTTAGGAGTAACTTAGACTATCACATGGATCACATATAAGATAAATTTAAAATTATAGAACAAACTTTAATTCACGCACCAAGGAATATGATATTATGATGAACAGTGTAATATAATTATTTGAATGCATTAATGTAATTCTGGAGAGGTTATGAATCGGCTAGCGTTGTGTGAGTAGTCTTCTTGTGGTGTTTGGGTTCATGTACAGGATGATGTAGATTGTTTATTTTAAAACTTTTTATTTTTCGATTTTTTTAAGTTTGTTCTATAATTTTAAATTTATCTTATATGTGATCCATGTGATAGTCTAAGTTACTCCTAAAAATATCTGACACTAATTCACTTACACCTTATAGAAATCAGAAATAGCGACGGTATCACAGCACTCAGACGCGAGACAATATTAGAAAAGCTAGTTTTCTACATTGACCCGACCGGGAATCAAAACCGGGACCTGAGAAATGGCGACACCAAATTCCGGCATGCTCGTCTGCGGCTACGGAGGTCCTGACTTTATGACCACTATAACTACCACTTTCTTACCCTGCTGGTTGGACTTTGCACATTCGTCATTTTACCAGTCATTTTATTATAGCGAAATAGATACTGGTTGGCTACAGGAGGTGACTAATACACACTAATACATAATTTTATTATCATGTTTAGTATCGGCATAGAGAAAAAATTATATCGGATTTCATCATCCAGCAACGCCTGACTGTGGGTAAATCGTGCAAGAAAGCGCTGCCCACTGCCGCTGTTAATCGTGTGTGGCCATATTGTACATTTACGAGTAGTTAGACCACAAATAGTAATTCATCTATGACAAATAGCATTTGTGACTATTAGCAGCCCCTGGCAACTTAAGCCAGCAATCTTGCAGGCCAGCAACTTGTTCATGAGACTCCGTTTCCCCTAGTCCCAGTAGAACTAGTTTTTGACTCGTTTACTATTTTAATTCAAAATAAAACAAATAAGCTGCTGCTAACACAACGGTGCTAGTAGTAGTACTTACTTAATGCGTGCTTACAAGGTGATGAATTCTTAACAGGATCTATGGGAACCTGTGTATGTACCTATTACGAGTATACTTACTTACCTACCTATCTACCGTTTGTATTCTTGTCGCGAACTTTAACTTTATATTAACTTATGGCCAACCGTTAATAAAAAAAACAATAACATCCTAAGATACAAAAAGTACCTACTTTACGAATATTGACGAGGAATACCTAAATGTTTATTTTGGGCCGGTGGTACATACATTGTTATAATTTTCTGTTTAAGTCTATGTAGTGAGTTCCCTTTATTGTTTTACCAAACTTACCAATACGAACAAGGAATCATATTCATAAAATATTAGAATACTTTTGTTTGCCTGCATGTTACTCTAAAGTAGGTATAATACCAAATATGTGGTTTTATGGTATGTGGTACATACAACTAACCACAAACATTTTTGGTTGGTCGCCAAATGCCAACAGGAATATTCAAGTTAACAGGCCAACACTACATACTTGGAAGTATGGCGAACATCGATCGGATAATTGTGGACCGAGGCCAACACACTCATAAACAAACATTGGATAGAAGGCTCCATCTGATTGGCTGTTGGTCTCAGTTCTAAGCCGCACACATAGGTGTGTAGACGCGTTTGTGTATGTGCCTATCTGTGCCATCGGGTGAAAATAATTCTATAAATAGCGATGTCGTGGAATAACGATAATGTATTGGAATTTTTAGAACTTTACAAAAAGGAACAGCTTCTCTGGGATCCGAAACATCCCTTGCACAGAAATAGAAGCGAAGTTACGGATGCATGGCTTCGAATACAATTATCTCTGAGTATAAATTGCTCAATTCCTGACCTCAAAAAGAAGAAAGAATCATTGATGACGTCTTTTAGGATGCATCTAAATAAAAAGAAAAGTCAAGATGGCTATCATACGACTTGGTTTGCCTATCCGCTTATGGAAAGTTTTCTTGGCGGGAAATACGAATGCGATAGTACGAATCACATGGAAAATGAGGTAAGCAATTGCGGTTTCTTTTCATTGTAACATTACATTAACCCATGATGTTATTTTATAAGTATTAAATAGACGTTATGTTTTATGTAAATATTATCAAGATAACATTAAAAAATACGTAGCATAGTTTTGGACATTGGCCCAAACAATGGCAAATGTTAGGCCAACCAAGGACGCAAATGCGTCATACAATATTGGCTTTGGATATTGGTGATATTGGGGACACTTGAACACACCGCCTGCTGGTCCCAGCTTTACTTAATAGTTTACTTAATAATTAGTTACGATTACTTAATAACAAACACAAACATTTCAAATGAATATCTATAGAGTTCAAAATTTGAATCAAATTCCAAAATTAGTTTAGAAGATAAGCAACAGTACAAAGACAGGACAGATAAAATAAATGTGGCGACGGCGAGGGACACAATATAGTGATTTAGAACGAATAGACAACACATTATTTGAATTTTACGAAAATGGAATAAGATCAAATAAGCATTATGCGCCAGTAGAGTCACGAACATTGAGCGTAGATATCCGGCTTCTTAGCAAAAAAATTGCAAACTTTTTAATCATTAAAAAAATAAATCTACTCATTAGATGGTTTTTACTTAATGCTTGGCCTCTATATTCATTTTACTACAAACACAATGTAATAATGTGTACATTTAATTTTATTTTGCCACATACGGTCAAAGTGCCATCATGTTCGCTATGTTTATAGACAAAGAGAGCCCAAACTTACAAAAACAAAAAACGTTAGCACCTACCTACTCACGTAATCTCCAGAACTACGTAGGTTTTTATATTCTATTTATTACTATTTATAATGAAAATATAAAATTTTCACCTACTATTCCGAAAAAAATCTTATTCGGGAGAAATATCAGATAAATTACAATATACTGAATGTCACTAATTAATGAATTACTGTCGATCCACGTGTCAGAGATGGCCGCGCATTTATCAACCTTGCAATACCTATCTGCAATCACCGCAGTCATTGCATTTTAGAATTATTTGTAAGAAATCGTATGGAACCTCGCACACCTAGCACAGCTAGCACTCTGTCAAAGGTCAAATCAAACATCATTACTTTTGCATTCAAATTTGTTCCTCTTCTACTTACTCTACGTATGCCTAAAATCCGTCCTGAGATATGCTTTTTTTGATTTAGTTCTTCGACACATCGTACAATACGCAACCGGTGATCGAGCACAACAGCAGAACCGTCAACAACGCAGATAGAATCAGTTCGGATGGAAGGCAGTACAAAACCACTTCTGTTCCGACCCCCAACACCATCAATATTAAACCTAACCCCGAATTGTATTCTAAGAAAAAACTTGACACGTCAAAGTTTGTAAAAAATAATGCCGATAAAAGAGAAATGGATGAGTACGATCTATACGGTCAACTTCTGGCGAAGAAGCTGCGGAAGTTAGACGAGCACCATCGTGACGTCACCATGCACGAGATAGACAACTTAATGTTTCGCGCCAAAATGCAAAGTAGTTCATCCCAAGCCAGGAGGTACTCCCCGCCTTCCCCTGCGCAGAGGAAAGTAAAGTCCCCGGTGTTTATTGTCGAACACCCCCAGAGCCGTCTACAGTATGACGAAGATAACATTCAGTATCAAGACCACATGCAACAACAACCCCAACCGCCTTCGTAGGTTTAAATTAACATCGACTTTTCACCTTGTGCAAAAAATGTAGAGTTATATATTTTTATTACGTATAATTATATTTCAAATTGAAATACAATGTGATATAGGAATTAGGTAGGCCTAAATCTTTGTTTTGTTATTTTGGTTGTTTAAAAAATTGTATTAGTGCACAAATAGTTTTATATTAACTTTTTTATTAAATGTGTATGTAAAGAAACATATTTTATTTACTTAAGCAAGTAGATTGTGTATTTATATCACAACAAGTGAGATGACCTAAGTATTTTATCTACGCATGAGCACGCACGCCGGATTATACTTTAAACATGTAAGCTAAATAGAAGCAACCACCACAATCCTTAAAAATCCCAGAATTCCAGTAGCTTTTACACAAAAATCAATGAAAATTATTCTGATAGATTTTTACTTCCAGTGCACTTTCACCAAGGAACATTACTACCAGAGGCTTTCACTGATCGTAATGTAACAAAAAGTATGGTTATTATCATGGTACGTTTCTTTTTAAATTGACGCAACTAACCAAGATTATAAAATGGTTTAACACTTCAGAAAAACTAGCAGAAAAAAAAATACAAATAAGTATTCGATTGTTTTTTGTGTAATAACTACTGGCATTCTGGGATATTTAAGGATTGTGGTGGACAGCAGAGAAGTAATAATTTAGATTGCAGATACAAAAAAAAATATTGAAAAAATTGTGTGTTATAATTCAAGGATTAACATTTTTTGGTTGTAATTTAAAAAATAAAAGAGGTATTTTTGTTTTTTTTTATATTTTCCCTCGAGTAGTCACAAGCAGGCCCACCTGCACCATCTGGTGCCATTTTATCGTTGAATTTTGGGACACCTTTATATGGCGTCGGCATCTCTGAGGTTCCGGGTTCGATCCTCGGTCGGATCAATGTAGACAACAAACTATTCTAATTGTCTCGGTCGGGCCTGAGTGTTGTGGTACGGACGGCTCGACCGATTTGGCTAATTATGGTCTTGAAATATTCGTTTAAGTCCAGGGAAGGTTTAATTTAAACGGTGAGATAGAATTGGAAGAAACATACTAAAAATATCAATTTAATTTTCCCTTCAAAACTGTTCCTTCTTACCTGTCAAACAGTTCAGAGGCGGTAGGAAGTTCGTCGGGTTAGTAATATTTAACTAAAGCGCAAACTACATTAACATACAAGGTAAGTACATTGTTTGTGCATAGGGTAATCCTAGGGATTCCGTGAAATCTCTAGTTTCCTCATTTCCTAGCGACCGCTCGTTGTCGCTTTCGATTTTGTATTACAATCCGACCTGAAGCTCGTTATTACGTCCTTTTTAGGGTTCCGTACCCAAAGGGTAAAACCTGCCTATGTAATAGGGTCCCTATTACAAAGGCACCGTTGTCCGTCTGTCTGTCTGTCCGTCTATCACCAGGCTATATCTCATGAACCGTGATAGTTAGAAAGTTGACATTTTCAGATATAATGTATTTCTGTTGCCGCTTAACAACAAATTCTAAAAAACAGAATACAACAAATATTTAAGGGGGCTCCCATACAACAAACGTGTTTTTTTGCCGTTTTTATAGATAATGGTACGGAATCCTTCGTGCGCGAGTCCAACTCGCACTTGACCGGTTTTTTTCTTGTAAGATTTGACAGTCTAATATTTTCTGAACTCTGCCTTTTTGTAGGAGATCGTGTAAGTCAAGATGCGACGCTTGAAGATTATAGTGGTTCGCGATCCGGACTACACAGTCTGACCTCTGAGATTAATACTTATATTGTAGCAAGTTGCGGGTTCGATTCCCGCAAGGGCCAAATGTTAGTGATGATGTGATGAGTAGGTACGAGCTTTTTACCTTAGTGCATTTGTATGTACCTAGTAAGGTCATGGATGTTTATAAACGTATTTAGTATGTATTTAACCGCTATCTAGTCACCATAGTAGTTACAATGTACAATATTAGTTTGGGAATAGCTTTTGGAAAGAATTTATTATAAATTCCTTTGTTTTTTTTGTAGTTTGTAAATTGTTTGTTGTTGATCTCTAGAGCTATTTCCGAACGAATGAAAAATGTCAAACCAAATCATTATTAGCGTTGCGAACTATCGATAGACTTCTAATAAATGACTATCGATGTTTAGCAATTACTAGATAATCGAATGAATAATTAAAAATCAATAAGACGTGTTGTGTCGTACTGGTGAATAATGATATGATGCCCTGAGGCCCCAGCTTTCTTTCTTGGTTGTGTTTCTCCCGAATTAGGTACAAATCATTGAAAAACCTTATTATGGCAGGTAGTACTTTAGAAGGTGAATTTTGAATTGATGAACAGCTTATGTGTGAGGAAACAAGATATTCATAACTTTTACTGTTAATACAACATATTGTAAATTGTGAAAAAAAGCATCTACCTCATTCACACGCATTAGAGTCATAATAATCGTACATGTATTATGATTTAAGCTATATCTATCAAGGTTTCTTACCCTGTGGCATCTGAGGTCCATGTAACTAACGGAGTGTCCGTGGTGGTGGTGAGCTACCTAATATAACCGTCACACGAATTATTCATAATTATTAAAACAAACAGAAAACAAAATAAGCTATGTCGAAAACCAAATTATATTTTTTGGGTTCCGTACCTTAAGGTTAAATTGGGCTAAAACTCCGCTGTCCGTCTGTCACCAGGCTGTATCTCATAAAACGTGATAATTAGACAGTTGAAATATTCACAGACTGATGATGTATTCAATATCTAACTTATGTGCCTCCCGTTATTTTGGCTGGTGTGGCCTTGAGGCAGGTACGTACATTTAAATATCTCGGTTATATCGTGACCGATGATTTCAATGATGGTAAGAGCGAATATGATAGCCCGCAGGTTTGCACGATATTCGTATCAAGTAAAAGTAACACTCTTTCGAGCCTTTTGCACTTCTTTTTACACGTTCAGCCTGTGGGGTTTTGGCTTAGACGACGAGCGCTAGATTCCCATCGCGCTCAGTAGAACAACGCATTCAGGGCGCTTTTGCGGCTTTTGCAGCGCGTCGGGGATGTTCACCGAGTCGCGCATTGATTGCTTCCACACTACAATGCGCAAAAGAGCGACCTCGATAGCGACAGCGGCAACAGCCTACTGGTTGTGCTCGCTGATCGGATGGACGGACCGCTTTTGGTACACTGGATGTCACTGCAAGCACCAGTTCCCAGCAATAATTATAAATATTATAATAAATTGACACTGTCTATTTAAAGATTTACTTGTTACTTAATAAATGAATTATATTATTATTATTAATTATTTCTGTTGCGACTATAACAACATATACTAAAAGCAGAATTTAAATATTTAAGTGGGCTCCCATACAACAAACTTGAGTTTTGTCCTCGTTTCTATGGATAATGGTGGGGAACCCTTCGTGCAGAGTCCGACTCTCACTAGGACGGTTTTTATGCATTTGGAAATAATGGTCTATTGATTTTTCAAAATTTTGAGAGCTGTCTACTGCAACTAGAATAAGTTTAAGAAACCCAGAGCTAGTAATAGTATATGCATACTTTTGTATGAAAAACTCACTTACATAGCAATGTTGCATGCACCATTTGACAACAACCAAAATGTGGTTGTAATTTTAACTAGTCCTATATATAATATCTACTATAGTAATTCATCAATTTAATTTTAAACGAAATATACAAATTCATATTATACCAAGTAAAATAAAACTTAAACAAGAGCAATAAAAATAAACTAAAACTACTACTATCTACTTAAAGTATGAATCAAGTGTGTTATCACTTGTCACTTTATCATTAATAAAAATGTTTTTATTCTTTTTTTTATCATGGATTAGTTTTTTGTCTAATCGATTTTTCTACGTTTTGTCGATTAAATTAAAAACAAACATCACTTTGAGTATGCTCAGCTGTTTATGACAAGTAATGTCAAAAACGCAAAGGTTTGTTTTGTTGCTAAATGTGAGGAAAAAACATTATAATTTGTATGCATTTGTCTTTAGATAATAAAAAGTAGCTTTAGATTACTGTTATAAAATAATACTAGTAACATGGCTACAATGGTCAAGGAGAAACGTCGAGACGTAAGTAGAAACAAAATATGTTCAGCTTAGCCTTTGTTCTTGTATGTTTTGCGCAGCAATCAAATGATATAAAATGTGTGTTTTCAGAAAAAGAAATCTAAACAGAAACATATATCTGAACCTGTAAATTTAGCGGAATCTCCATCTGTTGCTAACTTACCAATTAATACAGAAGAACCACAATTCTCTCAAGTTGTAGAACCACTTTTGGAAGATGAACTCCACACATCTTCCTTTAAAGAGGATGATACAGAATTAGAACCTGCAATTATAGCGGAAAAAGATATCAATGTAGACACAGAAGTTTCTTGCTTAGGGGAAAACGTAACTCTCCCTATAGAAATTGAAGCTGCACGGCCAGTTTCAGATGACAATGTTGCCAAAGCAGGGACGTCAACACAGTCAATCGCCAATGAACATGCTTATAAAGATTTAAATTTAAAATTGGAAAGAATTTGTTTACCGGCTAATCCAGTTTCATTAGCTAAAGAGAGGGAGATATCAATGGAAAAAGAAAGTGCCTATTTGAAAGAAGCAGCTACAGAAGCAGTTGAAGAAGCTGCAGACGTAGCAGAAATTGAAATCCCTGAACCTGTGGATATAGCACCTTCGGCTCCTATGCTAGATTTCTCTGAACCTCAAATTGCCTACCCAGAACAAGTTATAGTCCATGAAGTACCAAAACTGATAAGTATGCCTCTGGATGAAGCCATCAGAATGTTTGGTGGAAAGGAGATGGAAGAAGTAATGGCTATGAGCGAGAGGGAGGAAGCTAAAGTCGAAGCTGGGGATATGAGTGGGCCCGACCATCCTCTTGTAGATTTACTATCTACATTCAAGTATGTATTTGTATAACTTGATGTGAGAAGTGTAGAAATGATTGAGAACTATCTTAATTAACTAAGTTAGAAAATGACATAATTTGCCAAATTTTGAATACCAAAAAAAGCCATAAACCAGACATAAAGTAGTAGTATTACTAAACTAATTTTAATAACAGTAGACACAAATAGATTAAGTAAATAGAAATAGTGAACAAGAACAAACATTAAAATTTTTCTCATATTTCTTTTTACTATATTTTCTGTTTTTTTTTTAATGAAAATGCTGTTGAATTACTTCTGTTGGATAAGACTCTATTTATACCATGATGCGCACAAAGAAAATTCCATTGACTGATTTTTGGTTGATTTGTTTACAGGCGCTCATTGATAGCAATGGAGCGAGAAAGCACACAGCTGACAGTGAACTTAGCAGAAGAGGACAAATACAGAAGTTCACTCTGGAAGATCGAAAAGCGTTCCATATTTCACAGTGAGAACTGTGAGAAATGTGGGGCGGGGATATATTTCAAAGCCACATACGAACATGCAGAATTGCAAAAAGACAAACTACCAGTAGCACGAATGAAACTTGAAAGTATACTCAGAGATGTCCGGGAGTCATATTGCCATCATCAGCATGCAGCTCTCTTGGCTCATTGTCAGGTATTTAATTGATGATCAAGAGAACATTATTTTAGTACCAATATACCTACCTATGAGTGAGAGTTATTTTCTCTGGCTCGCAAGTCTCCTTCTTTATCCAATCAAAATTCTCGCCCCCTTAATGCTTTTAGTTTTCAACATACAAAATGAAAGGATTTCAGACAATTTTAACAACCATATTTATGCATCTTTGGCTTAACATTAGTTTGTAATGAAATTATTCAGAATTTTTATTATCAGACAACTCTGTAGAGGTCAAATCGCCAATTGTCATACATTTTTTAAACTTCAGCCAGTGTGTTTTTTTTTTTTTTGTTTTGGCTTTGACAGCGAGAAAAAACACTTGAGGAATTTCATCTTGTCACGTGACGTCCTCGGTAGCTTAGTGGTCAAAGCACTCGCCCGGTATGCGATGGGACGTGGGTTCGAGTCCCACCTGAGGTCGATGATTTTTTTCAAGTGTTATTTATCTTCAATTCAGCCAGTGTATTGAGAGCCAAAGTTTAACAAACCCTTAAGCTGTGTTTTGTGTGCCTCATTTATCCATATGCCATCATTGTTTCAGATTGAAGAATTCATATCAGAAACAATCAATAGCAGTAAGAGCGAAATTCGTGCGGCGCTTTCACTTGTTTTACAAGCACTGAAACGAAGTGACGACGCGCCAGTAGTGCTGTCTAGCGCGCTGCGGCGCTGGAGTGCCGCGCTTGCAGCAGCGCTGGTCGACCGACGCGACCTGCGGCAGCTGCTGTTCCTCCTGCAGCACTTGTTCAGGTGCACTGTAGTGTAGTGCGGCACATATAGTGTAGCGAGCGCTGGAGCTAAGCGACGCTGTGCTTGCAGCCGCGCTGGTCGACCGACGTGACCTGCGGCAGCTGCTGTTCCTCCTGCAACACTTGTTCAGGTGCACTGTAGTGTAGTGCGGCACATATAGTGTAGCGAGCGCTGGAGCTAAGCGACGCTGTGCTTGCAGCCGCGCTGGTCGACCGACGTGACCTGCGGCAGCTGCTGTTCCTCCTGCAACACTTGTTCAGGTGCACTGTAGTGTAGTGCGGCACATATAGTGTAGCGAGCGCTGGAGCTAAGCGACGCTGTGCTTGCAGCCGCGCTGGTCGACCGACGTGACCTGCGGCAGCTGCTGTTCCTCCTGCAACACTTGTTCAGGTGCACTGTAGTGTAGTGCGGCACATATAGTGTAGCGAGCGCTGGAGCTAAGCGACGCTGTGCTTGCAGCCGCGCTGGTCGACCGACGTGACCTGCGGCAGCTGCTGTTCCTCCTGCAACACTTGTTCAGGTGCACTGTAGTGTAGTGCGGCACATATAGTGTAGCGAGCGCTGGAGCTAAGCGACGCTGTGCTTGCAGCCGCGCTGGTCGACCGACGTGACCTGCGGCAGCTGCTGTTCCTCCTGCAGCACTTGTTCAGGTGCACTGTAGTGTAGTGCGGCACATATAGTGTAGCGAGCGCTGGAGCTAAGCGACGCTGTGCTTGCAGCCGCGCTTGTCGACCGACGTGACCTGCGGCAGCTGCTGTTCCTCCTGCAACACTTGTTCAGGTGCACTGTAGTGTAGTGCGGCACATATAGTGTAGCGAGCGCTGGAGCTAAGCGACGCTGTGCTTGCAGCCGCGCTGGTCGACCGACGTGACCTGCGGCAGCTGCTGTTCCTCCTGCAACACTTGTTCAGGTGCACTGTAGTGTAGTGCGGCACATATAGTGTAGCGAGCGCTGGAGCTAAGCGACGCTGTGCTTGCAGCCGCGCTGGTCGACCGACGTGACCTGCGGCAGCTGCTGTTCCTCCTGCAACACTTGTTCAGGTGCACTGTAGTGTAGTGCGGCACATATAGTGTAGCGAGCGCTGGAGCTAAGCGACGCTGTGCTTGCAGCCGCGCTGGTCGACCGACGTGACCTGCGGCAGCTGCTGTTCCTCCTGCAACACTTGTTCAGGTGCACTGTAGTGTAGTGCGGCACATATAGTGTAGCGAGCGCTGGAGCTAAGCGACGCTGTGCTTGCAGCCGCGCTGGTCGACCGACGTGACCTGCGGCAGCTGCTGTTCCTCCTGCAGCACTTGTTCAGGTGCACTGTAGTGTAGTGCGGCACATATAGTGTAGCGAGCGCTGGAGCTAAGCGACGCTGTGCTTGCAGCCGCGCTGGTCGACCGACGTGACCTGCGGCAGCTGCTGTTCCTCCTGCAGCACTTGTTCAGGTGCACTGTAGTGTAGTGCGGCACATATAGTGTAGCGAGCGCTGAAGCTAAGCGACGCTGTGCCCGTAGTGCTGCATAGCGTAAACTGTTAGTTCAAAAATGATCTGGTATCTTGTCTAAGTGTTACAGAAGTCTGCAATCGCCCCAATTGAAATTTAATACCTAGACTTGCCGAATCTATGATCATGATCATGACCATGGTCAAGCGTACTGAGAGCGTATCAAAAGTCTTAACTAAAATGAAAGACAACTAATTAGAATGTCATTGGTCCAGGCAAACGAGGTCAGTGCGCTGGGCCGCTAGCGTCATAGACTTGTCCGTGTCGGACAACGTGAGCGCGGCGCGGGCGGTGGCGCTGCTGGACATACTGCTGACGCGGCCCAGGCTTGAGAGCGCTGTGGAGTGCACTGAAGGTATTATACCTTTTTTATAGAGCGCAGGATCGCGAGGGCTGGAGACAGCTTATCACCGAGGCGACTGCATAGACAGGGTCACGATCCTCAACCATGAGGGACCGACTATGGAGGAGGATAGAAACACTATCACTATAATTCTGTAAATCGTCTTTTATCCCATCACAGTGATATGCATCTTAGAAAGGGTGGCAGGATGTTTTCACAGTTTTTCTATCTTCCCCAGTCTTAATAGTTGACTTTTTACTGAAGGTTGTCTCGAAGAGATCGCGTTTAGCGGTAAGCCCGTCTAAATTGCGGAATTCCAGAAACTGGTACACCCAGTTTAAAATATAAAGTAGATAGATACTCGTATATAAATTACGGAAAGATATACAAACTTACTTGTCAGCAAGCACGGGACATAGACTGGTCAACCATTAAAATGACAGACTGTTGATACTTAGTGCGGGAGGCTGTTTCGGAATTTGTAGCAACTTTTTTGAAAATATTTGATACGAAATTAGTACTGCGTTCATAAAAATGTATTCTATCACTTTTAAATTTCCTACGTACCGGGAAACGCAGCGTACGAAGTAAACCCACAAGGTGGACGGACGTCCTCGTAAAGTTTGCATGATGCTGCTGGATGCAGGCTGCTTTCAACCAGCCAATCTGTAAGTCATTGGAGGAGTCCTATGTTCAGCAGTCGATGTCCTATGGCTGAAATGATGATGATAAAAGAATTGGTCTCACAAGTTACGAAACCACAAATAAACTTGCAAGCTTGCAATACACCTGTGTTATCTTTCAGTTTAGGGACCCCCCACACCTACGTCTTTCGAGCGTTGATGTTATGGTAGCGTCCAATCAGTTTTGACGCAATGCTTTTGCGCAGCAGCATTTACTTGACGCTGATTGGACACTGCCTCGAATTCGACGCTCGAAAGACGCTAGCGTGGGGAAGGCGTTATAAAGAATTATGTTCAGCAGTGGACGTCCTATGACAGAAATAGCGATGATGATGATTTGTCCCCAGATAAAGACGAGGCGTGGGAAGAGTTGTGCAAAGATGGCGGCGGCGGTGCGGTGAGCGACGGATCGTTGCGCGAGCGTGACTTGCTCGCTCTGCTGCGAGCGTTCCCGCGGCGCGCGCTCGTGGCTCGGCTTGCGCTGCTCACACACGATGTGAGTTTACCGGCCACTAGCCTGGAATATACTAAAACTTATAATTAATTGCAATAAAAGCGTTTTAAGGTTTGAATTTTATAATTAACCCGTATGCTCGAAAAAAAAAACCGGCATAGTGCGAGTCGGACTCGGACATTGTTATCGTTTTTAGGGTTCCGTACCCAACGGGTAAAACGGGACCCTATTACTAAGGCTCCGCTGTCCGTCGTTCTGTCTGTCTGCATGTCTGTCCGTCTGTCACCAGGCTGTATCTCATGAACCGTGTTAGTTAGAGAGTTGAAATTTTCACAGATGATGTATTTCTGTTGCCGCTATAATAAAAAATACTAAAAAATTGAATACAATAAATATTTAAGGGGGCTCCCATACAACAAACATGTTTTTTTGCCGTTTTTATAGATAATGGTACGGAACCCTTCGTGCGCGAGTCCGTCTCGCACTTGGCGGGTCTTTTATGTTCTGTGAACCTTGTCATGATACAATGGGGCTGACATATCTGTGAAGATGAAAAGCCCCAAATTAAAATATAGAGAGAAAAACACCTTGTCATCAGGACGTGACAGAATCCCGCGAGTGGCAATGGACGGACGCGTCGGGCGGGCGCGAAGTATTACGCGCGTGTGCGGGCACGCGCGCGTTGTTGAGCGTACTGGGTCGGGGGGTAAGAGCGCACGCGCAGTACGCGCGTCTGCTGCGCATGCTGCGGCGGCTGGCTGTGAGCGCTTTGAGAGCGCTGGCTGCGGTACATGAGAGGAATTGGTAAGACTACTGGTATACTTCCTTGCAAAATATCGGGACATCTCATTAATTAACTTTACTTTTATCTAACTAGGGATGTTATCAAATCCTGGAAGTAGTATTAATCCTACTTCTAACTGACTTTTGGTTTTGAAACTTTGTAAATATATGACTTTAGGATATCAATACAATAATTAGCAGATGATTATAATTGCCGCAACAGTTCACAGTTGTTTATGAGACAAGATAATAATAATAATTTGATTAACTAAGTAATGTGGTTTAAAAGTATACTTAAGAGTCTCTCAGCTACGTTAACACAAAAGCCTGAGAAATTCAGTCTGTTCAACCAGATGGGAGACACAATAAGTCGTCAATGTGTGGGTTCTTCACCTGAAAAAACAACCATTATATGATATTCTCTCATCATTTTTCGTATTGTAATATTTCTTATGTCTATCAGGCAGTCGTATTCCAAAGATATGGAGCTAAAAATCCAAGCAGAGCTGGAAGCGGCCTTTGTGGCTGGGTTTGAGGTGCTGGGCCCGAGTGAGGCTCGTCACCTGCCGGCCTCACTGCTGTCGTGGCATGCCGCCAGGGACTACTGCGTGGGGCACATAGACCACCTGCATGGTGAGACACTTTGTATTAAATCCTTTAGAACCGGCAAGCGCAGCGCAGGACAGATGACCTGGTAAAAGTTGTAGGCAGCTGCGGGATGCTTCCAACCGGCTAATCTAAAAGTCTGGCTAATGACATATTCTGATGATGATGACAGCATTCAGACGTCCACTTCTGAACATAATAGTTGGTGCCTGCCTTTAAGAACTAAAACTAAAATCCAAGCGGAGCTCGAATCGGCGTTCATGGCTGGGTAGCCTCGCTGCTGTCGAGGCATGCCGCCAGGGACTACTGCGTGGGGTACATAGACAACCTGTATGATTAAGACATCAAGTCTTTTATCACAATTACAGCCTTTAGAATTGGCAAGTGCAACGCAGAACGTCAACCCAAAAGGTGTACAGGTACTGCGTGCACTTACATCATCTGCATCGTGAGACACGATGGCGCAGGTGGCAGGCAGGTCAATGACCACGCCATTGTACCCCTTCATGATAGTCTTCTTGTCCCAGGTTAAAGTTCGCACCGTGTGGAGTATCTCTCTCTAGACAAACCGGCGCATGACTACAGCGTGCATGTTAAAGCGCTGGCAGGACAATGTCCTCGTGAAGTTTGTCTTTCAATCACATGATAGACTCTCCTTGTCCCAAATTCGGGTCCGCATCTCGTGGAGTCTCTCTCGCTCGAAATACCGACGCAAGACTACAGCGTGCGTGTAAAACCGCTGGCAGGACAATGGCCTCGCGGTGTCCGTCTTTGAATCACGTGATAGTCTTCTTGTCTCAGATTCGGGTCCGCATCGCGAGGAGTCTCTCGCTGGAGATACCGACGCAAGACTACAACGTGCATGTTAAAGCGCTGACAGGACAATGACCTCGCGATGTTTGTCTTTCAATCATATTTCAGAGTCTCTTGTCTCAGATTCGGGTCCGCACCGCGTGGAGTATCTCTCTCTAGACACACCGGCGCAAGACTACAGCGTGCATGTAAAAGCGCTGGCAGGACAATGACCTCATGAAGTTGGTTTTTCGATCACATGACCAAGTCTCCTTGTCCCAAATTCGGGTCCGCATCGCGTGGAGTATCTCTCTCTAGACACACCGGCGCAAGACTACAGCGTGCATGTAAAAGCGCTGGCAGGACAATGACCTCATGAAGTTGGTTTTTCGATCACATGACCAAGTCTCCTTGTCCCAAATTCGGGTCCGCATCGCGTGGAGTATCTCTCTCTAGACACACCGGCGCAAGACTACAGCGTGAATGTAAAAGCACTTACAGGACAATGACCTCATGAAGTTGGTTTTTCGATCACATGACCAAGTCTCCTTGTCCCAAATTCGGGTCCGCATCGCGTGGAGTATCTCTCTTTAGACACACCGGTGCAAGACTACAGCGTGCATGTAAAAGCGCTGGCAGGACAATGACCTCATGAAGTTGGTTTTTCGATCACATGACCAAGTCTCCTTGTCCCAAATTCGGGTCCGCATCGCGTGCAGTATCTCTCTCTAGACACACCGGTGCAAGACTACAGCGTGAATGTAAAAGCGCTGGCAGGACAATGACCTCATGAAGTTGGTTTTTCGATCACATGACCAAGTCTCCTTGTCCCAAATTCGGGTCCGCATCGCGTGCAGTATCTCTCTCTAGACACACCGGTGCAAGACTACAGCGTGAATGTAAAAGCGCTGGCAGGACAATGACCTCATGAAGTTGGTTTTTCGATCACGTGACTAATTCTCCTTGTCCCAGATCCGGGTCCGCATCGCGTGGAGTCTCTCTCGCTAGAGATACCGGCGCAAGCGTGCTGCGCGCGCGTCACTGCAGTGGCGTGCGCGGCGGCAGACAGGAAGCAAGATTACGACCTGGCCAGGGTCGTGCTGGAGTTTCTGTTCCAGGTAAGATATTGTTATAAAAAAATTGGTTGTCTGTAAAGTCGGTTTACGGACGGTAATTTTACGTGACAACGTCATCAAAACATTGATGCTACTCGGACGCATCGGCCGATGGAGTGGAAGAGAGATAGATGCGTCACAAGCCGAACGCTTAGGCCGATCGTTCCTCTCTATCGCCTGTTCCTCTCTATCGCCTGTTCCGCGCTCTCGCTCGCACGCGGCACGTGTAATTTTTTCGTGCGTGCAGCCGGTCATAGATTTATAAGACGTTATCACCTCAAAACATCTCATACTGTTATTTGAATGTGAACAGTGTTTATTTTGCATTGCCAATGTCACTCATTGCCAGAAATTAACACAAAAGTGCGTTTATACGTGCAACATAACTTTTCTCATAGATTGTATCATGCTGGTGTTTCTAATTACAATAAAATTAATAAAACTGTTTTTGACCAATAAGATTGGCGTCCGGCGCAATAGTGCGTCGTGTACCGGCGCGTGTAAGCAGGCGGCGCGCGACGCGTTGCCGCAGCTGCGAGCCGCGCAGCCGCACCTGCACGCTATCGCTCTGCATCTAGTCGCCGACGCTAGTCAAGGCGAGTGTTACAGTAACTTATAGCGGCATAAAAGGAAACAAAATTAGCTGAAAGGTTTTTGGGGAACTTGCAGTCTCATGTCGCTATTTATACCAGACTGCCAAACGAGAATTATGTTTTTCGAGCGTATGTATGTCTATTTCTTTGGCACGCCCTACATCCTAAACCATTTAACGGATTTTAAAGAATAAATCAATAGATTCGTCTCAATTGTGGGAGTGACAAGGGGTATGTAATTTCCCGAAATTCCCGTGGGAACAGAACTTACGCGGGAAAAACGGATCTGCAATACTGATAAACCAATTTTGAAACTTTCCGTTATTAACTTTGGGTCACATTTTTTCAGTGCTAATAGTATGCAATACTTTATTTCCAAAATTCCTACAGGAACAGACAAAAAAATACATTAAAAAATAGGAAGGAAAAACCGTTTAATAGATTTCAACATATGACATGTCATTAGATTTGTTGCAGTTGTCGGAGTGATATAGGCTATGTTATTACCCGGAATTTTTATTGGTACATGAATTAAACGGCAAAAACCGATTTCAGATACAACTTACTCGAGTTAAAACCTTTTTTTTTAATGAAGAGTTACAAATAAGGCTTTATAGTTCATTAAAAAGTAGGAGTAGGACACTACAAACTAAAAAGCCAAAAATAAAATAAATTTATTTAAAAAATCATAAAACCCGACTGCGTAAAAAGTTAACTTAAAAGATGAAAGCAAGATTTTAAGAATCAATTTGCAGACGGCGGCATCAAATCCATTAACAGCATAATGATGATTAACTTGGTATGCACAGCGTTAGTACCCAATTCAGTAATTTAAATCCGTGTAGAAAAAGTCAAATCAAGTAACATGGATTTGGTGCCTCAGACTGCAAATTAAAATCTTGTTTTCATCTTTTAAGTTAACTTTTCAGGCAGTCGGGTTTTTTGATTTTTTAAATTAACTAATTTTTTGTGTTAGGTGATACTATGAGAAAAAATACGTTTTCGGTTATATCAAAGATCATGATAACAAAAAATTGATACTGATAACAAGTGATCTTGTATTTCCAGTTGAGAAGCTAGACCCATCTTCGATATCTTGTCTTGCGGTTGAGAAATGGCGGCCCCAGTCTGGCGAAGCGCGTGCCGTGGTGGCCGACTGGGCTAGACGATGCCCGCATCTGCTGCCTTCTCTTCTGCTGAATTTGGACTATACGCCGCACACGTAAGGCCTAAATTACATTGGCAAATAGTTCATAGTATTACTTGTTCGATATGCTTGGGTTTGGGGTGTTCTGAGACCCTTTAGACTGTTCTGAACAATCTGCAAAACTTATTTTGCCGAGACTTTTCCTGACAGATAGTAGATCTTATAAGAACTTACTAAGGTGAATGTTCTTAATTCGTCAGAATGTTGTTTTTTTGTATGTTTGTTACGCGATTACTCCGCCAATTATGGACCGATTTCAAAACTTCTTACTTAGTATATATACTTTCGAGGTGATCCCATTTTCAGCAAGTTAGCATCCTTAGATGGAATGACAGGGAAACTTTCAAAAAGTTATTTAAAATCTAAATGAAAAACTAAATAATTCTAAGGAATACAGGGTGTGGAAGCACCTACTTGGTTTTCAAGGAGTGCTTCAAAATCTAGTGGGAAACGGAATTCTTATTCTTTAAACCAGCCATTCTCAAAGTGTGCTCCGCGGAGTCCTAGGGCTCCACAAAGTCTTTCGCATTCCATCAGCAAAAAAGTTCTCATAGACCCGCCGCTCTAAACCATGCTTATTTTCCAGCGGTGTACCCCTCGACACTCAGCTAGCCCTCGGCTCGTGGCTGTGCTCGCACGTGCGCTCGTGCTCCCCCTCGGGCCCCGCGGAGTGGTGCTGGGCGGCGCTGCGCCGGCTGCGCACACACCGTGTGCGCTGGCGCCGCCGCCCAGACGCTCCGCCGCCGGATCCGGAGCCGGACGATCTGTTCTCTAAGGCCTATGCGCTGATGGCCAGCTCCTGGGGACATTCTATACCGCTGGTATGTAATTAAAATGGTTTTTAGGGTTCCGTACCCAAAGGGTAAAACGGGACCCTATTACTAAGGCTCCGCTGTCCGTCTGTCTGTCCGTCCGTCTGTCAGTTAGTCTGTCACCAGGCTGTATCTCATGAACCGTGATAGCTAGACTTTGAAATTTTCACAGATGATGTATTTCTGTTGCCGCTATAGCAACAAATACTAAAAAACAGAATACAATAAATATTTAAGGGGGCTCCCATATTTTGCCGTTTTTATAGAAAATGGTACGGAATCCTTCGTGCGCGAGTCCGACTCGCACTTGGCCAGTTTTTTATGCCCCTCTCTATTCAACACCTGGAGCAAGGCAGTTCGCTTCCAGCAAAGATACAGAAAGCGGTGGTGCTTGATAATCTTTTCAACTGATCCCGGCTAACTGTGCTATTTGCCGGTCATCTTTGTTTCAACAAAAGTTTTATAAAGGTCATGCAACAAACAGCGAATGGAGAAGCTGGAAGTGTTTGAAACTGCTCGCAGATTTTTGGTCTACTTCATCATCATCATCATTTCAGCCACAGGACGTCCATGCTGAGCATAGTGACTTCCAGTTTGACCGGTTGAAAGCACCCTGCATCCATCGGTTTCTTGCAACCTTACTCGGCCTACCTACGTAATAATAATGGGATTCGTTAGTGGCTCGCTTCCAGCAAAGATGCAAAAGGCTTGGAACGCACGGTGACTGCTGCACTAAGCATGCTGCTTCGATCGCAGTAGTCGAGAAGGTAACATAAGGTAAGGTTCCAGCGGCATATCCCTCGATACTCAATTAGCCCTCGGCCCCTGGCTCGGCTCGTACACCCGGCTCGTGCTGGGTGGTGCGGCGTCGCTGCCGGACCCTGAGCCGCCAGATCTGTCCGCTAAGGCCTATGCGCTGATGGCCAGCTCCTGGGGACATTCTATGCCGCTGGTAATTATCATAATAATCATCATTGCCTTTGGAAGTCCAATGCTGGACAGACCTTCACTGTAGAACCCAACAGCGAGCGGCTCCGGGCTGTTTGCATCCAGCAGCTACCCGCAACGTTCACTAGGAAATCTTGTAGGATGCCTGCCTACGCACCTCCTCCAAATTCTTAGACGCCACTCAAAAAATATTCTTCTCCCACGGTTATCAGCTCTGTGAGTTATGTGGTCCGGCCATTAACACCAGCTTTGCATTCGAAAACCTAGTTCTTTGACTTTAGTTCTTCTACGGATACGGACAGTAATTATAATAAACATTTTAAAGTCTTTCCAAACCTTCCTACTGGTCCATAAAGGTCTCGAACAACAAACACAAAACATACACAATCACAGTCTCTTACACATAGCATGCGAGCATCGGTTATTTTATCGATAGACAAGACAAATTTTGTCTGCGGCGATAATTTTGTCGTTTTCCCGAACCTCACGGATCACAGACGTCTCGAATCCTTTTTATTAATATTTTCAGGGTATCCCGTTGTTCGTAGCCACTTATTTTTATGTTATAACACGGCGTTGCCATGATATTTTGGTTTTTTCTTTGTTATCGTAGAAGACAAAACGACATATTTACGTCAAAAGTGGACAAAATGCCACGACAAATTTTTATCGTGTTGCGCATGCTAGCCCTGCTGGTCTGCTGCACACAGTCACACTGGCATATTAAACCATCTAAATATGAAGTGTTTAATTGGGAATGCTTTTGGCTGTGGCTAGTTAGAAGTAGTGACTGAGGGAGTGTTTATTTGCTGCAGATATGTACAGAGGGCGTGTCTGTGCTATGGTATGTATGCTGGTCATTACCAACTAAAAAGCGGGAGTGTTTTGGCCTACAAACAAAATAATAATGGATTGAATTGGCGGCTTGCTCCCAGCAAAGATGCAATAGGCGTTAGTGTTTGATGCCACACGCATCGTTCTCCAATTCCTTTTTCTTTTCCCTGATCCGGCCAACTGTGCTAGTGTCACACTGGTAAACTATCAAATATCTAGCCTTTAATTGGAGATGCACTTTGCTTAGGCTCGTAATCCTGAAGGCCTAATACGAAAGCGCATCGTTCGGTCGGTCGTATATCCGATCAAATTAAAACATCCATTCCTCCGTATCAAAGGTTTGACAATTTATGAACAATTGAAAATGGTCGTGTTTCTTACACGGCTAGATTGAGTTGGTCATATTTTACCAAGGTTGGACACATGAGACTGGCCATTTTAATATGTTAGGTTTATACGACCGAACGATAGATATACTTTCGTGCTCGGCCCCCTGACGGGTAAAAGAGATAGTAGTATCAATGAGCGAGACAAGTGTCTGCTTGCTGCAGATATGCACAGAGGGCGTGTCGGCGCTGTGCTCGCTGGCGGCGGCGCGCCCTGCGGACGCTCTGCACTGTCTGGCGCCGCTCATGCTACTGCTAGTCGACTCGCCGGAGTCCGTCGCCTCCACGCACAAGTACCTACTTATCTAATTATTTACATTTCAGTCTATTGCAGTCCATTGCTAACCGTAAGTCTCGACCAAACAGCGCCAAAGAGCAATGATCCCTAATTTTTTTCATACAGCTACTGCCAGTTGTCTTCCTAAGGTATTCAGTCCATCGAGCTAGGAGGCGTACTACACTACGTTTGCCAAAAGGTGGTTTGCAGTCGAGGAACCATTTATTCTGACAGACTTTGTCATGACCAAATAAAACAATTTCAAACTACATTTGCGCCCTTTATAGTAATTCCTTAGGAAAATAGCGTTAATATTTTGCTTGTATAATATTGTAAATCTCGATATAATACTAATTTATTATTTTTGACACGCAAACACACACATGCGCGTGCACATTCTTGTGTATTATTCACAAATTGATTTTTAAATTGTAAGTAGTTGCGTTGTTTCGTCTTTAAACCTGCGAAGTTCTTACTTCGAGTTCTTACTTACCAGAAAAGTACATTTTTTCTGAGCAGTCTCTTGAGTGTTCAGAAAAACGGCCTCTTCTGGCACTGGCCTCATTTTCACGTAATAGAAGAAGTCAATCCTTGTCTAAGTTATACACTTCTAATTTAACTCGACAACAACCACGCGATCTCATAAGACCGCGTGACTATGGAAAATCTATGTCTTGATCACGCATAGCTGACAAGTTAATCAGTCACGACCAAATTCTATTATACACTAAACTTCTCGAAGGTTTACGGAGTTTTTCGGGCTGATCCTGAACGCAGGCCCCAGCCTCGTGCAGCGCGCGCTCGGCCGAGCGGCGCCGAGCGGGCCCGAGATGCTCACTCGGCTGCTGCAGGAACAACTAGCCGGGGATGGGTAAGCGTTTTCATATACAGGGTTATTTGAAAAAAAAACAACAACCTCTTACGCACGACTAATTGCTAACATCAAAAACAACAACATTTGTACTACGAGTTTTATCGTACAAACGTAACGTACGTATCGTACGTAAAAAGAGCTACGTCCCTTGACTTCCGCCACAACTTCGGTATTTTTGTTATCATCAATAAATTTTTAGGGTCCGTACCTTTGGGTAAAACAGGCTCCTATTACTAAGTCTCCGCTGTCCGTCTGTCTGTCTGTTTGTCTGCCCGTCTGTCCGTCTGTCACCAGGCTGTATCTCATGAACCGTGATAGCTAGACAGTTGAACTTGTCACAGATGATGTATTTCTGTTGCCGCTATAGCAATAAATACTAAAAACAGAAGACAATAAATATTTGAGGGGGCACCCATACAACAAACGTGTTTTTTTTAGCCGTTTTTATAGATATTGTTACGGAACCCTTCGTGCGCGAGTCCGAATCGCAATTAACCGGTTTTAAAAGAGTGAGAAGGCATGATATGGGCACAGGGCCTAAACTGCAAAACGGCTTAAGACCTAAACGGCATTGTTAAAGCTGCTCGGTTGGTATATCGCTGATTCCGGCAGTCGCCATTGTATTTATGTAATATGTGACAGATGCGACGGTGTGCCCCACACGGCCTTGGTCCGCGTGTGGATCTGGGCGTTGTGGCGGCCAGCGCTGCCGGCGGCCACAGCACTGCTGGACTCGGTGCTGCGGCCGCGCCACTGCTGGCAGCTGGACGAGTTCACACAGCACCAGGTCAGTGCAAGTTCGTTTTTGTACACGATTATTGCTACTCTGAATACTGAGGATAATTGAAAATTTTTGTTTTTAGCAATTCCATGCAAGGTTTAATTGAAGATAAATAAGCTTGTCGCACACGCTTGTGCTTTTAACACTCGCCCGGCATGCGATGGGACGTGGGTTAGAGTTCCACCTGAGGTCAATGATTTTTTTCAAGTGTTATTTATTTGCTGAGAATAAACTAATTTGTGAGACAGCAGAAAATGAAATGATGGTGAATTGGAAAACTATGAACTTTAGTCGATTTCGTGAAACGATTTAAGGTGTAAAAAAGGTTGCAGGGTGTACAATAGAATGGGACACTCCTCTAAATCACGTGATCAGCTGGTCATATACAACAACTTTTTCTATGGGTGCAGCATCGAAATCGTGATTTTATTTTCAGATGCTCCATATATTATCATCGAGGTATGCGAGTAGGTTTGTATGGAGAAGCTGTAAAAAAAATTCTCGATTTCGATGTTGCTCCCATAGAAAAAGTTGTTGTATACGACCAGCTGATCACGTGGTTTTAAGGAGTGTCCTATTCTCTTGGACACCCTGTATATTGTTCTTTATTTGAAAATTTTGCGATATGTATCATACCAAACATTCTGTAGTCCACGCAAACGAAGTTGCGGCCATAACTAGTTATTATAATAAATAATCATCTACCTGTAGAACTCTGAATGGGAACAGCAGATGACAACAGCGATGCGTATGTCGGCCCAAGCGCCTCTGATATGCTACGCCGCGTTACGCGCGTGGCTCGCGCAGCGGGAACTGAGCGTGGCGCTGCAGCCGCGTCTAGAACACGCGCTACACGCGCAGCGTACCGCGGGTCAGCGGATACATGTCGCCAACGCGCTCAAGGTACGTGTGTGCCAACGAGACCCTAGATAATGTATAATTATAATAATCATCATCATCATTTCAGCCACAGGACGTCCACTGCTGAACATAGACCTCCCCAAATGACTTACAGATTGGCCGATTGGAAGCGGCCTGCATCCAACGGCTTCCTGCAACCTTTACCAGGTCGTCTGTGCACCTTGTGTTTGTCCTACAGCCATTTTAGCTTGCTAAAACCATAGAGATAATATTATACTAAGTAAATGCTAAAGCATTGAACTTCTTTTCTAACAAGTCTTTTGTTCGTTAACGGGTCTTCTCATTTCTGATTCGATCTCGCAAAGAAACAACAAGCATAGCGCTTTCCATAGCACGATGTGCAAACTAAACTACCTTTAGAGGCGCAGTCATGTTCTATCTATCTAATCAGTCCTGTACATACATAATAATTACATTAATTACATTACATTTTTTTTACATAATTACATATTAGACAACACCACATACATTGCTCTGATCCTAAGGTAAGTAGCTAAAGCACTTGTGTTATAGAAATCAGAAACAACGACGGTACCACAACACCCAGACCCGAGCCAATATAGAAAAGTTCTACATACGTACAATCACACACACACATACATTTTACCGCGCCGTTCCACGCAGTTCTGTTCCAATCCTTACAAGTCGTAAGTAGGTAGCTTATACAGTGCTATTGCACCGAGTAAGCAGGTGTTATAAGTGTCACGTGTGTAAATTAGGTATTAGTTCATGTTTGTATGTGATAGATGGCATTGTATCATGTGTATATTGCGGTATAACACTACGGATAAGTACCCAAGGACTGCTAATCAATGAGTTTCGATCTAGGAACCAGGTGCAAGTGGTTTCTTGTCCTAACATACAATCTACTTACTCACAGGGTCTAAACAAGTTGTTCAAGTTCAATAAAATATTATATTTTATTGTAATTTAATTTATTTAATATTTTTATTTAATTTGTATTAGAGTAATATGGGACTACATCCTGAAATATATGTTTTTTTATATATTTTTTATTTTATTATATTTAGCACGCCGGACTGTATTGGCGTCGCCATCTCTGAGGTTCCGGGTTCGATCCCCGGTCGGGTCAATGTAGAAAACGAACTTTTCTATATTGTCTCGGGTCTGGGTGTTGTGGTACCGTCGTTGTTTCTGATTTCTATAACACAAGTGCTTTAGCTACTTACCATAGGATCAGAGCAATGTATGTGATGTTGTCAAATATTTATTATTATTATCTATTATCTTTTGTTGATCTACAGCTGATCGGGTCATCAACCCCGGCAGATGACCTCGTGATCTACAGAACGGCGGCGGCCATCTTGGCTGCGCCGCTCGCGCACGTCGCGAATCTACTTCTGTGGGCGCTGCTCATGCACTTGTACCTGCAGCGGCCGCAGTGCGACAAGTTAGAAATAATCTTTATTTAAATAAAACATGGCACTTAAACGGGGTGTACAAAAGAATGGGACACTCCTTCAAACCACGTGTTCAGCTGGTCATATACAACTACTTTTCCTATGGGAGCAACATCGAAATAGTGATTTTATTTTCAGATGCTCCATACATTATCATTGAGATAAGCAATCAAGTTTGTATGGATTCTGCCATAGCAGCTCCATACAAACTGAAAATGAAAAAAAAAATATCTTCATTTTAGGGTGCATCTTTTTTACTAAGATAAACAAAGGGAGAGGATCCGCTTCGTAAGTCAATACCTGCTCGGCTCTTTCTATCTCTCTCACTCATCCATCCATAGGATACTAATCCCAAAAAATTATAAAGACGAAAACACGAATCTCGTATCTCACGTACTCTGACGAGTGATATAAATTAATAAAAATAATCAAACTGCATATTTTAAAATCTCGTAAAACTGATTTTGATCCACAGGCAAGGCCCAATCCCGCCAGTCGGCCCGCTATACTTCAGCGGTATCATCAAATCGCGCACTCTTGCGCAGCTCAAACGCCGGCTCCAAGATACCATTAAATACCACCAGAACGAAGCTAAAATGTTAGCAGCCTCAAATCCTGATCCGGCAGCGACGCCTACTACAAGCAGAATAGTTAAATCTGAATCTAGAACCATAGACAATCAACTGATACCCTTATCGATCACCGACTTGACGTGCGGGTCGAGTGATTCGAGTGAGTCCGATGGTTCGGAGGAGGAAAAGGATGAAACGCGAAGGGATTCGAGTGAAGATAATGATGATGCAATGAAGACGAACATCAAACTAACGATCGCATATCACAAAGCAGCCGAGAAGTGAGTTGTTCTTTTTTTTTTAAAGGTACATCAACAGCTGAGCATACGTAAAACATATATTTCCATCTGAATACAATGTCACAGGCCTGTGCTGATTATGATGATCAATATTTATATTTTAAATAGAAGCAGCACACACTATGCACAGTCAATCAAATGGCCATATTGTTGGGCCCTCATTTAAAATACTAAAAACCGGCCATGCGCGACTCGGACTCGCGCACGAAGGTTCCGCGCCATTATCTATAAAATAAGCAAAAAGTCACGTTCTTGGTATGGGAGCCCCTATATACACCGTGCTTTTTTAACCGTGTTAAAGCCGAAGCACACGTTGTGTAACCATCTTAATAAACCTCTAGGAAGTGTTAATTTTTTTTAACATCCATATATTTTTTAAAGAAAAAATAACAAATAAGTAATTCAAGATAGTAATGTAGGTATCATCCTGTTATAATGTAGACGGTTTCAGAAATGCATGTCCTTGACCTTGCCGCCTCCACGCGTGCAGCATCGTCCACGTCCACGGAAGTCTCCGTATACAGGATGTTTCGAATTCTGCTAATAATTATTTTAATTTCTTAGTCTTTGAAATCTTAATAATTAACATGTTTTATTTTACGAATGATAAGTCATCATCATCATCATCATCAGCCCACACTAGTCCACTGCTGGACATAGGCCTCTCCAATTGCACGCCACTCTGATGATAAGTAGTCATTGGATACTTTAAGTGGCCTTCGGCTCTAAGACGGTTAAAAAAGCACGGTGTATATTTATTCTATCCTGGGTTTTAGTATTTGTTGTTATAACAGCAACAGAAATAAATCATCCGTAAAAATTTAAACTGTCTAACTATCATGGTTCATAAGATACAGCCTGGTGACAAGCGGACAGCGGGTCGTAGTAATAGGGTCCCGTTTTATTCTTTGGATGCGGAACCCTAAAAAAGCATACAATTCTAAGTAAACACGTTTGAAAAAAAAAAACTTTTATAAGGAAATATCGTCCTTATGCCGTCCAAAATTGCTATGTCTAATTGCTGAGTCCAATATAACCATAAAAAAAATATAACCTATTTGAAAAATTCATGTTGGACGATTAAAAATAGACCAATAACATTGTTCCAGTATGCTGACCACATACGCGACGTGGCTGGACGAAGGCGAGCTAGTTACTGCGGGCCAGCATCAAGCAGACATCTCCAGATTCATACAAGAAAATGTAAAACACTTATCCTCTTAATTCACAAAGAGCTAGTATCTATTTTAAATAAATTTTCCACTTAAAACGGGCTTAGTCGATAAATGCCTAATTCTTGAAATGCCTAACAGCCAAAGAAAGGACTGATTCGCTAAATACCTAGTTCTGGAAATACCTATTTCTGGAAAAGACCAATTCTTTGAAGGACCAATTCTGGAAATGACCAATTCTTGAAATGCCTAATTCTTAAAAAGGCTAATTTTTTTACAGCGGAAATCTATCTAATATCTCTCTTTACGCTAAAATCTCTGAAACATTATGGATGAAATTTGGTATGGAGATATCTCGAGAGACTCTGGGAAGGATATAGGACGAGTATCTAAAATAAAAATGTAGCAAAATTGACATTAAATCAAATGTAATATATATGTATATATATATATAGTAATAACAGTCCTTATAGATTGTACATAATCATATTTAAATTTCACACAATAAATCATATTATGTAAATAGAGCTGATACATACTAAACAAATACGTACGTATGAAAAGGAAAGTTAACAAATAATAATTTCTGGAAATAAAAAAATAAACTGTTTAACAAAACAAAATTATCACCATTAGATAGACAAATTGAGAGTAAGTTATCATTAATTATGCAAAGTCATCCATCATATCTTTGTAATTAATTATAGCAAAAGTTGACAATAAATCATCTTTTTAAAAAAATCGTGAACCGATATCTCTTGCCTTTCTAGTGCTGTAAGGACTTTTTTTTATATTTTTTGTCGAATAAAATAACTTTATAACTTCGTTTTTTCTAAGTCCTTTAAATTAACTCCGTTTTATGTTTACGTCAAAATGTGTTGATTCCTTGAGAATTTGCCATTATAAGAATTAGTCTTTTTACGAATTGGCCATTTCAAGAATTAGTCCTTTTAAGAATTGGCCATTGTAAGAATTAGTCCTTTTACAAATTGGGCAATAATAGAATAAGGCATTTATAGAATGCTAGGCATTTCAAGAATTAGGCATTTATCGACTAAGCCTTAAAAAGTGATACAGTAAGTGTTTTAACACCAAAAGTATAAATAATGACGCACTATTAACCGCACAATTTGAAAACGAGCACAAAAGTAGTAGAAGTTGTCAATAATCATGTAATTTTGTAAAGTAACTTTTCTTGTTTACCGTACGGCCTTTTTTAAGGTGGCATAGGAAAAATAATGTACAAGGGTTTTTCGTTTAATTAAGGTAATAATTGTGATGAGAGAAAGGTTGACTTAATGAAACTCTAATCCTTAGACTCCCAATGTAATCCTTTTGCGTACGTACTAAAATTTTTAAAGTAAGAACAAACATTGTTTGACGTGATAACCTTTTTTTAAATTGATGAACGCCGGCTGCTGGCACGAAAATGTTGCGAGCGAGAGCGCGGAACTAGCGATAGAGAGGCACGATCGGCCTAAGCGTTCGGCTTGTGTTGTGACGCATCTATCTCTCTTCCACTCCATGGGCCGATGCGTCGTGAGTAGCATCAATGTTTTCTTATGAATTTCATCATCATCACGTAAAAATATCGTCCGTAAACCGACTTTACAGACAACCATTTTTTTTTCTAAACAGCTTCAAGAAGCAGCGTGTCAGGTGTATGCCAGCGGTCGTCGTGCCTCCACCCCCACTTCCAACAGCGCGGCCTCCCCCCCGCCGCCCGCGCCCCCGCCTGCCGACCTCACCCCCTACGAGGCGCTTATCACTGAGCTGAACAAAATAGGGGATCCGAGACCGAGGAGGTATCATTTTTTATATTACTGATCTTTGATTGATCAAGTACGTCATCGGGTGAAATATAAGGTCCGATTTTATTAGTGTAACGCAACGCTAAAAACCAATTTTCAAATGTGTACCATAAAAACTAAAAAAGTTAAAAATCATAATCAACAACATTGACTTCATATTGCATAACTCATCCTATCTATGGTACGTTTATCCATCTGGTTATCTGTCTTATTCCTTCCCCTTGTACAGAGCGAGAAAGAGTTGAAGATAACACGAGTTTATGCAATATGAAGTCGATGTTGTTATTTTGTAATTTATTTTTAACTTTTTTAGTTTTTATGATAGACATTTGAAAGTTGGTTTTTACGATTGCTTTTCACCTATATAGTCACAGGTTAATACACTAACAAAATCAGACCTTATAATATTGTTATTGGAGCGATTGTGAATCGCCTGTCGCAACCTCACGCAGTCACGCTTACTTATACAGGCTGTTAGGTAAATAGTATATCAAGCCGAGACTAACCTATTTTAAGTTATGCATATAAATAGTTTGGTAAAATCACAAAAAAATGATATTATCATTAAAAAAAAACATACACATTGGATTCTACAGGGTGTAACAAAAAGGTGAAATAATATTTAAGGGCATGTATGTATGTAATGTGAACATTAAGTAGTAAAAGTTTTAGTTAAAAATAAACAACTTTTTTTACCATACTAAGTAAATAAATTTATTCATTGAGAGGATCACTGCACATTTTATGAAAGTTTCACATCTGTTTCCTACTTAATTTCGATTTATGAGTTTGTTTACACCTAACAGCTGATATTTAAGGTTGTCACCGATAAGTTTTTGTTAAAACTTTAGAATCCATTTACTCATCAATTTATACTCGCACGAGTTTGTGGTTTTGCATAGAAACTACACATTTACTACTCTACACGTCATTTAAATTTTATTTCGCCTTTTTGTTACACCCTGTATAAATTATATTTTGCATTAAACTTGATATAACACGTAAGTTTATCGCTGGGAAAAAGTTGCGTAGAAGATCATTACAATTACATGATTGGCTAGTCGCGCGCCGCGCCTGCAGTGCCGGCCGGGATTGGTTGTTAGTTCCGCGCACACATGTCTCTGATACGATGATCGTCTTGTAAGATGCGGAAAGCGATGCCCACTCTTTGCCCCAGCGCTAAACTTACGTGGCGCTAGCTGTACTTTTCGATCAATTTCAATTACTCGATTATTTTGTGGCACTCGCACTAGGTCCTCAGTCATTTCACTCATACGATAACCGTTAAGAAAACGTTATTAACGTTATCATAAATGATATAGTATATATAGTCGCCATCTCTGAGGTTTCGGGTTCGATCCCCGGTCGGGTCAATGTAGAAAACGAACTTTTCTATATTGTCTCGGGTCTGGGTGTTGTGGTACCGTCGTTGTTTCTGATTTCTATAACACAAGTGCTTTAGCTACTTGCCTTAGGATCAGAGCAATGTATGTGATGTTGTCCAATATGTATTTATTATTATTATTTATTTATATTACTTCCACAGGGCTCGTCGGTCGGCAATAAAGTCACCTGTCGATAATGTTGACTTCAAGGATATCAGATCTCTAATAAACCTCGTAATTGCCCATATGAAGGATCTGCAAATACTGGCCAAGTAAGTGCCTCACATTTTTAAAAGTTAAATAAGAAAAACAAATGAAAAGCTGACCCGTGAGAGTAGAATTACGACAAATGATCGATTCTCGGATTTATCTTTGTTTCTTGCCTCTTGCCAAATATCAATTTAAAATCAATAGAACCCCATAGATAGGTTATAACTTGCGCATCACCTGATTAGTTTAGTACGGGTTGTTGTGTATACTTGAGGTTACTCCAAAATATTATAGGTGTTTAATAATTTTTACCCCTGAAAGAAAATCATTTTACCTCGTATAAACACCACAGTTTTACCGTACCCCCGATTTGTCAAAGGCGCTATACATATTTTATCTATTTTGCACGTACTTAGTTGTTCTGTATTTTTATACAACGACGGATTTTTGAATATTAATGCTATTATATTATTTTACTTCCTTCAAGTGTTAATTCTAGTCTAGTTTTATTGGATTTGAAAAAATGGTCTACGTGTACATATAACCTACAGCAGCTCATCTGTTTATTTGAATATTACGTTGCGATTTCGAAGTTGGTTCCATACTAAAATATATTGAATATGAGCAGTAAAATCAGCCCTAAAGGGTGATAACGTTATTTAATGAGTTAACCTTAAAGGTACCCTGATTCCGTATCTTGCAAAAGCAATGCGATAGCGAAAAGTGACCAATTCTGGCTTTAAAATCGCAAATTGACAGCAAAAAACAAAAACAAAGCAATCTGCAGTCAGTGTTGCCCATAGGTTTTGACACTAACTATCAATTGGGGCACGATTATTGCTGATTGATAATTTTTAGGGAATAAGGGGGCGGGAATAGTTGACTATTATGGTATGTTTATCTTTCTCGGTCAAGATCCGTACCGCAAGTTGTACAGTATATTTAATATCTCCGGGTACCCCCTACTGCTGTCTTCATCTTCATCTCAGCCTATTGCAGTCCACTGCTGGACGTAAGCCTCCCCCAAAGAGCGCCAAAAAGCACGATCTCCCGCTTTTTTCATCCATCCACTGCCAGCCATCTTCCTAAAGTCGTCGGTCCATCGAGCCCCTGCTGTCTGAACAACAAATATTTTTTGTAGGGAGACGAATGCAGAAGTGTTGTGCATATCGAAACTGAACGCAGCTTTATGGAAACTGGTACACGAGCTTCGAGTGTCGCGCCCGCTTCCGCTCATGCACAAGTCCTGCGCCAACAACTGCAAGCCGCATACGTACGCGCCACCGGTACGTATTTTTCACTGACCTGAAACAAATATAGACTGACTGCTGTCAAATTTAATTCATGCCCATTTGATTGTCGCCATATTGGCGCTGTTGGTATAGGCAGATGTGGGGGTACATGGAACTAAATTACTAATGACCGCAAGATACATACATTGCTCTGATCCTAAGGTTAGTATGTAACTAAACAACTCGTGTTATCGAAATCAGAAACAACGACGGTACCACAACACTCAAACCAGAGACAATATAGAAAGTGACCCGACCAGGAATCGAACCAGGGACCTCAGAATGGGGACACCACGTCCGGCGTGCTTGCCTCTCCGCTATGGAGGACGTCAAATATGGACTAGCTGCTGTCAAATTCAATTCATGCCTATTTGATAAACGCTATTTTTACTTTTAAACTTTCGCGTTGCATAATTTAAAACTCAATGAAACGGGAATTAACGCGATCATAATTAAGGTACAAAATGTTACCTCTTTTTCCTGACGTTTCGATCGGGTTACACCGACCGTATAAACTGTAGCTGTGGGAGTTCCTACATAGGCCAAACGAAACGAACCATCGCTGAAAGGCTTAAAGAGCATATAGCTGCTGTGAAAAACCGCCAAACTGCAAAATCAGCGATTGCCAAACACCTTCTTGAATCGGGCACTAATCACTGGATTGAATTTCATCAAACGCAAGTTCTTTCCACGGATCGCCACTTTTATTCAAGAGTTGTGCGTGAAGCTATTGAAATCAACAAGTATAAAAATTTCAATCGGGAAGACGGTTTCAAATTATCTGCGACATGGAATCCAGTGATTAAAAAAATAAACAATCTCGTTTTGTTTCGCGATCGAGTTCTCACCTGAATACGGACGCGGCGGTTAGTGTGCAGAATAGGGACACAGTGAGTGTAGTGTGTGACGGTACTTGGCGTGAAAATAATATTATGAGGGTAGATGAAGAATCTGCCTCTCATACGGAGTGAAGACATCGCTGTTCCAGTCAGCCTGTGACAACGGTCGGTGTAACCCGATCGAAACGTCAGGCAAAAGAGGTAACATTTTGTACCTAAATTATGATCGCGTTAATTCCCCTTTCATTGAGTTTAAAAAAAACGCTATTTTGGTGATGTATGCCACTGTATGGTTGTTGGTGTACGCAGAACTAATTGAGTAATGGCCACCTTATCTACCTTGAGTTTTTTTCTACAAATAATAGTGAAATTAATTTCTAATGTGCTGAACATACGCAAGAAACGTCAACGTGGCACTCTCTTGCTACGTCCGTAGCTCGCCCTTGCCACGTCCGCGTCACGTGTGTGCCACACCTATGTCACGCCACGTCTCTTGTGTATATCCCATTCCTAAGCTATCGCTATGTTTGTTCTAAACAGGGCCGCGAATGGTGCATTTCAGTCGGAGCAGTGCAGGGCGTGAAAGAAAACAGGTACCTACTCTTACTTTACTCAATATATATAAAGTAAATAAAAAAACATGCTAAAAATATCTCACAGTTATTCTAGTGGAATTCTAACTTAAGTTTAAGAGCATGAACCACTGAATCAAGGAGATTGACACTAAGCTAACAAAATTACAAATGAACATAATAGTATTTTTGTCTTTTTATGTCCATTGAGATTTTATCGAAGAATACAAAACCAATTGCTAGATATTCAATGACGTTTCTTTGTATGAGGAATGAAAGACTACTAAAAAAGAACAAGCTGAATGTTTTTATTTGGCACCCAAAAATATAAATAACAGACAAAGACGGAAGGAAAAATGGTTTAATTATCTATGTGCAGGGCAAAAGCGCTCTCCTACATTCGCCGGATGGCCCGGCCGAGACCGGATATTGCCCGCACGGCCGCCGCACTGCTTACTATAGCTAGGTACGTATACAAAACCAACTATTCGCCTTAGGGGCTATCAATAATTTACGTCACATGAATTTCATATTTTGACCCCTCACCCCCATTGTCACAGCTGGTCACATTTGTCACATATTTTGCAATTTAACTCCTAGTAATTGTTTTTTTTTTATTTTGTGTTTCTAACTAGAAATTTATGATTTTGAAATGTGACGTCACAAAATTTAGGATCCCCTCCCACCCCTTGTCACGTAAGGTTACACTTTGTCAAACCCGCCCCCCCCCCCCCTCCCTCTAAAGTGTGACGTAATTTATGGATGGCCCCTTAGTGGGAATGTGAAACTGTTACAACTGAGCTACGGATCTCTGTTAAAAAGCCGGCGATGTTTCAGCCATGGTTTAACAAACATACTTTTAAACATGCTTAGGTTGTGATAAGAATTGATGCACAGAAAGCTCAGTTGAAATGGCAGTCATCCGAATCCAAATAGATGTTAGTTTTAATTCTTACCTGAGAGGGAATAGTTTTTTTTAAGTGAAGTTTTTATCTTGCACTTTCTAATTTGTTAGTTATCTTGTTTCTTTATCCGTAAAAGTTTAAATCCTTAGTGGCATTTTTGGTGAGGTAAAGTTAAGAGTGAAATAAGCTCGAGCCCTTCACTTTCTTAGCTCAGCGTAAGATGTTCAGACAGTGAACAGACGACCTGGTAGGTTGCAGGAAGCCGCTGGATACAGGCCGCGCGCAACCGGATAATCTGGAAGTCATTACGGGAACCTATGACGATTTCTTTTGTCGTGCCAAGCCAACCATATAATTAAAAATAGTTTGAGATGAGCCTTTCAGTCGTAGAAACTTAAGGCTGCTCTGCTCATTACTACTTTATTATTAGTAGCTCAGATTTCTAGATGTACTAATGGGGTTCTTTATATCACATTTCTTTTCCCTTTTATTCTTGTCTGTATATCTCATTTTATAGGTATTCTATTCTATGGTATGAGTTCTGTGCGTTTCCACAGACGCACGCGCAGTAGCGAAGCGGCCAAGCGCGTGGCAGAGCTAGTACTGCAAGGCGTAGCCGGTTTCCCCAGCGACACCACGTCCACTACGCTTGTCGCCTTCTTAGAACTGCTTGCTGAGGTATATTATTATTTATTTTATCAGACAATTATGATCCAAATTGGTTAATGTAACTCTAAATATTACAAGCTATATTAGCCTCATATGGCTGGTAATTTTTTTATGAGTTTCCGATATTTTGGCTCTGTTGCAAAATGCGCCATAATCCCTTAAGATGAAGATTTAGATTTGGGGAAGTTTGATAAAGCAACTGTTGTAAAAGATGATCCGTTTGAATCTCCAGTCGAGTTAAAATTATACAGTTATGGTCAAGACTTGTCTAAGGAAGGTGTCATAGATGCGAATGACGATTTATAGAGATGCCAGCTTCTGTCATGTTCCACATTTTACTTGCATCGTTCATCAATAGTAGGACGCACAGATCGAATACTTGCTCTTAAGACATTGGCAGTAGCGACGAGAAGATAAACTTTAGAACGCAACTTCCCAAATGTTTCCTAGCTAAGCTGCACTCTTCTAGCAATGTTATATAGTGACGATGAACGATTAAATTAAAACCTTTTTATGTGATACAGCGCTGGTTATGTTTGGACGGCCTCGCGTGCGCGTATCTGATCCGACGTGCGTACGGCAACAGCAACGCGCAAGCACTGATCGGTGCTCTAGTCGCCCCGCGCCGCGCCCCCCCCGCGCACATACCGCCCCTTCTCTCCGCGCTGCTGCGGGGCTCCTGCTCGCCCGACCAGATGTTCAGCTACCTGTCCCGGGTGAGTGACGAGATGTTCAGCTACCTGTCCCGGGTGAGTGACGAGATGTTCAGCTACCTGTCCCGGGCGAGTGACGAGATGTTCAGCTACCTGTCCCGGGCGAGTGACGAGATGTTCAGCTACCTGTCCCGGGTGAGTGACGAGATGTTCAGCTACCTGTCCCGGGTGAGTGACGAGATGTTCAGCTACCTGTCCCGGGCGAGTGACGAGATGTTCAGCTACCTGTCCCGGGCGAGTGACGAGATGTTCAGCTACCTGTCCCGGGTGAGTGACGAGACGTTCAGCTACCTGTCCCGGGTGAGTGACGAGATGTTCAGCTACCTGTCCCGGGTGAGTGACGAGATGTTCAGCTACCTGTCCCGGGTGAGTGACGAGATGTTCAGCTACCTGTCCCGGGCGAGTGACGAGATGTTCAGCTACCTGTCCCGGGTGAGTGACGAGACGTTCAGCTACCTGTCCCGGGTGAGTGACGAGATGTTCAGCTACCTGTCCCGGGTGAGTGACGAGACGTTCAGCTACCTGTCCCGGGTGAGTGACGAGATGTTCAGCTACCTGTCCCGGGTGAGTAACGAGATGTTCAGCTACCTGTCCCGGGTGAGTGACGAGACGTTCAGCTACCTGTCCCGGGTGAGTGACGAGACGTTCAGCTACCTGTCCCGGGTGAAATATAAGACTTTTATCCCCACCGGTTGTCAGTTCTGTCTATTGCCACCTTAGCTTGCAATGTGATACTTAGCATTTATATTAAGGCTTTAGAGGAAATAAACAAGAATAACCAAACAAGGCAAATGTGGTCAATTTTACTATATTTTAATACTATGCTTCAAAATTGGATTTTAAGAAGTTATTTAGTCTAGGAAACCATCCTAACGTTGATGATGAACAATATTTTTTGTCTATAGTTCGACTTGAGTCGCTGGGCGGACTCAGTGGCCCCTGAGGCTCGGAAAGAGACCCTCGACGAACTGACAGAGGCGGCCCACCGCTGGGCACCCCGCGCCGAGCCTGAGTACCAAGTGCTGCTGGAGGTGACTATCCTTACTTCATCATCATCATTATTTTAGCTATAGGACGTCCACTGCTGAATATATGCTTCAGATTAAAAAAAGTTGGTAATTCATTTATGGGGAATGGTATATTTTTTTTCAATAAATTACCACAAACTCTTGTTGAACTATCGATCTATGAGTTCAAAATCCACATTAAAAAAGTCCTTAAAAGGATACTACAAATTAGAAGATTATTTAAACATCAAGAGTGTATGGACTTAAACTGTCTAGCTCATCACATCATCACCAGCCTATATCAGTCCACTGCTGGACACAGGCCTCTCCAAAAGGAGGATTTTGCCATAATCGCCACGCTTGGCAGGCGGGTTGGCGATCGCAGTTTGGCCAATGGTGGAGAGGAGACGCTGCTGCCCGTCTTCTTGTGGCGGTTCTCCTGTAGTCGCCTCTTACGACACCCATAGGAAGAGAAAGGGTGGTGCAATTCTTTTAACGTGCCGGCACCACACAACTGCCTAGCTCGCACTTACTAATTGTCTTGTAAAATGTATTTCCTGTAAAATCAGGCTGACAAAGGTGACTGAGTTTGTTGCGCGAAGCGGTGGTAGGGCTAAGTCATATTTTGGGACGTGTATGTATAAGTGCCCGGAGAAGGGCCTACATACAGATAATTTTATTTCATTTCATTTCATAGTCGAAGTCATTGCGTCTCCCGCAATGACTTCCAGATTGGCCGGTTGGGAGCGAACTGCATCTTGCGGCTTCCTGCAACCTTTACGCTGCAATTGCCGGTACGTGGCCTCCATTCTAGAACATTCGATGAGGCACATCGGCCGTCGGTTCTATGTGCAATGTGCCGCCCACTCTCACTTTAGTTTGGATATTCGACGAGCTATGTCAGTGACTTGTCAGAGTTACTTATTACCAAATTGTAATAATATCTCGTAAATCAGGCCTATACTAGGTCTTATTAACAAAAACACAATTCTATGGGCTGATTCTTCTACTGAGGAACAGCAACTTTAACATTTTAAGCTATCATCTTTTGACATTGTTATACTCTCACACAGCTAGTTATCATGCAATCAGCGGCGGTGTGTCGCAAGATAAAACTCTGCGGTTTTGTTAACTCCGCTTAACACTGCTCAGACTCAACACTTCACAGATACAAGTTACAGTTGTATTCACATCACAGACGTCTGTCATAAAAATATTGATAGTTGTCACTTTACAGAAGCTATATATTTGTACTAGAAAAAAATATGAACAAATTACTCTAACCATGAACGAAAGTATAAGCTACAGTACGCGACATCGATGTTGAATGCTTTGGCAAAGAGTGGGGATCGCTTTGCGCGTCTTGCAATACCTCGTATCAAAGACGTCTGTGCGCGAAGCTAACAACCAATCCCGGCTGGCGGTGCAGGCACATCACACGACTAGCCAATCACGTAATCGTAATGGTCTTCTGGGCAACTTTCGCCTAGCGCTCAACTTCCGTGCCGCTAGTTGTACCAAATGATATTTTATTTTTTATAAATAAATAAATAAATATTGGACAACATCACATACATTGCTCTGATCCTAATGTAAGTAGCGAGAGCACTTGTGTTATAGAAATCAGAAACAACGACGGCACCACAACACCCAGACCAGAGACAATATAGAAAAGTTCTACATTGACCTGACCGAGGATCCAATCCGAAATCTCAGAGATGGCGACGCCATTTAAAGTCCGGCGTGCTCGCCTCTCGGCTACGGAGGTCGTATTTATTTATTTAATATTAGGTACACTGACAGATTACAATCAGTTGAGATTGAGAATGATTAACATAATTGTAAATTTTTGTTTTTAGCAATTCTATGCAAGGTTTAATTGAAGATAAATAACACTTGAAAAAAAAATCAAAGCACTCGCCCGGTATGCGATGGGACGTGGGTTCGAGTCCCACCTGAGGTCGATGATTTTTTTCAAGTGTTATTTATCTTCAATTAAACCTTGCATGGAATTGCTAAAAACAAAAATTTACAATGTTTAAGCATTTCTGATCTTACCCAATAGTCAAATATTTGTAAAAATATTTCTATAGGGTGTTGACGGTAGTATACTACTCAGCTATACATATAGCTACAACATTGATCAGAATACGCTGGCTTTGACAGCGAGAAAAAACACTTGAGGAATTTCATCTTGTCACGTGACGTCCTCGGTAGCTTAGTGGTCAAAGCACTCGCCCGGTATGCGATGGGACGTGGGTTCGAGTCCCACCTGAGGTCGATGATTTTTTTCAAGTGTTATTTATCTTCAATGATTAACATAATATTAAATTTTAAGACTTAAGACTGTAATCCATAAAATACTCACACACAAAATACGACATCATATAATAATCCATGAAATACGAAACAGCTAGTGGCCATGCAGTCAGCGGCAGTGTGTCGCGAGACGGAACTCTGCGGCTTCGTTACCGCGTGTTGCCGCGCCTGCGTCGAGGGTTGGCTACCGCCGCCGCACCTACCGCATGTCACGCGCGCTGCGATCCGATGCGCGACAGCCCTACCGTGTGACCAGGTAAGTGATTCATTATCATCATTCAGCCAGAGCCGTGTGGGGACGGCCGTAAAGAATACACTTCCTCACCGCCAACAGGAGGCGTGTCGTAAGAGGCGATTAAATCCACGAGACGGGGAGCAGCGTCTGCGTGCGAAATAATATAAAAAACTGCGCTCGCCAACCCGCCTGCCAAGCTTGGCGAGTATGGCAAAAACCCTCCGATGACAGAAGTCACTGGGGAAGGCCTATGTTCAGCAGTGGACGTCCTGTGGCTGAAATAATGATGATGATGAGACATTGTTTCAGACTCAGCACCAGGTTCCAAGCTAGCAGTGAGTAAAGTAAAGATTGCCATAATGATCATCAAGCTTCGGCAGGGGAAGAACCCTAAGAAGAAGAATGATATCCAGATTGGCCGGTTGAAAAACATCCTGCATCCAACTGCCTGTCGATTCTGTAAACAAAACCGCGCTCACTTCGTCGCTGCGTTCGCTCATCAACGATAAATAATATGAACCTTCTTACTAGCAAGGTAGAGGCTATGTTCGTTTGTACAAATAAGTCGAGTTTTAGACCGAGTCCGTTGCGTTTTTCTTAGAGAATCGACCGGTGGTCGTTTGTTGGTAACTACGCAGCGGCTATTCTAGAACGTTTCTGCCCCATAGGTCCTCAGTTTCAACGTGTTATGTACCTCGACTGCCACTTTAGCTTGCTACTCTGACAAATGGACAGAACGGGACAGTGAGTGTAAGCAGAAAAACTGCTGGCTACCCTCGCTGATATTTACCCTCGGAGAGATTTCAACATAAATAAATATTGGACGTCACAAACATTGCTCTGATCCTAAGGTAAGTAGGTAAATCACCTGTGTTATAGAAATCAATAAAAACGATGGTGCCACAACACCTAGACATCGACGTGACTAAAAATCGCCAAGTCTGGTGGATGTAAAAGTTCCCCCCGACCACCCCTTAACTATTACCCGTTAAAAATGCTCAGTGCATGTAAAGGTGGCTGTGGAAGACCTTACAACAAGAAATCAGCGTGACCGTTTGACATTCCAGCTAGGCCATCTCCTCAGAGAAGTAGGTGTGATCTGGTGGGAAGCTCGCACGGGACTCAAGGGATCGAAGCACACGCGCTACGCTGCGTACGCGCCGCACGTAGCCGGGCTGCTGGCCGCGCTGCATCGCGCGTTTGTTGACGGTGCGGTGCGACTCAGCTACGCGCCTGAGAGAGGTGAGTCATAATAACTTTCCCATTTATAGAGAGATTTATTTTAAATTTTTGTTTTTTGCAATTACCATGCTAGGTTTATCTAAGATTTTTATTTTACTCGACGAAATCTTTCTTCTTTGACAGCGAGAACCACTTGAAAGATTTCGTCGAGTCGGCGAACGTCTCGATAGCTTAGTGGTAAAGCACTCGCCCGGTATGCGATGGACGTGGGTTCGGATCCCACCTGAGGTGGACGATTTTTTTTTAAGTATTAAAAAATCTGAGATTTATTTGTACAATCCTTACACTAAACAATGCTCATATCAAATGGTTAATTTTTCTTTTTCGATTTTGATAACGGACAGCAGCAATCGTGCTTTTATTAAGTATTTGTGACTAGTGTAGTGTTCTAAGAAATATTGCTTCAACAATAGAATGGCGGTAGCACTACTTTACTCGACTTTAAACTCTATTTAGTTATTAACCCAACCCTATATTAACCCGTATGCTCGGTAGGAAAAGAAGGTACTATTACATGTAGATGACAATTGTAAAATACAAAGTCGGTTAACTCGTAAAATAAACGAACTATTTCTTTGACTCCTTTCATGAACATTATTACATTGTCTTACTGTTAAAATACGAATTAGAAGTTGCCGCGCCCTATACCCAATCTTCCTTACGATTTTTTAAAGTTCAAAACGTTAGCTTGACTGTACATATGTTCCTAATTTATGAGTTAAGTTCCTTCTATGAGCGATTCTACTGTTCAAATACCACAACTTTTTATATGGGCCAAAAAATCGTTTTCCATAATCATAATCCGCTTTTTATTTAAACATCTACAAACAGACCCTGTCTATAAATTAGAAAATTTGATGTAAAGTGGGAGCACTGGCTTGGTCGAGCCTGCTGGAGTCGTGGTCGGCGTGGGTGGTTCCCCACGGCGCGGCGCCGCTGCTGCCCTCGACCGGGGACGAGGAGCACTACACGCTGATGCTGCAACGCTTCCACGAGACCGTCCAGCATGTTATGGCTGACTGCCCTGGTGAGTCGACAAACATTGATCTAGGATATTTAACTGCTTTGGATGGGCTTTCGAGGGTTAATATGTAACTTAAAACATGGATGAAATACGCTGGCTTTCTAATAAAGGATTACTTTAAGACATTAGCCAACGTAATTGAAGTGCTAATTAAATACATAGGGTAGGGTATAAGGTATTTTAGTCGTAAAAACTGTTCTGGATATCGAAGTTTCCTTTGAATCCCACCCACCAGGCAGTTTTTTCAGTTGATGTCTTGTTTATAATAACTAGCATTTTTGTAAATGAAAAATTTAAAACCTTAGTCTTTTGCCTCTTGCTAATATTTTAGGAAATTACTCGCATCTTGGTGAGCTCTTTCAGGGTCTTTATTGGTATTAGGACATATCTAGATTTATGGTATTAAAAAAAATGCCGCATTCCGATTCTCATTCCGCTCTTCTATAGGTCGCTGGTTCAAATCCGGCTCGAATAAAGATGTACGGAATACCTTTGGATGATAGTTGATTGAAGAGCGGAATGAAAGTCTTTGATATAGATTGATTGATATATTGATAGATACGGGTCTTACAACTAATGATATAATGATAATGAAAACGCGAACGAAGTCAATGATAGCCGATCACAAACTGACTCTAAATTATGAATGTGGAGTTAAAATGCTGATGCGCTGTGAACTTGCGAAACAATGCTTTTAGGTCTGTACGTGCTTGCTCGTACACAAACCAAAAGAGTTACGTAAAATAAATTAGTATTATGAATATACATAAATCTTCTTAACGCCCCGAGACAATGTCTTGACAACGCGTGTGTTTTAGCTGCGCGCTAGTGTAATAGGCTAGTTGACAACACCAATCAATTGACATACTTTTTATGAGCTGTTAAAACGCACCTCTGCCTTATAATTAGTATGGCGATATCGGACTATGACGTCACTGTCTACCTAACTCAACTGCCTTACTTTTTATCGATTTTGAAGCAATCAAAAATCTGTGTTTCTAATAAATTATATTGTACCGGGTTATAAGGCCTAAAATAGAGTGTTAGTTTTAATAAATGATACCTTAGAATTATTTAAGAATGGTGTCCACATTCAATGGAAGCCGCTGGATGCGGGTGGCACAGGACCGATCTTTGTGGAAATCCTTGGGGGAGGCCTATGTCCAGCAGTAGACGTCTTTCGGCTGATGGATGGATGGATGGATGGTGTCAACATCCCTATTGATCTAAGCTATTCAAGATTACTTGATCTGAAGTGACTCCATTTCCTTGGACTGAAATTCTTCGCTTATTTCATAGGTACAGAAGAGTATCTCCTCAGTCAAATGTTCGAGTGGGCGATACAGACGTTCCTAGGGGTCCACAACTCGCCCAACCAAGAGAATCGCGTGCAGGTTTCCGCGTTCCTGGCGGAGCTAGCTAAGGCACCCTGGGCTCAGCACCAGTGGCTGCAGGCCAGCAGTTTGCAGGCTTTGTTGCAGGTTAGTGATGGTTTTAGACAGAAGTTCAATTAATTGTAAGTCCAGCTGTCTGCTATTAAAGCCATGTATTCAAGAATTGACGCGCAATATTTGAAGCTAAATATGTTAACAATGTTGTACAACAGCTTGGACGTCTCCAGGCAGGGTATGTTACCAATGTCACAATGGTCTGTTTATGTACAGCGTACCAGTATAGTGTGCATACCAGTATGTCGTGTGCTTTAAAGGTTCCCCGGCCAAAATTTGTATGGTAATAAGTTCCTACCTGTCACGCTACCTTTTTGGCAAAATATCAAATCCTAGTTGTTTTTAATAATGTGTAAGTAATTTTTATTCGTGTCAATTAAACGAATTCTATTCTAAAGTCTAGTATTCTCAACTAAATTGTGTGGAACAGCAGGTATATTTTTCTCCATTTCACTATTTCTATTACTGCTATAGCAAGCAAAAGTGGTTTATATTCATGAGTAGAACACTATACAAGGTGTAAGAAAAACCCTTTTCAATTTAAATGGGGGTGATACTACAGCTCAAATACAAAAACTTTTTTTATTTGTCATCGAAATCACGATAATTGGAGACACCTTAATAAGTTACATTGTATAGCTGAATTGATTGTTCCAGGTGTGTCAACTAAACGACCCAGAGCTAGGCGCGTGGTGTTCAGCGGCGTGCGCGCGGCAAACTGCCGAGACGTGGCTGCGGCTGGCCCCTCGCGGCCTGCAGCCCTCGCGTCTGCAGCTGCTGCTGCTGCTGTTCACTGCGGCTGTCCTGCAGCACGGCGCGGTGTGTGTCCCCTCACTAGTGCAGCCGGAGACCAGGCGGCCGAGACGTGGCTGCGGCTGGCCCCTCGCGGCCTGCAGCCCACGCGTCTGCAGCTGCTGCTGCTGCTGTTCACTGCGGCTGTCCTGCAGCACGGCGCGGTGTGTGTCCCCTCACTAGTGCAGCCGGAGACCAGGCGGCCGAGATGTGGCTGGCCTGCTGCTCGCATCAGAATTGAGAGGATACGTAAACGAGCAAAATTCGCTGACATAGCCCGACGGATTAGCAAGCTGAAGTGGTAGTGGGCGGGGCACATAGCAAGTGGAACTATAGATCCATGAAGCAAGAAAGTTTTAGAATGAAGGCCATGTGCCGGCGAGCGCAGCGTAGGATGGACATTGTCAACATACGACTTAGCAAAGGTTGCAGGAAGCTGCTAGATGCAGGCCGATTCCAACCGGCCAATCTGGATGTTATTGGGAAGATTAAGCTTATGTTCGTTTTCCCGGCTCTAAGGAGGCCTATGTTTAGCGTTTTCGTCCCGAGGCTGAAATGATGAACCTATTGATAAAACTATAGAATAGACTAGATCGCTAACAATCGATTATATAAGGTCCGATTTTATTAGTGTACATCCTGTTAACCTGTGACTATTTAGGTGAAAAGCAATCGTAAAAACCAATTTTCAAATGTGTACCATAAAAACTAAAAAAGTTTAAATCAAAATCAACAACATTGACTTTATATTGCATAAACTCGTCCTATCTTTGGTACGTTTAACCATCTGGTTCCGTCTTATTCCTTCCCCTTGTACAGAGCGGGCAAGAGTTGAAGATAGGACGAGTTTATGCAATATGAAGTCGATGTTGTTATTTTGTATTTTTATTTTTAACTTTTCTAGTTTTAATGATAGACATTTGAAAGTTGGTTTTTTACGATTTCTTTTCACCTATATATTCACAGGTTAACAGGATGTAAAATAATAAAATCGGACCTTATATTATACATATCTAAAAAATTACTCCGACGGGCGACCACGTTTAGAAACTATCATTATATCGTCAGTTAAGACTGATCGTGTAACCTTACAGTAACAAGTACTGTCCATGGTTCAGATCCTGGAAGAGGCGACGCGGCTGCCGTGGCAGTGGCTGGCGGAGGATGCGCTGGAGGAGGCACTGGAGCGCTTCTTCCCGCAGCACTACGGCCTCTCCGTGCCCTACCACGACCGTCCGCAGTTCAGGTTTCTATTTATACTTACGCCTCTTGGGGCTAGTTTTAGTTATAACATAGTAGGTATGGTGACAAATTCTTAGAACTACCCATTTTCATTTTACAGATAGATATTTACAGACACGTAATTATTCCAAAGAAGATGTGCTCGTAGCCCAGTGGCGGCAGCGCTTTGGTATCGATTACTAAAGTTAAGCAACCAACGCCGCGGTCGTGAGTGGATGGGTGACCATTCCGAACATATTTAGTGACATTTATATCGAGCATCTCCGTGCTTCGGAAGGCACGTTAAATGTTGGTCCCGGCTAATATCGCTTGATATTGGTCGTGAAGCCTATTCAACCTTAAGGCGGCTTGATAACATCTGACAGTAAGGTTTAGTCACTGGCCTTACAACACCCCTCCATCAATCCGCACCTGGCCCACGTGGAGTATGGCCCAAACCAACTCATAGTTGAGGTGAGGCCTGTGCCCTGCAGTGGGACGTATAAAGGGATACTTTACTTTATCCCAAAGAATATTCAAATTTTTCTTCGTTAATTTTAAATAAAAAATCATGTATTATTAGTTTAGTGTTTAAATTGCGCGCCTAAAGGCTCCAAGCTGTCACGTGATCTTAATGTCGACACGATGTGATAAATAAATATTATAATAAACTGCTGTCAAACTGTTGTTGTTCATTTAGCCAGGTTTGACAGCTTGTCTGTGGTTGCTTCTCACACCGTGCGTGACATAATCTGACGTAACGCGCCCCGATTAGCGTTTGCAGTGACGTGATACTGTGCATTATTTTCAATATTTTTGAATATTTTTCCTATCATAGCGTATTTCTGACAAGTAGGCCAAATAAATTTACTGTACGTCTTTTATTAGTCGTTATTCGAGTTCTCACACCTTGACGTAATCTGACGTAAACGCCCCGTTCAGCGTTTGCAGTGACGTGATACTAGGCATTACATTAAATATTTTTGAATATTTTCCCTAACACAGCGTATTTTTGACAAGTAGGCCTAATAAATTTTCTGCGCGCTTTTTATTTGTTAATTTAATTGTGATTTGAGAGAACTCTGATCATTTTATGTATCCAGGGTGCTGCTATCAGCGGGCGAGCTGTATTTCCCCCCAGACAGCCCCGTCAGCATCAGCATCAGCGAGCCGAGCCGCCGTAAACGCGGTCGCTTCGTATCGCAATGGGTTCGCGCGGCTTGTGCGCCTTCGCTCGTTTTACACGCGTCTGCGCACTCGCGCGCGATACTCGCCGTAATCAGCTCTGCAGGTCAGTGCTAGTAGTAGTAGGCCATAGACAACTAAGTAGACGGTTAGGCCAGTTTGAGAGTATGGAGCTTAGACGAAGCAAGGCAAAGGTATAAAGGCGAAGCTATCTCACATAGGATATGTTAAGGTCGTCTTCTTCTTCTCGAGTCAATGGCAATTAAATTCTCTGCGCCCAGAAAGTGGCAACATCAATGGCCTTCTGGTTGGCGTTGTAAAGGTCTTCTTGCGTGCAGGTAGCAGGAGAGGTAGGGCACGACATTAAGTGTGGCATAGACTGTAAGGCGCCACACTCGCACGTGTCGTCCTCAATGAAGCCCCACCTTTTCCTGAGTTCATTGCACCTGCCTACACCTGAACAAAGTCTGTTTTACGCCTTCCAAATAGGCCAGGGAAGATTGTGACCTGGCGGCAGCTTCTCAGCTATGGGGATGAATGGGTTTAAGATTGTTGTGTGGTAGCACTAGCCGAAGAGAAACGCCTAGACGATGGAAATAATTATTGCGAACACTTCGGTACACGCACGGAAATATTTAAAAAACAAGGAAGTCGCGTGCGATGTCGCGCACGGATGGTAGCAGACTGACGGGGCTAAATTGAACACGAACGAAAGCCACATCGCGCGCCGGTACCCACGTTTTATCAAAATAAAAATAAACAAACACCATCAGTTTTCTATACTAATATTATAAAGAGGAAAGATTTGTACCTATTTTTGTATGTTTGTAATGAATAGGCTCAAAAAGTACTGGGCCGATTTAAAAAATTCTTTCACCAATAGAATGCTACATTCTTCCAATTTGACATAGGCTACATTTCATTTTGAAAAAAATCAGGGATCCTTGGTAAAATTTGAACAATGTAACCGAAGGTGTAGAAAAATGAGTCTTAAAATGTCTTTCGTCGAATGCGCTGCCGAAACTATTAGCGATAATTGTCTACCCCGTGCGAAGCCGGGACGGGCTGCTAGTTTCATAATAAAATCATACACCAAGACTACCGGCCAAATACCAAACTGCATGTACGTTTGTTAAAATTCAAAAAAATCCTAAAACTTAATGTTACAAAGGTGCGCGTCGTCAACAGGAGAATAGTTGAAAAATATCCAACTTTTACAGTAAATAACAGTTTAAAAACCCTCCAAAACAACACTAGTGTCGCTAACGGGGATGAAATGAAGTTAGCAGTAGTCGCCAGAGTGAAGTGTGTCGAGTTGAGTAATTAAGTATTTGCAGTTTTTTTTTTTTTTTTTATTTGAGATGGGCTTACTCTTGACCCCAATCTAATCTAAAGTTTTAATTTTTTTTAAATATTTTTTTTAATAAGTATTGTTTTAAAATAACAATTCTGTTTAGTTTCTATAAATTTCTAAATAAAATTAAAACATTTTTTTTAAAGTGCATCATACGAAACCGGATGTTTTTCTTTTCTTGTTTACGTATCTTCTATTTCACTCTAAAATTATTCAGCGCGTACTTTAAAATTGCTACTAGCTACATCTTACTCTCTAGCTACAGTGGCGCCGCCAGTTTACGCTATTTTACGGACACTTTTTGAATCATAGATATGATACAATTATTATCTTGCTTATCCAAAACAAAACGAAATGAAAAATCATCTTGATATTTTCAATACTATGTAGTTAATTATTTTGATGTTAATAAAGGCATTACACCAAATAAATGTAATAATAGATTAAATATTTCAGCGCCCCATCTGGCGGGGTCTGAAGGCGAGCTTGAAGACCTGCTGAGCCGCGCGCTCGCCATCATGTGCATCGAGCCCGCCGCCGCTGCTGCCTTAGCGGTGAGAGCATTATCTACCACCATCATAAGCAGCTCGCGCCAGTCCACAGGGCATTATAGCTGGACATCTTGCGAACGTGACTTTATGCAGAAATAGGATTATCCATCACATCACCATTGCATCGTCACCAGCCCACGTCAGTTCACAGCTAGACGAGGGCCTCTTGCGAACTTGACTTGACTTTATGCAAAACCAATGACACCTCTCGTGTAATTGTTTTTTTTCATGGTAAACAGAGAGCACTTTTAAAACAGATGTTTATGGGGTTATTTTTAAACAGTTGCCAAACTTTTAAAATAAGATTTTAGCTTAAAGCGTGTTAAACATTTTAAAGTCATTTTGTCATTATGACTACCAAGTCTTAATTTTGTCATTATGAATGACCACCAAGACTCACTTCACAGTTGTGATCGAGCCTTCAATGCAAAAGTCCCACTTTTACACAGTCCCGTACAGCAACATGGCGAATCGTACGTTGGACCGCACGGCTATGGAAGCAGAAACCATAGGGGGCAAATGCTGGTCAACTTTCTCAATATGCAGGGGCTTTTTTGCATGAACACATTCTATTAAAAAAAAGCCCCATAGAAAGTGGACCTGGCGGAGTCCCGACGGTAAGACGAAGAATGAGATAGACTTCATCAACGAATAAACGGAACATATTTAGAAATGTCTCAGTGATCAACAGGTTTAACACCGGAAGTGATCACCGATTAGTAAGAGGCACTCTAAATATCAATCTCAAGCTGGAAGGATGGTGAGGTCTGTTCTTGGTCCGACACTGCTTCAAGCTGAACACGGTTCTGAAGCGTTCCAACTAGAGCTGCAAAATCGATTCGAAGCGCTGGAAACCGCAGATAATGTTGACAAGGACCTCGACAGCGTAGTAGGCCTTATACGCGAGGTGGGAGCTAGGCATTTTAGAAGGAAGCGACCAATCAAGGGGTCCAAACTCTCGGGTGAGACTCTAGAGCTGATGCGACTGCGACGGGAAGCACCAGAGGAAGCTCAGTCAGATGCCATCCAAAAAAGGATCCGAAGATTGGTGAGACGCGATCTCCGAAGCTCTAACACCCGCCTCATACAGGAGGCGATCGAGCAAAACCGGGGGTCAAAAGTCTTTGCCCAACGAATGGGGAGATCGCATCTGACAAAGCTGAAAACCTCGAATAGCAGAACCGTCACATCAGTTCCGGAATTTTTTACCGAGATCGAGGACTTCTACAGCCGCCTATATTCCCCGCATGCCCTGAAACCTCCAACTGACGCAAATGACCCTAGAGCTACGCTTATACGCCACTACACAGACGATCTCCCAGAGCTAGACGTAGACGAAATTGAGGCAGCTCTCAAACAACTTCGTAATGGGGAGGCTTTTGGCGAAGATGGAGTCACTTCAGAACTTCTCAAGGCAGGGGGAATACCCGTTCTTAGGGAACTGAAGGGACTGTTCAACTCCGTAATAGCCAATGGGACTACCCCGAAGGCGTGGTGCGAGGGCGTGGTGGCTCTGTTATTCAAAAAAGGAGATAAAACTCTTCTGAAGAACTACAGACCGATCACGCTCTTGAGCCACGTCTATAAGCTGTTTTCAAGAGTCGTCACAAATCGTCTAGCCATAAGATTTGACGCCTTCCAGCCACCGGAGCAGGCTGGGTTTCGTAAAGAATATAGTACCGTAGACCATATCCACACAGTAAGGCAGATTATACAGAAGTCAGAAGAATATAATCAGCCTCTGTGCCTAGCCTTTGTGGACTACGCGAAAGCCTTCGACTCCGTCGAGACCTGGGCTATTCTGGAATCCTTACAGCGATGCGAAATCGATCGGCGGTATGTAGAGGTGCTGAGGAGCCTTTATAAAATGGCATCGATAACTGTTCAGGTCCAAAACCATAAGACGAGACCTATCCAGCTGCTCAGGGGTGTGAGACAAGGAGATGTCATATCTCCGAAGTTGTTCATGAACGCACTTTTCACTCACTTTACAATCACTTTTACCAGTACTTAGTAAAGTTTTTGAAAAAGTAATTTTTAATCAACTTTTATCACACTTTGTCCTCAATAAATTGTTACATAAAAAACAATATGGCTTCACGAAAGGTAGAAGCACTACAGATGCTGGAGTTGCACTCTTGAAACACGTGTTTGATGCTTGGGAAAGTAGGCAGGACGCTTTGGGAGTTTTTTGTGATCTTTCTAAGGCTTTTGATTGTGTGGACCATCAAACTTTACTGAAAAAACTTAGACACTATGGTGTTTCATGCGATGCCTCAGATTTAGTAAACTCTTATCTCACAGGCAGAACACAAAAAGTTTGTATCAATGGAGCTGAGTCTTCTGGGTCGCGTCTTACTATGGGCGTGCCGCAGGGTTCGATATTAGGGCCTCTGCTCTTTCTAATCTACATAAATGACCTTCCATCTTTTACGAAAGACCTCTGTGAGACGGTGTTATTTGCAGATGATACTTCATTGATTTTTAAAATCAAGAGAGGTAAAGACTCATTTGACGATGTAAATAATGCACTCTCGCAAGTATTGCATTGGTTCACCACCAATAATCTTATGCTCAATGCAAATAAAACAAAGTGCATCAAATTCACAATGCCCAACGTAAAACTTGTTTCGACACATATAACTGTAAAAGATGAACAACTTAATACATCTAGTTCCACTACATTTTTAGGAATCACTTTAGATTCCCGTTTGCAATGGGGTGCGCATATCGAGACTCTGTCGGGAAGACTTAGCTCTGCTGCTTATGCCGTGAGAAAGATAAGACAACTGACTGATGTTGAAACGGCAAGATTGGTGTATTTTAGCTATTTTCATAGTATAATGTCTTATGGAATATTGTTATGGGGCTCAGCAGCAGACATTGAATCTATATTTGTACTGCAAAAGAGAGCTGTACGGGCAATTTACGGCCTTGGACCCCGAGAATCCTTAAAAGAACTGTTTAAAGAAATTAATATACTAACAGTAGCATCCCAATTTATTTATGAAAATATAATGTATATCCGCAAAAACCTGTCCTTATTCCTTAAGAAAAGTGACATTCATAATCTTAACACCCGAAATAAGAATAAACTTGCCGTTCCCAATTTCAGACTGCATAAAGTGGGTAATTCGTTTATGGGAAAATGTATTCGCTTTTTTAATAAATTACCAGCGTCTATTGTAGAACTGCCCCTGTTAAAATTTAAATCGCATATTAAAACAACTTTAATGAAAAAAGGATATTATACTGTAAATGATTATATAAATGATAAAAATATTTGGAAATAAATACTGCCCTGCTCGCACAGGTACATTTATCTTGTAATGTAAACTATATACTATTTAAAAAGAGGCTGACAATAGTGACCGAGTTTCTTGCGCTACTTCTTCTCGGCGCTAGCCCAAAATTGTCCCGAAGTAGTGGTAGGGAAAAAAATATTGGGACGTGTAAAAGCGCTTAGTTTAAGCCTATTTACAGAAATAAATTGGTTTTTTATTGGTTTTATTGGTTTCACTGGAGGACGTCTTCAAGACACTGGATTGGAAAGAAGCGGGCATCAATGTCAACGGCGAACACCTCATGCACCTCCGCTTTGCCGATAATATTGTCATTATGGCGGAATCGCTGGAGGATTTGCAAAAAATGCTGCAAAGTCTCAACGCTGCCTCGCGACGCGTTGGCCTGGGGATGAACTTGGACAAGACCAAAGTCATGTTCAATGATCATGCCATCCCCGGACCGGTCTCCGTCGAAAGCGTGGCGCTCGAGGTTGTCAATGAGTATGTCTGTCTACCTCGGGCAAGTGATGCAGTTGGGTAGAGACAACTTCGAGCGGGAAATCGCTAGGAGGATGCAGCTTGGCTGGGCAGCGCTTGGGAAGCTTCGTCATATCTTCTCGTCGCTACTGCCACAATGCCTGAAGAGCAAGGTATTCGATCAGTGCGTCCTACCGCTGATGACCTACGGAGTCGAAACGTGGAATATAACAGTAAAGCTGGCCCACCGACTACATGTCACACAGCGAGCTATGGAAAGGTCGATGCTTGGGATTTCGTTAAAGGATAAAATCCGAAATGAGATCATCAGGCAGAGGACTAAAGTAACGGACGTAGTCCAAAAATGTAGCAAGCTTAAGTGGCAGTGGGCTGGCCACATCTGTCGCAGAACCGATGAAAGGTGGAGTAAAAGGGTTCTCGGGTGGAGACCACGCCTAGGCAGACGTAGTGTAGGACGCTCCCCAGCTCGATGAACCGACGACCTAAGGAAGATGGCTGGCAGTGGATGGATAAAAAAAGCGGGAGATCGTGCTCTTTGGCGCTCTTTGAGGGAGGCCTACGTCCAGCAGTGGACTGCAATAGGCTGAGATGATTGTCATTATGGAATATCATTCATTGCCCGCAAATATAGCGTAAGCTGCGTAAGTCAAGAAACCAACAACGTTCTTATACGTAGAAATACAATATAATAGATAATAAAAAATAAATAATACAAATATATCTTGTCTTATTTTATCCATCGCGTAACTGCGTTGATTATTTTACAGGGTGTACAAGAGAATAGGGCACTTCTTAAAAACACGTGATGTTTTTTTAGATGATCCATACATTATTAACGATGTAGCATGTTAGTTTATTATGAGCATCCATTTTTAGGGTTCCGTACCCAAATGGTAAAACGGGACCCTATTACTGAGGCTCCGCTGTCCTTCTGTCTGTCTAACTGTCTGTCTGTCTGACACCAGGCTGTATCTAATGAACCGTGATAGTTAGACAGTTGAAATTTTCACAGATGATGTATTTCTGTTGCCGCTATAACAGCAAACACTAAAAAACAGAATAAAACAAATATAATGGTGGCTCCCATACAAAAGACATGATTTTTTTTTGCTGATTTTCAAATAATGGTACGGAACTCTTCGTGCGCGCGAGTCCGACTCGAACTTGGCCGATTTTTTTTTACTATTTCGATTTTGTTTCAATTTAAAAAAAAGTTGAATATAAAAAGCTGATTACGTGGTTTTAAGGGGTGTCCTATTATTTTGTGCACCCTGTTTAGTCCAGCAGTTTGTATGTAGTGTTTATGGCCAGGTGTGGGAGCCGTGGGTCCGCAGCGCGTGCCCACTGCTGGGCCGCGCGCGCGTGCGCAGCGTGGGCTCGCTCACCGCTTTCGAGTATTACGCGCCGCTGGCCGACGCAGCTGTACGCGCGTACTTCAATAGCGACGGTGAGTACGACATTGGGACAATAAATGAGTGATATTTGACTCTAAATTGTATAAAGTTTTCACTTTAAATTAAATCTTATCTTCTTCTTTGCGTGTCGACTCAGGCTTTTACTTATGTGAAGACCAAAACTCAGCCACCAATATACCACTATCGGTGGCCTTGCAAAGATCTTCGCGTGTGCAGGTGTAGGGACAGGCTGGGCATGTTAGAAGATGGAGCCATTGTCTGGGTGGAAATACCGCATAGACATGCACCCTCCAAGCTGTAACCCCACCTGTGCAGGTTCTCCCTGCTTCGGCCTACCTGGGTCCGTAACCTATTTAAGGACTTCTAGGTTGCCCAAGGCAGATCATGTCCAGGGGGGAGTCGCTCTATGTTCGGGTCTATGGGATATTTCAACTTCCATAGCTTTAAGCGGGCGTCTTTAGCATCGCCGTCCAGAGGAGGAACTTTGTTCATAAAGTTCTGAAAACATTTTAGCCTCTGGGTTACCGGCACGTGGTGGTGTAAGGGGTGCCGCGGGTCCTTTTCTTTTTTAAGACCCCTGCGGACGTCCGGGGGGTGCGACACCAGCCAGTGCATACAGCATGCCAACGGGAGTTGGCCTTAGACAGCCCGTGATAATTCCGCATGTTTCATTTAGTGCTGCATTCACTAGATATGTGTCTGCTGAACGGCACCAGACTGGACTGGCGTATTTGCCAGCTGAAAAGGAGAGGGCTAGGCCAGTCGTCCGCAGAGTTTTTGGTGAGGCTCCCCACTTAGAGGATGTCAGGCGACGCAGGAGGTTGTTCCGCGTGCTCACTTTCTGCTTGGTGTTAACGCAGTGTTGTTTAAACGTTAGGGCTCTATCCAATGTTATACCGATGTATTGTGGAGTAGAACAGTGAGCAATCGGAACATTCTCCCATCGGATGTTAAGTGTTCCCCGAGCCTCTCTATTGCGCAGATGGAAAGCGCAAGACTGAGTCTTTGAGGGATTTGGTCGCAAGGAATTTTCCTTATAGTAGCAACTAAGGATCTCCAGTGCTCCGCTTAGATTCCTTTCGACCTCCTCAAAGTAAGGCGCTTGAGATGTCAAAGCCAGGTCGTCGGCATAAATAAAGCTTTTGGTATTTGGCGCGTAAGACTGATCGTTCGTGTAGATGTTAAATAACATGGGAGCTAGCACACTACTACTATTAAATCTTATTTCGCTTGATCAAAACGTACACATGCATACGCAAAACATATTGCAATTTCGTTTTCAAATAAATAATTCGTTAAAAAAGCAAGCATTACAAGTGTTTACAATATTCGACAAGAAAAGAAAACAAACTAAATAGACGAATGATACCGCTTCTTGCTCTAGAGGTATTCCAACCTAAAAGTATCGGAACCTCAATTTAATGTAAGTTTGTGAAATTTGAACAATTTACTAACCAATCATCACCAATCATCTACGAGTAGATCCAAACACAAACAAATGTTTTCCCCGCTTGGCGAGCGTTCGCGCAAGCATGACCCGTGGCCTCCAGATTACGACACCGATGACTTCGCGCGCAGTCACAAATATAATTACACACGCGGCACCGATGTTGAGCGCTAGGGCAAAGAGTGGGGATCGCTTTGTGTATCTTACGATACGATCATCGTATCAGAGACACATGTGCGCGGAGCTAACAACACGACCGGTGGTGATGGCGCGTCGCACGACCAGCCAATCATGAAATCGAAATGATCTTCTGCACATTTTTCGCCTAGCGCTCTACATCGAGATGCAACTCATCTCGTAGTGAACTTTTAATACAGCCTCCTACGTTATCTTTCCGATCCTTGAGCTAGGACCTCAACATGTAAATATTTACATTTGTCAGAGTGTCCAAGCTGGTCGTCGATAGCGGCGCTGTGGTCGGAAGGACACTGGCGCGACGCCGCGCCGCTGTGTGCGCGCGCGCGCCTGCACGCCGCCTGCGCCACCCTGTACGCGCACGCGCACGCCGCAGCCGCCGTGCGCGCCGCGCTGCTGGCGCTGCTGGCGGCCAGCATAGACTTGTGAGTGTTGCAGCTGCTAGTGTGTAGCCTCCGCCGCGCTGCTGGCGCTGCTGGCGGCCAGCATAGACTTGTGAGTGTTGCAGCTGCTAGTGTGTAGCCTCCGCCGCGCTGCTGGCGCTGCTGGCGGCCAGCATAGACTTGTGAGTGTTGCAGCTGCTAGTGTGTAGCCTCCGCCGCGCTGCTGGCGCTGCTGGCGGCCAGCATAGACTTGTGAGTGTTGCAGCTGCTAGTGTGTAGCCTCCGCCGCGCTGCTGGCGCTGCTGGCGGCCAGCATAGACTTGTGAGTGTTGCAGCTGCTAGTGTGTAGCCTCCGCCGCGCTGCTGGCGCTGCTGGCGGCCAGCATAGACTTGTGAGTGTTGCAGCTGCTAGTGTGTAGCCTCCGCCGCGCTGCTGGCGCTGCTGGCGGCCAGCATAGACTTGTGAGTGTTGCAGCTGGTAGTGTGTAGCCTCCGCCGCGCTGCTGGCGCTGCTGGCGGCCAGCATAGACTTGTGAGTGTTGCAGCTGCTAGTGTGTAGCCTCCGCCGCGCTGCTGGCGCTGCTGGCGGCCAGCATAGACTTGTGAGTGTTGCAGCTGCTAGTGTGTAGCCTCCGCCGCGCTGCTGGCGCTGCTGGCGGCCAGCATAGACTTGTGAGTGTTGCAGCTGCTAGTGTGTAGCCTCCGCCGCGCTGCTGGCGCTGCTGGCGGCCAGCATAGACTTGTGAGTGTTGCAGCTGGTAGTGTGTAGCCTCCGCCGCGCTGCTGGCGGCCAGCATAGACTTGTGAGTGTTGCAGCTGGTAGTGTGTAGCCTCCGCCGCGCTGCTGGCGCTGCTGGCGGCCAGCATAGACTTGTGAGTGTTGCAGCTGGTAGTGTGTAGCCTCCGCCGCGCTGCTGGCGCTGCTGGCGGCCAGCATAGACTTGTGAGTGTTGCAGCTGGTAGTGTGTAGCCTCCGCCGCGCTGCTGGCGCTGCTGGCGGCCAGCATAGACTTGTGAGTGTTGCAGCTGCTAGTGTGTAGCCTCCGCCGCGCTGCTGGCGCTGCTGGCGGCCAGCATAGACTTGTGAGTGTTGCAGCTGCTAGTGTGTAGCCTCCGCCGCGCTGCTGGCGCTGCTGGCGGCCAGCATAGACTTGTGAGTGTTGCAGCTGGTAGTGTGTAGCCTCCGCCGCGCTGCTGGCGCTGCTGGCGGCCAGCATAGACTTGTGAGTGTTGCAGCTGGTAGTGTGTAGCCTCCGCCGCGCTGCTGGCGCTGCTGGCGGCCAGCATAGACTTGTGAGTGTTGCAGCTGCTAGTGTGTAGCCTCCGCCGCGCTGCTGGCGCTGCTGGCGGCCAGCATAGACTTGTGAGTGTTGCAGCTGCTAGTGTGTAGCCTCCGCCGCGCTGCTGGCGCTGCTGGCGGCCAGCATAGACTTGTGAGTGTTGCAGCTGCTAGTGTGTAGCCTCCGCCGCGCTGCTGGCGCTGCTGGCGGCCAGCATAGACTTGTGAGTGTTGCAGCTGGTAGTGTGTAGCCTCCGCCGCGCTGCTGGCGGCCAGCATAGACTTGTGAGTGTTGCAGCTGGTAGTGTGTAGCCTCCGCCGCGCTGCTGGCGCTGCTGGCGGCCAGCATAGACTTGTGAGTGTTGCAGCTGGTAGTGTGTAGCCTCCGCCGCGCTGCTGGCGCTGCTGGCGGCCAGCATAGACTTGTGAGTGTTGCAGCTGGTAGTGTGTAGCCTCCGCCGCGCTGCTGGCGCTGCTGGCGGCCAGCATAGACTTGTGAGTGTTGCAGCTGGTAGTGTGTAGCCTCCGCCGCGCTGCTGGCGCTGCTGGCGGCCAGCATAGACTTGTGAGTGTTGCAGCTGGTAGTGTGTAGCCTCCGCCGCGCTGCTGGCGCTGCTGGCGGCCAGCATAGACTTGTGAGTGTTGCAGCTGGTAGTGTGTAGCCTCCGCCGCGCTGCTGGCGCTGCTGGCGGCCAGCATAGACTTGTGAGTGTTGCAGCTGGTAGTGTGTAGCCTCCGCCGCGCTGCTGGCGCTGCTGGCGGCCAGCATAGACTTGTGAGTGTTGCAGCTGGTAGTGTGTAGCCTCCGCCGCGCTGCTGGCGCTGCTGGCGGCCAGCATAGACTTGTGAGTGTTGCAGCTGGTAGTGTATAGCCTACGCCGCGCTGCTGGCGGCCAGCATAGACTTGTGAGTGTTGCAGCTGGTAGTGTATAGCCTACGCCGCGCTGCTGGCGGCCAGCATAGACTTGTGAGTGTTGCAGCTGGTAGTGTGTAGCCTCCGCCGCGCTGCTGGCGCTGCTGGCGGCCAGCATAGACTTGTGAGTGTTGCAGCTGGTAGTGTGTAGCCTCCGCCGCGCTGCTGGCGCTGCTGGCGGCCAGCATAGACTTGTGAGTGTTGCAGCTGGTAGTGTATAGCCTACGCCGCGCTGCTGGCGGCCAGCATAGACTTGTGAGTGTTGCAGCTGGTAGTGTGTAGCCTCCGCCGCGCTGCTGGCGGCCAGCATAGACTTGTGAGTGTTGCAGCTGGTAGTGTGTAGCCTCCGCCGCGCTGCTGGCGCTGCTGGCGGCCAGCATAGACTTGTGAGTGTTGCAGCTGGTAGTGTGTAGCCTCCGCCGCGCTGCTGGCGGCCAGCATAGACTTGTGAGTGTTGCAGCTGGTAGTGTGTAGCCTCCGCCGCGCTGCTGGCGCTGCTGGCGGCCAGCATAGACTTGTGAGTGTTGCAGCTGGTAGTGTGTAGCCTCCGCCGCGCTGCTGGCGCTGCTGGCGGCCAGCATAGACTTGTGAGTGTTGCAGCTGGTAGTGTGTAGCCTCCGCCGCGCTGCTGGCGCTGCTGGCGGCCAGCATAGACTTGTGAGTGTTGCAGCTGGTAGTGTATAGCCTCCGCCGCGCTGCTGGCGCTGCTGGCGGCCAGCATAGACTTGTGAGTGTTGCAGCTGGTAGTGTATAGCCTCCGCCGCGCTGCTGGCGCTGCTGGCGGCCAGCATAGACTTGTGAGTGTTGCAGCTGGTAGTGTGTAGCCTCCGCCGCGCTGCTGGCGCTGCTGGCGGCCAGCATAGACTTGTGAGTGTTGCAGCTGGTAGTGTATAGCCTCCGCCGCGCTGCTGGCGCTGCTGGCGGCCAGCATAGACTTGTGAGTGTTGCAGCTGGTAGTGTATAGCCTCCGCCGCGCTGCTGGCGCTGCTGGCGGCCAGCATAGACTTGTGAGTGTTGCAGCTGGTAGTGTATAGCCTCCGCCGCGCTGCTGGCGCTGCTGGCGGCCAGCATAGACTTGTGAGTGTTGCAGCTGGTAGTGTATAGCCTCCGCCGCGCTGCTGGCGCTGCTGGCGGCCAGCATAGACTTGTGAGTGTTGCAGCTGGTAGTGTATAGCCTCCGCCGCGCTGCTGGCGCTGCTGGCGGCCAGCATAGACTTGTGAGTGTTGCAGCTGGTAGTGTATAGCCTCCGCCGCGCTGCTGGCGCTGCTGGCGGCCAGCATAGACTTGTGAGTGTTGCAGCTGGTAGTGTATAGCCTCCGCCGCGCTGCTGGCGCTGCTGGCGGCCAGCATAGACTTGTGAGTGTTGCAGCTGGTAGTGTATAGCCTCCGCCGCGCTGCTGGCGCTGCTGGCGGCCAGCATAGACTTGTGAGTGTTGCAGCTGGTAGTGTGTAGCCTCCGCCGCGCTGCTGGCGCTGCTGGCGGCCAGCATAGACTTGTGAGTGTTGCAGCTGGTAGTGTGTAGCCTCCGCCGCGCTGCTGGCGCTGCTGGCGGCCAGCATAGACTTGTGAGTGTTGCAGCTGGTAGTGTATAGCCTCCGCCGCGCTGCTGGCGCTGCTGGCGGCCAGCATAGACTTGTGAGTGTTGCAGCTGGTAGTGTATAGCCTCCGCCGCGCTGCTGGCGCTGCTGGCGGCCAGCATAGACTTGTGAGTGTTGCAGCTGGTAGTGTATAGCCTCCGCCGCGCTGCTGGCGCTGCTGGCGGCCAGCATAGACTTGTGAGTGTTGCAGCTGGTAGTGTATAGCCTCCGCCGCGCTGCTGGCGCTGCTGGCGGCCAGCATAGACTTGTGAGTGTTGCAGCTGGTAGTGTATAGCCTCCGCCGCGCTGCTGGCGCTGCTGGCGGCCAGCATAGACTTGTGAGTGTTGCAGCTGGTAGTGTGTAGCCTCCGCCGCGCTGCTGGCGGCCAGCATAGACTTGTGAGTGTTGCATCTGTTAGTGTGTAGCCTCCGCCGCGCTGCTGGCGGCCAGCATAGACTTGTGAGTGTTGCAGCTGGTAGTGTATAGCCTCCGCCGCGCTGCTGGCGCTGCTGGCGGCCAGCATAGACTTGTGAGTGTTGCAGCTGGAAGTGTGTAGCCTCCGCCGCGCTGCTGGCGCTGCTGGCGGCCAGCATAGACTTGTGAGTGTTGCAGCTGGTAGTGTATAGCCTCCGCCGCGCTGCTGGCGCTGCTGGCGGCCAGCATAGACTTGTGAGTGTTGCAGCTGGTAGTGTATAGCCTCCGCCGCGCTGCTGGCGCTGCTGGCGGCCAGCATAGACTTGTGAGTGTTGCAGCTGGTAGTGTATAGCCTCCGCCGCGCTGCTGGCGCTGCTGGCGGCCAGCATAGACTTGTGAGTGTTGCAGCTGGTAGTGTATAGCCTCCGCCGCGCTGCTGGCGCTGCTGGCGGCCAGCATAGACTTGTGAGTGTTGCAGCTGGTAGTGTATAGCCTCCGCCGCGCTGCTGGCGCTGCTGGCGGCCAGCATAGACTTGTGAGTGTTGCAGCTGGTAGTGTATAGCCTCCGCCGCGCTGCTGGCGCTGCTGGCGGCCAGCATAGACTTGTGAGTGTTGCAGCTGGTAGTGTATAGCCTCCGCCGCGCTGCTGGCGCTGCTGGCGGCCAGCATAGACTTGTGAGTGTTGCAGCTGGTAGTGTATAGCCTACGCCGCGCTGCTGGCCACCAGCTGGCAACCATGGAGTCATGGTCAATTCAAAGCTAATTTTTAGATTTACTAAGTGAATTGCTCATAATTGCAATCATGCATTTACATATGCGTAAACATTTTTACAGCGTGGACAACGAAGCGATTGTAGCCCTCTGGATCTGCGCGGCCTGCCGACTGGTGGGCCGGTTCAGCTACGAGGGTTCCGAGGGCGAAGCGCGGGCCGCGGCGACCGCGCTGCTGGGCCGCTGGGCCGAGCCTCCACGGCGCTCGCTGCTTCAGATGGTTTCTCTACAGGCCAGCACTACCAGCCCTACTACAGGGTGAGTTTAATAACTACCAATCCTGTACTACAATAGAGTAAGGAAGTACGGGTTCAGCTACGAAGGTTCGCAGCTGCAGATGGTCTCTATATAAACCCAGCACTACCAGCCTTACTACAGGGTAAGTATACTACAATTTACTTCTAGGATTATAGAAGTTCAGATAAAGGGCCATGGCGACTACGCTGTTGTGTCGCTGGGCCGAGCCTGCAAGGCGCTCGCTGCTGCAGATGGTCACTTTGCAGCCCAGCACTACCAGCCCTACTACAGGGTGAGTCTTACTACCAATCCACCATGAAGGCCACGTTCCGGTCGAGTTACCCATTTATCTATGAGCCCGCTGGGCCGAGCCTGCAAGGCGCTCACTGCAGCCCAGCACTACCAGCCTCACCACAGGGTGAGTCCTACTACCAACTCACTAATAGAATGGAGGCCACGTTCCGGTTGTGGTACGCGTTTAGCCATGAGACCGCTGGGCCGAGCTTCCACGGCGCTTGCTGCTGCAGATGGTCACTCTGCAGCCCGGCAATACAGGGTAAGTATACCTACAATCCTCTTCTAGAATGGCGCAGAAAGGATCTGGAATAAAGGCCACGTGCTGGCATCGCAGCGTAGGACGTTAACCCCTAAGGTGGATAGATGACCTGGTAAAGGTTGCAGGAAGCCGCTGGATGCGGGCCGCGCGCAACCGGGAGTCTTGAAGTCACTGGGGATGGCCTATGTTTAGCAGTAGACGTTCTATGGCTGAAATAATGATTCAGAGACAGAGGGTTCTCATCCACCACGACCAGGTAAGATCCTGGAAAGGGTAGTAAACGACGCCCCCCAGCTTGTTGAACGGACGACCTTAGGAAGATGGCTGACAGTGGTTGAATGAAAAAGCAGGAAATTATGCTCTTTTGTGCTTTTGGTGGAGGTTTACGTCCAGCAGTAAACTGCAGTAAGCTAAGATGATGATGATAATTCAGAGCATGCATTTTAGAACGCTTAATATTCACTTCTCAAAACTTATAAAATTAAAATGATATTTTTTTTCATTTTTGTAACGCATTAGGCACCGCCTCCTGGCCCTGTTCGCTTTGTGCGTGCTCTCTCCCAACTCTGATGCTGAGGCGCGCGCGTTCGAAGCCGCGTGTGCGCAGGGGGGCGCCGGGGCCGCAGGGGGCGCGGGGGCGGACGTGGGGGCGTGGGGCCGCGCCCCCAGCCCCAAAAGGCTGCCCCGCCTCGCCGCGCGACTCTACCCCAACCACGAGAAATACTTCAAGGAAGAATTGGATATGGCGCCCGAATAAATACATGCTCAACTATGATTTTTTATTGCACAATTCCACTGTGCACAGATAGGCTGACTACTTTATTTACCGAATTAAGGACATAGCTTTAACGGTATTATATCCACGGTACTTTAATGTAGCTTTGCGCACTAACAAATTTGCATAATTCGGGATGAGTTATCATTCTGTCTTTTGTCAACATCATACAAATTGAAAGCTATTTAATTCTGTGTTATAGGATATTTCAAAATTAAGGTTGCTAGTCTTGAAAAGCCCAAGTAGATCGAAGTGAAATGACGTAAATAAGAAAACATGAACAACATCCTACCAAAATGTATGATAAAGTTAAACTGTCTTATTCAGAGTGCATTTACTAGTCTAGACTAAGGTTAAACCACTAATTTTTGTACGTTAAAACAGTGGTTTAACCTTAGTCCCGGAATAGCAAATGCACTCTGAATAAGACAGTATGTGTTCAAATCACAAAGTGTTTCTTTCGTATACTTAGGGAAATCGAATTTAACCAAATTGTATATGTGAAGTTTACTTGTAGCGGAGAACAATAACATATCAGATAACGCAAAAAGCAAGTTTATGGAGACTTTTAGGCGATATCTTTATGCAACTACCTTTCTACGATATTGCATATGATACAGGAGGCTTAATACGAAAGCGTATCGTTCGTTCGGTCGTATAATCCGATCAAATTAAAACATCTATTCCTCTGTATCAAAGGTTTGACGATTTATAGTCTGTAGTTAGGTACGTGTTAGTTATTTAAAAAAATCCTAATAAGCTTAAATCGCTTTAGCTGTGAGTTTTATAAAATCATTACTAAAGATCACTTGAAAGACTGTTTTAAAATTATACGCCTGTAAAAATGTTACTTTAGCTAAATAAATGTCTATTTTTACATTAAAATTGTATTAAATAATTTTAAGGGTAGATGGGTAAGATAGTCTGACGTTAATATTGTGATAGATAGATAAATACATACCAGCTGTTTATTGTACACCACATACAAGCTAAGTACAATATACGTAATTACATAAAACATCATTATAAATAATTATTAATTTGGTTAGTTGCATGTGATATTAAGTATTGCGTTTTTTTTGTCAGGCTTAATGTTGACAAAAAATGCCTTTTTTTCGAATACATGTAGGGGAAATCCGGGAAACTTGAGCAGGTGGAGGTGGAGCTTGACATGCTCCACAACGCATAAATCCGCCAAATGCGTGTATTCGACTCTCTCTATTCGGAGGGGGGGGGGGGGGGGGGCTCCCCTCTAATATCGCGTGAGATTGTTGGCCCGTAGCTAAACAAAAGCTACTGCTACTGAGCTACTTTGTGGCGTTCGTATAAACACGATAAATATTATTGTGTAGAATTTAGTCATATCTTAACGGGAAAACACGTTTTGCTCAATTAAAGCCAGTTCTCGCAATTTTACTCTGTTTCTTGCGGCGAAAAATAAGCTATACTTGCTTCGACACCCCCTCTCTCCCACTTGGGGGATTGGAAGAGAATCGGGTTGACCCCTCCCGCCTAAACTCTTCACGTAATTAATGGATTTGTTTGATATTGGAAAGGTTAGAATAACGTGCTACAACCTGACGGCAAATCCAAGATCCATTTAGTCGTTGTGGAGCATTTCTCCCACCCGGTCAAGTCTCCCGGATTTTCCCTACATAATATTATACTTTTGAAGGTAGGCCAAAGAGTTCAGGGAATATTGGGAAGATATTATATAAAGCCATATTACATTTTTCTAGATCTTTAAACAGTAGTAGCATTATTAGTAGTACACAGTCAAAGTGAATAATACTCATAGTTTGACTGTATTCTTCTTCTTTGCGTGTCGACTCAGGCTTTTATATAAGGTCCGATTTTATTAGTGTACGTACATCCTGTTAACCTGTGACTATATGGGTGAAAAGCAATCGTAAAAACCAACTTTCAAATGTCTATCATAAAAACAAGTACTAAAAACTAAGTACAAGGGGAAGGAATAAGACGGATAATCAGATGGTTAAACGTACCAAAGATAGGACGAGTTTATGCAATATGAAGTCAATATTGTTGATTTCGATTTTAAACTTTTTTAATTTTTATGGTACACATTTGAAAATTGGTTTTTACGATTGCTTTTCACCTTTATAGTCACAGGTTAACAGGATGTACACTAATAAAATTTGGACCTTATAGTATATGTGAGGACCAAAACTCAGCCACCGATGTAGCACTATCGGTGGCCTTGTAAAGATCCTTGCGTGTGCAGGTGTGGGGACACGCAGGGCATGACAGGAGATGTGCCATTGTCTGGGGGAAATATGTTTGACTGTAGGTATTACTCATAGTTGCTTCTATATTGTACTGTTATTTTCCCGCATTACTAAGGATGGAAGATCATCTCACTATCAAAGAAATAGCTCGATTATTTTAAAATGTTTTTTGGTTAGTTATGTTTGTGTAATGCTCAATTAGCCATGTCTGTTTCTAGATTAGAGAAAATAAAAACTAAAGTTAAATGCTTTTGTTTTATTTAATTAAATAATGTAGTATAATACAATGATATTTATTTACAATGAACTCAAAAAATACATAAATGCACTTTTAAATTAGGCGGTGTATGTATCTAATCGGTTGTTTGGATGTTTGCGACTCAATCACGCGTAAACGGTTGACCGGATTTGGATGAAGTTTTGCACAAATATAGAATATGATCTGGATAAACGTAAAGGATACTTTTTATTCCAGTCAATTGTTCCTATGGGATATTTTTCTATATTGTTCTTTATTTAAACGCTTGTGTTAAGTTTTATACCAAACATCCTGTAGGACGCAAACGAAGTTGCGGGCACAGGTAGTTTAGACATAATAGCATTCATTTAACTTTATTAATAATCATGTGCAGATTCGAGACGATAGTGGTCAGGGATGATGGGAACAACATAGACATGACAAAACAAATGTCTTGGCTTGCTTTTGAAAAACAAAAAAAAGTAGGGCATGACTTAAAACGTATACGGCTGAAGGTATGGATGTCGTGGCCCGATCTTAAAATTAAACACTTCATGATGTGGCCGGCCATTTCATAACATGGCCGTATTTCATAAAACGGCAAAACAAAACTGGCCATATCGTTTAAACGTCAACGTTTGATGATATGGTAAACAACGTTAGGCCTTATCATTAAAATAGGTATAAATACGTTTACAAGCTACTGGAATTTGTTTAATATTAATTTTCTCAATAGATAAGTAAAACATTATAAATATTTGTAATTTTAAAAGAAAACTAATAAATAAAAAGATTTAAATAACCTTAACTAGCCTCCCAAATTACGTATCAAACTCCACGACTTTTGACGTTGAGCCTTTTTTTCAAGTCTGTTTCATTAAAATCACCTAGCTTAATGTCTTAACGATAATTCACTGCAATTTAATCTCCTATTTACACTTATGATTCACTTTCACAATTCACAAGAACATAATAATTGTCCGCCATGTTGTACCACAATAACAAAGCGACATCAGCGCCTCTACCGGTGGATAATATAACTGTTTTAAGATATGACCACCAACGTTTGGCCATTTCATGAAGTAGTCGATCATATCGTCAAACGCTGACTGATTCATTGATCTGGCCTATCAACATCATGATGTAGCCAGCGGGTACTGGGCCGCATCATGAAAAACGACCATTTTATGAAATGGTTGGCCAAATCATGAAGGGAGTAATTCTAAGATCGGGCCACAACATGGACAATGCAAAGACAAACTTATACCTCGATTTCGTCACAGTTATCCTAAGATAGTAATAGTTAAGTTAATTATTTATATAAGGTCCGATTTTATTAGTGTTCATCCTGTTAACCTGTGACTATATAGGTGAAAAGCAATCGTAAAAACCAACTTTCAAATGTCTATCATAAAAACTAAAAAAGTTACAAATAAATTACAAAATAACAACATCGACTTCATATTGCATAAACTACCTATCTTCAACTCTTTCTTGCTCTGTACAAGGGGAAGGAATAAGACGGATAACCAGATGGTTAAACGTAGCAAAGATAGAACGAGTTTATTCAATATGAAGTCAATGTTGTTGCTTTTTAACTTTTTTAGTTTTTATGGTACACATTTGAAAGTTGGTTTTTACGATTGCTTTTCACCTATATAGTCACAGGTTAACAGGATGAACACTAATAAAATCGGACCTTATATATAAAAAGTAATAATTATCTCAAGGTACTACAACCAAGTCTATTCACTACACAATTTACTGTGACGACGCGAGCCGTTTCGCGTTGTAATGCACTATAAGGCCTAGAACAGCGGATGCTGTGGCCACTCCACTGGCGTGCGGTACTGACAGTCTACCGCCCCACAGCCAGCCTTGCGGCAGCCAGCTGACCGCGTGGATCACGTCGAGGACTAGCTTGGTGGTGGTAACGGACGCTTGCCTGTACCGCGCGGGCGCGCATTTTGGACGCTCCGGCGATTTAAGCGCTAGCGCGGCTGAGTGGAGAGATTTGAACGATCTGGAAGGTTGGAAGTGTAAGCGAGTACATATCTTAAACTTAATTAATATAAATTTTAAACTATCTGAATAGTTATAGTAGAGTAAGCTGTAAAGTTTGAGGAGACTTTCGACAAGCTCGATTCCAAATGTGTACAAGGTGATCTTATTATTTACGGGACACCCTGTATTTATTTCCTGCAATTTTTAGCTTCAAGTTAAGAATACTCGTATTTACGTAATGCAGCAATGTATTGTAATATCGTAAGCATTAATTTGCAACCATTAGATTAGGTAGTTACTATCGTTTTATAATGTTCATGTTTCAAATTTTGTTCTGTCAAGATATGATTTAAATAAATTCTTAGATAAGGCGATTTTGAGATCAAGTGACTTATCAGTATTAGAACATCGTTAGTTAAAACAAGTTATACGAGTTTGATATTCAAATCATCACTTAGGTAGGGGCTATCCATAAATTACGTCATACGTTAAAGGGAGGGGGGGGGGGGGGTCGACAAAGTGGGACTGTCATATTTTGCAAGATTATGGCAAACTTCGAGTAAGTATTTGGCTTGCTTTAAGGCGGCTTAATATCAGACAGTACCTAAGGTTAAGTAACATGCTTTGCATCACCTATCTATTACACCATTCACGCCACACCGGATCAATGTAGTGCAGTAGGTATGGCCTAAACCATCGCATAGTGTAAGGCAACTGCCTTTCAGGGAAACATATGGTTTACTCGCTATTCCGGCAAGTTTCTATCAAAAAGTTTGACGTACGTAGACGTTATCAAATGTGAAGGTAAAGACAACTTACCTAACCAACCCAACGAACGCTGACAGCGACCAGAACAGTTTATGAGCAGTGCGGATCCTATACTCCGTATCCTTAGAGACCACGAGGACGCCAGTGTCGATGAGCCACGCTGCCTTCTCAGCCTGAAGGTATGCCAACGTGAACGCGCTGCTCAGCACGCCGAGGGAGCCCCAGAATGCACCGTCCTGGGACAAATGCTCGTAGGTACGTAAAGAACCAGATTATCCGTAGAAGGAATGAAGGTATTGGCAGCAGCCTCTGAGCCAAAGGCCACGTTCAAGGAGACGCGGCGCCTGCAGGCGCCGCGGTGTGCGGGGTGGGTTGCGCACATTCGAGTGTTTTATTTCTTCAAGTAGAGGCGGCGCGCGTCGCTTAAGCATTTGACGCGTAAAGTCAAACATATAGTTAAGGAATAGTGCCCCGCTGCGTCACCCGCTAGCTACTTTGCTAGCCGCGTCATTTGCGGCGTCGCTCGCCGCGTGTGACGCTACAATCCTTCCCTTGAACGCTCCATACATCGCCGTATGTTTGTTTTTCTGGCTGCCTGATCCGCGCATCTCCTTGAACGTGAGCTAATGAGACCTGTTCCCGGGGCCCGTATAAGATAATTTCAAGGACTAGAAGAAACTGAAGGAATGGACGCATCGCCAGAACTTTAAGTTCATATTGATTCCTTTATTTAATGATCTTACTTTCCATTGGTTAAATTTTAAATGGCACTTAAAGTAAACATGCGAGAAATATCTCAATGTTTGGTTGGCGCGCGCTAGGAAACGATATTAAAAATCCTGTCGTTGATCGTAAGTACCAGTAAGATATTGCAATCCAGTGTAGGTATATCAGATGGTAGACCCCGAGACTTACTTGGCTAGGGGCTTCTAATTCGAATAATCCGATCTAAATACATATTTGACTGAGATTACTTTTACTCGTTGCTCACTAAGGCCCACTTGCGCATCTCAGGATTAGCGAATTTAATCCCGAACTATTCAATAACAACGTATTAAACATCATTCTATAACAGTCAGTTCGAAGGTATGACGATGACAGAGACAGAAAGATGTCTTAATCTCGTACTAAACTAATCCGGTTGAGCGCAAGTCCAACGAATCTCTTTCGTTTTTCTTGGGGGTTAAAGATATAAGAGATGTACAGAGTTGTAGAATACAACTTACCTTCTCACCAAGTCCATAAGCTAGTGCATTCTTAATAGCAGCAGCATCGTCGAACAGCCGCAGCGTGGCGCGCGCGGCGGCAATGCGCGCGCTCGCCGTCAACAGATCCTTCCTGTCTGAAGTGGAGCCCCATAGCTTTAGCACGTAGCTCGCTAGAGATACTACCTGAGAACGTCTCACTACTGTTATACATGGTGTAACATAATAAACACACATCCTCATAAGGGCTCATTCTGGTACTCAAATACTTACAACTTTTATTGTGGGAACAACATCGAAAGCTCAAAAATATAATTGACTTCTCCATACAAACTGATGTCAGCTGTTCGGCGATCTGTTATGGTGAGGTGAGTTTTTTTTGGCGATGTTGGTCCCGTAGTAAAAACCATTGTGGTCACAATATGTTAATGAATCTATTTATTACCTACGTCTCCCGATCATCCCACTTGTGAAGTCTACCTAGATTTTTCAAGTGAGATGATTGAAGATTCATTAATAGAATAGAATCTACATAAGATTGTAGACATGTGATGACAGTCATGTGATGCTTAAAATTACTTTAGAGTTCATTTTCGTTTTTTGCAAAATTCAGTCCACTGTAATTGAAGACGATCGCAGATCACACGGTAGCAAGTATAATGGTTACCAAATAAAGCTTGTTTATATTATAAAAAAAATAACAACATACCTTATCACGATTCGCATGGGACTGCAGCAAATCACAAAACTCGTTAACTAACTCCATTATTTTATTTCAAAAACAAAGGTTTATGTGTAGCCACACCACACTATGTAGACTATTAGATACTATTCATAATAAGTTTGAATATTTACTCAATATTATATCACATTATATCACAAAGATAAAAACACATATCTTGGTAGATAACGGATTTTTATCCAGTACCAGATGATTTCGAGTATTAAAAATGATTGTAATTCATAACATATAATCTCAGATAGTGTCTGACGTTTTACAGTTCTTGAACATGACATACAACATCGACTTGTACTTTGTAATTGCAATTTAATTTATTGTAAAATTTGCATTAATAGTTTGTCTTTATGAATCAGCGCGAGTATCCAACATTGTTTCAATAAACGACGTTTGAATCTTGATACTAAGGGTGTTACCAAATCAATCGTCGATCGTCGACACCGTTCAACGTCGATCGAAGTTAATCGTCTGATCCAATAACGACGAATGACGTCGATTAATCAATTCTACCATCGATCGACATTGATCGATTAGTCTGGTAACACCCTTATACCACGAGAATGCCGTTGAAACTTTAGACCTTGTTCGGATTTTACGCGCGTATTTTTCACGCGATGCGCGTGTCGAGATGAGATCCTAGGGCAATTCATACATTCCCATTGCCTGCAATGTATTCTAAATGATTGATGACACACCATGCCGAAATTACGTCGCGTTATAGCGTACAACCGAACTTCGGTCGTGCGTAGGTTCGGCAGCGATTCAGCGGCAATGTTTTGTATAGCAACACATTATAAGCGACCGAAGTTCGGTTCGATTGCGACACGACACGACAGCGGACACAACACTGAATACACACACAAAGGTGCGCAACCGAATTTCAGACGCGTAAGTTCGGCGCTTATGGTGTGTCATATCAGCCGAATACGCCGGAACGTAAAATCAGCCGCGCAACTTCGGTCGCGTATTTTCAGCATAGTAATCGCGCGTAAAACGCGACGATTTACGTTCATACAACGCGAGCATCTACAGCGTTGAACCGATGATTCAGGTCGGTGACTATAAAACGGACGCGGATGGTTAGCTATAGATATAATGGCAGCATGGTAACGTGGCATCTAACGAATGACGAATGATCAATTGAAGTTATCTAGCCAACACGATAGATAGGCTAAGCATATTTTTATACGATAAGTATAATTTTTACGTAGTACCTATATACTTTCTCTGTGGTATAATCTACTATTTGATATGACGTAATAATTCGTAAAACCGAATTGAAGAATACTTCAAAATAAACAAATGGGTATTAAACATTATTTACATATATTGTACAAATAGAATTAGATATACATAACAACCGCAGGTACTTTGTAATAATTGATGACAATGATATTATTTAAGTAGTTTTTGTAACACGTTTTCTTGGAACAGATATTGCAAAATTTGTAATAGGACAAGTCTATAATGTACAATTTAATTAAGTAATTTACAATTAAACACATTAATAGAATAGATACTTACCTATTTTATTAATTTGTTGCAATAATACTAGCGTTGAAAATGCCATGTAAAATACACGTAGGTAATTTATCTAAACGACTCCTGGGGGCCTACCACGACAGTGTATCTTTCATTCGGTCTTATAAACCTGAAAAAAAAAAACATTTTAATGGCCAGTCTCATGTGTCAATCCTTTGATAAAATATGACCAACTCAATCTAGACGTGTAAAAAAACCCGACAGTTTTTAATTGTTTATAAATTGTCAAACCTTTGATACGGGGGAATGGATCTTTTAACTAGATCGGATAATACGACCGACCGAGTGATGCGCTTTCGTATTAGGCCTCCTGTATTTTTCAATAAAATACAGAAACTTTCCTTGTTCGCCTTCGGTTGAATCTTTCGAATATTTAGGTATTTTACAGTGTATTTTCGCATTATTCGTATGAAGTTAATTTACATAACACTTTTAATGTCTTTTAATCAAAAATCGTAACCGTTTGACGATAACATGAATTTTAAAGAAAAGTTACAAAGTTTCGAAACATAAATTTTGTTTCTTTCGAAACTGTAATATTGCCATTTTTAACGCTAATTAATACCCGTTTCGTGTTAATGTTCATTGTAAACTAGCTTTAAATACATTGCAAATATTACGTAATATGGTATTGTTGTTTTTTTATACATTACCCTTTTGAACTCTTAAGAAATGAAAAGACAGACAATTCAAACAAAGTTTGTAAAACTACTAATCTATTATTTTATACATGGTGACTGGCAAGACATGGACACACTTCACCAGGATTTTGTGCACATTAATTAACGTTACTGCGATTTTCTTTTTTTACAAGTCACCCTGTATACTCAATCAGTGGGTTTGTACTGTTTTAAATGTTAAACAAAACAATTCTTAAATTATAAGTCAATCCAATTTTTAAGCAAATCAAATTTATAGCAATGACGAGTGCGTTTTACACAAGAAATGCCAGGAATATAGATTAGAATTATTATAAACATAATAAATTGAATTACATTTCATGTAATCTTATAAAAAAATACAATCTTTTAATGCACTTAAGAGATCGACTAGTTTCAGGTCAACATAATAAAAATGCAACCCTACAAAACACGATATGATATGATATAGCGATTTATCGAAACAGCGAGCATGCTCGCTGTTCAAGATGGCGGCTATGTATATCATATTTGGACAGTTGGGTCACAAATTACGTATAGCGGCGCGGCGTTTTTGTGGTTGGGTGTCAATTAAACGCTGTATCATATCGTGTTTTGTTGTTCATGCTAGGGGGGGCTTACGTTGGTACAACTGGAACTATGTACTATTCTGTTCTGAACTGTCTAGGAAGACTCGACGTTTATAACTACTTCATGCTCTCTCTCAAAGCCATTTTTTTTTCAGCAGAACCTCATACCATGAACTTTCACAAATTGATCTAACTAATGGCATAGCAATCTCAGGCTTTCATCCACTCGAAACTTAAAATTGTAGCTTTAGATCACAAAAACTTATGTGGTCACTAAAGCTGAATTTTTACAATTTGAGTCAGTAATTTGACACATTAAAATAAATCAAGACAAGGCAACGTGGGTATTTTTGTGGAACTTAATACTTTAACCAGTAGGAATCATCAGAATAATAGTTTGGATTTTCAAAAGTTAAGGCAGAGATACAATAGAGGACCTTAGGCGAAGTCCTGCGACTTCGCGGAAACTTCGCCATCGACATATCTGGCGACAAATTTGTGTTTCACAACGTCGCGCCACTTCACTCGACGTCGTAAGCGGAACGTGTCGGGCAAAGTTGCCAGTCATGTCGAGTGAAGTCCGGCAACGTCGCACCACTTCACCCGACGTCGCTAGCGACTCGTGTCGCAAGACATTTGTCCCCTAGTGTATCCCTGGCTCTACTTTTATTGCAATAAAAACTTTCCGTCAACGGAAAACCCTCTTCCCTACCCTTGTCACAGTGTACTTGTATAAAGTTCAGAGGGCCTAGTGCCACAAAATAATCGCTTCACTTACTTCGATCAAAGAGTCAATGTTAATTTGTATTACTTTTCGATCGATTTAAGTGACTCGGTTGTTTTGTACAACTCGCACTAGGCACCCAGATGTCATATTACCGACACCAGCCGGTCGATTATCTAAGAAAAACGCAACGAACTCGCTCTAAAACTCGACTAAGCGGTACACACACGAACATAGCCTCCATCTTGTTAATAAGTAAGTTCATATTACTCATCGTCGATGAGCGAGTTCAGTGTTAAAGTGAGCGCGGTTTTGATTACAGAATCGACAGGTCATCTAGCATTCGAAATGTTATTTCAAAAGTCTTTTCCTGACAAAGTACATGGCAATACCGATCACAGAGGACGTAGTCGCTATAGCTGCGACCTTCGTGGCGCCTATCTTCTCGCCCCAGAGCCAGCCTTCAGGTAGACAGCTGACTGCGTGGGTGATGTCTAGACAAAGTTTCCCAGCCGTGACGGCTTGCAGGACTAGTCTGACGTCTAAGTTCCGTCTCGCGTCAGCGCCGCCATCTTCCGACGAGGTTTGTAAGCAGTCGCGGCTCCACCACAGCTGTCGTATCGAGCGACCGGTCCTAAGCAATTTGTTACTGTCAGTCTGGTAGTTGATTGGGGTTTTGTACTTATAAATCATAATAACAGATGTTGTGCTGTCATTTTTTATTGTGAATTTTGATTTATGTTGTTAAAAATAGTCTTTATCTTGATAAAATGTGAGCGAAAATAAGTATTATAAATAGGTAAGGTTTCAATTCAATGTTTTTTGCAAGCTAGTATTTCGGAGGAATAACCACTGGAACTAATTATTCTCTAAGGTTACACTACTTTCTATTTGATTATACATAGCATATCAGCATATCAGCGATAAACTCATTCATAATCTTCTAAATCTATCCAAGCACGGTGTTTTTATTTAGGAGAAAATAAATTTGTTTAATTGTATAAGAGCACTACTAATCAGTAATCATAACTTAATCCCAAGCTATTCAGTGCTGTAAAAATAGGTAGGCTGGTTATAATCAGCCTACCTATTTTTTTTTAATATTCTTAATAAAAATAAATAAATTCTTTCCACAATCTATGGGGACAAGATAACAGATAAACATACTTAAATATGCTTTTAAACATCCACAACTTAGGCACAAATGCTCAATCTCATCACACTAACATTTGCCCTTTACGGAATTCGAACCCGCAACCGCCAGGCTAACAGAGTGCGAACCACTACAACATCGGTCGTCAAAATAATCAGTTCTCATAATATTTCCAATACTCACTGCAGCAGACATATGTATAGGCTGGCAGCCCAGAGCGCGGTGCTGACGGTCTCCAGCACGTACGCCGTGTTGGGTTTGAGCTTCAGAATGCCTACTTCGTGCAGCCAGCATGCCTTCTCAACCGGAAGGAAGGCCTGGTCCACGGTGTTGGCGAGAACGCCTAGGATAGCTGCTATGGTGGAAGACTCCTGCAACAAACATGATTACATTTATATATATTTACGACCTCCGTAGCTAAGAGGCGAGCATGCCAGACTAATATGGCGCCGCTATCTCTGAGGTTCCGGGTTCGATCCCCGTTTGGGTCAATGTACTTATACAATGTAGAAAACGAACTTTTATATACTATCTCGGGTCTGGGTTTTGTGGTACCGTCATTGTTTCTGATTTCTACAACACAAGTTCTTTAGCTACTTAGCTAAGGATCAAAGCAATGTATGTGATGTCGAATATTTGTATTTATTTATTTAATATATATATATAGTGGCGCCGCCATTTTGTTCATATTAATTCTGATGAATTTAAAACATTTTGATTTGTATTTAAAGGTGACACAGATTCAGAGGTGGTACTGATGGCCTCGCGCATCTAACCGCACCGCACACAGCGCGCTAACCGTACTATCCGCAGTATCCGTAGTACGCACAGTACCTACGCTACGCGCACTATCTTAGTATGAAATCGTACGGAACCTCGCGCACCTAGGCGTGCGCATCGGACGCAGCGCACGCATCAAGTCTTATGACGTCATCCGCATTGTGACCGATGCCCTCGCTGCGCGCGCGCGCTCAGCGCGGCTAGATGCACGAGGTTCCATACGATTTCATACAAATAATTCTAAAATGTAATAATTGCGGTGGTTGCGACTCTTGCAGTGTTTGTTGTAGATGCGCGGTCACCTTAACAGACCTGTAGGATAATATTATATCAATTTGAAACTTGGTACCTAATTAGCACTACAACAATTAGATACTAATAACCTGATCTAATTAAGAAGCCAGGCTTTAAGTGAAATAATAGTAGAGGAACTATCTAGTAAAACCTGAGTTTAGACTTTAATTGATTTGTTTAAATAAGCCCTAAAATGTTTAATGGTTTTTTGTTGGTAACATGACAACAAGAAGCTCGCCTTGTAATAATAATTTAAATTTCTTACTTACCTATATGTATAGCCACTGATAGTTAAAAAAAGGAGCACAATAAAATACCATAATGGAAGCCTAAAGTCAAGGACAAGCTGAAAAAAGGAAAGTAGAACCAGAACTGCAACATTTTTTATTTGTTAAAAATAATATATCAGCAAGATTCACTTTCATTATTTGTATAGTATTTATGGCATATTTTTGTTTTTAATTCGTTAGGAATATTAGAGCAATAACCTTAAATGAATTACTCATTTGACTATAATTAGCCATCAATAGACTCATACCTATTATTAAAATATTAAAGGAATAAAATAAAATGTTAGGCACTTCATTTAATTAATCTAGGATAATTTGGGAGTGCTTGCAAGGTTGTTAGGTAGCTAGTAAAGCTAAGGGTAAAATAGAAAATCCCAATGAATTACACCAAGACATACAACTTACATGTCTTCCTAAGCCATATGTGTATGTGTGCCTGATCATGGGAATGTCGTCGAAGAGCCGCAGCATGAGCCGCGCGCCAGACAGCCGGGAGCCCGCCGCCTGCCAAGCCTTGTCGTTGTGCATGCAGCCGTACAGTTTGAACGCGTAACACGCCAACCGAACAACCTGAAAGATAGCATTATGGTTTATTTAATTATTCGTAACTAAAGAAGGACTAAATACTATATAAATAAATCAAATACAAATGAAATCGTAGTAACGTGGATGTTTCAGCAAGTTAAAATACTTTAAACTTTTGTTTCCCAACTTTAACTTATGTGACAAACCAGTTCTAAAGAAATGTAAAATACCAAGGCCATATGGTTTCCGCATACTATACCTTATCCCTGCCATTGTAACTATCTAATAGTTCGCAAATATCTTCCACAGCTGAAGACATTGCGACGAAAACTTTCAATTTATCAATGCTACACAACCAGAGTACACTTTTTGCACTGATAACTTATCGGATGAATTACTGCGGCTTTGACGCCGTGGCCGCGTGCGATAGCACAGATCTGCGCTTGATAACTATTTCATTTTCTCCAATCTCTAAGCAAGCGGCAAGCAAACCTTGATTTCGAAAGGTCACCACAATCAGCCAGCTGATTTTTGACAAGTGAACGTATGACAGTAGTGTTGCCGATCGGTAGTTCACTATCGATAGTCTATCGATAGACTATCGATAGACTATCTATAGACAAAAACGATAGCATCGATATTGTCGTTAGTATCGATTGCTCAGTGAGATTCGATACTATCGACACACGTCGTTATGGCTCTGGCTGTAACGACAAATGCTGAGCGGGGACCTTTTTGACACTTTAATATATATATTTGATTCTGTTTGTACTTGTGCTTATGTGTCAAATAAATGTTTTCTATTCTATTCTATACAATACTATCGATAGTAACGATACTATCTAAGCTGAATATCGGATGCACTATCGATAGAATCGATACTATTGGTGCTGACTATTGCAAATAAATAATAAAAATAAACAAATATTATACGTCAATTGTTTACCACATACTATTCCTTAAAATCAATTGTTTTTACATTAATTGCCGAGTGCATATAACCACTGATCAAATAATAAATAACCTGGATTCAGTCATGTATGTCATGTCAGCTGTCAAACTTTACAGCTGATATTTCGTTGCTTTTGTTTATTTAATTTGTTTAAATCTTTTTTAATGATAAAACCATGAAAGTTTTTACAATAAACGATATCCCGGAGTTTTCTAAAAAGGAGCGAATAGTTGTTGTCGGTGTTATCGGAAAGTCACCATACCGGTATCCCAACAAAACAACCCCACTTTTGCCTACTGTGTCTACTGATCAGGTATTTATTTTTACTGTCCATTTGATAAATCGATATAAAAACTTCAAAAACATAATTTAATTAAATCCTTTGTAGAATGGTATTGAATGCCACTGGGACGAGCGTCGTGGCGTGCTCATTCTTCACGCAGTCACATTCCTAGACACGAAGCGGCTGGCTGAGCTGGCCGCAGACCTCGATGAGAACTCCAAGAGTACTGACAAGGACGCTGACGCCGGCCACTGGCTGGTGGCCTCCGGGGAGCTGGCTGCTGAGGCCTGCCGCACTCTAGCATTGCTGTTCCACTTGTGCCAAATAGTGGTGCTGTCCTCACCAACTCATGTATTTGATTTGGGATATCTACAGCTTTTTAAAGCTATTGATGCCTTCAGGTTTTTATCTTTGTTTCATTATTTAAGTATAAATTGTAAGTAAAATAGATACATCTATTGTATTTATACCACATACAGAATAAACAAAGTACTAAAAAAAAATTTGTAATTGGACAGATTAGGTTTAGGATTAGGACTTTTAGGTATTTATCCAGTCTTGAGCAGTATGAGTACAGGACAGTTATTTTTTAAATCGAGGGGGAGGCTGCTTGTAGAATTTTACTTACATTATGAATGGAACTGCAAAGTAACATGTGATATTATAAACTTTTTCAGATTATTTGGTATTTGGCTATTCTTAGAAAGAATTCATGTTGAATCTCTTTCTACCTCACTCTGTCCTAGGAAACTATATGATTTCCTAGGACAAAAAGTTTCTAATAAGTTTCAAATAAGTCTCTTTTTAGGTTGTCTACCTGTATGTCATAATTTTATCCTAATCTATACAGCTTCTGCATGATTTTCAGGTTTTGCTTGATTTAGTAATGAAACATTTTTTTTTTCTATATTTCTTTTCTAAATAGTTTTCCACCCAAGCCAAATGTAAATTGGTGATCATATTTCAGGAATGAATTAGCGCCCCAAACCTCAGCAGCATTCGCCGAGCTTGGGCTTGGTGGAGCCTGGGAGACCCATGGTCGCTCATGCTGTCCCCGTCTGCTGTTCCACTTCAGAAGAGCCCCTACTCCGCTCAAGAAGTTGCCGGCAGCTTTGAAGAGGCTTGAACATGCTGTGGAGGACCAGCTTTACTTTATATTGAGAAAAGCACGCATTATTACCAATGTTTGGTAAGTATATTTTTTATAGTTCTTTTGCATTAGGGCTAGTCAGACTTAGCTCTCAACAGAAAAACATAGTAGGACTTAGGTCAGGTCTTTACCTAACTGGACAACACAAATTCTTTTTAATGTCCTTAATTTCAAAAGTTTTTAGAAAATAACAGCAAGAGCAGTTGTACCATTAAATCTAGCTTTGCTGTTTTGATGTAGTTATGTGAAGTCAAACACACACACACAGACATAAACACATATTTTCTGAGTAGTTTCAAAAATTTGAGGAATAAAAGGTTTTTTTACTAACTTGATTTATAGTGCCAAATCCCTCTTCGCCATCCCGAAAAACGAGGAGTTCGTATACATAAACGCGGACGAGTCGGGCTACGCGCGTGACGTCAGCGCCCTTGTTCGCGGTCTTGTCCGTCTGTGCGCCGGCGAGCCTGCCTTGCCTACCGCCGCGCCGCTAGATCCGCCGCTCGACGCGCCGCCCGCACGCCCTACCTTTAGACAATTTCTGCAGGGACATATAGACCTCGCGTTCGGAGAAGGGTTCGATGATAATGTCGGGAAGTACGCGATGAGTACGTCTTTCTTTGAGGTAAATCATTTTATAGTTACTTTAATATTGTTTATACTTAGGTATATAATTTACATTAGCAATAATTTATATTTAGCATTTTTGACAATGATAATGAAAGGTGGAGTAAACGGGTTCTCGAGTATAGACCACGCCTTGGCAAACGTAGTATAGGACGCCCCTGAGCCCGATTCATCGACGACCTTAGGAAGATGTCTGGCAGTGAATGGATAAAAAAAGCGGGAGATCGTGATCTTTGGCACTCTTTGAGGGAGGCTAACGTCCAGCAGTGGACTGCAATAGGCTGAATAATTTTTTGAAAAAATTGCGAAATATTCTGCAAGTCTGTGAGAAATGAGGTTAAATATATATTATACTAGGGTTGATCCAAAAGTAATGATAATGAGTTATTTTTAGTGCACACAGAAATAAAAAAAATATGCCAGCCACTAGCTCAGTTACCCACTAGTTCAGGAAAAAAAATCCATATAAATAGGTCACCATTCCCGGGAGCTGTATGTAGCTGAGGTCACAGGGATCTCATATGGCAGCATTCAAAGAATCCTTGAGAACGAATTGCATATGAGAAAGGTCTCCGCGAGTTGGGTACCGAAAATGTTAAACGACGAGCAAAAGAAGAAACGAGTCGACATGTCAAGAGCAAATCTCGAAAAGGTCCAGGCAGACAAGGAGAATTTTTTGTCACGTTTTGTGACTATGGACGAGACCTGGATCCACCACTTTGACCCTGAAACAAAACAACAATCGATGACATGGAAACGAGCCGATGAACCGACGCCGAAGAAATTCAAAGTGTCAAGCTCAGCAGGGAAGGTTATGGCGTCTGTTTTTTGGGATGCTAAAGGAATCATCATGGTGGACTACTTGGAGAAGGGGGCCACTATTACAGGCTCCTACTATGCAGAACAAATACGAAGATTGCGGGAGGCTATTAAGGAGAAAAGGCGAGGCAAACTGCGGGCTGGAGTGCTGTTCCATCAAGACAACGCACCGGTTCACAAAGCTGCAGTTGCCATGGCTGTCATTCAGGAAGCGGGCTTTGAGCTGGTGGAACATCCCCCCTATTCACCAGATCTAGCACCCAGTGACTTCTATCTCTTTCCACGACTCAAGGAACACCTCCGAGGCAACAAATTTGACGATGATAGTGACGTAATAGCCGCAGTTGAGGACTTTTTTGAGAGTCAAGATAAAGATTTTTTTTCTAAGGGAATTTTAGGTTTAGAAAAAAGATGGACTAAATGTATAAACTTGCTAGGAGACAATGTTGAGAAATTTTTTTTTTTAATTATATTCGTTGTTTTTGTTATTGATAATTATTCCTTTTGGATCACCCCTCGTATATATATATCTTTTCGATTTCTATGTAACTCCCATAGAATCAGTAGTTGTATCTAGGCAGCAAAACACGTGGTTTTATTGTGTTCTCTATTCTATGTACCTCCCCTAAAGTGCCCCATTCTTTTGTTCCTGTAATAATTGCAAAATGGCTTCAGCTCCCAAGCGCATCGTCCTGGCGCACCGCGGCACAGGCGCTGACGCCTCTGTACCTAGACGAGGCGAAGGGCGCTGACGACGCTGACCCGAGCGGAGCCCTGTTCGACGCGCTCGCTACTGACGTCAGGTTCTCGCAAGCGAGGTGCGCTAAGGTAACTGGGTGTGATTATGTGTGTTATTAGAGCAGTAGTAGCTCACCTCACAGCTTCTAAGCGCATCGTCCGTTGACGCCGCTGTACTTAGACGAGGCGAAGGGCGCTGTCGACGCTGACCCGAGCGGGGCACTGTTCTACGCGCTCGCTACCGACGTGAGGTTCTCGCAAGCGAGGTGCGCTAATGTGTTTAAAATGATTTTATTTGCGATTATGGTATCTTTTGGTTTAAATCTCACATGAGCGAGGGTATATTCCGAATTGCTCTCTGGTGGTCTTAAAAAAATAAGTCAATTTTTTATCTATAGATAAAACAACTGTACATTAAGTACTGTGATAAATACCTGCAGGATTATTATATTTCTGGACAACCTCTTGATCCAATTCAGAACGCCTGGTGTAATGGAGGTGTTTTTTCTATTTCAATTAAAATAATCTACAAACGTTGAGCGGAGCGTAGCGAGTCTTACTTGTTCTGTGGTTGTTATCGTGTTCCCAATTGTATTCAGTTTCGTTTTTGTGTCCAGGTACTGCCAATAGCACAAGCATCATACGCTGAAGGTTTACCTTCACATTATTCTACACAACATCACGCCCATAAGGTTAGTATAGCATTATTTATACGAATAAGGAAATAAATAAAAATTTGATCAACAATGCTTTAGCGAAACAATTGACATATCTTAAATAAGAAATGGAAATAAAAACCCCATCAACGCCTAGCGCACATCTGGGCTGCCCGCATCGCAATTATAGATGTGCGGATTGAGAGTATTCCCATATGCGTTGATTGGATATCCAAATTAGAAGTTCAGAATGATTAATTTATTCCTCTGAACATCGCCTTGTGGATGGGCAACCATCGTGGGCAACATCGCCTTGTGGGTGTTGGTGGTGGGATATGGTCACTTATTCACTCACAATTGTGGCCTAGGTAGCTTAACTTTAATAATCACTACCAAACCGCTGTCCCCCTGAGCTACAAGCATCTCTTACATATTTATACTTATTTAATGAATGTAGTGAGGGTAGCGTGGCTCTGGGGGTGCTGGAGTCCATGGCGCGTGTGCCGCTAGCTGGGGGAGCGCGGGCCCATTTATTTATATTTATAAATGTCTTGTAAATAAGCGTGGCACTCGGAGTGCTAGAGTCCATGGTGCGCGGGCTGCTAGCTGGGGGAGCATGGACCCATTTATTTATACATAAATGTTTTGTAGGTAAGCGTGGCTCTCGGGGTGCGAGAGTCCATGGCGCGCGGGCCGCTAGCTGGGGGAGCATGGACCCATTTATTTATACATAAATGTTTTGTAGGTAAGCGTGGCTCTCGGGGTGCTAGAGTCCATGGCGCGCGGGCCGCTAGCTGGGGGAGCATGGGCCCATTTATTTATACATAAATGTTTTGTAGGTAAGCGTGGCTCTCGGGGTGCGAGAGTCCATAGCTTGCGGGCCGCTAGCTGGGGGAGCATGGGCCCATTTATTTATACATAAATGTTTCGTAGGTAAGCGTGGCTCTCGGGGTGCTAGAGTCCATGGCTCGCGGGCCGCTAGCTGGGGGAGCATGGGCCCATTTATTTATACATAAATGTTTCGTAGGTAAGCGTGGCTCTCGGGGTGCTAGAGTCCATGGCGTGCGGGCCGCTAGCTGGGGGAGCATGGGCCCATTTATTTATACATAAATGTTTTGTAGGTAAGCGTGGCTCTCGGGGTGCTAGAGTCCATGGCGCGTGGGCCGCTAGCTGGGGGAGCATGGGCCCATTGATTTATACATAAATGTTTTGTAGGTGAGCGTGGCACTCGGGGTGCTAGAGTCCACGGCGCGCGGGCCGCTAGCTGGGGGAGCATGGGCCCATTTATTTATACATAAATGTTTTGTAGGTGAGCGTGGCACTCGGGGTGCTAGAGTCCACGGCGCGCGGACTCATTTATTTATATTTATAAATGTCTTGTAGGTAAGCGTGGCTCTCGGGGTGCTGGAGTCCATGGCGCGCGGGCCGCTGGCGGGGGGAGCGCGGGCCCGGCTGCAGGCCGCGTGCGGCGCCGCGCACAGGAGCCGCAGCCTCTGCGAGGCGCCCTCGCTCACCGCGCACCCCTGCATCCTGCCCGACCAGTCAGTATCTACAGTACGCGCCATCGATGTTGGGCGCTGGGGCAAAGAGTGGGAATCGCGCAGCGATATTACGAGACGATCATCGTATCAGAGGCGCGCGTGCGCGGAGCTAACGACCAATCCCGGCCGGCGGTGCAGACTAGACAATCACGTAATCGTAATGATCTTCTGCGCACCTTTCGCCCAGCGCTCAACTTCCGTTACGCTAGTTGTACTCGCTCCCTTCCTCCTAGCGTTATACTTTTGCCATTACTATACTTGTGTTAAGATACCTAAAGAATTTGTGTTAAAAAGCAAATGTATATATTGTTTGTTTCACTCGTTTATCATATAGAGAAAATAGATATAGGAATTCATATTCACGCAAATCAAAAGACTTCAGTACGACTCCTGCTTAGCGCACCAAAGAAAACGTAAAGCGCAGCAATCCAGTTAAAGATTGCAACTCGCTATGGAGACGACTATCACATTCTCGTCCGGAACCATTAAAAATCGACGTCCTCAGATAAGCTCTTAGGATCAGGCATTGCTATTGACTGAGAGAACGAGCGGCTTCTAACTACCAGCACTGACCTGACATAATATCTGGACTGGCTGCTGTCAAATTACATTCTAGAGTATTTGACTATCGCCTAATGGAGCTGTAAGTCACTGTAGGAGTACAGGGAAATAAATGAGTAATGGCGGTTTTACGCAGTATACGAAGTGTGTTCTAGGTGTTGGACATTTTTATGTGAAAGCAAGTCGAGATATTAATTTCAGGTACAAGCCTTTCTGCGTCATATTTTGCATATAGACCCTTGATTTTACATTACATCTTGTTTGTCATTATTCCGAATATAGACCTTTAATTTTTCTATATTTGTTCTAGCGACAACACGAAAGAGCACTCGTCAGGCGTCCGCTACATTAGCGCGTGTGACTGCGGGCGCACGAAATGTTCGCGCGAAGACCCGTATACCGTGAAGCGCGCCAACTACTCGTTCTATAAACAAGCCGCCGCCGAGTGCGGCGTGTGTCCCACGCTGCAGGCAATAGAGTTCCCAGTCTTCCAGCCTTCTACGCCTACATACAGGTATTAGCTAAGGCAGTGTTGTAAGGTGTGCCGATGTAGCTAAGGGACGTATTTTGGGTTACATGTATCAAAAGACAAAAAGAAAGCCTTTTGGGATCGCTTCGTTATTTGTTTATCAGTCTAATCCTTTCCCACGAAAATGCGTGGAGATATCAAGTTATAATCAATATAAAATTTAATTATGTGACTCATTTATAAACTGTTTGTTTTTTAATAAAATTAAACTATAAACACTTAAGTCTGCCACATATTATTTATTTGAAACTTGCAAGGGAATCAAAACCTATAGGGTACTTTCTATTGACCTAGAATCATGAAATTTGGCAAAAAGTAATAACTTCTTCAATAGCACTAGTAAAGTATCCAAAGAACTGTAAATTTTTACTGAAACTACACTCCATTTCAATTGAAAAAATCATTTAGATAGATGAAAATTTTACAGCAATCGACACGCCTACATTATATAAAAACATAATCCAGAAAATTTGCAACGATACAACGTAGATTACAAGTGTGTTTGAACAAATTGTCCTGCCTAAATTATTATGATATGGGTTGTATTCATCAGTTTATACAACTAAGAGATTTTTAAAATCATAACAGAGCGGCATCAGTAAAAGGCGCGTCCAGCCAAGAAGCAGGCGAGCCCATCGCGCGAGGATCACCAGGGGAATGCGAAGCGGAAGCGGATGTCGACGGTGATGGAGACGGAGCCTGGTCTGTGGCTGATGCCTTGTCTCCTGGCTCTGCCAGAGATGAAGACGAGGCTTCACCGGCGTCAGACAAATATGTTGTACCTGTGAGGGGAGATTCTACCTCAGGTAAGTGTAATGTCTGGAGCCCAATTCCTGTAATTTTATAGTAGTTTCAATTCAGTTTCAATCCTATTCCAGTAACTTTGCCATTAAAAACATTATTCTCAAAAACTTATGACATAAAGAATTGCACAAAAAGTTTGCAATGTAAATGAGATTGGCACAAAATCAAGATAAGCTTAAAAAATTTTGGGTTTACATTAGCAGTTCAGAAGGAAAATACACCATCACACCATATTAATTGCAGCGTCTCATTCCGCACACTCTCACCACAAACACTAATTTAAATTAGAGAAACAGTTCAAAATATGGATTTTTGTGAATCTTGGCGGTGAAGGATCCCGCTCATTTAGATAACACAGGTTGTGAAGCCATATTTTTAAATGGTTTAAATCCCCTGTCTTAGGTTATTGATGTTAGACAGCAATCGCTTCAAATCATCATCATTTAAACCACAGGACGTCCACTGCTGAACATAGGCCTCCCCCAGTGACTTCCAGATTGGCCGGTTGGAAGCGACCTGCATCCAGCGGCTTCCTGCAAACTTTACGAGACTTTAAATGCTACTTTCTAAATCTACTATCATGGTCAGCAATTCAGCATGGGCGTAGCTACTACTCACCTTAGGATCATCTTTGCCTAGACAGCATTATTATTTATTTATGAACTCTCATTAATGAATGTGAATGAATGATGGTCAAGCGACTAGAAACGGGACAAAGGGTGGAAGGTCTTATACCCAAAAAATTTAATGATCATGCATGTTTCTTTGGTTTATGACAAAAGGGATCTAAGTCGGGTGAATTATTGAAGTGACATCTTTTGTACGATATTTGACAGACAAAGTGATGACCCGTCAGCCATCGACGACGGAGTACTTACCGGGCATGCTGCACACGGGCAGCCCGGCCGGCCTGCTCCCCGCCTTCCCCTCGTTCAGCCTGGTGTGCCTCGGGCCCTCGTCGCTGTACTCGCACAGCGCCGGCCTGCCCGAGGCGCTGCACCCCGGCTTTCTGCCGCACACCAACTACCTGCTGCCCTGGGACGCGCGAGTTCGGTGAGTTTAGCCTGTGTCCCCAGTAGGCAAACTGTTAGCGGCCGACTGAGTGAGCCGCAAATTTGTAGCGAACTGAAATTTGAGTTAGCTAACTCAGATCGATCGATCGGTTTTGCTGGGAGTCGGCCGCTCACTGAGATAGTCGGCGCGCGTAACGCTGCAAACTGCGTACAGTGAGTGCAAGACTAGCAAACTGTGGACACTCCATTTCAAATATATGGTAGGGCGTACTAAATCGATAGGCCGCAAACTCAGTCGGCCTACTGGGGACACAGCCTTACTGTCCAGTGTTCGAGTGCGAGTGCGAGCCTTCCTCGTTGTACTAGCACAATATTCTGGGTAAATGTTTCAGTGACTTGTTCAAATATTGTTTCATTGATATAGTTATGATCAGGTATTGTTTGCGGGTGTGTCTCATGTCTTATAAGCTTGTAATATGATCACTTGATTGGTGCAGTGGCGCGATTTTTCTCATTGTACCTTCTTCGATTTCCGTTTTTGGTCAGTGCGAGTGCGAGCCCTCCTCGTTGTACTAGCACAGTCATTATCATCATTTCAGCCATAGGACGTCCACAGCTGAACATAGGCCTCCCGTAAACACTTTCAGATTGGCCAATTGGAAGTGGCCTGCCTCCAGCTCAATACTCCACTCGCACAGTACCGATCTGCAATGTGTAACGCGCTCGTACGCCTTTGTAATAGAACTTTAAGGCATGATTGTATCGCCTTCTATACTCTTTTCAAGATACGATGAGTTTGATGACACTCCACGTTTTCGGGCTCAAAATACTACTTAATAATTAATATTGTAATATTTTACTAAAAACATTTTTTAGTTTAACTGTAGGTCATTGAATAAATGTATTATTATAGCTTACAAACTTTTAAAATAAAGGAATAAAAATCCCTTTAAATACTTGATGCTTAAAACGAAACGTTTTCTTAAAGATATTGACAACGCTTTATGAGAGAATAAATATCTATCTAATCTATTCAGTCAGGATTACCTATTTCGATATCCAAAAAAAATATCGATTCGTTAGGGTGCATCACTATTAAAACCTACCCCACACTAGAGTTTTAGCACTTTCGAGCGTCGATTTCGTGGCAGTGTTCAATCAGCGTTAATTAAAAGCTGCTGCGCAAGCGTTAAGTCAACACTAATTGGACGCTGCCACGACGTTGACGCTCGAAAGACGCTGGTGTGGGGGTCTTTAAGTGTCAAAACTGAGCTGTCACCGAACTCTTCTTATCTTGAAACAACTATAGATAGTTACACGTTTATAATAAAGATATTTCCCCATTTACAGCATGGAGCAAGTAAGCTTATTCCGCTTGGGAGCGGCTGGGCGTGGGCGAGGGAAGGCGGCACCTCACCACCTTACTGTCAAGATCTTCATCGGTTTCGAGTACGAGTGCCCCAGGGGACACAGGTTAGTGTTGCGTCTTTTTTAAAATTATTAACTTACTCATTAAACATTACAATCCAGAGTAATATGTGGAACATGTGTAAAAGATATGTATTTATAGGTAAATGCAGCTTTTTATTTTTGTTTATTTTATTAGGAAGCCCAAGGTTTACAAGTTCTCAATAGGAATACAAAAATAACATAGGTTGGGTAGTTCAGTATAGCTTCTACTTTTTCCGGGTCGGTACGGAGCCCCTGAGCATCGACAATAAAGCCAAAGTATCGTAGTTGGCTACGTAAAAAAATACAGTTACTTATGTTTACTGTCAAGTTTGCCATCCGTAATCTTTCAAGCCTTCTCTTCTTATGGGTGTCGTAAGAGGCGACTACAGAAGAACCGCAATAAGAAGACGGGCAGCAGCGTCTCCTCTCCACCATTGGCCAAACTGCGATCGCCAACCCGCCTGCCAAGCGTGGCGATTATGGCAAAATCCTCCTTTTGGAGAGGCCTGTGTCCAGCAGTGGACTGATATAGGCAGGTGATGAATCTTTCAAGTACACACTGGAGTAAAGAAACATTTTCATTCAATGTGCGGCTAATGACTATGACGTCATCTAAGTACGCAAAGTCCTTTATTTCAAATTCAGGACCAAGGAGAGTATCTTCTAAGGGTTGTTGAGTAGCTGGCGCATTTGACAGACCAAAAGCTGTCTTTGAACTGTAGAGTTCCACGACCCGGAACGTAGAATGCAGTCTTCTGTTTGTCCTCCATTTTGATACGTATCTGCCAAAAAACTTTAGAGAAATCAATACTAAACGGATACCTAGCATCTCTTAAGTTGTCTTGTATTTCGGAGATATAAGGAAGAGAGTATCTTTTTTAGTGATAGAATTAAGTTTTCTACTATAAGCGATTCCGAATTACAGATCAGAGAGTAATGTATGTATTATATTTATCACGATCCCCGGCATGGATGTTGAGCGCTGCCACGAGCCTGCGCCGCCGGCCGTGATTGGTTGTTAGCTCCGCGCACACGCGTCTCTGATACGATGATTGTCCCGTAAGATGTGCAAACCGATCTCCACTCTGCTCCAGTGTTCAACATCGGTGCTGGGGACTGTAATCGTGGGCAGCTACGCATCTTTTGTCCAGCGCTGAAGATCGCACGGATCTTAGTCGCTAGTTGTATATGTGTGCCTCGCGTTCCAGGTTCATGATGTCGTCGCCCGACAAGGTAGTGAGCGGTTCCGGCGGCGGCGTGGGACGCGAGGCCGGCGCGGCGGGCGCGCGCCTCGCCGCCGCCGACATGCCGCTCCACGCCGCCTGTCCCTGCCGCGCGCCGCATCATACGTTAGCGCAGCTGGCGCGCGTGCACGCCGTCACGCCCAAGGCGCCCGTGCACGTGACACTAGACCCGCAGGTGTGTATACTGCGCTACAGATGATACTGCGCTGCGCTAGCGACATGCCGCATCATACGTTAGCGCAGCTGGCGCGCGTGCACGCCGTCACGCCCAAGGCGCCCGTGCACGTGACACTAGACCCGCAGGTGTGTATACTGCGCTACAGATGATACTGCGCTGCGCTAGCGACATGCCGCATCATACGTTAGCGCAGCTGGCGCGCGTGCACGCCGTCACGCCCAAGGCGCCCGTGCACGTGACACTAGACCCGCAGGTGTGTATACTGCGCTACAGATGATACTGCGCTGCGCTAGCGACATGCCGCATCATACGTTAGCGCAGCTGGCGCGCGTGCACGCCGTCACGCCCAAGGCGCCCGTGCACGTGACACTAGACCCGCAGGTGTGTATACTGCGCTACAGATGATACTGCGCTGCGCTAGCGACATGCCGCATCATACGTTAGCGCAGCTGGCGCGCGTGCACGCCGTCACGCCCAAGGCGCCCGTGCACGTGACACTAGACCCGCAGGTGTGTATACTGCGCTACAGATGATACTGCGCTGCGCTAGCGACATGCCGCATCATACGTTAGCGCAGCTGGCGCGCGTGCACGCCGTCACGCCCAAGGCGCCCGTGCACGTGACACTAGACCCGCAGGTGTGTATACTGCGCTACAGATGATACTGCGCTGCGCTAGCGACATGCCGCATCATACGTTAGCGCAGCTGGCGCGCGTGCACGCCGTCACGCCCAAGGCGCCCGTGCACGTGACACTAGACCCGCAGGTGTGTATACTGCGCTACAGATGATACTGCGCTGCGCTAGCGACATGCCGCATCATACGTTAGCGCAGCTGGCGCGCGTGCACGCCGTCACGCCCAAGGCGCCCGTGCACGTGACACTAGACCCGCAGGTGTGTATACTGCGCTACAGATGATACTGCGCTGCGCTAGCGACATGCCGCATCATACGTTAGCGCAGCTGGCGCGCGTGCACGCCGTCACGCCCAAGGCGCCCGTGCACGTGACACTAGACCCGCAGGTGTGTATACTGCGCTACAGATGATACTGCGCTGCGCTAGCGACATGCCGCATCATACGTTAGCGCAGCTGGCGCGCGTGCACGCCGTCACGCCCAAGGCGCCCGTGCACGTGACACTAGACCCGCAGGTGTGTATACTGCGCTACAGATGATACTGCGCTGCGCTAGCGACATGCCGCATCATACGTTAGCGCAGCTGGCGCGCGTGCACGCCGTCACGCCCAAGGCGCCCGTGCACGTGACACTAGACCCGCAGGTGTGTATACTGCGCTACAGATGATACTGCGCTGCGCTAGCGACATGCCGCATCATACGTTAGCGCAGCTGGCGCGCGTGCACGCCGTCACGCCCAAGGCGCCCGTGCACGTGACACTAGACCCGCAGGTGTGTATACTGCGCTACAGATGATACTGCGCTGCGCTAGCGACATGCCGCATCATACGTTAGCGCAGCTGGCGCGCGTGCACGCCGTCACGCCCAAGGCGCCCGTGCACGTGACACTAGACCCGCAGGTGTGTATACTGCGCTACAGATGATACTGCGCTGCGCTAGCGACATGCCGCATCATACGTTAGCGCAGCTGGCGCGCGTGCACGCCGTCACGCCCAAGGCGCCCGTGCACGTGACACTAGACCCGCAGGTGTGTATACTGCGCTACAGATGATACTGCGCTGCGCTAGCGACATGCCGCATCATACGTTAGCGCAGCTGGCGCGCGTGCACGCCGTCACGCCCAAGGCGCCCGTGCACGTGACACTAGACCCGCAGGTGTGTATACTGCGCTACAGATGATACTGCGCTGCGCTAGCGACATGCCGCATCATACGTTAGCGCAGCTGGCGCGCGTGCGCAGCGCGTGTACAGACAGAAAGTATACTACGAAATTGTTTTGGCCGTAAGGATGTATAAACGTAGTAATTAATATTAACTATTCACTTGTGTCAAGTGTCAATCCTTTGACAAAATATGAACAACTAAAACTAGTTCTTTAAAAAACTACACAATAAAATTTTGACGATCTCCGTAGCCGAGAGGCGAGCATAAAATCTTTCTTTTTAGATTCATGCAAATAGGAACATACATTACATTTTGTTCACGCTCTCGGCAAATCAACACGAAGAGAAGTAACGAGTGTTTCTCGCGCGGCGCTTTCTGAGTTGCTTTTGTTTTTGGATTCCTTACTCAATGGATACGAACAAGATCCTGCATACACTGTATTGTTAGGTGCATATTAAAATTTTTGTTTCATTTTATTCGGAACACCAACAGTATTGGTAAAATTTATGAGAACAGAGATAACATATAAACGTAGCCATTAAGAGGTATTCGCAAATAGAAATGTAGAATCATAGAATTTAAACAGACTACATAAGCTATCTAGTCAGACAGAGAAAAAAAAGTAGAAGTAATTACGAATTTTTTGTAACTTTGAATTAACATTTAAAAATCTGGATTCCAGATCCAACCAGTCCCCGGGGGACCCATCTTCATCCCCCAACCAGTGGGCGCGCCGGCCATCAAGCTGTCCGCGTCTGCGTACTGGGTGCTGCGCCTGCCGCGCGCCTTCGCCGACGAGAGGGGCGTGCTGCCGCGCCCCGCCCCCGCCGCCGCCCCCGCCCCCGCCCCCGCCCCCGCCCCCGCGTCTGCGCCCCTCGCGCCCGCCGGCTGTATACGCGCCCCGCTGTTCGGCCTGCAGGACTGAGGCATGTCATTCAACTGGAAGCATTCATGCGCGTTACCCGCATGACACGTGGCGATAATCTACGATGATCGAAACTCAAGTAAACAAGGATGCTCTGCTTCGAATCGACGTTATGAAAGTTCAGTAGACGCAAACCAGAGGTAAATGAAGTTATTTATACTTTTGTCCGACTGGCCATCTGAGATAGTGGGTAGAGAGACTAATTTCTAGATGACTTTAGAATGTAAAAGATTCAGAGTTTGACACTCATCTCCAAAACTAAAGAAAGAAATTCGATACCAAGACATCAAGAGTTGTGGCTCATTGCATTTGCCATCGTGGATTAACAATATCAGTACTGTCAGTTAATCATGTTATTGTCAATTTCTGATTTATGTCATCAATCGTGTACCATGGTCAAAATGAAATAATACCAAATAATTGTCATTCAGACAAATCTCAGCAATGTCAATAACGTCAGACACTTGACATCACAGACAAGAAATAATAATTATTTGAAACTGAAGCATTTAAAGTAATATTTCTGTAGTAGCAGTTAAAATTCAGTTTAAAATAAGTATAATTAAATCCTCGTTATTTTTTCTACCTACCTACCTATTTTTTCCTATAAATATCTACCTGTATACAAAAAAACGAGCATGTTCTTCCCTAGTCTTACTTTGTTTCAACTTGAAGTTAATGTCAATTGAGAATCACATTTTATCCCAATAGGTGTCGCATTGTGTTTGGTCTTGCCAGTAGCGATTATTCACTGGTCCAATAGTTCTGCCACTAACGTAAGATGCGTTCTGCTATCCTGTCAAACTTGTGTTAAACTCCCGTCAAACACTTTCATTACATAAGGTAATTAATTACCAATATAAATCTCTGTTCTCATCTCTATTCAAAACGTTTCTTCTGTGTTCGTTCAAGTCATTAGAAAATACATTTTGTGTATATTTGAGCAAAAAAAAATCATTGAGATTGTGTTGACAATGGTTGCTAAAACCAAACACGGTGGCGCCATCTGAGATTAGCTTTGCCTGTTGAGGAAATTCGAGATGTTGCCGTAAATTGATAAACTTTTGACAGTACATCCGAAGTTAAATATGATTGTTTTAATCGCACAAAGTCATTAAATATGACGGTTTTTAAAACCTTTAAAAAATATACCTAGTTTACTCATGAGAAAAAGAGATACATAACATATAATAAAGCTTCAAACTGATTCGATTGATGTTTGAGCACGTTGGCGCGTGGCGGTCCCGTGATGATCTTGCATCCTACAAATAAATTGGCTGTTTTTAGTACAAAAATGTATTTGAAAGGAATTGAAACGATTTACAAATTAATTTACGATTATAGCGATAGTACGTAACGAGAGCCTCTAAACTAGGGAATAGAAAGGGAGAATGATTGTACCCACACACTGCCATGTGAACCATGTTTTTTAATTATTACGATGTGTACAGACTAGAAGTTAATGGTAATTTGTATCCTATATTATAAGACAAACTCCTTCGATATGTAGCTGCTAGTCGTGTAGTGTGTATAGGTGTCCCAGGACATCTCTCGTAAGCTTTTAGGTGAATATAGCTAGCGGCACGTAAGTTTAGCGCTGGGACAAAGTGTGGGGATCGCTTTGCGCATCTTAGGAGACGATTATCGTATCAGAGACGAGTGCCCGGAGCTAACAACCAATCACTGCCTGCGGTGCAGGCGCGTAATCGTAATAATCTTCTGCGCAACTTTCGCCCAACGCTAAACTTACGTGCCGCTAGCTGTAATTAAATAAGAATTAAAATGCCCCACGCTCGACAGCCACGATTTGTATTAAAAGTTAGCCAAAAATATATGGTAGGTACACTTTTGAACACCACTCTTACTGTCAACGTACAGACAAAGGCAGGTCAAGCTACCCAAAAATTTAAAGGTCATTCAACCGATTTTCAGCTTTGTCTCTAAAATATAGATTGAGAAAATTTTACGTTTTGTGGTAGGTTATCGAGCTGTTGTCGGTACAAAAAAAAATGCAATGCAACTTTTTTCAAAATTGTGTAATATTGTTAAATGTTTTGCTGTCTTGACTTGCGATGCGCCATAATCCGTCCCCTTCGTTGGGACATATTACAACAAGCATTTAAGGTGTTTCAAAAATATCTGCCGTGGCCGCTATGAATTACGATAGTGAAGAAATTTCATGCCCCTGATTATCATTACACTACACTTGAAAGACTTGGACGAGACATGTCGGCCTTTCTACAAAGATCTCATCATCAAACCTAGTCTGGTTTGAACACTTGCCTAAAGATTAGTAAACCAATAAAAAATATTTGTTAATAACATGTCTCGAATGTCTGATGTGTCAACATTTCAAATTGGTTGACTAATTATAAACAAGTGTTTAACACTAGTCTATCTTTTTTGTAGTAAGGCCATGTATGTCCTCTATAGCTCAGTTAGAAGAGCCATCGCTTGAATGGCAGAAGGACGTGGGTTCGCCATTTCGTGGTTTCCCATCTGACGCTGCTGAATTTTTTTCAAGTGAAACGACATATTAATAGCAATATTAGTAAAGATTCTAGTGACATGTCACCTTCCAATATATTTGCCTTAACATTTTATAAAGCGAAGACTTCTATGTTATAGTTACTATTACCATAATAATATTTTTCAGCAGGTCAACCTACCTAAAAAGTTAAAGGTTACCAACCGATTTTCAACTTTAAGTCTGACAAATAGAGATCAATATCGATTGAGAAAATTTGACGTTTTGTGGTAGGTTGACGAGCTGTTGTCTGTACATTGACGTGCAATAAAATCTGGCCAACCTATTTGCTATAATTACAGAAATCATTTACAGAAGGCAGTTAAACTTTGTGTTTGATTTTGTCCTGATTTTCATATTCCATCTTTAAATGTGAGATGTATGTTTGTCTAATTCTAATTATTTAATGAGTAAGAGGAGAAAATATAAGAGTAACCGACGCATTTATCAGATATATTTCAATGTGTATAGTACGTATTTCTTTGCTTGTCCAATATTGTTAACAATATTAGCTTAATGTTAACTTATGTTTGTTTTTAGGGTTCCGTACTTAAAGGGTAAAACGGGACCCTATTACTAAGGCTCCGCTGTCCGTCTGTCTGTCTGTATGTCTGTCTGTCCGTCTGTCACCAGGCAGAATCTCATGAACCGTGATAGTTAGAGAGTAGAAATTTTCGCAGATGATGTATTTCTGCTGCCGCTATAACAACGAATACTAAAAAACAGAATACAATAAATATTTAAGGGGTCTCCCATACAACAAACGTGATTTTTTTGCCGTTTTTATAGATAATGGTACGGAACCCTTCGTGCGCGAGTCCGACTCGCACTTGGCCGGTTTTTTAATAATGTTATGTTACAGCAAGCATGATACGTATAAACAGTTTACAAACCCAATAAAAATAAACGCTCCATGCATTGATATTTATTGGGTTTATTATTATGATAAAACAAGCATTTTTTTTTACTGGTGACAAATTTACAACTTTTATTTAAAGGTATGTTGAACCGAAGTTTATCTATTATAAGTGTATCAAAAATCTGTTTAAAATCGATATGTTATGTTCAATTTGTATGACGATAGTGTTAGGTGCCGGATTTTATTGAACGACAGTATTGTGTTGTGTATATGATTTATGTAAAATAGATTTAAAAATTGTCTATGTGAATTGGAACCTAAACGGCTACATTGCATTTTATTGTTTTGTAGTCCGCTAGATAGTTTATTTAAAGTTTGATGTATGTAATTTTATACATTATTCAGTAATACGTTTTGTATCTAGACGATGCTTGTAAAACTTATGATAAGGATACAATTCTAAACATAGCAATAACGCGGTTTATGAGTCTGTATTGTTGTAAGTTATTTGTAATATAAAATTGTTTATGTTAAACTAAGTAATAAATACTATAGCAAAAAAGTTATTTTATTTTAGTAAAGCGTTTGCCCACGGCTTGCTAGTAAACGTACGATAACGTTCGCTGACTGTTTCAGAAACTTTCTTTTTCTCTCTCATTTGTGCCAAATTTTATCCCGATAATTTTAAATTGCGTTTGAGTAATAAAAACATTAAAAGCTATGCGCTCGAAGCACTCAATTTTAGAAAGCATTTATTAAACATATTTGTAAATAATTTCATAATTATTGTCAAAGAAAATCAAAGTTTTTTCGGTGATGCGATGCCAAATTCACAAACTAACTTCCGGTTAAATTATTTTGAAATTACGCATGCGCTGTCGGTAATCACGTGTTTCCGCCAAATGGAAAAAGTTTTCTTAACATCGCAAGTATATTTTCAATGCGATAAAACACTTAAATGTAATGAAAAAATAAATTTAAAGTCCAATATTAGCATTAAAGTAATTTATTTCACCATATTATTATGATAACGGAACAAAATAAATTGATTCCAAAGATAAAATTATCAAAAACGTCAGTGTCAGTTCCGGTGGGTGGCTTGGGAGGGACGTGGAGGTGGGGGTAGGCTCGGCTTCGTGCTTCGTGGCGCGCAGTGTCGACCTCAGTCTTTTGTGCGCCGTCGCCGCGCAAACAGTCAAGCGGTTACTCTGGCCGAGCGTCGTGACTACGAACGAAACTTTGAAAACTTTCGCGGCACTTATGCCGCTCTTGCATCAGGTAAGTTTTTCAATTATTTCTAGCTAAGATTTTGGGCAAACTATGTTCACCTCAATGGTTTTTATTGTCGTTTAGAGGACTATAGTCGCGCGTTCGGCTTTCTTTCCTATATTTTTCCACCTACCCTCGTGGCTAGGCAGATCATTCTCCTGTGCTTATTCAAGGGTTTTCTTTAGAAGGGTTGCGGTTCTGGTTGTTTTCGAAGAATCGGAAGCTTTCTTACCGATCCCTCGAATTGAGCGTGATCCCGTTAGAATCTGTTAATAATTCCTCTGGCGAGAACAGGTGTCGGTTTACCTTCAAATTGTTTAGGGGTTAATGATAAAACCCTATGGCATGGTATTTTAATTTTTGTTATTAGTATCGCTGCCTACCCTACATTTTTTAATAAACCGCCTACCTACAACAGTAAGTAAAATATTTTTTCAAAACTACCTTCATTTGTGATATGAAATTACTCCTTTTTGCGCTATGTGCAATTCTCCGATTCAACAAGTTTAATACCCTCAACTTTTAGCATTTTTCAGAAATGTTGCTTGTTTTAGTGCTTTTTGCGTGATGTTATTTGTTACCTGCTTTTCATGGGGTTTAGGTATTTTTTACTATTTATTTCCTAGAAGTAACATTCTTTCAAATAGCATCTGTAAGGCCAGGCCAGTAAGCTGTCTGCTTGACTGTCGGCGTTTACGTAATTTTCTTAACCAATGTTTTATCTGCACCAGGACAACAGCCGCGGAGGCGGCGGCACCGGCGAGAACCGGCGGTTGCTGGAGGACTTCCTCGGGCTCACCACGCACCTGCCGGAGTCAGCGCCGCCTTCTGGAACAAACCACAGGCCTAATAATAATGTAAGTACCTTAATTTATAATTTTGAGGTAGCTGCATTTTCACTCGTGAACTCCTAACCAATACATGAGACCGCAAATTTATATTCTCGTTTCCCTGAGCTGACAATGTACGTCCGCGCTAAAGACGTCTTCCAGGAATGCACCCGATTTTATGCGTATAAGAATAACTGTTTTATTTTATAAGATTGTAATTCGGCACGGACAAGGCCGCGTTTACCTTGGCATACTCATTTTTAGCTACCCGACTAGTGGGATTTCTACCTAGATAAAGTTAGGCACATACCGTAGATTACCGACCGACACACTGCCGACAGTGTTCCCACGACACGCGTACACTGCGTTTTTGTCGCCAGGTGCTGAATGCAACCACGTGGTATGTACTTATATTGGACTTTTGGTTTCATAGACGCTCCGGCGTTATTTGTGCAAAACATTGTATCCAACATATCAAAGTTTGCGATTGTTTTAAGCTACGTTCGTCCTGTATTAGTGTAGTAGATTCAAGTGATTGTAGGTAGTCGGCTTAAAAAGAGGTAGGTATGTGTAGTTTGTTATAAAAACTAAGCCGTGGGTAAACCCCACCTTCGCTTGTTCCAAGCTCGATTTTAAAACCTTCAACTTTTTAAGATTAATTGAAACTTCTAACAACATTTTTATTTTTCACATGTTGGGCGCCAACTGTTTCGTTACCATAGTTCTCTTAATCAAGATTTCCTTAAAACAGTTTCCCATCAGTAAATTGTTATAAGTGCTGCGTTCCGCATTCAATTGTTTAACATTACCCGCAACTATTGGCTAGATTCCTAAGAAAATCCCCATTCCATTTAGATTAACCATATTTGTCCTTACTCCGCTGGCTATTGAATTTGTAGTTTGCGGAGTAATTCCATTTAAGATGTCTCTGTTGCTTTGTAACATGTCTTCGAATTGGATTTTCTGTGCTTATTTATTTATAAAGCCATTCTTGTTTTGTAATACAACCATAATTTCTTTTGAAATGCATTATGATTATGTATTGTTATTGAAAGTCATTTTATAAAACGTTAAATTCATGTATTGTATGTAACGAATTGCGAATATCGCTGACCGTTTTTAACGGTTGTTGCGCGGTTTTTACTACATAAAATTTTAACACGCTACATGTTGGGCGCCAACTATACTCCACTATTTCTTAGACGAGAAAAAATATTTTAAAATGTAAATCAAAACTTAAGCACGCCGTAAGGTTTTATTGTCCGTTCATAACGTAGCATACGACATCCGGTTGATGGGCTCTGTGGGTGCCAACACGGCGCGTAATACGCGCGGCGTGCCAAATACTGCCCGCTATTGTCGCTCTACTGCGTTTGCATTAGCTGCACTCTCCGTGTATGGGAATGTTAGTTTAACATTCTACCTAGCTAAACTTTTGTCTTTTTTAATGGATTAGCTAGGGGTTTTGATATGATTCGGTGTAGTTTTTCAATGTTTAAATTATTATTTAATAATTATTTGACATGCAGTAGGTGCGATAGTAAGGTTTACGATAAATGGCTTTTATACGGTGAAGATTTCACATCGCCAGGCCTGCATTTTATGTTGGGAGACAATAAAATTAAGTTTGATGTGTACAGATCTGCACAATTTGCAATTTTTTTTCGATAGGTAGGATTGTTTGTTTTAGATTGTCTTAGTCATCTTTCTAGAAATCTTAGTTTTGTGTATATTTTGTTTTCATATTCATTCATACTGGTATATGGTAAAAGTGGATACACAGTCGACAGCAGTCTCGGAAATTAGTTTTTCACCCCTTCCTCATAAATCGCTTTTAGAATTAACTTTAAAAATATTGCCATATTAATGGCGGTAATAAATAAACTCGACGACTCTTTCCTTGCCAAGCGACCCTTAAAATCGAGAGATCTCCGAAATCCCTAACATTGTATAGAATAAGTATGCAATCGCACACTTGGCAGGCGTCTGGCCGCGTATTGCCGGCTATTGGCATCGGCCTGGCAATTTAATATTATTTGTATAGGCCCATGCCAAGGCTGCATGTACTGTCTGGCTTAATCGCGCGCGCGGCCCGCGAGCTGGAAAACTATCTTGGATACAGATAAGAGATTTTGGGGACCCATGGCCCATGTTGCAATTAAGTTTTCTCCCGTGTGTATTTTGTTTTGTAATGTTGAGTGGTAGGTTTACTTTTTCAGTCTAGAGTTGATCAGATAAATGGTAGGCATCTTGTGTACCAAAACAAACAAGTTGGAAATCTTATACACATATTAAATTACTTATTTGAAGGACTTTCAAATTATTTAATTTAGGTTCTACCTTTCCCCTTTTTGGAAAAATTGATAACTTAAATTTTTTAGCTTTGAATGCTAGATACAGAACCCATTCCCAATAGATCGAACGCCAACTTGGCGAAATTTTCATGCCTCTTGGCTTTTGGATAGGTTCTGTTCGACTCGTGTAAGCGTTGTCGATATGTTTGAAGGCTCGATTATCTGCCGTCGGCTCGCGGCGCGCGTTGCCAAATCAAATATTGATAAAAGTTATAAGCGGATATTTTTCAAGTGGCCTAAGACCGTTTTCTCCCTATGTTACTGCACTTTCCGGATGTACGCAGTTAATCTTCACAATCCCGGATGCGTACTAGTTTTGGAATTGCATTGAATTGTTTTATTTCGCCATAAGTCGTGAAAATTTTGCTACATGTTGGGCGCCAACTTTTTACTTAGTCTATACTTTATAACAAGGGTGAGGTCCTTCATATTTCTTAATAAGGTTTTGCAGCCGTTCGAAATACGTTGCACCCCGTGTTTTTTACTCTCAACTCTTAGTTGAATGGGTAAATAATTGCGTTACCTATTTGCACTTAGTAGTAATTTTGTTTATTTTCGATTTTTGTTTCTATTGGACCAAAAACACCTAACCCGAAATCTTAGTTCTGTGCGCATTTTTTTAAGTAGTTAAATGGATAGATAATTGCGTTATTCAAACGTAATCAACGTAACAAGCGTAACTCTTCTACGCTCGCTTTCTGTACTCACGCGTATCTAGGCATTAAACATTTTAGCGCTTTAAAAGTTATTTCAATAATAAGTAATCACCTCTTTTTTCAATGGTGTCCGTTATTCACATGAGCCTGATGCCAAAGTTTTTTTTGCCGCGCAATGTAATTACATTGAACAACATATTTTTATGACTGAATGCAGCGTAAATTACTCAAATTAAACTACGCTTGTTTAGCCATATCCTTAGTGTTGGCCACAGTACGTTCTTAAGTGCGTGCGTAATATACTAGCTAGCTAAAGTTGAATAATCGTTTTAAATTTTTCATTTGGGGATCACCATGGCGCTCCGTGCTAATTCAAGGTTCTGTTGTAGGAGAGTGCCTCGGAGAACGAGTGGCGCTGGGAGGAGCCGGGCAGCCCCGAGGTGGCGCACACGCCGCGCTCCTTCGTGCCCGCCGCCTGCTTCCCGCCCAGGCACCCCCGCGCCTTTGCCAGCTATAGGTAAGTTACCCTAGGTTTATTCTCTAATCCAGTTATTCAAACCTGTTATGTTTCCCAACCTGTGGTCCCCGGACCCCCAGGGAGTCCGCCAACCTACCTCAGGGGGACCGCTAACAGAAAAAGGAATAGTAGAAGAGCTTATTAGTACGGTTGATCGGTTTAATGGGTCCGCGGATTGTAGGTATTTGGCGTAAGGAGTCCGTCCTCGAAAAAGGTTAAGAAACACTGCTCTAACCTATTGATCGGTTTTAGCCATAGGACGTCCACTGCTGATCTTCTAACTATTTAGCCTATTGCAGTCCACTGCTTGACGTAAGCCTCCTCCAAAGAGCGCCAAAGAGCACGATCCCCGCTATTTTCATTCGGCCACTGCCAGCCATCTTGCTAAGGTCGTCGGTCCATCGGGCTGGGGGGCGTCCTACACTAAGTTTGCCAAGGCGTGGTCTCCGCTCGGGAACCCGTTTGCTCCACCTTTCATCGGTTCTGCGACAGATGTGGCCAGCCCACTGCCACTTAAGCTTGCTAAATTTTTGGACTATCTCAGTTACTTTATGGCCTTCGGATTTTACCCCTTAACGAAATCCCAAGCTTTGACCTTTCCATAGCTCGCGGAGTGACGTGAAGCTGCTGAACATAGGCCTCCCCCAATGACTTTCAGATTGGGCGGTTGGGGCGGTTGGAAGCGGCCTGCATCCAGCGGCTTTCTACAACGTTTTTGATAATCGTGTCTTCCCTTTTTTGAAGCACTTGGAATGAATACCGATGTGGATTATTAATGTGATTTGGTATAGGTACTGTTTCTGCAACTGTAGTATATATCGCTTAGAAAACTCGTTCGAAATCGTTTCGAATAAGCTATTATGCTCAACACTGATGGTCTACTCGTGAAAGACTGATCATATAACCTTACACTTGGACACCTAGAGACGGTGTTCGTCTAGCGCTGAGCTAGGCCGTCGTTGCAGCAACGTATATAGTACCGCCGATTGTACCGTCCTAAGAAATGTATTTAACTCCCTTTATTTTGGAAAGCTTTTTTTAGATGCCAAGTGTTTAGGAATCTTGTTGGACCTATTAGGTATCCAGGATGTATTTGATCTAAAAGTGCTCGTAATTTATTAGGATTCGCTAATCAATCACGTCGACTTTGGAGACTACATTTTTAGTAAGGTGCAATTTGCAACACTTCAGGAATAAGAAACTTTCTTTTAAAACTTAGTTTTTACACTTTAGTAAGCTCTCATTTTATAAGCCTTCAAAAAACTATTAATCGATTAAATTCTAAATTATTGTTTTGAACCATAAAAAATCATGGTTGAATATATTTTCGTAACTTTAGTAGATAATGTCTCACTTTGCTAATCGAACCAAGTTTTACGGCTTGTCCGAATATTTCACGCGGGCAATAAAGCTGTTTCATGCGCCGTACGTCTTCCCGGCTTTCTAGTTCCAATACCATATTTTAAATTCAACCGTAAAATACCTGTCTCATACGATAATTCGTTTTGGCCCGGAATGGTAAACATGGTCTTGTCTACGCTGAATAGTTTAGAGAAATTATCAAATTCCCGATTTTCGATCCCCGGTCGTGTCAATGTAGAAAACGAAACTTTTCTATATTGTGTCGGAAATTTTCTATATTGGGTCTGGGTGTTGTGGTACCGTTGTTTCAGATTTACATAACACTAGTGCTTTAGCTACTTACTTAACAGATCATTTTATATGATCTTGTCCAATATTGATTTATACTTATATTCTTTTTTGCAAACCATACAAAGTAGATTTAGCATGATTTTATGTTTTGACTATAGGACCCTAGTCATGGGACTATTACCAATATTTAAACTCTGTTTATGTTCTACTGCTATAAAACAGAAAGTGGATAAATTAATTGTAATCATTCTTATTACCGACTCGTTCAAGTTAAGACTAAGTATAGTAACATAAACTTCACTCATTTATTACGATTAGTCTTATTTTCTAGTAGGCTCAACGTGCCCTGTTATCCCAATATGGCTCTAAAGAGATGTCCAAATTGCCTAGCTTATTCACGTAGCATAATTAAATTAACATTAAAAGCCTCCCTAGAAAAGTGGCACCTTTCGCCTAAGTAGCGTGCCGTGTACGCTAATGCTCTATTAACGTTGGGTCTTGTTGAGAGAACGCGCGGGTGCGGGTGCGAGAGCGATTTGAGTCCATCAGTACAATATCCTGCAACTTTTGAAAGATAGACGCCGATAATTTATATATCGCTTAATAATTTCAGGGTTTTAATTAATTTTACGAAGTTACAACTAAGTTTTAAAACGGTATTACGTAGATAATTTATGAATCGCCCAATATTCCAGTATCTAGGTTTATTTTGCGAAGGTATTGATTTAAATTATTTTTGTTATTACCCGTTTTTTTTTCAATTTCTTTAAGAAAAATAATTTAATCAAAAACTGTCACAATTAGGAATCTAACGTAACTTTTTATCCGGCTATAGCAACATCCATTCGCGATTCGGGAGATGGCTCTTCTAACCGAGCTGCTGAGGACAGAAGTTAACGCGTCAATTTTATTTGTATTTTTTTTGCGTTTGCAGATTAAACTTTAGACACTTTTTATATTGATCTGCCGTCCTTCCATTAAATAAAAGTATCGTGTGAAACTATTAGTTTCGAGAGGTCTTCTACCCGCTTATCTTGTCACTATGGATACAAACTTACGCGATTTACTGATACCTCTCTCCTTGCAGTGAAAGCGCGCGGCCGGGCGGCTGGGAAGATTCCGGACAAGTCATAATGGACCTTGCGACATCTTTGGTAAGTGCCAATTTAGATTAACACCGTTGGTAAATTGAAAACCATAACTTTAGCTTAATATAAAAATTCTTTCACTTGTTTGACTAAACGGTTATGTTCAATAAGTGGCCTAGTTTTACCTTAGTATAATTTTTAAGTGTAGAATGTTGGCCACGGGTTATATAAATAGGGCGCTTTGTGGCCAGGAGGTAAAAGGAGATCTATCAGAATGTTTTTAGGGGGATTAGAGCTGCTAATATCGTTCAAATGCTGAAAGTCTTTGAACAGGGCTGAAATAGTGACACGTAGTCTCAACCGGTAGGGGTATTTGATCTAAAAAAATCACATGCTGTACTTTTTAGGGTGCAGTACTCTAAGGGTAAAACGGGACCCTATTACTAAGACTCCGCTGTCTGCCTGTCTGTCCGTCTATCTCCAGGCTGTATCTCATGAACTGTGATAGTTAGACAGTTAAAATTTTACCAGATATATTTCTGTTGCCGCTATACCATAACAACAAATACTAATATAAAAAACAGAATAAAATAAATATTTGAGGGGACTCTCAAAAAACACGCGTGATTTTTTGCTCTTTTTGCTGGATATTGATAACGGCAACAGGTAGACACTTAAAATATTCACAAAATATTAAATATTGAATGTGGGTTCCCCTATAACAAACGTGACTTTTTGCTGTTTTTATAGATAATGGTAATAATACGGAACTCTTTGTGCGCGAGTCCGACTCGTACTTGGCCGGTTTTTTTTAAAGAAGAGCATATAACAATAATTACTTTTAAACTTTCGCTGTGCATAATTTAAAACTTAATGAAACGGGAATTAAATTATGATCGCGTTAATTCCCGTTTCATTGAGTTTTGATATTTTAAAGCATATAACAAGTATCTAAAGAGTAGTTTGTTTCAGAAGGCCATGGTGATGCCGGCCAGCGGCGCCCGCACTCCCGCGCACGCCATCGGCTACGACGCGCTAGACAACACGGTAAGTTATTTTAGCTTTACAGATAATCTGGGATATTGTTGATCTTACTCAAAGAGCTGTTTATCCCTTGCCTAGTCTGGGTACTTTTGACCATGATACTATATCATGGTCTAGATCCAGCAAGTCTGGGCCCCAAGTCTACTAATTTAAGTGACATAATTGAATATCAACATCAAATTTTAAACATTTGGTATTTTGCTACTAATTTAAGATAAACAATTACAATGAGATCAAATTGATATTAAATAATGCCACTTTTAAATTAGCACACTTGAGGTTCATGTGCTATAGTTTAGTATTACAGCACTTGAAAGGTGTTTCGAGTAACTTTACCCCCTTAAGTATTTTAGATCTGCTGTAGGCTAAACGCCGGCGTGTAGTAATTCAGGAAATCGAAGGATGTTATGTGATCTAAGAGGGTTTTTGCGATGTGACTTGCTCTTGTATTCGTCGGCCGTTAATTTTCAATAAATTCATTTTTAATTACATACGAAAGAACACATAAGAGACATAATTTTATTCATAATTATAATTTGCAAATATTGGGCTACATAGTGACGCCACAATATATTCCCCACAAAATCTATGCGAACATCACGTCTTGACTGCTCATAAAAAGTAAAGCGCAAAGCGATACCCAATCTTTTCCCCAGCGCTCAACATCGATGCCGCTTACTTTACATCAATTGGAATGTTGATACCAATCATAAATAATTCTTAGACATCGATAGTTAAAATTAACATCCTTAATCTTGGCCTGATAACCCGGTACATTTCCCTTTATTAGTAAAATCTGATTTTTGAAAGTTAGACAGTTGAATTAGGTAAACGGTGACGTCATAATTCGATATCGTCATACATTTTTTTTATTTAGTACAAGAAATGCAGATACATTTAATTAGAACAGCATAAAACTGAACATTGCATAACTCATCTTTGCCTGAACTAAGAATAACCTGTTCTTCAGGCGAGAGATAACTTAAGAAATGCTTCTAGGTCACATAAATTAACAATAGTTAAAGATTAATAAAAGGGGAAAAAATACATTAAAGTTTTTTAAACTACCAGTTAATTCTATTTACATAATTTAAAAGTAATTGCTCAGTTTCATCATAAATAAGATAAAGTTAGAAGTTTTAGTAAGACTATTTTACAAACTGTAATATCCATCCATCCATCCATCAGCCGAAAGACGTCCACTGCTGGACATAGGCCTCCCCCAAGGATTTCCACAAAGATCGGTCTTGTGCCACCCACATCCAGCGGCTTCCCGCAACCTTCACCAGATCGTCTATCCACCTTGTGGGGGGCCTACCAACTCTACGCCTTCCGGCCCGCGGCCGCCATTCAAGGACCTTCCTGCCCCAACGGCCATCAGTCCTGCGAGCAATGTGCCCCGCCCACTGCCACTTAAGGTTTGCGATTCTGAGAGCTACGTCGGTGACTTTGGTTTGCCTCCGGATCGTCTCATTTCTGATTCGATCGCGAAGGGAAACTCCGAGCATAGCTCTCTCCATCGCCCTTTGAGTGACCTTGAGCTTTCTTATGAGGCCCATCGTAAACTGTAATATAACTCATATTTTTTTAAATTTAGTTTATTGTACGAAAATGTAAGGAAGATATGCGTTTTGACGGCTCATAAAAAGTATGTCAATTGATTGGTGGTGTCAACTAGCCTAATTAGTGGTATCACTCCATGGCAAGTAATGCCGCCAGCGGCTGGAATCAGCAGGTTGAAGTGGCCTACAAGCTTTGGTGTTGCAGGTCGATCCGCCCTGGCCGCCCGAGCCGGCGCGCGCGGCGCCCTCGAGGGAGGAACGTCTGTTGCCGCGACGAGCCTCGTTTTGTAAGTAAACCTTTGAAGAATAACTAATAGGATTTAAGTCTTTTCAAATATTATATATGTATATACTGTCTATGCGTTAGTCTTTGTTGACTTACAATACCTTTTCAGGGGGAGATTCTAGCGCTCATACACAACTTTTATTACGGGGCGAATATATAAATCTCGATGTTTTTAAAACTTGCAACTACTTTAAATACCTACGCAAAACCTTTGAGACGTTTCTGGTGTTCAAATAAGACTTTTTCTAAAGAATTGACAACACAATGAAAAAAAGTGTTTCGTACAAACGTATTAGAATAAAAAAGCGAGGGCGTTTTGTGAGATCTTTACAGTTCCTACAGTCAGACTGACCGATAGATGACAAAGTTATTTTATAAAGGTTTCTTTAACTCTTGAGTTGTGCACCCTTAAAAATCATAAAATAAAAACAAACTTTATCATAAACATGAGCTAACTTTTTAACGCGATATCTTTAGTAATGTGTTTTTTCGATGTTGATCCCATATGAAGCATTATATTTCGGCAGTCGAACAATCCCCAAGCGAAATTTTCCGTACTTGGAGTTACACGTTGTACATTCGATCTGTTACGAGAGGTTTACCGTACTTGGAGTTACTCTTTTGTTTTAAACTTTCATGGTCACTAACATTAGAATAGTTTGTTACGAGATTGCTACCATGTACCTTATCGTAAATATCGGGAACTCAAAAATAAGATGCATGGTAGCAATCTCGTAACAAACTATTCTAAAATTGGAGTTACTCGTTACGTTGAATCTGTTCGCCCCAGGCGGCGTATTCGGCGGCACCGGCGGCGTGGACGCCGGCGGGCGCAGCGCCGGCGCGACGCGCTGGTCGGGGCTGCTGCCGGCGCGCTGTACTGATCCCAGCGCTGGGTTCTCGCCCAAAGTGTTCCTTGGAGGCCTACCGTACGACATCACGGAGCACGCGCTCATGTACTCGCTAAGGCAGTTCCATCCTGTTCGGTAAGTGTTTTATTTGCTTGGCGAAGCAAATACTGTATCGTTTTTTAAAGGCTGGCACGTGGAACTGACGGCCGCTGGAGCAGCAAGATTCTAGAATAGAGATCACCAGCAAGCGCAGCAAAGGATGTCTACCTACAAGGTAGAAAAACGTGGTAATTTTCCCTATAGGAATTAAGCCCCATAAAGATTTTTAGAAGTCGTGAAGTTCCAGGAAGCCGCTGGATGCATGTCGCTTTTAACCGGATAATCAAGAAGTCACTAAAGGTCTATATTCAGCAGTGGACGTCCTGTGGTTAAAATGATATGAGGATGGAAGTAATTTGGGAAGGCCTATGCCGCTGGTCCGGCGCGCCCTACCGACCCTAGCGCAGGGTTCTCGCCCAAAGTGTTCCTTGGGGGGTTACCGTACGACATCACGGAACACGCGCTTATGTACTCGCTGAGGCAGTTCCATCCGGTTAGGTAAGTCGTTTAAAAGATGTGAACCTTGATTAGAGAATATTGTATCCATTTAGCAAGCCAGTGGCAGAGGCATGTGGAACTAATGGCTGATGGGGCAAAATTCTAGAATAGGTTACGTACCGACAAGCGAGCAAAGGACGTCCACCCACAAGGTACAAAGCGATCAAATTGACATGCAATTATGCCACTTTCAAATGAGCAGACATGGGGCCCTGTTCCTAAATCTGTAAATTCACCGATCCAATTCTTCAGGTCGGACTTGGGGCCCTGTTCCTAAATCTGTAAATTCATCCCTCCAATTCTTCAGGTCTGACTTGGGGCCCTGTTCCTAAATCTTTTGATCCATCCCTCATTCCCTTGGGTGGAAATGCCTGGCCGCGAGTTACGTTAGAACAGGTGCTCGGAAGAGGACCTATATACAGAATAAAGGCCAAATTGTCCCTGAAGCAGTGATAGGGAAAAAAGTTGGGACGTGTAAGAGCTTAGTTTAAGCCTTTTTCCAATAATAAATTGTTTTTTTGGTTTTAAAAAAAATGATTTCATCAGGGTGGAGTGGCCAGGCCGCGAGTGTACGTCCCCGGCCGGCGCTGGCGGCGGGTCCCCTCGGGGCTTCGCGTACGTCACGCTCGAGAGCGAGCGTCGCGTGCGCGCGCTACTCGAAGCGTCGCGACGCGTCGGAAACGACTGGTACTATCGCGTCGTGTCGAGGAAGTTGAGGACGAAAGACGTGAGTAGATTTTACTCTAGTAACTTAGTCATCGTACTTTTATTGTGGTTTGTTAGAATCCGGAAAAATCCCATTCTTATTAGAGGCTATCTATAAATTACGTCATAAACATTTTAATTTATTTTTACACACTTTGTCTACAAAAGTTTCAATTTTGAGATTTATTAGGATATTTAAATGTGCGTTCATATGAAGTTTGGGACCCCTCCTGGGTAAATCCTGTCACAGTTACATTAAAGCGCACCCCCCTTAACCTGTAACATAATTCATAGATAGATAGCCCTTAATAGTGGTGGTCGCTCGTGTTGCAAGTGTAGGTAATGACTTGCATATCGTATTAGAAGATGTCCTGGAGGCGTATTTTCGAAGCGTTGGAATTCAAATTCGCATACGAAATCCTAAAATCGCACGCTAGGCTAGGAGTTTGTTTGCGATTCTTGTGAATTCGTATCCAAATTCGAATATTTTAAAATTTCCTGATCGCAACAATTCTTAGAGCGGTATCGCACTACTTCCGATCCGAATCCGAGAAACATCGGTTGGATTTAAACTTAGTGCTATTTTTGTAAAACTTCTCTGATTCGGATCAGATTTAGTAACGTAAACGGTCAGAGAGCGTTCATACGATTCGGATTGGTAAGTGAACTGTTATCCGCTACGCTACGGCCCGCTTGTACCCCAGGTGCAGGTGATCCCGTGGGCGGTGTCGGACGCGAACTGGGTGTCGGGCGGGTCGGCGCGGCTGGAGCCGGCGCGCACGGTGTTCGTGGGCGCGCTGCACGGGATGCTGAGCGCGGCTGCGCTGGCGCACATCATGAACGAGCTCTTCGCCGGCGTCGTCTATGCCGGTCAGTGGGAATTGCTATTTTGATGACCTTAGAATCGATTAATGGGAACATCCCTATGAGCGGTTTCCCGGCACTAGCGGTCATCTGTCATCAAGACGTCATTAATTCTACTAATCAAACTTGTGCTTTCGCGCGTTAGTCAATAATTACTGATTAAAATATATTCGTATACAATAATACATTTTAATTAGTAATTATACCGTTTTATTTAGAAGATCCATGTAACAGTAGCCAAAACACCCGGTACAGAGGCACCATACATACTTTAACTGTTGCAAACTGTTTGATGACCTTCGTAGCAGTGGTCAGCGCAGTATGATTTTATTTTTAACCCCCGACGCAAAAAGAGATGAGTGTTATAAGTTTAACGTGTCTGTCTGTGGTATCGTAGCTCCCAAACAGACGAGCCGATTTTCGTTTACTTTTTTTGTCATAGATAATTTCGTCGGTCCTCCGACGCGAATGATGCTTGTATCAAAACATTACTAGGTAACATTTCTTCAAAGTTGAAGGGCCAAAAAGTTAACAAATAGTTGTTTTTTAAGTCGGGGTTCTTTTGAAATTTTGTTCAAAACAAAACTATTTTGACAACCTTAGTAGCCAAGACTCCCGGTTCCCGCGTTGCACAGGATGCGGCTGCGCTGGCGCATATTATGAACGATCTGTTCGCTGGTGTTGTGTATGACGGGAATTTTTGCTTTGTTGATAGCACTGACTTGAAACAAATATGGACGGGCTGCTATTAAATGAAATTCGGCCATATTTGATTGACAGTTTGGCGCTGTAGGTATTTATGTGGAACAGCAAGTCCCTATTTATTTGAAGTCAGTTCCTTGTACTTTAGCTGTCACTGCCCTCGCCCTTCAGTCACTCTAAGGTGCGTAATGCTTATAAACACACATAATAAGTTTCAGAACTCATTCATTTAACCGATTTCTTCCCTCTCACCCCTTGCTACGACTAAAATAACTTAGCCGTCACTACAGTCTCGCTACCTACCTAGATCTTTCCAACGCTGCGACCTTACTGCAGATAACTTTATCTTTCTATCTTATTATGTTAGTTAGGGGTTGGGGCTGATTTATTCTCATGGTAAAGTGACTCTACACTCACTCGGGAGATAGATTCCTGTCCGACGCTAAATTCTAGACAAGAACGGTATCTTACAAATCATTTCTTTCCCTTGAAGGTATTTCAATGTTAGAACCGATGCTGACTAGTCGTTAGTTTTCCTCCTTCTCATTAAATATTGGAACCGATACTGACTTGAGTTGTCCGCAGGCATCGACACTGACAAGAACAAGTACCCGATCGGTTCTGGCCGCGTGACGTTTAACAACGTGCGCTCGTACGTGCGCGCCATATCCGCCGCCTACGTAGAGATATGCACGGACAAGTTCAGCAAAAAGGTATGTGGGAATTCTCTTTATTTATTGTACAGTATGCAACGTGTTTGTTTACAGAAACATTTTAAATTAAAATAGATAATTTGTTTACAGAAAAAAATTGTTTTAGATTAAACTAGTTTAATATTTATTTCCATTGGCCATTGAGTCGTGACTAATGGAAGTCCTTAAATAGGTTACGGACCCAGGTAGGCCGAAGCAGGGAGATCCTGCACAGGTGCCAGCTTGGAGGGTGCATGTCTATGCGGTATTTCCCCCCAGACAATGGCTCATCTTCTGACATGCCCTGCGTGTCCCTACACCTGCACACGCGAAGATCTTTGCAAGGCCACCGATAGTGGTATATCGGTGGCTGAGTTTTGGTCTTCACATATATGAAAGCCTGAGTCGACACGCAAAGATTTATTTCCATAATTTTTTGATGTCTCTTGAAATAGTCGTTCGATTATTGTAAGGAATTGAATGAATGTAGGAAGAATGGTCACTACGACTTGCTAAGCCGTCGAACTATATCGGCGACTTTTGTTCGTTCACGAATCTCATTTTCTGATTCGATCTCCTTAAGAAACACCGAGAATAGCTCTCTCCAAATCGCGCTGTGGAACTGACGGCTGATGGGGCAGAAAGGTTCTAGAATGGAGACCACGTACCGGCAAGCGCAGCGTGGTCCACCCACAAGGTGGACAGACGACCTGGTAATGGTTGCAGGAAGCCGCTGGATGCAGGTCGCTTCCAGCCAGCCAATCTGTAAGTTACTGGGGTTCAGCAGTGGAAATCCTATGGCTAAAATGATTAAGATAAAGATGAACGACTAGGGCCTTGCACACAGTGGCTTCCCGCAACGCAGCCTTGACTGTTTTCCTTGTTTATGTAACGGTGTTTTGTTGTAATATAATTGGGTAGTGAACACCAATCATAAATAATTCAAACACATCATTTATTTAATGTAACCCCTGATTTTAGGCCCGATAACCCAATACATCATAATTTCTCGAAGAATCAGATTTTTAGAATAGTATGTTACGAGATTGCTACCATTTACCTTATTTTTGAGTTCCCGATATTTCGGCACTGTTGCAAGCGCCATGATCTCCGAATAACTGTTACTCCGTAATCATGGCGCTTGCAACAGTGCCGAAATATCGGGAACTCAAAAATAAGGTACATGGTAGCAATCTCGTAACAAACTATTCTAATGTTAGTGACCATGAAAGTTTAAAACAATATATAATCAGATTTTTGTTTGCTGGACAACAACGACGTCAAAACTTGCTATCGCCATACAAATTATTATAAGGCAAGTGCGTTTTGACAGCACATAAAAAGTATGTCAATTGATTGGTGGTGTCAACTAGCCTATTTGCAATAAACGTTAAAATTGGAATAATTTTCAAGCTAACTCTAAAACTGTGCATATTATTTCAACTCTCAGTAACATAACAGCCCTGGTTTTAGTCCTATTTGCTTATATAAAACAATTGTTCGCAGGTGCAAGTGGACCCGTATCTCGAGGACTCGATGTGCTCGGTGTGCAATCTACAACAGGGGCCCTACTTTTGTCGAGAGCCTATGTGCTTTAGGTATGTGTTAACTTGTTTGTATTGTGATGTTGATATTGCCTTTTGAAATTAGTTATTTTTGTTTTACAAATCATCATTCATTTCGGCCATAGGGCGTCCACTGCTGAACATAGGCCTCTTCCAGATTGTATTATAATTCGTACGAATAAAAAGGCTAGATCTTTCGGTCAACTTGTTGAATTTTCTCGGCATATTTTAGCGGTGCTGATCTAAAATGCGTTCTCACCAGTTTTGCGAGAAAAATATATTTCTTATAACAGGTTTCGCGGTCTGCACTGTTTGTCTGAAAAGTTTCAATCCTTCTCATACAATTTGCGTAAATGCAACCTGACTCCTAAACTGCTACCAGTTTTTGGGTGGAGGTGGAAAGCGGAGAGGAATGAAGCCATTTTCATACAAATGGCAACCAAAGCAGTCTAGCTTTGTTTTGTCCCTAACGGAATCGAACCTCTTGGCTTTGTAGCCACAATCAACTACAATCCTCGGCATGAATGCAGGGCGTTGGAGCGAAGAGTGGGGATGGCTATGCGTATCTTACGAGACAAGCATCATATCCGAGACGCCGGAGCTGAACCGATCACGACTGGCGCTGCAGGCGCGGCGCGCGACTAGCCAAATAGCGTAATCGTAATGGTTTTCAGAGCATCTTTCGCCCCGCGCTCATCATTGCCGCTAGTTGTACACCAGACGGTGTTCGAAGTTATGTTATGTTGACGACCTCCATAGCCGAGAGGCGAGCACGCCGGACTTTATGGCGTCGCCATCTCCGAGGTTCCGGGTTCGATCCCCTGTCGGGTAAATGTAGAAAACGAACTTTTCTATATTGTCTCGGGTCTTCGTGTTGTGGTACCGTCGTTGCTTCTAATTTCTATGACACAAGTGCTCTAGCTACTTATCTTAGGATCAGAGCAATGTATGTGATGTTGTCCAATATATTATATATATTATGTTGAACACCTGGACTTGTCTGCAGATACTTCTGCCGCTCGTGCTGGGTGTGGCAGCACTCCAGCGACGAACACAAACCGCTCATGCGCAACTCGAAGGCCTGCGCGCCGCCCGCGCCGCCCGCCGCGCGCGCCCGGCATCGCCTCTCGCTACACAGCGAGCACAGCGGGTACGGGGGGCCCTACACGCTACCCAGCGAAGGTTAGTAACGTTAAACATCAACTTCTGGCCCAAAACATCCACTTACCAAATTGTCCACTTTTGCAAGCCACTCGTGCGCAACTTAAAGACGTACGCGCTCCCCGCCGCGCGCTCTAGACATCGCCTCTCACTGCACAGTGAACACAGTGGCAAACATCCACTTTCCAAATAGTCTAATTTTACAAGCCACTCGTGCGCAACTAAAAGACGAACGCGCTTCCTGCTACGCGTGCAACTCACTGCACAGTGAATACAGCGGGTACGGGGATCCTACACGCTACCCAGGTAACATTACACTTGTGCACCAAGACGTCCTTTCTTAAATCGTTCACTTCCTAAAACGTTCAATCCTAAAAATCTTTACGAAACCTTATTTCCCCAAAACAACCATTTCCCAATCCCACCCACTTTCCCAAACCATCCACTTTCACAAGCCGCTCTTGTAACATTACACTTATGGTCCAAAACATCCACTTCCCAAGGCTAACTCCTAAATCGTCTACATTCACAAACCACTCGTGCACGAATCGAAGCGCGCGGTAGACATCGCCTGTCTACACAGCGAGCATAGCGGATATGGGGGTCCTATACGCTACCCAGCGAAGGTTAATTACATTACACATTAACTTCTGACCCAAAACATCGACTTTCCAAAGAATACTTCCAACCGATCTTTCCCAAAACGTCCAGTTTCACAAGCTACTCCTGCGCAACTCAAAGACGTACGCGCTCCCCGCCGCGCGCGCCCGACATAGTCTGTCTCTACACAGCTAATATAGCAGGTATGGGGGATCCTACACGCTAACCAGAGGTTAGTAATATTACGGCTTTCTAGTCTGAAATGATAACTTCCCTCAACGATCAGTCCCTAAACATTAATTTCCTAAACTAGTAACTCCCAAATCGTAGGTACTTTTCTAAATCGCCTACTTTCCTAAATGACAACTTCCAAAACGCCTATTTTTACTTTCTGTTTACTCCCCGGTTTTTTTAGTGTAATGTTAGGCCAGCTACACTTTGGATGAGTTTTCAAAGGCAAAGTGAGATAACTCCTTTATTACAAAAAAAAATGTATCGAACATCTGAAAACGTGTCTAAAAACTCGAAATGTTGTACAACACAGAATTCTAAACCAGTCTACACCTAGAGTAAAAGGTCTCGTACTAAACATATTTTCCCCCAGCAGGCACCCCGTCCCCCCCTACAAGTGGCACGAGCGGTACGAGCGCGAGCGAATTCGAAGGCGGGCCCGCCGCCGACGACGCCGCCGAAGCCTGGCCCGCTCGCTAGGCAGACACACGCTACTAGCGCTACTGGACTACTACTGCACTACTGGTAGATAAGACGAGACAATCTGACGTTAAAAGAGCTTGCAGACGAGCCAGGGCTACTGGTTGACTAGATTCTTCTACTAGTCTTTCAAATGAGAGATTTACAGACAAGTTTTTAAGCGACGTGCGCGATATACACCATGCGCAATTATGCTCCCTAGCATAACCAACAAAACACGATATCATATAGCGATATATGGACACCCAACACTGAAAATACGAACTTTTATCGAAACGGCGAGCATGACCGTGACGTCACCGGAACGGACATGCAAGCCGTTTCGATAAAAGTTCAAGATATTTATCATATTTTGACAGTCAAGTGTCAATAAATCGCTAATCATATCGTTGTTGGTCGATCTAGGAAAGCAGATTTTTTGAAGCGTTCGAATTCAGATTACCACGGTTAACACGCGGGCGCAACCATGTCATGTCTGACTAGATTCTAGTACGCTGACGGCCAGTCGTAAGCAAGTAGTTCGTCTGTAATCTCTATAAGTAGTGACACTAGTCGCCCCAGTACCGCTAGTGGCGCCCCGCGTATTGTTGCCGAGTCGCTATTAAGTTGGGCGCTTCGCCAGCATTTGCTTAGCATAAGGTTGATTTCCCCGTCGCTCCCTCCGCTGCGAATCTCTAAATTCTTTCATTACAACTTTCCTGAGAGTTTGGACCACACTTTTGACGGGAAAGAATAACTTAAGTATTTTCATTCAAAAGTGCAGTCTTCTTGTTTCAAATTAATTTGTCATATGACATTGTTAGTTCGAAAATATTGGAAGATTCGCAATCGATGAGAATAACGGCTTCGCCGGATTCTGTCGTTGTCAAGTTTACTTTTCGTCTCGATGTTAGATTTTTGGCAACTATTTTTGTGTAAACTTAATTTTAAGCGTTTTGACGTCAATTTTGTGATCAGATATTTATGATAAAAGAATTTAAGACTGCTCAAGTAAAGAGGACTGTGTTGACTCGAATTCGCTAAGCAACGACAGAAATTGAGCGACATTAATTGTTTAATGTTGATTCTGAATCCTGTGGCTCTTAAATACATTCCGTTTTAAGTATTATATCGATATAATAATCGAATGAACTAGTTGCGTCACGGATTCGTATTATATACGATAATCATTGGAATAAACTTTATTTTTTGCTACAATATTGTGTAGATCAACAAATATATCAATGATATGCATATTACTGCAATTTATCGATTTTATATACATTTTGTCGTACGCCTTCCGCGTAGATGTTCAATAGATAAATTTTACATGTGCCTGTACTAGTTAGGTGATTTTAATCAATTTTTACAGTGCCTGTTAGTAGCCCATACTAGGCTGTCCATTGCGATACTTTTAAACATTTTAAAGGGCTTTTAAAATTGTATAATCATGGTGATTTTATAGAATTTTAGGGGTTTCATAATACATGAAATGTTGATTTTAATGTCCAAAGCTTGTTTGATTTTAAAATATATTGTAAACTGTTATTGGAAAAATAAACGATATGGAAACTATATTCATTTTAATTTACATTGTACCCTCCAATAGGTTAAAATGTTTAAAATACCTGGCACGAATAGATTAAAGTTCATTATACTTGCCTTATTTTTAGTATGTCTTTTAAATTTGTCATAAGCCTTCATCCTTATCCATGCCAGTTATTTTAAGCATCAGAATTAGGTTTTTGATAACTTTAAAAGGCCAATATTTTTGTATTATTTATTTGCATACATACAAAACAGATTGCAATCCAGTGCATACATACTCGTATATCTTAACAATATTTACAGTGCCGCATGAAAGAACACATTTCAATTACTATGCTATTCGATCGCGGGCGCATGCTTGCGTATTAAATTAAATGTATGCGACGATAGTCCTATACGGCTTCAATTAGGGCTCTTCCACACGCTAAGCACGATGACGTCGCATCATCCGTCGTGACAAGTTTTGTGGAAATCTACATAGTGAAATCTTGTCCACTATGCACGTTGACACGTGGTTTCGTGTTTGTTTTTGCAGAAGATAAATGCAAGCGTGCGTCCTAATACTCTCATCATTACATGAAAAAGGAAACGCTCCCATGCCGGGATTTTGACCCTAGTTCTCTTAACACAACGAAATTTGCCTTACACCCGGTTTTCACCGAAGAGATATGTCCTATTGTTCTATAGAATTTTGTTCTGCGCCGCGGCAGCTGGCTCGCTCGCGGCAAAAACTTCTATAGAAAAATGAGACCTCTCCGCTTTGTTGGTGGAAATCTATTGACACATTACCGCCATCTAGAGAAAGCCGTACCCATTAGTATGTAAGATTTTGACGTCATGCTCCCCGGCGGACCTACTTTTGATTTAACTAGTATAAGTTACTAAAATAATTCTATGAAATGTCTATAAAATTCTAGTCCTATTTTAAAAAAAACTATGTCTCAGGTTTCGCCGTATTTAGGTTTAAGGTAAGATGTTGATGTTGAAATGTGCAATTCATCACTGATAATGATTTCGTTATAATGTGGGTAGTAAGAAATTTTAATGAAAGTTCCTTAATATGTGGGTAAGACATATTCTAATTGTTTGACATAAACATAGACATTACGATATTTAGTCGTTACAGGAAAATGTAATATAACTAGGTATACTATTAATATCCTACAATAATAATATAACACAACAAATACTTATAATTATTTGTGTGCTAATAAGTTTTACCTCTGAAGAAAGATATGTTAATGGTAATGTTGCTAAGAACTTTACTCTAGGCGTTTAGCAACTATTTCGAAGAGAAAATTTGAGACACCGCTTTGACTGTCCATTTAAATTCTAGTGAGGATTTGGGGGTCCTAATTCAATATAGAATTGTTATAGAATTATTTGATACCATATATTTGATTATACTATGCATAGTAATACATATATCGTGATGGTTCCGCTGGAAGGATACTCTGCAGCGCAACCACTTTCAATTACAAAATACGGCGAAACCTGAGACATAGATTTTTTTAAAAATAGGACTAGAATTTTATAGACATTTCATAGAATTATTTTAGTAACTTATACTAGTTAAATCAAAAGTAGGTCCGCCGGGGAGCATGACGTAGATTTTGGCCTACTCTTTTTTACAACGTATTTCTTTTTCTCTATAACATTATCGATGTTGTGAATTTTAATTTAGAAATGTTCACAAGAAAACCAAAGTTTCATTACGCTCGGATCGATAGTTAAGAAACGCATAATCATTTTAACTAATTATATAAATATAATAAATCATGTATGTACAGTCGGCAACAATTAGATAGCGACATCCAAGGCTGTCAAATAGTTAGATACAACCCAAGTGATCAAAAACATCGATACACCCGAGACGCTCATATAGATAGAGACATTTTATTCGTCAAAAGTAACGGAACGCGCATGTCACCAATTACTTATTATTATGATGTATTTAACAGCACGGTTGTATCGATATATTTGGACAGGCTGGGTGCACTTAATAATTTGAACACTCTGGCTGTACGATGTTATTGACCACTTTGGCTGTATTGCTGCTGACTGTACTATGTACATAAATGTAGCCCATTTATTAATAGGTTTAAATTGTTAAGGTCCTATACAGCTTATACAATTGTGCTTGCGTGGCGCATAATCTTTCTTGGAATTACGTCTATATAGATTCAAGTAAAAGTTATTGGTGAGTTTTCGCTTATCGAGGCTACGAGGCTTCACACCGAAGTAGTGAAGACGATCGTCATATGTCGTAAGCTCACGTTTTAAGCAAAACCGGTACGTTAATGTCCGCAGGATACGTCTTTGGATCGATTCAAGTCTGTCTATGTGAACTTTATATTGTGGCGACCAGACGGAAGAGGCGTACTCGAGCTGGCTGAGAATCAGTGATTTATAAAGTAAAAGTAAGCTTTTTGGAGACTTAAAGTCTTTAGTAGCCCGGCAAATGAAGCCCAGGAGTCTACTGCATTTTTTAGAAATAGCTTCGCAGTGTTGACTAAAGCTGAGGTTACTGTCAAAGATTACACCCAGGTCTCGCACCTCCGACCGCCTTTCAAGTAATGTACCGTCTATTGTGTATTTGAAGTGAATAGGAGCCTTTACACGAGTAAAAGTTACAACAGAGCATTTTTTGATGCTAAGGCTCATTTTATTCGTATTACACCAGTCAATCACAACGTCAATGTCCCTTTGTAGCTTTATGCAGTCACGTACTGACTCTATGCGCCCAAAGATCTTAAGGTCATCTGCATAAAGTAGCGAGACGCTGTGAAGCCTGGGGATGAGGTCGTTTATGTACACAATAAACAGCAAGGGCCCCAAGTGCGATCCCTGGGGGACGCCGGATACAATAGGCACAGGTTGAGAGCGATAGCCTTTTAGAGCTACAATTTGAGTCCGGTTTGAGATGTAAGACTTCAGCCAGCGCAAGAGACAACCGTGTACGCCCAGAGATTCCAATTTACAGATCAGTATCCGGTGGTTGACTCTATCGAAAGCCTTTTGAAAATCAGTGTAGATGGAGTCAACCTGACCATGACTGTGAAACGTTTGACAAATGTAATTAGTGTACTCTTGACAGGTTACTAACCGTGGACTTTCCCCTAACGAAGCCGCCTTTTATTAATATCCGCTGTTTAAAGATGGTACGCGGGGATAATCTTGCCTCATTAATAAAAAATACGCACACACTATCTATGTGCAACCTAGAACTGCAAAGTTCAATGCAATAATAGTCACAATGGCCCGCGAAAACAAAGCTTAGCCTTTTCAATGTAAGGTACATTTCTAACAGAAGGAGCGTCCGCGCATACCAGAGGTTCAAATTGACAACAAATATCGCATGCGGTGCACCGCTAGATCATATTTTAAAAATTTGCAATGTAACCCTGTATAAGGTGTTTCAAAAATATCTGCCCCAGCTGCTATAGGTGAAAGTATTACATAGACAGATAACATTTATTTATTTTTAAATAAAAATAAACTAATATTAAGCTTTATTTTGTTCAAAATCATCCACACCTGTGCAACTAGCGTGGGCTAGGGAAGGAATGCAACAGGCTACTTTCACCCATAGCAGCGGCGGCGGATATTTTTGAAACACCTTATATCGAAATAATGCAGAACATCCCACATAATGGCGAGCATTGGTTTTATTTCGAGATAGGCAGTAGATAGGTACTTGTTTTATGAATGAAAATCAGTGGTTTTTAACAATGAAACACATTTGTAAGTACCCACTGCCTACCTCATTTCATTTATCAGGTAGGCACTGCCTAATTGCCTATATGCACCGCACGCCCCTGAACCCACAGATTGTCCCGAAGCGCTGGTAGGTTAAAAATATTATTGGCGCTTGTAAAAGTACCTTCAATGGGATATTTACAAATTTTTTTTTTAATAATCTACTGCTTAAAGTGGTATATATTGATATTTTGTCCGCTAGAGTTAGTTCGTACGAAAAAGATGTGTCATTCGTATATCAAATAAAGGCGGATTTTGTCTATATCAAAAACGAATACTCCTTATGCTCGATGGTTACGAGGTACCATACAATGTTGTCAGCTGCATCTCCCATGTATATTGTTTGAGCCCACATACCTGGCTATACTCAGTCGAAGCTCATGCTCATATCCGAATTGTTGGTAGCGTCGGCTGGAGTGGGGGTGGCGGCTGCGGGGAGGGATATGTTCACCGTTGGGAACGGGAACTGGGGGATTTCCTCCTCTGCAAGATAAACATTTATATGTACAATACACGCATTATATAGTAGAGAAACACTGATAATTTTGGAGATTTCTAATGTGATGTCGTAAATAAACACATTTTTTTGCGCTTACATTGCAAACGCTGGCTGAACCCTACAAGATAGATCGAAATAATGTACTACAGTGTTGTACACCTTAGAAAGGTCTATAAAAGGTCCGCAACGCGACGGTATATCTCTTAGGGATAGCCCACAATAACCATTTTTTATCCTTTACTTTTTACGAAAAATAATGGCTTATTTTCGAAGCAATTTTAAGCAATACAGCATTAATTCTTATCTAATTAAATATCTTAAATCACAATGTATGTGCATTTAATATACATCAATATCCTCTACAGAATATATTACAATTTTAAAATTCAGAGACAGCGTTTGCTGCGGTTTCGACCGGGCCACCCGTGCGAAGCCGGGGTGGGTCGCTAGTATATTATACAGGATTACTTTTATAATAGTAAAGAGAATATGACGTATATTTAAAATTGGTTGGCAATATTTTATATTCTTTTTTTATGTATAGCTTAGCTGTTATATTCGCGTGGTAAATAGTATTATGTATTATAGAAGCATTAAATTGAATTCAGAAATAGCATAGTCATACGCTCACAATATCCGAGAGCAGAGCACGCTGGACTATGCAGGATGCTTTTTTTATGAGTACACAAATTTTAATTTGGTTTTCTCTCATGGATATAAACAATGGTATGGTATTATGGGACCAATGGTAAAATTTAAAAAAAAATGACAGCTGTACGTACCACACATTTTAGTCAAGTTAAACTGCAACTTTGGTAAGGAAAAGTAGATATTTTTTTCCTATGTTACCATTGGTCCCATAGTAAAAGTTGTTTATATCCATGAGTAGAACACCAAACTAAAAATTTTGTACTAATAAAAAAAACAGCCTGTATTTATTAATACCTGTGAGCTGCACCGACAGCCGGTCTACGATCGCGTCGAGCAGTGCCAGGGCTACGACGTTGTCGGGCTCCCGCGCCAGGGCTGCGTGCAGCGCGCCCGCCGCGTCTGTCTCGCGCCCGAGGAGAGCGAGCGACAACCCTAGCGAGACAAGGGCAAACATGGCAATGAGGGTTTCGCGAAAATTTACGCCACCAGTTGGCGCCACTTTGACAACAGGTCTCCTATCCTAATGCACTCGCTGTTAGATGTTATGAAATAGTTTCTGCACTGTTTTTGATATTAAATCCTTCCTAAAGTTATTTAAAAATAGATAATCCACTCAACAACGAATACTAAACAAGTTTAGCTATGTACTTGCACTTGAACTTATGTTGTGTTTAATTACACCTAAAACTATTTTTTTTTACGTATCTCTACCACTGAGTCTTTCACCAGCTCGTAATCGTCTTTACTAAAGAAACCTTTGCATACAAGACTTATCAAACATTTTCTACGAATTGCTACAAGGCATTGTTTTAATAAACGTATTTAATCCTTAGGAAACATGACCTCCCGTTTTTTGAGCACATAGGAACTGAAAAACATGGTGGCGTTTCGATTCTTATAAAATATTTATTGTATTTAATTAAGAAATAAAAACTTCAGACACGAAAATATAGGGGCTCTGATACTTTTGACAGGTTTCTAGACCTGACGTCTCAGTGCTGCCACCTAGTGAGCGTCATTTCAGAAAACCCTCATTAGAGAAGAGTCTTGTATTCTATATTCTGCAAGGAAGGCCTAAATATAGCGCTATTTTCCTTAGGGCGGTAGCATACCTCCGCTAACCGATAACAGCGGAACCGCAATGATTTCGCCATGTTCTCGCAGCAAGTATGAGAAGCGGAACTCTAGCGAAATTGCCTGTTCTAGCGCATTGATTTGACTACAATGCTGTCTCATTCCCCGCGCGGTTTCGCCGATCTGCTCCGACACCTGTTATACTTCCTTCATTTTGTTGCGGCGTCACATAGTTTCCGCATGTGTTTGTCGATGTTGTCAATTTTTAAGAAGCGAAAGTACCTACGTTTTTATTTAAATGGACAAATTCACAAAAAAAATTGATCCAAGCGGTCAGAAATACTCGTATTTTGCACTTGCTTAGTCATCCAGACTTTAATGACGACATTATACTATACTACTACTCCGACTGTCTCAACTAAAGTGATTGACTTGCATTACGTTCCGCGCCGCGGAGCGCTTGTCATTTTACACTAGATCGCAGCGGAATACATCCAGTGGTTTCGCTACTCGTGTTTCGCAGCGGAGGTGTGCTACGGGCGTTAAATTCACCGCTAGAGGCGTTGGCAGTAAAGTGAGGTCTTTAGAAATGTTATATTACTAAACATGACATGGCAAAGCCTGCACTGCGGATGCCAGGGCCTCCCCGGGGCGAAAACTCGTAGTTCTAACACAATGGCACCAGAGGATACCGTCTGATTGTTAGTGGGTAGAGCCTCCTCACTTTGATGTTCGGAGCCCCATTCGCCAGCAAAACTTCAGCCAAAAAGGTAGCATTCTTTATTTTTGTTTCTTTTGTTTGTTATGCTTTTGCTATAAGTATAATATACTGTTTTAATATTTTGGATTATACAAATTTCTACTGGTGAAAACTGTTAAAGGCATACTTTTAACTACTATTTTGTCTACATCACTTTTAAAAGTGCTGTTTGTTTTCCATGAAAATAAAATAAAATAAATACTACTATCACGTGAATTCCCGTTCTAGTGTTTAAATTATGCAACACGAAAGTTTAAAAGTATTTATTGAAGTCAATAATAGCCGATCACGAACTGACTAAATTATAAATGTGGAGTAACAATGCTGATGCGTGGCGCACTTACGAATCAATGCATTTAGGTTAACCCGTACCCTTATTCCCTAAAAATTTGCAATCAGAAATAATCGCGCAGTCATCGCCCGACAGTAGATGATTGTTTTATTTTCGTTTTTTGCTGTCAATTTGCGATTTTAAAGCCAGAGTTGGACAATTTTCGCTATCACATTGCTTTTGCAAGATACGACGTAAAACCAATAAAACCAATTTATTATTGCAAATAGGCTTAAACTAAGCACTTTTACACGTCCCATTGTCATTTTTTTCCCTACCACTGCTTCGGGACAAGTTTGGGCTAGCGCCGAGAAGAAGAAGCGCAAGAATCTCGGTCACTATTGTCAGCCTCTTTTAAAAATTTTTAAATATACATAACAAAATATTTAATTACAAGATAAATGCACCTGTGCGAGCAAGGCAGTATTTATATCCAAACAAACAAACATTTTTATCATTTAAATAATCTATAACAGTATAATACCCTTTTTTCATGATACGCTTAGAAAAAAAAGATAACAATTAAATAACAATGGCCTCCAATGGCTCAGAGGATTAAATGGAATTGTGTTCTCACCTAGTCCAGCGAGCGTGGCGCCTCGTGCAGGGCGAAGCGCTAGGGCTCTGCTGTGCCACAGCACGGCCTCCGCGGGCCGGCCCAGCCGCCGGCTGGTGTGGCCCAGCGCGTCCAGCGTCGCGGCCCAGCGGCTACTGAGCTGCAACCAGACCGTTCCTGTTTTACAATCCCCGACATGGATCTAGAGCGCTGGGGTACAAAGTGGGGATCGCTTTGCGCATTTTACGAGACGAGCATCGTATCAGACACGCATGAACGCAGAACTGACAATCAATAACAGCCGGCGGTGCAGGCGCGGCGCGACTAGCCAATCACGCAATCGTAATGGCCTTCTGTGCATCTTTTGCGAGCGCGTGCGCGGCGGGCAGGTCCCCGCACGCGAGTTGTTATATGTGTGTGGGGTAGTGTTATATGTGTGTGGGGTAGTGTTATATGTGTGTGGGGTAGTGTTATATGTGTGTGGGGTAGTGACCTGCGAGATGTCCCTGTCGCCGCGCGCCGCGTCGAGCGCGCTGCTGAAGAGCGCGTGCGCGGCGGGCAGGTCCCCGCACGCGAGGTGTTATATGTGTGTGGGGTAGTGTTATATGTGTGTGGGGTAGTGACCTGCGAGATGTCCCTGTCGCCGCGCGCCGCGTCGAGCGCGCTGCTGAAGAGCGCGTGCGCGGCGGGCAGGTCCCCGCACGCGAGGTGTTATATGTGTGTGGGGTAGTGTTATATGTGTGTGGGGTAGTGACCTGCGAGATGTCCCTGTCGCCGCGCGCCGCGTCGAGCGCGCTGCTGAAGAGCGCGTGCGCGGCGGGCAGGTCCCCGCACGCGAGGTGTTATATGTGTGTGGGGTAGTGTTATATGTGTGTGGGGTAGTGACCTGCGAGATGTCCCTGTCGCCGCGCGCCGCGTCGAGCGCGCTGCTGAAGAGCGCGTGCGCGGCGGGCAGGTCCCCGCACGCGAGGTGTTATATGTGTGTGGGGTAGTGTTATATGTGTGTGGGGTAGTGACCTGCGAGATGTCCCTGTCGCCGCGCGCCGCGTCGAGCGCGCTGCTGAAGAGCGCGTGCGCGGCGGGCAGGTCCCCGCACGCGAGGTGTTATATGTGTGTGGGGTAGTGTTATATGTGTGTGGGGTAGTGACCTGCGAGATGTCCCTGTCGCCGCGCGCCGCGTCGAGCGCGCTGCTGAAGAGCGCGTGCGCGGCGGGCAGGTCCCCGCACGCGAGGTGTTATATGTGTGTGGGGTAGTGTTATATGTGTGTGGGGTAGTGTTATATGTGTGTGGGGTAGTGACCTGCGAGATGTCCCTGTCGCCGCGCGCCGCGTCGAGCGCGCTGCTGAAGAGCGCGTGCGCGGCGGGCAGGTCCCCACACGCGAGGTGTTATATGTGTGTGGGGTAGTGTTATATGTGTGTGGGGTAGTGACCTGCGAGATGTCCCTGTCGCCGCGCGCCGCGTCGAGCGCGCTGCTGAAGAGCGCGTGCGCGGCGGGCAGGTCCCCGCACGCGAGGTGTTATATGTGTGTGGGGTAGTGTTATATGTGTGTGGGGTAGTGTTATATGTGTGTGGGGTAGTGTTATATGTGTGTGGGGTAGTGACCTGCGAGATGTCCCTGTCGCCGCGCGCCGCGTCGAGCGCGCTGCTGAAGAGCGCGTGCGCGGCGGGCAGGTCCCCGCACGCGAGGTGTTATATGTGTGTGGGGTAGTGTTATATGTGTGTGGGGTAGTGACCTGCGAGATGTCCCTGTCGCCGCGCGCCGCGTCGAGCGCGCTGCTGAAGAGCGCGTGCGCGGCGGGCAGGTCCCCGCACGCGAGGTGTTATATGTGTGTGGGGTAGTGTTATATGTGTGTGGGGTAGTGACCTGCGAGATGTCCCTGTCGCCGCGCGCCGCGTCGAGCGCGCTGCTGAAGAGCGCGTGCGCGGCGGGCAGGTCCCCGCACGCGAGGTGTTATATGTGTGTGGGGTAGTGTTATATGTGTGTGGGGTAGTGACCTGCGAGATGTCCCTGTCGCCGCGCGCCGCGTCGAGCGCGCTGCTGAAGAGCGCGTGCGCGGCGGGCAGGTCCCCGCACGCGAGGTGTTATATGTGTGTGGGGTAGTGTTATATGTGTGTGGGGTAGTGTTATATGTGTGTGGGGTAGTGTTATATGTGTGTGGGGTAGTGACCTGCGAGATGTCCCTGTCGCCGCGCGCCGCGTCGAGCGCGCTGCTGAAGAGCGCGTGCGCGGCGGGCAGGTCCCCGCACGCGAGGTGTTATATGTGTGTGGGGTAGTGTTATATGTGTGTGGGGTAGTGACCTGCGAGATGTCCCTGTCGCCGCGCGCCGCGTCGAGCGCGCTGCTGAAGAGCGCGTGCGCGGCGGGCAGGTCCCCGCACGCGAGGTGTTATATGTGTGTGGGGTAGTGTTATATGTGTGTGGGGTAGTGACCTGCGAGATGTCCCTGTCGCCGCGTGCCGCGTCGAGCGCGCTGCTGAAGAGCGCGTGCGCGGCGGGCAGGTCCCCGCACGCGAGGTGTTATATGTGTGTGGGGTAGTGTTATATGTGTGTGGGGTAGTGACCTGCGAGATGTCCCTGTCGCCGCGCGCCGCGTCGAGCGCGCTGCTGAAGAGCGCGTGCGCGGCGGGCAGGTCCCCGCACGCGAGGTGTTATATGTGTGTGGGGTAGTGTTATATGTGTGTGGGGTAGTGACCTGCGAGATGTCCCTGTCGCCGCGCGCCGCGTCGAGCGCGCTGCTGAAGAGCGCGTGCGCGGCGGGCAGGTCCCCGCACGCGAGGTGTTATATGTGTGTGGGGTAGTGTTATATGTGTGTGGGGTAGTGACCTGCGAGATGTCCCTGTCGCCGCGCGCCGCGTCGAGCGCGCTGCTGAAGAGCGCGTGCGCGGCGGGCAGGTCCCCGCACGCGAGGTGTTATATGTGTGTGGGGTAGTGTTATATGTGTGTGGGGTAGTGACCTGCGAGATGTCCCTGTCGCCGCGCGCCGCGTCGAGCGCGCTGCTGAAGAGCGCGTGCGCGGCGGGCAGGTCCCCGCACGCGAGGTGTTATATGTGTGTGGGGTAGTGTTATATGTGTGTGGGGTAGTGACCTGCGAGATGTCCCTGTCGCCGCGCGCCGCGTCGAGCGCGCTGCTGAAGAGCGCGTGCGCGGCGGGCAGGTCCCCGCACGCGAGGTGTTATATGTGTGTGGGGTAGTGTTATATGTGTGTGGGGTAGTGACCTGCGAGATGTCCCTGTCGCCGCGCGCCGCGTCGAGCGCGCTGCTGAAGAGCGCGTGCGCGGCGGGCAGGTCCCCGCACGCGAGGTGTTATATGTGTGTGGGGTAGTGTTATATGTGTGTGGGGTAGTGTTATATGTGTGTGGGGTAGTGTTATATGTGTGTGGGGTAGTGACCTGCGAGATGTCCCTGTCGCCGCGCGCCGCGTCGAGCGCGCTGCTGAAGAGCGCGTGCGCGGCGGGCAGGTCCCCGCACGCGAGGTGTTATATGTGTGTGGGGTAGTGTTATATGTGTGTGGGGTAGTGACCTGCGAGATGTCCCTGTCGCCGCGCGCCGCGTCGAGCGCGCTGCTGAAGAGCGCGTGCGCGGCGGGCAGGTCCCCGCACGCGAGGTGTTATATGTGTGTGGGGTAGTGTTATATGTGTGTGGGGGTAGTGTTATATGTGTGTGGGGTAGTGTTATATGTGTGAGGGGTAGTGACCTGCGAGATGTCCCTGTCGCCGCGCGCCGCGTCGAGCGCGCTGCTGAAGAGCGCGTGCGCGGCGGGCAGGTCCCCGCACGCGAGGTGTTATATGTGTGTGGGGTAGTGTTATATGTGTGTGGGGTAGTGACCTGCGAGATGTCCCTGTCGCCGCGCGCCGCGTCGAGCGCGCTGCTGAAGAGCGCGTGCGCGGCGGGCAGGTCCCCGCACGCGAGGTGTTATATGTGTGTGGGGTAGTGTTATATGTGTGTGGGGTAGTGTTATATGTGTGTGGGGTAGTGTTATATGTGTGTGGGGTAGTGACCTGCGAGATGTCCCTGTCGCCGCGCGCCGCGTCGAGCGCGCTGCTGAAGAGCGCGTGCGCGGCGGGCAGGTCCCCGCACGCGAGGTGTTATATGTGTGTGGGGTAGTGTTATATGTGTGTGGGGTAGTGACCTGCGAGATGTCCCTGTCGCCGCGCGCCGCGTCGAGCGCGCTGCTGAAGAGCGCGTGCGCGGCGGGCAGGTCCCCGCACGCGAGGTGTTATATGTGTGTGGGGGTAGTGTTATATGTGTGTGGGGTAGTGACCTGCGAGATGTCCCTGTCGCCGCGCGCCGCGTCGAGCGCGCTGCTGAAGAGCGCGTGCGCGGCGGGCAGGTCCCCGCACGCGAGGTGTTATATGTGTGTGGGGTAGTGTTATATGTGTGTGGGGTAGTGACCTGCGAGATGTCCCTGTCGCCGCGCGCCGCGTCGAGCGCGCTGCTGAAGAGCGCGTGCGCGGCGGGCAGGTCCCCGCACGCGAGGTGTTATATGTGTGTGGGGTAGTGTTATATGTGTGTGGGGTAGTGACCTGCGAGATGTCCCTGTCGCCGCGCGCCGCGTCGAGCGCGCTGCTGAAGAGCGCGTGCGCGGCGGGCAGGTCCCCGCACGCGAGGTGTTATATGTGTGTGGGGTAGTGTTATATGTGTGTGGGGTAGTGACCTGCGAGATGTCCCTGTCGCCGCGCGCCGCGTCGAGCGCGCTGCTGAAGAGCGCGTGCGCGGCGGGCAGGTCCCGCACGCGAGGTGTTATATGTGTGTGGGGTAGTGTTATATGTGTGTGGGGTAGTGTTATATGTGTGTGGGGTAGTGACCTGCGAGATGTCCCTGTCGCCGCGCGCCGCGTCGAGCGCGCTGCTGAAGAGCGCGTGCGCGGCGGGCAGGTCCCCACACGCGAGGTGTTATATGTGTGTGGGGTAGTGTTATATGTGTGTGGGGTAGTGACCTGCGAGATGTCCCTGTCGCCGCGCGCCGCGTCGAGCGCGCTGCTGAAGAGCGCGTGCGCGGCGGGCAGGTCCCCGCACGCGAGGTGTTATATGTGTGTGGGGTAGTGTTATATGTGTGTGGGGTAGTGTTATATGTGTGTGGGGTAGTGTTATATGTGTGTGGGGGTAGTGACCTGCGAGATGTCCCTGTCGCCGCGCGCCGCGTCGAGCGCGCTGCTGAAGAGCGCGTGCGCGGCGGGCAGGTCCCCGCACGCGAGGTGTTATATGTGTGTGGGGTAGTGTTATATGTGTGTGGGGTAGTGACCTGCGAGATGTCCCTGTCGCCGCGCGCCGCGTCGAGCGCGCTGCTGAAGAGCGCGTGCGCGGCGGGCAGGTCCCCGCACGCGAGGTGTTATATGTGTGTGGGGTAGTGTTATATGTGTGTGGGGTAGTGACCTGCGAGATGTCCCTGTCGCCGCGCGCCGCGTCGAGCGCGCTGCTGAAGAGCGCGTGCGCGGCGGGCAGGTCCCCGCACGCGAGGTGTTATATGTGTGTGGGGTAGTGTTATATGTGTGTGGGGTAGTGACCTGCGAGATGTCCCTGTCGCCGCGCGCCGCGTCGAGCGCGCTGCTGAAGAGCGCGTGCGCGGCGGGCAGGTCCCCGCACGCGAGGTGTTATATGTGTGTGGGGTAGTGTTATATGTGTGTGGGGGTAGTGACCTGCGAGATGTCCCTGTCGCCGCGCGCCGCGTCGAGCGCGCTGCTGAAGAGCGCGTGCGCGGCGGGCAGGTCCCCGCACGCGAGGTGTTATATGTGTGTGGGGTAGTGTTATATGTGTGTGGGGTAGTGACCTGCGAGATGTCCCTGTCGCCGCGCGCCGCGTCGAGCGCGCTGCTGAAGAGCGCGTGCGCGGCGGGCAGGTCCCCGCACGCGAGGTGTTATATGTGTGTGGGGTAGTGTTATATGTGTGTGGGGTAGTGTTATATGTGTGGGGTAGTGTTATATGTGTGTGGGGTAGTGACCTGCGAGATGTCCCTGTCGCCGCGCGCCGCGTCGAGCGCGCTGCTGAAGAGCGCGTGCGCGGCGGGCAGGTCCCCGCACGCGAGGTGTTATATGTGTGTGGGGTAGTGTTATATGTGTGTGGGGTAGTGACCTGCGAGATGTCCCTGTCGCCGCGCGCCGCGTCGAGCGCGCTGCTGAGAGCGCGTGCGCGGCGGGCAGGTCCCCCGCACGCGAGGTGTTATATGTGTGTGGGGTAGTGTTATATGTGTGTGGGGTAGTGACCTGCGAGATGTCCCTGTCGCCGCGCGCCGCGTCGAGCGCGCTGCTGAAGAGCGCGTGCGCGGCGGGCAGGTCCCCGCACGCGAGGTGTTATATGTGTGTGGGGTAGTGTTATATGTGTGTGGGGTAGTGACCTTGCGAGATGTCCCTGTCGCCGCGCGCCGCGTCGAGCGCGCTGCTGAAGAGCGCGTGCGCGGCGGGCAGGTCCCCGCACGCGAGGTGTTATATGTGTGTGGGGTAGTGTTATATGTGTGTGGGGTAGTGACCTGCGAGATGTCCCTGTCGCCGCGCGCCGCGTCGAGCGCGCTGCTGAAGAGCGCGTGCGCGGCGGGCAGGTCCCCGCACGCGAGGTGTTATATGTGTGTGGGGTAGTGTTATATGTGTGTGGGGTAGTGACCTGCGAGATGTCCCTGTCGCCGCGCGCCGCGTCGAGCGCGCTGCTGAAGAGCGCGTGCGCGGCGGGCAGGTCCCCGCACGCGAGGTGTTATATGTGTGTGGGGTAGCTGTTATATGTGTGTGGGGTAGTGACCTGCGAGATGTCCCTGTCGCCGCGCGCCGCGTCGAGCGCGCTGCTGAAGAGCGCGTGCGCGGCGGGCAGGTCCCCGCACGCGAGGTGTTATATGTGTGTGGGGTAGGGTGTTATATGTGTGTGGGGTAGTGACCTGCGAGATGTCCCTGTCGCCGCGCGCCGCGTCGAGCGCGCTGCT